>CM056742.1:27644055-28902325 GCA_029851415.1 Eretmocerus hayati
AAAAATGGATGTGAAAATATAACTTCAATGGAAAATGGTATTTTCGGACACTAAAGAACTGTTGGAGCTTCTTCCCTGCTCAAGTACTCTTTCAAATTGAACATCTCACATCACACAACATCACACGATACGATAAGATTGTAGTGTATGTTATATATATGAATGATGTTGCGAGAGGCTCGTACAGGCCTCGAGCCGAATGATCGCAATGGGAAAATTTGGAGCGCCCCTCCATCCATTGCGCGGTGCGACATCGGGATCGCACCGATTGTATTCAAGTAACTGCAAGAGTTCAGTTGGGGAGTTCATTTTTAGGATAAGTAGTTGTTAGTATTAACTCGAGAGCTTACGGTCCGAGTCAGTCACGCGAGACAGGTAAACGCAGCCACGGATTGGCCCTGTCAGTAGAAGTCAAATCATTTGATAGGTCTCTTTACATTGAGATACTAGCCGTGGAATAAAGTAACAGTCAATCTTATTCTCGTGTCAAGATCATTCTATACACCCAATCCCTTCTGTATATTCTGGGGCGGCAGTACCGCACCAGAGACGGAAACCCAGAACCCCAATAACGTAACATAAAAACTGGTGCTTGGACGACTATAAGACGACATTCCATATTGAAGGAGGATTGATCATATCACAGCCTGGTCCAACTTTTAACTGTAAAATGCAAGAAAGAAGGATGTTCATCATTGGATATCTGTTGACGTTGATTACAGCATCTGGGTGAGTACTTTGATATTTTCCCTTTCCATCCCTCGTGGGGAAAGATACGCGGAGCTAGGACTTCTATAGATTTCTTTAATCAAATAAAAGTAACTTCTTTGTGAATTACGATATCAGTTTTCTTATTTTTCTCTGATTATATTTGTTATATCATAAATTTCAAGTTACACCACTTGGCTATTCAGAAATAGTCGCATTCGAACATAACAGTACACTCTCGACCTCTACGTGGTGTCATTCGGTCTGCGCTGAAATTGCTCAATTTTTTAGGTCAAAGTTCGGTACTTCCTCAATTATTCCTAATACACACACTTACGGACACTCTACACCTTTATTGTTATATCGTCGTTCCGAAAACAGATTTCAATCGCGAACTATGGTTTGGCCAAAACGGAGTAGTTCAGTACCTCCCAGGCAACAAGCGCCCGGGTCGGCTTTAGGAAATATGGATAAAACCCCGAAAACATCACAGGATGGCACAATTACGATGGATATGAGTGAGATGACAGCAAAGTATCAGCTTGCGATGCAGCAGGGCGTCAAATACGGGAGTGATATCTTTAGAGTCTTGAAGCTAGCCGAGGGAGGGTTCCTTACCCCGGAAAAAGAGTTTCTGATAATCGGAATAAAAGCATTAAAAGAAGTGCTTGCTAATAAGATCGAACTATGCACAGAGTCCGACATCGCATGTCTGGAAAGTGTGGCTGATCGGTTGTCGCAATTGTTGACTGATGTAGAGAAACGGGATTCTCCTTTGATAGGTTATGGGTTTCCGGGTACGATAGGAAGTCTTCATCAATCTCAAATCAACGCGGATTCATCGCGAATCTTGCAAAGGTCGGAGAATCCTTCAGGGACGAATCGCTTAATAAGTTTTGATGATTCCGCGGACAACGCGATGGATCCCCTGGAGAAATTCGCGACTCCCACTACAGATGTTATGTTGCCGCCTAACGGTAATAGTTCGAAACAAGGGTCGGATATGCAGACGGGAGAAAGGGTCGGAGTAGAACGCGGCGGTCATGCCCGGAACGATCAAGTTCCGGAATCCAATAAGAGGAATAAAAGTCATAGGGACGACAAAAGTTCGCGAAACGCATCGAATGAGTCTCATCGTGAAAAGCATAAAATCTCGCAGAAGGGTCGAAAAAAATTGGTATATTCGGACTCGGAATCATATGACATCGATTCTTCCGATGAAGAACGGGATTACGAGGAGGAGCACCAAAATTCACGCTCAAATCGCAAAGAGAAAAATTCGAAATCAGCTAGAGACACTGGTAGACACTCGAAGCATAGCTCGCACTATAAGAAAATCCGCGATTCAAGCTACGATAAGCATGATAAAAGAAGGAAATTGAGAGTATATTTGTCAGAAAGTAATGATTCAGAGTATTATAGTGATGATTCTGAAGACTCGCGATATACGTCGGACGAACGTCAAAAGGACCACGGGCGGAAGAGTAATCGATTGGACAAGAAGGAGTCACGCAAAGATAGGAAGAAACGGGAACAATCGGAAGAGAGTGATCATAGCATCCGTAACGATAGACGCAAGCGACGCGAGAAACCGGGGAAGAGATCAGAAGAACGAGATCGTTATGAGCGAAAATCTAGATGCACCTTGCCACAAACCTTAGCCCTGATCCAGCCATTCGAGGGTGATGCGGAAGATTTGAATAGATTTAGTGTCGACGCAAGATATATTCGTGATCAACATAAGTCCGAACCAAAATCAAATATTCTAAGGGCAATTGGTAGTAAACTCAAAGGACGAGCATCGCAGGCTTTTCTTGGTCAAATAAATCAATATGAGTCAGTTGGGAGATTCCTGGATGATTTAAAAGCTCAATTCGGGACAACAGGGGGGCTGGCCAGTGTCAAAGCAGAGATGAGAGTAATCAGACAAGAACGAAACGAAAAAGCAGCGGCGTACGGTCATAGAGTTCAGAAAATGTATAATAAACTCCTCAGCGCGTACGATACTGATCAGGACTTAGAAAAATGGGAAAAGCGAAGATGCAAGTCGAGAGCGGCAACATTCGCTTTGGATCAGTTCATTTACGGTTTATTAGAGCCCTTACAACATCATGTTAAAGCAGGACACCCGGAAACCTTGTACGAGGCTATTTCAGAAGCATCAAAGATCGAAATAGAAACGGATGCTCGTCGGCAAATAGATGTAGCTGAACAATCACGGGATGCCGAAGGGGTAAAATCAGTCATCAGAGCTATCCGCGATAACAGTGTCGAAAGTCACGTAACATCAAAGGAATGCGCTTCGATACGACTAGCACCGGTTTCAGATGGCTGTCGGTATTGCCACACACAAGAACATTTTGAAAGAGAATGCCCCAGGAAAATGCATGTGGCTGCTTATTGCGGTTATTGCAAAAAGACGGGACATTTGCAAAAGGAATGCGATATTGAGGCCAAGGTAGTTGCGAAACAACGAGGGGATCAATCTCAAGAGTCAGCAGAAAGTACAAGTAGGAAGAGAAGTCTCATCCCACCTCAGGAAATCGCTCGCGTTAGGTTATCCCGAATTCCAATTGAGTGCACTTATTGCCACCTTCAAGGCCATTTTCGGGAAGATTGCCCAAAAAGAATCAGGGACTCAAAATTTTGCAACTATTGTCGTATATACGGGCATGATTTGAATGACTGCCGCTCTCTAGAAGAAGCATTCAGGCTGGGGTTCCTTTCTAAATCAAGCATAGAGCGGGCACGGAGATTACAGGATACACCTCTCCGAAGCAATAACGAACCCCTGAGAGGGTATGCGGCTCGCTACCAAGGCGTTCCCCGGAGGAGGGATGATGAAATTGCAAATGCACACCCCCGCACGGAATATTTGAGCGTTAGGAATGAGAATAATAGTAACTCTAATTCTAGAACTCATAGTGAAAACCAAGCTTGGCAGAACAGAGACCCCGACAGGGCTGATCACGGCAATAGTTCACCACCATTCCCTCACACTACTGACAGTCACCACGAAATCTCGCGACCAGACTGGAGGAACTGAATGGATAACAAGGGTTTTATACATTGGTAGCGTATTAATACGAAATTGAGCTCCCTCTATCATCTACGGTAACATTTCGCTCATGTTTTTCTCATGCCACGTGGTCAAGTTTCATGGTTTTCCGATCACGCAAGTGTAGAAATCAAGCCGAGTTTCGATATTCGGGTTCGTCACGGGGAGACGAGGCTAAGACTCAGCAAATTCTTTAACTATCGAAACAGATTGCATATACGTATCAAAGCACTGCCTGTATAGTCATCAAAATTCATCACAAAATCACGGACACGACGGAATCCATAATTTGGAAGTCCCATTTAACATATTCACGAAGAGCGAGCAGGAGCCTCGGGCCTTCTTATATAGGTTGGAACCCCCGTAAACCAATTTGCACGTGGTTAGAACCCACGAGTGAATGAATTTTCATGTGGTTAGAACCCACGAGTAATTGAATTTTCATGTGGTTAGAACCCACGAGTGAATGAATTATCATGTGGTTAGAACCCACGAGCGAATGAATTTTCACGTGGTTAGAACCCACGAGTGAATGAATTTTCATGTGGTTAGAACCCACGAGTGATTGAATTTTCATGTGGTTAGAACCCACGAGTGAATGAATTATCGTGTGTTTAGAACCCACGAGCGAATGAATTTCCACGTGGTTAGAACCCACGAGTGAATGAATTTTCATGTGGTTAGAACCCACGAGTGATTGAATTTTCATGTGGTTAGAACCCACGAGTGAATGAATTATCATGTGTTTAGAACCCACGAGCGAATGAATTTTCACGTGGTTAGAACCCACGAGTGAATGAATTTTCATGTGGTTAGAACCCACGAGTGATTGAATTTTCATGTGGTTAGAACCCACGAGTGAATGAATTATCATGTGTTTAGAACCCACGAGCGAATGAATTTTCATGTGGTTAGAACCCACGAGTGAATGATTTCTCGAATGATTAGAACCCACATGAGGGAACCTATGCTCTATGAGTGATTTTTCTTTTGACCCATTGATATTCCAGTCCGGTTAAGGCAAACAAGTTGACACTGGTATAAGTGTTGAGACTTTCACAATTTCACAAAACAAGCAGAGAATGATACACGTAATCGAACAAGTAAATGAGAGTATTACGGATGGAAGTTGCCCGAATTGTCGTTGTTTTTAGTTATAGCATCAATCACATAAAGATCTTGAGACTCTGGATCGTGGATAAATTTTGTGGACACCTCGCACATGCGTTCGGGTAACAAGTGATCATCCCCTCACTCTTATACAGATTTTATGTACGTGCGCGCATGATTCCACTTGGCCGACAGCAAAGAAAGATATTTGAGGCAATAAAGAGGCCTGACACGGAGTATACTTTCCGTGTCTGGCTATCTCAACATGCATTTCTGATCAGAGGCAAAAATGAACAGGAGGTAGTGTCATGAAAAAAAAGGATCTATTTGGATATTGCGAATTCATCCCTAGAAAAAAAAATAGTAAGGGTCTGAATGACAATTTTCAGAAGGCGATGCAAAAACTTGAAACCAAGTGTACTGCACCATATAGTGGTCGATTCTATACGTGTATACCAAATTTCAGCTCTCTAGGTCAATAATTGTAGCCAGGAGATCAATATATATCATTGCCATTAGCACCGGGGTCTTCGTAGAAGACAGTATGAGTCTTGAAAGCAAAAAAAAAAAAATTTTTTCCTGCAGCATTTCAAAATTTCTATGTGGCAAATTCAGAGCTCAGTAACATACTCTATTAGATTCCAGAAGTTGGAGTAGATTGGGAGAATATTCAGAGACTTAGAGATACTTAAAATTTCGCACACTCGTTCCCAGGAGGAAAGTAGTGCAAGTGTGAATGACAACTTTAGGTAAAACAAACAGTGGCTCGAAACCAAGTGGACTGCACCATATAGTGGTCGATTCTATACGTGTATACCAAATTTCAGCTCTCTAGGTCAATAATTGTAGCCAGGAGATCAATATATATCATTGCCATTAGCACCGAGGTTTTCGTAGAAGACAGTATGAGTCTTGGGAGCAAAAAACTGCACGAAAGTCACTTGAAGATTGTTTAGAATAGAATGACCCACAATTTTCAGAACTGCAAGGTTGCAAGTAGTTAATGTTGCAATTTAGCCACATCGGGAGGCTGAAATAATGTCGACTTTGAGGCGTTGAATTTCATCACGAACTGATAAATTGAATGACTCAGCAGATTGCCTCAACTTCGGAGGTAGGATGCACCTCTCAATGAGACACTAATTTCGAGATATTTTTCATATATCGCGTAGCTAATGGACGCGATGATTACGATATCTTCTAATGTAGCAAATTTTGATCTTTCAGTACATATACGCCTAGGAAGAAATGGAAATTCGAATAAGAATAATAATTTGAGTAGTTTATAAGGAATGAAAAAGCCATATTTTGATTTTTTTCTTCGCGTAGCTCACGGACGCGGAACTTGACATGGAATTGAATGATCAATGATAACTCAGGGTTGACTCAAACTCAGAGATAACAATAGAGCCATGCGTTCTCACTGATCAAATCTTGAATTCTATTGTAGTAAGAGTACCATTCCAAGAACGTTGTAATTTGAGAAAAATTGGGGCTAACTTTCATACTAACAGACAGAATATCCAGTATAAATCGTTTTTCTTTTTTTTTCTTTTTTTCTTTATCGCGTAGCTAACGGACGCGATGACCCGAAATCGAACTGATGATGAAAAACCTGTATGAGGTACAATTTTAATGGTATGAAGAAGAGAACGTCGTGCTATATTTTAATAATGAGAACTTCATGCAAACAGTAAATATTCAATCATTTGTAAGATTTATATGGATCTATAAGATGTTTTTCTTTGGACATTTTCTTCCTCATTCTAAGTTTCATAACATACCAAAGATGAAAAGATAGTGAAATGAGTATCATGCTCAGCCAGAATTTTTGGAGTTAAAAGTCACTTAGAATCAACGTCCAGTGTAGTTGGGAGATTATTCGAGTGAACGACGAGACCGCGGGTGCGAACGAAGAGAGAATACTGATAGTTGATATGGTCATAAACAAATAATTCATTTTTATGGGAGTTCTCAAGACGAAGGTTGGGGAACGCGTTCTAGATCTAGTAAAACACGATGTCTGGAGTGTAATAAGTGAGTTGGTGTGATGAAAGACGTAATGCAAGAATATTAATCGAATGAATGCAAGTAATAACTGCCAATCCATTCGAATCGACCTGGAATGAAAATTTCGATGCGAGAACTGTCTCGGAATAGGATCGCGAAGTAACTCGGATGCGCTTGCTCGAAGGCCCAATGTTGAACATGAGTTACCGTTCTTGAGATCAACTCCAAAACCCTACTCTAAACCAAATATCTTATATATTATACACGAACATGAAAACTGACGCACAACTACACGGAGCAGCAACACTGAACGAGGAATCAAGGACCTTGCACGAGGAAAAAAATGAATAAAATAAGAAGAGACAATAAGGACAAGAATAATCTACCCACAGAACGACAGCGACATGAGCAACAGTCTTGAGATGTCTGTTCGGTAGCACCAGCGGACATCAACGAAGGATAAGGGCACCAAGTACTCGGAAGAATCCTTAATTACAGGCACCCTTAGGATAAGACGCAACTGAGTTGTTGATATCAACACCAGAAATCACGACAAGTTCCGGTCTAAACTCTGTACATTACAAAAATCCATGACTGAATCATAGTAAGTTCTGGACAAAACTTTGTACACTACAAAAAATCCATGACTGAATCATAGTAAGTTTTGGACTCAGCTCTGTACACTACAAAAATCCATGACTGAATTACAGTAAGTTCTCTACAAAACTCTGTACACTACAAAAATCCATGACCAAATCATTGTTAGTTCTAGACAAAACTCATACACTCGAAAACCTATGACTGAATCACGAGCGTTTTTCACTCAATGCAAAAGAGGCCTGACACGGAGAAGGCTCTACGTGTCTGGCTACTTTAGCATGCGTTTTTCGCTCAATGTAAAAGAGGCCTGACACGGAGTGGCGTTTACGTGTCTGGCTACTTCAGCATGCGTTTTTGCGCAATGCGAAAGAGGCCTGACATGGAGTAGTCCTTACGTGTCTAGACATTTCAACATGCGTTCTTCACTGTAACAGTAAATTCGGACCAAAATTCTGTTCACACAAGGGTGAAGAAGGAAATTCATCGAAGATAAAATCAAGTAAAGAATATAAAAGCATAAATTTGATTACTGATTGGAGAAAAAGAAACGAAGAAAATTGGCAGCAGTTCACGAAGAAAATTGTACCAATACACTGACACAATATACATTCTCACACTGTTGAATCATATCCAAATCATCCAGTCGTCCCATGATTTTAGAACGTGGAATCACTCAATCACAATGAGGGTTTTTGAGCTAGTGATATGAAGCTCAAGAGAGAGCAGTAAATAGACTTTTATCATTTGAGAGGAATAATAGTGCCCGATGAGCACAGTAAATATAAATATTCCAACGCAGTTCACTCGAAATGTGGGTGCATTGCACCAACTCGAGCATGCAGATCAAATTCATATTTCCCTGTTGACATCGAATGGATTGCAAACGCGTGAAATTTTTATTTCTCTCTCAGAACTATGCACAGAGAGGTCGAGGATTGCATCACCTCCTTCTGATCAATAGCTCAATTAGTACTATAATGAATCGAAATTTGAGCAATGATAATAGTAGAATTTTTACGCCTTCCTTTGGGGAAATCCCGATAAAGCAAATCCTTTGTTGGTTCGCCAGGTACGTCTTTCATATCGGAGGTCACGATGGACCTCAGTCTCCCATTTTTTCATTTATCAATCAGGATAATTTGTAAAATACATTAAAGAAAAAAAAAATCCGAATATTTTACGTCAATTCGCATAGGATCCAATGACGTATTTCCCAAACGTCATTTTCAATGTTTTTCTCAAGCATTCTTCCGGGAATACTCATTTTGATGATAAAACTATTTGAAAATGCTCAATTCGTATTAATCGAGCTGATTGATGCATCAATATCGTCAGAAATTTGAAGAATACATTCAAATCCTACGTGATATAAATCCAGATCCGATTTTACAAAAAACAATATTCCATGATTTGAAATCCATTCCAAGGTAATGGCGTTCGGCTATTTCACCATTAATGCAAGTAATAGTATCAGATACCTCCATCTTGAGCCAAGATACATGTCCCTATCTTGCACGATGCCCGAGAACAAGGAATTTGATCCATTTATTCCCACGCGATAGAGAATCGTCAAAAATGCCCAATAAAATCGCGTATTTTTCTTTGAGCCAAATTTTCATAGGTTTCAACTACTTTCACGCGTAACATGTAGCCACAGTATGCTTTCGTGCTATTTGAAAATAGGGAACAGTGATTTCCGCAATCAGAATTGCGTATTGATCCATGCAAAGTTCAGAGAAATCCCCGTGATATAATGAATCGAACCCACGTTACCACCGACAGGCTGATATTAGTACGGAGAACAACCGAATTCCCGACAATATATGCGCTGCGTCAGCATTCACGAGTCTATTGACCGTACTACGAGAGAGCAAAGTTGCTTATCCACAAAAATCCACTCTGTGTAGTAATACAAGCACGTGTATAATGTGTTAAATGCCGAGGCTACAAGTGCCACCAGACCTGCGAGATATATGAATGACGTAGTGATGATATACAGAATGAATTTTTTGAAAATCAATGTCGGTCAAATTGAACTCGAGTTATAGGATCAATTCGAGATAGAATCCTAAAATATTCATATTCATTCATCGAAAAATCACTTAGCACAAGAAAAACATCCATTCATATGGAACCTCACGAGAACCTCAAAATTTCGTCCATCACGAAGCCGATAAGCCGAATTTTTCCAAAAATCAACGTCGGTCAAATTAAATTCGAGTAATAGAATCAATTTGAGAGAGAATCCTCAAATATTTAGATCCAGTTATGAGGAAACAACTTCAGCATTTGAAAATCATCCGTTCATATAGAACTTTGCGAAAAATTAAAAAATTCCACCATTTCGAAGCCGATGAGCCGAATTTTTCCAAAAATCATCGTCGGTCAAATTAAATTCGAGTAATAGAATCAATTTGAGAGAGAATGCTCAAATATTTAGATCCAGTTATGAGAAAACAACTTCAGCATTTGAAAATCATCCGTTCATATAGAACTTTGCGAAAAATTAAAAAATTTCACCATTTCGAAGCCGATGAGCCGAATTTTTCCAAAAATCAACGTTGGTCAAATTAAATTCGAGTAATAGAATCAATTTGAGATAGAATGCTCAAATATTTAGATCCAGTTATGAGAAAATAACTTCAGCATTTGAAAATCATCCGTTCATATAGAACTTTGCAGAAAATTAAAAAATTTCACCATCTCGAAGCAAATGAGCCATATTTTTCAAAAAATGAGCGTCGGTCAGTTCAAATCCAAAGAACGCACGCCCCAAAAGAAATTTCGAAGGAGTTTCATTACTGAATTAGGAAAACTGAGACTACTGGGGACTAATCATCGATCGATCTAGAGTTTTACTAAAAATCACCATTTTACTTAAATATTATGCTTTGGAAAGATTTTTATGAAAATTTCAGCGTCGGTCGATCAGGACGCGAGCAGTTTACGAGTCAAAAGACATGAAGATAAATTTTCATTATAAAAATTGAACGAATTGATAACAACAGCGACAAATGATCGATGAAATTCAGTGATTGCATTTTTTATTACGAAAGTCCTTCGCCTGGGGGGTCCCTCTCCACTAATCATTCAAAGACTGTTTCAGGAAAACCTACGTCATAACAAAGGATATTCGAATCGTTCTGAAGATGAAAAATGATTATCCTGATGAAAACTATATTATTCGGAGGAAAAATAAACAATATTATCAAAAGAATTGGAGCAAAAATTGAATATATCCCAACGAGATAAGCAGTGAATGATGCGATCACTGGAAACATTGCAATTGAAATATTGAAAATATATCTGAGGAGATGACGGAGAAATCAAACACACAAGCCATATAAAATAGCCAAGCTGATTGAAAACTGACCTGAAGAATTAAGAAAACAACATCAAGAAGACTCACTTTTGTTTATTTACGCACGGAGTATAATTGAAGAAAGAGACCTATGGTTATTGTTATCATAAAATCATTCAGATCGGGCTATTTTGTAGATCGTTAGATTTAGAGTTTAAGTCACGGGTACTTTTAATGAATGTATACAATCACGCTAGAAGTAAGTCTTCGTTGTAAACAATCTAATTCACGAAGAATGTCATTTTTTCGTTAGGGCTTAGAAGAGATGGGATGTATTCTCACGCATGCTGAGGGCATCAAGGAATACGTAAATAGTTCTGAAATTTAACCAATTTTGCGCAAGTAGAGAAATTTTTGGTAACCTCTCGGCATATTTTTGATTATGTAATCACCACTCGGAGTTTCATCTAACCTAGCGTAAATTGATGTTTTATATCTAATTTCTTATTCACCTAGCCAGCAAACCATGATTCCAGATAATTTAGCTGTAAAACATACCGAGAATTATTGTTGAATGAAAATTGTTTTGGCAAATTCAGTGTAAGCCAGACCAAGTCCTTGAGTTGAATCATGAAAAATCGAGATTTATAGTTATGAAAAATTTACCCCGGAGGGTAAATGCGTAGCTTCGGACGTGTAGTGTATGTTATATATATGAATGATGTTGCGAGAGGCTCGTACAGGCCTCGAGCCGAATGATCGCAATGGGAAAATTTGGAGCGCCCCTCCATCCATTGCGCGGTGCGACATCGGGGTCGCACCGATTGTATTTAAGTAACTGCAAGAGTTCAGTTGGGGAGTTCATTTTTAGGATAAGTAGTTGTTAGTATTAACTCGAGAGCTTACGGTCCGAGTCAGTCACGCGAGACAGGTAAACGCAGCCACGGATTGGCCCTGTCAGTAGAAGTCAAATCATTTGATAGGTCTCTTTACATTGAGATACTAGCCGTGGAATAAAGTAACAGTCAATCTTATTCTCGTGTCAAGATCATTCTATACACCCAATCCCTTCTGTATATTCTGGGGCGGCAGTACCGCACCAGAGACGGAAACCCAGAACCCCAATAACGTAACAAGATGGATTTTTATTTGCACGATGGCAAAATATCTCAATATGTGTATAAACGTATATAGATAGTATCAATTAATATCACAATAGTGTCTCTCATTGAGACTAGGTCAATGGAGTGCACATGCACTAATGATAATAAATAGGGAAAATACTTGAGATTATGTTTGGTCAAGCTCGATACAGTCTCTATAATTATCACAGGTGCGATTCGTCAGGGAGATTTCAGTACTTACATCTATACAAACATGACCCTGGAGGAATATCATGATGACGTGAGATTGCTATTGGAGGAGGGAGAACTCATTGCTAAGACAGAGGAACAATAGGGAGATCAAGAGAATCGAGCTTGAGCAGATGCAATTTTGATGATGACTTGAATGATGCTTGTGATGGCGAATGGCGCAAGAGGGATGGGAGAGAGTTCCAGACTTGGGCGTCCTGATACTGAAAAGAGAGATCAGTAGCCGTTGGCCGAACACGGTGGTCCTGAAGCCGGAAAAAGATGGACAAAAATGACGAAAAAAACTGAGCACGCTATCATTTTCCTTGCAATTTTTCATTGAATAATTCATTTTCACCAAAATCGGATCTGCTTCCGTTTTATAATGCGGCATTGGATTGTATTTTCGCATTCAAACCAATAAAATTTCAGCCTAAATCCAGCCTTTGAGGGTCATCTTTCACGGCAAAGCCTCTAACTCCGGGATACTCACTCATTCTCCAACTTATCTCAACTCATTCCGTAGATATGGACAAGAGCTCCAAAATAAGCCGAGGTATGGTGGGTTTCGGATCACCAGAGCTAATATATGCCATTGTCGAGGAGTATGAATTTTATTTTCCGAAAGCACACAATCATTTTCCTACGACAAATCGAGGCTTCTCGAGCCTCTAATTCCGGTGCATCTTAGAATTTTCCAACGGACCTCAGCTCATTTCAAAACTAATTACAAAATCTTCACAAAAAGTTGTGGTGTGTTGAGTTTGAGTAACTTAAGAGCAAAAGTCTCCATGAGAATGGAGTATAGTTGTCGTCTTCCAGAGACGAAATCAAACATCCTCGAGCTCGGGATTCTAGTGCATATATATCCATATTTTTCCGTTCCGTTTGAATCGCCTTCAACTGAATCACAAACAACTGGGAACCGAGACAAGATGATTGAAAAATTAGGCTCGGAAACCTACACTGGAGTCGCAAACTCGAGAAGGCTTGAACCTGTCTCTGGAAAACGACATTCATGCTCCATCCACATAGGAAATTTTGCTTCTAACTCATTCAAACTCAACGCACCAGAACTCATTGTTTAGATTTTGTAATTAGTTTTGAAATGAGCTGGGGTACCTTGGAAAATACTAACCAGGAGAGGTCATCACATCCGGATCACGGATTTGGCTGAAACTTTGGAAATAGTCTTCTTTTGGCGCCAAAAGATGGAGTCCAAAATTATAGACCCTAACGCTCAAGCGTTTCCGAGCTACAGCCAAGAACATTAGCATTGCCCATATAGGCCCATGTTAGAAATTATACATATAGGTATACCTGCGATGCTAATGTCCATGGCTGTAGCTCGGAAACGCTTGAGCGTTAGGGTCTATAATTTTGGGTTACATCTTTTGGGACGAAAAGAAGACTTTTCCCAAAGTTTCAGCCAAATCCGTGATCCGGATGTGATGACCTCTCCTGGTAAGATGTGCCGGAGTGAGAGGCTGGAGAAACCTCGATTAGTCATCGAAAAAGGATACAGTGGAACTTGTTTAACAAGGGGAGTCCGGAGTCTCCGGGTCCTGAAATCTCACCAAAATTTTTTCACAGTTTCGTATCACCTAGAGTATGAAGAATCTAAAGCAACTCTGTCAAATGGGCCTCCTGTTCTGAGTTACAGCCAGAAACGTCGAAATTGTCAATATATCTCTATATATATCACTTTTTAACATGGGCCTATATGGGCAATGCTAATGTCATAGGCTGTAGCTCTGAACGGGAGGCCCAATTGACAGAGTTGCTTTGGGTTCTTCATATTCTAGGTGATACGAAACTGTAAAAAAAATTTGGTGAGATTTCAGGACCCGGAGACTCCGGACTCCCCTTGTAAGTTGGGCACTCTCGGTTCCGGAAAAAACTGCCCAACTTAGACAGGTGCCCAACATACAGAAATTGGGACTAAAAACCGTTTCCTGATTCAAAGAGGTCAATTCTCAATGAAATTTTGATTATCTTGAATGGAACGCATTATCCCCTAATAGTCATGTCAATACATTCGTTTGGAATGGTCATAAAGTATCCTTTTTTATCGAAAAACAGACCTATAATACAATAATGAAGAAATTGGAGGACAGAAACATTCATTTGCGAGTCAAAAACCCGGTACATGTCGATTACTTCATTCGGCAGCAAGATAACCACTGATTTTTGACTGCTTTATACTGGATACTTCTTTGTCAATCTTTGATCTATGAATGCATTCCGATCATGTTTGACATCATTGGTGATTCATCGTGTGACGGTGAATACGCTACCAACTTTGCTACAATTTGATCACCGTTGATATACCCTGATATTACAATAAAACTAAGGTAAGTGTACCCAACTTGCCCCCATTAAGCCATTTTCTTAATAACTTTGACCCATCTCCATATTTTCCAACGTACTTTAACTCATTTTAAAGCTTATCTCAAGACCTTTAAAATGAGCTAAGATACGTCCGATTTGGATATAGTGGAGCCGAGCTGTTAGAATTCTCCCAAAAGGTGATTTTTGAGAGTTTACAAAAGTGTGTACCCAACTTGCCCCCATTATTTAAAACAATGTAAATCGGCGATGAAAAGCGAAAAATGGCTTTGATCCGTTTTGATCACCGCGCAGCGGTATTTGTAGCTTTTAGTTGGCCCAAAACACTATTTCCGACCTATTTTGACGTGATAAACACGTTCTGAGTGGTAAAAAAGTCATACCGCACGCCTTTCCGAGATAACCATATGGGGGCATGTTGGGTACACCCGATGTCGGCCTTCTTGATTCTCAAACCATCTTCGTGTTTTGTACATAAAATCGCTCCAAATCAGAGTTCTGCAACTCTGAAGAGCGGATTTTGAAGGTCTTGAGACAAGGAATCAAATGCGCTAAAGTACGTCAAGATTGGTCGAATAAAAATAAATTGGCACCGGTTTTAGTGAACGCGATTTCCTCCTCGATTTCCTAGCCGTGCAAACACGAAAAATGGAAAACTCACTTTATATTTTTTGGAGAACGCAGAAATGATCCGGGGTCGATGAAAACTACATATTTTCTCATATTTTAACATAACAAACGTAAAAAAAATTGCGGGAAGGTCAACGAGCGCCCATTCCTGAGATCGGCATATGGGGGCAAGTTGGGTACAGAGGCAAGTTGGGTACACTTACCTTATCGTCTATTTAGATGATTGACTTGGTTGACAATTGGTGTTGCTTATGATTGATCAATAACAACGACCTCTCGTTTATCAAACTCTGTCGCTTATTCGTGAACTCATAATCGAGACGACCACGACGCGGATACGGTATTATATTAAGCGTCGAATTAGGTGCCCAACATACACAGTCTTGTATTCATGGTATTGTGTTCGGCGGGAGGCAAAAATGCGCCCAACTTAGACAGGTGCCCAACATATAGAGTGCCTAATATATAGAACAAAATCCCCATAAGAGCTAATGTAATTTTGCGCGTTCCGCGGAAAAGTGCCCAACTTACAGAGGTGCCCAACTTAACAAGTTTCACTGTAGTAGGCTTTTGAGAAATGAAATTCATACTCCTCAAAAATGGCATACATCAGCTCTGGTGATTTGGAATTCAACGTACCTCAGCTTATTTTCAAGCTCTTGTCCATATCTACGGAATGAGTTGAGATACGTTGGAGAATGAGTGAGTGGGCCGGAGTTAGAGGCTTTGCCGTAAAAGATGACCCTCAAAGGCTGGATTTAGGCTGAAATTACATGTGTTTAAATGTGAAAACACCATCCACTGCCGCATTATAGAGCGGAAGCAGATTCGATTTTGGTGAAAATGAATTCTCCAGTGAAAAGTTGCGAGGAAAATGATAACGTGCTCACTTTTTTTCGTCATTTTTGTCCATCTTTTTCCGGCTTCAGGATCACCGTGCGAAACCTGGAAGTGCTAGCTCTCTAGCATCACTTTGAGTTGTAGACCTGGGCTGTTACTTCAAGAACATTGCAGCCAAATATTCAGGCTCTCTATTATTCAGTATTTCATATACAAAAATGGCTGTAAAATACATTCTACGAGAGTCTGAACGCAACCAGCCCAGGCCCCCACGGTACGGAGAGACGTGTAGATTCCTTCTCACGCCAAAAATGTATCGCACACATGAAATGCTCAGTCGTTGGAGTCACATCCGTTGATTTTGGTCCGCGTCAAGGCACACAACCGTGCAGTAGTCCAGATGAGGTTGGACTAACTTCTCGACCAGTCTTCGGCGGAGTGTCTCGGTGGTACGCGCCGTGATAAATCTGAGACCATAGAGGGCTCTATTGACTTTTTTTGTCACTTGCACTGAATCTGAGGTTCCCATTCGAGTTTGCTGTCAAGTGTCACACCGAGACTCACGACCGTGGCACTAAAGTGAATTGTCACTTCATCCGGCATCCCTACACCGGGCAGTACCAAATCATTCAGCTCTTTGACATGGTCTCTTAAGCCAAAGAAGATAGACTTGGTCTTGCCAGCGTTGAGATGCAGGCTGGAGGACTTAGCTCATCCAGCAACCAGTTGTGCGGCCACTTCCAATTAAGCTATGCCAGGATTTCATTCTCCTAAATGTGAAGGTGAATGTGGAGGTCATCTGCATAGATTATGTGTTTGACGAACAGCTTGCGAATCACGTTTGGTAGATCATTTACGTAAAGACTGAGCAGTAGTGGTCCCAGAACTGATTGTGAGCCCTGTGGAACTCCTAGGTTAGTTGTGAGCCAATCGGAGTTCCCACTATTCCGCGATGTAACAAGCTGTAAGCGACCTTCAAGATATGATTTCGCCCACAGAAGGAAAGTCCCATAAGACGAAGTTTCTGTAACAATTTCATTAGTGAAATTGAATCAAACGCTTTTTGAAGTCAAACAGTAGCAGTAATGTGATTCCTCTCTTGCCTCTGGCTATACGTATATGGTCGGTCAGTTTTAGTAAGGCTGTCTGAGTACTGTCATGTTTTCCAAAACCGTTCTGGAGCGAGTTCAGCAGCTCCTCTTCTTTTAGGTACTCCATCCATTGATCTTGAGCTGTTTTTTCTAGAATCTTGCAAAGGAAGCACAGCAGTGTGATAGGTCGGAAGTCCAAGAAAAATTATCAAATCATTCGTTATGCAACGGTTAAAAATTGAACGCGAAAGAAACAAAAACTGAATGGTTCGGTACAAGCAGCTTTATGAGGTGCTTACGCAGCTCGCCTTCACCCGACCCGGCCATCGATGGTCAAAGTATAGCTTATAGCGACACTGTCAAAATTTTTAGTATCACTTTGGATGGAACTCCTTCAATAGAAAACCAATGTAAGACCACCGCGAGGAAAACATTCGCGGCTCTGTCGAAATTAAGGGAATCTATCGATTGCATCCCTGGAGACACGAAGCTAATACTAGTCAAATCCTTGATCTTTCCGTGTTCATATTATTGTGATGTACTGTTTATTGTTTCGTCGAACGAACTGGGGGTCGAATCATCTCGTTGTATGAATGCTGCACTTTGCTTTGCAACCGGAGTTGGCCGACATGACCACATCACTCCAACCCATCGGAAGTTGGAAATCCCGCCGTATACGCAACGAACCGAGTACCTAACGCTTCGTCTCATTGCGTGTATTCTCAGTACCAAAAAACCACGATACCTAGCTGAAAAACTCAATTTTCATCATCATAGCCGGGAGAGATCCAAAAGATGCTCCAGTATCGATCCGATCGTCAGTTTTGCCCGTACTGATACCCACGACAATTCTGTCCTAATTGCAGGCCCTCGTATACGGAATGAGCTTTTTGAACGTACCCGCGCCTGTCTAAGAAGTCTGTATTTTGGAGAACTCACGGTGAGGATCTGTCGTTTACTGTGTGATGTATTTGTACCTCTGTAAAAGAGAGTGGGTAAGCTCTCTATAATCTTTGTGTTATTCGTATGGAGTTTTCTAAGTTTCCGATGTGCAATATCTATATTATCAGCCTCACTTGTTATAATGTCTGTTAATTTTATTTTCTTTACTATTTTCACTCAGATTCACTTTCACGCCATTCGACAGCACACCTTGGTCTGACCAGGGCGTAAAGGAGAATAATAACCTTAAATATGTAGAATCATTTGTATATGTATGGACTATGTAGGATCGTTGAGTCCTTTGTCTGAAAATTAATATTGATTCATTAATTCATTCTCCCCGTGAAAAATCATTCTTAGCTCATGATGACCATGGTAGTAGAGCATGAAGTCATTATACATCATATATAATGTTCGAAAATCATTGCTGAAATTCAACAGGCCGGCATTTTGTCAAGTGGCGAAAAACCATATTTCCTCGATGACGGATCATTGGTAGAATACGATGAAAACGATGAGTGGGTGATTCATGTGCACGAAATTTTATCAACTCGAAATGTCTTCACATTGATGATTCAAGAAGGCATACACTCCAAAGAACGGTAATCGAAGAAGTATGATGCGAACGGCGTTACTAGTGTTTGCTGTTATGCTGCAATACGGGCGCAATACTTAAGGTAAGTGTGGATGGGTTCCATTTAAAAACGACACATGAAAAATAGTGGGTGTCTCCGATCGGCTTTTCGTAGTTTTGGTTCGATTCTGTAGCCCAAAATGTAAAGTTTCCACCCCCCGGGAGGTCCCAAAAAAATTCCGGAGTCGCCTGCGGAGCTATTTCTGTTTGCTTTTCGATTCTACCAGAGCATCAAAATCATGATTTTTTTTTTTACCAAATTTTATATATGTCACGTTTGGCTCAAGATAATGCAACGCAGTTTGCGCAATTCAAAAAATCTTGAAAAAACCTATCAAAAATGACCTCCAAAATTCTTGTTCAGCTCTTTCAGGCCCTGGTCAGGCAAAATCCGGAAAAATCAGGCTAACCGGATCATCTCAAAAAGCAATCTTTTTTAATTTTTCAAAAATATGATTTCTCATGCATAATTACACGACCTTTGCGATGGAACTAGTCCGAAGTTGTTTTTTCACGGTATTATGCGTTTTTATGTCAATTTTCCAATTTTTCATTCTCCGACCAATCAGAAAACAGAGATTTCTGCGCACGCGCGTGGTTTACCGGATTCCAAAGTAGTTCCAATCGAAAGCTGAGAAAATTTCCTTCAAAATGACCTGTTGCAAAACTCCATTTGATCGACTGGAACTGAAGCTACACGATTCTTTAGACATCAAGATTATTCACACTACTGACAGCATGGATTTTAGAGAAGGTCTCAAGGCTCTGGTTCACGGTAGGTAGGTCATCTCGCTCTGGCCATCCTTCTTCTTCAATCAAGTTGCCGTAGTTCCTGACTGGGAACATGGAATTGACTTTTACAAGAAGTTATTTTAAAGGAAATTTCCTCAGCTTTCGATTGGAACTACTTAGAAATTTGGCAAACCACGCGCATGCGCAGAAATCTCTGTTTTCTGATTGATCGGAGAATGAAAAATCGGAAAATTGACCAAAAAACGCATAATAAGTGAAAAAACAACTTCGGACTAGTTCCATCGCAAAGATCGTGCAGTTTTGCATGAGAAATCATAATTTTGAAAAATTCCAAAACCCTTGCTTTTTGAGATAATCAGGTCAGCCTAATTTTTCCGGATTTTGCCTGATCAAGGCCTGAAATACCCGAACAAAAATTTTCAAGGTCATTTTTGATAGGTTTTTTCAAGATCTTCCGAATAGCGCAAACCGCGTTGCATTATCTTGAGCCAAACATGAGATATGTTCAATTTAGTACAAAAAGATCACGATTCCGATGCTCTGGTGGAATCGAAAAGCGAAACAGAAATAGCTCCGCAGGCGTCTCCGAGATTTTTTTGGGACCTCCTAGTGGGTGGGAACTTTATATTTCGGACTACAGAATCAAATGAGAACCACGAGAAATCGACCCGAGGATTCACCATTTTTCAAATGTCGTTTTTAAATGGAATCCATCTGTGCCTTCACTGCTCTTGTTTCGTTTAGATTTTTGTCTCGTCTCGATATCTTTCAATGCGTCTTGGGTCATATTTTTTCTTTTTCCAATACTTCATCTTATTCCAAATATTGTTTTGAGACCTTTGGAATGGGCTACGATACGTTTGATTACAACAAATGAAGACAGGCTATCTCAATTTCTGACAAATGAGATTTCTTCCTTGCGATCATCTATTTCCATGATGTTATAAGGTTCTTCTCTCAAAGTCATGATATTTGGGCTCTCAGACCTTCGAATGTCATGTATCTCAGCTCATTTCCAGCTACTTCAAGCTCATCTTGAAATCGTTGTGATAAACGGATGAATTCTGATGCAGTGAAGAGCGACTTTGGAGAAGAACTATGTGGCCAAATTAGGCTTACTGCTCTTTTTTAGTAATAGGAGCGTAGAATCGCATAGAAATGAAGTTTTGCAATGCGAAAGTATCAAAAACCACTTTTTTTGTTCCAAGGCATATGCGGGTCATTTGGCAATGGTTTATAATGTTTACTTCTTTCATATTCCAATGCAATGAACATTATGAAAAGTGCGGCAAGGTCTGCGGGTTTGTACATTACAAAACTTGAGTGAGGGCATATCAGGGAATGGGACGAATTAGGCACACTTACCTAACTCAACTGTTTGGAATAATATCCGATTCCACTGAAAGTTGAGCGTGCCAGGTTTCAATTAAACCTTCAATTACCTACGGGTTAGACATTCGGCACATTCAAAATTTATTTCGCATCTATTTCCATCTGAAACGCTGAAAATACCTAACAATAATTCGGGATTTGGATGCAATCTCATATGTACGTCCTCTTGCAGATGTGACCCTCCTAGAATAATTGGATCGACGAAAGTGAACATCGTTCATCTTTCTAAATACTCACCAGAATGGAGCACCATCGAAAGTTGATTTTGCAACCTTCAAAATAATTCTTCCAAAAATTGTCTAACAGTTTTTCCAAAAATTCGAGTACTGATAAGTCTAACCTCAAAAATTGATTCCATTTGAGAATTTCTTAGGAAAATTCACGAATTTTCCGCTCTCTGAGGCATATTTGTTCTGCATCTTGAATAGTTGAGCTATAGAGGAATAATTTTTCCATGTCACTCGCTGAATCAAATTTAGAACATTGGAGAGGTTCAACGGGATGTGGCAAAAGTCTATCATGTAGGCTGGAGGATAACACCATTTATGTACTTAGATAATCAGGAGTTAAGGTGAACTCAGAACTATTTTTAATTCAAGAACGTTTCTCTGACACGTGAATCCAGGATGAACTTACTAAACCACAGTGAGATTACATGAAAGTCAGCTCTCACCATTCGCATCTCTAATCTCGTAAACTCTATGTAAGAAAAGTCAAAATTCAAAATGTGGAAGTCCCAAAGGACATTCAACATAGAATCATGCAGGTGTAAGCGGATGTCGAGATTTACATTCCTCATATATATACCTTGAAGTGAGAAAAAGTCGCGCGCTGACCGAATTTTCGCTACGAAAAAAAGTCTCTCGACACTGAAACCCTGCTTATATATATACTCTGGTCTACACTTCAAAAGCGACTTTAAAGAGGATGGAGCATTCTGGCATATTAATGGGAAGAGCCAACCCCAAGCGGCCCAATTACGTTGCAAATGAAGAAATGCTCGTTCTGAGGCTCAAAGTTTGAAAGGATCTGGAGGGTTTTATAAATTCTGATCTCGACCGTGAAATTGAGATTGCTTAACTTGTGCGAATTCTGTTACAAGTGCTTTGACACTTTGAGAATTCATTGGGTGATCAAAATTATTAATTCATTTTGATAAGTGTGCGATGTGGGAGGTTTTTGATGCGTGCATCAGTGGGGCTGCAAATGATTCTACTTTGTACGAATAATTTTGGCAATTTAGACTTTTGAGCATTAAAAGTTTGTAATGGGTGAACTTATTCTTCTTCAATGATACTCAAATGATGAATTTTGATGGGATTTTCAGGCAATTAGTTCCATAATTTTGCGTATTAGTCGTTCCACGAATGATTCAACATTCAAATCTGGAGGAAAAAGTCTCACTCAGTTCATTGCCTGAATTTCTTTGACATCCCAATGACAAAAAGTTAAACTTACGAGGGGAGCACCAACCTTGCGGGTCCTGGATCTTAACGAAACTTTGGGAATCTTCTTGTTTTGGTGAGAAATGAAGGTACCCACGAAGGTTTCGTCGAATGGGCCTCCTATCCTGAGGTACAGCCATGGAGGTGAGCATTGTCAGTATATCTATATATGTGTCATTTTAACATGCGCCTATATGGGCAATGCTAATTTCCATAGCTGTATCTCGGGATAGGAGGCCCATTGGACAAAACCCTCCCGGGAACCTTCATTTCTCACGAAAACAAGAAAATTACCAAAGTTTCGTCAAGATCCAGGACCCACAAGGTTAGTGTTCCCCTTGTTTGTTGGATTACTAAATAGGAGTGAACATCCCACTCGTTATTTGGGTACCGTTTCAAACACTATCTACAGTAAAACCTGTCTCTATGGCCACCCCCATAATTTTGGCACCTCCCAATTATGGGCACTTCTTCGTGAGACCGAATTTTATTACATCAGCTTAATCGGTATCCTAACTCTATAATTCGGGCAAACCCACGATTTGGGTTATGTACAGGCAGTTTTGAAAATCCCAAACATATGTTTGGGATATGATCTCACGTCACTCCCTCAAAAATCAGTCGGATACTTACGTATAGAACCATGATCACGAGTAGAATGTCAAATATCTTTTGAGAGTGCGGAACGAGTTAGACAAAAATGTTTCCAAACTGACACAAGCAAAGATACTCAGTTCTCTGGCTCCTGCGTTGATTTGAACGAAATTGATTTTGAATTTCGTTTCATTTCGTATCGGGGGTCAAATTTTTGTGATAGTTTTGGAATTGAATTGCAATTCCAAGATTATAACAAAAATTTTAACCATATTACTGGTTTGGTGTTTTGAAATATTGGTTGTTGTGATTCAGAAAGGATGTTTTCAAGCATCTCCAGAAACCCCAGTATGATTTGAAAATCTGTCTATTAGGATCGGGTTGAACGAGAATCAGAGTTGCCCGATGTAGATTTTCAACCATTTTTTTCCCGAGTTTTACGGCCCAAACTCTGCGGATTGGTACTTGGACGCTCAATTTAGTGGTTTTCATCAATCACGTCATCGTGATTGTTTGTCAACAAGTGCAAGAAAGGGTCTCGCGTTCAGGCAAGTAATTAATTCATTCATTCAGAGTGTCATTATCACACCTTCATTGAAGTATTTTCGAATACTTTTCACTTCAGATCTGTTGTAGAGTGAGTAATCTCACACAAGCAGGATCTTTCATTTCTGTTCCAAATGCACCCCATTCTGAAAATTCTTAGCCACATTCCATAGATATTTTTAGGAAGATATATTCGCTAAAGTAATCCAACATAAGTTACATAATCCATGAATTCTGAACACGATACTCGTGAAATCCTAATCCTTCATTTAAGAAAATCTACGATATCATCTCAACTTCATTCCTAGACAATCATAGAATATTTTCAAACTCATCTCACATGAAATCTAGTTCAACCTTCTGCCTTGAAAAACCCTTACACTCAGACATGCCAGACTCTTATACTTCGTTGTGAGAATTTTCGTTGGATACCCAATACAGTAGGCTCCGCTTAATGTGATGACGGCGGGCCGAGAAAATTTGATTCCAATAAGCCAGCAATTCTCATACCCGGAAATGGTTGTATTACATTGTTCAGTATAGGAGCGAATCGGGACCAACATTCCTGATCACATTATGCGATTGATTATATTATCCGTGATCACATTAAGCGAAAAGTACTGTAGAAGGCTGTAGATGAAAAATTTAATCAAACATGTCTTTGGTTACTCCATGAAAGCGTTACGAAAATAAAATATCTCTATGCTTGTGTTCTTCACCAAAATTTTTCATTTCTGATTCTCAGCTAATTTTCGTCATTTCAATTATGAATTCTTCCGTCGAAAAAAAATATTCTTTGTGACTTGGAGGAAAGTTTTGTGTTGTGATCGGATTAAGGATCGACTTGAGATAAACGGATGAACCATGCAGATTATTTCTACGCTCTCAATTCGATTCAAACAAATCTATGAATATTTTTTCCATGAAATTCTCGACATGAAATCAGATTTCATCCATAAAATACACATCCAGCATCACACATTTCTCATCGTGAAATCGAATCACAGGAATGATTCATAACCTTCTTTAAAAGTAAGACATACCTCATGAATTCTACAAAACATTCATGACCTCATCCGACATTAATCCCCGCGTCAAATCCCATAGCAACTCTCCAGTCTCCACCATAAACTCTCTTTCACAACATCAAAAAAAAGACAGGCATCTTATATAGTTCCAGTATCAAAAAATCCTTCTCCGATGATAAACCACGATACAACATCCAACCCTGAAAATAAAAAATGCCGTAACAAACGGTACACAATACTTTCCCTTAGACTCGTAAAGATATCTTTCTCTACTAGAGTACGATCGCCATTCGTCATGAGTTTTTCAACGCGAAACGCAATACTTACTAACCTCACACGACAGTTGAGAATAAACGGCCACTACTATCACAATCTAACTTTGTACAATATACGATAGAAGGGCTACTACAGCAAAACCTAAAGGTCCACCGGATGACATTCATCCTTGTCTTCGTTGAAAGGTATCTTTTTCGTAATATTTGCTCTGGAGATACATCCATATCAGATCAGACATACTGTCATCGAGACCAATCTAAACTTGGATTTTCGTAGAAGATTGAAAGGCTTAGTAGTAGTAATAGTAGTAGTAGCCGACGGATAGTTAGTTATAGATCAGATAGTGAATGCCATACCAAACATGTTTTGCTACATGTATATATCTATGTAGAATCAGAAATCTGTGATTGAATTTCGCGGCACGCGCTTTGACCAATGAATTTTGGCGCCCACCATACGAGTGCTGTTTCAGGCCGGCTGCTGATAGAGCACTAGAATGCAATATTTCATGAATCAAGCTGTGTTGACTGATCACCTTTTTGGCTCGATTTTTTAGAGGTATGTTTTTTTTTGGGCTGGGGGTAGTTGGTTATAGATGACAGAAGATTGGAAAATCAAAGAGAAGAGCTATTTGTGACTAAATGACTGAGAATTTTTTCATCACTTGGGTGCAGGGTTGTATAGTTATGAGTTTATCGGTGTCGATACGCTGAAAAAAATAGAATGTGGTGATTTCTTTATTGAATGTAGAACGTATAAATTGTTGGCAGATTTAACCACGATGAAGGCTGAAATCATGTCACACATTAATGACCATAAAATGGATAGCTTTGGCTAAAATTAATCATTACGTGGCTAATATTCCGTTACTCTGAACAAAATTTCTATTAGAGAATATGGAGTAAAGGAATCTGTTGGACATTCATTGGGATCAACCTGTTTGAGTGTTTACCCCATATACACAATAAATTTTGCTTATAGCTTGATGTATGTTTCCAACAGAAGCTGTAGATGAAACCGCACATACGCAGGAATGTGATTCATGAGCTTTGGAGAAATGCAATATTCGAATCCTGATTATGACTTATGGAGTACAAAGAATAATTGAATTTGCTTGAGCCAAGATCTGATGGAATGCTAAATCACGAGGTTGTAACGGTAGTGGTTGGATTTGAGATTAAAAAATTGTTTGTGGTTGCTGTTAATCATGCATTATCTTTGCGGTCGTAAATATGGTCAATCTTTGACACGTATCTAAACCAGTGGATACGAATAAATCATAAGTGTGGGTGAAAATTTTTGATTTAATGGTATTATATTCAATATCTCACTGGACTGATCATTTGGATATGTCAATTTTTTTTAGGCTCATCTGACTCTATCTATTTATCCATTTACTACCACAAACCTTGTTCCATGATAAGCGAGCTTCTGACAGTTATAGTATGAGTAATTTCACGAAAAAACAATACACCTAAAAATAGATTTCTTTTAAAGTAAACCTTTTCAATTCTATAGGTTAGAATACCAACATCTGTCACCTTGGATGAAACTAGAAAAATTTTTCCGGGCCCTGGTGCACTGACCAAAATTATGTTTTGATTTTTTTTCTTGCAAAATTCTCGTAACTTTTTTCACTAGAATCGTTATAGCTCAAAAGCAACGTAAGATAGAGAAACGTGGTTCATTGCATCTCTGGAAGGTGAGCAAAAGCCTATCGAAACATTTTCCGAGATGTTGGTTACCATCTTATCCCGGTTATATATGGGCGCTTCCGTGAAAATCACTTTGCCATTCTTTTCTCAAAGAGCTGTTTTTCTTCAATCTTCCAAAAACACATTTATTCACGTAGAAAGTTGTGTTCTTCACGAAAAAAACTAGTTCCAATATGCTTTGATGCAATTTTCCGATGTTTGGGTGCTTACAAAATTGCATAAAATAGCATTTGCGCCTCGGTCATGAGGTTCCCCGCTTCCGAGCGATTATTTCGACCCTCGCCTGCGGCTCGGGCTGAAAACCAATCGCTCAGAAGCGAGCTACATTCTCATAAACTCGGTGCGAAATCTACTAGTCTAATTATTAAGCTATTTTTTAGACATTTCGATGAATTTGATCATGGAAAAATCTCAATTTTCTGCGCATGCGCAGGAATTTGGGATCCCGAAACCATTGTTTTCGAAATTCTGAAAGAATTTTCTTCAAAATCACTACCGATTGAGTTGAATTTTGTTGATTCAAACCAACGTTCCAATAACTTTCAACAGCCGGTACAAGAAGCAGCTTGATGCGAAGTTCCGTATTCACTTCAACGGTTGCCTGGATGCTCTCATGTTTCCGCTTGATCTTACCCTTTATCATTCGGACATTGCAACCCCGTTTCTAGTTGATGGAATTGAATTCAAAAACAAATCATTCCAAAAGAAATTTTCTGAGCTTTTAGAAAAAAAGGCTTCACAATCCCAAATTCTTGCGCATGTGCAGAAAATTGAGGTCTTTTATCATCAAAATCGAAGATTGTCAAAAAACACAGCTTGAAACTCAAAAAAGTAGATTGAAACTATTTTTTTCACGCAGGACACAACGTCTTACACAGTTTTTTGACAAATTGTGAGGAAAAGTCAAAAATCTGTGTGCAAAGTACACTTCTTACGCACAGTGTATTGAACGAAGTTTTCATCATTTGAACCAGAATATGCCACTTCCAAACACGGTTTTAAGGTTCTCATGATGGAAAATCATTGTTGCCCTGTGTCCACAGGTCCGCTTCGGGTGCGAAATAATATCTTAGCGCCCAAACTGAACGTTCGCATCCGAGGCAATAATGTACTATTTTACACCGTAATATTGAAATGTACTATTTTGGAACACTGTGCCTAAGCATGTAATCTCCACTCAGAGAGTATTGGAATATTCTATTTTCTGATGAAAATTGAATAGAATTAGTATATTTTACACCAAGTTCATGATATTGTAATTCGCTTCGTGAGTGATTGGTATACTGCCTGAGCCGCAGGCGGAAGTCGGAATAGTCGCTCGGAACCGGGAACCTCATGAGTGAGGCGCAAAAGATAATTTGTGCAATTTTGTAGACACCCAAATATAATATCGCATAAATAAGATGTAGATTCTGAGATTTCGAACAGCTTTTCATTATTTCCCTCTTCTGCTCTTTTGTAGTCCGGCTCCTGGCCTTGAATTTGTCAAGTACATTCTTTGCCCTGACAGGGACGTTTACAAGAAATTTCATATTTTCCTAATGCTTCGGAAAAAAGATAGTCAAAAATAGTTGGAATCCGGTGCTGTCCAGAATATTGCATGATGTGAGTAAATGAGCCAAAAAGATCTGGGTACCGTCTCCCTCCTTTCCAATAAATTAATTTCACGAAATCAAGTTGCAAATGTAATAGTAAATTTGCTGAACAATCGTAGAGTATCTCGAACTCTCACAGTTGATGAGAGGGTGAGATGATAAGGAGAGACAATATTATAATAAATAAGCCAACCACACCAGAAAGTTTCAATGACTTGTAGCCCCTGCCTTAAAATTCACAAACTCTATAAAGAATTCATCACCCATTCTCTGATATCTTCCAGAGCTGGAACAGAGATTTATCCGCTCGACTCCTAGCTTACGATCATATTCAGCATCTTCCAAGTAAGAAAGAAATTATAATTCAAATTGACGAAGAATTAAAGTACAATCAAGTTCGCCTCCAGAAAATTCATCTCATTATGAGCAAAAGAAATCAATTCATCATCCTGGCAAATTTTCCATGCTATTCAATTCAAATTAGCCGTACTCATCTACCAATTTCAATGAACTCAGTGACCACAATAATTTAAGTAATTCCTCAATTTCAGTCAAAACGAACATCATAGCTATTTAGTAAACCCATCCATCTAGAAAATTCGTACCCTCAGAACGATTTGAGGAAAGAATAGAGCTCATCAACGAGCTTGATCGACGGTATATAGTTGAAATTGCCGATTCTTACCGCGTAATTCAAGAAGCAAACTCATCCGTGATGATGGAGTGAGAAAAAGTCTCGAGAAGAGAAGAAAACCTCCGTCGATCATGCGATTAAAGGTCTACGTTTCATCCGGGCTACACTAACCTACATTGTATCCATACCCCTATAATACCAACTTTGCTACAATTAAGAATTTTATCTCGTGAGAAAAGTTTCTCAGCTCATGATAAAGGATATAAGGACTATTATCCTCTCCGCAACGATGTAAGATTTTACCTTGTATGGATTAAAATTTCCATCTGAGAATATTTGTATCTATCAGAAAAAAAATTTAAAACCGAAAACACGGATAAGCGTATAGATGAATAAAGTCGAAATTTCGATACCGATCACTCTGAAATCCTCAGAGTGAAGCAAAAAAAGTACCCGTCACTCTCTGCACACTAGTATCAAAGGCACACAGATACCCTCCCTGGAGCTAGACAATTTTCGCTTCGCACGCACAAAGGGACAATCCGTCTCCTTTTACATTGAAACTACAGCAATTCGTTTCTGTAAAAGAAACGGGGAAAAAAGTAAACAAACACACTGAGGTAGAAAATTCACTCACGAAAACACTCGCGCTGAGATACGAAAATCGGCATCGTAGCACGTGCCGATCGCTTGCTGCTTTGTCGCCTCGATTCGGCAAATCCTATTTTCCAATCTTTCCAGCAACCACTATTTTTTTTTAAAAACTTTCACATCATCCAAATTTCACTTGTCACTATGTAAAATTCCAGTTTCATTAATCATCGTTTTAATTCATTCATTTTTCTTTTGAATGATTAAAATAAAATTGAATCAGTATAAAATCCATCAATTTCAGTTTTTAAACACTCAGCAGAATTGATTTTTAAATTTTGAAAAAATCTATTCGGAACTCACGCCACGTAAATTTGAAAAATTTTTAGAGGGATGAATACCATCAGAGAGTAGAACAAGTATTTTAGTTGTCCGCGATGCAAAGAGCATCAACGTGCGGGGCGTTACTGATGCGTCCAGCTCACGGTAGAAACTCTAAAGGCGCCGAGTTGGCTGTTGAAAGCGCCGGCACTCACGCATAGATGCACCACTGAGGCGCAGGCGCTATGTTATATACGCCGTACTAAACGTATACTTGTACTACTTGAACGTGTGTTACATATTCGGTATGGCACCTGCTGCTTATGCTATTATCTGCCTCTGTTGCTGCTGTTCTGATCTGATGTTTGAGATTGAGATGATGTCCATTTAGAGGATATGATCAAGCGAGGGTTTAGTGGTGGTGGGATTTTCCCTATTTGGGAAAGGGTGAGGTTTTGGGAAGGGAGGAGTTTTAGATTGTAATGGATAGAATGTATTGCTGGAAAATAAAAAGTTTTTCCGATCTTAGTTGATCTGGTGTTTGAGATATTTATGAGATCACCCCTCTCGAATATTGGATTAAACTATCAAGATGAGGGTTTGCTATGAACTTTGTATTAGATACATATAAGGTAAGTGTACCCAACTTGCCCCCATATGCCGATCTCAGGGATGGGCACTCCTTGGCCTCCCGGCAATTTTTTTTTCACGTCCCCCTGGTAGAAATGGTGAGCATTTTTTGGCCAATAACTGGCCAAATAGGATGGCCACTGGCCATAAATTGGCCAAATATGTAATGCTTTTTTGGCCAGTTTTTGGCCAATGGGATTAAGCACGAATCTATTTCAGCGGCTCTTCGAATGTTTTCATAATGAATTTTGTCAATTGTATAAGCAATATCTATCTTTCCTGAAATTCTTAGCCGATGAGCACGTCAAGCTTCAATATATTATACAAATAATGTTGGAGATCTTGATAGATATTGTCTTTCAGAACTACCGGAACTACCAGGATTACAGCATGGTTTTATTATGAATATTTGTATGAAATTGTCAAGGACATCGATAAAATGAATGCGAGATGACGGTTCAAAGATTCTGGAAATGTTCATGAAGTAATCAGGAAAGATGAGGATAGTATTCTAGGATATGGAATAGTGTTCGCGAGAAAAAAATTTGACCAAAAAGTGTGGTTAGCTCAGATACTCAAAATGTCAAACATAACCTCAATACCCGTAATGTTGGACATAATCTCAAAATAGCTTTTAATACAATTAAATACCAAAATCAAGGTTGGCTCTTACTCTTTCGATGATCATATCTGGGCTTGGAGGGGTATTCGAAGACTCAAAAGGCAATTTTCTATATTGAGATAATGATGAAATCCATTAATCAAAAATCCTGAGAAGATGTTTATCAATGATTTCACGTTGATAATTCAATAATAAGTACTGAAAATTATCAAACAAATCACCCTCAAAGATGAATTTTACCATTATCTCAACACAAAAGTTGCCTTGGGACTCTACGAAAGCACAGATGTGTTCATCGATAGAGTAAGCGTCAACCTCTATTCTGGTATTTACGTGTATTCAGTGCTTTTTTCAGATTATGTTCGACATTTTGAGCATATAAGCTATCAGAATGGCCAATTTACCACATACATAAGATACATTTGTGGGTACTTTCATAAAATATGTAACTCCCCTGAAATATGTGATATGAGCTCTAAAATCAATAATTGGGGAATTCTCAAAAATTCATAAACACATGTTAACCGTTCCCTTGAGAAACAAAATAGACGATTTATCTTTGAGTTATTAACATTTTGAAACTTGATTGTCAATTATTGAGGTTATGTTGGCAGAAATATGGCCAAAAACTGGCCAGTTTTTGGCCATATTTCTGCCAAAAAAAATGCTCAGATTTCTACCAGGGCCGTTATGTTGGAATATGAGACCCCGAATCATTCCTGTGTTCTCCAGAACATTTAAAGTGATTTTTCTATTTTTCGTGATTGCTTAGCTAAGGAAGCACCGAGGGAATCGCCTTCAGTAAAATCGGTGCCAAATTCTTTGAAATCATTCAATCTTAACATACCTTAGCGCATTCGATTTCTTGTTCTAAGACCTTCAAAATCTATTTCTCAAAATTGCAAAATTTGAATATGGAGCTGATTTATGTGCAAAACACGGATACAATTTGTAAACAAGAATGCCAACATCGGAGTGTACCTAACATGCCCTCATATTTTTATCTCGGAAGGGCGTGCAGAACGACTTTTTTACCACTCAGAACGTGTTCATCACGTTAATATAGGTCATAATTAGTGTTTCGAACCAACGAAAAGCTCCAAATGAGCGTGCACGGTGATAAGAACACTCTACCGCCGATTTCCATCATTTATTTCGGAAGAATTGAGACAGTTCGGCTCAAATCGATCCAAAAGGGACGTAGTTGAGTGCATTTCAAAGGCCCTTAAACGAGCTTCAAAATGAACTAAGATACGTTGGAAAATATTGAGACGGACCAGAGTTGTTGGGAAAATGGCTTAATGGGGGCAAGTTGGGGACACTTTTGTAAACTCTCAAAAATCACCTTTTGGGATAATTAAAACAGATCGTCCCCAGTTCATTCAAATTAGACGTATCTTAGCTCATCTCGAAGGTCTTGAGACAAGCTTTAAAATGAGCTAAGGTACGTTGGAAAATATGGAGATGGGCCAAAGTTATTAAGAAAATGGCTTAATGGGGGCAAGTTGGGTACACTGACCTCAGTTCATCTCCATGTAATAGTCATTTTTCTCACGACAGATCTTGTTTTATTGCACGCCCAGCCACGCGAAAAGCGTATTTCGACATTCGGCTTTACTCGTGATAATTTCGACCCTCGCCAAGGCTCGGACTGAAAACAATCACTCGGAAAGCAGAACAAAACTTCCCACCCTCATATCGAAAAATACTATCAAAATATGCAATTTAATCTTGGGCGTAATCGTACTACATACCCCAGGCATACAGGTAAAGTGGGATCAAATTTACAACGATTAGCTCTCTTCATTTTTTTTTTCATGGAGGAATAAGGAAGATAAAATAGAATTACCCATTACATTATGCAAACTCATGCTGTGTTATGACTCCGTATATACCACGATACTGTTCCATTTCAAAGTTTGCTCTACTATTGTCTAATCGTTGCTGAGGATAGTTTTTCTAAATTATATGGAAAATCTGATGAAAGACAGTTGTAATACAAATCATCTGGAGACCAAAAACATATGAGAATTTTATGGTGTTGCAGTAACAAAATTACTTAATAACCATTTCTGATGTTGGAGTTCCGCAACTCTTTGGTCTGCCATGCTGAGCTACAGGAATCACAGCAACAATAAGTCTGAATTCACGTAACATCTCCATGCGCTAATTTTTTTAAATGAAAACCCTGGTAACACTTTATTTTAATGACCACAAAATGGCTGGTTTCTTCAGCAATTGACTGGGGATTAGCTACTCCTTGGTCATCAATTTGTTACATTCAAACAAATTCCTACCAGGGAATGTATGATTGGAGAATACAATATGGGCAAAATGGGTGCAAAGAAGATGCAAAGGGCGTGAAAGAAGAAGATGTAAGAAACACGTTGATTCAATCTTTTGGTGAGATTGGATACGTAACAGGTTTCTAGAGTGACATATGGCTCTAATGGGATTGTCACGGACAATGTGAACGTAGTTGCTGCTAAGTTACATTTATCGTGAAAATATTCAAGAGAGAAGATGTTTATCAGTATTGAGAAATAATGTCAGAGCAGTTTCGTCACACAACTTTCTCCAACGTTTGTAGGAAGAAAATTCAATTTTTTCGTTACACGAGAAGAATTAGGATTGACAAATCCAAAAATGAGTGTATGTAGATTCTATGGAAGTCTGGAATTTGTATTCGAGATATTTCATTATGCTGTCAATCGTTCCCGTGAGAATATTTCGTTTGAATGAATAAAATATAGATCTCCATTTTGCCACAAGAAAGTCTTAACACAAATATCTCATTCGTGAAAATTCTACGGTATCAAATTCTGAGGAACTGATGTCTCCTTCGTTTCATCTTTCTCAAACAGATTGACTGAAAGTGAATCTGAAAGTAACGAATCATCTATTTGGAGCATGAGAGCAGAATTCAATGGTTCGCATGAATAACCTCCCTGTTGATCTCATTGGAATACTTTAAGCTTGAACCCACTGATATTTTCTGAACAAGATTCTCAATTCTGAGGAAAGCTCATCCGAACCTATCGAACCCTATGATTCATTCGGTCGAATGAATTTGAAACCGAATAATATTTGACTAGGAACGAGTTCAAACGAAAAGCGATGGAAAGTCATGGACAGAATGTCTGTCTTTGAAAATCCAAGTTATTGTCAGAGGATTGGGTACTCTTCAACGCTATTCTGATTGAGTGTTTCCTGTGCCATTGTGGTTTACCAGAGCAAAAAAATTTTGCCTCTCCTAAATCGTTGGCCTGCTCCTCTTGAATTCATTTTGAATTGTACCAAGTTCTTCTTGTGTAAATTCTGAAAACGGACAGTAATGCGAGAGTGCGGATTTGATATTTTGTCTCTGTAATATTTCGTAACCACATTAGTAAATGACAGCTCCTCGTCCATTGTGAAGGCCTTTTCCGATCATTCTGAGCCGCAATGACATATTCCACTCTTTCGAAAGATATCAGCACAGAGAGAATGATGTAAAACTTATTGTCAGTTTTATTGGATTTCAATTGAAAGATTGAATAATCCACTCATGTATGGTAACGACATATCATCCGAAAGTATAACGCAAATAGTGTACGTGTTTTGACGAATATCGCGTTGTCGATACCGCTATAGGTTTATGCATTTCTACCCTCAACTGGAGCCAGACTATTGAATTTTTGGATTTGCAAATTGACTGACAGGGACAGACAAGCCCTTGGCAAGGTTCAAAATTCGATTCAGACCTATTTGGTGTTGCCCGACCAATCTAAATGCTGATTGCAAAATTTGAATACAATCAATGCTACCTTTCTATTTAGACATCATAGATGTGATGACATCGATGAGTAATTGATTTTGAGTTGCATGCGAGAATATGTTTGACTCACAATCTTATCCAATTTGTGAAATTTTGACTGTACTGACAATGAGTCATCTGCAATCGCAGAGAACACCGGTATGATTTCAATTAAATTCTAGGGCACATCAATCATCAGATCACGATCTGTACTTCAACTGTTCCCCACTCTCCAACAGTCCATATTCAAGCATACGACTGCAACCGCGAGGAAGTCGATTCAAATTCCTGAGATTGTGACACTATAGAAGGAATGTCCCAGCAAAATTTGCCAATATTCTCTGCAAGTTCTACAGAGCCTCGTCTGGCAATTCAAATCCGGCAAATTTTTTTCCCCCCGACTCGGCAGTTCTTTCCTGGCATCAAGAATCTTCGATGTTGCCCCTGCTCACCTCAAGCTTGGACGTAGAATTAATACGTACAGTGTCATTTGAAATCGCAATATAATACATGACTTCTCTGAGAAAATCCCAAGAAAATATTTCGATGAGTAGGATATGGGTTGATGTTTCTAAATCGCACGAACTTCTCATTGTGGTGTACTGTGTGTGTCATTTGAAGTAGCCCAGAGTAGCCCTTCCGTTGATTGAATTTGATGATTTTCAGTGAGGGCACAGTACTTTTGAAGTGAAATATGTTTCGCTATTTGCAGCTACCGGAATTGGTAAGGGATATCGATAGGGAGATGTATGTACGCATGCTTGATTTTGAACTTGCGACCCGTGAATAGCTTGAATGCGATTCACAATAGATAAGAATATATACGCATTGTTTTGATCATGCAACGTTGAGGTTAGCGCGCTTTAGGGGCAACATCAAACATTTTTGATGTCAGGAATGAAATTGCCGAATTTAAATTACCAAACGAGACTCGGCAGAATTTCCCGAGAATCTTAGCAAATTCTACTGAGTCATTTCTTTCAGTGAAATAATCAATCAGAATGAAGGAATTTTGATTCCTTCATTCCTAAAACTTTTTTCCTAAAATACACTCCAACCCTTTGAGCTGAACCGGGGCTCATTCGACTTACACAATTTTTACTTCGAAACTTTTCAATGTAATGCACTTCAATTACATGTAGCTTTTGACCTCATCTCATCCCAAAAATCTTTAGATGAATCTTGTAATAAGGTAAAATATGTCGGGCTTCAATCAAATAGTGGAAAACCATTCGAATGATTAAATACATCGATTTGGAAGTATTCGGGACAATGAGAAGATGTCAGCGATGGTTCTAATCCGTTACATGAAAACTAGTCCCATTCCAATTCACAATAGTTCATCATCTGTATTAGTAAGTTGTTCCGTAAGGGAATAGTACGTGGTAGGGTGTGTTTTTTATGCTGATCTCGGCAGTAGGCACTCGTTGACCTTCCCGCGAATTTTTTCACGTTTGTTATGATGAAATATGAAAGACTAATGGTTTGAACTGAATTCCAATGATTTTTGCATCTACAGAAGAATTTGAGCGAGATTCGTATTTGCCGCTTTTGAACGGCTAAGAAATCGCCAAAAGAATCGCGTTCAGTACAACCGGTGCGAAAATTTTTTGATTCGGTCAATCTCAACGTTTTCTCACGTATTTGATTCATTGACTCAAGATCTCTACAATTTTTTCTTGAATTTATAAAATCTCAATCTGAAGCTATTATATGAGCAGAATCCGAAGATAATTTGTAAAACATGATGACCAACATCGGATTGCATCCAACATGCCCTTATATCATTTTATGTAAGATTTTACGCACGAGCGATTTCATGCACTCGACCACCTATTCACATTGTTTTGAAGGATGGAGGCATGTTGGTTACACCCTCTCGCAAATTTGGGAAAGCCTCAAAATAAGCTTTGGAATGAACTAAGTTGCGTAGAAAATTCACCTTATTGGGCCAAGCCAAAGTTGTTGAGGTTCCTATTCATCTCTCTCTATCCAAGCCCTGGAAGACAAACTTCCAAAACCGATCTTGAATTGCACACTCGGGTCAAATTGACCCCAAGACGAAAACTTGATACCTTCCGGTACACATCGAATACATCGCCTCGAAAAATTTTTCGGTAGTAATCAAGGGTCCTCAAAATAAGGCACTACATCAACAGAGCCTACACAGTAGCCCCAAGAATCAAAGGGAATATTTTGTGTAAATCACGTGAAAATTTGGAAAACGTTGATCTTTTACTGTTAGATGGGGAACTTTTTCCTCTTCTGATAGAAAGGTCCGACATTCAGTGGAAATTCTGATCTAATGCTATACTTCAAGACAAATAAATCACGAATAGCCAATCCACCAAAAACTTATTGATTCTGAAGAATCACAGAGAGAAGAACATGGAAATTTCGCATTCGAGGAAAAGGGGAGATTCATTGAAACCATGTCGTATGTCAATCAGATAAAACGAAAAACAGGTGGATCAACTCTAAACACAACCTTCATCACTGACAAGGACAGGTCCAACCTTGCGGGACCCGGGTTCGTTTCAAAGCCCCCAAACTCTAGGATTCATCTCATTCTGGTGAGAAATGAAAATATCTCAAAGGATTGAGTCCCACAGACGTTCTATCCTGAGATATAAATGTAAATATTTGCATTGGCCATATAGGCCCATGTTGTAAAGTCGTACACATAGCTATGCAACCAATGCTAATCTCCATAGCTGTACCTCAGGACAGGAAGCCCATGGGATTAAATCCTCTGAGGTACCGTCATTTTTCACCAAAATAAGATGATTCCCAAAGTTTGGGACGAAGCCAAGAACCCGCAAGGTTGGCTTTCTCTTCGTGAGTGTATATTCATATCAGAATGTAATATAAAGAGTGAAAAATTTGCTTTGGATTAGATTTGACGTGCATTAATGATATCTGGGGTCAGTCTGGCCCCAGTGTAAATTACACCGAGTGGACACGATACCAGAGGCGAGGCGCTCAAGTGATAATTGGAGACTCGAACTAGAGATGATAGAGAGACAATGATGTGTGTCAGCTGAAAAAGACTAGTCGAATGAGTACAAGAAAAAAAAAATCACCAAAACAGATTTTAAGTACACTAGTGACCCACTAGGTCTAGACTGAGCTCAGCCAAAATCACGTCTGATATGGGTGGCTACGGGCGCGAGACTAGCAGTGCAGTAGCTCTGCTACGAGCACCAACCGATGGGGTTAGTTAGATAGTTAAGAAACAAAATGGAGGCAGATGGCGTACGGCGGGCAAATTTCAACAATATCGACATCGGAAAGAATGTTTGAGAATTGCGTGGGGTCATTTTGACCCAGTATGTCATTCATGGGTTGAAGTGCATCGACTCACAGCTTTTTCTCGCTCAATATTGATATCTCAGATTCCTCTACGGTAATTTTCGGGTCGTATTTGATAATACCTGACACTTTCCACTACATGCTAGACCTTTAAATCTCAAACAAAGGAATGGCCTCCCGTAGAATCATGACTCAACTCAAAATTACATATATGGTTCGAATGAGATTAAGAATAACACTAGTCTACATGAAAATGTGAATGGAGTTATTAATACCGTTTTCGACGTAGTTTGGGATGCAGAATTCAAACCCGTTCTCAGAATTGCTCTATCACGTCACATTTTTGAGAAAATCGATATCAAAGTTAGAAAAAACACCAATTTAGCTGTTTTTGAGGGCTCTTATCTCTGTTATCAAGATAGTTTTAGAGTTCCTGCAAGGTCTACTGTGCTGTCAAAAGAAAAATCTTCAAAATGAACCCACAAAGATCGAAATCGATCGAAGGGTTTTCGAGATACATCGACCTTTAGAAGTTAAAAAAGTCCCTGAAATGGACCCACCCATCGTATTTTATTGTCTATTGCTTCCCCCTCCACTGTCCTATGCTTAGGCATTGCGTGGGCGAGGCCTGATTCGGGCCCTTTTTTTGATTTCTAAATGTCGATGTATCTCGGGAACCCCTAGATCGATTTTGATCTATGTAGGCTCATTTTGAAGATCTTCTTCTTGATAACCGAGTAGACCTTTCACAATTCCAACAACTATCCTGATAACAGAGATAACAGCCCTCATACACAGCCAAATTGGTATTTTTTCCGACTTTGATATCGATTTTCTCAAAAATGTGACGTGATAGAGCAATTCTGAGAATGGATTTGAATTCTGCATCCCAAACTACGTCGGAAACGATATTAATAACTCCATTCACATCAAATGTGTCAAAATATGTAGACTAGTGTAATTTGTGATGTACAATATATTCACCTTATCTCCGTAATAATGATTTTGAATAAAGTTTATGTACGCACGATAGCGAGGTTGGTTGGCCTTATTAAATTCAGGTAGTCGGTGTGCAGCTATCTCAAATCACCAGACCTACATGCTTGAATTTACAATCGACGATACTATCCACAATAACCTATTTCTTCATACCATACACATTTAACACATTGCATAGATAACCAGCTACAACTTATAGTGTAACGCTAGCTTTACTGATAATGAGGTTTCCACGCTCTACTAGAGCGTGAAAATGAATTTTGCAAACCGTTCAACGAAAAACACTGATTTCCAATCCCAATCGATTCATCCCATAAAAATGTAATTTAACACCAAACCCGATAAATTCGATTCAAAACATTCGAGGTATAGAGAAAAAAATTCTTTAATGATCGATGAAATTTATAGAGAAATATTATTACCCCACCAATTCCATTTTAGTCCATTGAATTCGGTAAAAATTCGTTCTCAGTTGAATTGTATTCCAAATATCTCGATTTGTCGTTGTTATATTCAAAGGGATGAATAACATTTCATAAAGAGAGAACGAGACAGAGAGTGAGGGCGTGGAAGCATTGGTGGTGACCAATAGTCTCTATTATAGTGAAGATATAGTTCCGAGAGCTCGATGTCAGTACACAATTATCCGCTTTGTCGGTTGACCATTTTGCCCCTTGGCTATATATCTCACCCTGAATCCATATAATATCTAGATACACAATAGAGCTTTTGAATCAATAGATTTGTGTCATCGTATACTCGTTCTATATTAGCTTTTTCATGCGCTTTACGGTTTTTTCTTCTTTTTTTTTATCTCTTTGTGGGCACAGAAATAACACTAAAGTTTTATAATCATACCAAAAATAGCTCTGTAGGATATTTAGAGAACAATGATTTATGGGATGATGCCCCCGCAGGGATGTGTACATAAAATAACTGTAGGTATAAACAGCATGACGGGGGAATTTTGAGCAGTTACAATTTGTGAATTGTCTTTTTTGAAGCCGGACAGAAAGTTTCGACAAACAATTCCTGTACTAATTTTCAACATGATTCCATTTCAGAGAAATGACTATGGATGTAGTTTTTTTTTTTATTGGAGTTACAAATTCCATCAGCGAGTTTCTGGATAATTAGCATTGGGTCAGTAGTAATTAGGAATCCCCGAGATACTAATTAATTATCAAGTTTGGAATTTCGATCAGCACTTTGATTTTGTGATAACTACGCCAGACAAAGGATATCTAGATTAGATTTAATCTCCTCGAAACGGCTTGAGAATTCTTAGGAACAATTTATTCTAAATATGAACAAAAAATGAATCCCATTTATCGGAAATAATAATAACATACAATGACGATAATACTCAATGACGGTGAAGTAGGATTAGTTTTAAATCACAATCACGTTTTAATGTACACTGTGAACTGTTTCATCGACGTGTCCGAGAATACGCAAACAGAATTATGAATCTTGAGCTTCGAGCTTCGTACTTTCATCTGATGAATGAATCTACTTATTACGAGTTTCGTAAAATAACTCAGTCTGTGTTATTAGATGTTGGATCCCGTTAGTCATTATCGAAACGTAATTTTTAATTACAGGTATTTTTGGAAACAGGAAATTGATACCTTTGATTAGCACGTTCGCTGCGGCGTAGCCCACCGGTAGGCCCCGCGTGTCTTCCCTCCAGTGCTGAGAATTTTTTGCCTTACGGGAAATAACATTAGCCGAGGCCCACTTGGGGAAAAATCACCGATTTCAGCCTCCGCAGCGGACGTGTTAATATTCCACTTCATCCAGACAAAATTTCATGAATTCATATTGTTGACAGAATCGTGAAAAAAAATTTGGGCCACTGGATACTTCCGGTGTCACGAATCAATAACGAAAATGTCCAATATTCTTATCACTCTTCATTAGAGAGTATGGGGGTAAATGAGTCAAGTGCGTTTTAGACTGTCTTGCAATAACAATTGTATATCGCAGACAACATTTTTAGATTGAGTAGAAGAGCGTAGAAAATATTTTGACATATGTATATGGTGGTAAAAAAATTCAACTGGTCAGAATATTCTACTTTGATCTCGAAACATCCCCTGTCAACACTTTTCAACTCAAAAGTCTACAGATCAACGAAATAACAAGCTCACAAAGGAAATCACGTCGATCGAATCAAAAGTATTTTTGCTTGGGCAGTCGTAGATCTTGCAAGAAAATTCTCAGCAAACTTTGGTTCTCCATTCTGTAGGTTGTCAAAACGAAATCTCAATGGACTTTTGATAGAAAGAAGTTTGTGATATTTTTGGAAAAAATTCGAGCTTTATGCCAAAGCCAACAGCTGAGATTTTTAATTCGGTCCGACTCAGCTATCTCTTAAAATATACCCCATTTTGTACCAAAATGAATCAAGGATTGGTTCAACAAGGAAGAAGAAAGGTGTTATCAAAAAATCCACCCCGAATCAATAAATTTGATTGTTGCAATTTTTATCAAAAAACGTTCGCATGTTCATATAATTGAAGGATCACCTAGCACTGATGGTTTTTCCACTTTTGACTGAACCCAGTTGAATCGAAGGGCACTCTTTGATACTTAAAATTTGAGAAACTTGCTGGGAAGGATAATCCATGTCACAACCACCATTCAGATTGAACATCAAATTTTGATTCCCGAATGTGATAAACTCGAAACCATCGTCTGTTCGTAAGACCTCTTCATCATCGCTGTCACAGTCGTCTTCGGCGCAAATATTCTCAATTTTCGTGAGAAAATCGAGTTCGGGAGAAACGTAAGGTGGTTTTGCTATCTCATCGCGTACCTGAAAAAAGCATTAGTGGAGTGATCCGCAAAATGACTTGCTCGTTGAATTCAATAGAGATCTCAGATTTTGGATACATAGCATACTCATTATTCGTTTAAAGCCCTAAAACAAGGATCTTCCGAGAAATATTCTATTTTCAAATTCAAATGTTAACAAAAAATGGATTACGACGAACACATAGTTTTTGATGAACATAAATTCATAAATTATCTAAACATAGTGAAACAAGCTTCGATTCAAAGTATTTTGAAGGTCAAAGAGCATAAAGATTGTAGAACTCAATCCTGACCAAATTCTTACCTTTTGAGTCATCTTGGACCAATTTCGATAGAGTATTCGGTATTTTCTTGCATTCCGTTTAAAATCTTCAATAACTTGATTCATCTCGCATACGTTTGTAGGGAGATCAATTGGCTGAAATATGGGAATAGTTTGAATATTTCATCATATTCCTCAAAATAGATGCGGTATTCAATATTCCTTCCTGAAACCATACTCCCAAACAGAGTTTTATCTTTTTTTGCATTTCGGAAAAGCATTCCATCAGTGCCTATGGTATCCTTCCATTTATACTTGTATACATTTTTTTCGTTTGTCAACCCAATCGCTCATTTAATCTAGTATCTATGAGGTATTGGACAATCAATTGTCCTACTGTCATTCTCCCTTTTCCCTTTCATCATTTTCCCTTTTCATTCTGTATTAGCATGATAAGCTCTGTATGAGACTTAATTGCTTTAATAATAATAAAAAAAAATAAAAAAAAAAATTGTCCTACTGATCGGAGAATTATGGCATCAAAATGCTAGAACTCTCCGATTTCTTCACTGTATCCAAACAAAGTTTTGCAAGGAAAAAAAACTAAAAAAAAAAACTAAGAGGTCAAACGTTGTTCATGGCTCGATATGATTTTATTCTATTCCACAAATGATGAATCATCCATTGCTCAATGAGTAGCGAATTTTCACGCACTAGGTAGCTTACTTTTAGTAGATGTTCGAATCTGGTATTCTAAGAATCCCCCAATATCCTACCCAAATTAGCTTAAAAAATAGCTAGGATACTCACTCTGCTTTGTTTATTGCCTTCTTCTTCCTCGTCTTTCGTACAGTGACAAGCTGGCAGACATAGATTGGATTCTTTTGGGGCCATATCATAACCCGCTCTGTTTGAGTATTCTAGAAGAATGTGAGAGTCATTCAATTAAGCAGAAATTTTCCATGTGCAATAAGTTAGGAATGCTTTCAACTCCTAGCAGTTTTCCTCTAAAATGAAGCTGATTGTTAATACCATCCAGAATATTCTACAGAATAGAATCAAGCAATCAGAATAAATTCTTATCCTCATTCAAAAGTCAATCTAATCGAACAGATAATGCCAATGCTTTCTGATTCTCAGGTTGCCTCTCTATGGGACAAAAATTTTGTCAGAATCAGCCCACGAGATTCGAAAACCCCCAATCTAACAATGTGTGCGAGAGAGATGGCACGACTTTGGTGTCTCTCTCTCTTACACATTGAGAGGGTACCCGCGCCATCTGCCATAGAAAGGCAACCTCAAGAAAATTGGTAATACTGGAACTATTTCGATAAAATTCATGTCAGCCCAATGATTCTTTTCATCACGCCAAGTCTTCAGTAAATCTTCATTAATCTGATTTCATCATCATAAATTTGACTCGTATAAACTTATCCGTATAGATCCATATGGTGGGCAAAAGTGTAAGCAGAGGTTGGAATTTAGTCAACTTTATTGCTTCTATATTTCACTGGACGAGTTTCTGAATATATCCAGAGAATTGGTCTAGAGGCTCGTTTCCATGTATGAAATGTCCAACTTTACTCGTAAAGTGACTCTCTATCTCACAGCCTAAATTCTCTACTAATCCCTGCACAATCTCCTCGAGAGCTCGTAAAACCTGTTTAGTGGTTCACAAAGCAGTTTGGCTTTACTGATATACAGCCTTCTCTAACTATTGTCTCGAAAATTTCTTTGAATGTGTATGTATGCTTCGGACTGATCTCCATTATCTAGATCAAGAAAACTTTAACCGGACAAGATTCATCGAAATTATATTGCTCTGACAATACGAGTTGGTTGACCAAATTAGTTTGAATGGATATGAGCCAGTTGAAGAAAATTTCTTCTGGAATTATTTTTCTGTTTGAGTGTGCTGAGCAGGGTTCTAATTCAACATATTATTCCACAAGTATTCACAATTTTGTTCATTGTGTACAGAGGAGTATTATTGTGTTTACAAGTGGGTCTTCGAACTCCGGGATATTACGACCCCCCGGCCCCAGTAAGGGTGATGACAGACAACGCGCTACGGCACGATTTTACCGCCACGCCACGACGCGCCATAGCACGACATGACCCAAAATTCATTCCAGCGAATCCAACCATCGATGGATTGAATTCATTGCTACCGGTGCCAGTCGTGGATTATGAGGATGAATCAAATTCATCGATGGTTGGGTTCACTGGAATAAATTCTGGATCGTGGCGTGTCGGAAAAATCGTGGCGTAGCGCTTTATCTGTCATCACCCTGACGGACACCGTATCCGAGAATCGGCCCGAACCCAGTATAGGGAGGAGCCTGGCCCCAAAACTGGTGGTAAGTGTTGCCATGGCCTTTCCCGTTTTTGTCAGGGTCCCGATTTAAGAACTCTATAGTGTAGTCTCAAAATTACGGATGGGGATGCCAAATGGCTGATAAGGGGGGACTTTGAGTGCATGCGCTTGTCGTACATGACCAGAAAATAGAAAGACAGTGAGTTACATCAGAGTGTATTCGTGTTTAAACTGGCCTGTGCGTGTTATAAGTGCGTAGTTAGAGATCCATCAGGGTGCACCTGAGTGTCTTTTAGAAGCCTGAATGTAATATTCATCAATGCGAAAAATAACATTCCTCCAGAAAAAAGGGCACGTATTTCTTTACCCATTTTATAAGAGCCAGTATATAGTGAAACTGGTGTCAGACGCGTCCCATAAGAAATGATTACGTTCCCGCGTAACCCAAATTTTTCAAGTTTTGTGGACAGACTCAATCGAGATGAGTTTGGTGCAAATCATTATTTTTTCCCCATATCGCACGGTGTCCTTGAACCAACTTTGAATGAACCGGAAGACCACCTCGCCAAATTTTTTTTAAAATGATTTTTCAAGGCTCAAATAACATCTTCCAATTGTTTTTGAAATCGCCTACGTTAGGATTTTCAAATGAATCAATTTTTATGATTTTTCTCTGAAAAAAACGTCAAAAAATGACTTTTACGCGCTTTGGTGATGATGAACGCTTGATTATATGCTTGAAATTCCACAAAAATCTCGTCAGAAAGTGCAGATGGTTCGTGACACTCTATCCCAAACGATTCGCAAAGTAATGCGTAGAGGAAGAGATAGGATACGCGAGTTGCGGCCGATGCTTGGGTGAAGATTCTAATCGCAAATAGAGAGGTCCAAAAATCTATATAAGAAGATTTTTAGCATGCTTACGCCTCTCTCTTTCCCCACCCTTTCTCACATTGGTCTCGATGATATATATGTGAACAAAGTCTCGGCAAGGCCCTTATAGAGCAACAAAAGCTCTCATTCAGGTTCGGGAGAGCTTGCAGGTACATCATATCTACATGACTTCTTCCATCTGAGGGGAAGGGGGTTTTATCGTAGTTCTACGATGCAATGTGCTTACTCTCATGAAGAGAATCGACTCGGAGTGAGCAGATGATGAGTGAGAAACATGGAAAACTGCTCCAAAAGCGTTCGGAATTTGATATTCAAGATAATAGATTGCTTCTATCATTATGTCAGACTCAAGTAGGTCGGATGTAGGCAATCTAGTATCTCGAACACCAAATGCAGAACACTTTTGGAGCAATTTCCCATGTTTCTCACTCAGCATCTGCACTCAAAACTTCTTTTTCATGCTTTTTATCCAAAATCTGAGTCGATTCTCTTCATGAGAGCAGGCATATCGCATCTTATTAGAACAACGATAGGACCCCCCCCCCTCAGATGTAGATATGATGTACCTGCAAGCTCTCCCGAACCTGAATGAGAGCTTTTGTTGCTCTATAAGGGCCTTGCCGAGAGTTTGTTCACATATTATCGAGACCAATGTGAGAAAGGGTGGGGAAAGAGAGAGGCGTAAGCATGCTAAAAATCTTCTAATATAGATTTTTGGACCTCTCTATTTGCCATTCGAATCTTTGACCCAGCATTGGCCAAAACTCGCGTATCTCATCTCTCCTTCTACGCATTACATTGCGAATCGTTTGGGATAGAGTGTCGTGAACCGTCTGCACTTTCTGACGAGATTTTTGTGAAATTTTAATCATATAATCAAGCCTTCATCATCACCAAAGCGCGTAAAATTCGTTTTTCGGCGTTTTCATCAGAAAGAATTGATTTATTTAAAAATCCTAACGTAGGCTTTTTTAAAAACAATCGGAAGATGTTATTTGAGCCCTAAACAATCATTTAAAAAGATATTCGATCCCTAAACAATCATTTAAAAAGATATTCAATCATTTAAAAAGGTCTTCCGGTTCGTTTAAAGTTGTTTCAAGGACACCGTGATGGTATACGTAGAACTTTTAGATGTTCATGGCTATATAATTGGAAGAAATGCCTGGAAAATTCCTACAGATTAATGGAAACGTTTACCAGATCTGGTGAAGGAATCATGAGTTAGAGACAGAAAGTAATCAAAAGAAAATTTCAAATGTTCCTAGGGTCACATCAAATCGGTGGATGTAGTCCTGGAGAGACTGGGCCCATCGGGCGAGGGAGCTAAATAATGTCTCAAAATTTCAAAGAGATCGGCGGAAACTTTCATAAGTGTTTGCATGACATAGGAATGGAAATCAAATTTTTTCCCCCAAAATTGAGATGTGCATTGCTATGTAGAAAAAATCTTTGTAGATTTGTGTTGTGACTGGTGGATAAGGGAGTTTTGGTCAAACTCAATTTGGAAATTCTGGTTGATCTTCAATATTTTGTTTAATAATTATAAGCAAAGTTTCAATATGTGAAACTGAAAATTGACTCAATGCATCACTATATGATCGGAAGTCATCCCTGGAAGATACATACAGATTAGTAAGAACGTTCTCAAGATCCGAGGGGAGGATGACACATAAGAAATAAGAAAAAAATCGAAATTCGAGCTTAAAAAGTTTCTAGGGTCATAACGAAACGGCGGATATGGCTAAAAAACTGGATTCTTTGCGCAAGGAGGTTGAACAATGCCCCGAGATTTCAAAAAAATCGGTGAGAGTGTCTACGAGTTTTCGAATTACATATACAGGAAAATGAAAGAGAATCAACATTAAATCAGATGTCTGCTTATTCGGTTATGGCAATATAACCTGGAGATACACTTAGATTGTTTTTTCCATCAACCCTCAAACTCAAATTCCGTTTCCTAACAGACTGATGTTAGTAGTTCACGTCAATGTTATTAGATCAAAAAACTGACTCAACCCCTCATCTAACTTTGATCCAATCCATTGTAAATATACTTTCTTCAGTTTCTTCGAACCTATCATTAGAAGAATACGGAATTAGGATTTTGGTCTGATGTAAAAATACGTTGAATCCCTCTGAACTATCCATCCTTATTCTGACTATAGAACGCTAAAATGGGCGATTTAGCCAAAATAAAGGAAGATAATCCAGAAAACCCGCGTATTTTTACATCAAACTAAAATTTTTCGATCCGCCTAGACACTAAAAAGCAATAACCAAAACGAAATGAGAATGATGATGAAAAAAATCACCAATTTCCAAAACCTTCTACGCTACAAGTGAATTCATACACTTACGACATCACGATATGAACTCATGGAATAATCGATGCAAACGTGGTGTATTAGAATTGCAACACTGAACCCTGTGCTATGAATACGTAAACGATATGAATACGTGATCCAAATACAAGAGAAATATCTCACAGCAAGATGGGAAGCTTTCCAAAAAAAAAAAGCATAGCTAAATAGAAGAGGTGGTGGGGGTGTTAGGATGAAGGTCTGTGTACTATGCATCAGCGTTATCCGACTTGCTGTCCACAGAGTAAACCCAGCATTTATATACGTATGTGAGTACATCCCATTTAGACCCTCCTTGTCAAGCTGTTCTCGGCCTCTGGTGAGCACGAGCATGAAGGGTAAGCCACAAGAAGTAGAAGCTAAGCAATATATAAGCTGAATAAGCAATTAATATTAATGCTGCTTGACTGATACATCTGTCTTACCTTAAACTTGATGAAATTTGCACAATTTATTCAACGTGCTCCTTCACTCATTTAGTGGACATGCATAAATTGGGTATGCATATTTCGGTCAAAGTGTATTTTTTCCTTAGATATGCTTCTTTTGTTGATATTCAAATTGGAGGCTCTGTGTGAAGAGCATCACTAGTCTTTCCTGACATTGAAATGGCACATCATTTTCTACTCTCTCCGAGCCCACCAATGAGAATTCACTGATATTTAATTCATTTCGAAGGCACTTCCGCTGATGACTTCAGTGACCTTGGGGGTCAGACGATTCCTTATCATTTAAGTTTCGGTGAGCAACATTTCTGATTTTCCAGTAAGATACACAGCAAATTTCAGTGTATATGATCTACCTCAACCCCCATCAGAGCATTGAAATTTCAGTGAATCGTCTGATGATTCATCAGTGCACTGATGAGCATCATGATGCTGACTGAAAATTCAGTGACGAGGACCTGTCCAACCCGCAAGGTCATTGGAGTTTCAACATGAATTCAGTGTACATCCAATGGAACTACAGCGTATATATCTTATATTATTAATGGATAACTTCGATATCGAGATTCGAGGCGTTCCGATCGAGATTTCGCGCGCGTTTTACGAGTCGTCTCAATGTGTGTTGCTGTGCATTAATCACATTGCAGTATTTGAATGTATTTATAGGTGGATCAATATAATTGGAAGTATCCAATCATGCGATCTACATAGCCGAACTATTATATCTGTTGATTATTTCCAATTTATCGAAAGGAAAGTAACGATGAGTTTCGAGCATCTGAACTCATGCACTGTAGCGTTTTATCCAGTTCTGTCTGCTTCGTTGTCAACATTGAGCAGGTGATCGGTCGCGCCTGCGCATCATATCGGGTCTTATTACACCTGCTTGAATTAATCGGATCGCGATTCGCTCGCTAAATAAGTGATAGGAAAGTAGATTGCTGCTTGACCGACAACAGGAATATCGGATATCCCGTGTAATAATGAGGTTAATGGTAACATTTGAAGATTTATTTTCTGATTCCATCTTTCTTCAACGATCGAAAAGATCTCAGGAAATCTTATCTAAATTCTCAAAATGATCCAAACTTCAAAGTTGCATCACTGTTTTTTGATTGGGGTAGATTAACTAGAATTCTTTTCGTGAATGATGAATGTTTCAACATAATTCTTAAATTACATGTATAAAATTTTCTAATTGGGGTAGATCAAGTAAAATTCTCTTCGTGAATGTTGAATACCTTACATCATTTCTAGGAAAGTTTTCAATTTGTGGATATAATTTTTCAAGTTGGAATGTGTAGAAAAACTCTCCAGTTGGTGGATGGCACTGAATGGTACTGAATTGGACCGAATGGATTGAGGAATTTTTCATCCGTGAATAGTGTATTTTTTCGAATTGTACGAGGTTCGATGACTTTCTCACTTCTGAATGATGATCAATTGAATTTCAAATAATCGATCGAAAATTTTTCATTAGTGGACTCAAAAGATTTCCGCAGAAGCATTCAAGGAATTCTCGCTTTACTAGGGCTGATTGGCTGATCTTTATACATATCCTCGAAAAGTGTTCTCTTATAGTCGACTTTGAGGAGAAGAAGGAGAAGAAGGGAAATATTTTTCCACCCGAAAATAAGTAAGAACCTGTGAAAATCTCAATCGAATTGGAAACCCACATATTTTACGTGAGAATTGAAATTTTCATGCACAAGCGTTGCATAGATTTAAATCATTGATTTTGGAGTTGATCTCAATTCTTCAGTTCTCAAAATGATCTTCATTCCTTCATGGTCAACCTCAATAATATTTCGTAAAAACTGTATAGTTCTTTGATCCCACACCATATGGGTGGTTGAACCATGCGCGCGCAGCGCGCGCACTTCGTAGATCGAATAGTTTCTTGAGAATATTCGAAGAATCCCTCAGACAGTCGTGAATTTTCGAATCAGCAATTCATAAATTTGGATTTCGAGGCATGTTAGATGGATAAACATGGATAAACAACTTCTTCGTTCCATATTTTGATACTATATTATTATATTTGCTTCTTCCTGGTACCATATATACCTGCATAATTTTTTTTTAACACATTAGCTTTTGCTATAATTTCCAGAAATTTGAATCATCGTAACCATCCGCGCGCAACGCGCGCGTTTTAGAGTTCTAGTGTAAGCATTGAAGTCATGAGTGCAAGTAAACTCGGAAAGAGTGTAGCAAAGCATCTTGCAAAACAATAGACGATGATGTGCAATTTGTTTTGCCATAATTTGGATTTTTAGTGAATTATCTATTTATAATGCAGGATCTGATGTAAATCGGGCTCCAGCGCAATGTTCAATTTTTTTGTCCAAAAATAATGAAGAAAGACTGAATTTTATAATGATTCATGACTATTGATTCCACTAATGATTCGAATATGAGTGATAATGAGATCTTTCGATGTCCTGACCTCGACAACCAAATATGATCAGCCTAACGATGATATCTGGTGTATTCTATCGAAAAGAAGATGTCCCAACAGTTTTGGGAACGCGTATGAGTCTCATGTAGACCTTAGCTCATCAAAAGTAGTTAAAATGTCCTTAACGTGACATGTCCAAACATCAAAGTTAGGTTATGAAAAGGTGATATCATGTACGAATCATAGACATAGAAGTATAGACTGCTGGTCCCGTATACTCGCCGTTGTCATCGAGACATAGGCCTTTGCGTGAGATTGAGAGAGACGGCATGCTCCAAGGCGCACGCTTCCAACATGCGATTCCTATGTTGCGTCTCTCTTACTCTCATTGGGGAGCCTCGATGTCAACGGCGAAGATACGGGATTGGCAGTCTATACTTCTATGTCTATGGTACGAATCGAGTATGAAGTCTCACTTTAAAATAGTTCAAACGAAGCCGACATTCTGTTCTGGAATTTTGCAAATTTTTCGAATGTGTCTCGATAATTCGACTCCAGGCCTGCGAATCGCTTTACACGGCTCTATAACGGCGGTAATTTATCCCTATAACACCAAAGAAGAAATTTCTACCACCAGCGGAGTGATGAATTACGTGAACAGCCTCCCGCGCGATGATTTATGGACAATTTTTCCTTTGCAAAATAAGAGATGTCCTTACCGTGGTCACTGGTTCTCAAACACTATATTAAGGTCCAAACATTCTTTTTCCTGTCAATTTTCATCGTAATAAAGTTCTGTGTATTTGAAAAAAAAAATCTGTTTCGATTTACGCCTTCGAGATCAGTTTTGATGCCAAATGTCCTTACCGTGGCAGGAATATATCGAAAATTACTTATAGTTTCCACGCCCTACTGAAAAAATATATAGCGACTCGGACGCGTATCAGACGTGCATCGAATGCGCATCAAAGTATCAAATCAGGGTTTATTTAAATTCCTATTCAACTGACTGCGGATTTGGTCAAAATTTACGTCGTCCATCGCATTTTTAAACGATAACTAATCTGTGGGCGCAGGTAACCCGGTAACCGTATATACCATTATCACGTTATCATCCATCGTCGCGAATATATGATTACCCAGTTGCCGAGATTCCTTATATACGAATCGTAGTCATGAGCAGCCACTCGCGAGAAAAAAAGCAATCTGGGTCACCATCTGGTGGCTCAGCTGAGGAGTTGCACTCCATCGTGTATGGTTCTTGTAATGAAGTGACCATATACACCGCCAGGTGGCCATCCACGTCACCCCTTTCTCGCGAGTGGCTGCGCATGACTGCGATTCGTATAAAGAACCTCGCAACCCCGTCATCATACTCGCACGAGTGAACTACTGATGGATGGTAATCATCACGTGATAACTTTTTTTTTTTTTAAAAGATCTTTATTTTCATATAGCAGATACAATGGATGGGATAAGAGGCGAAAACAAAACTACTAACAAAATTCCTGTACGTAAATGCTTCTTGGTAGTGAGTATGGCCTCTATATAGGCATCTCGCTCACTCTCTATATACATGTCTTCACCTGCAACCACTTTCTAGTTATACACTTCATGACTTGCAGCAGCAGCTGTAGATTGTCGAAAATTTCGGTTTGTTCACAATAAATTCAGGAAAAAGAATTTACCTGCATAGTAAAAACCTGAAAGATTTTTGGTGCTCTAATGGCTTTAGAATCACTTAGTGCTATTTACAGTGAAAAAAAGAAAGGCTTCTAGAAGAGAACTATTTACATGTGTACATGATTATCGAGTAAAAACAATAGATAGACTTTGCGATAAGGAGGCTCGAATTGTGAGCCGAAGTGTCAGGTACTTGTAAGTGATAAAATATTCATTCAAATTATGCTGATTTGGTTTGCATGGGTTGGTTTTTTGCGCTTGTGTTTAGCTCTTTTTCTGAGCTCTTCTTTCATAATATTGTTTTCCGAGAGCCACCAATATTTGGAATTGACTCTGTGTATATCAAAGTGGTCTCTACTAGGAATGATCTTAGAGAATCTTTTCGGCGTATTTGGCCCGTTTGTGTCTAGTAAAATTTTTTTATCTGCTTGATGCCTTTAGAAGTGATAAAAAATAGGGACGTTATCAACATCTTGAATTTGTTCTAATTGATCATAAAACATAAATGCTTGGGGTTGAATATACCCAGAAAGAGCTCTATCTCTGCAAACTGGCTCATCGATGAAGGCTAACGATTGTATCAACTTGTTGTCAGTACTTTTGAGACTGGCAAAATAATCTCTTGTAATTTTGATAATAAAATTGTCGATTCTAGGAATGTTAGCAGTTTCATAGATGATTTTATTACTGACAAACTCTTTGGAGTCGGCTTTGCGGTAAAGGTGTAGAGCTGTACGGAGGCAGTGGCGTTCGAATCGGCGGATTTTTTCCATAATATTCGAGCAGGTATTCCACCAGATCGGTGCGGCATATGTTAGAATAGGTCTTATTAGCAGCAGATAGCAAATTATTTTTGCTCGCTTCGGTAGTGATTTATTGTAAAACAAGCGACTATAGGCTCGAAATGATTTTTTGGCTTTCGCCAGCTGATTGAGCGGGATATCATTCAGCCTGAGGAGATAATCCAGGTCAACTCCAAGGTATTTGACCGATTGTTTATGTGCCACTGGGGTGGCGGATTGAGGGTCGGCGCCGCGCTTAGAGATTTTGATCTGGAAATTTTTTATGGGCTCTCGTCGGTTGCTGTTAACAAATCTTAGAGGCCTATGAAAAAGAATGGTCTCACATTTGCCATCGTTGACCTCGAGGTTCAACATATTATAATGATTGACTGTACTGTTTGTGATTGCCTCGAGTTTATCTCGGACTACTTCTGGTTTTTGGTTTGCTACTAAGATCACGTAATCATCCGCGAAGGCTTCAGAATATGTGTCATTATTCGATTTTAATTTGAATAGATTCGGTACCTTCCAGGAATATATGTTGAAAAACTCTGGTGAGTTGACGGTGCCCTGCATGAGGCCTTCTATTATGTCGAATTCAATTGACGAGCAGGAGGTACCGTTCCAAGTAACGAATTTCCTATTTGATGTCATATGCCAGACCATTTGTATGAAATCTACAGGATATTTGCTTTTCAGCAGAATGAAGAGAAGTCCAAAAATCCAAACAGAGTCGAATGCTCTTTCGAGATCAACCAATGATGCGCCGATGACCTCTTTTTTGTGGAGGTGGCTGTTAATTATGTCTACGAGTCTGTGTATGGCGTGAGTGGTAGAGTGCTTGAATTTGAATCCGAACTGATTATCGGGGACGACCTTGAGCTTGTGTGTGTAGTGTTTCAACGAGACATTTAAAACAGCTTCAAAGGCTTTGCTGATAGCTGGTGTGAGGCTAACAGGTCTATGGCTAGATGTTGCGGTCGGGGGCTTGTTTTTTTTTGGTATTGGCAAAATCTTAGCTTTTTTCCAGACGTCTGGGAAGATTCTATAATTAAGACAGTTGTTAAAAATTAGAGTGTATTTGCCTATGACTTGAGCAGGTAGATGTTTGAGTACGATTGGAGGAATGTTGTCCAGCCCCGTTGATGATTTATTAGGGAGATTGAGAAAAATCTCGTGAACTTTTTCCGGGTTGGTAAACAAAAGTGTATCTTCGGGTTGTTCTGGCTCATAGGCAGTGTTATTTGCGTTGAACGATGTTATAGTGGAATTTGAGTTGAGCAAATCCGCAAACTGACTTGTCAGAGAGCTAATCGTAGAGTTGACTATAGTTCTGTGCTTAGTGCCTGAGTTCAAAGACCTTGGGGAATTTATTTTCTCATAAAACGCACCCATCACGTTTAGTATGTGGTTAGGGTCTTCTATCACATAATGGTCGTTCTCAAAAGGCAGTTCGTTTGTGTTGATTCGGCAGCGGTTTAGCAAGTTGCTATCTTTCTGCTCTACGTGTAAGGTTTCGATATTAAGACTGTCTTTATGCCTGAAAAAACGGTTAAGGGCATGTGAAAGCCGACTTTTACCGACCGAGCGGACCGTACTAAGGGTAAGGGAGGTTGGGTTAGATGTTACATATATGAATATATTATAAGGGAGGGGAGGGGTGGTGAGAATCCTTCCCCCTTCCTCTGCGTCATAATAACTGCGTCATGCTTATTGATGCATACGTAGATTCATGACTGAATAGCTATCTTCTAGGTACACTGGATGAGTTATTGATGTAAAAAATGAAGGTTCCTAATCACATTTTTTATATACTGTCAAGTATATTTTTTATGTGACATCTAGTGATAATTCTGCTGGGCTCACATTTTTTTGTATATACTTGCATTCAAGTATATTTTTTATGTGGCTTTTTTGTTGAACCATCACTTTTACTCTTGAAAACACATTTTTGTACTATGTGTGTGTACACATTTTTGTACTATGTGTATTCATTTTTAGTGAAGTGGTTTCTGCAGGAATATCTTCCTCGGTAACTTTTTCTAAGCAATTACTCGAATGCACATCTCTACACACTCTTGAGCTGTTTTGTCAGTTCCAAGGAGAGAAAACATGTTCAAATGTGTAGTGATTCTGACACATCGCTGCCTCTTATTGGCCAAAGTCATGTATTCATGTTATCGCTGTACCTAAAAGGATTCATTGTGATAGTATCACTATTCATGTTATGGCATCCATTCAGATTGTAGACACAAATTTGACTCTATTTGGGACTCAAAACAATTCCAGAATTTCATGCAAAGCAACTCCACAAAGTTAACCTGTTCCAAAAATTTTAGTATCCAAAGTTCATGATTTATATCAAACAGCTAGAAATTGGTAAATACAGATAGAAGCTATGTAGACATTGGAGTACATACATTCATGACATACCTTAAAATGAAGATGAAATCTCACCTCTCGAATACAAAGATCTCAACAGACATAATAGGGAGCTCGTGGCATACTCAAGATCAGCTTTTGCTCTCGAAGTCACTCAAGCGAGCTATTCTGAACAAATATCTTAGGGTATTCATGTTGATACCTTGAAAAGAATGATGAGATTGATCAGAGTTAATATGAAGGCACACAACTAAGAATGAGATTCTGAATTCCACCAATGAATTCATGGTATAATGGAATTTATGAGTTTCCAATTCCAAGTCAAAAAAGTTCCACAACTGGGCCAAATTTCAACAGATTGAAACAAATGAATATGAAATCATTCCTCTAAAATACAGGGACCTCAGGAGACACAAATTGGAGCTCACTGCAATGTCCACTAATTCACTTTTGCTCTAAAATTCACCCGGGCGCTCCATTTGGACCAGGTGATTCCAAGATATTCTAGTTGGAACCTGGAGTAGGATGGTGAAATCAATCAAACATGATTCAGAGGTCAACTCCTGGCAAAAAGAATCTCAATTTCATCACTACATTCTTTGTATAATGGAATTTACCAAGTAACTTTTCAATTTCAAGTCACAAAAACTCCACAACTAAGCCAATTCTCAATAGATTAAAAAAAGTGAATATGAAATCACCCCTCTAAAATACAGGGATCTCAGCAGACAAAAATTGGAGCTTATAGCAATGGCCACTCATTTACTTTTGCTCTAAGAGTCACCCGGGTGCGCCATTTGATCTAGGTAATTTCAAGATATTCTAGTTGAAACCTTCAGTAGCATGGTGAGATCAATCAAATATGTTCCAGAGGTCAACTCATGACAATAAGATACTCAATTTCATCACTTTCATTCTTTGTAGAGTGAAATCCACCTTGTGACTTTTCAACTCAAGTCACAAAATTTCCACGATTAAGCTCTAATCCTCAATAGATCTAAATGAATGAATGTGGATTCACCCCTCTATAGTATAGAGATTTTAGTAGATACAAATTGAAGCTTATTGCAATTTCCAAATATTTACTTCTGCTCTAAGACTTACCCGTGCTTGCTATTTTCATCGAGTATTTAGATATATTGTAGTTGAAACATCAAAACAGAATCATTAGTTTGCTCTGAAATCATCTGAAGGCCTCGACATCACAGGAACATTCTGAGCTGCATCAATACATATTCTTAGCACAAATAGATAGAGTTTGGTGAGACCGAAAGGTTGTAAACCTTTCTGATGAGCTATCTCATGTATAGCATTTTTTGCAAGTTTGGTGGATGCATGCTTTTCCTCTCAGTTCATCGATCAACTGGTTCCTCCTCTGATCTGTTTTCAAGTACATAACTTCATCTATATCTTGGGTAATGCTAACTCCACATTCTGTATAAAGATTTCTGATGTCCACGAAAGACAATTTCATACCTCGAAAGGCTTAGATTTGGATGTCAATATCAATAAAGCATTGCCTCGTTGCTTACTATTATTGTTAATTATTGAGTCACTCCAAGGCTCGGAATGATTATCACTGTCACTCTTATATATTCACTGCTTTTCAAATCAAGGAGCAAGTAATTGCCTCAAGAAACAGGATTGTCACTCAGATTGTCAATACTTGGATTGGTTCTCCTCAGATATGAACAAAGTTATTACTATTTTTCATAAAATTTTCCAACGAATGAATTTTCTGTTCCTGATTATTATTATGTGCAAGTCAAATATATAAGTACCGCGCGACAACTCACGACAGTCCATCATCGTTCATTCAAAACAATAACAACAGCTGGTGTGGGCGGTAGAGGACCTAACCCAACCTTGCCTCGACTCAGCCAAAATCACAGCTCATGGGCCTTCGGAAAAGTCATACTTCTGATCATTTTCTGAACTATTTGAGGACGATCTCGGAAAAAGTACTTCCAAGTATGGAAGCTTTCGGATGCGATCTATCATTCAAAAAAAGAATCGAGTTGATCGGTTGAATATTGCCTTCAAACTTTGGTTTCGAAGTCAGGCGTGTGAGTATTTTTTCAGGCAATGGTCAACTTCGAAACCAAAGTTTGAAGGCAATATTCAACCGATCAACTCGATTCTTTTTTTGAATGATAGATCTGATTCTAAAGCTTCCATACTTGGAATCACTTTTTTGAGATTCACCGTAGAACTCGGGAGAAAAATCGATTTGTCAATGGTTAGGGTCGTCGGTAAAAGTTGGCTTTCACATGCCCTTAATTTGTGGAAAAAAGGAATCTGATTTTCTATGGTCGATTTTACGAAAGATTGAATCCCAGTATTTGGTATACGATTTTCGGTATTCCGATTTGAGTTTTGTGTTAACTATATCTATCAGCTCTCTGTACAAGTCGCTACTGTGTCGAGAATAGCCATATTTATAGCACTTATTAAGTTGGGAGATTAGCCATGACTTGTGTTTGTGCAATTTTTTAATCTTTGTGTTAGTGTAATTGAGTACATTATCCTGTGGTCGGTACCTAGGGACTGTTTCGTCGATTGTTAGACGGATAGCTTGTTCGAGAGAGTCAATGTATCCGTTGATCTCGTCTCTAGTAAGATTCCGGTCAGATGGAATGGTGATGCTGTCTGTATTGCGAGCTACATTTTTTTGGAAATTTTTCCATTTGGTTTTCTTGTAAATGAATCTATACCTGCTCTCCGGATTGATAGCGATAATCCTTGTTGTGATGTTAAATATAAGGGCTCGATGGTCGCTGTTATAATCAGCTGTATGTATCCGACCGTGGTCTGTGTTGATAAAGTGAATCGAGTCGTCCGCGATAACCAGGTCGAGATAAGAATTAGCACTCGGGAAAGTGGGTTCATTCGGGGCATAAATTTTCGATCGAAAAATGTAACCCGTGTTCTGGATCCATCTGTTTAGGAAGGTACCCTTATCGTTGTTTCGAGTATCTCCCCAGGCTGAATGTCTCGCGTTTAGATCGCCTGCCATAATATAGGCTTTGTCTGGATGGGCAAGATCGAGCTTGCGAAAAAGTTGATTGAGTTCCTCGGTAAAGAGGCTCCTCTGATCATTATTCGCATAGGCTGCGATCAAAAATAGTTTTTTGTGGCAAGAAAGCGTGATTTTGATTGTGGTAAACTCAAGAATTTGATTATTTGCCGAAGAAGGGTGAGTTACCTGCTCGAATGGAATGTTATTACGAATGAGGATACCTGTGCCACCTCCTCTGATGGCCGCGCGCCTGTCCGTTCTGATAAAATTGTAATCAGCAAATTGAAGCTTATATCTATGACTTAGTTTGGTTTCGCATATCAATGCTATGTCAAGATCATTTGTTTTTAAAAATTGGAGTAAATCATTGCGCTTTTGCAAGGAGATAATAGAATTAACGTTTATTGACGCAATTTTCGAATTTGAAATAAAACTATCTGCCGATTCTAGTGTGTGAGCGTTACTAGTCATCGTTATCAAGAATGGCTTCCATGAGTCTTTCTATTCTTTCGCTGTTTCTATTTACAAGAGCGTACATTTGATTTAAATGAGCTTGAAGGCTCTGGAAAGCTCGAAAAGACTGGTTGAGTTGGAGTCGGATGTCGTCGAGGGCGCTCCTCGGCGGCATCTCCTCCTCAGGGGATCTCGGGAACAAAAATTCTCTATTATTACTCCTTGCAGACCACGCGTTTGTGTTCGAAGGACGGGGTGCGGGGGAGTCACGGACCTGGGCTGTTCTATTTGTCAGGTTTCTAATGGCTTCCCTCTTGTTTGAGGTTGTCGACTGTTTGACTCTATTAGCATTATCTTTAGTGCGTTTTTGCACTTGCGTTGCAAATTTAAAAAATGGGCAGCCCCTGTAAGAAGCAGGGTGTCCATTTTGTTTACAATTTACGCAATATAAAGAATTACGATCGAGGTTCGATTTTGGAAGTGGGCATTCACCAGGTCCGTGGCTTCCTTGGCACTTGACGCATCTATAGCCTAAATTACAATTATTTGCTGAGTGTCCAATTCTCTGACAATTCGAACATTGATAAATATCTTTACGTTTTAACGGTGACCATTTGACCTCTTGATGCATTAGTCGCTTAACTTGAGAAATTACTTGTGGATTGCTGTCGTTTGTAAGCTGTACTAAAAAGAAGGATCTATTAACTTTTCTCTTATTAAACTGAATTTTCTTTACACTAACGATATTAGTGTTATTCAAATTGAGCTCTTTCAATTCTGCTTCAACCTCAGTGTCAGAAAAGCTGAAATGAACACCTTTCAGAACAATGCATTTGTTTTTAAGAGACTTTGGCGTGTATGTATAAAAGCGACTATTTCGTGATTTAAGGTGTGCCAAAATTTTTGAATGCGACTCAAAAGACGTGGCTGTGATTGTGATGTGGTCAGCATCTTCGGGTTCTCGCATGACAAAATCGGACTTACTCAGGGGAATGCTAGACAACGATTTCACTAGGTCACTGAAAGCACTATTGTACACTAAAATCGGCGGCGTTTTAATGCGCTTAGGAGGCGCATTCTCGTCGACTCGTTCTTCTGTATCACCTTCGGCTGGCTGGCTGGGGTGATTGACTTGCTGCTGGCTGCCTTGCTGGATCTGTTGTTGCTGTATCTGCTGTTGCTGTGTTTGTTGTTGCTGTGATGGTTGCGAGAAGATCGCACTATTATGAGACGTTTGGCGCTGGCTCATATGATTTGATTTTGGGCGTTGCTGACTCAGCGAGAATGGGTGTTGGTCTTGGAGTCGGTAGCTCCTGCTACTGTTGACATTTTTTGCTTGTGTACCTTGATTCTGGCGGTCACGGGATGGCGTGATGTCCTCGTCGGTTGGAAGAGGCGGGAAATCCTCCGGCGTCGTTATATTGAACGCCTGTGGCTGAAGCGGGCTAAAGCGATTTGAATTTTGCGCTATAGGAACTTGGCTGTTTCCATGCATTTGGACGTGTCTTGCTGGCCTTTTTGGGACACGCCATTCATTTGCGTTATCTGATTCGTGGTCTCGTGAGACTTGCAATATGTTTCTTTTACCTGCATTCGACAGATTAGGCGCGACTGGCGATGGTCTTTTGTTGCATTCCTTGAGTGCTGCATCCCATATTTTCGAGAGCTTTTCTGGACAAAATTTAGTGCCCAGGTTGAGATTGCTTGGTAGAGCTACGTTCTGTAGAGTATTTGCAGTAGATTGGCTGTTGGCTGGTGTGGCCAGCGATGCCGTCGTACTCGTTGTTGGCGGAGTCGAAGAGTTTGCTTGCAACTGGGGAGCGCCGGACGCAGGTCCTCCGTCATTCTCCATAAAAGATGGATTGTCAGAAGTTGTAGACCCATTGGGGTCGTCGTCTTTGGAGTTCATACTTGCTGGAGTGGGGCTGGAAAGCGCGGGCAAATGGAGTGCCCTAGGCCCTGGCCCTTTTATGAGCAGGCGATTCACTGGGGCATAATGCCATCCGAAGATCGTTGATTTCACTCCACTCACAGCCGAAATTTTCCCGAGGACACTGCAGAACAAAACAGTAAATTCGCACCGATATCGAAGGCGCGCACCGGCGAACCGGGCGCTCTTTGTGCTACGCGCGCAAACGAGATGTTGCCTGCTCGAGCGTCGCGCCGAAACTCGCGGGGAATCGAACCCCGGTCTCCCGCGTGACAGGCGGGGATACTGACCACTATACTCATCACGTGATAACTTGATATACGTTCATGACGATATCTGCGCGCACGTATTAGTTATCTTTCCAAAATGCAATTGAAACTGTAATAGCGGAATTCGCAATTTTTGACCGAACCCGAAGTCAGTTGAAGAGTAATTTAAATGAAATAAGTGCTTGTATAGACTCATTGCCATAAACAATCACTTCATGATCGAAGATACTATAAATTACGTTCAACTCGTTACTTTTTGCTTTGTTTGCATGAATTTTGTGTTCTATTGGAGGAAATTCGATCAAATTATCAATTTTGATAATTATAATTGACAAGAAGTAATGCAATAGAAAATTGTGCTCGAATCGCGTCTCTTGTGATTACTATCATAGGTGACATCTCTTGAAATTCCAACACCTTGTTACAATCCACGGTAAGATTTACAGATTCAATTGATTATAGCATGCTCAATTTGCATTTTCAGGCAAGTTTCAAGTGAATTAATGGATTAGCCAAAATCTATCAGATAATATTCAAATATTGAATGATTCAGTATGCATGTGCTCAAGTACCGTAGAGTGAAAATTGGATACCTTCTGAAAATTTTCCAAAAATCAATCATTCGATCATTCTCCTAATCGATATAAAAAGAATGTGATATTCGTATAAAATAACGAATAAGTACTCACCAGATCCGTTTGTTGTTCTACTTTCTTTCCTCCCAATAGTTGAGCAAGAATCCTGTAAATTACCAAGAATATCGTTTGTTGGATGAAATATACCTGATTGATTAATCACTCTTCACGTAATTTTCAATGATGAATTGATATTTGTACTGGGTAATGAATGAGTTTGCCCCACATAAATTAGAAGTTGCAAAATTCATGCGTAAAGTGGTATACGATACATATTATGATCGCAGAGAATCTCTAAATATTTTAGTGTAACATCTTATTAATATTTTATCTCATGAAACTAGCAGAAATCATGAATGTTTCGGAGCCAAAATAGCTTGAATGAGGCTCATGAATTTCATGTCTAGTTGCAAAGTAGTAAGAAGAAGTGAAAATCAAAAGAATTTAGAATCCGCGGACATTGCAAGAGTAGAGCAGTTTGTGACGACTCTATATAGAGATAAGCCCAAGAAAAATCACTAAATTCCATGGATCACCCTTGTGTACTGTCTCATTCATCAGGATATATGGAAGAATTTACTATTACAATACGGGCAACACGAGTCTTACCGCTGCATCGATAAATCCTGACTTTGCCATCAATTCAGCTGCTTTCAGAAGGTATTCGTTCAACTTCAAAACCAAATCTATGTGAGATAGAAGCCATTCCTCCCACTCGCAACTGACTATTTGAACGACTTTTGTCAACCAGTCTGACCAAGCTCGTACAATCTCTGGAGGTACCCTGCTAGTCGGTTTCATTGTTGCCCTTGACCTGGATTTTTAATTTTCATTTCAAATTCAAAATATGATATTTGGATTTGGGATATTTATTCCTTTGGTCAGGAAATTTTGATCAGAGAAAATTACTTTGTCGAAAATTCTTATTCAACAAACTTCAGGAGTACGATTAGTATATCATACTCACTTTTCGAAGTTCGTACCCACGAATACAATGTATAATAATTTAGAGTTTCGGGAGACCGACTTCATCTTTTTGAGGTTGTTACTGTTGGCGATTACTGTTAGTCAAAATTTTCTAATATCGCGCATTTTTTTATGTTTTCCTGAATGTCGGTTTCGAATATCTCCAAAATGTTATCGCACCTGGAAGCAATCCCCAAAATACTAACTCGACTTCTTTGAGATCCAAAACTTTGATCCGGAGCCATACATTTAAAACCAGAAGAACCTTCGGCTTTACAATAAATATTGCACAACATGCGAGATAGAACGATTTATAGATTCCACTGATACAACAAAGTGAGATAAAACCTCATTGCAACTCGTATAATTTGTGGATCCCCGCTGAGTTCAAAGAGCTCGTTTGTGAATCAGGAGATTCATTCATCATCATCATCATCAGTTACAGAATATATTGCCAATTCAAAATTCCGCCCTTTTGAAGGATTTATAGATCAAAGCGAGACCGCCGAAAATGTGTCCATCGTGCATACATTTCTGAATTCAGCTATATTTTGGGTTGCGAAATTCTCACAATGACTGACCACGGTTGCTAAATATATCGGTTTGAAACAAAAAATTGATACATTCCTCCAGAATCGATCAATATCGAGAGACAAACTGTTCCCAGAATTCCACACAACTCGATTATGTACCTCAATAATTTTCATTATAATGAGAGAAAGATTGACGAAAACTGCATGTGGAGAGTGATATCCGTGAAGTTCGATCAAAACGATTTTTTAGTTGCCCAAATGAGAACATCTCTCTTGCTGTTCTTGAAAATCTTGTGTGGAGTAAATAAAAGTCAGAAATCCATTTTAGATTTTCAGCATTAAGCATCAGAAGATTCATCATCTATCATCTTTCTGCACACGAACATAGAAGCTGTTAGATGGAACGTTGTCAGAAGATCGCCAAGTTTCTGGTCTCTAAAAATTCCTAGGCGAATACGCGATTTACTTTCAGCTCGGATGACATTGACCTTCAGAAAAAAATTGAAAAAAACAGGAATTAAGAATTGTTGCGAACGAGGAAAAACACTTCCGTCTGTTTTATTATACATTGCGACTGCGTCACTCAACCACACCTTGGACTAAAATTATCGATAGACCAAATTTCCCGATCTATTTCGAGTTGCATCGCTATTGGTGTGTGGGTGGGCCACGCTGTTGATTGTGCGTGCAAGATTGCTGATTTTCACACAAAAAGTTCCTCTTCGCGCAATTATGACCGTCTGATACTAAGGTTGAATCTTCAGAAATTTTCCATTTAGTTTATAACTTACCAGAGTTGTAGAAAAAAAACGTTGTGAAATCGACAATCATGCAGTGTGTTCTAGAAGTATCGGACCCCCCCCCTTCCCATATCTCCCAAGGATGGCATCTAATGGATTGTTGAGCACATAAGTTGTTCGATACCTATTGAGGGTTTGAATGAGCCCCGCCCCCCCCCCCCCAATTTCGACATTGAGGTCAACTTTGAATATTCAAATAGAAATCTCCATCTTTTACCTTAGGTTTTGAGAGAGCGGAAAATTCTACATTTAGATAGGTTTTTATGACATTGGTCAAGGTTACCTCTAGAGATCAATGCGATCTGGGGGAGGGTGGTGGGTCACAAGAACTTACGAAGGGCGGGACCCGCCCGCCCTCCCCAAATATTTCCCAAGGGTGATGTGTGATACGAAAATGTTGAATACAAAAATTGTTGAATACCAAAATACCAAATGAGGGCTGAGATGAACCCCCCAGATACCCCCCCCCATTAGCCTTTTTGAGGCCAACTTTGATTTTTCGAACGAAAACCTCCACATTTTACCTCAAACGTCAAACTTTCCGCTCTCTCAGAATCTGAGGTGAAAGATGGGGGTTTCTGTTTAGAAATTCAAACTAGGCTTCAATGGGACGAATTGGGGTATTTGGGGGGGGGGGGGAGGGATCATCTGAGCCCTCACTCAATATTGAACAAATGTTGTGTTCAAACCCTTTTTTATTAGACATCACTTAGGCGAGGTCTTGGGGGGGGGGGGAGGGAATCTCGTATTTTGTAGGTTCTTGTGACCCCCCACTGAGCTCTTGAGGTCACCTTGACCAATATCATAAAAACCTATCTAAACGTAAACTTGTTCTTGTTCACACTTTCAGAATCATTCGTCTGAACCCTCACTTGGTAACCAACAACCAAATAATTCTTTAGTATACAAAAGAGGACAGGTGTTATAGAAAGCCGTTAAAGAGCACCTCGAGTGCTCAACAGCGTCTCTGAATAACTAAAGTTGAAAAAGAGGGAACAATCACTTGAAAAGGAGAAGATCATTAGAATTTTACTGTATTTTTAAAAAGTTGCGTCACAAACAAATGAGGTAGGGAGTGATTTGCAGAATTCATAAAGTGCATTTCGCTCACTCTGGAACAAAAGTATCATCTTTGGAAGGGCCATCTTTACTCGTTCTGAGGCTGTAAGCTGTCTAAAAGACTCTTGGTATCGGTATTACTTGTCTACACTTGACTCATCACAGGACAACGAAGTTGATCAATGTCTCTCACAAAGCTACCCTGTAAAAACTCCCGGGGTACTTTTACAATGCTGGGCACTGAAAACCATGAGACCAGTAAATACCGTGCTGAGAACGTGACTTTTACCGGCCCGGCGTGAGTTTCTTATACCAGATCGAAAACTGTACAAACACCAAGTCGCCCGCAAAATCACAGGCACCGTGGATTTTACCCTTCTCATCACTGATCCCATGGTTTCCAGTACCCAGAACTTCGAAATGACGGACGTATTTAGTCACTGCATGTGATTTCTTGAGACACGTGTTATTCAAAATTTTCGACTACTATAATGATAACGTTCTCAGAATGGTGCTACCCTGTACGAGCTCGCTTGGGAATTCACAGACGCGCCCATGAATTCACACCGGCGTTTTTACAGTGTAATGATCCCTCGGAGCCACAAATTCCCAATGCATAGATTTGACCTGATTACCAATAAAATCAGACGATCTCTGTTAATGCCCAGATAACGAGAAACCACGCCACCCTCATTCTCACGTGATCTCTAAAAGAAAGAAAGAAAATAAAATGATAGAAAAATCCCATGTTTCTTACGACTTTGAAGTCGCAGAAGAAGGCACTGCCGAAGCCGCCAAAACTACGGAAACTATTGCCTTTGGAGTCACAGCTTTCGTCGTATTCGGAATCCCTTGGGTATCTACTTCAGAGTTTGGTCCAGCATTGGCTTCGAATAACGGTGACATCATTCCAACGGCATCCTGTAAGGTAAAGCAAACATATGTCCTTTCAAACGGATATCGAATTTTTATTCCTTGTGCTTCGGTATAATACTCAAGCTTTTGCGATTTTCCACAGTTAGAATGGCTACAACATTTCCACAAGACCGCTCTTCTCAAGCTCGTAAAAATGCCAATGGTAAAAACGAATTTTCTCGAGTATCAGAGAAAAAGTTTCTAGGTATGCCCGGCCACGACAAGAAGTTACGATCTAATTGAAAGGGCTGGATATTGCTGGTTGTAAAATTGTATATGTGCCCATTGATAGCCGAGTTTCCATGGGAGAAAGTGATGCTATATTGGTGTTGGAATACGACCATAGGATTACGATCTGGTAGTTGAATTCTCAGCTGCTTTTTCATCGAGTCTTATTTCTTTTGAACGTTTCGACTTCAATACGTGTGAGAATACTCTTTGCAGGCTTGACTCATGTTGAGAAGTGGCGAATTTTTGATAAGTAAGTGCGTTACAGTTGAGGGTTGAAAATCATTTTTATATTTTTTAATTTCAAAATTTCCACTCGTAATTCCTGTGTAACTCGTGTACGTCTTATATCAAAAGTACATTATGTCTGCAGTCAATCGAAAGATTACAGTCTTGGGTTTCGATTGGCGAGCATTAGAGTTCCATCTCATGAGCAAAACAATCGTCGCGAAGACCCATACCAATCATGAGAGCTACAAAGAAGTTATGATGGTGCGCTCTTGTTGCATTGACGGCTGGTATATGGGCAATTCTTAGGAACTTTTGATTTTTGGTGTTTTGAGATTTTTTTTTCAAACTTGGAGCACATCTTTGAGGTTTTGCCCGCCATGAGAAACATCTTTCAGCATGATGGATCCGAGTTTTTGCACGATCTTCGACTCACGGCATCGTCGTAAAACGTAAAATTTACAAAAGTGAGGTCTGGCCTTAAAAATCGTATGGAGGCTGAATATTTCTATCAACAAGTACTTTCTTGAGAGTAAGACGATGCCGCATCAAGTTTTTACGAATATTTTCTTAACGAATCTTTTTATTTTCTCGGTCGGACCCTCCTCAAGGAATCGCCAAACCTATACGACATTCCACTCACGAGGGGAGCACCAACCTTGCGGGTCCTGGATCTTGACGAAACTTTGGGAATCTTCTTGTTTCTATGAGAAATGAAGGTACCCAAAAGGGTTTTGTTCAATAGGCCTCCTTTCCTAAGATACAGCTATGGAGGTTAACATTGTCAGTATATCTATATATGTGTCATTTTAACATGGGCCTATATGGACAATGCTAATCTCCATAGCTGTATCTCGGGATAGGAGGCCTATTGGACAAAACCCTCCTGAGTACCTCCACTTTCCACCAAAACAAGAAGATTCCCAAAGTTTTGTCAAGATCCAGGACCCACGAAGTTGGTGTTCCCCTTGTCAAATTCATGAGATATGACGCGAGCATGGATTTTAGAACAATTCGCCAAGTTATATCGGATTAGTTCCATTTTTCAGTTCTGAGTTCTGAATTTCTTGAATGAAATGTCTTAAAACTAGTAGAATTTCGTTCTTTTCAAGGAGAATCACAAGAATGATTCCTTTCTGTCTGAAGAAAATACATCGGAATAGTGGAAAATAAGTTGCAAAATTCGAGGTTGTTATGCATGAATTGGACATATTATAATAATTAAGGAGCCAGGCAAAATTTGTCCGTCCACATACTGCGTATCGGGTCGCCTATGCGGAAGGGGTGAAGTGTGATGGGTGGGTGGATGGGTCATGGTTGGATCATGGGTGGGTGGGTTGGTGGGTGAGTGAGGGTTAATGGTCAGGTGAGTGGGTTGGTGGATGGATGAAGTAGAAATCATTAAAGTTTAAATGATACGTTCCACTAAGTTCCAGTGAAAATTTCACTAGAAAATCAGTGAAAATTTCACTAAAGAATAAGTGAACATTTCACTAAAGAATAAGTGAAAATTTCACTTAAAAATCAGCGAAAATTTCACTAAAAAATCAGCGAAAATTTCACTGAAAAATCAGCGAAAATTTCACTGAAAAATCAGTGAAAATTTCACTAAAATTTCAGTGGAAGTTCACTAAAAAAACAGTGAAAATTTCACTAAAATTTCAGTGAAAATTTCGCTGAAATTTCAGTGAAAATTCACTAAAAAATCAGTGAAAATTTCACTAAAGAATCAGTGAAAATTTCACTGAAAAATCAGTGAAAATTTCACTGAAATTTCAGTGAAAATTCACTAAGAAATCAGTGAAAATTTCACTAAAGAATCAGTGAAAATTTTACTAAAAAATCAGTGAAAATTTTACTAAAAAATCAGTGGAAATTTCACTAAAAAATTAGTGGAAATTTCGCTGAAAAATCAGTGAGAATTTCACTAAAAATTCAGTAAAAATTTCACTAAAAAATCTGTGGAAATTTCACTAAAGAATCGGTGAAAATTTCACTACAATTTTACTAGAATTTCAGTGAAAATTACCTCATCTTCAGAAAAATTTTCACTGAAATTGCAGTAAAAATCGCTAGAGTTTCAGTGAAACTTTCATTGAAATTCCAGTGAAAATCGCTCAAGGTTCCACTGTCTATTAGATTCGAATAGTTTTGGATGTAAATAACTATTTCGAAATTAGTGTATGGACTGAGTCAAACGAGATGGGCAATAAGGGTTTACATGTTATTCATTGCTGGAGAGAGAAATATCCTTCGTGATTAGTTCTCTATCTAGGTACAAATCATAAGTGGGATAAGAGTCATAAGGCGAATAATCGTAGATTTCGCAACATCCTTCCAACAAATTAAATTAATTAAGCGTCTGTCCGATTTTATCCGTCCGGATGCCTCGTATCGTGGTGACATCGTTGGTGCTGTTGGTGGATTAGTGGGTCCGGTGGGTCGGCGGATCGGTGGTTCCATGTTGGTGATGCTGGTGATGACTTTTGACTTATCCGTACGGATTGGGCAGTTGATTCGATGGTCCGATCAGTTGTTCTAAGATCCAATCAGTCAAAACATTCCTTTTGGATCGATGGGATGTGGCTGGGGTCGAGGCTGGTGCAGGGACTGGGGCTGTGACTAAGGCAGGAGTTTAGGTTTTTGCTGGGGTCGAGGCTGAGGATATGGCTGGGCCTGTGGCTAGGGATGAGGCAAGGCCTGTGGCTTGGGGCGAGGCTGGGCTAAGGCTGGGGCTGGAGCCGGGCCGAAGCTGAGGATGGACTGAGGCTAAGGTTGTGACTGGGACTGAGGCTGGAGCTGTGGCTGGAACTGGGGCTGGGGCTGTGGATAGGGCGTGGCTGAAGCTGTGGCTCGGGCTGGAGCTGGGGCTGAGGCTGAGGCTGAGGCTGAGGCTGGGGCTGAGGCCGAAGCTAAGGCTTAGGCTGAGGCTGGAGCTAAGTCTGAGCTGGGGCTGGAACTGGGTCTTGGTCTGAGGTTGAGACTGGGGCTGTGGCTGAGGCTGGGGCTGGGACTGGGGTTAGGGCCGTGGATGGGGCGTGAAATTATTTTTTCAGAATCCACTGTATTATGAAATCTCAACGTTACATTGTTGAACTACAGAAGCATTTCAGGGGTCCATACCATATCAGAGACACTTCCAAGCCGGACGAGCGTTAGCGAGGTAGGCAAAAACGCTAGTAATCATATAATTTTCGATGAAATTTTTTCCTCACTCGAACAATTATTGCTTTACCCAAGTAATATTTTCCACTATTCTTATGTATCTCTTTGATCCAAACATCGAAGTATCCCTGTAATTTTCCAAAAAAAAATATGCACGTCCGGAGAACGCTTGGTTGATGACGAAGTCATAGAAGTTGACTAAGTAAAAGTACCATTCAACTGAATTTTTTGAATTTTGCCTAAGGCAAATATAATTCTTCGACGCGCTGTGCGGGAATGTGTTTTTTCCGCACTGATTTTCTACTTTCTCACACAGTTTGTCGAAAAACACAGTTCGACACATGGGTGTAAAACCTATTTCTCCACCCTTGTATAAAAATGTACTATTTCATCATGAAAAACTCTGAACCACATTTGAAAGTTGCATACTTAGGCCAGAATAATAAAATAAGATTTCAACACGAGGGAAAATACGAATTTTAGTGTAACTGGTTCAGGGTGTTCCTCGTCTATTTCCATTGGAACCACTGTTAAAAAATTAGTGCAAAATCTCCAGTCCGCTGCGATCAAAAAGAGCCAAAAACAAAGATTTTCACAAAGTACGTCACTCAAAGGCGCACCGCATTCTCGAAAAAAACAGAAAATTATTTCCACCTTTATTTTTTCCTCATCACAACATTACTCATTCTGCAGTTTATACGAGAGTTTATACCACCAAATCGCAGAAATACAATCATCCACTAGAATAAGCAAGCTCAAATGTCATAATTTTCATCCCCAAAGAATAGGGATAAGAGTAAATCCGCCCAAGTATATCCCTAAAAATATTCAACCACATACATAAAAAAGTCAACATAAGTAGGTCTCTTCTAACCCTCAAGGCTACAAAAAAAAATCACTGCCAGAACCATACTTTTCCATCTCAAGTCAGGAATTTCCAGTTATATTCATGAAAAAGCTCACCCAGAAGAAAGCTGCAACAACAAAAGCTACCTCTATCTTCATATATGTATAAATATATAACCTCTCGCTCTAGAAAATTCTCCAGCAAAAGCAACGTTAAGTCACACACAAACTACCAACTTTTTTTTATTTAACGTCGCGTGCACGCAGTGCATTACATGACGCGTATATATTCATGACTTACACCCAGTAGCTGCGTCAAGAAAGAAAAAGTGCACTTGCACACGTGGCTATATAAATAAAAATAAAAAACAAGAAGAAAAAAAAAAGTAGTGCGTGCAAAAGATGCAATGCCAGGTTATACGGTATGGGCTTTGAGCTCAATGCTAAAGCTTAGCTTGCTTTACGATGCGAAAAAGGTTTTAAGAGTATGTGTGTGTCTGTGTATATGAGAAGGACATAGAGTGCAAAAAGGCAAAAGGTATACATCTCTTCGAAAAGTCAACTTGGTAAATCCCGCTTCGATACGTAATTAGGTTATAAATATCGAGGGATTCTGAAAGCGGCTTCTGGATGGTGTGGCAAAAGGTAAAGTGCACGCTTAGGCAATGTTCGATGCACTTTGCGGCAGAGCCCTTTTGACATAGGTGTATGTTGTCGTTATCGACACTATGCTTGCAATACTGATGGTCTACAGAGAGGCACCTTTCTATTGTCGAGGTTTTGTGGCTTTATGTATGGCTTATATAGGGTTTACTTAAAGGGTGTTGAGAGCTTTGGTAATGAAATTTGGTTTTGAAGCTTGATTGTTGGTGTAAATTTTTTTGGATTATTTTTATTGGTTATTTGGAAATTATCGCAGATAGATGGGATATAGGTATCTCAAGGTCGACAAATAGTTTGTGTGGTCGATTGTTGCAGCCTTGAACTTGATTGATGAATTGATTAGAAGTTGATAGAAATGAAATTGAATCATGAGATCGACCCTGTAGAACGCCTGGGAAAGCTTTTAGGATGCATTTTTCAGTAAATCGATCAGAAAATGGTTCATTATTGAAGAGATATTCGTTAGGTAGTACACGAATTAGATATGAGTTATTATCCATGAATAGAGACATTGAATTCGGTCTGGTATTTCATGGACATCCGACGAATCGATAGATTACTTTTTGATGAAATAGTAGCAGCTGTTTTTCTGTCTGCTTCTCAGATTATAGAATCCAACATGGATGATGGATTTTTCGGTATATTTGGAAGAATGATTTTGAACCAATATAAAATTTCCATGAGAAAAGAAGAATCTAACATTCCCGAAAGAGGAATAATCATACATATACCCAACAGATTGAAGGAGAGTCGTTTCAATGGAACCAAGATGAGACGATGTATGAGTCGTTTTTCAGAATCCAGCAATTAGAGGAAGGGAATGATGACAAGAAAATGTTTGGAGTAGTTACTCAGTAAACGAGCCGAGAAGGAAAGTTCACACTGGCGTGAATTTTAGCCCAAAAACCTCATGTAGGACCGTAATTCTTGAAGCAAAACATGAGTGTCATCTTTGCAATGAAACAGTTGGTTCACCCAGAAAAACATCTCATCGGCAGAGTGTTTTATAACAATCTCAATTTAGAAGATGATAAAAAGTAGCGAAATACCGGTGCAACTTTTCCTGAATTTTCTCATATTCGGCTGGATATGTTAATTTGGTTGAAAACTTTGGTCCTGCGATCATTTTCGGGGTAATAATACTTTATCCAATTGAATGCAATGAAGACAAAAAATGACCAGAGATTTACTTTTTTCCTTACCGAACTACATTGTGAATTTATCAAATGACACCCCCAGAGGAATATCCAGGCAAGAGGTTCAATTTTCATTCTATTTTACCTTTGGTCATCAGATTTGGAATTAACTGCATTAATTCTTCGACCACGGATGGACCTCAATTCAAGATTTATTTTGAAGTAATACTCATGTATAACTTTTGTATAATAACAAACCAAAGATGACGTTCATTTCTTTCCATATTTAATAAGTAAGAACCATCCAAATTTAGATCATTCAATTGACTATCCCGAATAGTTCATAGAGATGGTGGATAATATTTAAATATTTATATGTTACATCTCATCATTCTGCGCTCGTCCTGAAACAGCATCAATTGGATGGTCGTGTACCATTTCTAACGGTCAACTAACGTATTCCTCTCGATTCGTAAACGTAATGACGGAAATATGAGCATACTCATATGTTTCAATGTATAATTATAACTATGATGACGGAGCTGCAATTTTGCGAGAGCTAGGTGTTTTAATTATTAATATTTTTGCCAAGATTTCTTGCCAATAATTTGCGGCTCCTGAGATTCTATTTTTGCCACCAGAGTCAAGAGTAACTGCAATATTCCGATCAGTTACGCATATTCCAGAATTACCTAGAACAATACAATGTACCAAAAAATGAGAGTCATCGAAATGGAATTTAATTTCGATCACAGAAGAAGATCATCGACCTCGGAGTTTCCGCACGATGAAACGCTGAATCTCATCAATATTCTCAGCTCAAAATATTTTTTTATACTTCATTCAAGAGCATAATAAAATCATCTAAATAGCGCATTGAATCACAAAAAATTATATAATTCATTTCCAACTAAATTCCAACCCCTAATGAAATAAGCCCTCAGAAAACCAAACGCATCAGTTACCCACAAAACCCCCAAAAGCCACGTAAACGATCCTCTAAAGTTTTAAACTCTCAAAGTCCACAGTACGACACCCCGTTCATAGTATACCTAACCATCCAAAAAGCTTGCAAATTGTCAAAGCTCTCCTCGTCACAGCAATCCTCTCCCATTTCAAGCGTTTCTCGTGCCTCTCGGTCGTAAATATAAACATGATTAAGCTTTCCAAACTGTTTTGTCCTTCTCTTTCAATTTCCCCCATTGGGCGTGTGTGGTATCAAATTTAGTGAAAATCATTGCCGAGTCATGTGCGAGTGAGCAAAGGTGTTAGTTTTACCACGCCTCGTTGTTGCTTTCAAATTGTGGTGGTCATACAGTTACGCGTTCGATTGAGCTCAATATGTGTGAGTCTTTTCTACACACACACACACACACACACACACACACACACACACACACACACACACCTACACGCAAGATAAAAGACACACACATAGGCATATGTATATAGGTATGTAGGTATTGCAAAGCTCTTCCATTGGCGCCTGACCAACTGTGCAATTTAGCGAAACAACGACGACTACGGTCGTGATGGGGTGGGATGGGATGGGATGGGACACGTGGGGTGTGTGGTACGACAGCAAAAAGCATAATATATCTACCATTTGGTGTGATGGTCAGAGGCGATGAGTAAAGCTCATGATTCATGCGGTCTGTGTGAGGGTGAGAGGAGCTTTTTCGACGCCACTCGATTGCAGAATTTGAATGTATACGCGATTCGAATGCTCATTCATGTCGAGAAAGTTCAAATGTTTATCTGGACACCTTTGTGTTGGGTTTATATGAAATAATTGAGTGTGAATGAGGATTTTGTGTACATTGTTCGTAATAGTGGATTTGGAAACTCTTTTTTGAGTATAAAGTCAATTTTAGTCAAACGCACTTGTTTGTTTACAATGGATATCTGCAAACGATTGGGACTTTGAATTAAAGGGGCGCTTTTTCGACTGGAAACGAGCATGAAAAGGTTGACGGACTATTCACGAATAAAGTTTTTTGCTGAGAAGCCAAAAATCGCAGTTCCTTCCGTCTGTGCAGTGAGGCTTACCAGTGGGTTCCGCTTAATGTTGAATCCCATAATACAAAAATCTTGAGCAGACTGGAAAGTACATACGGTACCCACCGATGGGTCCCTCTATTTTCAATGAAGGCTTTAGATAAGGGTTATGGGGCAGCAAGGTCCCTAAGTTTCTCGCATGCACCCAAACTAGAAAGGACCCCGCCATGAAAGATAGAATTTCGGGTTTCAGCGGGTTTCGATGAGTTGACAACCGAACGATAGATCTCAATAAGCTGAGCCAAGTTTCCTATTATTTTAAGCCCGAAAAAGTTCCCATTCGTGAGTAATGCGGTAGCAAAATTGCCGATTTTACTATTAGGTAAAAATACTCTCTCCGCACGAGTCAGTAAAAATTGATCCCATTCAGTGCATTACCACTAATTCACAGTAAAATTCCAACTAGATATGAGTGAAATTTCGCTGCAAATCAGAGAAATTCTCTGATTGGGATCAATTTTTACTGACTCATACTGAGAGAGTAGAGTCATGGCATCAATCAAACAACAATATACGTTCGAATTCGATCGCCTCGTCGAGTTTTCCCCGGCCTCCTGTGGATGTGATGGGACAAGAATTTTCCTTCGTTGCGCAATCCACTGATCATCTCAAGAAAATCTTTCGCCACTACAACTTTCGTGAAACATTTTTCAAACACAAAAGAGCAAAACGCGCAAGACAATTTCACTAGCTCATCCGCGAGGGCCAATGGGATACAGCATTCCAAATATGCAAGAGCAGATAACGCGTTTCAGGCCTGAGAAACCGTCGATATTTTGGAGTTTAAAAACGCGCCTTCGCCGCACGAAGACGCGAATTCGTAAGGCATTTCATCCATAGCTCGAGTGCAAAAGAATCATAAGCATCGGTTTCGACTTTTTATTGGTGCAGTTGACGTGACTTTCCATGATTTTCTTTGAAATCACAGAAAGCCTCTACAGATATTCGAGATAATATTAATTGATTCTCACACAGATGAATATTTCAGTTTCTGAGTCATGACTGAGGCTCCATTGCATGTCGACTCGAAAGATTTTTGGCACCAAATAACCGCCCTTGAGGGTCAAACAGCAAAGTCTTCCCTCCTCTCAAAAATACATTTTCGGGGAAAATTCTTGTACCCACCCACAATGTGCCACGACCATTCACGAGTTGCCTTTCAATACTCATGATCGAGTATGAAGACCTATGACGACCTATTAAATGATACCGGCATAGACCATAGTCAGTCATAGGTTGTCATATATGACCATAGTTCGGCCCGGAACACTGAGAAAAAATTCTTGGTCGTACGGCCAAGCGTATTGTCGTACGACCAAAATGGTATTTGCTGCAGAACAATACCGATTTTGTTATCGCATCAATCTATCAGAACGGTTTGGTGATCTGGTATTAGAGCCAGAATAGTCAAATATAACGCGTATATTTCGAATTCCCCGATACTTAATGGATTAAGAGTCATATTACGGTTCTTTTGCTACAAATGCTACCAATTTTTTGCACGGGATAGCACCGCAAAGGGACAAATATAATCCATCGATTTTTTAGGTTATTCGTGCCAGATTGGTTCAATAACAAAATCATTTTGCTGTGGTGACAATCCAGTATTGGTCTGACGGCAATACCACGTAACAATACAGTCGTATTGTTCCGACGGCAATATTTTATTTTCAGTGAACGTGGTCATATATGATCATGAGGCACTTTTTTTACTAGGGCTGTTTGAAACATTCTAAAACCTCGTAGACCATCACTCGACTCAAGGTGAGATGAGAATAAGCTATCATGGGAAGTTGTACTGGAGTTCCCCTATCCTCATGCTTCTTACGTAGAGTGGGGTAACTTTGGTACACTTTTTCATAGTTTTTTCCCCTATTTTTCATTCATTAAAATTCCGAATGCGGAAAATACCCCAATGTAACGATGGTTTCTTCAATATGGTGATATACGTGGTCGAAATGTAGCATTATTCACCCGTAGATCGTTCCGGAACACTTCTTGCCAGGTACACTAACTGGAGCACTCGCGTATCGTTGCTAAATCAGCCTTCTCGGAAAGAGCTTCAACAAACGAGTACAATCATCCACGCGTGATCTACGGTGGCTCAACACATTGTTTATGCGTATGCCAAGAGGGGAGGGTAAGTTTCAGAGCGATAGAATCATTCACCTTGCCGAATGCAGCTCTGGAAGTCATTTTTCAGGGTTGTACCAAAGTTGCACCCACTGTACCAAAGTTACCCAATTTGACGGTATCACAAACTTGAGGCAAAAAGAATATGTTGAACTTCATAACTGATATCCAGCTCTATCCCTTCTATTAATCCGCAGTACGATCGAGAAGTTAGTAGTATCGCAACTTGCGATAGCTCGCATCTCGAAAATGTATTTGTTTTCCAGGGTGCGCGATTGTTGTTGTTGTTTGTAAATCCCTTCTATTAATCCGCAGTACGATCGAGAAGTTAGTAGTATCGCAACTTGCGATAGCTCGCATCTCGAAAATGTATTTGTTTTCCAGGGTGCGCGATTGTTGTTGTTGTTTGTAAATTCATAAAAAAAAATCAATAGACCTGAGCCTGAGTATCAACAAAAAATGTAAGGTTATACATTGTAGGTGTGATGTATACTGATAATTATCAAGACAAAATCAGCAACAATGAAGAAAGCGCCTAAAGCAGTATCATTTTCAAATCAGAAATAAAGCAAGTATGTTTTTGCAGTCAAAAATTTCAGAATCAAATGCTCTGTTGATGACCTGATTTATTGTTTATCTTGAAACTTCAATCAAGTATCAACCATCTTTTTCAATGTCCATTCCTGATCCTTCGAAAGATATTAGTAGAAAATTCCATAGCTTTAAAACATCTCAAGATGAACTGGCGTCTCATAAAATACATTATACATTGAATGATATAAACTTTTAAAAAACGAAAACAAGTTGAAGTTGATGTAAACAGTAGTCAAGTTGAAAATTGTAATTTAACTATCAGGTTGAAACGTAAATTTATTTCTCCAAGAAATCTGTTTCAAGATGTCACACACCATGTTCGTCTTAGCAAAAAAAGTAACGCTTTGGCTTGGCTTAACGAACTCATTTTCGAGGGGTATGCCACTGTGTCGTTCGGTGTCGCTCGGTTGCCAGTCGTCGCTGTTCGTTGCTGTTCACTGCTGTTTACGGCTGTACGGCCTATCCTCCAAAAGGAGGCGAACGACGGCCCGCAGGGTGAACTGGCGGCGAGTGACGAGCGAACAGCAGCGAACAGCAGTGTACAGCAGTGCACAGCAGTGCACAGCGCTGTTCGCCGAGTCGGCTCGCCGCGCCCGCACTCTACAGTTTGTGCTGTTTCGTTCACTCGATGGAATGATTATTTAATAATTATTGCAGATGGATATTTTCATTCACGGATCAATGAGAGGCTGTAGATAACACAGTCGATTGGTCCTTTAATTTACCCATAAACTACAGACGGATGATTCCCAAATCCCAAGCCCCTCACGAGGGGCCGACGATCATGAGAAACATTTGAACATATAATTGAGATAGTGTGGATTAGCACAGGGGCAGCGTGTCCGCCTCTGACGCGCAAGGTCAGCGTTCAAATCCCGATGAGGGTCGTTTTTTTTTTTTTTTCGTATCTGCACCAGCTCGCGAATTTCTCTTTAAAATCATCACTCGTTAACGAAAGTTTGAATTTAAAAGTGCATGAGAGTCAAACAGCTATTTTTTTTTTTTTTTTTTTTTTCAAATATGGAAGCCGAAATCGAGCGCAATTTCGCGCCTACACGTGAGGATTTTTTTTAATCGCGGAAAACTAGATTCCCAAAATTCCGACCAGAGATGTCCAAATGGACTCATATAAACCCCGCAATCGAAAGCCGAAATTTGAAGCTTCCGATTGACGTACCACACATACATTGCACTTTTGATCTATGGCGTAGAAGTTACAGAGAAATTTCAATCAAAAATGTTCGAAGATGTTCCAAAGTTACGCCGTTTGGCGGTAAATCTTTCTGAAATCGGTGTTTCTAATGATATCGCTTTTCTGAACTTGCAGGTCCGAACTTGCGGGTCCTGGATTTTGCCGAAACTTTGGGAATGTTCTTGTTTTGGCGAGAAATGAAGGCACCCAATAAGGTTTCGTCCAATGGGTCTCCTATGCTGAGATACAGTCATGGAGGTTAGCATTGTCAGTATATCTATATATACGACTTTTTAACATGGGCCTATATTGGCAATGCTAATCTCCATAGCTGTATCTGAGGATAGGAGGCCCTTGGGATTAAACCCTTGGAGATACCCATGTAAAAATGGGAACCCTATGATCATATATGAACAGGGGGTCCAAGGACCCTATGACCATATATGAACATCTATGAAATGGTTGCATTTTCAGGGAATATCACATCAAAAAGTCACGATGATGATCTTGCATAACCGAGAAAATCTCCAAGAGTTCATTAGGACATTGAATTAAAATGATCTGTAAGTGATATCATTCTCCTACTAGAAAAAAAAATTTTAATTTCCAAGATCAAAAACGTTTGGCAGATTGGTGACGAACCTGCATAAATGTAATATTTTTCAAAATGGTGATCTCAAGATATAACAAATTGTGCAGATTGGTCATCAACCAAACGTTTATAATCTTGGAAATTAAATTTTTTTTTTTTCTAGTAGGAGAATGATATCACTTACAGATCGTTTTGATTCAATTACTTAATGAAATCTTGGAGATTTTCTCAGTTGTGCAAGATCAGCATTGTGACTTTTTGATGTAATATTCCCTGAAAATGCAACCATAACAATTTTTCGGATTTTAAAAAATTTTGAAAATCGTTTCATAGATGTTCATATATGGTCATAGGGTCCTTGGACCCCATGTTCATATATGATCATAGGGTTCCCATTTTTACATGGGTACCTTCATTTTTCACCAAAACAAGAAGACTCACAAAGTTTCGTCAAGATCCAGGACCTACAAGGTTGGCGTTTCCCTTGTCAGTTGGCATGCATGATGATCAAGCATAAGGAGGTGGTTGTTCCAGATGAGGCTAAAAGTGTACACTTGGTGATAACGAATACTTCCCGAAAGTGATGTCGAATCCTACGCATCCCGACTAATGTTTTTCAGCAACACAGCTTCACACCTACGTGGATTCAGAAGCGTAAGATTCGATACCTTTGGAAAGTATTTGTTGTCAGCATGTGTATGTACCGCTTGGCCGAAAAGGAAGTTCGACCATCGAAAGCCAGAAAAGCTCCAATGATACAGTGAATGTCTCGATTTGTTCGAATTTCTTGACGTTTAAACAATTATCATTCATTCTATCTTCCTGTAACTGATTCAATGTTTGCTCACATTAGTGAAAGATATGCGATTTTAATGAGTTTGAATGATCAATACTTCATCTAATAATTTTTTAACTAACTGAATGTTTACTTACACACGAATTCGAGGGAAAATATGTCGTGCTGGTATACCATATATTTACCGGGGCAAGATAAGTTTATTTCCTGTTCGTTATATTATTTTTCTCGTTCATACATATACCTTCTAATCCCGTTAGCTATTTTTTCCTCTCGTGCACTACATTCTTATCGTGTGAATTATTCCTTTTCCTGTGCGAAGTACAAATATCCGGTCCGTTCGCGCCAAATATCCCGTGAAATTATTTTTTTTTTGGCGTGCCGAGAACCATACCCTCAAAAAATCCTTACGTGTAGGCGCAAAATTGCGCTCGATTTCGGCTTCCATATTTGAAAAAAAAAAAAAAAAAAATAGCTGTTTGACTCTCATGCACTTTTAAATTCAAACTTTCGTTAACGAGTGATGATTTTAAAGAGAAATTCGCGAGCTGGTGCAGATACGAAAAAAAAAAAAAAAAAAAAAAATGATCCTCACCGGGATTTGAACGCTGACCTTGCGCGTCAGAGGCGGACACGCTTCCCCCTGTGCTAATCCACACTATCTCAATTATATGTTCAAATGTTTCTCATGATCGTCGGCCCCTCGTGAGGGGCTTGGGATTTGGGAATCATCCGTCTGTAGTTTATGGGTAAATTAAAGGACCAATCGACTGTGTTATCTACAGCCTCTCATTGATCCGTGAATGAAAATATCCATCTGCAATAATTATTAAATAATCATTCCATCGAGTGAACGAAACAGCACAAACTGTAGCGTGCGGGCGCGGCGAGCCGACTCGGCGAACAGCGCTGTGCACTGCTGTGCACTGCTGTACACTGCTGTTCGCTGCTGTTCGCTCGTCACTCGCCGCCAGTTCACCCTGCGGGCCGTCGTTCGCCTCCTTTTGGAGGATAGGCCGTACAGCCGTAAACAGCAGTGAACAGCAACGAACAGCGACGACTGGCAACCGAGCGACACCGAGCGACACAGTGGCATACCCCTCGCTCATTTTATTGCGAGTTCAATATTTTCCTATTATTCGATTTTGATTTTCAACCCATCAAGAATGAACAATCAGCGCGCTTGCGCGCGTGTCGAATTCTAGTTTTACACAATCTCGTACAGAATCCAATTCAAAAGAATTCGAATTGGCTAATCGATTTTACTAGATATTTCTACGTTTAGGAATAGGATAACTTGTGGAATAAGAGTGGAGAGTTCGATTCACAAAACGAGGATTCTCGGAGTGAAAAATCATTTACACAATACTGCACAGCCCAAAACACAAAGCATAAACCACATGAACTTTTACGACATCCATAAATCGACAAATTTGAGCAATAATTCTGTATGGTCTGATTTCTTTCTCATCCAAATGAACAAAGAGAGGCATTCAAAATCTACTCCGAATGTAGCAGAATTGAAATTTTTCCATCTGTGACTCCAGAAAATTACACCGTATTTCAGGAGGTAATTAGTAACTTCTTCGTGCAGCTCCGCGTCATAATTCTTCTCACGCACAAGAAAACGGAAGATTCGATGGAATTAATGAAGTATTCATGGAATCTGCCCTCGGTATAACCAAAACAAAGAATTATTTCAACTCATTGGATTTCATTGTAGTCGGGCGTTCTTTCTTAAACTTTTTCAAGAACTCCGTCCGTGCCAAGTTTTAACTCCATTCCTCATCTGGCACGAGAGTTTTATTATTTTTTGTCTGCTGCAGTGGAAACAATATTCATTGTTCGTTTCGAATTCCACCGCTTCATTCCTTGTGTTCTGGCTATATTTGCTTACACTTTTTTCATCGAATGATGTAGAAGGTGTAGAAGTTTGTAAACGAAAGTCTGTTGTATCACAAAGCGTATTGTTATAGAAGAGATATGATATAGATATGGGAATGAATAAACAGTTAACATACCTCAAACTTCCAAAATGGGGGTAAACTTTCAATATGATTAAAAATGCATGAACCGAAGCATTGTTGGTTGGTTTTTTTCTTTCTCTAATAAATTTATTCTGAAGCCTCTAATTAGTTACCGTATACTGTTTTCGAATATTGAGTGGATGAACTCTCAAAGACCTGTGACCACTCTATACCCAGAGATATTTGAAAAACATGTGTGACAATTTTTATTGATTTCCAACTTAACTATTGTTGGCCCATTCGTAAAAGGGATATGAGCTGAAAAGTGAATAAATCCTCAGAGTAGAGAGGAATGAAATCGCCAACTGTTCAATTATTACAAGTCAGGGTGAACCCTGAGCCGAGATTGCACCACCGTCATTTGAAATCTTGCATAAAATGGTCCCCGGCTGAAGGATTTTGTTCACCCTTTCGTTTTGTGAGTCGTCGCTAATACCAGATATGCATCTTGGAGATGCTCGTTTTACGACTCCATTGGAAATAACTCGAAAGAGGAGGAATCTGGACTCAAGCTATGTGAAAACGTGAGTAATTTCTCGAGTGAGTTTAATTTTCCGGAGACCTGCTAATTTTCGGAGAGCCATCATTTCGGGAGAGGGATGATTAAATTTTGAAATACAGAAGTACGGTTGGATAGATGTTAGGGGGTCAAGATTGTGAAAAGGGAAAAATTCGGGATGCCAAATTGTGGGTAATCAAAATTTGGAGTCACACAGTTTTCAATGCTCGTAAAAAAAGAAGATCAAGAACGATCACATCCCGGGTAAGCAGACATTGGAATAAGAAAATTAGAAGAGGTGCCATCGTGAAACAAATACTTCCAGTTTCCTGTCTTCAGTTTTATCGTTTCTAATTTGTGCCTTTTCGGGCTCGAAAAGTTCCAAATCTCTACTCCCCGGAAGCTTTGATTTTTGAAAACTTGCGACTCAGGTTTTAACCTCTCTTGGTCGATTATGGTCTTCAGAACATCCGAGTTCCAAATCTTTGGCTCCTTGATAAATTAAACCCATTCGAGCATCTCAATCTTTTTAATATTCGGTGATCTCCCTGCGAAAGTTTATGGAATTTACAGCTGTAATTTACAGTTAGCCGAGCCATTTCCTATGGCAGACTGTAACTTACAGTTGTAAACCCCATTAACTTTCCTATAGGTCAAAAACGCGGAAAAATAAAAATTCGGAATGCCATTTTGGAGACAAAAATTTGGAGTGCTGTGGAATTTGAAAATAAGGAACGATCAAAATTCAAATTGGCAGGAATTTGGGAACAATGGTCCGAAATCTTAATCGTGTGTAATTCTGCATTCCAAACTGTGGCTTCTCCAAATTTTCGGCTCTCCGTAATTAAGCTTTCCGAGAAGTTGACGACTTTGGGGACCAAAACATCAGATTAATCACCTGCTTTTCAACTGATGCAATTTAGACCTTTGCTGAGATCTTTCTTTCAAAAATACTGCCCTTATATGAAATTGATCGAGTCATTCGTTGAAAGTATCTTCAAAGAGTACTGCACTTGATTGAAATTCACGAAATTCCAAACCCTCTGAATCCCAAACCCCTCATTATTAACAAATCACTTACACTCTACCCATTCTATACCAGTTTTCTGTCCAATAGCAAAGACGAATGACATGAAGAAAGGAAAAACACAAAAAAAAATCATTCCCCAATTCAAAACAATAATATCTCGAATCAAAGTCTACATTTTATCCAACCCCACATGAACTCCTCTTTGAAAATTAGAACCTCTAAACTCTTTTCCACGGTTGAAAAAAGCTCAAAATCAGAAGAAAAAGATTCTCTAGGGAAATCTCCCACCCAATCGTCTATCTCATCATCATCATCATTTTCATCTTATTACTCACAGTGATAGTCATCGTAGTCGTCAGTGGTAGGAGTATAAGGTATAAGCACATCGAAGGGGTACATATAGTCAGAAGAAGAGAAACTCTCAGAGTCGCTTATACGCGGTACAGAAATAACTAACGAGTAGAGACATTCATTCTGAGACGGTCGGCCATCCGGCCCGGACCAAAGAGATCGCGGTACGTTATGTAGAACGATTTTTCATCGTTTTCATCAAAATTCTCAGTTATCCTGTGATCGTGAAAAGAAATTAAAAGTGATCAAGAAATCCGGCTCAAAATCCCTGTAACTCGATAATTTTTTGAAATTTTTATATGTGGAGGTTTCCGCGTAAATCGTGATCTAGTGCAAAATCGTTACTGAGTGATTTTATACATCATCATCATTGAAAGCAGTGCAAGTGCAATTTTGGACGAGATTTTCTTCATCCTGAATCGACACCTACATTGGCCTGATGTGACTACATCGATTTCCAAATCTTTCTCTCATTCTGAATTCTCTGTGTCTGCGGTGGCTATATTACTCACAAAATGGTCATATATGGGGTTGAAGCTGTGCATCAGGAAACCGATTCATTTCAACATAAGTATAGCATAATTTAGATTGAAAGTGAATCAAATTTGTCAAAGATAGAGTTTGAGTATATATAGGAAGTTATGAAGCTGTGTGTGGTCCGTCCACTCAAATTTGAGTACCCTCAACGTCTCTCTCTGTATTCGTCTGCTATTTTCGATGGGATGCGCTTATACTCCTCGTGCTCGTGTGTCATAAGCTAAATTTACAATTGATATGCGCCCGCATTCGGTGAGTTGGCTAAATTTAACATCATGAACATATTAAAGCTATTCCATTGGATTTTAAGGCAGATTCGTTTCCTTGAATTCAAATTTTTTAACAAATTTTTTGTCTCACAATTAATCTGTGCATTCCAATAAAGATTCCTCAAGAATTTTCCAAAAAAATTTTTGAATGGTTCTCATTGCTGATCTAAAGGGGTGACATTGAAATGTGTTTCTAGACGTTGAGCCGATAGAAAAATTGAGATCATTGGCAAACAGAATCGATCATTAATAGTCTTGTGAATCATTCTCGATCATCGATCTCACTCTTCAAAATTCAATTCAAAATATCAGCCTTTAGCTATGATTACGAAATTTTTTTTTCTTCTTTACAACCACAACAAAAGGTTAGATACCAAAAATTACATTAATTTTTTTCTAAGTGAAATCAGTGTTGAGAAAATCGTGAGTTGCAACCAAAGAGATGCAAGAGGCTTATAGTCGATCGTCTCTTGGACCATCTAAATTTAAGTGTTAGATAACCTAAAAGCAGCTCACGCACACATTTACTCACACGCATACATTCAAAGACGCATGTTTCGTTACTAAAAGTGTAACCCGCATAAAAGCACGTAGCTTCTTCGCTATAAGACGATATATCTTCTTATTCTTAGTCTTTTTAGACACTATAGAAACGATTAAATGAGTCTCTACCATTGTACTCTTGTAAAGTTTCGATCTTCAATTGTAAACTTGCTCCAAAGACGATTGGAGTAATTGATTTTTCTTCGGAACAAATGGCTAAGAGACAAAAAAAAGAGAAAGTCTGAAAGCTACAAGACTCCAAAGACAAACTTCATTTTTTTACCGCACATAAGAACTTTTATACTTTTCGATTCGAGTGTATTTACAAGATAAATTGAATTCGGACTTTTGAAATTGGAAGAGGATGCTCTTTGTGATCCGTATTCCATCTTCAAATATATAAGTGATGAGCTGAAGCTTGGGGTTAGAGTATTTCGTTTTGAATTCGGATCTCATTGAAATTTCATTGTTTGGTGAGAGTTAGGAGATTCTGTTCATACTGTAGAAACTTTGAAGGGAATTGTGAAGCTGCAGTGTACACTTCGTTATTGTAGGAGATGATACTGGTTCAGAGAGTTTGAAGATGAAGTGAAAGGGAATTTAGTATTCATGTACACAATTAAGGAAGTTGAACACAAATGTCAGACAGAGGTTGTGAAATTCTACGCAGAGTATTCGTAATTACTTATTCAAAATTTTGGGAAATTGTTATTCATCTTCAATATTACTCCAATTCAAATATCACTCAAAAGTTAAAGCTAACCATTTTAACAGAAGGGGAAGAAAATCTGGCAAATTAAAAGAATATTCATGAAAATATTTCATTTTTTTCTAAAATCTTGAAATTTAAATCTGCACAATACCAAGGGCGTGCCACTCTTTTAATCATCTGATCTCGACATCTTTAATCCAATCTCATTTTTGGGAATATAAATAATCTGATGAGGGGAAAAAATTTCTGATACCGCCCAGGATTTAAACATCGGAATATCGATTTTTCATCTAATAATCCATTATTCATGATCTTTTATCATCGAATTCCATTTACATCCAACTCCTGACAATGTAGTGAAGTACCCCAATAATTAGCACTTGTCCAAAGTAAGAAATTCTCTAAAATTCAGAATTCTCCGATAACGAACAAGTTCTTCGAAGTATACAGCAAAGTTTCTGTAGGCCAAACCACTTCTATCACTGCATCAAGATTGATTGATTGATTGATTGATTGAACTTTATTTCACCTTGGGGTAGAACCCCGTCTGGTGTGATCGAATAATACAATGAAATACAAACTAACAAAACATACAGATTCTTATTCTAAGAAAAACAATCGAAAGATTTTGTACAAAACATGAGAGCATTGCTTTAGCACTATAGGCAGTGCATGTACGCGCTTGCAGTCTTACTACTATATCATTTCACATTATTTACAAATGCAAGACTATTTTTATTTTCACTCTGTCCACATTTTCAGTTTAACTTCCGACCACTCTTTCATTTCTGATACAACTAACCAGTTTTTAGTGACCCACGGTTTTTTCTTTGATGAAATAGTCAGCGATTTGATAGGGGCAACTACATCGAAACTCTTGATGATTGCTTCAGTTACTCTGTTCTCGGCTGTTCAAGACATCGACTTCATAGGAGTTACAACTGTGGAAAAATCTTCCAAGAAATTTTTCTTCCAAGTTAAGGATATGCTTGTAATGTTCATCTAAAAAGTGTCTGAATGAGGAAAATGATCCTGTATTGAACATTCCCAATCCAGGAATTTTTTTGGCTTATTTTACTTAAGGAGGCTCTATTCAGTAAAACATGCTATCCACCTGTTCTTTTTACCCAAAATCCTTGCCAATAGAATATCGGAAGCATGAGTATCTCATTAATTATCATTGCAATATAAACACTTGGCTAACATTCTATAACATAAATATTCATCAGATCAAAGGCCGGTAATTGGGTTTAAATTAGCAAGATTCGACTTTTGTACAATGTAACTACTCTTGGATACAGCCAAAGTGACATCCGAAACAGTTTAAAAATCATTCCGTATACCAAAAATCCCACCAGAATCCAAAAATCTAGAGCACTTGGGGGAAAAAAAACACAAAATTCAAAAGAAAATGCAAGTAATTCGGAAACAATTCAGCTCAATACGTCAAAAGCTTCCGGTTAACATCTCACTCTAGTCAACCTAGACCACACACACACACACACACACACACAAATTCCACCTCTCACATATGCTCTATCATCTGCATGGCATGGCATTAGTTTAGTTCAGAGTAAAGGTGCAAGAGTGTGAGAGGGAGAGAGAGAGAGATTCTCGTGTCTAATGCTTACTAGACGGCATCAGAGAGCGGGGCGGTCTAATATGGCTAGCGGGTGTCCAATTACCTGGTTCATACCCCCTCTACTATCTCACACTCACTCACTCACTCACTCACTCTAATGTCTAACGCTCTAACTCTGACTGCAGACTATTACCCCCGTGCATGATGCATCAAACGCCGTTCCATCTGATCGCTTGAAACTATGATTATCATACGGGTTTGAACTGATATGTGTCATTCGTGATGTATATACCGGGGTTGTTTGGAGATCAACCGTGGTGTTATATTATGATGGATTATCAGGGTTGTAAATGTAAATTTTGAGGGTGATTTTCGAGAAATAAATTTGATGATTAGGTTGAAGGGGTGGTTTATTATTGTTTGGGATTGAGAATTTGTCGCTTGTTTTGATTATGACTTACGAGCAAGATTACGAGCGATTTTAGTTGGCTGAGATTAGGAGTGGAGGGTGCTATCAAACAGATGTTCGATGGATTATCATTTCTATTTCCACGTGGTGGTTTCGGAACCGTAGAAGTGCTGTGTGTATAAATTCCGCGTGAAAAAAGCATTTTCCTTATGCATGAGAGGAACGGGAACCCGTTTCACTTCCAAGATTTTTGTTACAGTTTCGAGAATTTTTTGTTCAAAAACGTAATAGATTCTCGATTTGAATGAAATTTATCGAAATTTCATCGAAAAATCCACACCAAACAATTTCCATAGCCCAGGCTTCACAATTAGTTACCCAAGTGAAAATTAGTTACACTCTAACCTACGTGGTAGTCAAATTTAATGGCACATCCTACGCAAAATACTTTATTCCCTCAAATTTCTTATGGAAAATGGCATATGGAAGTTACATTCATATAATTGAACCATTCAAGAATCAGTATGAACCTCATCGATTTGGATCACACACATTTTCTCTAAAAATTCCAGAAAATTTCAGTTTTTGGTCATATTTGTAGGTTAGGCTGATGAACAATTTTTTAAAATCGTGAAAAAAACTATATCAGTTGCTGACCGTCATTTTGAAAACTGTTTCTAATCCACGTTTTGAACAGACTTCAAATAAACTGTAAGAACACGGTTTGGAATAATGAAGTTGAAAATGAGCTCTTTGAGTTTTGTCGACGACGCATTTTTAAAACAATATTTGTTGACATTTTAGAGAAAAAATTTTCTTGCGATTCCGGGTTTGGTGCATTCGGAAGGTAATGCCAAAATGTGGAATCACACCCAGGCTTCAGATCTTCAGAAGAAAATTTAAAGATTTAGGTCGCGATTGAAATTTCATGTGTGACGAATGGCTACCACCTGCGTTGCATGCTCAAGATTTTTCTGCAGCTGCACAAATCGCAACTTCGCCGTCACACTCGGGTTCCATCGTCGATTCATTTACCCATGAATTATTTTTTAGTGACATGATATAATCAAATTCGATAACATTGACAGCCAGTTTCGCAAATTGTATTGTCCTACTTGAAATTTCTGTGCAACAGAACCTTCAACAAGTGAATCCAAAATGCTGACTCTCTCATCTAAAGTCATTTTTTAAACATTTGTTGTCTTCCAAAACATTTTTCATTTTAGTGGCCATGTTCGCATCTTGAGAGGTTTCATCAACTGGAAACAAAACCTTTCAAACGTTCATCTGAGACGCTTGCGCGTACAGTTTCAAACTGTCAAAAAAATTCTATGTCGAAAAATCAATATTCGATAAATCTTCTCTGAAAACACTGCAGGGATCGAAGACGGACACATTCATTCGAAAAATCTTATCGCTATTCCTGTCAAAAGTTTATCACAAAACGAATCACTTTCTTGGCTTTCTCTTTCTTATCAGAAAATCAAAAAAACAGATTGCATACAAATTCAAACTCGTCGTATTTTCCCACAGAATCATAACGATGCATTCACTCTTCTCAAGTCAAATTTCAAATTGGCATGTTAAGTAAACTTAGCTCACTTACGTCAACTAGATGCTTTCAATCAAGTGGCAATGACAGGTATTTCTGAAAATCAAGATCGAAATGATAAATAAATATGATCCCACGGACGATAGAACACAGGACACAAAATCTTGTCGAATAAAATCTTGTAAATTTTCCAAATTTCTCACTTTCTTAGTTGACACTATGACACAACTAATGCGTCCTCTCTCAATTGTGATTTTCATTAATGACAGTGTTGACTGATTTCAAGAAGATAATTACTCAAAAGTATTCGTCAAGGTAACCACTTGCTCTCATAACTCATATTAAATTTTCCAAATATCCGTTATTTTAAAATCAAATCCGCGTCATTACCGAAATTTCCGTATTTTCCCAAAACCCCAAATATCCAAAACATCACAACGCACCACTCAAAAAAAAAAAATAGTATTTTGGCTCAATAAACTTGACTATCTACTTGTGCCAAGAAGATCAAACCGTTGAAAAATGAGTTACGCTCTAATACCTACCGTCGTCGTCGGTGTATAATCGAGCCGTACTTCCGTCAACGTCGAGAAGTCAACAAAAATCTGCCATCATCCTCTCCTTCTATTTCTTGAGGAGAAAATCTCATTTTTCCATCACCTTCACTTCATATATAACCTTATATAGCAACGCATCTTACACATCCTATATAATAAAAAACTCTCAAGTCAGTATAAAGCACGTCTCGAGTCAATTTTTCAATCTTATATACCATCGTGAAGAAAAGCTAGGCTGATGTCTTTGATAAATGAGTTTCTCACTCTGAAGGAAGTGAAAAATATAAAATCAGAGTTTTAATACTCACTACTATGATGTCGACCTTGAATTTTGCATTGTAATATCAAGATATGGGCTACAGAGGCGTCGGAATAAAATTCAAAAAAGTGATAGAATGTGTGTGTGGGTTGGGTGAGGGGGGGGGGGTGTGTATATGAGGGGTGCAAAGTGATTTATAAAAAGTTCACTGACGATAAATTGTTCTCAAAAGCTCACGTTGACAGGTTATGCACGTGTTATTGCGATGAAAATGTGAAATTTTATAGATTTCCTTCGTAGATATTGTAAAATGTGTTCATTCTTAGAATAGCTCATTTTTTCATCCAAAAATAAAGTAAAAAGGGACTATGAATGGAATGAAAGGGGATGAAAATGAGATATTACGTTTGCAAGCTGGAATCAAGAGTTGAAATCAAGTACTTAAAGAGGTACGATCAGAGTTGAAAAAGGTTCTCTTTCAAGTGGAAGCGAGAAATTGTGCCTCTAGCAAAATTAGCCTCGAGAAAATCCCAATTTGTTCCACTGAAAATAGCCTCTCTCTCTTTCTACCCAAGACTGATTAAAATGATATTAATCCAGGCTGTTGAAAGAAAGTAAAAGTACAAGAGTTAGGTAGAGTCTTTGAGCTTTCATCCCTTTTCTACAATCCGTCAACGACTATATATATTATCTGACTTGTATATAATACGTCCAGTTTAATTCGTTGAACACGAGCTTTCATAATGACGTCGAATTTAGTAGCTTTACTGTACTACTATACATCACCATTTTACTCGTTTGTTCATTCGCTGGCTTACTACTTGATTATTCCCTTTCAAATGGTTAATTATGCCTAATTGTGTGAGCTTCACTCACTGACATCGATGAAAGCTCGTTTTAATGTCTTTGATGGCATGGAAGAGAGATGTGATCGACAATTACATTTTGATTGATAACGATTGTCGACTTGATTTTCCTGGATGTGTGTATTAATTCATTGGTGAGGTGGGGTTTTAAGGTTAGATAGGTTGAGGTTTCTAGAGTTATAGGGAATTCCGGAAAATTTGGAGAATTTGAATTATTCGAGCAGTAAAATATGTAAATCATGATTCATAGATTGTAAATTAGTTTTTTTTTCTTCAATCAAGATGCTTGTTTTGCAAGACAACTCTATTTTTTTATAACATTGGGAAAATTTTCGTTATTTCGAAGTATCTAAAAACGTTCACTGCAAAAGCAGTTTTTCGTTATTTTTAGTTTGAAATGATTTTCACCTTCAGTTTTCCATAGATGTAACTGTAGGTATCGAACTAAATTCCATTGTAACTCATTATTTGAGTAATTATGAATAATTATTCATGCCATCGGCAAACTAAGTCGAGTAGAAAAGTTGTTTTCAACAACATTTTTCAAGAAGGAAAAATCGTGGGTCCCACCGGTGGGACCCATCGCAGTCAACGCGTTACTTACTACGGATGAAAGTATGTAGATGAAGTAAAAAAAACTGAACGATCTTGAGCCGCAGTGAACGATTGACAGTTATTATGACAAAGATGATTCTTGGAAAACTATGACTCCAATGAGATCTACATATTTGAATATTTGAAACAACCAGATGAATACGGTGTGAATCAACCCCAATGCAATTCTGAATCATTCACATGAAAACTTAAATTAGAACAATCATGCAAATGCAATGATGAATAAAATTTCTTTTCGTTAGTTTGCTAGTGTCATTTAAATCCATTATTGTCAATATCTCGACATCAGAAATTGAATCACATTGAAGTAATTTTGATTTGGAAGGCCGTCTTTCATGCAAATGTAGATTCATGAGTAACATCTCTAGTAATGGTCTAGGAAATGGAGTATCATCAGTTAGGCAATTTCCTGATACCATTTTTCTATATTTTTACTTGATGGTCTGAGCAAACAGCCTTTTATGAGCCAATTTTTCACTATCAGAGACTCTACCGGATTCAATTTCTGGGTAATACATCTCGTTTCTACGGCCTTTTCCGCGTCATGAATCTCTAAGAACCATTCACTGGATCGCAACCTTTCAGCATAACTCTTCTTTTGATATGAATGTATTGGGTAATGCTGGTCGACGGTAACTTTCAGGAATGTCAAAGTAAATATCGGAAAAATTTTTGGGAGTTTGTCCAAATATTCAAAATATTGATCAATGAATCACTCACTATAAAGCTCGGTAACTGGGACATGCTGGAATTCCAATTGCAGATATTTCCGTGTGTGCCCAAATAAGATATTTTGAACGAATGATACATTCAGTACTTTCGCTTTTATTTACGTTAACACTGTAAGCAAAATGTTTAATGTCAGGGGCCGTATTCTAAATTTTGCGGTAAAATTTTCCGGCAAAATTCACCGCAAAATTTGCCGGCATCGGTGGCGTTCTGTCGGTAATCTGTAAGATTTGCCGCTATTGCTGCAATTAGCCGGCGTGGTTTGCCGTATTTTCCACGACAAACGCTATAGCCAACGCAAATATGGCAAACCATGACGGCAAACTGCAGCAACAGCGGCAAACTTTACAGATTACCGACAGAGCGCGACCGATGCCGGCAAATTTTGCGGTAAATTTTGCCGGAAAATTTTACCGCAAAATTTAGAATACGGACCCAGGTAAAAATCGTACTGAATCACAACAAATCCCCTTGCAATAATTATTTTCAAACGATGGATCTGATTCTAAGAGTTTCTTCATAGAGTGAGGATTAATACAGGATGTGTTCTTCTTTTTTTTCTTAACAATTAAGTCTCATACAAACTTTCCATGGTAATACAGAATGAAAAAAGAAAATCAATGAGTTCAGATAACATACTATTTAGATACTAATTCATCTAAACTGTGTTTCTCATTACAAGAACTTGAACACTTAGATCAGCTCCATTGAAGAGTTCACAATAGTACATTTCGATACAAGGGCGTAAAACGTTTTATTCGCGTCCGAGTGATGGGTTTCCGGCCCGAGCCGGAGGCGAGGGTCGGAATCATCACGAGGATGCGAATAATAGGTTTTACGCCCATGTATCTAACTATACTTTTCGATAAACTGTGAGTAAAAGTCGACAAACTGTGCGCAAAGTGCACTTTTACGCACAGTGTATCGAAAAGTACTTTACAGGGCTCAACATTTGGTTGTGCGATTAGACATTCAACAGAAAGTGGAAGTTGCCACTTCAATTTTAATCTGCAGAGTTTCCTGATCAGGTGGTTTCTTTGCTCGTCGTAGAGCTTACATCAACTCATCAGAATCACAAGCATCTCAAAACTCAGTTAGGCATATTTGGGAATGCGTTAACGTCAGTATCCTCGACATTCTCTTCATAGAATTTACTAAATCAATAGTAGTTCCATGCAAAAGCGACCCTCAAAAAAGGGTCATGTCTTAGATCCTTTTGTTAACATTTTTATTCGATTCTATGGTACAAAATATGGACTTTCCACCACCTATGGGGTCTCGAGAAATTTTTTTGGTCCCATGGCGAGAATTTTCAAAAATGAAGTAAAATACATTTTTTCACAACTTTAGCAGCTGTTTTTCACTAAAATGCAAATAAGTGGAGTTTGCTCACCGATAGAGACATGCGGTTTACGGCATTCGAAAGGTCTTCCTAAAACCTATTGAAATCGTTATCGAAAAGTCAATTTTGAGGTTATAGGCGGCCTGTGCGAGCGAAAGTGTAAAAATCACTGAGCAGTGAATTTCTCAGTTGCCTATTTCTTTTAATCTCTGAGAACCATACATTTGATGTAAAATCGTGTGTTCTTTCAGGAAAAAGTAGTCCTGATCCCCTTTTCCACCGTGTAAGGCCTGTTTTTTTTCCACATTTCGCAAATCTATCTTATAGGCAGTTTGAAACTGTCTGTTTACTGCGCATGCTCAGAAATTTGGACTCTTGAAACCAATTTCATTAGAAAGCCAAGGAAATTTCCTTCAAAATGACCACTTGACGAAGTCATAATTCATCAATTTGGCTTGGAGCTACAACGTTTGAAAGACCACCGAATCTTGATAACCACCAAAAGGTGGATCGGAGTCACCCGACAACGGTAGGAAAAATCCATACACGTTTGCCTATCAACGCACTCGAGCTGAAGCTTCATCTTTCGTAGACTGTATCTTCGAGCCAAATTGATGAAATTGACTTGGTCAACTGGTCATTCTGAAGGAAATTTCCTTAACTTTCCAATAAGATTGGTTTCAAGGGTCCAAATTCCTGCGCATGCGCAGTAAATAGACCTAAGACCATTTCAAACTGCCTAAGAAGTAGGTTTGCGAAAATCGGAAGAAACAGGCATTAGACGTCGGTTTCTTGAAATCGGGACCACTCTTTTCTGAAATAACGCAAAATTTTACATCAAATATGTGATTCTCGGAGATTAAAAGAAGTAGTCAACTGAGAAATTCACTATTTAGTGATTTTTACACTTTTGCTTGTACACGCCGGTCATAACCTCAAAATCAACATTTGAATAGCGATTTTGATAGGTTTTTTAAAGACCTTTTGAATGACGTAAGCCGCATGTCTCTTTCCTTGAGCAAACTCGACTTATTTGCATTTTAGTGGAAAAAAGCTGCTAAAATTGTGAAAAAATGTATTTTACATCATTTTCGAAAATTCTCGCCGTGAGACCAAAAAACTTTCTCGGGACCCATAGGTGGTGGAGAGTTCATATTTTGTATCGAATAAAGATATTAACAAAAAGATCTGAGACATGACCCTTTTTCGTAAATCGCTTTCGCGGGGAACTACTCGTGTGGCAAATGAACCATCAAACAAAATCAAAAAAGTTCAATCATTCCGTCCAGCATAGCCAATTTTGATACACTATTACCGCATTAGAGTGGTGCTACATCCATCTCAAGACTTTCTTTGAAAAATCGTTTCCATGAAATACATCTGTCACACGTTAAAGTTTCATCGAACCATATCACAGTCTTCCAAACCTTGAAACTCATCATCAAACACAGCAGACCAGTAAAACCATTCCACCCACCCAACAAGAACTATAAGACCAAGAAGAGAAAATCCACATAAAGGCCATCCCGCAAAATATAGACACAGAAAGAAAAAGAGAGTGAAAGAAAAGGAATACGATGAAGTTTCTCAGCTCATGTCGCGTCGGATTTATTCATCCCAAGATAACTCTCTTTCTCCAGTATATCTCATCCTTGTCCAGTCTTTTCCTTGGCTTCACACATATATTCAAGATTACAAGCCTCTAAAACACACCATCCATATCCTTTATATATATATATTTGTCATCACAAAGACGAGATTTCGTATACTGAGAGCGTCGACCGGTCATCGTCCTCTACTTATACATTTTCAAAGTTTCTCGATCATTGTTCGATGAAGCATAAAGAAAATCCCAACCTTTTCATCCTATTCCTTCCGATCACCCTAAAGAATAGACTAGAGGCGTCCGATCCCATGAGACAGATCGACTTTTTCAACAAAGACTTGAAATCTATACATGTATGAAAGCTCGGATCATCTTTGAAAGCTCCAGACCGCAAGCTCACCTTGCTCTCAGATTTATAAATCCAAACCAAGTTCAGACAATTTTGAGATATTCTATATAAGTTCTGTAGAGTATTTGGACCTTCCAAGGAGAACAGATTCGATATTCCCATGTATATAAGAGTCAAACTTTAATAGGGCCGGGTGAGGGGGGGGGGGCTTCCGTGAACAGAGTTTGATATGAGGTAGTGGTGGGGAGTTAAATTCGGTAGAAAGGGGGATGAGTTTGGTGTACGTACATGTGCTGATTGGTGATTTATTATATTTTACAGCTGTGCAGAGCAGCGCGAGACATTGGGAATCGAGGCGAAGATAAATTGGGGCCCTTTATAGAGGGCCCCACAAATATTTGAGGGACCGCCCTGAGGCGGGTCCACGAATCGGTGAGTCTATTTTCTCATTAATTATACTCTCCTATTACAATAACTATCCACATCTTCATGATCTTTCTATCTTTTATTATTATTATTATCATTATTATTATTGCTGATAGTTCCGAACATTTGAGCTTGCAATTGACAAGAAAGTAGACGACGCAAATGAGCTTTCATAATGAGTGCCCTCTAATTTTCGGTTGGAAGGTGATAATAACAAGGGTCACTCGGAATCGTCCTAAACTTTCCCAACCCTAGATAACAAGGCCCATTTCAAACTTTAAAAGCCACCGCTGTGAGCTTGCGAGCTTTCAAATAATGTGGACAAGATGACCGGCGTCGAAAACTTTGAATGCTTCTGATGTATTTCAGTTGATTGTAAATCAGATTGAGATAGTTGATAGTTCATTAGCTTGAACGGTGCAGAATTCTAAATTTCAACATGTATTCTAAGTGATAGAGCTCAGTAATGAATTTTCTTGTGTGCTCTCTGCAAATTTACTGTCACTCAAGAGACCCAGAGAGTATAGTCCGGGGTCTAGGTAGGCTCCCGTATGCACTTCGAGGTGCGACTATGAAACAAACGTATTTTAACGTATTTTTTTGCGTAGAATCCGAATCCGTCATTATTTTTCACATAAGTGGTGCAGAAGACCTTCAAACGAGCAAAAATGCATTTTTCTAACCTAAAACCGGTGTTCTTGTGAGCTTGTTAACAGCAACCGTGTTTCATGTTTCAAAACCTCTGCATGAGTTGAGATGTGTCGTGTGAGGTATCCGAGCATCAATTTTGAGTCCCTGAGAAGAAATATACAGGGTGCTTTCCGCTGTAACCAGCGCTGAGTGTATAACAAGAGGCCTGCTGCGCGAGACTCCTCGTCTCAAGCGAGGTCGAAATGTCTCTCTCACATCGACATCCTATAGTACCACAATAACATCAGCTCTGACTCCTAGCCTGACTCCACCTTACCCCCCCCCCCCTCCAAGCAATATACAGGGTGCATTTCCGACAAATGCAGCCAACGTGGATGGAATTGATTTGAAATGATCCTAGAATTATCGATATTTTTGTTTGTCAGCTCTGAACCGAATGATTAGCAATTATCAGAGCAATATCACTATCCTAACGTTGCTATGGTTACGGCAAACAACAATCAAACGAGTTTTGACACGAAGATCATTGAGAAGGAACGACTTCAAGTTTTCACCATTGGAAATTAATAATCGATAAGAATCGTATTACGTTGGAAGATATGTCTCCAAGATTTGCTAGTACCGGAAATCCGCTCAACGGTGCCTCGCATCGTGATAATCGTGTAGATGGAAATAATTTTGGTAACAATGAAGTACACATGGTAGCAGGACCTACAGCTCCTGCCTTAATGTCATCATTCGATGAAAGAGTTCAAAATGATCATTGACTAGTTGAGGATGATCGATCTATATCTCTCGATGGAATCGTGATGTGGAAAAGACTACCTTCTTTGAAACCTTCCTACGTCAAATGGATCATTTCAAATCAATTCCATCCACGTTGGCTGCATTTGTCGGAAATGCACCCTGTATATTGCTTGGGGGGGGGGGGGGGTAAGGGGGAGTCAGAGCTGATGTTATTGTGGCACTATAGGATGTCGATGTGAGAGAGACATTTTGACCTCGCTTGAGACGAGGAGTCTCGCGCAGCAGGCCCCTTGTTATATACTCAACGCTGGTTACAGCGGAAAGCACCCTGTATATTCCTTCTCAGGGACTTAAAATTGATGCTCGGATACCTCACACGACATATCTCAACTCATGCAGAGGTTTTAAAACATGAAACTCGATTCCTGTTAACAAGCTCACGAGAACACCGGGTTTAGGTTAGAAAAATGCATTTTTGAAGGTCTTCTGCACCACTTATGTGAAAAATAATGACGGATTCGGATTCTACGCAAAAAAATACGTTAAAACACGTTCGTTTCATGGTCGCACCTCAAAGTGCATACGGGAGCCTACCTAGACCCCGGACTAGTAGTAATCCAAGTCGTATCCAATATAGTCAAATTTTGAATAATTTGATAGGAAACATTCTTGCGATACAAAGTAATGTGTTCCCTTTACCGAACTATACAGGAAAATTCCAGCAGTAAACAATAGAGAACTGACGTGATCCCAAAAAAATACTTAATGTATCATGAAAATTTGCATTGAAAGAGATACGTTGGACCAAAATTTGGAACTTTTCCACTACCCTGAATCTGGATCCTCCAAGAATTTGAATCGCACCGTCAAAAATCGCATAGAAGATGCCGATTATTAGTCACATGATTTGAGACTTTTTTCACGATCATTCTCAGACAGGCTCGCTAGCGTGCGCTCCTTTTACCGCAAGTATCTGTTGTTTCGATGAAACCAGCTCATGTGTGTTAATGAGATGAGAATTCTTGATGAGAAATTTTCACAAGACAACTGGCAAGTCACGCAATTCATGTGCAGCTATCTCCATTTTGGGATATGCAAATCCAAATTGTCAAATCCTGAATAATTATTTGGTAATTACAGAAGTATCGAAAAGATTCCGAATTTTTGATTCTATGTCTATTTTCTCATAACCATTAAGTTGGTCTCCGACGAATCATTTTCTTCCATAAAACTCTGGCTCCGATGTCATTGGGCTAGATTAATGTGAGTCAGTTTAGATTTTCAAAGAAATGTTGTTTGACTTTGAAAATTATTTTTATAGGTCGTTCCTATTTCGAAAAAATATTCTTGCATAACACAAATGAGCTTTAATTCCAAGTAACCTAATGAGAATTTTTCGGGCAGTAATAACATGTAAAATCGTTACTTCAGTACAAACGGATTTTTTTTAAATCTGGGATAAAGTTGTGATACCATTATATATCCATCTGATCAGGAGCCATCTAATCCAGAGTTTCATGTAAGAACATGAATTACTGGGAATCATATCACAGGATGGAAAAGTATCAACCGCTAAAGTGTTTCTACATCACTTGATTGGTATACATAGTGGATATATTTTTTTGTATTATAAGTCGTCCTATTCCAATTCCTGAAAATTGATCATTCCAGACCAAATGGTTGTATTCTGCATCATTCTTGTCGTAAATTTATCTTAGTTTAACACAACTCATCACTCACATGTGGAACTCGCAGAATAGTACAAGCATATTTCTCTTCATGAGAAATGTTAGAATAAACAAGATCCCAAATGCAGTAAAAAATATTTGCAGATGAATCACGAATAGAGAATCATAAAGTTCGATCCGCAGTGGTCACACAAACTCGGAGAAATTCAACCACTAGCGAGGGATTTGTGGGCTATAAAGTTTTAATATTTTATGGTCTCTGTCGAAGTTGATTGAGTATCGAAACCCATTTGATCCTCTTATTCCGAATATGGTCGTTATAAAAGCTAGCCAGCTAGCTGCCATTGAATCCAGTGCATTGAATCTCAATATTGTTTTATTATATGAGTCATGATGAACATCGTAAAACTGGAGACTAATCAACTTTCGACGTGAAATCTCATTTTCGTAGTTTAGTAAAAACAATATATTCTCAATTGCCATGCGACTATTGAATTCTTATTCCTTGTGATAAAGTTCACTCGTTTGGCTCAATTTGAATGCTGGTGTTGGATATGAAAGATTCTTCAGATAATGTTAAAATGATAGTGTAAAAATAACAAAAATGGGATTATGATTATCTCGAGTGATTTTGAGTTTCACTTGTTCTATCAAAAATTTATAAGCCCATAAAAGCCCTACTCCAAATCCCAAACTTTTTTCCCACGCCAAGGAACTTTTCTGGACACTTCTATACCTCTTTAAATATTTCAAAAGAAAAAAAAATATATATATATACACCACGAAACATGAAGAATTGAATGAGTCCATATATGAGTGATTCCGACCAACGTGATACATCCTTTGTGTTTGAAGCTTGGGAAAGCTTTGGTGGCACTCCGTAAATGTTGATAGTTTATGAACATTCTCGTATTTTGTACGCTTTTCCAACGGTGAAATCAACTCCGCTCCCTATAGTCAGCCGAATTTCTAATTCATTATGACGCGTATGCGGAGTCAAAAACCCTCTATATGGAGGGTGAGGTTCGAATCCCGGCCGGTAACAATGTGAATTTTCTTAAGGGCCTTTTGATGGCTTCGGTGGTTCGGAACCCACTTCAAACAGTAGATCCCTCGGAAAGAGATGAAAAATTCTTCAATGAAGAAAAAAGAACATAATGTACTATTCTGTTGGTCAAAATTGAATGTGCAAACAAAATTTTATTTCAAGTCTTCTCGAATTCTCTTGCGATTTGGGCTAAATGACGAGTTGAGCCACACTTGTTATCATCTAACTTGGAAGGTTCAACTCGTCGTTTAGTTCAAATGGTAAAAGAATTCGAAAATACTTGGAACAAATTTTGGCTGGGCTTTCAATTATTTTAATTTTCCGAGACGTGGGAATATTTTTCAAGCGAAATGTCAATTCCGTTTCCCTCCGCGATACCTTTTGAACTCAACGTACCTCAATACAGTCTCAATCTTGAGTTTGATACCCAAACAAGTTAAAATGATCTGCAAAATGACATCACAAATCGTTTGGAATCGAAATTATTTTTTGACCAAGTTCGCTTCCTATAACATTTTTTATCTTAAAAACATCCATTTCGACGGAATCACCCGTATGTAAAGATATCAGTTGTTAACGATTCACGTGCACCTGCTCCAAAAGAAAATAGTTCTATGCAGTTGTTGTGAATCACTGAAACAGGATAGTGATCTGGATTGCTTGCACAAAACAAAACCACGAAAATTCGATCAGAACACAATAGAATCAATGTGGAACCCTTACCAAAAAAGCTCAAAAAAAATCCAGGTATCCATCATTTTTTCAACATCAGATTCGTTCATTGAAATCAACAACAGGACCCTGTGAAGGCCAAAAAATCAACTACATTCGAATAGAAGTCAAAACTTGTAGCAAAGAATTCTCGCAAGATGTATGCGTTTTGTAACTTCTAACTGCAAAGTGTAACAGGGTCGATAACTCGCAAACTACAAACAAACTTCTCCAACTTCATTTTACGTCTACACACATAAATATATATTCAAGTACACAGACAGGATGAAATAATATCCAAGGGCACATTTAACTCATTCCAACTTCTAAAACAAAGGTCTATATATCAACACTTTCTAACGAGACTTGCAAAAATCTCATTTCAAATGAAGTAGACAACAAAAAAAGAGCGATAAAATACCATTCAGAAACTTAACATATATATCTATATTATGAAACTAATAAACGCTCAGCTGACCGAGCACTTAAGCTTCTCGCATCAGAAAAATCAAGAAAAAAAAGTAGCAAAAGAATAAAAAAGTGTTGAAAGAGCAAAAGACGAAGGTATCGTTATCTCGGTTAGGTGGCATTTGCTACAGGGGTCGTTTATACACTTAAAATATATAGATATAATAATATCATACTTATATAGAGTAGGATTGCACACTCTATAACTGCATCGTAAGCTTTGGAGGGTCGCAAGAGGGTTATTATTATATATCTATCTATATAGAGAAGAAGACAAAAGAAGGCTTGACGCTCAGATGAGGGTAAACGAAGTGAAAGAAAGAGAAAGAGAGAGAAAGACGAAAAGTGCTAAGTGCATCTAGTTGCGACAACGACGGCCTTATCTGCACGTCTGAGACTATTCCCTTGGTGTGGCATCAGCGTGTGATTTAAAAGCGCCCCCTGATGCGATGTAAAATAAATGCTACCTAAGCTTTTATAATTTTTTCTCATTATTTCTTTGGAGCAAAATCGGACTTTCATTTACCACTGGATACCCCTTCTCATTTACTCAAAATTTGCAAGCTCAAAAATCTTTACCTACTGACCTTGCCGAGCTTGCAAGCTCAAAACTTCAAGTTTCAAGTTTTAAATTTTGGAATTCAAGCTTCTAGTCAGCAGCGGATAAGAGTTGAATTGCCCGGGTTATTTGAAAGGTAGCGCAAGCTCGATTATAATTTCGAAGTACAAAGTTTTACCCATTTTTGTGGTAAAGATTAGGAAAGAAGAAAAAGATTGGAAAGAAAGAGGGGAAAAAAAAGATAAAAGATAGGAAAGCTTAGAAAAGTTTGGATTGCGTATCTAGTGGTGTAGCTTTGGTAGTTTGTAGCTTTAGAAGAGAAAAATGTGATGGTAGTTTTTTTTTTGAAAAAAGCTCGGGAAAAAGATTAGGTAAGGAGTAGTGCAGTGGGCTCGCAGAGAATGGACTCTTTAAATATCTCACGGGATAAGAGATATCGCTGCGTTGGGCTTGGTCTCTAGTGAGGTTATGTGCTTTGGGAAACAAGTTACGGAAATGGATGGAATTCTGTTTTATGTATGACTTGTATGAGTTGAGAAGAATGATTTTTTCGTGCTTGGAATTGTTGTTTGATTTTTTTGAAACGAAGAATGTAGTGATATTGGGCTGGTTGATGGGTTGAGCTTTTGAAGATTGAAGTAGTAGTTTTGGATGTACTTCAACTCTTCTGAGACTGGCTGTTACTCGAAGGTCACTTTTGTAACAAGAGACTTCTGAGCAAAAAATTGAAGACGGATGGTGAATTTGGTTTATCGTAATTGCCCTAGAAGCCCTTAGTGAGATAAAAATGACAAATTCTTTTCTCCCTTCTTTTTTGCAACATTAGGAAGGCCCAAATTGATTGGAATATAATTAGTCGATTGTGATCAGTGAATAGCAAAACTATTTAAACTCAGACAAGTAAATTCTGTTTACACAGTATTGATTCAGACGACATAATAAGTTCGATCGATATAATTCAATAGACGTCGTTACTCGGATAAAATGTAGTCATATTACTGATGCTGAAATAATAGACCCTCACGACTCTCTTGAAATCTGCATAAAAAATTCATGAAATGCAAATGTAGGATGAAAAATCACACTTTTCGGGTATTTACATTTTTTTGAATGATTTAATCAAAGATGAATAAGGTCCGATTGCTTTATCATGCTCGAACCTAAATCAACCTTTGGCCTCTGGAACGTACACTGTTATAGTACACAATATAACATCATGTAATCGAGTTTTAGAATACACGCATTTTCGGCACAAGATGTATACAGAATTTCATGGCTATCCATCGTGAAAACCATCTTTCAGCGCATCTATGCGTCGAAAGATGTGCTTTCTTAGATGGATTCCGTACAATTCTCATATAGACATCTTTTCTAATAATTACGACTTGTAACCGATATATCTTGATTAGTCAATGAATTATCTCCATGAATGTATATTTCTAATAGTCGCCGAAGATATTTAAACTAACGATAAGTTGATCGGATGTCGATTGAGCTTTAAAATTTTTGAAAAAAATGCAATGTCTAGATTTCAGGAAAAGGCAAAAATCAGTAGGATTTTAAAACCCCTTCTCAAAGTTTCGAATCCGAACCGATTTTGGCACCTATTTTAACAGAGTGATTGATCGAATAATTAGTAAGCCGTGAAAATATGCGAAAACATCATACTTATTTGAGCATGCACATTTTCACCCTGATTCTAGTTAATTCGATTCTTTTTGCTCACTTACACTGGTATTCATAGTCATTGGTAAACCGAGGGTTATCGGTGTGGCCAAAAAATGATTTCAAGTGGCTAGTGCTCTGCTGCACTTGTGTACTGAAATAATCCAGAGCAGATGCAGAAACTTTAATTTATTCTCTGGAACTACCAACTACAGACCCCAACCAGCGGATCAATTTTCAACCCTCGGGGTACCAACGACTATGAATACCAGTGTTAGTGTCGATTGGATATCTGGATTTCCTCTGACTTATTTCTAACAATTACTCACACATACTTATAAGATCTATATCTATGTCTATTACGGTGTGGTCCTTTAAACACAAACTATCATATTTTCAAACAGTTTGTACAGTCATGATATAATCTTCGATTGTTACACATCCATGTCCAAACCTTATCATAGTCCACTATCGTGCATCTCGTTGTTCTATGACCAAACTAAATAAAGCTCAAGATCAAGGATTTCAACTCATTCAGCATGGTGAGGAGTACACAGAAAATGTACAGAAGAGAAATTAATTCCAGAATAATCTGCTCTCAAAGCTCATGCATTTGTGAGAGTGTAGGTATGCGGGATTTCCTTCCGCTCTTCCAAGATTAGTTGGCAAAACAAACAAACTCTCTTGAGCTCTTCGAAGCTTTTCAGTAATGCAACACCGGACACAATTCTAGCATACAAAGCTTTCAACTACAGCCAAGTTTCAACGACTCTATTCTATGTATTAATCTCAAAAAGCCACAGCCAAGCAAGAGATTGAAAATTCTCAATACCCTTTGTTCCATCTTATACTTTTCTATAAAATTCAAACTACTCAAAAGCTCATCTCTTAGTCCAAAAAAGCTCACCTCTCAATCTTCACAGCCCGTAGAATAATTTAGGGATACATACCTACCTACCCGCAGAACAAAGTTAATACTTCACACAAACTAAAAAGCTCTACAGGAATTCACATTACCGACGGCGCTAGGTAAATCTATTCCTGCAAGCTCTCGCAAGCTCAGAAAAAGTTCGCGTGGCGGCAGCACAAAGCTTACCTTATTATTGTGTATCAAACACACAAATTCTCCAACACGCACACACACACACACGCACAAGTATATTAATGATGTCCAACAACGACAATGATAGCCTCGTCGCGCGTTGGTAGAAAATAAACCGCTGGAAAACATATCTCCGTTACAGTAGTGTCCGTATGCGTATGTTACAAAAAGCTCGATTCGAATGCTATATGACCGCCCGTTCCACGGTGCCAAACTAAAAATAAAGGCTAACATATCGCTAGCTACGAAAAAGCTCTCCGGTTCGTCGAGCTTTCACAAGTCAGTATTTGATCTCATCGATACCGATTCGGTTCTTTTACACTCATACGATTTGCACGAAATTTCGCGGGATTTTTTCTCCAAAATTTTGAATTTTTATCAAGTGTAGGGTGTAAGAATTCTTGAATTCAATGGTTTTAAGAAAATTTTAAATTTTGTGAAGGTGGTGTGATGAAGAAAACGGTTGTGTAGTTAGTTGGAAGGACGAATTTTACGGAAGCTGCGACAGTAGTCTAAGTCGTTGAAAGGTAAATATTACACTCGGACAGAAAACGGATGAGTGAGAGTTGACATACGAGCTTGCAAGCGCTGAATGACGAGACTGTGCAATCTACGTTAGTTTGAAGCAAAGCTGTTCCCTAAACCCGGTAACTTTTGAAATTTCCGTAGCTAGAGTGTAGTTGGTGTATAGTCCAGAGGGCGAGGAATATAGTTGGTGAGAAATTCACAATTTTGCGGGTCTGATTATTCTAAAAGCTGACCGTACCGAATAGGTAACGTCAGTGGAGTGATTCAGGCGTGGATGATGTGATATTAGTTTTGAAACATTGAAAATTCATCATGCTAAAATGTAGAGTTTTGGAATTGAAAGTTTCGCTTACTGTGTAATATGAAATTCTGGACGGTTTTTGTTCAAAGTGATGTTCTATTTCACGTGGGTGAGAAGTTTTGGTCTGCTAACTAGTTTCTACTTCTTCTTCGAGATTTTTGCTTCACTTCTCCTTCCACTCTATCTTCTTTGAAGCCAAAGTTTGTTAACTTCTCATTTTCCAAAGAATTTGAAATTTCCATCTGATAATCACTCCAAAAACGTTAAATTGGGCAACAGCTGCATGCCTAATAAGCAGGGATCTGAAAATCCACTTCAATTCCACCGCGTCGAGATCTTTGTCAGTAGATATGAGAATCGAACCAAAAGGCAAAATTCCGAAAAGTAGCCCTCAGAACAAGTTTGAGAAATCTTTTAAGAGAGCAACGGAGAGGAAATTTAAATTCGATTTACATCGTTCGTCGACAACGCACAAAAGCTTTCAAGCTTCTGTGTGGCAGTTTCACATTTTTGGTCACTACAAGGTCGAACTTTGTGCTTGCAAAGCGCATCTCTTTTTCCCTTGACAGCTCTCCGGCGTGGCGCGACACCAGAGAAAACGATTTTCCTGCGAGGCCAGACTTCCCGTTGCACTGATGTATATATATATATATTGGAAATTTCGTGTTGTATACTTCAAAGGCAGGTCAACAAACTGTTTCAGGGTTGAGTGGTAGAATCGTTTTCGCAACCTCGAGCTTTGCTTTTGCGATATGTATCGAAAATTATAATTAGATCCTTCCTCAAAGTTTGGTAAAAGCATCGTTGGTGCTTAAATACTTGCCATTTGTTGTGAAGTAATTCTGATAAAGGCTGCGACTTTTGGTAATTCTAATGTCGATAGATTCATTTGTAGGGCTGTTTGGAAGTGGATTCGAATCGTTGATTGGGATGAGCCTAAAATTTAATTTTCTATTCCGTTCCATTTCTTTTTTGATAATTTACATTGCTTTGTTTGTACTCGTCTTCGATTTTAAATGGTCAGGATTATCCGAGGGATTATTGTTTCTATATCAGGGTTCGAACAATTTTTGTAGAATTTGCTGGTGATATCGAGTGTATACTACAAATAATGATATTATACGAAATTTAATGAAATAAATGGATACATCCCTGATTCCTGAAAACATTGTATTATACTTGTTACCAGCTTGAGGAATTGAAAGAAATTCGGGCCGTGAGGAATAATTTGAGGTGAGAGATGTTTGTGAAGATTGTGAAAAATATTACTTCCGAGCCAACTCGTAGATTTCAGTAGAAGAAGGATGAATTTAAAATGCTATCGTGAATCACAAAGTATTAGAGGAGATCCGGCAAGATGAAATAGATGACGATGACAGCGTCATTGGCTATTTTTGCTTACGAGTTTCGGACAAAAATATTGAAAAGATGGCTCGAGTCTTGTGAATTTATCGTTCCAACTAATCCTCGGCCAAACCATTCAGATAATGTTGTATACTCCACATCCGTGAATAATTTTGAATCTGCAAGCTTCCAAGGTTTCAATTCCTCATTTGCTGATAAGCCATGAATATTTCACATCAAACTCTGGCCATAGACTTTAAAAACAGTACAGTCCATGAATAGCATTAGATTTGAACAGATTATTCAAAACTCGTGCATTCATGGAATAGATAAGTCATAACCTATACTACGGATATGCCCAAAATTTGTCATTAAATTCTACCATAACCATTCGGATTGTGATGAGAATAATCATGACTACCCGGGATGGAAAATTCGCATAAATTTCGATACGAACTTGAAGAAACTAAATGAAACAAGAATCCAAATTCATTCTTGAGTTCATCCCCAGTCTTCAAATAAACAACGGACTGCCATATGAGTCATTAGCTTATCTGCCTGGTACAAAATCAAAGGAATGGTTCAAAATTATGCGTCAGGATAGGTTTAAGGATATATCTACTGCAAGTATTATTCTTCTAAATTTGATTCCCTTCAAGGAGAAGTCAATTGAATGGACACATTGACCTACTTACATCCCTACATCCTATAGAACCTGTCATAGCTCACATGTGTAATGGGGGGATGACCAAGTGGTAGGAATCGATTTTCTTCGGCTTGTCGCAATGTCAGGCGGGAGGGTGCGTAACTTGCGGTGTGTGAGAAGCTCATCCCGCAGTATGCTTGCCGAAAATTCATATCCAATTTCATCTGTTGCGCAGTGGAATTTTAGGTTATAGTTCTACGTTAACATAGATTCGAAACAGGTAGTTCGTGTTAGAATTCCAAAAGTGGAGCTGTACAACGCAGATTTTGGAGCTATTTTCAAAATTTATTAGATTCTTCCGATCTAGTACGATTGCGAAGAAAACTTGAGCGAGAACATGGAATGGGGGAAAAGGCAGAATTTGCGTCACTTGGAACGGGTTCACGGACATGGATGAGATATTTATTTGGCAATGGTGACGCTACTCAGAAGGAATAACTTGGACCATCAAAATAATTTTGAATTACATTTCATTTGAGATGAAAGCTGATAAAGTTCTTTGAGGTGTTTGAACGATTATAAAATAAGATTGTGCGTGGAAAGAGTCACTCGGAGATAATGTTAGATTTAGATATAGAAATAGCTCAAAACTTCTCCGTAGGTTTCGAATTAAATTCTTATTGGACATCAAGTTCATATTTTTATGAAAATTTTGAAAATTTAATTTTCTGAGTTGAATCATGAATTGAAGCAGGAAAGTTGGCATCATTCTAACATTTGAAATTGTTTTGTAAGATATACCAATACATCGTACAGCGCTAGAGTTATACATTTTCTCGTTCATGGTTGAAGTTCTTAGTATCAAATAATGTCTTCATCATTCTAACCTAAAAATGCCATAAATGTCATCTTAGGCTTCTCATGATAAAAATCCATGATTGTCTTGTGCTTGCTGGCTCATTTCAATCACGGATGACCCATTCCCCTCGCTTCACTCGTGAAATGAACTTTCTTTTTCATTTTCATTTTGGTCATTCAAACGTTCACATTTTTATCAAGGATTTCCTAAGAAGTTGATTGCCGCGTATTTATACCTCACAAAACGGAGCGAGCGTTAGCGAGCGACGATATCGCTAGTGTCCTATTGGAATGAGAATTCAATAAATACTGTAGCATGTTCACCACCATAGCTTATCTCAATTCCTCATCAAATATCCATGCTACACCGTACGGAAACGCTCGAAATTCAGAAATGAAGGTTTCAAGAATATAACACTTCCTCAGACAGTCAATCAGTCTCCTAAATGAAACCATCTCTGGAACTCTTTCCTTCTCAATTCACCAAAGACTTTCCTACTTGTCGCCAAAAGCTCTTGTTGAATAGTCGCCCAATTATCGTTTAAAAAGTTTATCTCCTCCCACCTGCAGAAAAAAAATCCAAGTTCGCTTCGTCATCAAATCCATTCGAGCAATTCCAATACTCCCCAGTGACTTGAGAAAACTACCTCAAACTATCATACACATACTTATAATAATGGCAAAAGCGAGCAAAAAGTCGCAAAACTCCCACAACAGTTTCCATCATCATCTTCTTTTCCTTCTTTTTTTTGGTGCGAAAGTATCGAAAGTCTCTGTCGCTTGGAAAAGTGAGAAACTGACTGAATGAGATAGAGGGAGTGAAGCAAAATAGCCACGCGTGCGTCATATACTAAAACTCTAAAATTCTACGGTTGGGTAGAGAGTCGTTCGAATGCGTGTAAGCTCATACTTTCTGAAATACTCGATGATATCGTCGTTGTCGTTATATCGATGTTGTTACTTTGGCTGAGAAAAATTTGAGCTTGCGAATGTACACGTCATCTATCATCTGTGTCTCTGCTTTTATTTTCGTTTCTTGCGTCAATTTTAGTTAGACATTTTCACGGTTAGACAGTATACCGGATGTGAAGTTTTATTTGAGAGTTTCCGGAGGCTGTATACTTGAATAATGTTTGAAATTCATGCGTACATCTTTGTGGATGAACTTCGCGAGCTCATTTATTCCGTGAGCAGAGGGTAAGCATGTTAGTGCCCATTGCTTTGGATTTCGGAATGAAAGTAGCTTTGATTAGCTAATAATCACTACGATTTCCAATATTGATATGGATATGAGAGTGAAATTTCATGAATAAACTATTGAACTATCGCGTTGTTGGTTTTTTTTTATCAGTGATGAGGAAATTAATTCAATAAGGAAGTAGCGAACGGTAATCGATTTTAGACCTGTGAATTTAAATGTCGATTAGTATTTGAGACATGTAAAGTTCACCCACATTGGGATTATTTTCCGATAAAACTTTCACAAGAGTCTGGTGAAAATTCAGGAAATCTATATGCTCAATGAAAAACCATGATGATGGTACACAAGTGATACGGAATTGGACATCAATATCTGAAATCTCCAACACCAAAAGTTTTCTGAATGCCAAAAATTTTTCGGACGGTGACGGCATTATACAATGTAAATGCAAATATTTTCATTCGGAAGAATGTAATCCTGATGCAATTATCTTGAAATAAAACGTCAAGTTTTGAAGTGATTCATTTGAGATCTACGTCCTCAGATGATCATATAGGCCATATTTCAAAAATTCATAATGGTATATTTCTACCACGTGGAATCCAAAATATTCGTGAATGAAAAACGCTACTCCATCAAGTTTAAAATGTTTACACGAAAGATTTGGAAAGATTATTATCCCGCGTCAGATCATCACATCAGATATAATAAGCTTTTCACATTTGATAGATTCAAAAATGAATCCTATTTTCGAGTTTCTAGTTCCCAATGAAGGACAGATTCTAATTAATACTTTGTGACAGTATATGTGTACATTCGAGTACAGCCGTGATGAAGAGACACATGATACATACATATAGTCTAGATATATGTATGGATGGGGCTTGAATTACGATGATAATTTCAAGGATGAACGAGAGAGTATGAACTGGAGAATTTATGTATAAATACCACCGTTTATGCCGAGTTACGCTCATGGAAAATTAAAATTTGACATTGCAAGAAACGAGATTCGAGTCATACAACTAACGCATGATACTGCGGACTCTACATGTCTTCATAACATTGCGGTACAAACATATTAACTCCGAGAATTTGACAGAATAGAATTTCATCGTGACATAAGCGAAAAAAAAAATTTTTAAGGTAGTTGTACACTAAAATGCAAAATATTCCAGAATGTCACCAAAGTTGGTGAGGATTTAGTTCAAGTGTTAATGAACATCTGTGCAAAATTTCAAGATGATTGACCGTTTTGTTTCAGAGTGGTAGTCATCAGAATTCGTCACTTTTAGCATGGCGCTCATGCGGGATCGTCGACTTCCATATAAACGCAATGTTAAAAGTGGCGAGTTTCTGATGGCTACCACTCCGAAACAAAACGGTCAATCATTCTGAAATTTTGCACAGGTGATCATCAACACTTGAACTAAATCCTCCCCAACTTTGGTGTTTTTCTGGTATTTAGCGGAATCTCCCTTAACGGATACCCCCGATAAGCGGACACCTCTCAATAACGGACAATTTTTTGCGACCAGCAGAAGTATAATCACAGAAATGAACCTCTGATTAGCGGACACCTCCGGATAGCGGACAATTTTGATGCGACCAGAGGTGTCCGTGCGACCGGAGATTTCACTGTATTTTCAGCTTTAGTGTACAACTACCTTAAGTCAGCTGAGATTATGCATGTGGCGGGATTATTTTTGAAATATTCAGCAGATATCTGGTTATTTTCGTAGAATACAAATTGGAATTAAGTAACTTTATCTGCGATTCACGGATAAGTTCTACGCAAACTATTTTTCTGAAAATACATATCAACCGATATTACAAAGCAGAAGTAGAAAAATCGCTGAACTAAAATCATTAAAGATTGAAAAATTTTAAAGGCGATTGAAAGCTTAGCCACCTTGCACAAAATGGTGTAAGATTACTCCACACATGATGTTATATTTACATTCAAATTTGTCCTGGAAATAGTCAAAGGATATCTCCCTGGTAGGAAAATCGCTCTACTGGGATCCTTGCAATTGAAATACCTTGCTGACTACCCCATTCGGCTAGTTGAAATTGATGTTCACCCATTCAAAAAATGTAAAATCGCGCCTGTCAAGCATTTGGTAAAAAAAAAAAAAAAAAAATTGGCTAAACAAGGCATATGTAATCTTTGGTGTGGTAACTTGTGACACTTCACCACATAAATTATAAATCATGTAACTATTTCATATCATAATACAAAATGGACTCTCGTACCGAAGAATTATTAGAAAACCGGAATCCGGTAATGAAGAGCAAAGACTTCATTCCATCCAAATAATATCTGAAACTGTGATAACGTAACCTCCAAATCTGAGATCACTATCGCTATTAATCATGAACAATGCCTAAATTGAGCGTACCTAATCCCCCCCCCCTCACAGTTTCTGTTGTGCTCGAAAATTTAGACCATCTCAATCGATTTTTGACATAACTTCGTCTTATTCCGAAGTTTGTTCTAAGTCCTTTGCCGACAAAGTGAAGCTGAGCGATTGCAATTCTTGACCAACAAGTTTTTTTCGTGAGTTTGCGAAGTGGTATGTGCTTAATTTGCCCCCATCGCTATGAGATTTTATAAGTTTTCTGTATAATGGAAATATTCCTGTTCCAACAACTTAGCTCATATGACAGCTTTTTTCACATCGTCTCATACTATTTGAGTTGAATGAATGGATAACCCCCGGAGCCAAGAGCAAATCTTGGAAAAGGTCATAAAAGCAAAATAGGTCACCCTTCTTTTTGAATATATTATGGGCGTAAAATGGGTTAGAAATCGAATTTTGGAGCATTTCAAAGTTGGGACTAGAATAGAGAAAATTGGATGGAACGCGTTGAGATTAATTGCACCAAATTTTTTGGCATAGATTTTGGTGAGAAGCAAAAAAAGTCAAGAGTACCGAAAACCATTTATTTTCGTTCTAAAAAATGCGTGTATCATTCACGATGGGTCCAAGACGTCTACTTTCTGATATTCTAATGTAACACTCATGAGAGAATGCGTGGCAAAATCTGCGGTTGCGTACATTCAACATCTCGAATGGGGGTAAATTAGGCACACTCACCTTACTTCAGTAAGCTATTACACATCGACAGATATCTCAAAAGTCAAACACCGAACCGGTATATTATACTCCTATAGTCAAATAAACACATCTGAATCTATGGATATATCCTGCAAACGCATATATACTCAAACATATCAAAGCTCATAGACTACTTGGAACTTCTCAAATAGCTTACATATATCATGCAGATATATATATTGACACAGTGAATGAATCCTTATCAGGACCGTTCAACCACGCATTTGCAATTAGATAATTCGTGTTTATCTAAATACGCTCGTATTTACTATACGGCAATAGATAAGCCAATATTACAACCATGCGTTCTATAATATAGAATAGTGTATAGTATAGCTCGTTTGCGTCGTTTACTTTTTAAAATACTCAAGTTGAAGCTATGATAGATGTATTTGAAAATAATTTTTTTTTGTCAATTTTTGATTTCAGGTAAAGCATGGAGCAGTTTGAACAGCTGCTGACTTGCGCAATCTGTTTGGATCGATACAGAAATCCAAAATTATTACCATGCCAGCACAGCTTTTGCATGGAACCCTGCATGGACGGTCTTGTCGATTATGTTCGTCGACAGGTCAAGTGTCCGGAATGCAGGGCCGAACATCGTATACCATACCAGGTATGTCTTCGCGAATATCATCGATTTTTATGGATCAAGTATGAATCCAGAGATGAATTTTATCTATTAATTCTCACTCGAGCCCATTTTCAACACGTTTTTTGGGGCGGGAACGACCGGTGGGCCCCGTGTGATTCTTCGTATTTCAATGTTTACCAACCTGTGATGACTCGAAAAATATCCCCAATGAGAATCTTCCAAGGTGATTTTCTTTGCCCAGGGCATGAACAACGAGCAAAAAAAGAGCTTGCTCCCGCCCGGACATATTTGTCAGAATACGGGATTCCAGTTCATGACTGCAATGAAATTATGAAAAACTGCCCTCGCAGCAGACGTATTGAAGTAAAAAGGATGAGATGTCGTTTCTATCAAATAAAAAGTGCCAAAGACCGCTGAGTTGTTCTAGGAATATATTTACAGTTAATTTCACCTGATTTTCAAAACACAGCAGAATTTTGTGATTGTTGTCAAAAATTATTGTCTTACAAAAATATTCGGGAATTTATCCTGAAGAATGTGCTAAAAGTGCAAGTTACAACGAAAGTGGGTTTTCTCAGGATCGAATAATGCAAAATCAACTGGCATACTGAATTGAATCCCCATTCTTCGAAGCGCATCAATCTAAAACGTTTTTGTCTACTAACAGTTTATTAAAAAATTGATGTTTCGAAAAATCATCCAATTTGACTTTTCTAATGATTAAAATTGAGAATTTACATACTCTGGACAAAAGCAGATGACTAACTATCGTTGATGATTCCACGCCAACAAAATACAACTTTTCTTCCTATATACTTCAAAACCAGAATGAATCAGAGATTGTTCGGTACAATTCTTCAATTTTGCGTAAAGATCATTGTTTCACGTCACAATAATCCCTAAGACTCCATACAGTGATGTAAATGACTTTCTATTTTTCATTCTCAAAAGAATTGCAACCCTTAAAATGATTGTTTTTGCTAAATTCAGTTCAAAGTTGTATTCCAATGAACTGAGAGTTCTTACAAAGCTTTCATCATTGCGAATTCTGTAGAATCTAAATCAATTAAACCACATTCTACTTCAAATTCAGCACCAAACTTGGTAACAAATTTTCGAGTATGCAAATGAAAACAAACGAGCTCATACTCTAATACTGCGATCTTGAAATGGTACACTAGTACTCAAGTCGGGTGCAAGAAACGCATGAATAATCTCTCGCATTTCAAGAAAACACAAGGAGCAATTTCCAAGTATAACTGCCTCACCATAACCCTTTTGATGTACGCACCATCTACCTGGTCTTATACACCCATTCTAAACATTTGCAATACGGCTTTGGGTGATTAAAATTTCCATCACCAGAGCATCTCAGCAAAATTAAGATAATAAGTTTCTAGAGATATAATAAAGACAAATGAAGGTATAAATGTTGAAATGCTGGCAAGAAAAGTATCTTTTAGTAGTAGAAATGAGAAAATGAAAAGTTGGTAGCGTGTAGAAATTGAGGCTATTAATTCCAACAATAATTTTACAGGGTGTACAAGCTTTCCCAACAAATGTAACTTTGCAACGATTCCTCGAATTGCATATCGAGATAACCGGAGAATTGCCAGATCCTACGAGTGGGCAAATTATGGAAAGATGCAGCGTTTGCTCGGAAAAAAGTTATTGCAACCTTTGCGCTCATTGTGAGAAAAAATGCTGCCCCGAGTGTAAGGAAGAGCACGTCAAGATTCTTAGAAAAAACATTTCTAGCATCAATTCACAGGTGAGTGACATTTTCCTTCGAGTGTGAGAAATTGATCAAGAGAAAATTTTGTTGGCAACCAATTTCTTTGGATCGTTTTCTTATGAAATGGTCAGTTTATATCCATCAGAATATTGGTATTTTACCCGATTAATTTCAATGATAGACCCATGTAATTGCTAAGTTGGGGGTGAAAATTTTCTGTTCAAAATGAATCTTCAATTATGATTCATTTCAAGACGTTTGATGCCAACTGTTCTGTGAGAGACCCATGTAAATTAATCTCACAAAATATCCACTCCAAATTTACGAACTATTGAAGCAGAGCTCTATTTTGAATGATATTTTACAAGAAGGTTCGCTTAACAGAAGAAGGGCTTACATTGACGGGTTCACAGATCAAGCCTGTGCAAATCATTCTCATTTAGGTCGAATTTAAAGATAAAAAAACAGTAGAATACTCACCCGTGGATTTGAAGGTTTCAATACATTTTCAGCAAATTTACCCCGCATATTACCACGGGGTTCATAGTTGCAAACTACATAGTAGGTTCCTGTTTTACTCTTGGCTATTCCAACACCTAATTTCCTGCTATTCTTCCAAACCAATTGGGTAAAATGCCCCACAGTGCTGAAATTTTTGGGCACTGGCTTTCCAAATTCATAATCGGCAATTTCATCGTACCTGAAATATATTACCAATTCTTATATAAGCTTCAATTTTAACAGGGAGTTTGAATTTTTGAGGTCTAACTGTTGAAAATCGATTAATGAAAACTGTATGACACGATCTCGTGGGATCTTTTTCTTCTGTGGGGATGAGAATTTTTTTTAATTTGACTGATACTGATGATGACAGAAATTTGAAAAATAGCAGAATGAAGATAGAGTATATTGATCAAGTTATAGTAAACTAACCAAATTTTAACGGGCACTTGAGCTTCGAGTTCATAGCCGGGGCCGAAGTATCCACTGAAGATATTCTCCCCATAATTATTCTTTTTCCGATGTTCAGCATGATCTTTCTCGGCGAGAGTAAGCGCCCAGTCTTGTGCAAAATCGTTTAACTTTAAAAAATCAGAAAAAGAAATAGTATGCCTTTTTATGCAAATTGACTACCAATCACTTAAACTTGCTACTAGTGTTTCAAAATTAATAATCATAGAAACATATAAATTCGAAATAATTTACCTTAAAATCAATAACTAGCTCTGGAGAATTGTGGAATGAACGAAACGTATTGTGATGCTTGAGACACTCTTCGATGAACTGCGATCTGTATTCAACGAAAAATTTCTCCAAATAACAAATAAATCTTCTTCAAGATTCATAGATTTTTCAACAACTCACTCGGTCATTTTAGTTTTCGATGAAAAAGTCGTATTTTACTTGAAAATTTTCTTTAATTTAGATTTTTTTAGTCCAAAAACGAGTGATGCAAAAGGAATGACACCAAAACACCTCACATAACCTAACCCATCGTGTAATTACGATAAAAATACAACATACAACTAGACAATTTTCGAATGTTTATTGTTTTGAATTTTCATACATGATTACATTGTGTACAATCACTACATCGATATCTCAAGTAGTATGTGCAGTAATAGCGTGTCAGTGTAGCATGCTGATAAGAAGCTTTGGGCATAGAACAATATAATCCAACGATAACAGACAAAGCGACTCTATGGAGACAATGCAAGCAGGCCGCAATTGTTGAGATGAATGTATGAATGCTTGCATTGGTTGCAATTTCCAGGGCTCTGCTCATTGATCATTCTCACTAATTATTCTCTCGGGAAATCTTTAGAGAATATCTCTCTGATATGAAAAGCTCCCTATAGATAATTTTCTTTCCATTCAACTCATTATTTGCTGTGCGATATTTTTTGTTATATCTATCATTCGAATAGTTACATGGTGAATTTGTGAATCAGAAAAACATTGAATACTGAAGAAATGAAGGGTTGAATCAACCGATAAGCATCAATTGTACTTTTTGTCTTATCATTCAAAGTCCATCTGTAGAAAATGTTCTAGCTTTGTTTACTTAAAAGGCCATTTTGCGATCGTTGAAATGGAAAACACTTTGGAATAGTCTATCCAACTGTGGCCTTCTGGAGGAATCCTACATGAATATTGTCCTAGAGATCGCCCACAGAAATTTATTTAAAAAATTACAGATAGTCGAATTGATTCATCTTCCGGTATTGTATATCATCCATGAATTCACGCTGTTGTGACGGGAAACTCTTAGAGAGGTCTGCCAAAATTCTAAAAGCGTCACAATCTTTGAATGGATCGGATAAATAAACGGGGAGTCTATTTCATCTCATCCTCCAAATTCTACTATCGAAAAATACGAAAAACGTGTATCATTTTCAAAGCATAAAAATACAAACTTCGAGATGTACCGGGCTTCTTTAAATTGGAACGTTAGGCGAGTAGAATTAGAATTATGACGTCCTTTTCTATAGCTAATTCTACTGGCCTACGTATCGTCTCAAATCAAAACATAATGTGATGAAGATTAGCCCCTGGACTCATGATGCCTAACTGAACAAGCTCTATTCTCGTTACTTCGTGATAACGCTTTGATGGTAGCATGAAAAAAATCGGCGAAAAATCAGGAAATTTTGTGGGCATTGTTGAATGTTGTTGGCACAAGAATTAAGTCCTCAATAGTTGATCATTTTTGAGAATAAAAATAAAAATAGAGAAATTTTCAACTCTCTAATTTTGCCATTTTTCACGGTTTCGACCATCAAAAAGTGATTGCGAGGGCTGAAAGTTACTTATAGTGTCAATGAATTGATGGGTTTGGAAAACAAATCTAATCACCTGAACATAATATTTACCCACTAATCTTCACAATTCATGATAAGGAAATTCGGTCAACCAATAGTAAGAGTTTTTTCTCGAACTTATTACGTCATTCATTCCAAAAGATATGAGAAAAATCTTAGTCAGATTAAAATAATCAAACTCCGCATATATTCTTCAAAATACTCAACATCAAAATGTTTGAATGTATCTTGATAGGTAAGACGAGCATTGCACAGATTACAAGAGGCGCTGGGACAAGTTGAAAAGAACACGTTGGCATTACAAACAAATGCATCATCGGTTTCGGAGGAAGTTGATGAAATTTACAGGCGGCTGAATAAGGCACTAAAAGATCGCACTGAAATTTTGCGAAACGAGGTGGACCGATATCTCAACACAGAACTTCGAGGCCTTATACACCTCAAAGAAAATCTTGAACAGGAAATAGCTAATATACAGAGCAATTGTGATCTTGCCGATGCTCATATCAATGAGAATGTGCCATGGGATGACAACGAGCTTCTTGATACTAAGGAACTCTTCCTTCGTACTCTTGAATTTATCAGGTGAGATCTTAGAATGCTTGGGTATAGAATTGGTATAGAAAATCCACGGGGAACTTTTCCATTGACATTGATCAAAAACTGGTCTAGACTATAAAAACTACTCCTTCGAATTTTACATCAGAAGAAATTTTGAAACCTCCCTTACTAAAATCACTCATTTTGAAGTCGAAACTCTCTTTTTGAGACCTCAAGTATCCTAATTCATCAATACGACTCTCAATCAGAACTGTAGGTATTAGTCCACTTATGATTCCTGGAGGACCAAATTGGTGTCATAAAAGTTATTCTAAATCAGCGGCAGTGTAGAGTATCCACAGTTCATACAGTTGATAGGCCACATGTGATGACGTTGGAATTTTTGCAAAAAGTACAAGCTATTGAGAATTCAATCTAAGATATCAATTCGATTCTCTACAGATCTGTATCAAAGTCTGTTACATGCCAGATTTCTTCGCTTATAGCTTTTCATAAAGTCTACCGGAAATAGTTTATTACTTGGTTGACTTCAACTATCGACCACACACCTCCAAAACATAACGTTAACCACACATGGGGTCAGTCGGACCCCATGCAGAAAATTGCCGCTCATTCTTCTACGTGTGTAGTGGGACATCCTAATTGATGCCTGACAGTTCCTCATTTATGATTTCAAATTTCTGTGTCCGAGTTTGTTAGAAATGGTGTGGGATCCTGACGACCCCTATAGTAGTCAAAAAGTTAAGAAAATTGAAGTAGTTTTCCTCAAGAAACTAGCAATTCGTATGATTATAAGAAATTCTTCTCGAAAATCCACTTGTTGCTTCGATTCACCAACAAAACCAAAATCAGAAGCTCAAAAATAATCGTATCTCCATTAATCCCTCTCTTTTTGCTAAACGCTGTCAGATCCATCCCCACTCTAATCCCCTCAAAAATCTAATCTCAGCATCCAAACAATCGTCTTATCTCGATGCACAAAGATCACCACCTTATCAACACTAAATAATCATATCTCTCTAATCTATACTCATTTTTATTATCTTCCACAGAAACTTTGAATACGAAGCAGGAGACTACACACGTCGAATGCGTTTCGTAATGACCCACGATCCAAATCAATTAGTCTTACATGTAGCAGGCTATGGTGAACTAAATATTAAACCAGAACCCGGTAGTAATACATCTGGACATCTTGGTACAACAGGTTCAAGTAGTTTAAACGTACCGGGTGGTTCACCCGCTGGGCTCATGCGCAGCAAGTCTGATCATCGTTTAGCATCACAGTACAGACAGCAGGACGAAGACCGCACCCATGGAAGAAACCGATACGTACCCGACTACGAGTGAGTACCTGAAATTTTTTACCCCTTAAGCATCCCTTTAATTTCATTTCTTTCAGTATAATTTTGAGGTTATGGTTATTTGGAATGTGAAAAGGGGTGGAAGAGGGTTTAAGGGGTTTTACGGGGGTGGAATTTTTGTTGGATACATAACCTCAGAGAGGAGAAGAGTGTTTCACTAGCGCAACTCTGGGGCTGACACACAGCTGCTTCTGTGAGTCGATCAATACTCTGGGGGTTGTTGGCCCTACTGTCATGCTTTTACGGAGTTGATAAGCCTCGTGGGTTTGTGGGATACTATAGATTTTACTGATTGAATGTCGGATGATTTTGTAGTGCTTTATGGAAAGTGTGGAAGTGAAGGTGAGGTTGTAAAGAAGGTTTTACGTGTGTTTGTTTTGGTTTAAAGTCAAGTTCATGTTGCAAGTGCGCATCACACTTTGTGTGTACTAAGAGCGTAATGAGATTTACTTAGTCTTTACCTTGGTATTATCTCAACCTTTTACTCCAGCTGATGTTCATTGCCAACGAAGCTTCTATAGTGCTGTTTCAATAGATAGTAACATACAGATTTGATGGTTGAGGAAAATTGCCATATCCGTTAATTCGAATGTTGTGTTCGATTCTCGAGTCCAACTATTGTTTTGTTTTTTGTGTATTTGTTCTGGTTTTGAAATTGACAAATGGTTGAAGTGTGTTTTGAGAAAGATTTTGCAAACTAATGGAAATTATGAAGGATTATAGTCGTCTTCGTTAGGACCAAGATAGAATCGCAGTGTCGAATTTCAAAATTTGTAGACTAAACGCACGCGGCTTTTTGAATTGACCCAGTTACGGTGACGTGGAAGCCTATGGTCAGTTAGGGTTTCGTCAGTGATGTGTAGTGCTTTTTGAGCTCATACGACTGTTGACAGTGTTTTGGTGATTCGTGGTCGAGTTTGAGTCATATTTATGACACAAACTCGAATGTGTCATATTTATGAAGTTTACGGGAGTTTGTGAGCTTTTTCTAGATAATATATATGACTGTATTTCTTAATCTATCGGATGACATCTTATGAGACAGTTGAAAATTCACCCACTCCGGATCAAATTTATTCCAAACAGAGCTCAAAGCTGTCTTGAAGGGTCAGTGAGATTGAATAATCTTCATAAATTTATATGTTTTGAGGAATTGACAATGTTTTGATTCGGATTTTGATTTCTGGTACTACAAATATTTATCACAAGGTTCATGAAACTTTCTTTGAGTCACTTTCGACAAAATTAATAAATTCTTACTGTGAAATCAAAGCCATGTTCTGAAAACTACAGCCAGGTAGTAAACCGAAACTCCTGATCTGGGCTCATTGAAGTAATCAAATGTTCCTAAAAATACGGAAGATTTGTCCATTTCAAATTCGTTGATTTCCTTCAAGAAGAAAATTTTCAAGAGTTATCTGGTGTATTTTTCATAATTCTCAAAAATGTGCTCAAAGGTGGAGAAGCGAGTTTGTAATATGACCTTATCCTTGATGCCGCCACATGATCTTACCAGAATAGATGAACGACCATCACTCCCATGAATCATCGCGATGAATGAATTTGAACATTTTGGTACCGATCCAAGCTAAATCTCAAAGACATTCAAGATAAACATCAAACAAATTTTGCATTGAGATAAAAATTCTCTAAGGTTTTCACATTTTGGATATGTTCCTGAAAAAACGTTGAACCGGGTATCATTCTAATTCAATACTTACTTAGATGCTTGTTAACGACCATAAATCACCGATACGCAATTGAAAATACGAAATGAAATTGATAAGCAATGATTGTTGTCAGAACTTTCATCAATTGCAATTCAATATTCACTTTTTTATGGTAATTTTTTCGCTCTTCGATTGGGTGTCGATAAAATTCAAATTTTGACAATCTGACTACACTGTTTATCTGAACTAAAGTACCTATCCAACATCTTAAGATAAACATCCGATGAAGAATCATCTCTTTCGATGCGGAGAATCCAAACGCAATAAATGGCCAAACAATACAGTAAAGCAACGAAAATCATTATCGATGAATTTTTAGTAACAAAACCTATCGAAATGATTCTCACCATACGTCTAATTACAACAACTGATGATTACTCTGTCAACAAAAAAAAATAACAAATAAGAGAAATGAAGAAAAAGTTGCTGAGTGTACACAGCGACGAATCGAAGCGTGCGGCTAATTTTCAATTCACGCGCCAACGCTCAAGAAGCATCTTTGCAACGTGTGTACGATGACTTGGATGTAAGAAGGGTTTCGATAACCACACGTTCGCACAGATTATTTTGGCACGGTGCCACTTTGCTCACGATATATGCGTGCATCTTATGTATATGTGAGTTTGATTGATGTATATGTGAATCAGAAAGAGCTTGCTTGTGGTGTGACTGTTTCGATTAGGGGGCGCACGTTTTTCCGAATGACCCACATACTTGTTCCGACATCGGATAAAAATACTTACAATATTTTTTCTTCATTTTTTTTTCTACTCGTCCTCTTCTTCTGACAGGTCGCTCTTGCCCCATACTTTCGTTCACTCGTATATTCTCTTCACTTGCGAAAGCACTTCTTTAGCGAGGTCCAGAATTCAATTCTGAAGATGTTGTTCGTGGTGTAAATTCGAATTCTTAGGAGTCATCCATGAAGGAGGATCAACGAGAGTCAGAAAATTTTCTTCATCCTACATCGATTGTCTTCACTAAACTGACTCAAACATTTTCAAACTGAGGAATGAATGTAGGCATTTTGAAAAATGCGATGAATCAAAGAAAGTCAGAAAGTACGAAGCAACTGAAATTTTACTCATTGGCTACACTATTACTTTTCGTAAGAATATGATACATGATAAACCGAGCTTACCAACGAGGGTATTATCAGAATCCTAAATTTCATTCAATTTTGCATAAGGAAAATCAATCAACCAAAATAACCTGTCAGACACTTTTTTATCCAACTAGCATCTAAGAATATCATTTTCATCCCTAATCTTGGTAAAGCCAGATATTCAACGTTCCATGTTCCATAACCGAAAATGAAAGCGCTTCCACAATTCAGGCTCTGTTTTATTCATCGGATCAGTAGTCTCTCGTCAGGCTTTACGAGCCAGACTTGCGTACTTTTTTGCCAATTTATTGAGCGCTCCGGATTCACTTCATCTCACCAATTCCGAGCTGTCGAGTAAACCGAGCGAATTTAATTACCGGCTCGGTTTATACGATAATGTACGTCGCTCCATTGCCAGCTATATTTGTCTAACGGGCTTTCACCTCGGTAATGGTACTTCTATACTTTGAGGGATGAAAGTCGTGGTAGAGTAACGTGTTTTGTGTATGGTTGAAGGTTTAGAAGGGAAAACAATAAATTTCACCCTTAAAATTTACCATTTCGAAATCTCGCTTGAAATTTTCCAGCTTTTAGCAAAATAAAGTAATTGCACCTCAACATCCTCCCCCCCCCCCACTCAAGTCTTGCCAATAGTTTTGGCCCACTCCAATGATTTCCAACGTGTCTGAGCTGATTTTGAAACTTGTTTTGAAACCTTCAGAATGAGTTAACGTAAATCTCATTTGAACCCACTAGAACCAACCTATCACAATATTCCCAAAAAGTCATTTTCTGCAAGTTTGCGGAAGAGTATATCTAACATGCCCTCATCCTTCAAAATAATGTAAATCGGCGTCAAAGTTCATGGAATCATTTTCCACGGTATTTATCGCCGTGCAATCACATTTGAAGCTTTTTCATCGATCCAAATCACTACTTCTGACCCATTTTGACGTGATGAACACTTTCCAAGTGGTAAAAAAGATGTAACTACACGCCCTTTCAAGATAACCGTATGTAGACGTGTTGAGTACACTCCGATGGTGGCCTTAATGATTCACAAATCATCTTCATATCCAGCTCATAGAATAGATCCAAATTGAAATTTTGCAATTTCGAAGAGAGATTCTGAAGTTCTTGAACAAGGAATCGGATACGTGAAAGTACGTTATGATTGGTCGGATAATGAAAATTTTGGCACCAGTTTTACTAAACATTATTATATCACCCTTCGGTGATGTTTTAGCTATGCAAAAGCAACATAAATCATTCGGGGTCGAACTGAATCACTTCTTACTCTGACATAACAGACTTGAATAATTCGCGGAAAAGTCAACGAGTGCTCATACCTGAGATTAGCATATGTGTATGTGTTGGGTACAGGAGGCACCCTGGTAGAAATTTACTTCGATGTAACACATTAATAGACATAAAATGGCTATTTTTGGCCAATTTTGGCTGAAAATGGCCAATTTATGGCTAATAATGTGTTACATTAGGATGAATTTCTACATGGGCATGTTGGGTACATTTACCTTATTTTTGAAAAGATCAAAAATCGATTTCTGGTGAGATCATCATCATCATTTTATATCGTTTCACATGGTCATATTAATTTTAATTCATAATAATGAGCTACACAACTTTCTCTGTACATCAAACAGTTCCATAGAGAAAAGTTGTTGAAACAACTTCGTTAAAGATTTATGGATAATTACTTCCGTGCAATGACCTCTTATAGTCACGGTATATACTGCTAGCGTCATGATGTATCGACCCTGAAATAAAAGATGTTAACTGCATTATTATTGGCGATTATGAAGTTGATGTTAACAATCGTGATCGGTTTCTATTCTGAGGTACAGGAAATTCAAATTCATTCTCTACAGATGCTCAGTTGCAAATCTCATTTCATAGTGTTTATTCGAATACCGAGGATATATTTATAGTTAAATTTCATTTCACAAGATTTGGTATGAAGAATATTCTTAGACTGATTTTTCACGTACTTATATACTTTTATCATATGCTGGCGTCTGATATCTACTAAGGTAAATCAAATGTCTAATAGACTATCCTATTTCTTCCTTTTTCGACAATTTTATGATTACAAGAAGAAATTATTCATGGCTATTTCTTATTTACTTCGACATATTTCCACATGAAATGCATACAATGTAATAAGGCGACGCCACTACTTCTCAAAGTGTTTGACTCAATCTTCCAATCCCAACAAAATCAGTCCGTAATAATTGGTGAATACCACAACAAGTTGACCTCGTATCATATACATTTACACATTCGCAGCTTAACACAGAAAAGGTATTGAAAAATGAAAATGCCTGAAATGCTTGTCATATTGATAAAAAAATTTCAATAAGGAATTACTCAAGTTTAACGAGTAGTTTTGCGTGAAGTTTGATAGTTAGATATCGTCCCTCCAATTTGTAATCTTTTACAAGTATTAATGACCAAAACTGACCCAATTTTCATACAAGACTTTCTGTACATCTTTATCACGGATTATTCGAATATTGGAAAGAAAAAACGTTGTTTCAAAATTCTCTTAAAGAGCACAGATAGAACGCGTGCATTTGTAAATTGAGCCCTTACAGTTCCTGGGCTGGGATTTTCAACTCTTTTTCTCTATAATTTCGAGTGAACGAAATATGAGTGCTAAAAAAACACTCAAAGCCTGTCAGAATATAGCAAGGAATCCTTGCACACTTACCATGATCCTATCACAAGTATTTCATATATCCCTGTAAAGTATCCTTTCCCTTTGAAAAGGACTGCTTGCCGAGACAAAACATCTGGTCGATCTACACGATGCTTTTCTCAACACTATCGCCGCCGTAGCGGTTAAAAATCCAATCACACCACGCAACATTTATAATTCCCAATTTTTCTACTCAAAATTTACGTCCACCGGATATCGCTCACTTGAAAGTACTGGAGCTCTCTCCAGCTTTTAATGTACAACAAGAGCTTGCAAGCTCACCCCGATAATCTTAAAAAACCTTGCTACTCTAATACCCGTCAGAGTTAATCGGTCATTCTCAGATTGAAAGACACAAGGGCATTATCGATCGAAAATATCAACATACCAGTAGTACCTTGACCCCCGATATAAAATACGTCTGTCAACCCTGGAAGGGCTTCTTACTTTTTTTTTCTCACTCTGTTTCAATGGCATTTTACACATGTTATTTCATTCAAATGTATTGAACATTTTTTTCATGTATTTTTTCTATTGTATGCATGTATTCATGCGTAACTATGTATATAATATTTGTGTGTATGTGTGTGTGTGTTACAGGTACGAGACGCCAGAATACGAGGCGCCTCGCTCGCGGTCGCGGTACCGATCGCGTTTTATGCGCAATCGAGACGGTGATGACTCAGACGGTGGATTGGAACAAAGATCTCAGGGTGTAAGATTTAATGCACCACAAGAATCATCAGCTTTAAGGGAAAGGGAAAGAGTATTGGATACTGAAGATGCAAGCAGAGGACCTTTATCTGGTATATTCAGACTTACGGATTCACCTAGAGTTATTAAAAGGCTTAACGAGTGTGAAAGAGCTGATAGAAAAAAGAAGGATGAACCTCAGGTGCCTGTCACCCAACAGCAAAATAAAACTCAGGTTGGTTGATTTGATGTTTTTGTGAGTTTGGTTTTGGTTTCTTTTCCCCTTCATGAGATTTTTCCTTGTGATTCACTTCGTTGTTGGCTGATGTGTAATTTGGTGGGCGATTTGGTTGCACGTGAGTTTCTCATTTTTACTGATGTATTCGGCTATAAGATCCGACAAGGGAAATGATAGATTTATTTGGTGTCGGAGTATTTTTTCAGTGAAGCCTCGGATTTTGAAAAAAAAAATTTTTTCGTGGAAAAGTCAGACATACAATAAAAATCGTGATCGAAGAACTCACAAAAAATTCATCAAGTTCATGAAAATTGTAGAAAAACAAATTTGAAACAATTCTTGTTGTGTTTTGATATTTCTATACATTTCAATAGGATTATGAGTGAAAGTTCAAAAAAACGTCAAGGACTCACCATTAGAATAAAATTACTCTAAAAGTTCTGATAGAAACGCCCTCAAGTTCTTGATTGTAACTTGTGCAAAATTTCGTGATACCCTAATGAATGAAAATTTCAACAAATTTGTCTAACTAGCGTGAAATATTCGATAACAAAATTCCTTGACACGATTTTTGAATCATCAATGGATCTTCTTTGCTCAAATTTGTTCCATAATCTTGAAGCCTTTCGAACTTGACTTTAATCCATGAACCTGGTCTCCTCCATAGAACTAAAGTTTCTGAGAAATTTCTACCCATTGTGGAAGATTTTCCAAAATTTCAAGCATGGAACCGAGATATGCTCTACATTCAAAAAAATTCAGTCTCACCGAATTCAATAGCCATCAGCACCTTCAATTCTTGAAATCCCTTGAAAAATTGTGATGAATTCTCGACTCAATTCTTCTCTTTTCTGAAAGTCAATTAATAAGCCAAAAATTCTGAGGCTGATTCGCTCCATTCAAAGAATTTGAAGCATGCTTATTGTGGTGTAAGAATGGTGGTGTTGCCTGTTGAAACTTAACCCATGGCATGCTCAAGGGTTCCAAATTTTTCGAATAGTCTTTATCAAATTTTTCCTCGCAAGGAAATTGAATGGTCATGAATTTCGTAAATCACGATCGTTGCATCAAAATGAGAAACTCTGTGATGTAGAAAATTGTCATTCCATGTGAAACTTTTGCACCTCAAACTAAATCAGTGTACCCACACAAAAGTGTATCATCCAATCCTCGTTTGATTTTCTGATATTTTGTGCAAAAGTTGCTCATGGAATCACAATAGACTCGTTCCACAGCAATCAGCCAATAATGAAGCCGAGAGCGCACAGCGTTTGAAGAAAGTAATCAATGAGATCTTACGGAACGCCACAAGCAAACATCTCAGTCTCTTTCTGATATGTTGGATCTTCGTATCTTGTGCTAAGCAAACTTCTGTATTACTTTAAAACCATTCTGCAACTCATTAAACAGTAAAGTATCCCATATTTTCACATTCACAAAAATATGACGGTTAGTATACGTTTCAGTAAGAATTTATTGTTGAGTGTTTTTCGTCCTCACCATATAGTTTCAAAATAAATTCATTTCTCAAACTCAAAATTGATTGCGTTATTTCCATTCCTTATGAGTGAAGTTTTTTCGAATTCAATCATGAAAAATGACGATACTCAGGCTTCAAGATGAAGAATCATGATTCTTTTGTATTTTGACAGCAACAATCCCAAGAAACGGAAGATTGAAAAATTGGCGTGCAATTGTCATAGGTCGTCAATCGTGGAGGCAGCTACAAAATGAGTTCGAAACTATGTGTTTGATTTTCTTTTTTGGCATTTCTGAAGGGAATGATTTTCTCAATTGTACCTAATAAATTTTTCATTGCCGACTCTGCTATACAAAAATTACACTATCTTGCATCTAGTCTCTTTTGCTTGATGCCAATTTGCAATAAATTCTCATCTGAATAATCTTTTCTGCGCTGCCAATTTTATCCATGCGTAAAATAATTCAATGTAAGCGTAGATTTAAGAGCATCTTTTAGCCTTTGAATGCGTAGCTAATTAGCACATATATATCATGAATCTAATCTTGGCCACGAGTAAATAATTCAATGATTGCAAAAATAATCATTTTCTATACAATTTGCATTGGCAGAGTCGCATGATATGAGGAAGCGAACTAAATTGGGCTGCCTCTTTTACGAGGATGATACACTAATAATTATGAATTTACACAAGAAGCCTAAGTATTGTTAGAATTAGGTTCTGTGAAATAGTTTTTCATCTTTTACTCTAGTTTTTTCTTACTATCTCCCTCTCAGATTTCTGTAGTCAATGATAGATGTCTATGCAATTTGCATTTATTTCGTCAAGTACGCCTAGAGACTCAAATATTACGAATAACGAAAATGTACACACTTGTAGATCTTGAACGTATCAATAAAGTGTAAATGAAACTCAGATATCAGTATTACTTCGAGTATTACCATGTTGAGATATAAAATTCATAGGAAATTGAAAAAAAGAACCTAAGCAATACTTTGAGCTTAGCAGGTATAAGATAGTACTTCCATATAGTCCCAATCAATTCTTTCAAATGAAATTTCAAATCATCTTCCCTGAATTGTTTAAAAAAAAAAAATTCTCCAAAGTTGTCAATTACGGATTATTTTTCATTTTCCATTGATGCATTCGGAAGAACGAGATGGGTACGATAGAAATTTTTCAGTATTGAGAAGAAAAATAGTGATATAAGTTTATAAAAAAAATATTAACGTAATTGAAACCGCTTCTGTTCTGGTAACGGGCTAACGCTGCGGATGGATGATGAATCAGGTGCAGCCTGCACTAAGGAAACAGACTGCAGCTCCGGTGGTTGGCAGACAGGTGAGCGAGGACGATGAAATAGCCCGAATAAAGAAACAGAACAAGAGCGCAGCAGCGCTACAACAGTCCAGCCCTGGAGTCCAAGATACTCTTGATGAGCGACACCCATCGCAAACACTTGGTCACAGGGAGAGCCGTGAACACGTCGAACCAGTTGAGGATACTTCCAGGAAGACACCTATATCTAGGTAAGACCTTAACACCTCGTTGATTTTGATTCTCATTTTATACGACTTTTTGGGAAATTTTTTGGACTTTTTTGATCCAGAACAATGACAGTCTCATTTTGATGAATTGGTCAAAATTATTTTGGCTATGTGTACATGATCCATTCTGTTTTTTCTCTTCTTTCATCCGTTCGATTAGATTTTCACCTACGGTACCCGTGGAAGAAAATACTCATAGGCAAAGCTAAAAAACCTTTCCCAGAAATTATGTTATCCCATCAACATCAATGATGTAGTTTTTAACGATCAATCAATTGTATATCTTCCGTCGTAGAAACGTGACTATCCATTCCGACCACCTATAGCCAGTACCAAAGTGATTTTGCCCGTGATCAGCCGAAAAATGTTCACCAGTTCTACCACGGTTTGTTAAAATATCTTCACTGCAAAGTAACTACTTTATTCTAGATTTCAAAATTCATTCTCGGCCTTGCAGCACACTCAAAACCTTGAAATCGTGGGCATAGAATCTCTCAAACTCTGAATGGATGAGTTCATCTCCAAAAATTCTTCCTTCAAGATTCTCAAAATAATTTGTATCAGTAACTCCTCTGATAGAGCCATTCACGAGTTCTTGCTTTTTAATTCACCAAACACTCATTTCTCTTCAATTTTCTGTTTGGGAAACCACCTATACTGAGTATGTGGGCAGTAATACAGACCGGATCTCAATAACTTTTAAAATTGTTCCGACAAAAGACTTCGTGATTCCAGAGTAATACTCGCGAAGTATAAAAAATAGTATCAGATCAAATAACATCGGATGAAATTTTGAAATCCAATCCCTAAATTAACTATCGAATTTTACTCCGTAAGTCAAATTAAGCCCTAATTTCTACTCAAAAAGAGACTCCTGAACGTGAATCCCAGCATAATTCACGGCTAGAAATCGAGTATTCAGCAAAAAAGCCCTCGAGGAAGCCAGTGACCCACTGGAAACGGTTTTCCAAAAATACTCACCCGCTCGAATCAGGTCAATGGCTAACAACATGTATTGCGTCCGCGTCACGTCTCACGCTACAAAAATATCTTCTCTCAATCCCATAACATAATCCGACAGCTCAGCTCAAAGACACAACCATGTAAATGCCCTAATTGAACCAATTTTTTTTTTTTAGCCGAAGAACTTCAGCAGAGGTTCATGCACCGGGTGGTCGAAGCGCTTCATCAGAATCGAGTACGGGCTCAGAAAGCTCGGCTGGTTCAGGAATCCGAAACACTGGAGCATCCTTTACAACTGAAGAAATGAAACAAAAGTACCTGTCAAGGGCACCACAGAGTAATGGTAGCAGTGCCAACGGAAATAGCACAACTACAGGAACGTTAGCTTCAGCAGTCAGCCAAGGTTCGATATCCTCAAGCCGAGACTCACCAGTCACAACACCTAGACCCTTTCAGAGTCGTTTTTTAGGCGCAGGTAAAAATATTATGAAATGAAAAATGTAGATGATCATCGGATTGATGCTTCTTTGATGTTTGAGTGAGCATTTGTAGTGCACCTGGTAGTGCATTTCGCATGGATCCTGTAAGTCTTTCATCTCCATCCATCTATCTATCTATTTCTCTATTTTTGTCCATCTATCTATCTATTTGTATTTTTGCTTTGTACAGCTTCGTCCCTCGTGAATATTTCAGATTTTTGACATCCTTTTCAATCCTCTATTCAGACATCCATCAAAATCAATGAATATTTCATTGACGTGCCAAAAAAGCAGTCCAATACTGTATTACTAAAGTTCTCGGACTATGCTCGAATACATAAATCTTTGTTCCATCTATTCATGGGATCCTTTTCCCGACAAAATTATACTCTACCTGTAGAACAATCCAATTTCTTAGATGCAAAGCTACATGGTTGTCTCATTTTGAAATCGCATGACTGCTGAATTTTTTGGTAGTTTTAGGGTATTGGTGGAAAAACCTTGCTTTCTTAGTGATGATATTATTTGAATTGTTGCTTTCTATATCCTGCAATAGAGCTAGATTCTGAAAAGTGCCCTCAACTTTCCTCAGACCCTTCTAGGTTGAGATTTGCATTCCATCCTTACCGGCTTTCTCATAAATGTTGCAACACAATATCCAAAGTAAAAATGCTTTGTTCTCCATTTTTGCACTCCCCCCCTCTGCCCTCTGCAGACTCGACACACAACTTACTACCAACGCAATGTAGTCAGATATGTCAGACTCAAAACCCATTACTCTACCTCACACTGCTCACTACTCGACCCGTTGAGGTCACACATCAACACTCATGTTTTCAATGACATGAAAGAGGTCTTTTTTCTTTGAAATTCAACATATCTGGACTGATTCCAAAGTTTGTCACAATACCTTTGCAATGAGATGAGTTACATCGAAAACTATTCAAATGCACCAAAATGGCAAGTTCCAAAAGAGAACAATTATTTGGAATCGAAAAAACTCTGAGTGACCTCAACGGGTTGAAACAATCCCAATAAAACTTCACAAGTAACTCAAGAAAATTTTCAAATACAGGTAGCCGCGCTGCACCTCCACCACCAACATCATCAACAACAACATCAGCAGCAGCGGCAAGTACAGATTCTTTAATAAAAAAGAAGCCCGAAGAAGACGAAGACGACGAAAGTAGCAGCTCAAGCGAGGAGACTGAATCTGAAAGTGAAGAAGAATCTGAACCAGAACAACAACAACAACAACGAAGGCCTGGTGGAGCCTCAACTACAAATATATCAGGTTCTGGTAATGGTACAACTGGCCATAGAGGTGAATCTGCAATGGCAAGAACAGATATAGGTCCACTTTTAGCTCGAAGTGCTGAAGCAAGACGTGGAAGTAAAGAAGATTCACCAAGTACTAGGCAAGTTCAGACGGTAACCAATGATGGTGCTGTCGATGATGCGAGCGCTGAGAGGGACAATGAGACAAATCGCAGGCTCGAAAATAAAAGATCAAAAAAACACGCGATTAAAAAAGCTGCCGGTAGAATTGCTATTGGTGTACTTGAAAATTTATTCGGATGACCTATAATATTAGTAAGATACTTTGTTGTTGGGTAAAACAAAAAATGAGTGACGCCGGAACGACACTTGAAAATTTTTTAAATAATCGCGTGTCTGATTTGATCGCTCGTGCTGGACCTCTTTGCGCTCGTAATATTTCATAAATATAAATATATATTATTTATTTTATACAGCGAGATAAATTTATTGGGAAGAGGGCCTTCGTCGAGTTTGAGGTCGGTACCTGTTTTATGAAGTACTTTTAAAAGTGCGACAATTATGAATCTCGATAAGAATTTAGAAAAAATGACTCGACTCGAGTAGACCCTTTTCATGTGATACATATATTGAAAAAAATGGAACCTAGATGTTTTATTGTACCTGCAGCCATTGGTGGATTGAGCTACAAATTTTTGCTTCAGAATCTCTATTAGGTAGATCGTGCAGGATTTTCACGATCTCAGATTGCTAAATATACTAACATTTATTAATGATACATATATATTAAAAAATATATATATATATAACTAAGGCCGATCCACGAGAACCTATAGTGCAACATTATTATATTTAATTTCTACACCAAGTGGATCGGCCTCACATGGTGCAATTGACAGATGTAACGTACACTTTTACAAATACGGTATATCTTATGCGTGAAAAAAACTCGTGAAAAAGTATTTATATGCAGTATAGGGAAATTGAGGAATATCCAGAGATATTTACACAATAGAATCCACTTTGATGGAGTGAGCCATACTACAATATTCTGGACCAAATTATTATGAAAATTTGAGAAAATATCTCTCATCTTATTCTTTACAGTTGTGTAGGTTGTCGGTAAAGAGTCCTGTTTTATAGATTTCATAGGCATTTGGTCAAGATAATTTGATATACGATCATCATTTTCAATGAAAGAATAGTTACCGATTAGTCATTCCACTGTCTCAGTATTGAATGCATTCTCTCGCCCATTGCATTTCACTGCAATTTCCTGGAGAAGAGGTTTATTGAAAATTTTCACAAAGTATCAACAAGAATTTAATCTAGAATTTTGAATTTTCATTGTGAAAAATTTATCATTCCGTCGACGAAAATTTTACACTCCATCCAATATATTCAAGATATCACATATTGATTTGGAGAGTAAACGCTCGAATTTTTCTATACGTACAAACTTTGATAAGTCGAAATATCTTCGCCTACACAACCTTCACTTTCATATAAAAACTCACCAACCTCAGCACCATAGAAAGTTAATGCCAATGATAAAGTAGATTGCAAGGGTAATCTTAGTCGTGATAACATTGATATAAACCTATTTATTCAGTACAAAAATGTGCTATTGTTGTCTCATCGGATTGAATGAAAAATTCATATATTCATATTATATATTCGATTATTAATACATATATAAAAAATATTGAGGGCTGGTCCTCATAAAAATATCGTATTTGCACTAAAAAAAAGTATTTATTTTGATGCAAAGTATTGGAGTCTGTAAGGATACTGAAAATTTTTAATTGTTTAACAAGCCTCTACCAAATTGTTGATTTGAGTAACTGATAAATTCTATTTTTATCCCATTAAAAATCCCAGCTTTGTAAGCTGTTTGGATAAATTCAGATGAAAACTGTATGGAAATTGATGTTTATAAATCTGAATAATAAAATGTTCGAAGAAACTCATGGCTTGTTTATTTTACACTAGCTGATCATGTATCAACAAAGTTACAATTATCCTTGTCGTATCACAAGATTATTATAATTTGATAAAGTATCCTTACAGACAATAATACTCAACAAAAATGTTATGGTAATGTTATAAGGAATTATTGTACCCAAAGTGACACGAAAGATCTGATTTGTGAGTACCGTGAGATATCTGAACCCAAAGAATCATATTTTGTGCCGAGTTCTATCCTCGTTCAATATTCTGAGATATAAAAGTCACTAGCCATGGTACTAAATTTTGACAGTGCTAGATACACTGGATAGTTAATATCGAGTAATCTGCGCGCTAGTTGTAGTAAATATTATAACTGTTGCAATGTATTATTGTCTGTTGAGAATCTGCGCAATATTTTTTGCTCCAAGATTTCAATATTTAAATGAAACTAGTCCATTTATTATAGTAGTCAAGGAATCACTTCAGTGAGAATGATGTGACAAGACGATTGTGATACACATGGAAGAATGTTTAAAACTGTGAAAAACCTTCTAACGCACGTACCTTCATATTCGAAGAATTACATGACGAGTCGCTCATGAATGTATAATAACTTATATTATATGATGTTGTGATATATAAATTGAAATATCTTCAAAGCTTTTGTACTGTTTATCAGTAGCTGGTACCAATTTTCTATAATTTATGTATTTCACAACATTTATTTAAATTGATTTCTCCCTGAATTTATGTCGTATTTAGCATGATATATCAATCGATTTGAGTTTTTTCAGTTTTAAACATTTTCTTTGTTTTAGAACCCCAGTGTATGTTGTAACATCTAAACGTTGAGCAGGTGAATCAATAGACTGAAATTCATTTCGTCCTAAAAAATTTATTCGAGGAATGTACGTGAGCATCACGAAGTATTATTGACACTTAATGGCCAATTTAAATTGGTAACTCGAATGCGAATAGAGATGTTTCATTATCAGAGTTCATCATTTCGAAGTCAATTTTTAAAATTTGATGACGCGAAAATTGAGTCCTTTGATCTAGTCAACATGCTTAGAGACACTGGTCTGATACATACATGCAAGTTGACTCGTTTCGAAAGATAGTGGCAGAAAATATTCATTTGCATTCCAGCAGGAATTGATACACAAATTGGTGAGGAAGTAGATTCGTGCGGGTACCTTGATTGAAAATCTATCGCCGTTCACTCTATCAGAGAGAATGCCCAACAAACGGCCAAAAAACAAATCTCAGAATGGATGCTACTAATATTCCAAATGCACAAGTATCTTTTCTTTGACCGATCCACGCATCAGATAGGAACCGTTCATACACTTATATTTTGTTCAAAATATCCAACAATCCCAAGTTCATTGGATATTCAATGAATTATCGATTGAAGAAGATTGCAAGCTTCAAACACGAGGCTCAATAACATTCTTCTGAATTTATTTACAAAGAACTACTCTGGGGACGTGGAACACGATTTTGTCGAGACTCTGGGGATAGTCTTGTTTCACCTCTAGAAGAAGAAAACTAGCTCCACAATTGCCCCCGATGCTGAACTATAATCGATTAAATAATTACTTTCATAACTTGAAAACGATTGAGCATTTACAAGTATGAATTTTGATTTTAATTCTTAGTGTTGAAGAAAGATTATACAGAGACTTCAAACTGAACCCGGGTTCTGAAACCCCAGACGCTCCTTTGGTTTTGCTGTTCAATATGGCGAACTGGTCATCAGAAACACCGGGCAATCAAATTTCAGATGGGTGCATTGAATAATAGAATATATCTGCTTCAATAACGAATTATCAATGAGAAAAAGACAGCAAGACGAAAATCTTTAGCAGAATTCAGATGATGAATGAGGCATTTAACATGAGCAATATATTTGAGAATATAACGAGCGGTATTCCATTGACTATTGGGAATCTTAGATGAATCATTTTATTACTTCGCAGGTACGGAACACCAAGAAGCAGCCCAGCACAGTCTGTGACGTCACCAACAAGTACGACGCCATCGTCGACAACAACAAGCGGATACACAAGCAGGTTCGTAAACGAAGATCACGGCATCATTAACGATCTGGGTTTGAAAACGAGTAACCCCCAAAGTCATAATCGTTCTAGGGCGTTAAGTGATCGTGACAATGACGACATAGACGATCACGACGACGACGATGAAAGCGCAGAATCGTCTACAGACGACGCTTATTGCGATAATCCAATCGCGTCGGCTGCTACTACACATGCGCAAAGTAAAGCCGTCGCGCTTGATGATCGTGACGAAACGTCCGATGGGGAAGCGTCCTCGTCGTCCTCGTCCAGCGATAGGCCTTCTCTCTCTGTATCTAACGATAGAAATAGTAACGATAGCAATAATGGCGTTGAGCCTGAAACCAATGGCACCGATTGCAAACAACAGTTAGCGGAATCTTATGAAACATCTTCAGATCATGATGACCAAACAGCGACAGATCAAAATGACTATCAAAACAATGAAAGTAAACAACCAGTTGACGTGAAAATTTTTGTCGAAGGTAAACAATGGCGTTCAGTAGAAGACAATGATAAAGACGAAGTGACAGTTAAGAACGAAGACGATCGTGACAGGAACGATTCACGGACTAATCACGGTAATTGTTCTAATACTGATTCTGGTAATGAATCTAGCGATTCTGATGAGTACGATAATCATGATGAACCTCAAGACGAGGAGAAATTTGAGACTGAAAAGCATTCGATAGATGCCATCGATCGCGATGGGACGCACGAGGCGCTTCTTCCAATTGTCAATGAGGACGATGAAAACACTGTTGAAAACAATGAAAGACAGGACGGCTGTGAGAAAACTGACCAAAGAGACGAGACTGACCGAGAGTCGACAGAATCAGATGGTTCTGAGAATGAGAGTTCGAATGGAGACGATGACGAGGAAGCTTCTTCATCAGAATCTGACGAAACTGGTGAGACAGAAGTGCGAAAAACTGGAGATATACTGACTAGTAACGTCATGAAAAGACACGAACCCGACGAACGTGAAAAGAGCCATTCCGACGACAGTGGATGCGTGACTCTGAATGACTTACCGACTCGTACTAATACAGAAAACGAACCCAGTTTGGGTGAAAACGGATGGATTGTACCTGACAATATCACAGACAAAAACGGAAAATCGACTGAGAAGCGACAAACTAGCAAAGACGAAATCAACAACAACAAAATTGAAGATACGAAGTTGAAAGACGGCCAATGGAGCATCGGCGAAAATGGTTGGGTTGTCATTGACGAAGATGACAAGAGCTCCGCTAACTCGGGCAGCAACGGTGCCAAGGTTCAGGCTGATGATACCAAATCGAGCAATGTTAAGATTAAACAAGACTTCATCGATAGCTGTCACAAGGACGAGGATGACAATAACGATGCGAGTTTACCTATGAAAATGGTAACCACCGTCTTGTGTGTTTCCGTACTGTGTTGTGGCGTCCTAATGAATTTGTTCTTGTGACTCAGAACTTTTTGTCATTGAAAAAAAGAGAAGTCATTGAAAAGGTTGGAACGTCGAATATCAACTATCCTAATGAAATGATAGATTCCGTCGTGGATAATCATAATAATGAGTGTACTTCGATGCTCGCGGAATATTATTGATAGGTGGACATAAAATACTCAATGCCCTACAGATGAGTTTGGGAAACTTAAATTCGGAGACAGTGGTCCACGTAGAGAGTTATCCATAGTCTTGGCATTCTTTTGATGCTCATTCCAAAGTTACTTACAAATTCTAACCATTTATTTGGACTAGGCACGGTAAAAGATCGTATTCACTCATACTCACATCAATTGTATTGGGTTGTCCTAGTTTTGGTGTCAGAAGTGGGACGATTTCAGTCATCCTGGCTCAAAATGTTTTCTCACATTCATGAGTGTATTTGTATTCACCAAGGTTGGTGTAAATATCGGCAGAGCATCTGCAAAAGGAGTTCTGAAGAACTTTTCCATTATCCAGGGATTTATATCACGAATCAAATAGGGAACCTTGAATCACGTCAACTTCATCAAACTATTCCTTTATTCCTCGGAGAGCCTTACTCGCGGATAAAGAATATCTTACATGGTTCCATTATCATCCAGAGACATCGTTGACAGGTCTTGGGTAATTGCTTCGCAGCACGAATGAAATTTCGGGTAGTTGCACATCATAGAGAGCTCATCTTGCAAGAGTATCGATACGAATTCCAATATCACAGAGTGAATTCTGCTCTGTGGTAGATTTCTGCGTGGCATCTCTGGGATCTAGAAGTAATCCATGCTACATATTTGTGGCAGTCATCTGATGACTATTGACCTCTTTCGAACATAGAATTACATTTCAAAATATCCGTGCATGCCAAATTTGAGGTTTCCCAAACTCATCTCAAAGCTCAAATTTTTGTGTCGAGGACTTAGGTTCTCCTCGAGAACGCATTTTACGGAAAATTGATTGGGGATGAAAATATGTCGTCCATGCACATGAGATTCATAGGGAGCTTCACGGGTAAACTTTTGATTTTTGGAGTAGAAACACGAATATCGCTGGGCCGTTTGCATTTTGTCCCTCCCCTACGATAACAATTGTGATAAATCGGTAAACAGAACCGCAAAATGTGATTAATCGTTCCTTTGGCATTTCATTAATTTTTTTTTATTTTCTAATGTAATCCATTCGGATACCGTTTCAGACTTCACCAAAGATTTGCACTCAAATTTTCAAAATTCTAATAAGCGAGGTTACAAATGCAAGGATGACTCTTGCGAATTCGTATGGCTGTCGCACCTTGCATATTAACAGACTCTTGTTGCTAATATACACCATGTATTGCCTTATTTATCCACATTGCTTAGCTTTTTAGTCAATTTTTTACGTAAGAATAATATCGAATGTTAAGGACGTTTGAAGGCTATTTCGCTAGATTAACAATAAAGAAAGGAGAAAAGGAGAAGAACTCAAAGAATCGCAGATTTTGTTCGTGAGAGAGTTAGTTTGAAATGAATAATAGTGTAAAGGCAAGAAAGTAGACGGAAATAAGTTTGAGTCTATATTTTTGAGTCCGTAAAGAAATTAGCTCTTAGAGTCATACAAATTTATGATAAGACCACTGTATCCAGTTTTTGGCTCGCTTTTCGAGCCCATTTGTTCATATGATGAATAAATTGAACTGTCATCATGAATTGGTCTATTCATTTTCCTTTCAAAACTCTCCTCGACTCTGCCATTTTTTCTGCTTTTCTCCATTGTCCTTAGCTTCAGTTCTATCCACATTCTTGCTGAAAACATACTCTATCTCTACGCATTCCAAATTTCTTTCCGTTCGTTTCACCAAAGTCATGACTCAGTACAATATAAATTCAGTAACAATTCAGATGGGAATCAATAAAGAGGGTCATTCTTACTAAAGTGATACCTATATTCTTACTTAAACTCACTCAGTGAAGAGGTTTACAAGATCATTTTCATCAATCATAACACCTATGAAAATACATGCCAGGAGTGTCCATGGTAGCTCAAACTCTACTTCGTGCTTTGCGCCCCTGCACCTATCGAATCAGAAGTTACCACAGTGAGCTAAATTATCACCCGGTTATGATTTTATAATCATTTCACAATGAAAAATATGTCGATTTAAGATAACGTTACCCAAGAGAATTCATCAAACGAATCAATCCCGGTCAAGAAGTATTTCCTCTGAATCAAACAGTTGAATCATTCAAGACATAGGCTGTTTTCTATGGACATGATTTTTACATTGTCCCGAATCAAAGACCTGATAACCTGTGGGATTTCTATGGACAACAATCGATCGGTAACACGCGAATTTATTGACTCATTCTCAAAATCTTTGGGAACGAACGGCCCCTTTAATGATCAATGGTCAACAATTATGCATATTTCTCAATCGCACCATTCAAAATCGACGAAAAACTTGGAGATTCCGAATCAATTCCCGATTCTGTGTACCAATCTCCCATTCTCGCCTAAAATACGCAATCATAAGCGCTACCAAAGTATCGAAAATTCAAAAAATAATAAGCACCAAATGAGCCTCTTTAGTTTTTCACCCAACAAAACGTTAAAGAAACCGGGGGTTCTGGTCACCCCAAAAATTTCAGGTTTCTCAACAAGAGCAGGAGTCAAGCAGCAATGGGCAATCACTCAACGAGCAGTGGTCTAGGATCATCGAGAGACAGCAGTTCGACAACGAGCTCACCCCACCAATCATCAACAACAACAACACGCTCGGATCACCAACCACATCATCACCGAATGTCAGACTCGAATCATCATCTGACTCAATCATCGACGGAACCTCTTCTGGACGATACAAATTCGACAGCAGGGGGCTCCAGCAGCAACAGCAGCAGTCTATCACCCCGATCTCGTTATGCAGCACTGAAGGAAAGAAGGCAGAGATTAGCAAGATCTCGGAGCAGTCACAATTTCGGAGGAGACGAACTGGACATAGAAGAGGATCCACCATCACCAACGACACAATCACCGAATGCTTATCTGGCAGCGAAATACGGAGCGGGTTCGGAACTAGCTCGAAGTCGGAGCACACATGCACTCAAATCGAGGGAACCAAGCCCAGATCGAGAGCGTCCAGGCGCAGAGAAAGACGGCGCCGCGCTCAGTTCGTGGGCTCGTTATCTCAAAAACAAATACGGTAACCGAACGACAAAGGATAAGGAGCCACCCTCGGCTGCCTCCGCGATGCCATCTACTAGGTGAGATTTTTTTAAATGATTATTTTGGAAGATTTTGGTTTGAATCTTTCGCGCCCGAATTGCACCAACACTTATTCTCTACACTGACTTTTTAAGTGAAAAATACAATTTGCTTGAAAAGTATTTTGCAATCTTGAAGACAGGCTAGAACTAGACAGGCTTACTAGAGTTGGGAAAGTGCTGCTCTTTTGCAAGTTTGTTGTTGTTGGAGATCGTTTCATATCCTGGATGTTTTATCCAAGTATTAGAATATTATCGGTCTCGAACACTATGAAATTTTTAGAAGAATATCACTTTTTCACGTGTGATGAACAAGATCCCGTTTCGGTCCCTCGGTTTGAATCATTCCATGGATTTTCTTGAAATTCTAGAACCAATCAGTCCGAACATATCAAGACTCATGCTTTCTTTTACTGTGTTCAATCATGAATCAGTGACAATTTAGTATTTTGGAAAAGATGATATGACCAGTTGAAGTTACCATCATAGAATTTGTTGATTTACCATCGTCAATTCTTGTCGATTCCCAGTGACTCAGACATCTTTTGCGGGATCTCCTACTACTAATATGAACTTGGTAAACAAAAAAATGACACCGGTGTTACACGGAATCCAAAAAATCTGAACTAAATGTTTTTTATTCGATTAATACTTCCCTCGTACCGATTGATATAAACATGATGCAAATCCAACCGATCGGACCGAAATTGAAATTCTACGCCCCGTGAAATGAGAAAAGCCGCTCCGGTTTCTGCATCTCGAATTCTAAGATTCTTTATTTGACTTGAAAAATCGGTTAGGCTTTTTTGGATTGTGATTTCGACAGGTTGATACGAAACAGACCAAAGAGTTTCGAATCGTTTCAGGCTCATGAAAAATTTTTCATGTGAATCACGGTGAATAGACACTTGCGGATAAAGAAATTGTCGTATCTGTGCGCAGCAAACAGAATTTTCAAAGGAAATTTCAAACCATTAATCATTTTAGTACCAAAGAAATTGGATCCGTTGGGATATGAAATGCAGAGAAATTCATGATTGTCAATTCATCCGATGCCAAAGAGCAGTAGGGTCCTAAGGTCCACAAATTCACTCACACCACTTGAGAAATTGAGGAATCACACTAACACATATCTTATCACTTTTCAGATACAGAAAGTATTGAATTAAAGTAAGAAGTCATTTAAATTGATTATAAGCTTACTCAAATGAAAATTTAATTAAATGTTATCTCGCTAGAGTACCAATATAATATTAGTAACTGTACTAAATAAAATTTTGCAAGAAAAATCAAGCAAAAACTTACTCATTATTTATAACTATCTCTCAAAAATCAGACATCAAATTCATGGCAATTAACACACACGCTACTTGCAGCCAACTACCATTACAATTTCACTATGTCTTGATACAAAATTACTTTGACACGGAATGTTAATGAGTCTCAAATGAACAAATATAATATCGATATTTTGAATACGCGACTGCAACAGCATCCACTACTTTACCTCTGCAAGATCGTGGCACCACAATTACGGTTTTATCTGATTGGAATCTCGAAGAGACTTTGCCCCAAGTATCTAAACAAAAAATGGGCATAAAATGGAACTCGAATTGAAATGACTCACGGGGAAGAAATTGATAGTAAAAAGATGAGAGATTCGGGAAAAAAAACTCTTTCAGAACTCTATCCCATTATCCTCGATCCTATGAAAGAGAATTACAAAACATACATTAATAATTTGCTTTTAAATTAATCAGGCATCTATAAAACACCTCATTTCATTAATTTGCATATATCTATTGTATGAAACATTAAAAAAAATGGAAATATTCTATTCTAGACGCTTGGAAGATAAAATCAATGCCATTGCTAATTCGTTGAAAGAAAACAAGTATCGCGCGGGCGGGTAAGGAAGTTTCCTAGTGTCAAAGTGGAATAAAAATATATTTCATTTTCCATCAATAATATTTTTTGGATAATACTCATAAAACCATTATATTCTTAACACAATTGATCATTGAGTTATATCACACGTAATTTGATATACGATTTCAATCATTAATGATTCTTAGTAATTAAAAATTTTTTCCATTCTAGACGATTGGGGGATAAAATTAATGCCGTATCTAATTCATTGAACGATAACAAGTATCGCGTGGGGTAAGAAATTCCCCCCGGTTGCACCTGTTGAAGAATTATTATGAATCCAAGCTTCTTGATATGTTAACAAAACGTATTTCTGAAACCCTTCCGCCTCTAATGTTTAGTGAAGCCTAGATTTTAAATGAAGCACCTTTATATGATGAGCTTCGGTTTAGAGAGAATTTTGAAATTGTGAGTTTAAGTGTAAAAAAAAAATATGTCCATTTCATAACCTGAGTTTTGTATCCCATTCAGTCATTATCCAAATATCTCATGTAACCTGATCAAAGTGTCAGTCAATCAGTGTAATTATGATCCATGAAATCATATTTTTCTTTAAACCATCATTCTCCGTACCATTTTCCTCAAAAAATAATGTTCCCTCTAAAAGAATGATACCCTCAAAAAAAAAAAAAAAAAATCACCCCCATATTTCGCAAGAGTGAACCCTTCCCTTGTATTAACTTGTTCTGAGGATTGGTTTAAGATTAAACAGGTTTTACTGTGTTTCGTTCATCCAAGTTGAAAACATCATATAACGACATAAAAAAATATTTCAAAATTGTGGTGTTGAGATATTATAGAATAGTATATTTTCAGTGGTGCGAGTTCAGCATCGCGAAGATTATCCTTAGGACTTCCTCTAAGGCACACCGGCCAAGCCTCCTTTGAATCTTCTGACGACGATCAAAAAAACCCGTCAGGCTCCCCCACGTCCCCTACAGCAGCTCCCGGTATACCCGCGGCAGCAGGTTCCTCCACTAGGTAAGCCTTTTTCCTTTCTCTTATAATCAATCTAAAAAATGTTCTCTTGTACCCTATCGCAATGCTTTCTAAATTGAGCAGGATGAATTTTTACGTAATGGTCTATTCTGATACAAAGGTTAGAGTTTTTTTTGCAATTTCCCGATGTTCGGATGCCTACAAAATTGCAGAAAATAGTACTCACACCCCTTTCATGAAATTACCCGCTTCCGAACGGTTATATTGACCTACGCCTGCGACTCAAACCGAAATTTAATCGCTCAGAAGCGAGCCACAACCCCGAAAGTGAGGGTCTTATTGTATTTTCATGCACTGTTTTTTATCGAAAAAAATAATTTTCAATCTAAACCGATAATTCAGAGATTTTTCCATCAATTTGAATGATCAGAAGAAAGGTGTTCCACGAATATAAATAATTTCCAGCCTCCAATTATGCAAGAACGGAATGGTCTCACGAAAAAAACGAATACCGTTTTTGTGAGGGTATCAATTTCTAGGGATTCTACAAATCAACGATCGAGCTAAAATTGTTCTATGAACAAATAGAGCTAAAATTGTTTTATGAATCGAAAAAGTTCGATCGCACATAATTCAATGTAGATGCCAGTCTCACTTCAGATCAAACGAAAAACGTCGAAACAAATCGAACATACGTTTGTGTAACAATGAAACAGTTATAATGAGAAATTTTCAAGCCACCTTCACTAGACGATAGCGTAACAAAAACTGATACAGTTTTCATAATTTGCGGCCTTGGCCGTGAAAAGATAGAGAAAGTTATGAGATCTGTATAAGATAGAAGGGAAGCAAGAAAAGAACAGAGTAAGACATTGAATATCAAATCTGAAAATCTAATCTCGACAGAGTGAACGTTTGAGACCGAATGGATTTTTGCTTAGATCGTACAAAATATACTCTCGCCCTCTGGATTTCGCAAAGCTTGGCAAAAGAGCACATGCTTTCTATATCTTTCTCTTTTTCAACGAGACCCTCAAACGCGTTTGGGATCCGTGCCAGAATCTTCGAACGCGCATATTCGATGCCGTACTCTTTTCCCGGGGATGCATTTTCTCTTCCTCGCTGTGGACTCCAACAAATCTTATTTGACCAATTTCTCATCGTACATCCTTTTCCGTATTCTATCTATACAAATGGCTCTTGTATTCCAAAGATACGTGCAGTTTGAAGTAGAAGAGTTGGAAAATGGGACTAAAATATTTGTCTCTTTCGTTTTCAAAGTTGGTACATTTATTTTCAGAATTTGAAAACTACGATAAAATTTTTTGAGAAATTGTTCCAAACCATCGTGAGGATTGTAAATTTCTTCTTGAATAATGAAGAGGATCTTATAGTGATTCTATTCCCTATATGCATGACTCATGATACAATCGATACAAGAATGAATGATTTTAACAAATTCGGTTTTGAATGATATTTTGAATAGATTCGAAAACCATATAAATCCGTTAAAATCACCTGACTTCATCATGAAATTCCATCAAAAATGAATTGTACAAGTAGATACAAAGTCATAAAAACGTGTTTTGACGTCTGAATGATGAGTTTTCGGCTTGAGCCGCAGACGAGGGTCGAAATTATCACGTCGATGCAAAGGATAGGTTTCACACCCGTATACCGAACTTTTTTTTAGGTAAACTGTGTTAAAAGTCGTCAGAATGTTCAAAAAGTGAACTATCACGATCAGTGTATCAAAAAATATTCTAGTCTAAGGATACTTCTATCAAAGATTTGAGCATACTTCTTACACTACACTTGTGAATCTGGAAGACAATAACTCGAAATATATAGTAATAGAGATCGAGAGATGTAGATATAGCAACAGTTTAGGCACTGCAATTCCGGAATGGGGCTTGTTCAAACAAGAAGTCCAAACTAATATTGTCTAAACTTTGTGTAAAAGGGGGCAGTACCTACTGAAGCGGCGGCAGCTGTTCAAGTTCGGGATGCGGGGGAGCGAAGCCGGATGCTTTACTTGGCCAAGAGGCCTTGCAGTCGGACCAGACAATTCTATCGTCGTTGCCGACAGTTCCAACCATCGTGTGCAAGTATGTATTTTTTTTTTTTCATCTACATTCAACAACCAATATAAATTCCGAATACCGTGAAACCGAGTGATTTGGAGGGTGTAATTCGAGCCACATTTCAGGAATAAGATTGTTTTACTTGAAACTTTCGACTCGGACATCTTACAAGGTTTCATAAGGGTTCATTTTGAAGTCCTATGTCTCTGCTACATTTCTGGAAACCTCAGTTGATCCATAGGATATCTGGATCTCATTTTTTTTTTCTTTCTGAAAATTAAATAGTCGTAAAATTTTGATGAAAACAAACCCTCAAAAACTTTTGTCTGGTTCTCCACGTGTAAAAGTCCCCTGGATCTGAATACCTTGCTCCGCTATCATTTTTGATACCAACATCAAAATCCAGTTGAAGCGGAAGTCTCAAAGATCTTTATGACTCTCCGAGAGAAGGCGCGAAATTGAAATATAGTGTGATTGGGGCTTAGGAGGGGTGATTCGGGCCACTCAAAATAACTTCACCATTAGGAGTCATTCATTGTTATTTAAACTTGAGAAGCATAAACTCAATAAAACTTCCCTCTGGAGTCGATCTTATCACTCCACGCGTAAATTCAAAGATATGTTCAATCGTTTCATTAGATGAATTCACGCAATCTAGTCGCAACGATTACTGGCTATAATTCTGATCTTTCAATGAGGAATATTGCTTCGAAATTCACACTAGTCTTTCATTTTTCAAAGTTGCAACCACACTAAATGACAGTTCTACGCAACTCGAGTAATTATTTGAACGCTCTTTTACACCCAAAGTATAAAATTACTGTCCATGAGACATGAAGCGGCACAACCGTGAAGACAACATTGAATGATTACCGAAAAAAATTGGAAAAAATGTCTGTAGCAAGTCAGAAACGAGCAAATACCCCAAGCTTATACTCCAGCAAAATTTCCAAATTGACTCCACAGTGGAGATAAATATCGGACGAGAAAGTCATCAACATTGTAGATCATCCTCTGATGCTGACAGAAAATACGGGACTAAAAGGTTGAAATCTCGATGAAATCTTGTCTCCCTAGTGTAATTTGATAAAGAAACTACATCCAATGATTTTTGAGGGACTTTCCGAGAGGAAAGAAAACATGACATAGCTCTGACTCGGCTATGAACGAGGAAACTTTGACCGATATCTATGTAATTAAGAGGGTGGCCCGAATAACTCCGCTGATGCGGGTACTCTTAGGCAAAACTATTCTTCCAAATTTTTCTAGCCTATCACCTCTGATCTCAATTTTAAGCATGGCATTGAAGTTCTGAAGTCAAGATCCAAATGTTGAGCTTCTAAACGTCCTTGTAGCTTTATCATAGTCAAAGATATATCGATCAGAAGATCGAAACTAGATCCAAATTACTCGGTTTTACGGTATTCCTTCTTTTAAAATAATTTATCCTCCTCATTTTGAACTACTTTGTTAGGAACCCAATGAAAGTTGAATAGCAATCATCTCGAGTGTTGTATCGATCTTTATAGGCAGGGTGCAAAATCAAAGGCGCACTTCAATGTGTGCGTAAAATTTCGTATACGTACAGTACATGCGCATCCCGTCGCCCATCTTTGGCCACATCAATCCGAAACAATATGTTCAATATGATGTGTATGTATTATACGCGCTTCGTCAGATCTAGATGATTCCATGTTTTTGTGCACCCAGTCTATATACGTCTTATAAATCATCCTCCTAATCTTTTTGTTCATTTTTGTGATTCACTACCAAGTTATTGATATTTTTCCTCAACTGTTTTTGTACCGTTCCTCGTGGCTTACTTACAGCTGTCTCGTACATTCGTAAAGAATTAACAGAATACTGATTATAAAACTTATTTCAATGACAGAGCTTCGCAATTATTTCTTTTGTTGCGGATTAGGTACGGCTTTAGTGATGATCTAACCATTTATATAAATTGTACATACGGATCAACATTTTACCGATGACTTTTTTTTTCTTGCTAGACGAGAGACTATTTTTTTTTTTTGTATAACGAATGTGTCACCAAACTTTTGAATCACTAGTCACAAATTACATGCCCGCTTGTTTGAAATTTCTATCAAATAAAGTACACTTGAGTTGTATTCGTAAGATTTAGGATGATCGATGACCTGTTACCAAGGGATATCACACAGAAAATATCTAATCATCACCAAAATTCTTGGAAAACTCGATGCTAAAATTATACAGCATTTGATTTTCAATGCTAAATAGCAGATGATCCGACTCACTGATCACTTTGGCGGGTGAACTGATCTGATTCTTCCAAGAAAGATATCTCTTCCGTGAGATCGAAACGAAGACGACCCATTTCCAGATTTGTTTGACACTGTTTTGTAACTTCTTCACTCTCAGAGCGCACCGTGCCAATAGCGTCTTTGGATAACTGAAGAAAAATTCTGTTATCCCTTGGATCAGAGTCGGGTAATCCAACCTCACGATTGTTCAAATTGGAATAACTCGTTCCGTTATATAATCATTCAGACTTTGATCAACCGTCATTTTGAGATGTCTAGCCGAAAATGAAGAATCTGTGTCATTGTGAAAAAAATTCCTCTGAGTGTTAAATCAAAATTTGAATGTTCATGAATACAGTGGAAATCACTAGATTCTGTCGTATGACACGCTGACGTTACGCAATATGATAATTGATATTTTATTTGAGGAAACACCCTCCTTGGTAGAAATATGAGCATCTATTCTCGCGACCTATGCAATATAGATATAGCTGTGGTGGCAATGCGACTTGGGCAGTTTTTGGCGAAAGAATGCTCACCATCCCTACCAGGGCTCTTCAGAACGATTTCCAGCGTCTAAAAAATTATCAAATATGTGGCTATCCCAGATTTTTTTGAAATTAAGAGATCTAGTCGTTCTTCCCGACCAATTGCTATAATATAACCAGGCCAAGCGTTCAGGCATATTTCATTCGTTTTTTCAGACAGAACCTTCCTTGATATTCCTGCTTTCCATTGTACAACATTGACTAGACCTAAGATGTTGAAACGGTAATAACAATGGTAACAGCAAAATTAGTTATGAATGATCATCTAAAACAAAGAGATAATCTCTATGGTCTATATAACCACTCACTGAAATTCCAGTCATTCCCAATTTGAGTCACCACTAATGATCCAAATTTCAATTCTAGGTGTTCGACGGCAACGGGAATTTCATCAGGGAGTTCGGCTCATACGGCAGTGGTGAAGGTGAATTTGATTGTCTAGCCGGAGTAGCCGTAAATCGAATTGGCCAATACATCATAGCCGACCGATACAATCACAGGATTCAAGTATTTGATCCATCGGGTCGTTTTCTACGAACCTTTGGCTACCAAGGTGGTTCAGACGGACGTTTCAACTATCCATGGGGCATAACAACTGACGCCTTAGGGTTCATTTACGTTTGTGACAAAGAAAATCATCGTGTACAAGTATTTCAATCTGACGGTACATTCGTAGGAAAATTTGGAACTTGTGGTTCTGGACGTGGTCAGCTCGAACATCCACATTACATCGCCGTCAGCAATACTAATCGAGTTATCGTCAGTGACAGTAATAATCATAGAATTCAAATATTCGATGTTAACGGTCGTGTAATCACCGCATTTGGTTCAGAAGGTTCTGACGATGGTCAATTCAAGTTTCCCAGAGGTGTTGCAGTGGATGATCAAGGATATATTGTTGTCGCAGATTCTGGCAACAATAGGATTCAAATTTTCACGCCAGAGGGCGCTTTTATCAGAGCTTTTGGTCAGTGGGGTATAAGCGATGGCGAATTCAAGGGTCTAGAGGGCGTTGCTGTCACCTCTGTCGGTAATATCCTTGTCTGTGACAGAGAGAACCATCGAATTCAGGTGTTTTGACAAAAGGATGAACCTGTGCAATGTAATATGATGATTTTTAAGACGTTAATGATTTTGTTGATCCTACTCACCTTATCCGTTGCCGTTTCGATGCCAAATTATGCCATTTATATTTTCAAACCTCCACACTATTGTTATTCGCTGCTCATCATCCAAGGGAGGCCTGTTGTCGAGATTTTTGGTCTATGACTTTGGTGTGCCTTCTCATTGAGACTTAGATATTTTTCTAGTTGAAGTATTTTATCGAAAAACATCGTTAGGTATCAAGAAGAGTTGGATCGAGTGAAAGTTTTAGGTTTAATAGGAAATGGTAACACGAGCAGATGGCATACTCTTCTATTATAGGTTCTCCATTTGTTACCTCTCAAGTTTCATCGTCTATGCGTTATTAAAGATTTAAGAGATAAGTAGAAATCTTGGAAAAACACTGACATTTGGATGTTACAATGTTTTTTCTCGTTTTCTTCACACGAGATTAATTAAGATTTTTTTCTTCATCTGTCATCTGTCACCATTTCTTTTGATTTCATTTCTTCACAGAACCTTTTTTCTAGACTATTGTTGAACAGTGCCGAACTACACAAGATCATCAAACAAACTAACACGTGCACAATGAATGTTTTAAGATGACTACAATGTTAACTTTTCAATTTGTACCTTAAAGATGACAACTCTCCGTTTGTACTCTTTGTATGCTCTGAATAAATTGTTGCGGAAGAGATGGATATCAATTCTTTCACCTTATGAACCTAACTAGGGCCCAGTGACCTTAAACCCAAGTAATTAGATATTTGTATGGAATAGATCGATATAAATCCAAAAATTATCTATAATTATCAGGAGATTCGACAATAAATCTGATTCCATTCAGATTGGAGAAACTGACAAGGACAGGTCCAACCTTGCGGTATAGAGTTCGTCCCCAACTTTAGGAATCATCTTGTTCCGGTGAGAAATGAAGGTTTCCCACGGGCCTTCCATCTTAAGATACAGCTTTGGAGTTCAACATAAGTCCTATGCGCTCATATGGAAACAGTCATATATATAAGTATATTAGCAATGCTATTATCCATAGCTATATCTCAGGATGGAAGGCCCGTGGGATACCTTCAAATCTCACCAGAACTAGACGATTCCCAGAGATTAGGCCTAGTTCAGGACCCACAAGACTGGAACTCTACTTAGTCCGGGCGCCCACGTATGCTCCCGTGGCCACTTTAAGCTCCACGCAGTAACTTGGGGTTTTCTTATGTATTTTGACCCGCTGAATCGATTTATCGAGGTTACCAGCTCGAATTCCTGTGACGTCATTAGTTATTAACAATTTTTAGTGAAAGATTAGGGTTTTCGGCTATATCTTGGAAAATATGCATTTTCCGGGCAAAACTCATCAGGGCAAAGTTGTAGAGCAAAAAATTTTCCATAGAAAAGGTCCTCACGACTTTCCCGGGAAACCCAGTCCTCAGCCTGTAAACGCATAAAAAGCGTCCGGCGCGATTAATATGGGCTTATATGGGCGGGCATCGCTTCGCCTCTTAGATCGGATGTAGATCTGGATCTGGTGATTTTATTGAAGAGTAATTAAGTGCGTTTCAAAGAGGATGAAGTCCACTCTATGCTGGTATCGATAGGATTGAGATTAGTCTGGAGATTCCCGATTCCCCAGTGAAAGAGTGCAAAAATCAAGCCCCAGCCTTGGCGCGCGGGAGCAAGTCCGTGCGGTATACGTACGTTCATGGAGTTTATGAACTATCTTTCAAATGCTATTCGGTGCCTGTTATCATACTTAATGAACAAGAATTCACCTGCTAATGATCATGGAACAAATGATAACAATTTCCACGGAAAATTCACATTGAGCATCACCGTTGCGGCAAAATTATGAAACCGAAGAAAAGCGGTTCTTATATTTGAAAAGTAAGATCATCTCAACCATAGGTGAACATCCGCAAGTTTTCCGAGGGAAATTAGCTCATGCTCAAGTTCTAGGAAATTTTGCAGTATAAAGTATTACTTTGGCACGGTCAATTATACTCAAAACTGGCGTGCTTTGAGTTCATGTGCGCATTGTCAATGCTGAGAGACTGTGAATTTTCCAAGTGATTTTCCGTGGAAATTCTTGTTAGTCAGGGAAACTTGTTCACGATAACGATAACAGGCGCCGAATATCTAAAAGATAGTTTATAAACTCCATGAACGTACGTATACCGCACGGACTTGCTCCCGCGCGCCAAGGCTGGGGCTTGATTTTTGCACTCTTTCACTGGGAAATCGGAAATCTCCAGACTAATCTCAATCCTATCGATACCAGCATAGAGTGGACTTCATCCTCTTTGAAACGCACTTAATTACTCTTCAATAAAATCACCAGATCCAGATCTACATCCGATCTAAGAGGCGAAGCGATGCCCGCCCATATAAGCCCATGTTAATCGCGCCGGACGCTTTTTATGCGTTTACAGGCTGAGGACTGGGTTTCCCGGGAAAGTCGTGAGGACCTTTTCTATGGAAAATTTTTTGCTCTACAACTTTGCCCTGATGAGTTTTGCCCGGAAAATGCATATTTTCCAAGATATTGCCGAAAAACCCTAATCTTTCACTAAAAATTGTTAATAACTAATGACGTCACAGGAATTCGAGCTGGTTACCTCGATAAATCGATTCAGCGAGTCAAAATACATAAGAAAATCCCAAGTTACTGCGTGGAGCTTAAAGTGGCCACGGGAGCATACGTGGGCGCCCGGACTAACTTGTGAGTTGTTCTCTAGCTGAAAGATGATTGACCTCATAGTTCACCATAAATAAGCCCTAAAAACGTGAACAACAGAAAAGATGGCAATTCTCGAGTTTATATGTCCAAGAGACTCCAAAAACTTAGAAATAAAATATGGAGTAGGTAGAATTATATGGGGATGATCTATATAAAAGACATACTAGTCAATAAATATATAATTTATTAAATGCAATGATGAAATGGTGTAACAATGGGGGCGCTGGACGCATAGCGATTTCGCAGGACGATCGCCGTACTAATGTGTACCTATTTTATATATATATATTTCATATATTTATATATGTATAATCAAATATCAGCGTATAATGGGCACGGCAGTAATTAAACTTGTTCGTGCCCGATCCACGCAGCCCCCGGATCGGAAATATATAGATAAAATATTTTCGGTATTTACAATATTAGTTGAACATGAGCCGATGATAAATAATATTCCATAGTGACCATAGTGCTCTTTTATTTTTGATCAATTCACTCATTTGATCGATAGTAAGAGGATTTATAATAAAGTTTCTATCGTCGAGAGTAAAAATATGAAATAAGATTGGAGCCTTGATAATCGACTTTACCATCATTGTTTTTTCAATATTAATTTAGTACTATTCAGTAGCATGATAGAGCAACTTCGAAGACAAGCATCGACTTTCGATGTGTAACTCATTCTTTTTTGTGACTCATCTGATACTTTTTCCTCGAAGTACATATCTACATAACTCGTCTCAAAAAAATTCGGGAGTTAATAATATTCTCGTTTCGTGATCACAATCATAGTCTGTACAAATTGTACGCGAAACTACTTCGTTCATCAGAAATTTTGAACACCCATTATTCGTCGGGTTTGAGACTAAGAAAATGATGCATGGGAACTATATACAGCAGCATGGAGTGTCCGAGTTTTTTAGTTTCTATCAATTTGGAATTATTAATTTATTCATAATACAGTTTGAAAAAAAATTTGATCAAGCGATGAGACATCAATTTTGGGACAATAGATTTCCATAACCTTTCATATTAATTAAATACATGTGCCAATTTGATTTTCAATTCGCAAATGATGTGATATGAGACCTAAGATGAACGGACGGATAGATAGATGTCGATGAATTTGAAATGATAAATTACCCAAATCTCGTTGATCCCTCGCACTTAACAGCTCCAAAGCATTATTTTTGGCATATTCTAAAAGTATTTTCCGTAATTAACCATCTCGACACTCCTTGCGGCTAGATATATTTTGATGAATTTCGACCACAATAAATATATGGTGATAAGAAATTTTGGAGTTCAAGGGTAAATCTTTCTATTTTCGACTTCCCTTCTCAATTGATTTCGAGGATAACTGTAAATATAATAACTTTCTACAATATTATTTACCTCAACTACGATTGATCTTTCTCTCTAAATAGTACGTTTGAAAAGTTTGAAATATGTTCTGGATCTATGTATCATAATTGCATCTTGTTGCCATTTTCTATAATCTAGATCACTATATCAAACAACATCCTCATCCTGTTATTGGAATTTTGGAGTTATGTTTATAAATGAGTCTGTAATAAAAATTTCGTCTCTCCTTTCGTATATAGTTCATTAAGAAGTGAATCAAGTGGCAGCAGTTAGGCCATGCGGCTTCTATCAAACTAAGTCGTTTTCAACTCTTGGCTTGCTTACGTAGATTTGAAGATTCTTTCTGATGCATTTCTCAAAAGACTTCCACGTTGAAGGATAGCTTATGAATTTTTTTTTTCTTCTCTAATGCAATCATTTCTCTTCCTCCATAAGAATTCAGACTAAACCTATCGATAAAACTGTACGAATCTTAAAATTCAAAGCACATATTTTAGCAGTCCCCCTTAATTCATCAGTTTTCTATGTTTTTGCATTGCTATAATGGACTTTGCGAGCATGCTCGTGTAATATAATATGATCGTCATCACCAAGCATAAAAATTTTCTATTGTTATAGAATATGATATTTTCATGAAATTTTCAATTTCAAATTCAGAAATAAATGATTTTCATCACACCTCCAATTCGTGATCCATGTATACTTTTGATTTCTCTTGCTAATGTAGTAGAGAGATTGCCAAATTTCTTACGAACCAAGCTCATAAAAAATTTTTAGTTCTACGATTTCATAGTTTTCGAGGGATAATTTCGTCTAAAGCAGATGAACGAGTAATGACTCAAGTCAAGTACTCTGATGACAGTAGAAGCTTGAGAAACTTGAAAATTGTATTCCTTCAAAATTCAACTTTTGAATCTAAATTCTGTTCTCATCTATCTCGGTATCATGTCCCAAAATGACATTTGAAGTGATCATTCGGAATACTTTCTTGGATCATCGTCAATTTATCACAATGTATATTATCTTTTCTAAGATTCAAGAGATTGATTAGCTCTTGATTTATCTTCCAAATTGTCTAATTTCAGCCAGTGAATATAGTACGCATCTATATTCATTGCTTTAGCATATCTACATATATGTTTTGTCAGCATTTCTGTATAATTTTTTATGCACTCATTCATATTTTACAAAAAATTCCTAATAAGCCTCAAATTTACGTATATCTTTTCAGTCAAAAGAAGCTCCTTGTATATTTCCCTCATTTTCCCAATTTCATTCCCATGAGACTGATGAGAAAATACATTTTAGTATCTTGTTTTCGGCCCAGTTTTCACAATTTTCATGTATTTAATGTACCTGGGATTGACCAATCCAACTACTTTGCCATTGATGAGATATAACATGACTCGATCAATTTATATTTCATAGAGATACATTCTCAAGGATCAGTTGGTGGAAAGCATAGCACTTATCGGCACAATCTGAATGAATGAAAGACAATCCGCCTTTTTTGGAACTTGATAATGTGGAGCATGAGGGCGCGAATAATTTTTCTGGAATAATTTGGATAATTCCATTCCTGTATATATACAATAGAATTATATCCAGGCCAATCAATTCAACGTACGCGCTTGCGAAGCATCTATCATTATTATTTTTCGATTTCGAGCGTCGTCTTTGAAAATACAACAGAAAATCAATTCATGATATGATGAATTTCTCATTAGAGTTTCACGGCCACACAACCGAAGATCAGATTTATAATTTCTATCTGATTGCTACCACTTTGAAATAGAAAATTCCGGTCAGAAACAGGTGAACATATATTTTCTCAAGGTGATAGAAGTACTCTCGGAAAATTGAAATAAAGTAGCACTCTTTGAAAAGATATTTTTTCAAAGGAAAAACGTACCCAACACAACAAATATGATGTCTTATTAATTCGAGTACCTGGCGAAATTCAGTATTCAGGAAAGATTATCTGATGTTTAGCGCAACCAAAAAGTACACATAAAAGTATTTGAATACTAATACACTCAAAACTTCAACAACAAATTTGTATGATGATTCAAATAATATTTGGGACATCAACCAACAACTCGATGAAACTAACAATGTAACGTGATTACATATGTAGAAACTTAATTCAAAGAGTAATCATTATGTCATGGCTCATATGTAAGGATCGAAACAAAATGTCCAATGACAATATCGTAATCAAGTACAATTAGATTAAATCAACGAATTTACAAGACTAGATAAGTATTCAAGATGGCAAAATTTTTATGACCCCTCTCAATAAGTATATTTAACACTCGATCATTATGTAATTTAGGAATATACAACAATGAAATTAATTAAGTAACCAACGCTCGAACTTTGATCGCACTTGAATTTCTCAACAAGATTACAAGATCGAGTACACGTGACAATACTCGACGCGCCGCGTCGCTCCATTTTTCTACACTATATAATATTATTTATAATATATGCAATGTAATAATTGTATATTTCGTATCTACATCTCTCATTAATCATTATAAAAATGCGCTCTAAGATTTCATCTATGAGATTAATTTCATATCACGTGTTATCCTTTTCGAAGGGATGCGTCTTATTGAGCAGTCTGAATAAGAAAAATTTTGCTACTTCAGTCGGCATCATATGCAAGGTGTCTTTCCAACGTCCTTAAATTTCAGCTGACGCGAAGAAATAGATAATACATTTTTGCATGAACTCAGCAGTCTAATATAGCATATTGAAGAATAAAATAGTACATTTCGATACAAGGGTGTAAAAACTTTTTTTCGCGTCCGAGTCATGGGGAATTATCACGAGGATGCGAAAATTAGGTTTCACTCCCGTGTATCAAATGGAAGTTTTCGATAATCTGTAAATAAAAGTCGACAAACTGTGCGCAAAGTACACTTTTGCGCATAGTGTATCGAAAGAAAGATTTTTCAAATTTTTTTTCTCATTTTTTGTTGAGTTGCTCGCTCTGATTTGCGCGCGCAACTTTCGCCGAGTTGATAAGTAGCTTTTTTTTTCTTCAGGTACTTGATTACGCTGTGCATTAATCTTCGCTATTCGAATTTCATATATTTACATGTATTTTCGAGAGCTGCTCGCCGATACTTTTATTTACTCACTAAATGACTATTCGAAAGATAAAATCGATAACAAATCACGCGCTCGGATTGTCACATCCGGTTCAGAGGCGTGTGGTTAATCGGGTGAAAAAGAATGGGTTATGTGATGTATATATGCGCGGTCATCAACTGCAGGATCGATCGGTTCAGCATACTATCTGCTTGCTGCCATATCTCAATTTGTGAAAATTGTCCGAAACCTACCTACATCATATTCTTTTCCGTTAAAAAATCGTGATTTTTTTTACAACAACGGCGATGCAATATATTAAGCCGTGTGACGTTTCATGTCATTCTCATAGAAAAAATTGCCATCGATGAGGGGATGCTGAGACACAGGACGAGAAAATAATGAAATAAGCAAAGACTCATCCCTTCGAGTAACGCTTCGGATCTCAAAAAGCCAACGAAGCCTGAGGCTGTAGATATAATTTTTTCAAGCCTTCTAGTAGAATTTAACTATAATATTATTTATATTATAATTATATAGATACAATTGAATATAGCGAGTGTAAAAGCGCCTCGCGACCAGAGCTTTAAAATTCAGTCAACGAAACTCTCGCTTCATCATAATAATATGTATAATAGTATGTCCTACAATTCACCAGTGAACAAATCGTCGAGCTACAATTCAGCTCTCATCACAGATCAGCATTAATATCGAACTAACCTCACCAGTAAGACTGACAACCTAACCTCAAATTCATGTAATTCACTCCAATGAACCGGAAATAGTAGTAGAATTGTACACGTACCACTCACTGGTGAGATCAACCCGATGAAAAACTCGAATAAGAGAGACAGAGAGAGAAAAAGGGATGGTTAAATGTTAAGATAGAGAAGGAAGAGGTAGGTATATATATATAAGATGTCGAGTCTGTCGCTCGGCTGCGTGCGGTGCATGGCTTGCATGAATAATCCATGTGCCACTTTAGGAAAGAGGAGAGAGGAGACAGCTTCTTGTACCTTCCGATCTGCAGACGAAAAAACTTCAAAAATCGACGGTAGCTGCAGCAGTAGTTGTAGTAGAGGTTTTGATGGTAGTAGTAGACTTGGTAAATCATATTTGTGGTCTGGTACAGCAAAGCTGGTCGACTTGGTGAGAAACTAGTTGCTGCTGGTGTTGATCGGATTTTGCAAGTTGTTTGACAGATTCTGATGTGTTGATGGCTCGGTGATGCCCGCGCCTACCGATGGGCTAGATGAGAGCGAGTTTTGGGGGACAGCAGCCACCCACGAAGTGGGCATTGCCGATTGCCTCCCGCTCGCGCTTGCGACGGCCCTGGCGTTCTGCAGTCTGTGAACACACAAATTCGAATGAAGATCATGAATTTCCTCAATGTTGATCGCTAATATCAACACTGAATGGATGAAAAAGTGCCTATAGTGTTAAAAGTATCCGAAATTAGCTCATCACGTACAGAGCTGGTAACACTTAAATGTTGATCGAAATTTGAAAACACAAAGCCTCGCGTGAAATTTAGTCAATCCATAATGACGAAGGAAGTATTCATAATGGAAGTCACAGACTTGGTTGAAATTTTGCTCCTAATATTCTCGTTACACCATGACTATCACTGTTGTGGACACTCATGTGATCGCTAATAGCCTCTCATAACTTGTAACAGCCTTATGTAACCTTGCATTACCTCACGTGAGCATAGTGTGAGATGACCATCAGCCTACCCTGATAATGCATTGTCTCTTATGATCACTGCTTGCCTCACGTGGGCATGAATAGCCTTGCAGGATCCTCAACAACCTCACGTGACTGTGCATTGCGTCACATAATCACTGTGAATCTGACGTAAGAGTTACAAGCCTCACATAATCCTCAACAGACACTTGAATGATTGAAAGCCTCGAAATGAGTGACTGTGCATCACCTCACATGATCACTGCATGTGAGCCTCACGTGAGCGCTACAAGTCCTAGATGACCATCAACAGACTCGAATGATCATCTCACATGATCATTGTTAGCCTAACGTTGTCACTGTGAGCTTCATATGGTCACTGTTAGCCTCACATGACCCTCGACAGACTCGAATGATCATCTCACATGATCACTGTTAGCGTCACGTGGTCACTGTTAGCCTCACATGACCCTCAACAAACTCAAATGACTGAGAGTCATGAGTGACTATGCATCACCTCACATGATCACTGTTAGCCTCACGTGGTCACTGTGAGCGCTACAAGCCCTAGATGACCCTCAACAGACTCAAATGATTATCTCATATGATCACTGTTAGCCTAACGTTGTCACTGTGAGCTTCACATGATCACTGTTGGCCTGATGTGGTCACTGTGAGCTTCATATGGTCACTGTCGGCCTCACATGACCCTCAACATACTCGAATGATTGACAGTCTCACGTATGATTATGCATTAGCTCGCGTGGTCACTGTAAGACTCACATGGTCACTGTTACGCTCGCGTGAGCATGAATAGTTTCACATGATCTTCAACAACCTTGCGCAAGCACTATAATAGCCTCACTCGACCATTAATAGCTCTGCGAGACTGGCAATAGCTTCACATAGGTCCATATTTGACCACAATTACGGTGTTATTCTCATAGTTCCAGCCAAATCTGTGACCCGCAATTATCAATCAACTATACTACTCATGAGTTGTTCTGAGTTGTTCTCCGTTTCATGAGTCAATGAGGTTCTTATGAAACTAGGAATTTTCGTTCGGGAAAATTTACTTTCTGGATCTAGTGGGGTACGTAAAGGCCAAGGGTACCGTATCACAAGGATCACAATGGATTGTGTAATCTTGGAAGTTCAAATGTTGGCTAGCTTTGGAAATAGAAATGACCGAACCTGGCGTGTTCCGAAAATCTACTAGATTTTCAACATTTGACACCAGAGCAAAACAGTCTCTAAGCAAGGAGACTGATTCTGTAAGTCTGTTGGAGTCAATTTCGACTCTGAGCGAGTAAAATGTGACTCTAAGCTCGCAGCCAGTCTCGAATAGGAGAATGAATATCATCAACATATTTCATTCCAAAATATGATCATTTATACAATCTATTTTGAAGCTGAATCTAAATACTCATTTTTCTAAAAATCAATCCAGAAGTGTCACAAAATCACATTCACTCAACTTTTGATGAATCAAAATCTCACTGTTCAGTGATCAGAGGAAGAATACACACTTTGAGATATGAAATACAGGAGAGGATTGAGGATTAGAGATATGTGAGTTGAAGCATACTTGAAAGTTAAATGGTCAATATCACTCTTACGCTCTTGACCTTTCATGCAAAACCAATACAACCGCAGAATTAATCTCTCGCTCGTTTCCACTCAACCGCGGATTCGCATTCATAAAGTGCTCGTTGGAAATGAAAAAGCTCTTTTAAAAAAAGAGCGAAAAAGCTCGTATTTATGAAACTCGAAGCCAAGTGCGCCGCTGTTGGAAAACACAGAGAGATCGAAAAACAATCGGTCTCTTTGCCGCAATTGTTCTTGATTCTATCGCCACTCTTGAATGCTGGAAAGAATACTCGTGAAAAATGTAATCAATCTTTGATCAAATGTTTCGATATGAAATGAATCAATACTTCGGTTTAAATAATCAGATAGCCTGTCGGTGTTACGAAATCACACAATATTTTTGCTAAATTATCTATACCTCGAGTTATGCTTTTGAAATTTGTTAGAATTAAGTGGAATGAGTAGTATAGAAAATAGCACTATTATATCGACTTTCAATCTACTCTCTGTACCTTATTGTCTTCCTCAGACTCAACGATCAGAGTGTCATTCGAGGTGAATTTCTTCCGTGCATCAGGAATACATTCAGTGAATAAATTCCATCAGATTCAGATTCAAGATCTCAATATGAAAGCATCCATTTGAAAAATGTATTCTTCGAATGCATTTCTGATTACGAGAGGCAATAGAATTCCAAAGTCAATAAAGCCTGAACGCATCGAGAGCGCACAAAGTTACATATCATAGAGCATGGATTCACAGTGAAATGAGAAAACAAAACTGTGCCATTATCTACATTTCCCGATGATACCACACATAATATAGAACCAAATAATTTCCAATAATAAATAAATTGAACTCAATAGATCAGGCACAAAGATTAGTGCATCGATTCACAATATGATGTTTCTATCGAATCAAATGACGTTCCATTACCCCAATCGCAGAATAAAAATGACAGAAAAATAGTACGTATAACAATTGGAGTCTATAAATACAAACGCTCGATCAGTTCAGAAGCAAGCGATGGCAAATTGAGCGCAATTAACTCAGCATAGTCGATATAAATACCTATTCGAGATATGAACTCGTGCGAGAACGTTTTATATACTCTCTTTGGTTGTACATACATATAAGTATTGGATATATGTATGTGTACATCACAGAAAGAAGAAATTTACAGAGGTGAGGAGAATAAACCAAAGGAAAAAGTGGAAATAGGGATGGAACGTAATTTTAAGCACCACGCGATACGTGACTTACGACTATCTACTTTTTACTTGAGCCTATATATATACATAGCAAACTCCTTCCGTATACGATTCTCCTGGATTTTCGTATCGCCATATTCATTTTGAGCGGCGTTCTCATTCGTCTATCGTATTTTACGACTAAAAATTCTTACATACCACACATACATGCATAATATATACATGTCAGTGGATGGAAAAGTTATTCAATTTTGAATTTTTCGACGGATGGATCGGTGTACTGAGAATTATGATTTGCACAAAATTTATGAGATTGTTAATTGAGGTTATGTTACTCACCGGTCGCGACTCGTCCCACGACAGGCTGCGTTGTTAGATAGGTCGAAAAGAAAGGTATTATTATTAGTTGATTAGTATGGAAAGGATGAGAAAGTGAGATGCAAAGGGTTGCTCATTTGTTAATAATTTGTACCTCAGCTATCAGTACAGCTTGAAGATCACGAATCATGATTTTTCTACAAAATGTGATAGTTGTTGTGAAAACTGGCGTCCATGCCAAGATTTTTCCAAAGAATTGATAATATTTGAATTTTTGGAATTGGCTGACTTTGATTTCAGCTGAGAAGCCCAATCTAATCAATTTAATTTACTAGCCCATCAGGCTTGCTATAGCTTTCATAAACTCAGTCCGAGTTTTCACTTTATTCAGAATATTCCAAAATTTAGAATGTCCTCTGCGAGAAAAATTGATCATTGTCAGAAAAACTATCCAGAAGCAACGTTGCCGTGATACAGACAAAGTATCGATTACACTAAAAAAATCTGTTAGCGCTATGGAACAAGTCGTATTTTTGATGATTTCTTCCCAAAAGTTGGATCAGGATCCGTCGATTTAGTCTTCGATTTTGCAAAATAGAGAATCACAAATGTCAGGTTTGTGGTCTTGAATCAACTTTTCTTCAGGTTTTACGGGGAGGCAGTTTCAATGTTCTTAATTTTCCCAAGTTTTCAGGAACCTTCAACCACCCTAAATTTGTACTGTAGTCTTTGATAATATGCTAAAATAAAAATTCTCACTGTTTCCCATTGAAGACTGATCGCCTAGGCCGAAAAAATCACTCAAACGTTAGACCATTTGACAAATTTTTCAAAAATTTCTGAGGTAATGAATGAGCAACCCCAGTAGACGAAAGACGGATCATGTTAGCATAACTGGTAAGAGAAAATTGCTCGAATTGAATTGTCAGTTACACGCGGTGTTATAAGTGATAACTCACTTGATCGATCGAGTTATATCCTTCACAAAGTCTAGATTACACTTGTCCAAAAATTTAAGAAAATCAAGAACCAAGACCAAAATACAGACAAAATAAGGTTTTCAAAAGGTGTAAAAAGTATATAGATGGGTTTATAGTTTCGACTCACTTGATTTTCGATTGGCGCATAAACTGCTGAATCTTTCGGGCCGCCTGGTGAGCAGCCTGCTGTTGTACCGCCTGCTGTCTAGCACTGCTTGAAGCACTCGGCCGAGCACGGTAATTTCTGTAGTTGTTCTGAATCACCAAAGCCGCCTTTGTAGCTTGCCTGCGAAGCAAAAGCAAAAGCACAAATAATGCTCGTTTCTACAATGTATTATATAGGAAGAAAGGAAGATAGAGATATATACACAGAGAGTTTCGCACGATTGACTTTGCCGGCTTCGTTTCCTTCCTTGTTCTGTTCTTCCTGATGCGCAATCTCTATCTATGATATAAGTTATATATATATATATATTTGTATGCTGGTAGTGTTTCTGTGCTTCAAATTTTTGGAGACTTTCGGATGCAGCGACGATTGTAATTTGGTTATTATTGCTTTGGATTATGAGCTGCTTCCGTTTGGTGTTAAGAACTAGTAGAGATGAAGTATGGTATGATAGGGGAGCAAATTTTTTTTTCTTTTAATGCTTGCGAGAGATGCTGGGGAATCTATACTTATTCAATGGCTAAGGGACGTTCATGCTTGTCGTGTAGAATGTGGAAAATTGAAATGTTACTGAGATTGTGAGATTTAGCTGTTTTTTTATCCCAACAAGAAAATTGTCAGATTTTGTGTCAACAAGCTTTCAAGGAAAATTCTATGCTGGATCGGTGGGAAAAGTTGGAACCATTCGTTATTAATGGTTTCAAAAATTGAGGTGATCATTGATATTAAGGCGATGCGGTCACCGTGCAACCCGGAAATTATATCTTATTTGGATGTAAATCAAAAATTTTTCTCGAAACGAAGTTGGTGACGATTTGTCCATTACGTATTATCATCTGAATTGTGGTGGACAACTAACTATTTGTCACCAATCACAAGGCTATCACTAATAAACGAGAATAACTTGCCCGCGGGTACTTTATAACCTACAAATTGGCACATTCTCGTTCACAGAACTCTCAAAATCTTTTCCAATTTGAGCTAAACGAAGAGTTATCCAGGGCAAGTTAGATGATAATAAAGCCTGGATAACTCGTCGTTCAGCCCAAATTGGAAAAGATTTTGAGATTTTTGTGAATAAAGTTCAGCGTGCACGGCGACCACACCGCCTTAAGCGAATATCCAATACGATATTTACATCAATGTGTCAGTCATGAGAATCGTCATCCAAACAAAGCTGATGTCTTGCTAATGTATTCGACTCCGTTCAGGGACATTGTATCGGGTTTTACATTGCTTCATTAACGACCCAAGGTCTTGTAATAACTTCAAATCAGACATAATTGAAATTTGATGACAGAGCGTGAGTGCTCGTACTAGGAAAATCGCATGCACATATTACATGCTAAAATTCTGACTTCCAAATTTTCTCAATTACAAAAAGTTTTTTGACAGACCTGGTTTTCAAAATGAAGGAATGGTCTCCCAGGTACAAAATTCTCCCAACTCTAACAAGGCTCTCTCGCTAACTCGAGTAACTTATCATGTATGTTATTTTAGGAAAAAAATCCAAGAAAAATTGTTCAGATAGAAACAAGTGTCCATTTGAAAATTATCAGTGTGAAATTTTTGTGTACACTCATTAAAGAGAAATCGAGATTGAGAAAAAATTTGCGGATAGAAGAAATTTTGATTCTAAAAACGTTTGCTGCGACGGGACCCACCGGTTGGCCTCGCCGCACCTATGAGGAAGGATCACCGTTTTCAGCCTCCGCAGTAAACATATCAATTTGTATGCTTCGATTAAATTTCAATTAGGATGTCTCAATTCAGATGAAAATGAACAAGTGCAAAAAAAATGAAAATCCAAGATTCTTCAAAATTCAGACCACATAAAAAATGTATTATCCTTACACTGATGAGAAACATGACACAAACTCAATCAATGAGAGATTCTATATCAGTCATGCCTGACCAAACTCGGACATCATCTACTGAAAACCACACTATTCCAACATCCCAAGGACTAAAATTCTTTCCTCCAGCGAAAAAATCTAGACACATCGAGCTTCAGCTCAACAATCCAGTTCACAAAAGTACCAGAATAATACCCAAGTCATCAGTTCCATCAGTCCTTAAGACTAAAACACGTCGTCGTTAAGAAGTTGGTCCTTTCCTTACAAACGAACAGAATTACACTTCTTTAGCGTTAAATTAGTCGCTGACGAGGGAAGAACTCTCACCTTACAAGAAAAAAAAAAAAGATCTACTCTCCACACCATCAACAAAAGCCTACTACAATCACAAGAAAGTGAAAAGAACAGAAGAGAAAAGTAGTAGTACTAAGTAGACAGATCTTACTCTCTTAATTCTTCAAGATATAGACTCTTCAAGATATAGGCTCATTTAATTTTGCGCAACAACGATAGCACAAAAAACCGTCTAGTCGTCCACACTACCTCAACGCCACAAGAGACACATACACTTTATAAGTATATATATCCATCGTCATCGTCTTCGTCTTCCTTCTTTCTTCTTTACCAAGATGTGCAAAAGGGTTTTCCTAGGATATCCCATGAGATTCTTACACTATATATATTGTCTTTTCACCTCAGCCGGGATCTCAGGCTCTAAAGTCGTATTAATTTAATGCCAGCTTAATTTCGTATTCGGCCCGTCGTTCGCGCTAACTGGGGGTATATAGAGTAAAGGTCTAAGAAATGAACCAAGTCGCACCGACCAAGCCACAAAGTTTCCGAATTATTTACGATGGCAATTAAAAGTTCAACGCTGCCGCCACCATCACCGGTCAGGATTCTGTCGCTCACACACACACACACACATAGGTGAAAGCCAATTCGTCTCTGTGTTCTTTTTCCTTAGTGTCTGGCATAGCCCGGGTAGAATATAGGCCGACGTCAAGGGACCGACGACAACGACCACAGAGAGTAGATAGTTAAGGTCTTTCTATACTTATACTCTCTCTTGTCTGTATAGGCTTTTGGTAATCGTGACTTATTTCAAAAACGAGACCTTTGAGGCCATGCTACTACTACCTTCAATCTCAATTCGAATGACTGAGACGATTGTAGTAGATAAAGATTAAATATACTGCATGTAATAAGTTTCTTGGATTTCTCTGTACCTTTAGTTCAAAGTTTTGAGGTTAGGTGTGAGAAATGGAAGGAAATCTTTGGATGCCAAATTGGCATCAATCCATTCTAGGTATTATTATTCTGAATTTGGATGAAGGCGTTGAAGGAAACGTGTTTTGGAGGTTATATTTCTTAAGACTATAAGGGAAGGCTATATACGGTGATGCTCTTATCAAGAGGAATGTCGGAGTCGTAATTACCGAGGATAGTGTGAAATTACACCAGAAAAGGTTATAGAGAATATATACATACATACTTGAGGGGATGATGAACTCGAGTGATAATGAGAGCGTAGAAGAGGAGGAAGGATGGGGATAATATAATAGTGTATAGCCAGCCGTTGTGCAAGAAAGTGTGCATAATTGAGTAAATCTCAAATCAAGTATCGACACTGGTTCTCTCTATTCTTGATAATTTGTGGTACAGTACACTCGAATTTGCCTTTTTTAACGAAAGTTTCATTGAGGTATTAATCTAGGTAAAGCTAAACCAGACGACGGAGTTTCTATATATATACAGACTTAATCGTGAAGGATTTATTTCATTCTATTCTAAAACGAGACCTCTCTTATATACCGTGCACTCTCTCTGTACAAATGTAATGCACTTTCTTACTTGGTTTCTCTCTCCTACCATTAGCTGATTTTATCAAATGTAATTACTCCTTTCATAAATCACTCGCTTTCTCAAAACTTTTTCTCGAGGCTGAATAATGAATTAGCATACATTCAGGAGACTACAATTGTTCCGTACCAACTGAAAATGTAGCTCTTAGCTCGCAATCAACAACCTACTTAGAGGCATTCCAGGACATCATTTTGTGCAATTTTGACAATGAATTGGGTAATTATTTACTCTATTTTGTTCATTGGTGTCCTAAATTTACTCAAAATATACTCCGACAGAAATCAGATATAAGACCTGCAGGGGTGGGATACGATGTAAAATTCTGCATGACGTGTCAACTATTTTGTACCGAATGAGGTATTTCTGATCAGCGGACAAAAGAATATGTCGATAGAAATACGATTTGAACGTGGAATTAGTTGAGGACTTCGTACGAATTTTCAGCTTACGGTCAATTATTTAAATTATCCAATGTTTAAACAACAACTGTCCGAGAGATTTTTGAAAAATCTCTTGTTTTCGGGAAAAATTCTTAACCTCTTCTGACTGGTGAGCTTATACGTGGACACCATGTTTGGGGTTGGCTCTGCGGGCTGAGTTTTGATGATTTTTCAAAAATTCTTGTACGATCCCTCTTGTTGATCCAAATAGATAAGTATCGCATCGTTTTCAGACCGAGGGAGCGATTTTTAGGTGCCCTTTCAAGCAATTCAATCAGATCGAAGAATCCCCTTTTTGGAAAAAGTCAAAAATCACTCTCAGTACTTGGGGATGAGGTTTGAGAATCGAATTGGAAGGTCGTCATATTTTTTGGAGGCAAGAAAAACCATTGCCACAAGACCGGTCGCGGAAAATTGAATCATACAGAATTGCCTTGTCTATGAACTCCGTTTACACACGTGTACACGAGGCTTACGCGGATAACAACATGAATGTGAACAACTGGTAAACAATAGGTACGTCTTGCCTCGGAAATATATAAAAAATTGTCAGAGTGATATTCAAATCTCATTCCCAACTATCACTGGAGATTTAGCTGTTTCAAGAAATTTGATTCTTGTTTTCGTTATAAAAATCATATTCATGGCGTGGGAATGATGTGATGTTTGTATGACTGGATCAGAAAAAGTGAGCACATGCATTTTAGACCAAAACTAGTGTTGTTGAAGATCCATCATTGATATTTTTATTCCCAATCGGGCTAATGCCCACATATGTAGATATAGCCGGACTTCTCGTGTCACGATCGTTTGATCATCCTCTAGCACTGAGAACAATTTTCGGCGACCCCCCCCCCCCCTCGGTTAGAAGAGACCAAAAGAGTTTTCCCAATTGACGGGAGATGGGTGCCGCACTACCGGCAGTCCGGTAAATGTTGTGCCATTAAGCCCATGTAATCATATGGGCTTAATGGCATGCCGGTCAGAAGAGGTTACATGACACTCAGACTCTGAGATTATTCAGAAGAACTATTGTTCCGTGACGATTGTTGAGATAGACGGATATGATTGAATATTGAGAACGTTCCATTTTTTATGAAAGAGACGAGTGAGTGACTCACAAATTTTCCAACAATTGTGGGTGAAAGGTCAACAGACATTCGGTCACGTGAATTACATAAGCGTAGGAACTTCAAGACAAGAAACTGTCTTCAGTAAGGGCCACTTTCATATTTTTCGAGAGCTAACTATGCAGCTAAATTTTGATATCTATTGGTAAGTTTATCCCGGGATCATTCATCATCTACGTAATGGAGATGATTTTTTTTTCTTTTTCATGTGTTGAACGGTCGTCTTCAGCCAATGGACTATTAGGGTAAACGTCCCAATTACTGCGAGTTTTTCGGGTACCTCCGGCTCAAACACCGCATATTTTGTGTTTACCATAAGATATCGGGCCAGGGCTTTTTCGAGGTTGTTGGTCTACGTCTTGAGAAGATATCACCCGATTTTCAGACCGATCCGAGTTAATGGAAAATTATAATAAATTAAACGCCGAGTGAAAGTCAGTGCTCCTATTACTGCGTTCGATTCCCTATTACTGTGCGGGTATTACTGCGTTTCACCTATTACTGCGTCCCAATTACTGCGAAGACAAAAGTACGGGTTTTAATAGATTTTGAACAGTTTTCCTTGGATTTTCGCGTGAATGGGTCTAGTACAACGTGATACGACGTCGATTGTAGCCTTAAATCATGTCCAAGTGGTGTGAATTTGAGTAATTCTCGATAAAAAGAGCAACGTGAGCAGGCTTGCTCGTGGCTTGCTATCCCGGCTTGGTAAATCGCAGTATTTTCATCGATTTTGAGTACTGCTCTCATGATCCAAGATAATAAATAAGTTCCAAACAATTATCCGATGCCCTGGATAATGATTGCAGCATCGAATTGTTACATTACATCGTCTTATTGGACATCCAAAAAGCATAGGTTATACACGCGGTCCCGTTGTTTATTTACATCCGAGCTGTCGAGGCCGCGAATTTTAATAACAGAGATAAAACAGCTAAATATTCAAAACATGCACTGATGGTTGCATAGTCTCACTATTATATTGAATCAAGCTAAATTCGTAAATCGGGCCTGATCACGACTCTCCCACGTACGTCCCGCGCCTGTATGTGTATGTATCTATATAATATATTATATTATTTATATATTCATACCTCCATGTCACTGTTTCGAGAACCGTATCAGGCCCGATGTACAAATCTAGCTTGTGTTCGATTTAATACGGAGATGATACAAAAACTGCATGTTTAAAATATTGATCTCTTATCTTTATATTATTATTGAATTGCCGCCGGGATGTGCTCGAATGTAAACAAACAGGGCACCGGACCGCGTGTATGACCTATGCACTTTGGATGTCCAATAAGACGATGTAATGTAACAATTCGATGCTGCAATCATTATCCAGGGCATCGGATAATTGTTTGGAACTTATTTATTATCATGGATCATGAGAGCAGTACTCAAAATCGATGAAAATATCGCGCTCTACCAAGCCGGGATAGCCAGCCACGAGCAAACCTGACAACGTTGCTCTTTTTATCGAGAATTACTCAAATTTACACCACTTGGACATGATTTAAGGCTACAATCGACATCGTATCACGTTGTACTAGACCCAATCCCGCGAAAATCCAAGGAAAACTATTCAAAATCTATTAAAACCCGTACTTTTGTCTTCGCAGTAATTGGGACGCAGTAATAGGTGAAACGCAGTAATACCCGCACAGTAATAGGGAATCGAACGCAGTAATAGGAGCACTGATTTTCACTCGGCGTTTAATTTATTATAATTTTCCATTAACTCGGATCGGTCTGAAAATCGGGAGATATCTTCTCAAGACGTAGACCAACAACCTCGAAAAAGCCCGGGCCCGATATCTTATGGTAAACACAAAATCTGCAGTGTTTGAGCCGGAGGTACCCGAAAAACTCGCAGTAATTGGGACGTTTACCCTATAACCGGGGCGGATCTCGTGGGTTAATCGTTTCGTGTTTTATCAAGGCATGTTTTTGGGATCCAGCCACTCCCCCTAACTTAATTTTCTCCGCATTTGTCTGGGAATCATGCCCATGGAGTGAGGGAAAACTCCTGAGGGGAGAAAACCTGCTCCGGAGAGTTCGTCACATTTATCATGCTACCCTTACGGCGCTCATGCCACATTTCGTGAGCATGAACACCGCAATTGTAACATTTCGTGCCTCCTCCTCACGTTGCTGAGGTGTAAGTGTCAACTAATCGATCAGAAAAGTCAGCTCGTCAAGATTGATTAGACGGAAATGGCCGGTCACCCATCCAAGTACTAACCGCGCCCGACGATGCTTAACTTCGATGATCGGCCGAGCTGACACTCAGCGACCCCACCAACTGTGTCGGCAATGGAGATGATTTCAGGCCCCCATTCCCTCCCGCTCGTGAAATGAGTTGAATGGAAAATTTTCGGGAGAATTCCTGACTCGAACAAACAGCGCAAGAAATTGGAAGACCTTCCTCCACCCTCACACCTTCACGTTGTTTATGGATTGCTCTGAAGATCAGCGCATTATCAGATCCCAAAAATCTCCTCATCCAAATAAAGAATGTTGCCAGATCAAGACGATCGGTAACTAACAAATTATGAGCGTCTCCTAACATCCAAGGAATTTTCTCCCATAACCAGTCACACATGCACTCTCAATCTCTTCGAGGCGAAAGACGTCGAAGTAGAAGCTTGTTTCGCTCCGAATCGTAGGGAAAAAACTCCTCGAACTGAAAGTGAAATTCGCCTCCTGCTCAGAGGTGAAATGAACATCGAACTCGAATATAAATTCCGGTAGTTACCTCAAATTTTCTCATTTTATGATCATCGAAAATCTTAAACAGTGTGAGACGACATAAAATTAAGACAATCACATGAATGGAAACGAAATCATGAATGTTTGCACTGTCCAAGTTCTTCAAGAATCGGCTCGAGAATGAAATAAGTCGGGGACCTTCACCAGGCAATGTTTGTGATTTTGGTTGTAAGAGTAAAGAACCTTCTCACGCCAACCTTCGAAGATTTGAATTGACTCGGAATTCCATACTAAGAAATGACTGTGATATTTACTGACATTGCTGCAGTGTTCATCGCGAGATTTATCGGCTTGAGTTCATAGGAATTGCATCACAAGTCACAACACCGATGCTCAAAGAGGTTAGGTTAGAAAGATACGATTTTATATCTATAGCATGATAAAAAAAATACCAAGATGGGTAGCTTTTTCATAGATGAATTCATAAATGAATAACGATTCTTACAACGATATTCGATTGCCTAAAATTGCTCGATCATTTCAAGATTAATTCTCACGTTTGAGTCATTTCAGTCGGACCTTCGAAGCGGATAGTCATTTGCCTTGAATCTTAAGGTGAAATGTCGATTCACTTTTGGTTGGAGGAGAGTTTTCCCTCATCCACCGTTAGAGGCATAAAAGTTTTCCAAGAGATTTGCAGTGTGCATTATGTATGTACGCTCCCTCAACTGAACAACCCCTTAATCCAGCATCTCAGTACACACAAATTAGCTCAGAACAAGAATCGAAGCCGGGCCATGAATAAACACCCACTAATCTCAACATACCTGTGGTAAGCATACTGCTTGTGTCTCCTGTAATACTGCTGAATGAGAACCGCTGCATGCCTCTCAGCCTCTTCCTGTCTCTGTCTTCCCTTGTAACTGCGGTAAGCCTTCTGAATCATGCGTGCAGCCTGATATAATTCTCTCTGTTCTCTATCCGATAATGTAAGTCTGCTAAGATCAGCTTCACCACCACATCCCATCCCACCGCTGACACCACCAACATCACCCGACTGCGAGCATGAACTTGTTGCCGATATAGCAGCGCTCGCTATACATTTATCCGTTGAACAATTACTGCTTACGGATGATGCCGATCCAACACCACTGTCTGCTAATTGGAGCTGGAGCTGAAGAAAATCACAAAAATCAGAACCACTTGGCGGTGGTGGAGATGGTGAATCTGGACTCAAACAGCTGGATGATGGTGATGATGGTGAGGCGTCTGGATCTGCGTCAGATACGGATGCAGCGCCACCGCTGCAGTCACGATATGAATCGAACAACTCGCCGCTGTCCAGAGGCTGTAGACAAAAATATATGGGTCTTTGATTGATCATTGATTGACGCATTCGATATCGAGAGTTTCCAAGATTTGAATGGGATTGTTTTGATTGAATGGTGATGCGTGATATAGACTTTCTATGGACCTAGATAAAAGGGCCATCCACGAATGATGTCATTCTGAAATCGTCTATTTTTGTATCACACATCCTTTTAGTCATATACAATCTTAATCATTTTCGGCGAATTTTTGGCAATTTTCCCATAGTCAAGCAAGATGTCATCACGTCAAGATACGCTCTGGCCCCCAATGTCACGCTCTATCACGTTCAACTCAGTTCCACCGTCACTCTAGAGTGTGACATCACTCATGGATAGGCCCTAAGGTTTTGAAAAGTTCACAATTTTTGCTTCAGTGAGCATTTTTGATCAACTATTTATATCGAAAATATTGAGAATAGAGTTACGAAACCAATTAGAACCCAAAACAAATGAATTTTCTTCATACAGTTCGTGGGCAGTCATATATTGCATTCTATTGATATTATTACGCGGAACGAAAGACTTTGAATAAAATTAATTGAATGAGCTAAAATTTCTTTTCGCGGCATGATGTGCGTAATAGTACATTTCGATACGAGGGTGTAAAATGGCACATACATTATTGTTCTGTGCGCGCATGCACAGTTTGGGAGCTAAGATAGTTCAATTCCCGAGCGCGAGAACCCTAAAACCGCGTTGAAAAGCAAGCGGCATTTTTAGGTTAGGATGATAATAGTATATTTCCGTACTGAGCGCGGTAGCCCATTTTGGGCACTAGGGCAGTTTGTCTGTCGAGCGAAGCGAGACAGACATGTCCTCCAGTGCCCAAAATGGGCTTGCAAGCGAGGTGCGGATATATTTTTTCATTACGAGAACCTTAAAATCCTATTTAAACGCGGCATTTTTAGGTTAGAGTAATAAAAAAACCTTGTCCCCTGTCCGAGTGATGGATTTCCGGTCCAAGCCGCAGGCAAAGATCGGAATCATCAAGAGGATGCAAAAAATAGGTTCTCGACACGCTGTGCGGAAATAGTACATTTCGATACAAGGGTGGAAAAATAAGTTTTACACCCGTGTATCGATGGTACTTTATGACACTGCACGTGGACGGGTAGTTTTGTACGAAGGACTGGTTATGACACGAGCGAAGCGATTGTTATAAGTCCTTCGTGACAGTGCGGAAAAGTTACTTTCTCGCACAGTGTGTCAAAAAATAAATTTTACACCCGTGTATCGAATACTATTTTTAGACAAACTGTGAGAGAAAGTGGAAAATCAGTGCGAAAGAGCTACTTTCTCGCACAGTGTGTCAAAAAATAGTATTTGTGCCTCGTTCACAAGTGTACCCGCTTCCGAGCGATTTTGACTTTCACTTGCGGCTCTGGCCGAAAACCAATCGTTCATAAACGAGCTAAAACCTCAGAAACTCGGTGCAAAATCTATTATCATTGAGGAGAGACATTTTTTCCGAGCTAAAATTTCAAAACCGTTAGGACTGAATCATTTTAAAATATTTCCATGAAACTGGTAACTAGGGAATATTCATTGACAAACTTTATTCACCAAACTAAAATCTTGAATATTTGTGCGGCTAGAATCCAACAAACTAGGAGTCAACAGAAAATCGCTACACAGAGAGCTTTTGGTCTATACAATTTCAGGTACAGTGAATACCATGAATATTTAGGAAATGCAAGGATGGCTCAGAGTCGTTGTATGGTCTCAAGCTTGGAATAGAGGAAGAGATGGCCAATGGGTATGGTAATGGAAAAGCCGATATACACGCTAGTGCACAGGAAAATTGCAGACTCGATGGACCGCGCGAGAGAGGTGAGAACGCTACCGTAGAAATTGGGCTAATGCGAAATGGCGATGAGATCGAGAATGGTTTGTGCTTGTAGGGGTGCGAGGTATATATATTGTGTCACAACTCGCTAACGTTACGGATACGGCGAAAATATCCTTCTCGGAATGATTTTAATCGCACGACGTCCTCGTAGCAACTAACGCAAACGTTAGCCTATCTTGATTTTACGATATTCCTTCCGTTACACGGTGAGTGAATTGAATTTTTGAATGCAATGGATGATATTAGAGAAGACTCAGGAATCACAGAATTTTTAGACAGCGATTTTAGGTGATTAAACTCAATAATTTTCACCAGATGGATAATGCAATTTTATGACCATGGTCGTCGGTACAATAAACATGAATATGCTAATATGCTATGATCTAGTGTACCCTGCAAAAAATGGAACACGGATACCTTCACTAAAACAACTATTACTCCGACGCGTTTGAATCTACAACAATTTTCGAAAAAGCACTTGAAAGATGAGAAAAAAATCTATCAAATCATGCCTTTCAACAAATTTTTTCATCATTGGGAAAATTTTTATTTCAACCAGTCACTCTCCATCACTATGCAAGTCAGCTAGCGTAAAAATTCTTGCGTGATGTTGTAGTTCTTTTCAAGACCTTCAAAATCTTTTTTTAAACGTTGCTCTACGATCGTTTACACCTGAGTTACAAGCGATCTAGTAGGAAGAATTTTGTGCGGGTTAAGGGTAACAAAAATACGGAAAAGGTCGTAATCCACGATTTTGACGTAGAATCTCCTGAATATTATGGAATTATTATCAGATTCATTCCAGAGATTGGTCGAAAGGACTTCAGCTCACTTCGACCAAGAAAAACTGATATACTTTCAATACCCCCGACCTGTCCAAAATTCTTTCTACGAGATCGCTTGTAACTCGAGAGTGAAAAATCGTAGAGCAACGTTCAAACAAAAAATATGAAAGTCTTGAAAAGAGCTACAACATCCCGCAAGAATTTTTACGCTAGCATGATTTGCATATAAATGGAGGGTGATTAATTGAAATGAAAATTGTTCCGATTTTGAGTACCAATTGAAGGCATGAAATTTCGTTTAAAAAAAATCTTTGAAACACATAATTTCATAGATTTTTTCCTTATCTTTCAGGTGCTTCCTGAAAAATTATTGTAGACCAAAACGCGTCGGGTGATGACTGTTTTAGTGAAGGTATCCGTGTTCCATTTTTTTGCAGGGTACTGTATGTATCCATCTATATCTCTGCGAAAATCAGCGTATTCGTCACGAGATCTTGAAAAAAATCTGCAGCATTTGATTTATCTACTCATTTGGTCTATTTTTCAATAACGCGGAATTTAGCACCAAAAATTTTTCTATTGAATCTTCCCTGACTACTCTCTCCGAGAGAAATTTCCTTTTCCGAATTATTACGGTCCGGTTTTGTACTTGAATGTCCGGAATGCAATTATTCTGCTAAATACTGACAAAGACAAAGACCTTCCCAAGATGCATTGTTGTGAGCCTTTCCGGCTATATAATAGCCTCAAAATGTGTCAGAATCAGGACCCGAAAAGGCATTTTCTTGCTCGAATTTACCCAGATACTTGCATGAATAATTCTCACATTTCACTATCACAAAATCTTCTTTTGAATTTATAAAATTTTCTAACAAATCAAAAAATCTCTACACAAAACAAATCAGAATCTAATAATCTTTGACAATAAAAATCTATCAAATGTTTCCGTACCAAAGTTCATCAATACATAAATTGCAAAGTGCACATTTATATAGAAACAGACAAGCCAAAATTTGTCTTTCTCTCTCCTTGTCTTCTTGGTATGTATGTATAATCCTAACGCAGGCGCGCGACACCACGAGATCCAGGAAATTCACTTCGCTACCCTCGTGACCTTAATCCGAATAGAGAACGCGTAGCGAGTAGGAAATGGTAGTAGGGGATCGAGCAAAAGTCTAGACTCGGAAATTGGTGAGGCGAGAAGTAGGAAAAGGCTGCTGCAGGCAGGCTAAGCTAAACCCGTCTATCCTTACTTCTACACTATATAAACCCGAAAATTCAACTCTCTCATCTCACTCTCTCTTAGGTTTGAAAGTTGGTGGGAAATCGTAGAGAAATTCAAAACTTGTCTCAAACGAAGAACTTACCATTTGTTCCATAAGAGCATCCTCAAGTGGAGGTAGTGTTGGAGGTGAAGATGCAGAATCAGAATCACATTGCTCTCTCTTGATCCTCTCTGGTAGAGCAGCTATAATTTGCTCTGCCAAGGTCAGCACCCTCGCGTCCTCCTCCCCTATACATAATTATCAAAAAAATTCAATTAATTTGTTCATTTTTTAATTGCATTTTTAGTGGTGATAAAATTATTCCTATGGGAGACCAATTAAGTAGGGGACTAACACCAAATATCCAAATATGTTAAGTATGATTGCGATTGTTAGTTTGTACATCACGTAAAACTGTAATTACTATCACACAATTACGAGTCATTACATCTGTCTACTATTACATGAATGTACTGTAGATCATTCGATAGTGTAGAATAGTAGACAGATGTTTGAGAAATTGTAGTATTAGTTGTAGTAGTAGTAGTAGTAGTAGTAGTTCAGGTGATGCCAATTGTGATACTATAATCCACGATGAGCTCGAATGAATATTCATACGGGGTAGGGGAGGTTCAAAAGCTATTGTCAGTGAGATAGTTATTACAGAGAAGTACACAGATATGTACATATAGATATAGAAAGACCACACACAGATATATGTGTTTGATTATCACACTAACACACAACATCAAAGCCAATTTCATTTTTTTTATTGCCACATTTCATTTTTTGACGAATATCGATACAAAAAAAAATATAGTGTGGTAGACTGGCAGATCTTGCTCCAATCTGGCATTTTTACTTCTATTACTCAACACTTCAAAACTCCAGAAAAGGAATCTAAAAGAAGGTTTCATATTCGGATAATATCAATAAACGAAAACACCCACCGATAGCCCCTCTCTGAATCGTACGAATGGCCAAGCAATGATGGCAGTGGTAGCCACGAAAGTTGTATTACTTTTTTTTATGCACTACGGATAGTCAGCCAATATTCGTATGTTATATCGATACAGCAAAAATATGTATGTTCGAGAGGTAGAATGGTGGGAGGGGGGGAGAGGGTTTGGAAGAGTCTGTGATCTGCGGAAACGTAGCGTGAATATGGAAACAGATGTATGAGCTGTATATACATCGAGGTTCTTGAACAGAGATATTGGCTTAGGTATATTCGAATATAAAATGCATTTCCGACACTTTTTCTCCTCATTGATAGGAGATGTACGCGATCTTTTTTTTTTCATATGTTTTTTTGGCATACCTACAGATTTTTGAATTCGAAGTTTGAATTTTCAATGGAGACAAAAATTTTTCGTGAAATGACGACCCAAATATTTGTTGGTATTTGAGATAATCACGTTGAAAGGTGGATTTTTTGAAGACATGCCAGGGAATCCCAGAGTCGACTTTAGATTGAAATTCAAAGAGAACTTCGGAACTTCAATTATTGTAAATGGTTTATCATAACTTATCTTAGAGGCTATTCATAAATTACATATGGCGTTTGAGGGTAGCGAAGTAACGCAATTTTATGAGTAAGCAGTTTACCATTCACAAAGTCGAAAGATAAGGAAATAGCTCCAAAATCTATCCATAAGTAATTCATGGTTAGCCCCTCAAGGAAAGGTGCAACCCTAGTTTTGAAGTCTGGCAAGAAAAATCATGGGGGCTGAAGCGTCATATCGATAACTATCTCATTGAAATCATAACAATGGCGTAGTCAATTTCTGAAAAAAAATCCTTGACAATTTTTATTATCTGGCTTCCACCCCATTCAAGATCAGTTCTTCGAAGAGAAATTCAAGGCCGATTAGTCAAATTACGTAAGACTAGTTCCATTTTTTCGAGTAAAATTCTGAACTTTACATCATAAAGCCTCATAATTCCGTTCATATCGACTTTTCGGAAGACTACGAGAACACTTTTCCGTTTAGATGAAAAAATACGTCAAAAATGTGGAGAAAAATGCCAAAAGTAACGTTAAATGTCATGAAAAAATTGTATTATGATGTGGCGGCATTTCAAGAAGATAATTTCTTTATAGCCACCGACACATAAAATGCACCGTATTCCGTGCACTTACGCTGACGCATAGGTTGAATAGTACCGCCAACCAGAATTTCAGACCGATTTTTCGAGTATGTAGGACTAGTTCCATTTCGTCAAGTCAAAAATCTGGATTCACCCATTTGAATGCCTCATTTACATCGAAACAGTGTACAAACGATTATATTTCTTCACTATTTTGAAGTAACGAAAAGTATAACGAAACAAATATCATGAAACAATTATATAATTGTATATGAGGTATTTTAACGAGAAAACTCATCACGGCGACCGACGTACAAAGTGCGCTATTTACATGCACCTACGCCGTCGTAGATTGCCCGCGGATGGGTTTGGCGATCCATTTAAGGGGACATGAGCCAAAAATAAAAATAGAGAAAAAGTTTTCTCTCCTCTAGAACTCACGACGCCATCATTTCTATCTCGCAAAAACGCCCATCAACATGGATCTGCAGCCCCCACAATTTTTTGAGCCAAATTTCGAAATTAAAGTTGCACATTCCCTTGATAGTATCACTGTACAGACGGAAACTCGATTAGAAAGAAGCGGTCGATATTGATGAAAGCTCAGGTGGCACGAATTAAATAGTCAGACTTATATGCAAAAATGATGGTTGGAATGATCACAGTGGTGATACATCAAATTACCCAATGAAAAATTACAGAGTTACAATTGTAAAAACACCCATGATGCATTAAAATTGGATGACTACTAAAAGCACACTTAAGGATAAGCAGAAATGTTCATCTTATGCCATTACATTTTCAGTGAGTACGAATCGAATGGCTGGTTGGTTTGATTTACGAATGTTTTATGCGTGTCGAATGTATCCAGGGCAAGGGGCATAGATATATATGGGAACATTGAAAGACACCGTGGATATCAACTATTCTGCTATTGTGACTGCTGCGAAGGTGTACAGAAACGTTTCGTATATCACGCACTAGCATACGTATGGATATATCAATCAATGCTGAATCCAAGGCACATATATATAGAGCTCACCAACGCCAAGCAACACCAAACCAATCCACACTGTTCAAAGCAGGCTTTTGTATAGGAGTAAATCTTACGCGCTGTGTGGTATACATTCATCAATATACATAGACCTACTAACACCCAAACCAAGACCTATAGCTTTCAAGAGGATCTACTGGTGTGCAAGTCCCTACAATCAACATACGAATCCAATTGCACGTTGTAGAGAGTGATGCGAGTCTGGGAACTCTTTTTTTTTTCAATTTCCTCAGCAATGGGTACTACTATAGGTTCCTGAATTCATCCGTATCTAAATAAATTCCAACATAACCGAGAACATCTCACGCTCACTTCAAAATTTGTAAATTAATCGATCTCTGGGTGTGAGACCACTAGCAATCCCACTCAATTCATGATTTCAAAAACATTGTCCTCTTTGACAAGTGTCGAAATACAGGCTGATTGAGGAAAATTGTTGGATAGAATCGTCGTTACTTTGAAGTACTAAACATAATTCAATCGCGTTTATTGCTTTGAATTCATTTCCCTACAAAAGTATTCAAGAACGCGAATTTTGATAATACATGGAAATGATCTGGAGCACTTCTGAATGCGTTTGTTCAACAATTTCATGTAAATTTCTATCGGTCGATGAAATTTTGTTATGTGAGTTCTCGTGATCATCTAAAATGATTTGCTTTGTCAAAGAATATGGATCTGATTAATAAAAGATTCAGGGTCCGACAGAACTTATTTGAATGATTCCTCACATGTACTAATGTCTAGTCAAAACTAACCGCGCCGACCAGAACATATACACTCCTTAAGTATGACTAAGAATACACGCGGGGTAAGCCCCACCCCAGAAACAGAATCTCTAGCTTTTGAGAATTGAACGAAATATATAAATGAAATATAAGGTGAATGGTTCCCCCGGAATATATATTTTTCCAAATCATAACGTATAGGAAAAACGTGGGGTTAAAACCACCCCAATAATAGAATTTCTAGTTCTCGGACACCAAGCAAAATATCGGGATGAGTTTTGAACGGAATTGTATCCTCAAAATCAATTATTGAGTTCTGGAGCATTTGAGATAGCATTCCAGCCCGCGAAATATGGTTATATTCTGGATCCTCAAAGGGTAGTACTTCGCAGAGGTTGAATACTCGTGGGGTATGGACCACCCAATGAACTTATGGTCCCAGCGACAACTGGTGGCTCACGTGAAAAGACTACAGAAGTCAAAGGTAATCTCCGAGTACTATTGACTCTGAGATGTTGAATACAATGGGGTGTGACCCACCCTGCGACGTTGAATACAGTGGGGTGTAAGGCACCAGAAGGGTGCCTTACAACCCATGATACGTCCAGAATGAAAATGTTGAGGCAAACCCGTTCCGTACTTCTCTAAAATTAGATCGGCAATCATGCAGAGTCAGCTTGGGGTGTGAGCTACCCCAATTTTATGCTCCGGGCAAACAATTTTGAAAGAATTCATGAGTACTTGTAGGTTTTTCGAATCAAAATGAGATATTCTGGTCCAATTGACTCCTAATATTGCTGCAAATTTAATAGAGACGAGCAAAGGTAAGATTTATCCAGCAATTTCCTTTCAATAATCCTACTCACGAACCGTACGAGCGGTACAAGAAATGAATTTTCATGGAAATGAATTGTTTTCATCTCTGAGCGACCTGAGCACATCATAAATACCATCAAAGTCCAATATTTTGACAGAACTCACAGAGAAGAGAAAGGAAGCAAATGGTTCTAATTCCACATTGATTACACATCGAATGCAACTGCCTCATGAGGAAGATTCTACGATTGAGTCATGCGAGATTGTAAAATGGATCAAGGATTTCTTTCGATTAGATAAACACTCGCAGCTCCAAACATGATCAGTTTTATACAAAATATCCAGTTGTGAAACTAACAATCATATCTTATGTGGTGCAACATCAGAACGTCATTCGTGAGAAAAATTCAACATCGATAACAGAGAACATTAATATAAAGTTGTCAGAGTGTTAGTATTGACACACACAGAGATTACGGAAATTTGCAAGGACAGAGATATAAATATTGTATCAGTAACAGAGAGCCAACACCGCATGAGGAGATAAGTACGGACCTACGGATTCCGAGGGGCTTGGCGCGTTATCGATACCCTGTTGACCAAGACCTAATGCTGAATCGTCATCCTGCAGCAAGTCCATATTGTCCAGAAGCGGTGAGTTACCTGCATCACGTTCGTATGGTTTCGATATAAAATCCCCAATTGAGAGTTGAACATTCAAAGTTACAGGGCGGGGAAACGCGGTTCTGTGTTATTTTTTATCAGGGATGATGTTCATTCGATATTCAACGGTCATAGGGAGCGCGTACTGTATAGTGTACAAATACTGGCAGTGTATGATCATTTCTGTGAGATCAATCTTATTCTTAATAGAACTATAACTTCAGGATAGGAGAAAAATTCAGGCATCGAATCTTAGCCTTCACTCCGGATTGACATGTGAATTCTGAGCATCATTTTTGTAGAAATGATCGAACCGCCAGTGATGGTTTAGAAGACATCAAGAAAAGTTTAAAAATTACTACAGAATGAAAAGGATTCCATAAGACAAACAAGTGGGAATGAAGTGTAAGAAGAAGATTTTGATTTGTAATAAAAAATATGAAACTTTCATTCTTGATTTGAATTTGGAGTAGGAGAAGAGAAACATCTTCCATGGACGCAAATATGGAAACAATGTATGTCATCTAGAAGAAAATGTAACCATAACACCAAATTTTATGCGGAGGCTGAGCATTCCTGTTGTTTCATTTTTCATTTTCTTTCTGACAAGTCTCAATGAAAGTATTATGAGCAACACCGATAAGCGGATGAATTGTTCAACGGCCGGAAGCGACCACCAGAGACTCAACTTAGCTCGCTCCATCAATACAATTTTTCAAAGCTCCTTTCTGGCTCAAGAATTACTTTCACTACTGTGTCCAAGGCATATACCTAACAACAGGAGGCTTTGCAAAACTCCTAAACACCAAGATGGAACACCAAAAAGGAATAAGATAATATTATAGGATGACAGTGCAAGGTAACTTCAATAAGTGAAGGTAAAATACTGTAATAAATAGCTTAAGGGAAGAAGGAACAGATCATATGGGAACTTTGGAAGATATATGGACAGGGTGTTTACCGAGTCGACTGGGAAACCCCCAGATTTCCTAGGTTATCCAGAGTCGAATGGAAGATATCTACGTCTAAAATACACTGCTGAGGGAAAAAATTAGAATGCTCTTTCAAGACGAGGCTTTTTTCATAGAAATTTCAAAGCTGAACTCGGTAAATTTTTTAAATACGAATTTTCCTGAATCATTTGGCTTGTGCAGTAAGGAATGAGCTATTGAATCAAAATGAGGAATATTTAAGATCAGTCGATGCAAGAATCTAGGGATTGGATTCAATCGCTTGCTGAAATATCAGTATAAGGTCGTGTTTTACAAGTCATTCATCTTCACACCGAAAATCCGAGTCGGGAAACCTGAAGTACCATGTTCCTGAAATCAAACCACTGCATTCCCTAGTTATCAAACTATCAAATCCCATCCCTGAATATCGTAATGGTTTTCTGTATTTAGGTCGGTAGACACCCTGATTATCAAAGGACATCGGGAATGACAAACAGTTACATTAAAGGTAATAGAAATATAGAAACAAAAAACTAACAGAGAGCTAGATCGAGACCACTGTCTTGGGATGGCCTCCTAGGGCTTGGGCTTGCCGGTCTTAAGAAGAGTCTCTCATCTTGACGTCTGGTTTCCAAGCAATTCAGTTCTTCAGCAATGGCCCCGTGACCATTTTCAGCTGCCAGCTCAGTAGCGCTCCTGTTCCGACAATCCCGTACGCGCAGCGCCATCGCATTCCATCTGCGAGCAAAACGAGACAGAAAACCCTTTTTTTTTGTGTGTACAGTAGGTTCAGTTTCTTTCTCTGTCTGTCTGACTGTCTGTCTGTCTATGAGTGTATATGTGATAATACGATGCTTGCCCAGGGCGCTTTTCCTGGGAAATTTCAACTTCCAGCTCTGGCTTCCTCGTTATGTTCGCACTGCTGCACACGACGACCTGCCAGAGCTGTTCTCCAATACATACATAAACATACATGTATGTATATATGTAAGTATTTATGTGTGTATATTTGTGTGAATGTATGTATAAAAAGCTTCTTTAGCGCTCTGTCTGACCGTGTCGTCGTCTGATGCGATTTCGTCGTTTGTGAAATTTTTTGCCACCCTGTGCTTTTCTGTTGCTGATGCTTCCACTATTCCAGGACGATGCTCAGTTCTCTCACTTGGAGCTTGTTTCACGCTCGTCTCTTTTATTCTCACATTTTTGATTTTTGCCCTTTCTGATGCTGTTGCGTACTTTCCTGAGAGGACTGTATTGTGTAGTTTTCTGTACAGATGGTCCTGTCTTTTCGCATACATTGCTTAATTACGTTTTCTCGTGAATTAATGCGATCTCCGAGAGAATGCGGGAACGAGGGGTTTTTTGTTATGATGGAATCGACAGGATTGACCCTTTTCAAGTTCTTACGTCCCGTTCGATACTCTTGAAACGTTTCCAATTGTAATGAATAGTGTTGGTGAAGAAGTATGTGTATTATTTCGGGGAATTCATGCAGATCTAATTGACCTAAAGAGTGAGAAGAATGGGGCTGAAGTAGGAGTTGCAATTTTTCATGTTTATCCTGTCATGGATAACTACCTATTTGGAAAGTGTTGTTGAATCATTGAGTGTGAATCGAGGTCGCAATTGATAAATAATGGGCGATTCTGAATGCTATGATTTGGGAGTGAATAAATTATTGCGGGATCAATTGTAGACCGAAGACGAGTTTTCTTACTCACAAACATCATAGAACATCAAACTTTCAACAACTATCTTGAATCAGTTCGGGAGGAGTCGATCTTTCCTTAACACGAGAAGTATCGCTCCTAAGTATAGCATTTAAAATATACATATGACTTTGATGGGTCGAAGTGATAATCCACTCCAAGAGACTGAAGAGAACTGAGCAAAACTGGAAAACTCAGACGGCGACATTGACAGACAATTTTTATATTATTGTATGAGATTTTCTTCGAAAGAATTTGCTACTCTCCAGATCTGAGCCAAAAATTTTGATTCCAATGAGAAGTTTGACCCTCGACCACATTTTGGCATCAAATTTCCACAGATCTTGAGAGTAAAAATTCGTGTGATTTACTCTAAATCCCTTGGAGCTGGATTTCACTCTATAACCATATTTGCCAATGATTTTTGATAGACTTTCCGTATCACAGAAAACATTTGTCTCATGACTGTATTTAGCATTAGATAATCCGCTGAATCAATAATGGCCAATAACTTCGGAATAATTTTCGATTGTTTCATGGATAACCTCAGTCACATAAGATGTCAAGGAGTGTCCATGCTTGTTTTTTGAAATCGGCTTATCATATTCATCATAATTTTCCATGCCGATTTCGAAAAAAAATTTTTGCGATGTTTACAAAAAATTTTGCCAAGACAGAGTGAGACTCCACTCCAAGAGATTTATAAAACCTACAATAGCGATATAATATCATCAATATTATAAATAATAATGCGTGTAGTTTTATGCAAACGTAAAGGATTTGAATTGAGTATCATGTCAAATAGCGTGGATGACTTACCGGTAAAGTATTCTGGCGGTATCTGCATGCCCAGCAGCGCAAGCCCACGCCAAAGGCGTTAGACCGGCTGCGTCCTGGCGTAGCGCGTCAACCTCGGCATCGAGAACGCAACTCGGGTTTTCGGCGCGCCAATGTAACAAAGCACAAGCTAACCGTGAGTAACCCAGTCCAGCAGCCAAATGCAGCAGCGTTGGACCACCCGATTGGAGAGGCTCTGCGCCGTTTCGCCAAGGCCGTACTACAGCATCCTGATAACAAGGAAAGTCATACGGATGGTGTTTTGAAAATGTAACGTTCTTCCTCATTATTGCAAAGATTTTCATCCGTTCAAAAACGACACATGAAAAGTAGTGGTGTCTCAAATCGGTTTCTCGTGATTCCATACTGGGAAGGTCCACAAAAAATTCGGAGACACCTGCGAGGCTATTTCTGTTTCGCTTTTTGGTTCCATCAGAGCATAAATAGATCATGACTGTATTTTATTAACAAGGGGGGACCACGGGGTCCGGGTCACCGATCGCCCCCAAGATTTTTTTAGTTTTGTACTGTCGAGAAGGTAAAGAATCCAGAGTAACACTGTCAAATGGGTCTCCTAACATTGCTCATATAGACCCATTTGAAAAGTGATCTACATAGATATACTGGTAACGCTAACGTTTTTGCTTGGAGCTCTGGACAGGAGGCCCACTTGACGGACTTGATGTAGATTCCTCATATCCTAGGTAGTACCAAACTGTGAAAAAATTTTGGGGATGATTAACGACCCGGACCCCGTGCCCCCCCCCCCCGTAAGTTGGATGTATCTCGAGTTTGAACTAAGATTATGCGATGCAGTTTGCGCCATTCGAAAGATCTTAAAAAACCTGTCGATGAATCCTGATGATTTTCATTCAGCTTCTTGAGGCCCTGGTCAGGCAAAACCCGGAAAAATTAGGCTAGCCTGATTATCCCAGGGAGCAATTTCTTTTAACTTTCCAAAAATATGATTTTTCATCATTCTAACCTAAAAAAGCCGCATTCAAATGCGGTTTTAGGGTTCTCGTGATGAAAAATCATTATTGCTCTGTGCTCGCAGGCCCATTTCGGGCGCGGAGGACTTCTTTCCCTCGCTTCGCTCGGGAAATAAATTGTCCCGAACTGGGCGTACGCGCCCAGGGCAATAATGTACTATTTCATGCAAATTTGCACGATTCTTGTGATGAATCTAATTAGAAGTTGTTTTTTGCTGTTTTATGCGTTTTTGGTCAATTCCCGACTTTTGATTCTTTGACCGATCAGAAAACAGCAACAGCGATTTATGCGCATGCGCGTAGTTGTACGAATTTCCAAATAGTTCTAATCAAAAACTGAGGCAGTTTTCTTGAAAATGACCCCTTGCAAAGGTCTATTCCACGTCCCCAGTCAGTAACTACGGCAGCTTGATTGAAAGAATAGGATGCTGGGCCAGAGCGAGATGACCTAACCTACTCTGGACCGAAGCCTTGAGCCCTTCTCTAGCAGCCATGCTATTGGTGGTGTTGATAATCTTGATGTCTGAAGAACCGCGTATTTCCAGTCCCAGTCGACGAAATTGAACTTGGCAAGTGGTAGTTTTCAACGAGATATTCTTAGCTCTCAATTGAAACTACTTTGGGATTTGTCAAACGACGCACATTCGCAGAAATCGCTGTTTTCTAATTGATTAGAGAATGAAATATCACAAAATTAAACAACAAACGCATCAAACAGCGAAAAAATAACTTCGGATTACTTTCATTGCGAAGATTGTGCAATTTGCAGGAGAAATCATATTTTTGAAAAATTAAAAAAAAATTCTTTTTGAGATAACCAGGCTAGCCTAATTCTCACGGATTTTGCCTGATCAGGGCCTGAAAAAGCTTTACGAGAGTTTTCGAGGCTATTATCGATAGGTGTTTCCAAGATCTTCTGAATGGTGTGAACAACATTATATTGTCTTGAGCCAAACTCGAGATGAATCCAATTGAGTAAATAAGTAAAGGTTAAAAAGAATTTTTAAAAAACGCTTTTATTCACTGATCCAAACGGCGTGGTGAAGCTCGGCGTAGTGTATTAGAAATAGAATTTGAGAGACCGATAAAAAAAATCGCGCAGAAAGGGATTGCACGGTACACGAGAAACTATGCGTACACTGGGCAGCCTATATAAGCCCTAGGGGTGTCTCATATAAGAATGTGGCGCCAATCTGTGGCGAGTCACACACTCATCATTACGTGCAGCAGATAATACTGTAGTCAAGGAGGACAACCTACCCCCCCCCCCCCCCCACCGCGTACGACCGCTAACGCTCAATCGTCTACCCTCCCTACTCAATTGATTGAAGTCGTCAATCATGGGGTCCCTAAGCGAACGAGAAACAGGGCGCCAAAATGTTGTTCCAGAAATGGGGGAAAAATACCATGGCCAACAATAAGAACTATGGCCAAGGCGAAGTGAAATAAAAGCGTTCAAATAAAAAAGATCATGATTTTTATGCTATGGTGGAATCGGAAAGTGAAACAGAAATAGCTCCGCAGGCGTCTCCGAAAATTTTTTGGGCCCTCCCAGTGGGTGGATATAATTCATACTATGGATCATTGAATCGAATGAGAATCACGTGAAACCGATCCGAGACATCACATTTTATGTGTCGTTTTTTAATAGAATTGATCATTGATAAAGGGAGTTTACGAAAAATAGCTCAATCTAGTTCAATAAGGAGATGTCTGAGTTCTGATTGGAACTGGATAATCTGAGTAGTTAAGAAATTCATCCGCCTCTAAAATCTGTTTCTGACAAGATTTCTTGAACTTCAAAGGATCAATCGCAATTTTGTGCGAACTCCTGAAAAAAATCATATCCTTTTCCAACACAAATTTTTTTCCTATCTGTGAAAATTTGAGACCCAGCATGAAAACTAAAAAGATGATATTGAAATATGAACCATCAGCAGAGTTTTACCATGTGATATTTCCTCGGCTTCACTGTCCTTGACATTTTTCATTTCTCAAAGACATTCTACATTTACAAACACGCTACTCAAAAAATCTCCCATCCTTGATCTAACATCGTTGGTAGCGAGAAAAAGATCAGTCTGGCATGAAAAATGGCAAAAGAGAACAGCATAAACTTATTACACCGCAATTTCGTCACATAATTTACGAATATTACAGCAAAAACGAGGTATTACGCTGGTAAGAGAAGCATCAATATTTCACGACTTACAAACAGCTACTTCTCAAAACCATTGTTACCCAGCACGGCGTCATATCTTATTTGACGACTCATCAATAAGAAGTACATCCTTTTAGGACCATATATTATGGAAGCATCGTTCACAAATATGGACTGCTCAATATAACGAGAACTGAATCGTTGCTACAGAATAAAATTCTTCAACGATCGATCTCGTAAATTCTACGATGATAAATCCTGTCATAAACTCGACGGCGAGCAGTAGTAGCATATAAAATAGCCCATTAACTACTCAAATATATCGTAAATCATTATTAACCCCACTCATAGAATTCATTTTCTACACTTCTACTATCTAAGCTATTCCACGACAATAAAAAAAATACACTATATCAAGGTTGAAAAAATTATTATTCAGTACCTGGCAATAGGCAACGAGCCGCTCCTCTAAGTGTGCAGCAGGTGAAGGTGGTCCTGGTCCTTGCAACCTTGTTTCAACATCCGCTAACCTATCCAGAAGTGCTTTTTCAGGACTAGGTTCACTTTGAGGTGGCCTTCGGTACTCGAACGCTACGCTGTCCGAGACTACAAAACCATCACAGGCGACCTGGAGTGATGCAAATCCTACTGAATGGGCAGGACACCTGCATCGGAGTACACCAGGTTGAACAAGGTGAGCCTCAACGGGTTCACCGTCAAAGAGGATTGAGTAGGTCTGGTTGCTATTGCTACTCGTCCATGGACCTGCCACTAGCACCTGAGAACATTTAATTAATGCCGATGTGGTTGATATTATGATCAAGGAGATGAGTTTTTGATTGGTGATAATAGTATTTGCCAATAGTATTTCAAGACTTAAAGACCAAGCACAAAGAACGAGATAGTGAGTGATTTGATGAATCCCTGTCAATATTTCCATGAAGGTGTATTTTTGAGAGTGCAAACATTTGTCCGGCAAGAGAAATTCTTTCAGATTTGTTTGTTTGCATTTTTAGAAATGAGAAACATCTTGACGACCCTGCTTGGAATTTAGGATAGATTTCACAGGTCACACCGTAATGCAGGGTCCCATATTTGTTCGGATCGAATATTAAATTCATGCATGAATGGAATGGGGAAGAGAAAAACTTCGCACAAAAGAGAGTATGGGTTTCTTCCCATTCCATTCCCGGCTCAAAAAGTATCCCAATCCTTTTCAAATGGGACGCGCATCGAGTACAAGGGTTTTGAGGTAAATTATCGTATGCACAGTACGAAGCTATGAAAAAACGCGAATTGTGAAATTTTCAATACGATACATCTACAATGAAAGAGGTTTTTGAAATCGGATTATTTCAGGAAACTTTCAACAAAAGATGATAAATTTGTAAGGAAGTTCTGTGTAACGAATGGCTCGCACACTGCTGAGGCGAAAATTGATCGTTCACAGTCTGACCACGTGAAAAGAAAGAAGAAAACGGCCCACTTTAACGGAATTAACGAGGGCGTAAATCATCCGATTGCCAATAATTACGCGCACAGCCGCTAACTAATGCGCATATTACAATCTAGCAAATTGTTTTCTCGCAGAATTCATGCCTCCAGGGATTTTACAGAATTACCAAAATTGATGACTCTCTTTTCCACGCAAGATGTCCACAATTATGGTGTTATTGTATATTATTTTTGGTGAAGCATGAGCACACGTGCGTTTTCGTTTTGCATGAATGAAACAATAATAAATCATGCAACTCGGATAATGATACGCGACAAAGAATGAAAATATAATGAATGATTTGTGATGAAGTTATTCCATATTGAGAATGGTATGAGATTAGATCGAAATATCACGTGATGCCCGAGGAAATCATTGTTGTATAAATTGTAGTCCGACAAGATTCCATAGAAACTGTGATATGTCATATATAAATCGCCAAGTCTTATAAAGTTTTTGTCCGTACATGTAAAGATACGCGAAAGTCTAGCCCGAGTATTTTGAAATATTTTGAAATTGGTAACGAAGAGCATTCCTGACCAAGATGGAGATTGGCGTGTTATTTTCCACGTTAGATGTACAACTTCACTTTCCAGGAAAAAACTTACTGACACTGAACAGTTAGATAAACTGTGATAAATATAAGCGAGATCTGTTTTTGAAATGAAAGCGGGTCGCGGAGTGAGTGAGAGCTGACCCGGTCGTAACTTTGTTGAGTAAGGTCCCAGTATTGTGAAGATAATAGCCGTCTGATATTCCACCATGATGAGATCAATCCTCTCATAATCTATATTAGTCACGTACGCGTACTCAATGGAACTATTCACCACAAACTTGAATAACACTAAATAACTATACTGTGTCATCCATCCTGTCGTTGATTAGTGAACAGTTTGATCAATCACGAAGAGACTCATTGAAGCGATTGATTTGGAAAATACTAAGGGGCCACCTACAAACTAAGTAGACAGCTAGGGAGAGGGAGGAGTCTGAGAATATTTCTAAAAAACTACGGGGGACGGGGAATGGTCCACGGTCTCGACTACGTAGACCGATCTACATATCCAAAAACATTATTTCGCATGTCTACTGTATAGACCTTTTTGAATGTAAGAATCTCTCCATTGACAGCCTTCTAGAGTATATTTTGAAGGTTTTATGAATGTAGATATCCACTAGAAAAAGGATCTCAAACTACGATTCCTCTTCATTCAAATCCGAGCCATCGCCGCCTGCTCTCTCTCTCTACATTCTAATCGAATTCAAAAATTCATCTCATGGAAAATCAAGCTGCATAATTTCTACAGTAAATTCTCTTCTTTCTCTAAAAATGCGAACAGATTTCATCCCGGAAACGAGAAAGAAATGCGTCTCAAACTAGATTTTAAAAACTGATCAGTCTCATGCTTCGTTGCTGTAAGTATGTAAGATCTGAGTCAAAGTACTCAAAATCCAATATCGTTTTCTGAAAGGATAGTAAAAAATTCTTCGTTGAAATCATACAGCGCAATATTTTATAAGACGCACCGTTCGAATAAACTAGAGCTTGGAGGAATGAAATTGATCCTGAAGGTGTCTCAGAACAGAACCTTCTCTCGGATGTATTTTCCGTATAATTTATCAAAAAACTACGCAGTTCCTTGGAAGGAGGGGGCCTACTCTGTTAAAAAAAACTACGGTCATCTGCAAGCAGGGGGTGGCGTTAAAAAACGGCCAAATTGCACCGATGTAATTTGAGGACGACCCCTAAGTACACTTGGCTTCAACAGATACTTTCCGAAGGCGCAGGGAATGCTAGGGGATCCTTTCCTGCGGCAATCAAAATATAAACTGTCTCTATGTGGTGAAGACATCAGAAGCTCGCTCGCAGGAACGGATCCCCTGCACCTCCGGAAAGTATCTGTTGACGTCAAAAATACATGCCATGCTCACGATTAGATTAGGTAGCTAATATTTCGAATCGTGATGTCGCATGCATGATCTTCGAACAAGAAACAAATCTCAAAAACTCCTCAAACTCATCAAACTCATATGAAAAATAATCAATTCTGGATAACTATACATGAAAGATATGAATTTCACCAACCTTGACACCACCCTCGACATAACTCCATTCAGGGCTATACTCCGATATGTGTGCCGTTGCACTACCCGGATGACAATGTTGTTCACTTTCAGGACTTATCCGATGCCCACTTGGATCCTGCTGTTTACTCGTACAGTCCGGTTCCGAATTTTGATGAGTCCCAGAATGATGATGAGCCGCATTTTCAAATTCATGCAGTTCTGGCAGATCGCTGAACATGTCAAAGGCGTCAAGATTCACCAGAACATCATCCGTTGAATCTATAAAGTCCATTGGATTCATCATACTGCCATGATCTGCAGGTGATGGAGATGGCGATGGGTGAACCATATTTGCAGATAAAGTTCGTTGGATATCTTCTTGGCTAAGGTCAAGAGTTTCAACAAAATCAGAAACGCCTGGAACGTTCGATCCGCTGCCTGTTTGGTGAGCTGAGCCACAGTCTGACACGATACCGCTCCTAAAAATTGATAGAGGGGTGAAGGGTTACATTGGTAGACGTTGAAGGTCCGAGTTATGGAATTTATGATGAAATATGCAGGAGATGTTTTTGAAGAAGTCGTGTGTGATTTTTTCACGCAATTCATAACGAAATTTGGGAAAAAGTCTCGCTGATCTTGTTAAGTTCTGTAAAGTGTATTTGGAATTTTATGAGGGCATAATTTATCCATATTCCTTTCAAAAATCACAGAGATTCCTGTACATTAGAGAGATGATGATGACGGTTCTAAAAGCTAACAGCCAATTATCGATATTGTGTCACTATATTTTATCTGCCAGAGTTTCAAAACGATGTTTGTATCAGTAGATTGGATTCGATATTGGGTATATCAAATCCAATATGTTTGATTTTCCCTGCTTTCGATGGCATCGAATTCAAATGATATCGGCCCACTTGTGGTATCTCAGTCCTTTGGGACAACGTGTGACAACAAGATGTCGATAGACTGTACAAATTATTGCCACAATATGGCTTGAAATGATATGTCAATGAAACGCATCAATCGAATTCTAACGTGGATGAACTCATTCATCTCAAATAGACGTTTTGGTGAGGGAAATTTTTACAGTTTGAACTAAAAAGTGTTCCAAACCGAATTTATTCACGATCAAAGTCTTAGGAGGAGATGATTATTTGTAGATGTGAAGTAGTACTTAATTTTTCAATGTTTTTGGACAAATAATCAATCTTAGATGAGTTCTTCAATTAAATCCCTGAAAATTTTACTTGTGAAATATTAAATCTCACTCACATTGAAGAAAAATCTAGAAACAGTGCTCGACTATTGATTCAAAGTTAGCTAACAAACTGTACAAAAGAATTTCAAAGATTATACTCTAGATCGATAGTGGCACTTTGCCAACAAAACGAAGAAATTCAGTGGTGAAGGGTTTTTTGATTTCGGCAACTTTCTAGAGGCAACATCAAATCCAGTCGTCGAAATTCATCACGAGATTCGATATTCCATTCATATCCATTCAGAATTTGTCCATGCTATGTTTCATGCTTGAATTTTTTGGAAATATTGAATGATTCTAAGGGGAAAAGAGGGACTCGGTCAGTTCCGTATGAATTTCAGCTGATTTCTTGTGTATTTGATATCCAGGTTTGAAAGCAGAATACATTACCAATTTTGTTCATTTCGTTGATTTGGGGTTTTTATTCGAAGTCATATAAGGAAGCTATTATAACCGCTTTCTTACTGATAACGATGGAGATTAAAATCATCGGAATCGCTCGACACAGGCAGCAAATGGGACTCTACTAAAATTCAACGAATTTCAAAATAGATTTTGTCACAAACCCTGTTTGGTACTATCCGAAAATGTTTGATCGGTTCTCCAATGATCAAAACTTAAACTTCGAATTCCTCAGTACCATCAATAATGAAAGTGAAAGTTTAACCTATAAACTCATTTTTTTTTGTATGATAACCATAGATTCAATAATTGAGATACTCACCCGTGACTACTATTATCCTTGGAGTCAATATCATGCTGAGACGTTTGCTGTTCACAGTCAACATTCGTCTGTTGCACATGTTGTTGTTGTTGTTGTTGTTGTTGCTGTTGCTGTTGTTGTTGTTGCTGTTGTTGCTCATGCTGATGTTGTTGTTGTTGTTGTTGTTGTTGTTGTTGTTCGGTCACCTGTTGCAGGTCAACCTGAGCTTGTTGCTGACTTTGTTGTTCAGCTACTTGTTGTTGTTGTTGTTGATGCTGCTGTTGTTGTTGCTGTTGTTGTTGTTGTTGTTGTTGTTGCTGTTGTTGCTGTTGTTGTTGCTGATGGTGATATGGTTGACTGTTGAGGATGAGGAGTCCACCACCACCCTGGATTTGTTGTAAACTTAAGACTAAGGGAGCCGGCTGCTGGCTCTGAGTTGAGTGGGAATGTCTCGAGTAAACCCGGGGAGTCGTCGACGCCGTCGTACTCGGCTGTTGACCTCCGGTAGTCGAAGAGACCTGTATTGTGTGTTTGTTTGTCACTTGGAAATTCTCTCTCTCTCCATCTTGCTTTCTATCTTTATCTCTTTCTCACTCGCTCTTTCTTGTTAAAGGGAGAACTGTCGTAATTAATTCGCCATATTATACAGCTCGTTTCTGGCTATTGTGTCTTTCCCTTACTATCAACCCAGTATCTTAAAGCTAATGGGCTCCCTTGAGCTGTCTAGAGCTTCCATTAAATTTTTTTCTTCATCCTCCGTAAATGAGGCTGCTTCAAGTAAAAGAAACTACGAGAACCATACCGCGCGTTGAAATCTCAATTATTTAGTGCACGAGGCTTGACTTCTGTCATAAAAATTTACCAGTATTTTGAAACTTCTTTAAATGATAACGAATGATGGAGTGCTCCTTGAAGTTTAATTTGAATGACTTTACACGAGATGTATTACAGGAACATGACGATCTTGGTCATTTTGAACTCAATTTATGAATTTGTGAGAGATGACTGAATTTATTCAAATTTTGTATTCTCAACAATAGGGACTCATTATATTCATTTTTCTTATGAAAGAAGAAAAGGGAGATCAATATTTTGGAGTGCTTGGAATGAGTGAAGACCAATTTAAGGGGTATTTTTCAAACATGATCGACAGAACTCTCTTCTAGTACAGATAAGCAGATATTTTGATAAATACGTAGACAAAAATACAATATGGGTAAACAACTTCCTTCTCATCTTTAGAAATCATTCCATTAAGCTGATTTTCTTTCTGCTGTTCTAAGTTTTCCATTCTGAGACATTCTAGGCTGACCGATCTGCCTTGACTTTATCCCGATAATTCGGGAGTTTAAAGAGGCAGGCAATCATCACAAAGACATACGTGGGATGACCGTTTTGGGTCATTTTTTGATTTATTTTTTCTATCAATTTTTTGTCATTCGCTCTGTGTCATTTGCTACAAGATGCGATCTTCTTTGGGAGAAAATTCATTGAAATGGTACGTCCACAAGATTTTCAGAAGGATATCTTTTGGAAGCATTATGAGCCATTAGATCCAGATAGATACAACTGAAGAGAACATGAAATTCAAAACACAGTTCTAAGAATTTTGTATCTCACGCTCCGAAGACAGACCCCCAATATGTGTCCATTCAAAAACACGGCACACTCAAAAGCCCCCAAAAAAATTTGACCAACCCTTCTCTAAAATTGAAATCAAACATCAAAATCATCATTCAACCAACCTGATTGTCGGGTGTAAGCCTTCTAGGTGCCAATTGTGCCGCAGTTCCAGAATTAGCCGAAGTTGCCCTTTGCCTATCCAATAACTGTGACACAATCATATCAACAGGATAATGTGCAGCCGAATGTGGGCCCAAATCTTGAGCATCATCACTTCCCAAAAACATTGGCCTGAGTTGCGAGGCAAGCTCATCTCTGGTCCATTCTTTTTTATCTGCAGGTAATGCAAGGCATGGAGGCAATGCTGCCAATTTTGCATCACCATCTGGATAGGGCACATTTAGGTAATGCACCAGTACCACATCCGGATTTTGTAAAAGCCAGTAGCAGCGCCGGTGAAATGTTGGTAAGATCGCTGAATGTACGTAGCAGCCGTATATGCATTCTACGCCTTGTACCTGAGGAATGAGGGAGACACACAAATTGGGATTTATGTCAGGTATAGTTACTGAAATGATAAGGAGACCTCGTTGACCCTTCGGAGTAAGGTTGTTGTCCTTCAAATCAACGTACTCGGTTTCAGTATTTTATCATAATGATTAACTTGAAATTATCAATGAGAATTTAAAATAAGTATGATAGAACGTCGGGTACTTGAATGAATGTACTGTTATCTTGGAAAGATTTTAATCTATTCATTGAGTCAGAGGCTCTGAAGATAGATGAAATTTATTGAAGCGTCATTTTGACTACTAAGAGATTACACGAGGAAAAGAGGCAGAATTTCAACTGAGATGATGGTCTAAAACTATATTTGACTTTGATGTATGGTTGGGACATTCATCTTGAGGAAGCTTTCCTTGACATGCTTGATTTGAATTTCACGGGATTGCTTGAGCACGAATTATAAAGTCAAGGCTGTCGTGAGCTCTTAAGAACTTCAGAAAATTAATTCATCAAATACAGGAGGTCACACCTTTTCCAAACTATTTGGTGATAGATCAACCAGTTGAAAAAGGATATCGCTTGACAAAAAAAAGTACACTGTAAAAAATTTTTTCGAAAAACTTCAACCAGTGGTTGAATGAAAAATTTAACCAGCTAGTTGAATAGAAACTTCAACCAGTTGGTTGAATATTCGACGGCCGTGGATATGGTTATGAATACGCGGCTCGTGGAATGGATACTTGTGGTGGTCTCCGGACAACATTTTTGGCTCAGAAGAACAAATTTATGTTATCTCTTAAACAAATAGAAAAAATCATCAGCGCCGGCCACGCAAGCCTTTTCGAGAAAAAATTCAGGTTAAGCAATGTTTTCGCGATTCATTATCCGGACAGGTGACCGCTTGGGTGAGCCTTCCGGGTGGGTATAGATTATGGGCTTGCTAAGGTAAGAAGGCAGCTCCAGCCGAGCGGTGACCAATCCGGATTATGAATTGCGAAAATGTTGCTTAACCTGGTTTTTTGATCGAAAAATCTTGCGCGGCCACCCCTGATGTTTTTTCGTTTGTTCATAAGAAAACTCATGGTTTGTTATTCTGGCTCAAAAATGTCGCCTGGAGACTACCGTTCACCAATTTCATGGATCCCGTATATACCCATAGTCAAGAGGTCGGAGTATTACTCACGCGACGTGCGCGTGGCAGATCTGGATTGTTGGTCATCCATTCGGATAAGATCACCGTAAATTCGTTGTTTAACCTGGATTTCCAATTGACGTGACTCGGAATCCAATCACTTGTTTGAAAAAATTTAACCACCTGGTTGAAAGAAAAATTCAACCAAATGATTGAAAATTCAACCAGTATGGCTGAATATTCAACAAACTGGTTGAAATGCTGGGTTGAAAATTCAACCAATTTTTTACATTGTATGTGATACTGAACCAAGGTAAATGTAATATCATATAGCAGTAAATAATTTTGAAATGAGGAACAGAACTACCCCCACAATAGTTGTGTGAAAACTAGCAATTTTCTTAATCAGAAAAAGACTTGTTCACTTAAAATACAGTATTTCAATAATAAAGAGAACGATTTTTTTCTTGCCAATGATGGTGAGATACTCAAGTCATGTAAATTCACATTCTCGAAGAATTTGGAGAGCGCAATGTCAGTCGAAAGATGGCATTTGCAAGGAAACCATCTTTGCTGGACAGGTATGTTTAACTGATAAACTGGAGACAAATTAATGACGCTGTGGATTTTGAACTTCACAAGAACATTGTTCTTCGCCCATTCTAAAGTTATGATAATGCCATCTGAACTGATGGTGAAGAAATGGATACGATGAAACTCTAATTCGTTAACCATCAGAAAAAAATTATCTGTATAAATTGTTTCTTAATCAATCAGTCAACACTGCTTCATCAAAGTTAATAAAACTAAATTGCAAGAGAACTATCTGGTTATCTCAATTACTCGATATATCTAATGAAATTTGAGATTTGACCAAGACAGAGGATGATGAGTCCTTTTAGTTCAAAACTTTTCCAATTTTGATGAAACCATGTTGGTACCACACCTTTGCACAAGAAATTGTCTAAAAAGTAGAGCAAAACGAATTACCTCATCGACCTCTTGGAGGGAGTGGTAATTAGGGCAACTACCGTAAAATCAGCGAAAACTAGCTAGCAAATATTCTTTCCAAGATACTTTATGTGCCTTCGGTAGATTGACCCGAAGCTTGAACATGGCAACAGGACTCTGAAGTATCGAATCTCGGCTGATTTTTGCATAATAAGGATCGATTTTATGTTAATAAGAAAATTACGAAGTCCAAACATTCAGAATACTACTACTACTACTACTACTACGTCTCTCGTAAGATATTATTTTAACCGAGTCTTTTCGCAGAACGCTCCAATTAATTAAAGAGAATTACAGAAATGTATATCCAAGAATGGAATGATGATGAACCACTCCGAACCAAATTTACCCACATCTATCAGACATTCCTCTACTCGGAGTCATAAGAATAAGAAACCATTCATAAGGAGGCCTCATAAAGTACTCAATCAAAGTTTCCTCATTCCAAGTTCACTTCTCAAAGGTACGTCTTCAATTTATGTCATATAAACTAATTGAAAAAGTCACCTTCAATTTCATGTGATCTTCCCTCGTCGTTTTTCCATCTTTTCGCTTTTTCCAGCAATAACCGTCTCGTCGATAACGAACTTTCTTTCTTGAGTATAAAAGCATTGAACCGCTTCGAGGTCGCACCTTAACCTCTCGACTTTGCCATTCTGCGTGACGCTGAAAGCTTATTAGGATTGCTGCGATCTCCTGAAATCATAAAATGAATCACATTAATTTATACCGTGATATATTGAACTTCGTCATCTTCGTCTTATTAGGATTTATTTCAAAAGTCAAGAGTCGTGTTCTGTCTAGTAGTCAGCGTACATATAATTTATAAGTTTTCACGATCAATAGTAGCACCGAATACATTTGAACTGGTATACTTTATCGAACGAGAAGATAGAAGTATCCCGTTGCTGAACGTCATGAATCATGCAGTCAGCTGAGAGATAATATTTCAGTGCTGCTCTTGCTTTATTGAAAGATGAGAATGGGGATAGAGTACTACCGTGATCGATGGTTGAGTGTCTATACGAATATTTTTCAAGGGGGAATTCTTGCCTTACGAAGATTTTCAATCGAATTTAGTTTGAGTCAGTCAAATTGTTGTCGGTGTCGTGAATTATTGTTGTTGGTAATCTTTGTCGGAATCTCGGGGAGATTCAAAAAATAAGCTGGAATATCAAAGGACATATTTCATTCAAATTTTGGAAATTTCGGGATATATTTGCAAGGAATGACAGTCTAATGATCTTAGAAGTTGTTAAAATTTCATTCCAAGTGGAAGTGGTACCCTCAATTTCTGAACTGTACACGAAGGGATTCGGAATATTTTCACAGAGGACAATAAAAGTCATCTCACGGATGCATCTTTGCACCATTGAATAGTCCTCTATTTTTTATAAATCCACGACTACTCTCCATTCTCTTCCTCCCTTCTTCTAAGACTATAATTTACGGGTTTACCCCCTCCGGAGAAGGGTTTCAGTCGGCAGGTGCCCAAGTTTTCACAGGTGAATCTGACAGTATTCAGGTTGTCTACAGGAGGAACTTGGGAGAATTCCCGACGAAATTCAAACTTTATCCCATATTATTCCCAAAATTCCCGACAAATTTTTCATATACGTACCTGGAAGAGGAGACAAAACTTCTAGATGAATTGAATGTTCTCCATTTCAAAGGAGAAAATGTAAGTTATCTCTTCCAGATGCATTTTATAAATAATTTCCAAAATTAAAACCTACTGATAATCAGTTCTCCAATCCTGATCTGGTTTGAGGGTGAGAGACTAAATTTCCCAACTATGCAGAACATTTGTCCAGAATACCCGATGTTTTCCTTATTGTTTTCCGACCATGACAGATTCCCAATAAATTCCTGACTTTTCCCGGTGTTTTCTCCTGTATTAAACACTTTGTTACCCACACTCTTGTGGGTATTTATGAAAATTTCTCCTTCTCGGCCTACCAAAAGACGTGACATCCAGTAACCTCACAAGGGAGGGTTTTTGGATCTTGGGAAAGTAACAACAACCTAGCCCTAGTTGCCCTAAAGAAAAATTTTCTGCTAATCCTAGGAGGTAGACGCATTTTGCGGTCCCAGCCTACTGGCAAAGGAAATCTCATCATTCCGAGAGCACACAACGAGTCCCCCGCCCCAATCTTTAGCCCCAGCACCCGTAGTGTGTAATTGTTACCATCCCGTTCGCCTTTGAACATATATGAATCCTGAGTAGAATCTCGGATATCTTCAGGACTCCCACTTCTTCGCAAGCCCCCTTGTATCTTCCATCCTCACTCAACTCTCTATTTCTTCCTTTTTTATTCGCTTTTATTGCACTCGGGCGCGCGGAGACAAGATTTCTGTCGGGGAACTTTGTGTGAGGCGTGTCATTGACACACTTTGGTATAGTTGTGTTGGTGTCGAGGCTCTGAATGCTCTGATGCGCGATTTAACATTGTGTAAACGCAAACGCGGCTTTGTGCGCAGGATCGAGGGGAGAGCATAGCATTAGCATTACATAGACAGATGAGCTGATGAGCTCAGCTGTGAGCAGATCACATCTATAGCACATTAGCCGATCAGCCGGAGATGCTAAGAGATCCTCGCTATCTCTCTAATTTGCGCATGATGAGTACTTAATAGTACTTCAATAAATGATCATCAGTGATTACCGTGATTACGGTATAAAGGGCCATAAAGCAATGCTCTCGCCCGCCGGCCTGCGAAAATCACATACCCATAACCTCTACTATTCTTCAACCGCGTTATGTGATGCTGTTGCAGATTGCAGCTCAGTGCAGATATTTTGTGTTATGAAGTGATTTCATTAATGTGTTTCAGTTCTTGATCTATCCTGCGATGAATCTCATCTTCATCAATTTGTAGATAAATTTGTGAACAGTGTCAAAGCAATTGAGAAGAGTATTAGAAACAAATGTTCAGACCAGTAGAATTACTGACAAGTGATTGATGGTTCTATATTTTTTCATAGCTGTGAGGAGCTAAATTTTCTAGTACGCAATCAAGTTTTGCACACGGTGGAGAAATCAAGTCACAGTTTTGATCAAGCAGTAACAGAGTGATGAATTGTATTTCATGCATGGGACACTGTGTGTCAATTGACTAGTAACTGCCATCAATCTCTCTCCTAAATGTTAATTAGGTATGCCATTGCTCAGAACTCCAGATTAGTGACGGAATAGACCACTTTTGTTGTGAACATCAGTTGCAATAGTTCCACGCGTACCAAGTGCTTGTTCGTTTACACTCCTGAGGATGCTTTCTACCATTAACACATCCATTACAAAAATTTAGCAGTCATTTTCAACTAAATTCCACCACTCCAATGCTTTCTATGTAGATGTTTACAATTCTGCAACACTAATACCAAAGTATTAGTGCGGTATCAGCAGGCATAGAGGGCTCAAGGATTATTCAGTTTCTTACAAGTATGAAGCATCGCTCGACTGATTAGAATTAGCAGATATCCCTATTCATGATTGAGCTCTGATTTGTAAAATATTATGGAATATTAATTGATAGAGATATACTGATGTTGTCAATAAGCTATATACAGCCTCCTGAATTTGATTTGCCAATAACTTGGCATTCATTACAAATTTACCGGTTTGCTGTACATGACAAGAAGCATAATTTGGGATCAACCGTGGCTGATCGCTCCACTCCTGACTAATCCATTTGTACTCTACAGCCCTTCTTACCCCAATACTTATGCAGGAATGAACACATCTCTTCATTATAATCAGCCAGAGAAATTTCAAAGATTATCAAAAGCTTTTGCTTGATATTAAATTTTTGGAATCATGGTCCATTTTAAATGATTAGATATGAACTAAAAATATGAAAATAAAATAATTAAAAAAAAATAATTTTAAAAATTCGCTTTTATGAACATAATAGCAACGCAAAATGTGAAAATAATCTTGAATCTCCTTTCTGCATCTGTAGCATAGATGTTGGCTACGTTTACTGACTTACATGCTCCAAGATATTCATGATTTTAGGAATAAATATGATAAAAGCGTGGGTTCCATCATGAAGACTACTGTTGATGAATCCAGTTGATAACCCACGCTTGCATCATATTTATTCCTAAAATCATGAATATCTTGGAGCATGTAAGTCAGTAAACTTAGCCAACGTCTATGCTACAGATGCAGAAAGGAGATTCAAGATTATTTTCACATTTTGCGTTGCTATTATGTTCATAAAAGCGAATTTTTAAAATTATTTTTTTTTAATTATTTTATTTTCTGTTACTGTAACCTTCGAATGAGTGCGCTCCAGGGAGGGGTCCTAGTCGGTAGGTATTCGAGTTTTCTCTTGTGGATCCGATACTATCCACACTCTTGTGGATAGTTAAAGAGATGTCTCCCGGAAAACCCGCAAGGATGGTTGTGACACCTCTTGGTATCCCAAAGTGCCCGACCTCGATCAGCGTTTGGCGAAGCGTAGAGACCGCACATCTCTATCCGGTGGCAACGGCAGCTATTGTACCTGGGACCAGTCGAGTCGTGCGACCTGTGGCAGAGTTGCCCTTATGGGTAATTCGCCGCGAGACCTTATACAACTCGTCCGGGGTACCGAAGGGCTCCAAGGAAGCCTACGAGAACCCTAAATTCTCTACCGAGGGGCGAGTTTCAACCTAGTGCTGGAGCCCAAGACTCGATAGTCGGCGGAGAGGAGCGTGTCATTACTGAGTAATTCGTGTCTTGATAATGGCCATCTTCTATGTCGACGCAATGGGAGGGCGTGTTCTTGCCTCACTTCCATGGAGGGGGGAGGGGACCCGGGATAGAAATGAAAGTTAGGTACCGGTTTATAAAAGCCAAATTTCCATTTCATAACTATCGAAAGCGTTTCATAGTCAGACTTGTTCCCGCACTCCAGTGCGTACTTCCCCGCTCTACCACATGTTTTTCAAGAAATATCCGGAGAAGTACGGTTTTACTGTCCGATATAAGATTATATAAGAAAAATCTGCTCCCTCCGGCGCTCGGACATAATGAGAAGTGCTACCCACCAGATGGCGACACTGTCGATCTCAAGGGTGGCCCATTGCAATAGCATTGGCCACCCTTGCGATCGAGAGTGTCGCCACCTAGTGGTGATACGGCTGGTAGCACCTCTCATTCACGGCTATCTAGTGGCTGCCCCCAGTCTGCCTGCCTGAAACTCAATAAGGCCGACCCAAGAGGCTCCTCTCTGATTGAACAGTGAAAACGGCTGACCAATCAGAGAGCCCTTCTCGGGTTAGCCATAATTAATTTTGGCGGAGAGCCGGAATGAGCAGACTTTTTTTTCATGACTGTGGTTGGATCGGATGGAAATGCGACGATTAGAAGCATTATTCGTCATCATATAGGCTGTTGATTCATCCTGGGAATCCTACTGGACAATGAAGCATTCTTAGAAATCTGCTCCAAAATCGAGCACCTGACAATATTCCTTGCTCGGCAAACACACTGAATCGATTCCATTTCGGTCATACCGACAAACATAACTCTTGGGATAAGTGAGCATCTCTTTCGTGGATATCTATTCAGGAAAGTGGAGCGAGGAGCGTTCGTTTAGTTTCAGGTATATGGAAACGGTCACGTGACTTTACGCACACCGCTTTGCGTTCGTATGCGTGTAGCTCTTTTCACCAGCGGTAGCTAGTGCTGCTCCAAAAATCAGTTGTACCAATGAACTGACCCATGGCGAACCTTTTTCCATAGTGTCCCGTATAATTTTAGACTAGAAACTATAGTTAAACGATCTCATGTGTCCGAGCATGCGAACCATGAATTCTTGGTTCAATAGAAGAAGTATTCTGTGTCAGAATGACCCGACGCATTCCATATTTACTACACCTGAGTGTTTCGCTCCTGCTTCCTCATTCTTGAGAACAGCAACCCTTAAGGGAAGCCCCACGCTCCCGAACAGCAAATATTTGTATTCTTATATCAATTTACGTTTTGATTATAAATACTGATTCCCATCATTCGAACACTGGTATCCTTTGAATCCCTCAGTAACAATGATTCTCACTCATCTCTTTAGAGAAAATTGTATTTATCTGTCCATGATGCTACCCACTGATTTCAGTGATTCTCTTTACTAAGCATTAGGATTATTTCCCGAATTCCCTGAAGATAATCTTCACTAACTCACAAAACATTATGAGTCTCTTTGGGAAATTGATACTTTATGTATCTCGACAATTGGGGGAGGATAGTGAAATTCACCGAAGAAGAATTCCACTAATTCATCAAAGATGATCGTGGTTAATCTCAATAATAATCTTAACCATTCTACCTGTGATAACCTCTATACAACTCCTCAGCACTAACTCGTCTCATCCACTAGTAGTAGTTTCCAGTGGTTTATCGGCACCAATAAGTGATAACTCATCGAAAAAGATATCTCCAATGTACATTTTCAACAGAATAATGGACAATCACTTTTCGATCAATCGAGAATCCAACTCATATTCTGAAATTTAAAAAACTACGTCATAAGACCGTGAAAGTTTGATTCCCTTTAAGGTGAGTCCGTAGTCTGCCGAAAGCTCTAAATCCGTTCGGAGGATACTTATGGCGATTTTTACTGAACCAAATGACTTGGGATTCTACATGCGCCTACAGAATTCATGTTTGAAGGGAACTACGAAGCCAAATGTGTCAATTTCACTAAAAAAAAAAGTATCCAAACGAGGTTTACACAAACGCCGTCTGCTAATGACCGGCGACATACGACGTCTCGAGTAAACCTCATCTGGATACTTTTTTTCTAGTAAAATTGACACATTTGGCTTCGTAGTTCCCTTTAGACATGCATTCTATACATGCATGTGAAATTCCAAGTCATTTGGTGGAGTCAAAATTGGCTTATTTTCCGAACGGATTTAAGGCTAAATTCAATATGGCGGTTGACTACGGCCTGGCCTTAAGCTCCACGAAGAAATTTAGTAGCCCTGAATATTGTTATCTTTTGAAATGTCGTCAAAGATGTTAACGAATCAAAATAACCAATTCATAACGATAAAGGATACTATACTGAACAATTGATAACTCTTCAACAATGCAAACTTTTACACATCCTCCATAACTAACCTATCCTTTTCCAAAAATTCTCCACCGTCTCGATCTACCTCACACTTGATATTCCTTACCCGCATGCAATCCGCCTCGTTCCCGCAGGTGCAAAATTGAAACAGTAGAGCATAGTACATCGTCTCTTCCTTGCCCTACCATCCTTAGAGCAAAATCAATCACTCCTTTCTCCTCCACCCCCCCTCCCCCCTCCAACCCTCTTCATCTCGTCAGAGGGGCATAGTCACGGAAAGAAGGAAGTGGCATGAGGTAGACGTTAAGAGAAACGAAAAGTCTCCTCTTTTCAAGATATATATATATATAAAGTTTTATATACAGAGTGATTCTCAGAGCTGCCACATCATTCTCTCTTCTTCCAGAATTCGCTTGGCTCACCGATTGCCGCTCGAGGGTACTCTCTTTCTCTCTCTCTTTAGCTTGCTTACTTGCTTCCTTACTACTACGAAGCCTATAGAGAAAAAAATTACGATGCCGAACGCGATTCGCGTCCCCGCAGGACCTTCCTTCTCTTCCTCTATCTTTTCCCTTTTTTTCTAGAAAAGGTCAGTGAGAAGGTGATAGGCATCGTTTCGATGCTTGTCTCTTTTGCTACTCTCTGCACTGCAGAAGCATCACCAACAGCATTACTAGGTAGTGTAGAAATATACTATTCTGTATGCAGTCTATGGTCCACGTACCTAACCTCTTTCCAACCAAACGATTCTATACCTACATCAAGTACACTCTTGAGAATTTCTTACATATATATGTATATATGTAGTTATAGGTTGTAGAAGAGACAGACTGAGCAGAGGAAATGGATAAGTGAAGTGGAAGGAGCGTCAATCCTGGCAGCAAAAAGACTTAGAAAGAGATACTCGATATATGTTAGTGTGTGTGTGTGTATGTACGCTTGCAACATTTTGAATTTTTTAAGGTGTAGATGTAACAATTCTGAAAGGTAGAAGCGCATAGAATTTCACTTTTTACGATAGGTGAAAAGGAGAAGATAGAAAAACCTGCTGACCCCGAGCGAGTGAAGCGTGACGTGTCGTAGAAGTTTGTTGTAGGAAAGAAAAAGAGAAAGATTGGAAATATTTAAGAGGTTAGGAAGAGATGAGAGAGACAGACGTGAGAGGCGCTCACTCGATGCATCTCTCTTTATGATTTGTTGATGATCAAGCCATTGGGGAGATATTTTCACTTGGAACAAGTTTATATTATGTATGTACATCGATCCATTATGATCGGGTAGATTTTCTCAATGTGAGAGTGATGAGTTGATGAGATTTTCGTCGATTTGAATTACGTTCAATTGTATAAATTTCAATTATCTCGAAATCGAGATCCTATCAATTATATGAAAATTCAATCTGCTTGTATGTGAATTGATTACATTGCCTGACGGTGAAATTTCATCGCATTGATGAATTATAATTTGACTGTTTTCATAAATCAAGAAAATTGATGGATTTGAAGTGCCAAGCTTAGCAGTTTGGAGAATTTTATCTTTCATAAAATTAAAGATCAACCGAATTTTGAAAAAGGAGAAAGTATTGTCTGACACCAGCTAACAAATGCATGACTAAAATGTAAAATTGATATTAGTAGAATATTCCGATGATAATTTGATTCCAAAACCAGAGCATTATTTTAACGCTACAAAATAATATCAATCATCAAAATCTCTTAATGAGAAAAAAAAGATTAGGGGTCATTTATTAATTATGTAAGAGTTGTGGCGGGAGAGTAGAGCCTCCCAATCACTTGCGCTGCAAATGAAAGTCAGCAATTGACCGTTCATGAACTAATACGAGAAGATTGAAAAGTGGAAGAAGGGAAATTCTAAGATCATTAAATTTTCCCATGTGCGATTCATGATCACCTCTTCATCTTGAGCTAACGAATATGAGCGCAATTGACTTTAACTATGAGAATGAGAAGATAAGTATAAGAGGGAGACAGAGAATAGGAGATATTCAAGCGTCAACTAAGATTAATTTTAAAAAAATCTTTGACTTTCTTGATTCTTCTCAAAATGTGGTAAAACATGAAGGACTGTAATGACCCAGAGCAGGAATTTCTCGACAAGACATCCCACTTGACCTGTAAATCAAAATTACATCTGCACCTTGTGGGTTAGCAATAAGTCAGACCCGACAAGAAAATTGCATTCACTTCGAAGTCGGCTGAAGTATGAAGATATTCCTGCTCGTGCACTCATATTTTATTCGGAGGATGAGGTAGCCCATTTCCAACAGCGGGTTCAAGGACCAAAATATCCAATTGTCATCGTATGAAATTCTGAACGAAAATTTTGTGGAAAAAATAAAAATAGTATGATTCAGATAAAGCAAAGATAAAACTGAATGAAACTCTAAAAATCACGTGAGCATAGGTCATTGATAAGAAAGATCATTGATAGGAAACCCAAGTATTCAATGGAGCCGAAGCTACTACCCATATTGAATGAACATTGAACAAATGAGTCTATAGACTCAAAATTATAATATGAGAACAGAATAAGCAAGTTAATATAAAGAACCTCAAGGATTTCTTAAGTGCATACCTTCAATTTAGCCAACATTTTATTGATTGACTGAGGTGAAAAAATGCACAGAAAATCCAGTCGAGAAAAACTCGAGAAAAAAGAACAGAGAAGAAGTAAAGAGGTTCGGTATGCATGCCATGAGTATGTACACATGCAAAGCTTATCGTTTCATTCATGCCATCGTGTACGTCGTCGTACAACACGTAACAAAAATTACATGATGAAAAAAAAATCTATATAAATATTACTCTTGGTTATACTTGAATTTTCTTCAACCGAGTGTAATTTCCTTCCATTCCGCAAAAAGTAGAGAAGCTGACGTCTGTTATATGACTAGCTCTTGAAGATGCAAATTTGATTTGATAGAGGGAACGTGTTCCATCTTCAAGTTTCATCTCAATTCTACAAATTCTCATGAGATATCTCATCTTGTACAACGTACAACTTTACATTTTCAGCTTTCTAAAATTGTGAAATAACAAAATTTTACGAGAGGCTTAAATACTTAAGGTGCAAATCTCAAACTTTTCAAGAACAATGTTGGAAAAAGAAATCATTTTGAAGCAGCTTAAAGGAACTAATTTACCACAACACCCTCGATTAATCTACTTAATTTTTGAGAACGAAACATTTATCCTTTCATATTGTGTGAGAGAGGGAGAGAAAGTGGTATACGAGAAAAGTTTTTATCATAATTTATTCATGAAGGCAGAGAAAACTGAGTGAGACTGGCACGAACTTAGTTAGTACAGACCTGTACCGTTTAAAGTCAATGCTATTGTTATATTTAGCATTGCATGAAGAATTATAATGTACAATTTTGGCATGAAAATTATTACTATTCACATTCGTCAAAACTGTATGAAATTTTTTTTAATTTCTAAATTTTTTGTAGATGATGGAGATGTAGATTATACGAAAGAATAGCGACAGTTGAGACTCTCTAACTCGAATCTCAAGAGACCAGACGAAAAATTCGAGTTGTAAAGTTTTTCGAGATAAGGGGGTTTTTCAGAATGTCACTCGATTCATGATGTTCTCGGTAAAGTGTATTCTAAAATCAATCTACTCCAGCCAACTCGTCGAATCGTGACATATGAGATTAAATGGACTTCAAAAAATATTTCAAATATTTTCAATCACAGTTATCACATAAAATCATTCATTCTTGTTTGATGTTATGACGATTGTAGTTCCATACACAATCGAACGCATTCTTTAACCTAGACGAAGCTGAGAATATCTTTTTCTCGATCCCTCCCGCTCCTTCAGATATGATGTTTGAAATGCCGAGCTTCAGTGCAATATCTTGTTCAGTAGAATTTGATGACTTGACTTCTTCGATAATTTTGAATTTCTCCGCTATAAATAGAGTACGAAATTGTCGCTTCGATTGTGCCATTGTGGCCGTCGATGGACCACTGGCACGTTCATAATGATGAATTCGAGACTTTTCAAACAGGGAATTTTGAGTTAGGGAGTTTTTTGCTCAATCATAGGAAAAAATCGATAAAATTTTCGCCTTAGGGAGTTTTTGCCGGTGAAATTTTTTTCGACTTAGGGGGTTTTCAGTTTACCATGTATTTTTTTCGAGTCAGGGGGTTCTTCTCAAGAGCCCAGGCAATTTCTTCGAGTTAGGGCCCTGATAGGAATGTGACCAATTTTTTTGCCACCCGTGCAATATATAGATATAGGGACAATGCAATTAGGTTAGACTTGGCCAGTTTTTGGCCAAAAAATGCTCACAATTTCTACCAGGGGGGGTTTTTCGATTTAGGAAATTTCGAGTTATAAAGTTTCTACTGTATTCTAAAATAGTTTGAGGTAGTCTCGAAGTAAGAAAGAGAAAAACAAAAGGAAGAATTGATGAATTAGCGTCGAGCCGCAAGTCTCAGTAGGTCATAGACGGATGGAAAGACAAAGGGCCTATTTTATCTGACAGAACACTAAAGGCATATCCTATCTCTCTTTTATTCCTTCTCGCTAGTATTAGACTTAATTTGCGGGAAATTGAAAGAGCGTAACCTCGTTCGTTCTCTCGTTCTTTCTTTTGATTTTGAACTCTCTAACAAGTCTCTTGTGCCTTCTTCGATTGTCGACTTAAAGAATTAGGAAGTTTCACACGGGCTTTAATTTCCTTTAAGCTTTGAGACGAAGCTATATATTCTACAAGAGAGTTTGAAAACCTTCGACGTTGTAACGGGCTGATTGAAAATTTCTTTTGATACTTTGGTATAAGGTAATGGATCCTATCCAATTACTTGAACTGCGCAGGATCTTAATGTGATACTATTGAGGTGTAATCTTTCCCGATAGCAAGATTTATTGGGTGGTAAAATTTGATTTTCGGATGGGAGATAGAGAATGAATTGGGAAGAGTTAGTTTAGTGAGTTGTAGAAAGAGACCATGAAAGGTACATAGGATTATTTTTTGAGAAATTAGTTGGGCTTTTCAATATTTTTACGGGATGAGGAAAAAGGACGAGGATCTATTTCTGTGATAGCATTTTAAAACACAGTTTTTTTTGGGAAGAATAATCATCACATGATTTTGATGTTCACTGGATAGTGACGGATCTGCAGATTTTATCCCTGACCTTGCATTTTGTATTAGAATGATTTTTGATATAACATACATTTTCATACGACCTTTCGGTGATGGAATGGCATTAACCATTTTTCATGGTATTTACTAAGTCTTTTTCTAGAAATTCCCTAAGTATTCCAAGTTTCCCAGTGCCTGGAAGGTAGACTTTCCAGTTCCAAAATTGGAATGAATCAGATACAAATAAGTAATTGGTCTATATTGATTTGTCGAATGGTCGGTTCAGAGTAACTCATTGTCTTCCAAATACACAAGAGTAAAATCCAGGTAACTCGATTGATGATAAATGACAAACCATGACAAAATGGGTTCAATGAGAGAGCAAGAAGGGGGGGGGACGTTGACGTTTTGCGAGTAGCCTGCGAATTTCACCCAACTGCGGCATGCGTTATATACTCATCGTATTTCATTAAATGCTCGAATTCCTTTAGAAACTTCTAATATGCACACTCCTTTGAAAGAATAGTTAAAATGTAGATCGAAAAATAGATGGCCATAGCATAGGACACACTTGTGAGTGAATTTAGATTTTGTGTGAGAATTTCCTGATTCCCGGGTGCAAAACGCATTCTCTACGTTTTTCCTGATTTAACGCATTTCCAAATTCGATAGATACCATGATTTTCTCGGACTATCTATATTTATCTCACTTAGATAATCTCATACCTATTTAGGGTTAAACGAGAGTTTTTTTATTCCTATCATCATTGGTAGAAGAGATCGATTTGGATCCTGCATATGAGACTCTGGAAATTGGAGCGCACCCCAATAGATTTTCCAAAAGGGAATCATGAGGACAAAACTTTCTCGTGAGATTGGACTATAAATATGACGAGAAGATTAAGGAATCATAATCAACCTACCCAAAGGCTATTCCGCAATCATATTAGAATGAATTAATAATGATTTATTCCAGACTAAGGACTAAAAAGTCCTTCATTGTCCACTCATAAGTTTCACATATCACATAAGGTTCAATATGAAGAATTTGTGCCTGAAGACTTTCTTCAACACATAATAATGAAATGAATAGGAGTCACAATAAAGAATATCCAAAGATAACTAGAATTGATACAGAATCATACAAATAAGAGCTAGAAACACGTTTCTTATCAATAATTCTGATGAAAATCGAATAGACCTCAGATGCGTCAATTCTAATTTCACAACCTTGCCAACTTTATTCCGCGTGTATCCATTATGTAAAGACGCACACAGACTGGACAAAGATAGTATTTTTCGATTCGAGGGTGAGAAGTTTGGTTTTGCTTTTCGAGTGATTGTTTTCAGCCCGAGCAGTAGGCGAGAGTCGAAATTATCACGAGTAAAGCAAAAAAACTTCACGCCCGAGTATCGAAATACATTTTTTGCAACTGTGTGCGCGAAGTTGTAAGAAAATGAGACTTCTCTTCATTATTTACAGTGCGAGAAGTAATGCGTGAATGACTTCTCGCACAGTTTTACATTTACGCACTGGTGAAGTGTGCGTAAATGTAACTTCTCGCTCTAATGCATTTTCATTCACGCACAGTTCCAAAATATGATGTCACGTCATCCCTCTGAATTTGGCCTTTCTTGAAAACTTTGTTCTCAAGATGATCTTGCTCGGACAGTGGTGCATTTAATTACAACTTCGCGCACAGTTGCAAAAAATAGTATACGCAACACGTGCGAGAAGTTTCCGCACACGTTGCCAACTCGCGCGAGAAGTAACATTCACGCACACTTCGAAACTTCTCGCACACCCAGAAGTACATATTTACGCACGCTCGCTTCGCGAGCGTGCGTAAATGTGTTCTTCTGGCTGTGCGAGAAGTTCCAAAGTATGCGTGAATATTAACTTCTCGCACTCGTTTGGCAACTTGTGCGGAAATTGACCTTCTCGCACTTGTTGCGTAATATACTATTTCGATCGACTGGGCGTAAGGTAAACGAAAACTACCGTGCGTAAAGCAGTGCTTTACGCACAGTTGATCGAAATAGTACATTTCGATACGAGGGCGTAAAAAGTTGTATTCGTGTCCGAGTGATGGGTTTCCGGCCCGAGCCGCAGGCGAGGGTCGGAATCATCACGAGGATGCGAATAATAGGTTTTATGCCCGTGTATCTAACTATACTTTTCGATAAACTGTGAGTAAAAGTCGACAAACTGTACGCAAAGTGCACTTTTACGCACAGTGTATCGAAAAATATATTATTACATTCCTTGAATCGAAACATTTGCAGGGTGATTCATTCCTCGTAGACGAAATATTCGGCCTAATTGAGGAAGCAGAATGAATAGATTCACAAAAACTACTACGCATGCTCATAATTCATATGGAATATTTCAGAGAGAGATGGTAAACCCAGCCACTCAAAGACATGAAATTCCATATGAAAATGTGGAAAATTCGATGCTCGAAAATATATCCTTGAGGCGATGCGGTCACCGTGCACCGTGCACGCTGAAAACTATTCGCACTTTTGTCCGATACCCTTGCGATTTGGGCAAAAGAATTGGAGAAAAGTGCGAATAACTTGAGCGCAATCACCTCCTAACCTATAATTCTAGGCACTTTGTAATTCGCACTTCTATCTGATTCCATTGCGATTTGGGCTAAACGACGAGAAAACGAACTCAAGTTAGATAATAATGAACACTCGTCTTTTCGTCGTTTTGCCCAAATCGCAAAAGCTTCGGACAAAAGTGCGAATAATTTTTAGCGTGCACGGTGATCGCATCGCCTCAATAATGCACCAAACAGCAAAATTCACTTCTTCAAGTTCATCACCAGTTCCCGAAACATCTCAACCATTCCACCAACCTTAGTCTACTAAAGCAAACAGCATAAATGAGATCCAGACGCATGAATATTCTAATTATTATGAGACCAAACACAACCAAGGAACGTAATCAAACTATTATACCACACAAACATTCATCCTTAACCTCCACTACCTTCCCTAAAACAAATGAATAAATTCATAGATATGCACACAGATATATAACGATTCAATTTGTACAACAATTCATCTCATTACAACCAACCTCATCTTCCTCATGTAACTCAACTGATCCACCTTCTTCACCGATAAGGGAAAAAAATCCCTCTCTCAAACAACTCGCCATTCTCATTCTTCAGGATTCACAAAGATAATACCAAATGACATACTCTCAAGGGATCTAGCCAAGTCAGCATCAAAACTTCTCTTACCTCTTTCACCTCTTACCCGCCCCCCTCCTTCCCTCATCTCATGACCAACTTTTCAAATTCACGCCATGAATAACGCCACATCCACTCGAAAACTTGAACCAGTTCTCATCTCACCGACACTTGCACTCAATTCTCTTCGTCGCGGTAAACTTTCATTAGATGATATCCTCCTCTTGCTCAGCTCAGCCAAAATTCATAAAAATAATAACCCAGTGGTAGGGGGTGCACTTAAAATAAATTATTTCTACTCATTCTCGAACAATCGCGGTCTTAAGACTATTAGATAGAGTGTTGAAATAACTCTCGAATCTATAAAGGTCTATTATATAATACTTTTACACCGAGAATAGGCCAATTTTCTCCGATTGAAGGCGTCGCGTCGGTCAATTACCACACATAACCTCACTGAAAATCTCATTCTGTGTAAGTCTTCCTTCTTACTGTCAACTTATATATATACTTGAGAATCGTAGCTATTTTCCGGCTTGCCTCGCTCGATTTACCACCCCAAGAATTTGGCTTCATTCCTGCATACATCTTCATTCACTCAGTAAAAACCCCCCTCCTCTTTCCACCGAATAAAAAACGTTACTCTACACCAGGCATCACTATAAACCCACTCTAACACAGACATTTATAGATATATGTATTTCAATCTGAATATAGTAAGGTAAGAGATTTTTCTATAGGCTATCAACAAAGTTGAAAATATATAGATGCACATTTCCCTCAAGACACGATTTACGTTTGAAGCTGTCCTTCAACGGGTTTAAGCCAACTCAAGAGATCTGGTTCTTCTCAAGGAGCTTGAACTTGTCGAGACAAGTACGACAGAGAGCTTGCGACGACTACGACGAGCAAGTGATGAAGTAGATATTCACTCCTCGTTTCTCTATTCCCAAGTATTTCTCTTCCCATCTTTCTCACACTATATTTTACCCTCTATAGGCATATGTAGAGTTTCTATCTCGGATTTTAAATTTGTGTGTGCGTGGGAAAGACTCTTGGGACGTGTTTTGGTTGACTGTTTCAATGGGGTGAAGAGTTATTTTTTGCAAGCTTGCGAGAGAGCTTTTTGAGTTTTGTATGATGGATGGCCATGTTTGGACGAAATTTTGATGAAATCGTGCTTGTTTCGTGTGCTACTATATATTCGTGTGTACAATCTATGTATTATTAGTTCGCATTTCTCTTTCAGGTGTCCCTAGTAAAAAAAAGTGCCTCATGATCATATATGACCACGTTCCGGGCCGAACTATGGTCATATATGACAACCTATGACTGACTATGGTCTATGCCGGTATCATTTAATAGGTCGTCATAGGTCTTCATACTCGATCATGAGTATTGAAAGGCAACTCGTGAGTGGTCGAGGCACATCGTGATTGGGCGGGTACAAGAATTTTCCCCGAAAATGTATTTTCGAGAGGAGGGAAGACTTTGCTGTTTGACCCTCAAGGGCGCTTACTTGGTGGCAAAAATCTTTCAAGACGACGTGCAATGGAGCCTCAATCATGACTTAGTGCTCTTAAAACCTATAAGTATTCGATTGCTGGCCGCAACGAGGATCCTCCGATTTGGTTCTGATCATCTCTAATATCACAAGCTGACCGTAATCATCGAAATCGCCACTTGTGCTATTTCCGTGTAAATTCGGAAGAGGGTGTCTTTCCGACACTTTTCAATATTGAGCAAGTCCGCGAAAACGTCAATCGTATATTGATGGACTCGAATTTGATTTTTTAAGGGTAGATGAGGAGATTAAGATTGCAGAACTCGTTCAACTTCCTCACACCCTTGGGAGACAGTATGGACTCAACGAAATGTTCGATTTTCTCACTTGAGTCCTGAAAAATACAAGAAATATGAGTGAAAAAAGGCTAATCATGCGAGTGACCTTCGTTACGCTCGGAAATATATATGGCATATTTTGCAACCGCTGAGTAAGAAACCGAGATTCGTAAGGCCAGAATTTATTTTCATTCGACCAATCTTGACGTACCTTAGCGCATTCGATTCCTCGTCTCAAGACTTTCAAAATCCGCTCTTCAGGGTTGAAGAACTTTTTTTTTTTTTTTTTTTTATTATTGCTCTTGAAACCTTTTCAGGTTTATATTGGCGATACATAGATTGATGACATATTACTTATCAAACTAAACTTTGAGATCACACTCACATAAGAATACATATATCAGTCTGCATACACGTTCACTCGGTTGGGAAACAAGTGTTCTTGCACACAGAGGCAGACTATATCCGATTTTCATTAGATTTCTCACAAATAAAACCGGTGTCAATTTATTTTCATTCGATCAATCTCAACGTACCTTAGCGCATTCGATTCCTCGTCTCAAGACCTTCAAAATCCGCTCTTCAGGGTTGAAGAACTCTGATTTGGAGCGATTTTATGTACAAAACACGAAGATGGTTTGAGAATCAAGAAGCCCGACATCGGAGTGTACCCAACATGCCCCCATATGGCTATCTCGGAAAGGCGTGCAGTATGGCTTTTTTTACCACTCAGAACGTGTTTATCACGTCAAAATAGGTCGGAAACGATGTCTTGAGCCAGCTAAAATCTACAAATGTCGCTGCACGATGATCAAAACGGATCAAAGCAATTCTATTCACTTCATCGCCGATTGACATTGTTTTAAATGATGGGGGCAAGTTGGGTACACACTTTTGTAAACTCTCAAAAATCACCTTTTGGGAGAATTCAAACAGCTCGGCTCCACTATATCCAAATTGGACGTATCTTAGCTCATTTCGAAGGTCTTGAGACAAGCTTTAAATTGAGCTAAGGTACGTTGGAAAATATGGAGATGGGCCAAAGTTATTAAGAAAATGGCTTAATGGGGGCAAGTTGGGTACACTTACCTTAAATATTTATGCAAAGTTTTCTGTATGAAGCATGCTGTTTTCGTGATTTCTCACGAGGTTTCATATTTCTCTGTCATATTTCACAGTTGACCATTACTCAGATGGAACACATTTTACCTTAAATTGTTTATTAGAGCATCCCTTTCTCTGTGTGTTGAGGGGGCGGGGTAGCAGTGTGCGTGGTTGTGCGTGTGCGTGCGTGTGTTGGGGTGTGGGTGGGTGTGTGTGTTTGTGTGTGAACATTACCGATCAAAAAGTTGCATTGTAAAAGGAAAATCCCTTCATTGGAGAATTATCCTATCTTTCTCGCCTTATTGGCCTGAAATTACTTGAATTAGGACCATGCTTTGGGTTTTCTCCAAGTACCTCAAGAAGGTTCTTTTTATCCGGTACGGCAGATTGCTGCCAGGTCAAGTCACATATTTGATGGAATTCATAAAAATTGAGTCAACTTTCTCACTTCCTTGAGTCAGGTATTAGGATCTAAATCAAAATTATTCCGAAATCATCACAAATACAAGTGAAGAGCTTCATAGTTCGCTCTTGAGAATTCTTCTTGGCTGTTCCTGGTCCGAGAAATGACGGTCTATCTGACAAAGGATTGCTCTCAAAAATCGGACCAGTCATTGTGCAATCTAGAAAGGACTCACGTTTGAACTAATACCAGCACTGTTCTTGATTCTTTCCAACAACAATTGAGAGGAATTTTCTCGTAGTCCTATTTCCTCACCGTCCATAGATTTGAGGACTCTTTCTCAGATCTTTCGTCAGAGAAACCGTACACTTTCTCTGACAAAACATTTTAGTCGAGAAAGAGTCTTTATGTCAGAGATTATGATTTGCTACGCTAGGAGACGCCCTAGTACCTTTAGATCTGTGATATTTTTTTGACAGTACTTCATGTACCCACACGTGAAGGACCACATACAGGGTGTCCGAAAAGTAAGTACCCACCCCCCTTTTCTTCTGAAACGGTTAAGAATCGGGGAAAACCCCGGAACAAGTGTACCCTAATTTTGAAGGGGACATCCGATGGTGACCTCATTTTTTACCTTGTAGGTCATTTTCAAAGTAATTTGGAGATCAAATCAATTGTTTCGAATAGAAACACCTACTTTCGACCTCGAAATCCGAAAGAACGTGAAAAATTATCAAACTTTTGCCTAAAACTTTTTTTGATTCGACTTGATCTTGGCGAGATAAATGGAGGTCAGCACGGTTGCCGGTAACCTCTGTAGCTCCAAGAGTGAGCATTTTATCGAAAAGTGTTTGAGGTGAAAATTGTTCATGATCACAGTAAAAATGAGCTAGTTACGTTGTTTCTGAACTTGGAGGTCATTTTCAAGGTCATTTGGAGATCAACTCGATTTTTTCAAGGGCAACACCTGCTTTTGACCTCTGATTCCTAAAAAACGTGGAAAATTATGAAACTTTTGTCCGTAACATTTTTTTATTCGACTTGACCTTGGCGGTAAATGGAGGTCAGCACGGGTTGACGATAACCTCTGTAGCTCCAAGAGTGAGCATTTTATCGAAAAATGTTTGGGATAAAAGTTGTTCATGATCTCAGTAAGAATGGGGTAGTGACCTCGTTTTTCCTTGGAGGTCATTTTCAAGGTCATCTGGAGAGCAATTCGATTTATGAAGGGAAGAGAAGCTTAATCTAGAATTTTGATGGAAAAAACTTTCAGAATGAATGAAATCACGAATTAAAAAACTGCTTCGGGCAGAAGTTTCATAATTTTCCACGTTTTTGCGAAATCAGATGTCAAAAGTAGGTGTTTCCGTTGAAGAAAATCAATCTGACCTCCAAATGACCTTGGAAATGACCACCGAGGTAAAAAAGAAGATCAGTAGCTCATTTTCACTGTGATCATGAACAACTTTTATACCAAATAATTTTCGATAAAATGCTCGCTCTTCGAACTACAGCGGTTACCGTCGACCCGTGCTGACCTCAATTTACCTCGCCAAGATCAAGTCGGATCAAAAAAAGTTTCTGGCAAAAGTTTGATAATTTTTCATGTTCTTTCGGAATTCGAGGTGAAAAGTAGGTGTCTCTATTTGAAACGATTGAGTTGACCTCCAAATTACCTTGGAAATGACCTCCAAGGTCAAAAACAACGTCACCATCGGATGTCCCCCTCAAAATTAGGGGACACGTGTTCCGGGGTTTTCCCAATTCCTAACCGTTTCAGAAAAAAAGGGGGGTACGTACTTCTCGGACACACTATATATTCTTTTCCTCTTGCTTTAAGATGTGAGGAACTCAATTTACGAAGTTTTGACGTGCCACTGTGATCGGTCAATACGAGATTCGGGTTAATCATCGATCCAGTCATCAGAACGGCTTCCCAACAAATTTTCGAGTCAGTCATGGGATAAATCACATTCAACTAGATAGCTGCTCGAATTAAAACGTCTCCGACCACGAAAGCTTTCAAAGATTGAGTGTTGACAACTTACACGTGATGAGAAATAATGCGTAACCATAGCAGCAATGTTATTAATTTCCGTGTATTTTTCTGAATATCACCTTTTGCTGTGAGTACTGAGGAATTCCATGTCAATTTTCTCGTCATTATCTCCGACCTTTTTTTCCTTCCATACGTTTTTCTTCTCGTTGTCTAGAGTCAAAAAATGATAGTTCCAATATTTTGGAGGTCCAAAAAATTTCCTGCATCAACCGGGTCTGTATAAGTGATTCTGCTACAAATTCAAAACTTGAAACATTGGATCAACAATTAATAAATGACTCTGGATCGCTTCCACTAATCACAATTTTCCTCTCAGTATTTCAAAACAGGCTCATGAACCTATTGCTTCACCGCCTCACAACCTTTTCTGGGCCTTCTTGGACCTTGCCAGACTTTATTACGTTCGCTGCGGCGACGGTTTTTGGTAATTCAATTCTTGTCATGAACTGGACTCCCGTATTTAGGCAAATATATTTGGATGGGAGTAAACTTTTCCTTGGCTCGTAGTTTATGCCCTAGGCAAAGTAAGTCACCTCGAAGGATTCTGATTGGGGATATTTTTCGAATAATTACGGGCTGGTGGAGATTGAAAAATGAAATTTCGCGGGGCCCACCGGTGCACCCCGCCGCAGCAAACTTGTTAAGTTATCTTAAATCATGTTATAAACCACGAACATTCTGACGTGTTAAGAAAAGTTCTTTCAAAATTTGTTTCGATTGTTGTATTGCAATCTACAAGTAGACATTTTTAGGAGCATAATTCTCGTGTCATGGCTTTCCAAGAATTTGTCTTGGGCACTAAAAGTCAAAAAAAGTGGAAAACTATTCTCTAAGTAGCTAGAGCTTCTCGGACAGCTCTAAATTTAATTTCATCGTACTTTCTGGATTGGATTCCATCAGAAATATAAATTTTAGGTATCATTTGAGTGATTCAAAGTGGTCAGTAATTTGTAGAATGATTTTTGGGGCACTTTTTCCTATAAAATTGCCGTCCCAGAATACCAATTGGAATTGGGTTTTGGAGTTCTGAACTGTTTCCAAAGAAAAGCTCTAGAAATTTCCTTCAAAATTACTTATTGTAAGACTCAATGTGATGGACTAGTATTGGATTTGTGATCACTCAAATCAAAACAAAACAAAAATATCATGAATGAGACCTGTAAGCCCTACGAAGCCCTTTCAAGACTCCACGAGTCTCGTGGCAGCTGCGTATACCGCTCAATTTGACTAAATCGACTGCAACTATAGGTTATTTTGAGGGAAATTCACCCAGACATTAACTGAAATGGGTATTGCGAGCTTAAGATTACTTCAATTTGCAGGAATTTCACTATTATTTTATTGAAATTTATGTCTCTTGTTATCAAACGCGGATTCCCTGCCCATGGAATTAATGCTATGCTCTCAATACCACTCTCAAAGTATAGCAAGGCCAACTAACTTCAAAATAACCTTTCGCTAAAGTCAATTTTATCACAATGAGTGGTACACAACTGTTAAGGAGTCCTTGGAGTCATGGAAAGGCCTCGTAGGGCTTACAAAAATTATTCTTGACACTTTAATCGAATTCACTCGGAAATAGCACAACTGGCGATTTCGATGATTACGGTCAGCTTGTGATATTAGAGATGATCAGAACCAAATCGGAGGATCCTCGTTGCGGCCAGCAATCGAATACTTATAGGTTTTAAGAGCACTAAGTCATGATTGAGGCTCCATTGCACGTCGTCTTGAAAGATTTTTGCCACCAAGTAAGCGCCCTTGAGGGTCAAACAGCAAAGTCTTCCCTCCTCTCGAAAATACATTTTCGGGGAAAATTCTTGTACCCGCCCAATCACGATGTGCCTCGACCACTCACGAGTTGCCTTTCAATACTCATGATCGAGTATGAAGACCTATGACGACCTATTAAATGATACCGGCATAGACCATAGTCAGTCATAGGTTGTCATATATGACCATAGTTCGGCCCGGAACGTGGTCATATATGATCATGAGGCACTTTTTTTTACTAGGGGTGAGTTATAATGGGGAATGAAATATGTGATTCGAGTTAGTGGCTGCTGAGTATGAAACTTTCGAGGATCATAGTTTTTGATTGAAGCGTGAAGGTGAAATCTTTCAAAGTTTGATAGTCTGAAGGCAAGTGCTGAGGCTTGGTTTGATATGAGTTTGAGATGGTGAAACGATCAAGATCTTGGAACTAATTTGTTCTGTTAAGGGTGATATGGATTGTTTCGAAAAATGGGAAAAACAGTCTGCAAATGGATCAGGGAATAAGATCAAGCAAATGAAAGTATCTTGATATTAATGAAAACAGCGAATGGAGATGATCATCGAAAGGGGTATTGAAAAGATTAGTTCGATCACCGTATTCATATCCGTGAATTTATTCATTCATTCATCTTGCTCTACGTCATCGTGTTGGAAAATCTCAATTGGAGTCCACATTGCAGGGAATATCGAATTCATAAAGGATTTTAGATGCACATTTTCTGGAGAGATTTGTTGCAGTAAAAATTTGCCGATTCAGTACCAAAAACTCGGGGAGAGCTGGCTTTTTCAAAATAATTAGCGCATGCCAGGTGTGGATAGTTGCTTCGCTATGAAAAATAGGATTTTTGACTTTGTTCGTGAGTCAAAAAGCAATTAGTCAACTAATATTCTCAAACGAAGTCGAAAAGCCTATTCTTTAATCTAGTTTTCTTCTCACATTTTTCCCTCGCGCACGAACTACAAATGATGATTCAATGCAATACCTTACGAAGATATCAAGATAAAAAATAACCACGGCCTAACCTCGAAAATTCAATTGAACCTCAAACAGTTTGTTATTCCTCAAATTCACCATTATTTGTGGATGAATGGTCTGTATTCTAGGCTCACTACCTTCGCATAAACTTCACTTTTCACAGAAACTCTAGTTATTCCTCAAACTTCGAATGAAAAATATCAAACTTACTCTCGAGATTAGATGCTCCCACTCAAACCAATACAAAATCAAAAATCTAATCACCCATCTCTCCAAAACCTATGACACTTCTAATAAATGGAAATCAGCGGAATTCATACATACCCCATGAATGAAAATGTAAATTCTCAAGATCCTAAAAATCCCACGGAAAGTAAAGAAAATGTACTCGTCACATTCTAAAGCAAAGAAGGAAAGATAGGGGTGAACGTGCCAGTGAGATGCAAAAAGATTCTGCCACACAACGACAGCAGCAGCAGCAGCAGCAGTAGTAGTTTTCTTACGCAACCCGAGATTTTTCCATCGAAGACTTTCCGGTAAAATGCATTTCAACCCCGATGCATTTCCTTACGATTGTCGGAAGGTCGCATCGGGGAAATTCTCACGCGATTCAAGGAATATTCGATCCCATGCGGGAAGAGGCGCGAAAGTACAGATGCTCCTTGCAAAATGCCTTCCTTACGTATATTACGTTCTCAAGAGAGTATACCTTTGAGACGTATACTTGAGAAAAAAGTGTTAGAATATCTTTGCTGAGAGCTCATAAACGTAAGAGCCAATTGATTCAAGAGTCGCGAGTTTTCAGATTAGAGGACAGATCTCGAGTTGATGGTATGGTAAGAGGCGAGTTTTGTAGAGGATTATTCGGGTGAGGTGAATGGCCTTTTTTATCTAGTCAATGGGGTGCGATATACATTTGAGCTTATTCTACTTTTAGCTCTGTGATCTCCCAGAAAATGAGATGGTGAATGTCCAATTAAGGCATGATTTTTCTTTAATCTCCGATGCTTTTCTGATTTCGAGGGATTCTTGGATTTTATGGTCTTAAAAATGACCGATGAATTATTCCTAGAGGCTCTTTACAAGCTCGTTGGAGATCCGAAGTAATACTTACTTCACTCAGATAGAAATGGTGAAATGATTTGGCCAAAAACTGGCCAATTCGCATTGCTACTGATACATAGGTGGCCAGAAAGAATGATCACATTTCTACCATGTAGCCCCCTCCCCACCCCTGGTTTCGGGGGAATTTTCTGACACTAACTGACAAGGGGAGGTCCAACCTTGCAGAACACGGATCTCTATGAAACTCTGGGAATCATCTTGTTTTGGTGAGAAATGGACGTATTCCCATGGACCTCCTATCCCGAGATTCAGCTATAGAGGTTAACATTGTTACTATATCTATACATACGATTTTTCACCATTGGCCTATGTCGGCAATGTTAATCTCCATAGCTGTATCTCAGGGTAGCAGGCCCATAGGATCAAACCCTTGGAGATACCTTCATTTTGCACCAAAACAAGACGATTCCCAGAGTTTCGTCAAAATCCAGGACCAACAAGGTTGGACCTCCCCTTGTGAGTTGATAACTGGTTTCTAAATGACAAAGAATGATAAAATCACAAAATTGAACATTTTTGGTTCTTCCCTTCCAAAATGAAAGTTCACAGCGAGTCCATGGTTATGTTGATATATTCCTGGCTGCCATCGACATTTTGATATTTTTCAAAATTTCCATGGCGATACCCAAGCCTAGTTATCACAAATACTGATTTTTCTACATATTCATGAAGGTTCGTGTTTATAAGTTATACGCTGCCCAAAAACCTTGAGGGCACCAATCAATAGAGTATAAATTTCTACAATACGAGAAGGAAAAATGCCACTATTTTGCACCCTGTGAAGTTAGCACCAAAAAGATTGCGTTGGGGAAAGGAACGCCGATTGAACACCGTCCAATCAGAATCCGTGCTTAATTACGGATAAAGAGCGACCGTGGCTCAGTTGGTTGGTCAACCAAACCTAGCAAGCGAAAACCGTGGCACTCGGCATGGCGCGGGTTCGAATTCCGGTCGGGTCAACTTGAAATTTTTCTGATGAAATTTTTCGGATTTTTCTCGGTCGGAATAAGTAATCTGCACCTGAATTACACACTAAAGTACACACTTTGGATAAAGAAACAACACAGACAGAAACACCGTAGATTCAAAAATGCCACCGCAATCCCATCTAAGCAAACCATCTACATAATCACCTGTATAATGACTAAAATCACGTCTGCCATCCGGTACAGAGTAATATAGCCAAAGAAGAAGTTCGTCGGATAAGCATCTCACGCGTGGCAAGTATAAACTGGTCGTGCCCCATGTTATTACCGGGGATGCCGGACAGCTCGCGAGTGAAGCTCGTGTTCGGTTTTGTTCTATCAATCGCGGTCACAATAAGGCTTTAACGTGGTGAGCTTTATTTTGGTGCTCCGCAATGGTGCTGTGATTGATAATGGGCATCGCATTATCATTTGATTCGAGAGTCTGAACTGAAAAGCTGCTCGAACTGGTTTGTGTATACGACCGTGCTCACGCATAAGAGTGCGTAAAAGTATTAAGGTAAAGGGCACCTATAATGCAGGAAAAAATCGTCAAATTCACTATCAACCAAGGATATTTTTGGGTGATAGTGACTTTAACGAATCTTTGGACATGATTTCTAGTGGGTTATCATGCAGTTAAAGCATGGTTCGTGATTTGTCGGATAAATTTTACAAAATGAAAAAACAGTCTTGTTGGAATTAGAATGACGCGTGATGGTGAATAGCAGGTTGTTTGAATTTCAGACTTTTTCATCTCTCTAGATCATAATTGAAAGGTATCAGGCGCCTCATATCTCCTCGAATTGAAGTCTTCTATAAAAAATTCCAACAAAATCATTTTTTCCTGTTAAACACTAATCAATTGACGTAAACCTGATGTGACAGTTTATAAAATTCCAATCATTCAAATTTGCAAGATTCAAAAATATTGAGTTTTAGTATTGTCTTCTTAAAAATAGCAAGATTTACAGCTGAACTCATCTCCAGGATGCAATTTCCAATAGCATGACAAAATGATCGTTAGAATTCTATTTCCGTAGCTCGAAACGATTCCCTCAATCTATACACCACCACTTAATTGTACATCGTATAAATAGAAATGTCTCTTTCATCGTGAAAGCGCCACATCTATCGAATAATCTGTCAATCGAGCATTAATAAAATTACATCGATTTACGCTGTCTCGCGTTGACATCTTTTTTCCTCTTCTTCAGGTGAAATAGGGCATGATGGAAGGAAATTGTCGAAAGAGAAATTCGCCTTGCAGCATTGCTTTCTGCCTGCCACAACCGTGCCGTCGTTGTCGTCGTCGTCGTTGCACACTGTATACCGTCTCTCTTCTTCCTTTCACGTTTCCACATCGCTTTTCTTTATTCCGACAGTCAAAGCGTCGGTATTGCTAGTAGGAATAGTAGTTGTATGTAGTAGTAGTACCGGGGTTTTACCTCTGCTTCGCAATTCCCAAGAACATTCCGAACGTGGCTTGGATGTAAATATCTTCTTTTCAGTGGAACGGGCGAAAAATTACAACACTGCTGCTTGCACGTCATGACGTATTTCGAATATCCGCCCTCGAAGATGTTAGTTCGTCCGACAAACGCGCTCAAACAGCTTGCCTTGTAAATCTCTTTCTTTCTCACTGCTTTTCATTTCATTGTTTTTTTTCATTTTTTCCAAATCTCAAGATCTTGAACGTTTTCAAGGGCTTTTGTGAATCTGAGGGTGATTTTAATATCTCTGATATCTTGGCTTACAGTCTATTGAATCAAATTAAACAAACTATACACTTTGAGGAGGTGATACTATTATTTGATATTCCATTCAGTTTGATACGCTCGGAATGAATTCGGCAATGAGACAGACTTCATCAATTCTTGAATCCAAAAAAAATTCTGGGATACAAATTACATCTTAGGGAATCGAAGATAGTGCAGGGTCTGAAAACTGGACTCGTGGGTCGACGAACTGTAGAAATCGATCACGTTTCTTCTAAAAAAAAGCAAGTATTCCGCTAAAATTAAGTAATTAGCCTGATGAGTCGAACAACAGCTTTTTTATACTGATGAAAATTCATAGTTTGACTCACGAAATTCAAATTATTGGTTCTTCACCACTCTGACCAATGGAATTTTCACAGTGAATTACTGAGTGGTTGTCGACTTTCGCACGATTATGTCAAAAGTCATCAACGGTATTTCAATCAATAAGTATTTCATGCCTCTCAAGGTTCCATCATCTTCTTTCAGGTCATATCCAACTCTTTTCGAACGGTTACTGAAGTCTATCAACAGTCTCCGAGTTTTCGGACCATTTTCAAAAATTCGTTTGGCTAAATCTCCAAATCGGTTAAATGATTTCTCATTTTACGAACATTTTTGGATGTTTTATAAGATTCCACGTGAATTGCGTCCAATCAGAACTTCCTGAGAACTCAAATAAGTGAAAAACGACATATTTACAAGTCTTTAGATGGTTTGGGTTTTGAGGGTTCATGAAAAAGAAGTTGAGGAATTTTGGTTTGTGATACCGAAAAATGTTCAAAGATGAAAACCGAGATTAACAGATCAAAATACACGAGAAAATTTTTCTCCAAACTCAGCCTCTCGAATTCGGAATTCTGACATTCTGCGAGGAATCACGACCTGATTACTGTGGTTTATTGATCTTCTGAAAATTTCCATGATCAATCCATTTTACTGGAGATTATTAACGAAACCAGAAGGTATTCTTCGATGAATCTTACTGTACCTAAATTCTGAAATGAAGTACACTCATGACGTAATTCGATTTTGATCCAATCTATGAATCTAACACTCTAATACATACCACCAATAATAAATAGCATTTCAACTTCTATCAACCCTCTACACACAATCTTCTATTCAAGACAACCCTTCAAACATTACAAAAATTGAGTTTTCTCATCTAGCCTTAATCCAATACAAAATCACCCAATTCAAACAGCTTTCCAAGTCAAGAGAGCCTATACAAAATTCTTAAACAGAAAATATACATGAAATTTCCCCGGAAGTTCCGAGTCAAGAACCTACTTCCCTTATACAACCTACACTCTATGCATCGGAATTTACTCGTTCAAAGTCACATTGAGAAGAAGAAAAAGAGAAGAGAGACACTATAAAGTCAGGCAATCAGTCTGCTCGTTCGCGCTGTGAACGACGAAAGGATCGTCGAATTAAATCGAGTTTTCGTCGCTCTGTTCCGAATTCCTACCACCACCACCACTACTACTACCAGTATCCCATTGCCATCTCTTGCTTCTCTTCTGTCTGTTCACCAGCCAGGATACAAAGAGGAAGTGAAATTATAGAAACGAAAGAGAGAGAGTTGCTGAGAGGGAAGCAGAGCTGGCTCGTTACACACCGTGGTACAACCTTCAGTTGCCTAACAGAACTCATGCTCACTCAATACCTTCTTCTCTTCTTTTCGTTGTCCCGACAAATTTTTTTTTCTCTTCTTTTTTTAGTCACTTCCTGTCTCTTGACTTTACCTCCTATCCATTGCTGGCTTGGATATAGCTATTTTTTGCGATCCTTCCTCTTTGACGATCGGTATTTTACACGTATATAATGATCGTTTCCTTCCTTGTTCGTTGATGCTTAAACTAGAATTTATAGTAATTTTCATGAGAGATTTCCTTCCGTTTCGAAATAAAAAATATAATATATTCTAGGTATAACGGTGTACAAGCAATTCACACTCATTTAAAAATTGCTCATATTATTCATTTGAATTCAACTTTTTTCGTACCCATTGATATCTGATGTGAGATTATCAATAATACACCAGGGCCCCGGCGAGTTCCGGTGTAATTTGTACGGAAAACGAATGCATTAGATGATGGATAAAATGATCAAAATTCAATTTGATCACAGTAAAAAATACTATACCGTCAAATTAGGTACCGAACCGGGTGATTTGGTCCGGGTGGGTAATTCGGACCACTTATTGTCTTTGCGTTAACTTTTTATCCAGAAATCACACAGTGTACTGCAAGTGCTCATTTTGGAACTCTCAGTCTCATCTTGAAAATGAGCACTTGCAATATACTTTGTAACTTTTAGTTAAGAAGTTATCGCGAAGACAAAGAGCGGACCGAATCACCCACCCGGACCGAATTATCCGATTTTACGATGACTTTGGTCCAGCGGGTGCAACTTTGGTACACCCCTGAAAAATGACTTTGAGAGCTACGTTCGGCAAAGTAAACGATTCTATCGCTCTGAAACCTAACCTCCCCTCTTGGCACACGCATAAACAATGTGTCGAGCCACCGTAGATTCCGTATGGATGGTTATAGTCGTTTATTGGAGCTTTTTCCGAAAAGGCTGATTTAGCAGCGATACGCGAGTGGTCCAGTTAGTGTGCCTGGCAAAAAGTGTTCCGGAACGATCTACGGGTGCATAATGCTACAATTTGACCACATATATTACCATATTGAAGAAACCATCGTTACATTGGGGTATTTGAAGCATTCGGAATTTTAATGAATGAAAAATAGGGGAAAAAACTATGAAAAAGTGTACCAAAGTTACCCTACTCTACGTAAGAAGCACGAGAATAGGGTAACTCCAGTACAACTTCCCATGACAGCTTATTCCCATTTCACCTTGAGTCGGGTGATGGTCTTTGAGGTTTTAAAATGTTTCAAACAGCTTGAAATAAGACATCTGAACGATTAAAATTAGTTCACTCACATGGTGATGGGTAGAATTGAGATATTCTGTAAGTGTACCAAAGTTGCCCAGTCGGGGTCTAACTTCGGTACACTTCTTCAACTGCTATTAGCTCCAGCTCATACACATCAAATTGAACTTTGTAGCCCGTCAATCGAAAGCTAAAACTGTAAGCTTCAGACTGACTACTATTAGAAGTGGACTTTGTCAATGTATGTTGAGATGCCGAGCCAAAGAAAATAAAAAGTAACGAAATCGTACCAAAATGACTCAATTTGACGGGAAATAATCATATCATTCATCATCATTTATAGTCTTTCTATCAATATATTACCACAGGGCTAATCAAAACTCAGCCCCAGGGGTGGAACAGGTTCTCAATATCCATAAAATTGAATGGATAATCAGCTGATATAAGGAAATTAGATACGCCCATGTGCTCAGGAAGAAATACGTCGCGAAATTGTTAAAAGGTATATAAAGAGGTAATATTTGGAGTTGGAGAAGGTTCATTACCGTACGATTCTCCGAGCGGAGTCTTGAATATTTTAGTATATGTCTGAGTTACAAGAGGCACAGAAATGAAAATTACGAAAGCGTAGAATTGTAAATTGGGACAAAAGGCAAGTATACGAACGAGCGCTCGCTCTGAGCGGAAATTAAAGGCGCGCTCAATTTTCAGTATTAAAGCAGAAGCAACCCCGCCTGACTTGCCTAACGGCATTTCTGTTATTGTGGTATAAAATGTTATCACAAACTCGCCATGGTTATATTTTCAAGTATATCAAATAATCACCATCTGTCTGTGCAATTTCGCTTTATAAAGTGTGCATGACTGCCACACAAATTTGAAGTTTTTGCTCGAAATTTAGGTAGTTTTCTTAGCTCATCAAAAACATGATAAGTAGAAGGATCTTATATTTCGTGAGAAGCTTTCAGTTTCTTTTGAACGATACGACTCTTTAAATAATGGATTGCAGGCTTGTTAGAGCATTGACTTTTCCATTATTTTACTCCCTTCAATCAATCCAGAAAATTCAGTCAACGTTCTAAATGTTTACTCCAAATCCATTGTTCATGTGATGAGGAGTTCGAAAATTGACATTGAACACCTGGAATATCGAATGAATTTTCGAATTTCATTGAACTTGTGAAGAACCCGTCCTAATGGCTATCGCAACTTCCAACGGTTTAATGCATTCTCAAATAAACTGAAAAAACATTTGACAGCTCTCGTCCGCCATGAATCGGAGACTACCATAAATCAATGAATCTGTCACTTTTTTGAGAGTCTAGTGAATCATTCTCAGACAATCTCATCAAAAAGCTGAAGGAAAAAAAATTGGTCACGTCTTCCACAAAACCGAAATCTTTCAAAATTCAAAAAGCAACACCCTACAAATATTGGAAAATCTGAAATCCCAGCAGACTCAACAACGCAAACTCACCTTCAAGATTTTCTCAATAAAAAGTCACCAGAACCAGCCATAACAAAAGTAGAAAAATCTCAAGAGCACCCTCTGCTATACCTTCAAAATATCGCTATAGAGGGTCTCAATTGGGCCACCGCGCCACCAGTCTCGTTCACAACCGTCCCATCTTTCTCTTTTGCTCTATCTCAAATTTTGCATTATTAAGGAAACAGCAGGAGAGTCGTCCTGCTCTAGCGGAACAATCACCACTCTTGGACATTTTTCTTCAAACCAAAGAGAGCAGCAGCATTCTAGACTCGTCTGAGATATAAATATCGTCACACACACACACACACACACACACACACACACACACACACACACCATTTTCTACATTTCCTACTACTATTATACACGCATGACCCTATATATTTTGTCTAACCTCTATACATGTGTATAAATGTATGGATGTATGTATGTAGAGGGATAGGGAGAATAATATGGGTTGAGAAGTGTCAGTTTCGCGCTTTGGAGGGTGCGAGGCTCTATAGAGTCTGCGGTGTGACGTTGTACCGTGATTTACGGCCAGTTAATTGATCATTTACATTCTGCCCGAGAACGGACAGTATTATACCTTATATACCTTGTGACGCGACTGAAGATATATATATATGTATATCATGTAGTCACAGTAGCGAGTTGATAATATCTGTGCATGGATTGTTTCAACTCGCTTCCTCTTTTGATTCATTAAATGAAACTTGCCATTTGAAATCTTATTAATATTTTGGTGATAGCTAGGATAGCACGGATATCTATGCATGAGAAATTTTGATATGCACGAGGTATGCGTAGAGTTGGGCCATTATCATCACTTAGGATGAAGACAATTTCTCTTGGATTTGAATATACGTGCATCTTGTAAAAGCGTGGTGTAGAAGAATTATAATGTGCTAGGAAAGAATTAATGAAGAAGGATTCATTAGGATTCAAAATGATGGATCCACACATGGACTTGACATTGAAAGATCAAAATATGTCTTTAATTTCCACACGAAGTACAGATTGCTCGTCAGTAAAAGGAGAATAACATACAATATTCTCATTTCTGATCAAATTACTAACAAACGCAATATTCATTCTAAGAGTTTTTTGCATTTCATTGACCGAACCTATTTATAGCCTCGAATTGAAGAAATAGACAAGATAAATAGGTAATTTTTCCATTTAGCCAAAGAATATCTTGACTGGAGTAGCTACCTTGGGTCGGGACGACCCCAGACAAGACTCGATCATCTACATGTGACGTACCATCGACTCTTAGTTTATGTCCTCAGGTATCGGTTGGTGTAGATGCGTCGCTCACCACAGCGTTATTATTTGAGTGGCATCTACCCAAATCAGACGTACTTTTGGCTGGGGTCACTCTGACCCCAGCGAGTAACTTGGGTACAACAAATCTAGTTTGGCGCTAATTTTTTTCTCTGATATTATAAGGTATTGTTGTTAATGTACTGTTGATTCTGATATTATGAGGTGTTGATGTTAATGTACTGTTGATTCTGTTGTAGCATTCGGATTCTACCTTAAATGCAGCCTCCCCACCCGCCGGAGGTGGGAATCGGTAGTCAACAGTATGAGCTGGTTGAGCGTATCTCGACTCCACGCACATGTGTGTCATCTGAGTGGGTCCTGTTGGCGGAACTAGTCGTAAAAATAAAATCAAAATTGTTTCTTACCCTTTTGTCTGTTAAAGAATGTGTTGAGAATTTGTTCAGTTAATCTTCAATTTCCAAAGATTTCGTATTCCGAATATAATCCTATCCTCTCATTCGCATTATCGTATTTTTACTTTGAGGGTGGGAATTTTGGTTTTGCTCTTGAAGCGATTGTTTTTGTTTCGAGCCCTAACGAGGGTCGAAACTATGACGAATAACGTCACAACTTTCTTAACCGAGTGTCAAAATACGTTGTTTGGGCGACTATGTGTACGGTGAATGAAAACTGACGGGCGCGTGAAGCAGTGTTTTACACCCAATCGTTCGGAGGAGTCTTTTTTATCACCTTCTCCAGTCTTCAAAATGAATCAACAATCAGGAAAGTTGGCAGCCATGGCTCAAACTTTAGTATGATCTACAAAATTCCCCCAGATTTCAGCCCTCAATATCAAAAGCGAAGGAAGTTATTTGTCTTGCGGCGAAAAATGAAAACGTTTTCGCATTTCTGCACAATTCTTACATTGAATAATTTTTTGAAACTTTTGGGCCACTAAGGGGGTCCCAACGGTACAGCATATGTTTTAAAGCATCCTCAACTGCAACCATAGAAAAAATTCCATTGCAAAATATTTAATGCACTCCGAGAAACATTCATTTTTGGATTGGGGTCAATTGGACCCCATTGAGTTACGTACGATCATCTAGGACAGTTGGTCAACATCAAATCCCGCTTCTTTACACAATTCGTTTACATCTTTCTCCAAATTTCTATTCCTTCTATTTTCAATAAGACACTGTTATGTCACCTCACCAACCACCAAGATCATCCCACTCTCACCTCACTCTAACCTCCCAAACTTTTCACCTCATCCAACGAATATCCAACCAAACTCTCGTTATAATCTCACCAAAGTATCTCAAGCACGTGATAAATTTTAATGGAAGCCACAAATGAATTCCCAATTCAAAGTGGAATATCAATTTGCCATTCTATCCACATAGCTTTTACACAAGTACTTTTACCTACCGACTTTTTCTCGAAAATATTGACTCTCGCTTCTTCTCCCAAAATAACCGCTAAACTTCTTCAAACGACTTTAGTATACCTACATAACCTATAAGTATACCAAAGAAGAGGCCTACACATTAAAATCTCGGAAGCCCAAACTCCAAACTATAGGACTCTACAAAATTACCTAAAGAAACTCAATATATCTCACACCGAAAACACCTGAAAAGTCATCTCTTCGCTCACGTACTACTTATACTATACACTTTTACACGATGTATAGGTATGTATTGTGGTATAAAATGCAGAAAGAAGCTTGTATAAAAGTGTATTATTCCCTAGACGCATTACACGCTTTGAAAAATTCAAGAAAACTACCTCTTTTTCTTTTTCTAACCTATTTACCTTATAACATCTCGCTAACGAACATTCAAAAAGTTTTTCTCCACCAAGAAGTTGTTGTTGTTACCGGTACTGCAAACTACTGTGTTATACCGCACTTATTTTCTTAAACTTAACCGCAATGTGGTACACAATTTTCGTCCTTTTCGAAGCGTGCAAATAAAGTGACTTGGACAAAAGTTAGCAGGCTGTTCTCATGAAATTACAACAAGCGAGAGCGAGAGAGAGAGGCCATTTTTGAATATGGGACAAATTGCTTCAGACTCCAAGAGCGCGTCAGTTAGGCAGCCAAACTCGTAAATTAGCTTCCAACCCAATCGTAATTCTTCTTTTTTTTCCCCCCATCCTACTCAAGGGAATCTAAAAAAAGAAAGAGAAGGAATGAGAGATTCCAAATTCATCGCCTACGCTCATACTTCATTAGCAGCATTGGAAATATGAGGAAAATTATCGATCAATTTTTCCAATAACCAAGTCACGCGAGCTATCCTAGTATGTATATATGTAGAATACTTGAATTTGAAGAACGAGATTCATCGAAGGAAGCACTTTAAGATAGGGATGCTGGAATTGAATATAGAAGTGGTATAAGTATAACGTGGCAAGAGGAAGGAATTTTGTGAGATTCAGTCGAGCGCAAACTCAACTTTGCCAACACACTTTGGATTGAGAGTAGACCGTGGTAACGGCGGCAATGGCGAGAGTAAGTGAGTTCTATATCTAACCAGTTAGGTTTACGTATAAGTGATCATCACTCGTGTAGATATATATATATATATATATATATATATATATGAAGTGAGAGCATTGGAGAGTTTTGGAGTGCTGATTTGAGCTACGGTGGATAGTTCTAAGCTTTCAAAGTGTACATTTGTATGTGAATGTGTGAGTGAGAAGTGTGAGAGAGACTTTGGTTGCCAATCGGGAAAATAGGTCGACGAAGACATTATCAATCGTATAGAATCGAGTGTAACAGCTAGAGTAGTTTACTTACTATCTCTATCTAAACAAATTGAATGGACGCGAGTAGTGGTGAAGAGGGCGACGACGATGAATTGATCACTATATATATATCACTCGTATACGTTATGCCGCTCACACGTACTCGGCATTTTGCCTTCTCTTTGATTGAGTCAATCAATTTGACAGTGGGGGCTTCTTTTGGGAACTTTTTGACTATCTTTTATCGTTTTTCTTGAATTTTATGGATGTTTTAGCCTGTGTGTATGGATTTTTTAAGTTAATTTCTAAAATTTGGAATAGAGCGTTTTCTTAGGTGGAGAACATTTTTTCGGTGGACTACAAGTTTAAAATGAGCAAAATTTTCTTTATTGGGATGTGGTTTTCCTCTTACCTTTCAGCATCACGTTTACAGAAGAGGATTTTATTTGAGCCGACTTAGAGTTGAGAAAAAGAGCCAACTTTTCATGAATTATTGTCGATTTCCTCATCTCAAGAGGCAGTGGTGATTCAAACAATTTCCAAATTTTCCAAGACCTTCCTCTTTTATTCAAATAAAGGTCACGGGATCAGGGTGAGGATGAATTGATCTCAAGAATGACATCTTAGTTAATGAGAAGATTTATATTAGAGACAAATTTTTGTATTCCACTCGAAATTCTAGGCAAATTTTCAAAATTCCAATTCCAGTTCCAAAAGAACATGCAATTGTGACCTCAAAAATTTGAAAATTGCAAACACCAACATCACGTGATATAAACGTGAAAAAGCAGGTACAGCCAGTAATTTTAGTTGCCTGATCCCTGTTCTCGAATGAGTTGCGTGTGATTGAAAAAATAAAAACTACTCAAAAATCGCTCGATAATTGCAAATATTATTATATTTTTCCAGGCGAAATGCGGTGATTCACCCAAAAAAGTGATCAAGCATAAACTTTTCACACGTTTTCTGAATTTTGAGGCACTCATCCTATTTCGTTAACATTTGTCAACTTTTTTATACTAGTATACTGGACGAGCGTTATTTTCGATATTTCGATATGAAAGTTTATGAGAGCCGTGTGGAAATCTGTGAAAACTCAGGAAATTTCGTAGACATTGTTGAAATATTTTGAAACAAGCATTTTTGATAGTCAATCATTTCTAAGGAAGAAGAATGAAAATCGAAAACTTTCGATTTCCTAATTTTGCCATTTTTTACGGTTTTGACACAACTATTTGATGGTTTAACCAGAAAATGATTACGAGTGCCAGAAATTACTTCTAATGTCAAAGGGTTGAAAATGATATGAAGCCAAAACATTGTTATTCAAAAAAGAGCAAATTGAACCGGAGCTCGTGCACTAATTTTTCACGGTTCTGCAATATTCATAGGATTAGAAGTGTATTGAGAATCGAATTCAAAATTGATTCGAAATCAGCATTGGGAGAGGGGGAGGATGAGTGAAAGAAAACTTAATATCCATCTCCTTTTCCCACGATCGTCAACTGATGAAAATTCCAGTAATTGTCTAGTTCTTACCGAAAAAATTGTTCCTCTAGTACAATTCCGAAAGAACATGCATTGAAGGAAAAAAATGATCCAATAAATCGGGAATCACTATTGATACCTTTCCCTTTAAATGCAAATCCAGTCTATATTTTTAAGGGAATGAGAAGATTATCATTAAAATTCTTCCCCAATCTTTTTTACCACTGGACACATTGAAAAATTTTCAAGCAACTGTAATCACATGAATGAAACCAATGGAAGATAAGATTAGTTTGAAAGTTACTGGACAAAGTGAAAATTGATCGAAATGAATGAATGAAATAATCAATAATGCTTACCGAGCATTTTTCTTACATACCTTGCATGCATTCAAATGAAATCTATTACAGGCTTAGAATCAAGAGGTTTACATAATCCGTTGCACAGATGCTTATCAAGATGATCAAACTACCCACCGAGTAAAAAACCAGATTCAATTTCAAACGATTCAAAGTCAAGCCCTCTTATCAAATCTCACGAACGATCGTAAAAAAACCTCTCATCAATCAAAAAGTGACCTTGTCTCAAAAACGCGATCGCTCAATAAACCCAAAACGTCATCCCATTAATCTCTTTCTCACCGAGCACACAAAATCCTTCACATAACAATCAAATTCATCTACACCATAATCGTTTCATCACCTTCCGTATCGTAACACAATACCACCATCCCTAATTCCACATCATCTCCTACAAAATCTCTTCCACTCACATTATACCAATGATTAATAACCTCAAAACGTCGCGTGAGTGAGTGAGAAAACAAACCGAAGCAAAAAACATTAATTACATCAGTCTTTGACACCATGTCTACCCAAACATAACCTCAAAACAGTATACATACACATATATATACACACACAGAGGTGGTGAATATCCAGAAAAGCTGTGTCTGGTCTTCGTAAGTGAGAGAGAGAGAGAGAGAGGGAATAAGGCCGTCTGTGGCGGACGCGTTAGACGCATTATGTATGCAAAATATGCGCGGCGAGTGAAAATGAAAGAGAACGAGCGAGAAAATTTGTGTCCATGTGTCTATGTGTTTATATATGTGTGTGTAAGTGTGGGAGGGGGGAAGGGTAAGTATGGCAATGGCAGGAATACACAAAATCGAGGAAGAAGAGGCAAGAAATTCGCTAATTCACGTCTACTTGCTTCTAAAACTCTAAATCACTCGAGCGAGTACAGAAGCCGCAGAACAAAATTACGCCAAAAGGTCTATACCCGCGCCGACACCAAAACCGCGAAATACCTCCAAAATTTTGCGATTCCCATTCTCCAGTGTGTATTTGTAAGTGTATATTTATTCCACAGAATGTGCGAAATTTCGCAATTGTTTTACTTGATCGATGTTTATGCACTTCCAACTGACCGTGTCGGCATCTTGTATTATGCAAATATCGTATGGTACAATTTTTTTTCTTTACTAAAACTATATACGATTTCAAAGGATTTGATATAGCCCGAAACTTTCGTGATTACGGGGGCTTTTAAAAGATTCTGCCACAATTCTATTCCTTCTCTATCTCATTCTCTCTTTCTTCCTTGGGCAATTGTTATTTATGGGCCACGTATTATGTAAATTAATTTTTGGATAATGAATAGTAGAAACCACGAAGGAAAGGCTATAGTTAAGAAACGTGCCGAGAAAATTAAGAAAAAGGAGGGCATGATTTTTTTTTTATGCACAGAAGGAAGAGAGCGATTTGAATTATTCGTAAATTACCCGCCAATTAAATATGGAATTTCCTTTTTTTTCTTGAGGTATGTATGTATGTGTAGGTAGGTAGGTAGGTATGGGCTATTGTAGGTTAGAATTTACGAAAAGAAGGGATGATGAAGTGATATAAATTAAATCTTGATATATAATCGACCGACGTTGTGTTCGTGCTTGAAATGACTGATTGCTGTATATTTTTTTTTGGAAAGGGAAAAGACCTTATAGAGCCATCCATCACTGGAATTCATAAGGATACAAATCAAAGATATTGTATCGTACAACGTACAATTTACGAGATTCTAGAAAAGTGAGGTTAAACGAATCACTTTATTTTTAGGGCTGTTTCTTTGAGTCTTCAATTAGTGTAGAACTTTTTTGAAAACTTTTAGTAACTTTTTTCCGGTGGTATGTACATATAGAATACTGTACAAAATATATAATGACTGATTTCGTTATTCATTAGGGGAGAAAGAGGGCGTTGCTTGCTAAAGTGGCTCTGCTGTCGTGCGACGAGACTCTCGTTCTTTATGAGTGTCCAGTTTTCGACTGGTGTAACTTTCTTGGCCCGTGTATAGAGGAGACTCGAATTTTTTTTGCTTGTCATAAAATCAGTGATTTTATACTCACCACAGCGCGTAATGTTTGAAACTCTTGCTAGTACGGGAGAGTTCAATTTTGGCTTTTTCTTCAACGTCGGGTGCGCTTCCAAAATGTCCAAGTTAGTTTCAAAACAAGATTTTGCTGGTATAACTGTGAGCTTGACAGTTGAATTTTATTACCAAATTTGAGTCGTTAGGTCACGTATCGCATACAATTTGAATTAATTTTCTTGTGGTGAGTATAATTATCACGATCTTGGAAAGGATACAGTAGGGTTGGTCAAAACATTTTGATTTTATGAGCAATGCAAAATAGATATGTCGTTATTGCGCTTCCTTATTCGAAACTGACTATGGTAAAACTATAGAATATAGTTTTGAAAATTCAACTCAGATTCTTGAAAATGTCGTTTTTTCTGTCAGGGTAATGGATACAGCTACTCCCCCCCCCCCCCCACACCACCCAAAAATTTGTAACCATCACTTCAGAACACTCTGTGAAAGTGTGGAGGCATTTTAATGCATTTCTGCAAATAATACCCAAGTATGGGTGAGGCAATTACTAAGCACGTGTTTAAAAGTCATGATTGATAAATTTCAGTTTTCTTACGAAGCTCCCTTGTTTAAATTTTCACAAGGATAATTATTGATCCCCCAACTCAAGGGAGTAGTTTGAATATAGTATTATACGCAACGATGGCGAAAAACGTGCTTTACGCACGATCGTGATGCTTTACGCACGGTTGTGATTGCTTTACGCACGAGGAGCACAGCGACGAGTGTGTAAAGCAATCTCAACCGTGCGGAAAGCATCACATGAGTGCGGAAAGCACCGCGCGAGGGTGGAAAGACTTTCGCCAGAGTTGCGTATAGTATTTTTCATAATGATGAGCGGAAATTTAGCAACACGCCATTAACAAGCCCAAGATACAGAAAATTGTCAATCAAGCAGTCATGGTAAAACTACATAAGGTCTCGACCAGCCAATATTGAAACAAGAAAAGGAGCATTTTAGTCGTTGCGAGTAGCCGGTGTACAGGGTGAGGCAGGGTTGAGGACAGTTTTAAGCATATCATGGATATAAGTTTGTCCAAACTTGAGTCAGCAGGGGCTGGCATTATCTAAAAATGATTTTAATTTCACCTGCACCGGGAGTTACGTTATCAAGTATGTGATAATGATGACGGTCGAATGAGTGCCGGGGATCCTTCATTTGGCGTCGCTCATTCGGGCCAGAAAAATACAATGTATACCGCGGCCGCGCTCGAATAAGGTGTTGTTCTCAAGGGTTACTGTTAATTGGTTGAGGGCGTGCAGGGGGCGAGGCGGGGTCCAGGGGTGCAGCCCCCCACCTGAACAAAACATTCTGATGTGAGTGCATTACATCTGATGAAAACTTCAACCGAATTTTGGGGAGACTTTGTTTTGACATAAATTTCTCCAACAAGACGATCGATGTATCAGCAATCTTGATAATCCCTAATTCCGAAAAAGTGCGTTCATTCATTTTGAATAAATGCTTGCCTAGGAGGATATGAAAGTATATTTATTCAAATCAGAAAAATTTTCTTCAAAATCGTTCAATTTTTTTCTCAGTGCAGTTACAAAGAGTTGCAGTAAGAACGGTTCAAAAAAAGAACAGAAAAATTTCATCACTGTGATGGGCCACACCCGTGGGGCCCACTTCTTGTTGAGTTTCAGCTCACGTCCAACAGCGGAGACATATCCAATGGCTCATGTCATCAGTGTTTCTTGTTGTTAATGTTGTAATGAACACGTGTACACAGTAGTTTCAGTATCGGACTTGATTTCGATGAGTTTTGCTCGATCTCCGTTTTTTACAAAGTTATTCGTTAATCAAGTGAGATCAGTCGATGAGTAGCAGATCACTCCCTATGAGGTCGGCGGTTTTCAACGTGTCTTATCTCGTTCGAGAGCTCATTTCAAGACCTACAAACTGAGTTGGAATACTTTGAAGAATGTTGAATCCTTCTCGGGCAATCTTCAATTTACGCGAAAGAAAAGTTTGGGGAAAATCGAAAATCGTTGGGTTCTTCCAAGCACAGCCTTGGCTCTATCTCACCTGTTACCATCATGCACTGTAACTCTTAGAATTCAAACTAGAGAAGAGATTGCTTCATTTGAATATCGGGCTTCAAATGCTGCAAACATCTGAAGTATGTCAATGAACCGCAGCCGAAGATCAGGCTTGGCAACGCATGTGAATTGCAAGCGCGGCAAAACCATGGTCACGATTATTATATGCCTGGAGGAGATATCGAAGCGCAAACCTTTTTAGACGCTGATAACATCGACTTTGACGATTTGGTTGGTACCCCTTATCACCCTGATGAATATTCGCAGCATTATGAAAAAATTTTTGGGCCCCACCGGTGGGGCCCACTCGATTTCATGGCAATACTGTAAATAGATGCCAAACCGATGATTTTCCAAAACGTTTGGCTTCTGTAACTGCTCAAACGCGCATTTATACTCTCTCGCAATCTAGACCGGAATCGCGATTCTGCCTTCGCAGTGAAGGTATTGAAAGATCCGAGTACTAGTCCAGAGTTTTCACCACAAGACGGGATTTCAATGAAAAAATATCTGGCCTACAGTTCAAATATTGATAATGATCAACCGAACAATTTTCTGCGAATATAAACAATCTGATATAAAGATAGACAAAAGCCTTTGTGACCTATATTATAGAATCGTCATTTTGAAGATTACTATTAAGGCACTTCGATTCCCACAAATCTACAAAATCTAGCCAACTGTGATTCTATAATTTTCTTTTTTCTTCCAATAGAATGATCGTGTGTCATACGATCAACGATTGTACAAAAATATATAGAGCTCATTTGACAAATCCATCTGTTTCGTAGATACAATTTAAAATGCTGTATCAAAATTGCAAATCTTGACGCTCCAACAAAATTTCCTACAAAACTTACAACCTATGCAAGATCAAAAACCATCCAAATATTCTTTTCCCCAACGTCATCCCGCTATAGCAACTCTTTACGATACTCCAAACCCTCATCACCGTATCAACCTCTTCAAGAAGAATATCAAGATACTCTTACCTCCTCCCCAAACCCCATCATACCCCAACAAAAAGATAGTGCCATACACTTCCAGATCTCTCATCAAATCTCAAATCTCAATGATCTCACTATTGCAACATCAGCATCTCCCATCCACAACCACTTTCAAAACCGATCTCAATCTCTATACAAGTTGGTTAAAATGACGCTCGAATGTCGAAAAAGAGAGAGAGTAAGATAGAAAACTAGGGATGGGAGTCTCGCTCTTTTAGTCTCTCGCGTATTTAGAGCTTCGGGCTGAATTTGAGCACCAAGCGTGCCAAAGCAATAGATTCTACGACTCAGCTTCCGGGGAAGCCTTGAGGTGCTCTACTCTCTCGCTCTCTCACTCACTGTAAGCTTTCTATCTACGGTATATACAGGGCGGTTATACGGAGCTCCGGAAGCGATGTGTCCCAGAGTCTGATTTATAAGCAAACGACGGTCCAACATAGTACAAACCCCTCGGTTGGCTTCCTTCAAGCTTTTGGCTTTGGATATTCCCTATCGCCTCCTGAGAATGAATTCTCAATGGTCAGGGTGAGATCGAGAGGGAAGAGGGAAGGTTGGCGACGATTTGTAGCAATTAGTGTCGATATCGATTGGATCTTAGAAGGACGCATTTGAGAAGGGTGACGGAATTCTAGATGGATTTGATGAATTCTGAGAGCTTGGTGGTTCGGACTGGACTAGATTGAATTTGTGGTCGTTTCAGTCAGAATCAGACGTAGAAAATTGATCAATGATTTGATAGAGAGAATACAATATGACCATGAAGTTGTGTTATATAATTGTAAGAGAAATTATGTAATAACAGTGGGTTTCATGGATGAAAAGGGATGGGACAAAAAAGTTGAGAAGGTATAAAAATGTAAAAATATATACATGCAATTGTTGCTGATCTAGATGTAGCAAGGTTTAGAAAATTCGAGATTCTTGTACATGAAAGAGTATTTCCAGTTAATTCTGTAAGATTGTGGAATTCCAAATGCGATATCGAAAATCGCTGACAACGAGTTGTTCTTTGACTCAAAGTTTACAAGAATCAGTTTCGAGATCGGGTGAAAAAAACGAGGCCTAGTGAGGACAGCGAGACACTATTGGACTGGATTTTTTCTTAATTAGAGTTGATTAGTTCAGGATCAAGATCCAGAATTGAGAGGGTATTTGTTTACGATACGAAGAATTATCTTCGGCATTGAAAAGCGTTGGATAAAAATATGCCCGCACATTGATGATTGGACATAATTCAGATGAGGATAAGGGATTCAAAATTTACGAGACCAAAGGAAAATGCCTAGAAATCCCTTGAAATTTTCAATGGAATAATCATAAACTATCAATCCAATGACAATCGTAGAGAGGATCCTTGTAACTCTGTAGATCTTTTACGAATTCTCTGGAGTGGTAGAATGTGATCTTTTTATTAAATTCTCAGTGAAAATTGCAGAAATCGTATCGCTTTGTGATATTCCTCCGCATATTTATCTCTATCGTGTTAAAATTATTCGATCGTAAACGCTCTCAACTTGATTTTCACAACAAACGCTCTACATTGTCTGCATTCCATTCGAATCAAATAACCTGACTGATACAATGGGTGGAATTCGGTGGAATGTATGAAAAAATCCAAAGTACCATGAAGCATGCGATCGAAATCCTGATAAAATAACTGTCTTCATTGAGAATGATACACGAGATACATCAATGCAAAACGACCGATTCGATTATTTCTCCAACATAACTTTCCAAGAGGTGCCTACAGACAGTTGAATCAACAGACGAATTTGATCAACTCAAGTTCATGATGAAGGTATCAAGTGATGAAATTATTGAAGAACTTCTTTTTAAGAAACTGTCCGGTGCAATAACTTTTCATAAATTAGATTTGTAGCGCAGTAGTTAGTGCCATATTTGAGAGCCCCCATTGAGAAAGATTGAGAGTTGATATGGTGCTTATTGTTACAAAATTTTTGGTTCATCGTTGAAATTGAATCTATGAGATCTTCAACACTTGGTTCCCAGGATGTTGATGAATTGTGCACACTCTACAATCGATACCTCCTCAATAACGATAGCAAATACTTGATCTACAATAGTATATGATACGACAAAAAATTCTTCCGGAAGGGAAGTTCATTCTTAATAAAACGAAGCAAAGAGCAAAAACCTGATATCATACATTTAGAACAAATTTCAGGATCATGATTCAACCAACCACAATCGAACGACCGTTTGTTCCAAATTTTGTCCCTCACCAAATTTGAAAAAAAAACTCTGCTGAAATCGTAAATACTCTCAAACGAGAAGTTTCTTCCACTCGTAAAAACACAGCAGCACCTCGAGAATGAGCCAAACAAACGTCCAAAAAATACCTCAGTGGAAATTTTCCAACGCTCGAATTTCAATTATAAACACATTTAATAATATATATCACGAATACTACTATGCAGGCCAGGAAAAGTAACAAAAGCAGGTGACGCTCCTTTCGTCGTTCTCTTGCCTGTTTAGAGCGTCAAACCGCAAAATTTGCTGGCTCTTAGCCGGCCTTCCAAATATACCATACTCACTGGTACTCTAAAAAAAAAGAGGAAAACCGAAAAGTATAGGCCGTGAGAGCGTGAAAAATGTATGTACATTCGAACGAGGTGAAGAATTTCCGAATGGAATTCTTTCGAGCCCGTATCGGTCTACCTATAAAATTCTATACCTATAGAAACTTTTGGTACGGCCATAAAGCCTCGGATATATACAGAATAGGTATTTCTTCCCTTTTCATTATTTCGATGTGGCCAACCAATGGCATAGCGTCCCACTTTTTTGGTATGCACTCGTGGTTCTACGATACTTTCTACCTTCACATTCACACATAAACTTATAAATGTATCTAAATAAATAGCATTAGAAAAATATATATATATATATAAATATATACATGGAAATTCCTTGAATGAGTGTGATGAAAAGGGAATAAGGTAAAAGAAATGTTGGAGTAAAGTTAGCGTAAAAAAAAGCAGTTCACGTGGTGTTTTTGGAAAGCTAAGGTTTCTAAAGGGTCTAAAAAGGTTGCCGTGATACGAAAGCATGTCTGGTCTGAGAAGATGTGTTATTCAGATGAAGAAAAGAGAAGGTAGAGGTAGAGAAGAAGAAGTATAGCAGTGTAGCACTTGGCCCTCATTTATTCATTCATTTGAATGACAGGGGCACCACTCGCGTAAGTGTCAGACCGGCAAATGAGAACTCTGGACTTATGTAGATGAGTTTATCAAGAGATGTAGAGATGACGAGGAAGCTCTGAGATGGCTTGTTCGTTGAGATGAGGAAGAATTATGGAAATAATTGAATGAGAGAGGTATCTTGTAGTAAGAGAAAAAAAACGAGATTGTGGAGCAATTAGGAAAAATTCTAAGGGGTGAAATTTTACGGAGTTAACGATGTGATTTGAGGGGTGTGGGTTTGAAAATTAGAGATGGCATGAGAATTCGAACAATGGGCAAGCTATTTTTATGGAATCTGATTCGACAATAGTCGTGAATTATGTAAAATGCATCTAGCTCAGGTCATATCAAAATCTGATAGAAAAGTACGCTAGGAATTTTAACTCACTCAGGTAGAATTTTTAGATATTTCAACTCAATGAGAACAGATCCTCACAGCCCATCTAGTAAGGCCCAAGGTAATAGTCGCGTTGAGTCAAAGTTTAGCCTAAGCCGGGACACCAAAATCATGTTCAACTCAGACTAATCTTCGACTCAACGCGACCATTACTTCGGGGCTTACTCAACTACAAAAAAGTTATTCATGTTGCATGAGAATAGGATACGCAGAAACTAGTAAGGTAAGAAAAACAGAAAAATATGTTGAACTCCTATTTACGTACTTATATTGAAACAATCAGTAAATATCTACTTTTTGAGTCCAAACACCAGGTGTAAAGATAGAGCATACCATGCTTTTGAAAAACATCTGAATTACCCCCTTATCATTTATTCCTTAAAATAGAATTGAAGACCTTATCGATCTCTGGTTGGTCAACCACACTACATCACGTTGATATAGCCTCGATACTCCCAGCTCACAAAATCGCATCAATCAACCAGACGATTGGCCTCCTTCTGAATGCCCTACATCATAATGGGTGTGATTTTGAGTAGTCTGAAATATCCGTCGGATCGTATAATACTCCTCATTGCATATCATCATCATAAAAGCAGCTTTTTCGACAATCCTATACCTTAGAGCTCATTTTTCTTCACTCGCTCAACGGTGGTTGCTTATGAGACGTTTCCTCAATTGTGACAAGCACCTCAGGTTATGGATGGAAATTACTGAGTAGAGGGAGCTACCGGCGAAAATAGAAGATTCAAATTATGAATTGAATATCAGTATGATGAAAATTCTGATTCATGCAAAGAAGGAGGCAGACAGGATTCTGTGTCTGACCAATCCTGGGTTGTACTACTGATCAAGAGCTCATTTTTCTTCACTCGCTTAACGGTGGTTGCTTATGAGACGTTTCCTCAATTGTGACAAGCACCTCAGGTTATGGATGGAAATTACTGAGTAGAGGGAGCTACCGGCGAAAATAGAAGATTCAAATTATGAATTGAATATCAGTATGATGAAAATTCTGATTCATGCAAAGAAGGAGGCAGACAGGATTCTGTGTCTGACCAATCCTGGGTTGTACTACTGATCAAGAGCTCATTTTTCTTCACTCGCTTAACGGTGGTTGCTTATGAGACGTTTCCTCAATTGTGACAAGCACCTCAGGTTATGGATGGAAATTACTGAGTAGAGGGAGCTACCGGCGAAAATAGAAGATTCAAATTATGAATTGAATATCAGTATGATGAAAATTCTGATTCATGCAAAGAAGGAGGCAGACAGGATTCTGTGTCTGACCAATCCTGGGTTGTACTACTGATCAAGAGCTCATTTTTCTTCACTCGCTTAACGGTGGTTGCTTGTGAGACGTTCCCTCAATTGTGACAAGCACCTCAGGTTATGGATGGAAATTACTGAGTAGAGGGAGCTACCGGCGAAAATAGAAGATTCAAATTATGAATTGAATATCAGTATGATGAAAATTCTGATTCATGCAAAGAAGGAGGCAGACAGGATTCTGTGTCTGACCAATCCTGGGTTGTACTACTGATCAAGAGCTCATTTTTCTTCACTCGCTTAACGGTGGTTGCTTATGAGACGTTTCCTCAATTGTGACAAGCACCTCAGGTTATGGATGGAAATTACTGAGTAGAGGGAGCTACCGGCGAAAAGAGAAGATTCAAATTATGAATTGAATATCAGTACGATGAAAATTCTGATTCATGCAAAGAAGGAGGCAGACAGGATTCTGTGTCTGACCAATCCTGGGTTGTACTACTGATCAGTGAATTCCGATGTCTCAAATCCGTCTGACCAACACTAGGCTGTACTACTGATCGGTAAATTTTAAACCCTTGGATCAGTCTGACCATTTCTGGGTTGTACTACTGACTGGAAAATTTCAGAATCTCGGACAGGTCTGACCAATCCCGGGTTGTACTACTGAACAATAAATTTCAAAATCGTCTGACCAATGTCGGATTTTACTACTGACGTGTGAATTCTATGATCTCACATTTGTCTGACCAATGCTGGGTTGTACTACTGATTAGTGAATTTCAACATTCTAGATTGAAAAACACTGGTCATACGACTTGATCATCTTACTGTTTTATTAGATCAATCTGAATGTCGATAGCATCCACGAATATATTACTACAAGATCACTCAATTTATATCGTAAATCATCTCGTTACTGCCAGGATATTGATCTCCCAGATATTTCATGCTCAATATTCAAATATTTCATGCTTTTTCCCATTCCAACTTCTGGATTTCACAACTACGTATGATGAAAATTATCGTAATACTTCTCTTCGTCCTTGTTTGTTCACAATGTGTAGATGAATATTTTCGATCTTTAAGAACTGGGGTGAGAAATTCCTTGGAAGAATCCCACCAAGTTTCTCTTGTTTGAAACTTTTTCATTTCTTCAATCTACACATCATGTATAATGAATTTTCTACTATTGTATTTGAAAGTAAAATTTCGAAAGCCAATTCGAAATCTAGAATCTATATTCTTAATCATCCTAACTCTGAGGTGCACCATCGCATACAATTACTCGTCTTTTGAATGCAGCTAATTACGAGCACTGGGAATCCCACTTACTTACGTCATATCACACTCTTCTCATATCAAGAAATTCTAATTTTAAAAAAACTTGTTCATTCGGTTACCAAACGACGCCTCCAACTCCCATACTCACAGACAACACTCACACCATCAAGCCTATCCCAAGCAACATACAAATAGGTTTCACACAGACAAAAGATCAGTATCCAAATTCTAGTCAATGGATTAAGGTATCAAGTCTTCACGAATGCTCTATAAGCACCACAAGGGAACCATCTAACACGTATCCAACAATGCACCTCGAACTCCAATTCATCTCTTACACCACACACCACACACCACACGCATCTTGAACAAAAAGTTGAGTAATTTTCGTCCACCTCCACAACCACATCATTATCATCCACCAAACCAACCTAATTCTGAATAGACTACTCTCTCAAGCCTCTCAGACATCAAGACAGACAACTCCCGATGCGCCGATATATTTCAGCTTTCACAGGCGACACTCTCTCCCTCTTTGAACACACGCCACGTCAAACTCACCACCACCACCAACACAATCCTTTGAATAGGCTTAAACTACCACCAACACCAACATCATCGTCATCATCATCAGGCAGAATAGTATCACAAGCAAAATACCCGGAGGCGTACACAAAACGGACTCGGTCAACCCTCGATAAATCTGTACCTGTCCAATGTGTTAGGGTATATATGGCATGGTAGGCTAAAGCTTATAGGTAAGGTCGCGATAAGGGCCGTATTCTCTATTTCTCCGGGGCCCAGCACCAATTAAGCCTCTCTAACCCCCCCCCCTTCCATCTCTTCTATTTGGATTACGTTACACTGCAAATTGCTGACATTCGGTATAGGTATGTTAACTGGTGTAGAATACCGGATACCGATATTGCCTTTGTAACTATAGATATATATGTATGGATGAACCTTTCAAACCCTTTGTCTGAAGCCGAGGAAGCGATTGGACATAGTTAGAGAGAGGTGGATGGAAATGAGGAGGTTAGATTTCCTGTTGAAGATAGTGATGAAGAGAATGATGCACAATTAGCTTGTGGGCTTTGTTCGTGAGGATCGGATTGTGTGTGATGAGGTGGTGCGTAAGTAAGGGGTGTGAACTGGATTTGGGTAAGGTTCAAGCGTCGATTCTGTTCGTGGCATAAATATGAGACGTTTGATTTTAATAGGTCGAAAGATTAAATTTTGGAGGGATTGAGGGTAGAGTACTACAAGAAATAGTGAACTGGCCGACGAGAGATGGGGTTTTGTGCGATTGAAGGTTGAGAATGAGGTGGGTTGGTCTTCAAGAGATATTAAGGGTTCTTGACCAAAGGAACGATGTTCATGTTGAATTTATCATGAATTTCTTGTTCTGATCACTCGATCGTGGCTGAGACCCTTCTTGTTTTATACGTTCATGATATAATCATGAATTTAGAGTTAGGAAATCTGTGATAGAACTTTCGCTCTGGGTATCGTGAGAATATTAAGGTGATATCAAAACGATCCATATTGTGACTTTGATGGTAACTCTGTATGAAATATGATTGAATTGACACTATTCGATGCATATGTTATGAAATCCTCCGCATCTTTTGGCAATTAAGATTGTAGAAAAATCCCTCGTAATCAATTCTATCTGACTTTATGAGCCAAAAATTATTAATTTCGATGAAATTCCAACGTTTGGGGTATGTCTATGACAATTTAAAGTATGGAAAAATGTAGCCCGTGAATTTTTCTATTTTGATTAGGATGAATGTTCATTTTCATTATTCAGAATTTCTATTCAAAATTGATGAGGGGTCTCATAGATACACCCGAAGCGTTGGGATTTCACAGACTTTGATACACTTTGGCTAATCAAATCTGATTCAAATCAAGTATGACGAATTTTTGAACAATTCAGACTATTCAAAGTCAGAAATTCAAACAAAAAATGAAAAAGGAGGACCGTCGTTAATCGACCATAGATTTTATACCAGGAAATAGTACATCTCGCACCGAGTTCATGAGGTTGTGACTTGCTCCTGAGAAATTGGTTTTCGACCCGAGCCGCAGGCAAGGGTCAAAATAATCGCTTGGAAGGAGGAACTCTGGTACAGATTTTTATGAGCGATTCGGTAGTTTGTATCATGGGTAGACAAATTCATCAATGCCTAATGTTCAAAATCCCATGATTTTGCCAGGGTTTCGCCAGTGTTTTGCCAGAGTTTTGCCATGACTACAAAGATGATCTGAACCTGGGAAGAACCTGGGATTCAGACAGGAGCCATGATTTTCTCATGGTTTTGCCATAATTTTCCCAGGGAATTTTTTCCACGGGGGAGCTGATGTTGCCCAAGTATTATTTAGGGATGTATGCATCAAGGAGAAAAAAAGGATGTTTATTATATTTATACATTTGTGGGGATACACAATTTACATTCCAATTATTTTTCTTCGCGTTTGACAGCACATTGAGTCGACGGACCATGTTACTTCAAACATAAGAATGTGAAATTGGTGTGCTGCTCCCATAACCAATACTGGCAACGAAGACATGAAAAAATATGAGCTTAAATGAATCCGTGTTCGAAGTCGAATAAAAATGTAAACTTCTCCTGTGGGTTTCGATGATTTCATTTACGATCAATGTGACTTCAATAAATCAAAGGTGAATAAATTAAGATGGAACATCGCCATGTCTTCACGAAGACTCAAGTCCATAATCTAGACATTATCAAGTTCTCAATCAATCGATGGGCTTAGAAATTAATGAATAACTGATTAAAAAACTGAGATCTTATCGAATTCATTGGCGATATTTCCCTACTAGCGGAGCCCAAATTCAATAGGTTATTTGATAAAAAAAGGCATGGAAACCACTACATTATAATGAGATTGTGAATGTGAAATATCTTAGATAAAATTTTTTCATCAAAGAGTTGCATTATGGAGGCCTGAGACTACGACAAGAAATTTTCTGTTATAGATATAGCCATATATGGATGTACACGCCTTGCATATATTTTCCATCGAGTGAGATTCTCATAACTCAACGAGCAAAACTAGCCACGCTTGCACGTATATATATCCGCACCGTTACACCAACGCGACACCGTGACAGTACATAATTAGGTTTGCCTTGATTACCAAACGAGATAGGGATAGTGATTGTTTCCTGGGGGCAACGTTGCCTTTGCGAAAATTTATTGCTCTCAAATATCATCAAAGACAGTCCTTTAAAAGTATGTCATTCGAAAATGTAGCAACGGAATATTGTCAAACCCTATTATTATTGCAATGATTGTGTTCACATATTGTTTGCTTGCGACTCTGTAAGCAGGAATAAAGATTAAGTATGATAGAAATTACATCAATTCTGTATTTCACTTGTCGCATGTGTTATACATGGCGTCGTCAAAATGTTGTGACAAGTTATTCATGAAAACATTTTGCTTGCAGCAATAGCAAAGGAACATTGTCAGATAATACTTGTTTGATTGCTCAGACGACAAACTATACAGTCACCATTAGTACATGAAAATCTATGTGATACATACATTGTAAACATGATCCAAAACACAAATGAGATTTTGAAAATGCGGTTTAGGTTGACATTTGGCAAGCAAAGTTGGTTTTGAGCCAATGCAAATTTCATGAGACATCGGACAAATTTTATGAACTACATAACGATAATTTATCTTCTCTCATTGTGCTGATGCGCAGCATTTTCACAACAAATTACTTTTGGAAAATGACTATTTATAGGACGTATTTTAAGCGAAAAAAATTTGTGCCATTGATTTTATCGAAAGAAAACCCTCCGATTACCCAAAAGTAAGGATTCTAGTACTGTCCAATCGGATAATCAATTTTAATTCATAAAACTCATCGACACCATTACAATCAAATTAAAATTACCGCATCATATGAACGCAAAAGGAGGTCATCAAAAGTCGAAACGATGAATAAATGAGATTAACCTTGAAATTATCGATCACAGATGAAGTAAGAGGAAGAAAGAGTGAGAGATATCTCCACTACGAAATTCAAACATCAATCCTCCGGAAGTACTTGTTCGCGCTTGAATAGACCAATAAAAGTCGTCGACTGGAAGATCCAATGAATGAAAGCTGGAAAGAGCAGATGAAGCTAAGAGACGAGATGGAAAAGGGAATGAGTAGAGGAAGGTTTCGAGGGTGTCATTTACACAGAGGAATTCGCGTCAGAACCGATAAAGGATCGAAATATACGATCGGCTTCGCATCAAGCCTCTTCTACAATGATCCAGCAGACGTCAAACTCGGTATACCTCATTGTGTTACGTTAGATATATATCTGTATAGATGGATAAGAGGATGCAAATCGGATTTAGCCCCTTCGACGACGATGTAATTCGATGGCCGATTAAGACAGGCAGAGGCAGCTCTGACTAGATAAGCTTGAGAACACGTTCTATGGTGTGACATTCTGACAATACTGTTGATGGATCATGCATGGCTGTATTTCATTTTTCTTTTTTGTATAGCCGACTTGGTTTGGCCTATATTGGTAATGAATTTGTTTTGGACCTTTCAAAGGTCAAGATAATATTCCAACTTCTATTCATAGTTGTCTGATGCTTGCAGAACTATTGAAGATATTCGAAAAGATTATCAAGTTATCTTTCGGGTTACCTCTACTGTATTTTACGTAAACTCGATTTCGTATATTTCAAGTGGAAACCTCACAAACTCAAGAGATTTCTTCAATTTTCCAACACGACTGAGGCATTTGAAAGCCCATGCTCAGAGCTGGTTTGGAATTTCATGTGATTGTATCCTTGTCAAAATGCCGAGTTCACAAGGTGGTGCTTGGGCATTCTTCTGTTTTCAAAATCTCTATAAAGGGTCTTCAATGATTGTTCTAGAATTTGACGATATCACCTTGGTTTTTCTAGTGGACTCGTATTCAAAAAGCTCTTTGGATTATTGGAGGACTTGCTTTTTCTGATTTTGCAGAGTAATCCACCATTAATACAACGTGGGATGAAGTTTTTTTATGAATTCCATCAAGGAGTGTTTCAGATGGCATTACCATTCCAAGGATCTATCAAAGTATTCAGTTGATATTTTCGAAATATTCATAATGATTAAATGCCAGTCAAAAATTTGTCCACCTGGAATCCGTGTACTGGATTGCGTATGTGGGAGGGGTAGAATATAAAGGGTGGCCGTATGGATCAAGTTGGTTTGATGGTTGGATGAGCTTTGGTATTTGGGTGGGTAGATGGTCTGGTCCGGTTAGGAAAGACCTGGAACAGTCTAGTAGTCTGTTACGATTTGGCACGCTCAAAAATGGTCTGGAGTAGTTTGAAATGGTCTAGTACGATCTAGGATGTTCTGGTACGGTCTGGAAGGGGATGTTTTGAACACTCTGAGGAGGTATGAATTTGGTCTGGGATGGTCTGGGACGTTCTGATACGGTCTGGAACAGCCTGTTTTTGTTTGGAACGGTCGGAGGCGGTCCAAAATAGTCTGGAATGGCCTGGAATGGTGTAAGACTTCTAGAAAGAAACGGTCTGGGGCAGTCTGGTCTAAATTGGACTGGACTGGGCTGGCTAAAATATAACGAAAGGGGGTTATGGGCGAAGGCGTGGGGGATCCGATAAGTGGATAGGTTGATGATAGTCATGGAATATGAGGGTGGGCAGGTTGATGAGTAGCTGGGTGGACGGGCCGGTGGGTGGTTATGACTATCAGTGGCACCAGTTCAATAAGATATCTTCACGAACTTCATATGAAACCTCTCCTTAATACATCAATTGTTCATAACCCATCATCTCATGAAGATCATTTTTGAGCTGCAAAAGTATTTCAGGGAGCTCTGATTTATCAAGGACAATTACAAACCAAACCTGCAGTTGCAAGAGAGGCATTGACGCTAGTTTTGAACGGACTCGCACTATTTTTCGATTCATTTTGTATTACAATAGGTGATATCAGATGAGTCTGAAGTTAGCGACCGGAGCTGTCGGCCGTTTTATGGTAAACCATACGAACGGCCAGCTCCAGCTACTAGCTTCAGATTCATTGACATCAGTCATTGTATCCTTCCAACTCAACCCCGGCCATCAAATAAACAATCATATGTAATTGATCTACAGCGGCCTGTCAAAAAAATTCCTGAGAACAAGTATAAGATTAATAAATGTTTCATCATGTTCCCGTATATCAATAAGCAACCAAAATCCACAAGGTTACCGAAACCTCAAATTGAAACACTCTACAAATCACGACTTACATCCATCCAGGAATGAATCTATATTCGGCCAGCGTAAAATCAATCGAGGTGACAGCTTACTCAGCTTGTCGCTCGTGGACCCTCTCGATGTGTCCGTGTTTATCACAGTGAACACCCAGCCCTCTAATGAATTTTGACAATCGTACATAGAGAGGGACGATGCCTTTTTTGGTTGAAGCAATAGAACAGTCGGCATGGTTACAGTCCGGATAGCGGAGATCTTGGTCTTTTTTTCCATGCACCACTTCGTTAGTGTAATTGGTATTCGTCTGCTAGTGGTCCTCTTTTTCCCCCCTATCTCACACACACATACACTCATAGTATTCGTTTGTAATTTTAGATTAATGCTGTTAGGTCGTACACAGTTTTGCGATGATTTGTGAGGGTGAGAAGGGAGGTAAAGAAAGAGAGAGAACTTGTGTGAGTAATTTAGAAGATGCGAACGGGACCTGACTATTCCATGAACGTTGTGGGTGTCCAAAAGCTACTAATTGGCAGCTTCAACGCTCATTCATAACGAATGCCAATTTTGATTATTGTATAGATGAATGTGAGTGGCTTCATTGGTTAATTATATTTTGAGAATTATATTGCGCTTACATGATGCAATTTGGTTGTATTAATTTAGATATTTGGTGAGAGAGAATTTCAAAGATGATTGTGAGAATTAGAGTGCGATGTACATGGGTGACTCTAATGTAACTGTATGATATCGTTATTGATATGATTTGACAAAGGTGAGTGTACTGGAAATTCCAAGTGAAAAATTCTAATTTTTTTTCAGTGTTAGTACTTCGCGGTCAATATTCTCTCGAACAATATTTCAAGAGACAGAGTATGAAGACAATGAAAAAATTGATAATTCACATTAGAATCTCGTTCTGGCAGCCGTATAAACTTAACCGATCATTTTCCATGCTCAATTCTTTATGCTCAATTTTTAAGCAAATAGCACCGAAAGAAAATCAAACATCTGTCCAATATGTGAACAAATTTTATCAAATGGAAAAGGAATAGTGAGGATGGAAAATCAGATGAGGCCAGGAAGTTATTAGGCGATCTCGATATGAAACAGAGTGATTCTAGAGTCATCTGATTCAACTATGGATGATAACCGATCAGTGCCTAAAAACTATGTGAATTTGCCACTGCAGAATTCAAGGTGACCATATGTTTTTCACCTCACTGATTTTGTCCACGAGTTTCGTGGAACATTGTTTAAATCCAACTGTGTGAATGCAATCGCGCTTCAGAAATTGTTGTATAAGAATTCTGGTGATCTAGAAACTCAAGAGATGTTTCTAGTACTGGGGTTACATTCTGAAAAAAAATCTTAGAAGGTAAGGAATCGGAAGGAAAAATTGTGATTCTACTTAAGAGGAAAACATAGATTTTTGTGATAACAAAGAAAGTCTGAAACGACAAAAAAACAGACATCTTTGCTCAAACTACACTACTTTCGTTATAGAAATCGAATCAGTACCATTCACCTTGAGTGTCTATGAAAATCTACATAAATTCTACTCTAGCTCATCGACAGTTAAATATCTACAGATCCAACCCCAAAGTATTACAATCACGGCGAAACATCCCATATACCAAACCCACCACTTTACTCAGCTAATTTAAATCAGTCATGATTCAGCATCCCAAGAACCGTCCCTTTCTAACTCGATACCGTCAATTATCTCATTTCACCCGCACCAAAGACTCTCTCAATTCTAACTATTCAATCAGGACAAGCCATCATTTTCTTACACTTCAACCAACCCAAACTCAACGATATCTCAATCGCAGTATATCCGTGGCGCCCATTAGCAAAACCGTCGTCGTCGTCGTCGTCGTCGTCGGCAAACTTTTCCTCGCTATGACCTATTTACCATTCACTACTAAAAACCTTCAAAAGAAGTGAGTAAAGAGTAAAAAAGTATATATATAGTAAGGGCCAGATTATATAAGCTACCAAAACTATATTTTACACCGCTCAACCAAAAACTGCCAAGAGATCGATTTGCTAGACGAAAAATGCCTTACATACGAAAAAATTCACCAAAAAGAGAGAGCAAATACTGTAAAGTCGAGAAAAGCAAAAGGTTGCGGTTTACAGTATGAAGAGAAGCTTCTCTCTTCTCTTTCAGGAGTAAAGAGCAAAAAGCCACGGGGTAAAAAGGGTTATATAGAAAGGTGGGGGGAAGGAAAGGGAGGAAAAGGCTAGACGTGCTAATGGAGCATTGAAGCAGAGCAATACGCTACGGATATGTATATATGTATATAAAACTGGACACTTTGCACGAAAAGCGGTATAAGCTGTGGACGCCAAAGTTTCTGCTTTTGAAACTAGAGGTCCTTGGACAAAGACAGTTTCTCCGAGTCGAGAATATGACGTTATAAAGCCATTCCTGGTGCATATAAGCTGTCATCTAGGATTCTGAGTTATGAGAAATGGCTGCGTTTCAAACACACACACACACACACACACACACTTTCTAGTTTACAGGTTAGAATCTCAGGTGAAAGGAAAATGAATGATGGATCTGAAACTTGACAAAAGTCACAAAATCTCAAGATTCACAGAACTCATTTAAAAATATACTTCTTAGGACGTCACGCTCAAACGTTCCAAGTTAAGTCCGTGCCAAAAATGTTAAGAATTATTTTTCAGCATCACACACGTCTATCCAGTAAGAAAGAGTGGAAAATAAGAGGTGATGATTTACCGCACTTAAAAAAGTTTTTGAAATTTTGTTTATACGAGATGGAAGAAGCAAAAGTAGGTATGAACTATCATACATCTCGTTCACGAGTCTTGAGAGCCGATATCAAAGTTGAGTTTGAGAGACGAGTTTTAGAAGCCTTGCACCGTTTGAAAAATTCTTGTAAAAGCCAAAGCACGTACTCTTCGTCGTCGTCGTCGTTGTCGTCGTTGTCGTTGGCCATGATCTCACGGTTTGCGGCATCTTGAGATTGAGAGAGGATGAATTTCACATCTTGAGGCGTTTGCTTTCCGAAGCGAATATTTGAATTTGATCTTTTGGTTGTGACACGTATTACAGTAGTAAGTAAGCTTGGAAGGAATGAAATTTCCAAGGGATATATGTTGTTCAGATCAGAGTGTAGGGACAGGAATGTTTGAAAGATGAGCGTTTAGATCCATGAAAACGAGGTTGAGAAATTTTATAGGATATATTGAGGATTTCAGAGTTACATAAGAATTGTATGGTTGGTCTTTTGGATCGATCTTCGGGAAATGGTTCGTTGCTTGATGATCAATGGTAACGGGTACCATTGATAGTTAGTATTTATAAATTAATTTACGATTAATGCGGTTATTCATAATCTAATAGTTGACAACGAGATGAGATAACGATTTCATCGCAGGATTAATAACAAGATTCCATGAGTGACTACATTGCCGTGTCTGACTAAATACGGATAATTCTACTTACTGGTAAGAATTTTTGTTTACATAATTTTGACAAGCCTATATCAATGAATGATACTGACCTCGTCCTCAATCAGTAGATTAATTCATCTTACAGACACGTAAATCAAAAAAATATTCAGTCCGAGAGTGTCGGGTGAGACATTTCATACAGTGTCAAAATACGATCCATAATATGTATATCGTGCTTTAAAGAGAAAGTATTTAAATATTCTTTACCAAGCTAGTGATCGAAGAGATTGGAACTGTTCAAGATTTTTACTTTCCAGCGTTTTAAATGTCCATTTCAGGACACCGACTTACTCCATCGCTATAGACGATAGTGAAATAAGTAGTAAGCTAATCGAATAGTCCGACAGCCATTGATTAACACCGATTTTCAAAACGCTGCTTCTCGCCCTTTCACGATTACTCGATTCAATATTCAGAACCAGGTTTTACTTCATCTTCCATGTCAAAAGAAAAACTCATAACTAGAACAAGCCAATATTGCCATGAAGTTTCCTTTGTCACAGCAACATCACTCGAACTCAAAATTCAAGATTTTCAAAATTCCAGAGCACGCTCATCCACTAGCTTCCTTTCCTAAAATATTCCGTCATTTTGACCTCGTGCCGCACGTGTTTACAAAAATCTTTGATATTCATAATACTGACATACTGAGAGGTAGACAGTGAGCTCCTTAACATACTCATCGTTCAAATGCCTCATCACGTCAACTCTCATTCCTACATTACATTCCATCGAGCATATCACCTTTTCTCACTCACTACTCTTTCACCTTCCACTTTCGCGTCTTTCACAAGTGGCAACGACCAAGCGGTCTCCTTGAGTCGATGAAGGAAACGATAATTATCCATGTCAAACAAGCCGGCAACGATGAAAAAAAAAAAAACGTGATCTTGACATGGTGATCAGCATTCCTCTCACCTTCGAAGACGAAAAGCTCTGTTCTTTACATAATACGATGACTGTGTATTGACGACAGCGACACCAATGCCGACCTCATTAAGCAATCGGGTTAAGCCTTGTCAGATTTTTTTTTTTTTTTAACCACGAGAAATCGTTGGTATGGGCTTAACCGTGGTTAAAGATAGATTCCTTGGGAAATCGCGTGCTCGTGAAATTCCTAACGCCAAGATTTTTCCTTACTTCCGTTGTGAAGCACGCAAAGCCGGAATTCATCGATCCAAATTTTCTCGTGAACGCTAAGAACTTTTTCAAACTCGTTTGGACGCTTTATCTTTGATTTAGAGCTAATGTTCGAATTAATCTCTTTTGAAAAATCAGTTTCAATAACACGTGGCACGAAAGCTGAGTAAAGGATAAAGGTTAGAAGGGAAGAGGGGTATTATTTGTGTAACTCAAACCTCAGTTGGTCTTATCTTGGGTTGTTCTGAATAATGACTTTGTAACAGCTACATTACATAGGGCATTGATTGACTTCGGAAATTTTTTTTCATAAAATTGTTGGAGACTCAAGTTGAGTTGACATTTTGACACCAAGTGCCACATTATGAGAAGGCTATATGGAAGTATGAGCATTTTTGAAATTTCTTCATTATTACTAATTTTAAAGCTCATATTTCATATTCTATGATAACATCTATAAACATAACTTATATTGGTGGTAGATTGGCCACTCTGGTGGCTCAGATACTCTCAATATCAAACATACCCTCAACAAAGCTCTGAGTATATTTCAGATACCAAAATTGAGGTTGGCACATACTCTTACGGTGAAGATACCTGTGCTTGAGGGTATGTTTTCGAAAAGTCAGAGGACAGCTTTTGACATTGAGATGATGGTGAATTACTCTGAAGGTGATTTTTTTAATGATTCCCTTTCATTTATTGTTGAATTATTTATCTATAAATTTGAGAAATTATCGATAAATATCTTCTCAGAATCTTTGATTGATGAATTTCATCATCATTTTGATACAATGTGCATAAGAGCGTACTTTGCGCACAGTTTACCGACTATTATTCACAGTTTATCGAATGTATAGTGCGATACACAGGAGTAGGGCCTATTTTTTGCATCCTCGCGATGATTCCGACTCTGGCCAGTGACTCGGGACGGAAAATCGTCTCTTGGACTCGAAAGAAAGTTCTTACATCTTCGTATCGAAATAGTATCATACTATGTTTTTTGATCTCATGTGAGCAAATGAAAAGCGAAAAACAGTGTGCAAACGACTTATTTGCGCTCAGACGATCAAAATGTACTATTTCAATGTAGAAAGATGCCCATCACCCTTTGAACAGATATTCCGAAACACAGATATGTTCATCGGAAGAGTATGCGCCAACCTTGATTTCCGTATTTACGTGTATTCTAGACTTTTTGAGGTAATGTTCGACATTTTGAGTATCTGAGTTATCAGAATGGACTGATTGCTCCCAGAATAAGATATTTTCATAGAAATTCTCATGGAACATGTGATATGAGCTTTAAGAATACTAATGATAAAGACATTTAAGAAATGTAAATACTCCTGTGTACATCTTCCCTCAAAAAGCATGTTATACATTGTATGATTATTTACAATTCATCAAGATAGGTAATTTTGCTATACCATTGAAAATTTCACTCCCTCTACACGGTGCTCTTGAAATACGTTTACATTCCGCTGACGACCACCAACGGTATTGTTGTGGAATATGTTCCTGGGGCCCTTGGAGCTCATTTTTTGATAAGAATCAAAATCGGCCCTTGGGCCGTTTTTTATAAAAGTCCAAAAAACGTGTTTCTTATCTTCTTTTCAATCTTCCTCCTCGGGTAACTTAAAAAGATCACACTTTGACCGAAAATGTGTAGAGACATCTTTTGTAGATCTTGAGAAATTGCATAAAAAAGGTTTCTACACTTAAATCCGTTAAATGCACTCCGTTCGAGATATTTTGGGATTTTCATTTCGTAATCATAAATTTTCCGAAAAATCGTTTCTGATGCTCACCCATCACTTGATTGGAAGAATATCAAAGAATCCTAGATAACTCGAATTTTCAAGTACTACAACTCATATTTCATACAACTTTTGATGAAACGAGCTTCTTTAGAGCCACAGAGGAGATTTTCCGGAAAATTCATGATTACGAAATGAAAATCCCAAAATATCTCGAGCGGAGTTCGTTTTATGGATTCAAGTGTGGAAACCTCTTTTATGCAATTTTTTAAGATCTACAAAAGATGTCTCCACACATTTTCGGTTAAAGTGTGATCTTTTCAAGTTATCTGAGGAGAAAGACTGAAAAGAGGATAAAAAACACGTTTATTGGACTTTTATAAAAAACGGCCCAAGGGCCGATTTTGATTCTTATCAGAAAATGGGCTCCAAGGGCCCCAGGAACATATCCCACATCAATCCCGTTGGTGGTCGTCAGCGGAATGTAAACGTATTTCAAGAGCACCGTGCTACTGAAAGATGAAAACCTTCGTGGGATTCTGACCTGCTGTTACGAATGATAGAACTACCTCTGAGTCAATATAAAATTCCATGTGGTTGAGGTGTGGATCTCAAGATAGTATATTATTATGAATGTCGAATAATGATTTTGAAGGATTTGAATAAGATTGAATAAAATTTTGTTTCCAAACTCTGACACTAATTAGGAACAACGCGGCTCATTCAGAGTCGTATTGTAATTCGTTAGGGTGCATCCTCAAATAAACGACATGGTATACACACGCGCAACACAACTCCGCGCAACATTATATCCCATTTTTCGGAGCGCGCATTTTTAAAACCAAAATACATGTCGTTGCACGAGTTGCGTATCGCGAGGACATGGCATGTCATTCATTCGTGACGCACGTTCACACTTTTTGTTTCAGCAGAAAAATATATAATTGCACACCAATATTACCTATCTGCAAAAATGAAATGAATTGAGGAATAGAAATCAATCTCTCTTGTCATAATGATCGGTAAAAATTCCAACAGAAACATGTACATATATTTCGCTGAGTCGATTAACTTATCACGCAAATATTCGCAAAAATACAAGAAAATATACCAGCAGCCAAGCTAAATTTGTTGAATCAATTCGCTGTAGATCACAAATGTCTCGACCAATCTATCGCACCAAAGCTCTACGTGACGCACGTCAAAACCGTTTTTCTCGCAAGCCAACCGTCGAAAATTTGGGACGAGACAATCAGCGTAGCTAACCATCTATCAGACCAGACTGAATTCACAACGTTAGGGATGTCACTGATTTACCAGCAATTCAAATGTCACAGTAATTCAACACAACAAAAAAAGTAATGGCAACAGATTCATCAGAGTCTCGGGAAAAAAAAATTCAATCGTGACGTCGGAAATGTAACAAAGAAAATACAAAGACCAAACCGCGCATTACTGCCAGACACACTAGATAAGAAATAATCATCAAAAAAAAAAAAAAAAAAAAAAAGAAACAAGCAAAGGCCTAGAAAAAAAAACCTCCTTCATCGCTCTCTTAGTCATCACACGAGCTGACAATGTATGTATGTATACCAAGCACGACACGTAAAAGTGAACATGTAGAGTAAGAGCCACAAAATACAAGGTATGTTATAGGTTATGTAGCTCAAATCTCAAGAACATACACATGAGGAAGAGACCGAGAAAAAAAAACTTGAAAGAGTGGACAGAACGAGCAAGCGAGGAAGACGAGATTTTACTCAAGAAGAAAGCATCCATTCAACCTTACGCGTGTTTACACACACCAAGAGAGAAAAAGGGAGAAGGAGAGGAAGACGAAGATACAGAAGTAGAGAGAAAGAGTGAGATAAGAAGCAACGGCCCCCGGAGAGAGGAAGCAGAACTCGGCGTATAAGGTATATCGTCCAACATCTTGGTCTACTTCCGACGACGAGCCGTCTCACATAGGTATCACACACATACTCAACAGTATCAACGCATGTATCATCATCATCATCGTCGTCGTCGTTGGGTTGGGTCAGACGAAAAGCCTTTTACTCTTGACGACGACGACGATGACGCCCCGCAAAGCTACAAAAGCTCATTAATCTTACACACTAGCCACCTACTCTTTGAATCGAGACTCTAACCTAAACCTAACCTCAAATAGCCTTGTACTCTCCCTCCATCCCATCACTTCCATCTTCACAAAAATGTATTAGCAATATGATTTATAAAGGTTCATTCACATATGTGGAAAATGCGCCGACAACATTCCATTTCCTCATAGATTACTTCCGTGACAACCTCGGATCGAATGATGGGTCTACAAGGAGTTGAACAACTTGTCTATTGACGACATCGTAGTAGATATATTCAAAAATTTGACACGTTGAAGCAGTTTACGTTGAGTTGTCAGTATAGGCGATCGAGATTTTCTACTCGACAAGTTTTCATCTCCAAAGCGTTACGAAGAGGTTAGGGAAGGGATACTAAACGGGTTTATTCAACTACGCGCTCCTTTGTGCTGATGAAAATTGGGCTCTGCCTGCTACCACGTACTCGGTATATATATATACTTTATATATATGTATGGAAAGAACGGAAGTGTGCGCTCCGCAAATTATTTTCTCGCGCCAAAGAGTCTCGGCACGTTCTTCTTTAGCTAGGTCGAAGCGAAGCTTCAGCTCTACCTCTGCAGAGCCTACTTTTTATCGACTTTCTCTTACAGTTTAATGCTTCTTTATGAGAGACTTGCGATAGTTGAAATTGGAAAATTTTTCAGGCATAGAAGGTATAGAAGTAGACAGATTCTACGTATCGTTTTGAATCTCTTTGTTGATGAGATAAAAAAGTGAATACCGTGACTTTAACATGGATGAAGAATTTTTTTTAGAGATAAGGCGATTTATGATATCGTTTCGCTAGCGTTGAGATGACGAGAACTGTTCTTGGAACATCGAGTAAAGGAGGAAATTCGTTTGAGATCTGTCCGATAACTGAAAGCATTAATGCGTTCACATCGACGGCAAAAATCAAGTTTGGTTCCTGTGGCCTGATCTCTTCGGTGAGGCCCAAAGAATGAGACTTTGATCACCACCGCTCACAGAGTTAGAAAAGTACGCTTCAACGGCTGTGCACAGCGCAGTGGAGGTGTTAATTTCTGGTTTATGAAGGATATGCCAGGTCGGGTTTTGATTGACATCGTAATGTTTTTCTTCACACAGAAGTAAGTTGTTTGGCAACACGACCATTCTCGACAGTACTCTACGTGGAATATTTATTACTTCTCCAAATTATGATGTAATTGGTTGGCTCAATAAGATAGCGGAAAGAGTGTCCGATACTCGGAAATTTCATTATGACAGCTTCTCCAACCAATTAAGACGATCGTATTAGAAGATGATTGATCTCATTTCGATGAAATGTTCAAAGGAAAGTTCTCCGATTGAGATTCAGCCTGCTTGGCAACGAGTTGGAAAATTAAGAATCTGATACATAAACCGAGTGGGATAGGGGAGAGTGGGGCGAATTGGGACATGTTTTGCAGTGGGGCTATCTGGCGACACTTGGGGCTTGGGACGCTACGGGACTTTGAGGTTCAACTATTGAATAGAGTGTAAAAGAATTTTCAGACCCCAAGCTCATGTCTTTCATACTTTTTCTGGAAGTTTGAGGAAAAAAAACTGTCCTAATTCGCCCTGCGTTTGGGGGCACTTTAGGACAGTTTTGGGGGCAAATTAGGACAGCCTTTGAAAATCAACGTACACTGCACTATTCCGTATCTATTAGAGTCCCATTTACCCACCAAAACACGAGGTAATAACCCAAAATCAATAGGGAAACCCGCCCGCGATCTTTACATCCTCCCACAGCCTCAACAAGCGGGCCATTTTCATGACATTTTGGAACATTATGGAAATAGTCGCTTCAATGATGGGATATCATCTTCAGCAACCGACAATCGTTTTGCAGCTCCTAAGAGTCGACTTTCATTCGTTCTTCTTCAAATTGGAGGTATTCATACTTGCCCTAAGTCAACGATCCGAATGGTGGAGTGCGACAATCAACCCGATATCAGCGAATGCAAGAGTGGAAATTCGTAAAACGAGCCCTCGATTCGAACACGTCGAGAGCGACTTCTGACCTCTAATCTGACTCCCGAGACGGCCATTATTGGACATCGTAACTTCGTTTTCTCACCCATTTTCAATCATCTAACTCGCCCTCAAATTTGCCCAAACGCACACGCGCCTCGATACGGGCAATAATTATCGAAAAACACGGGCGCGCGATCGGTCGACCGATTTTAAATGAGATTTAGCATTGCCTTAATTCGCCCCGTCTAGTTTGTCCTAAAATGCCCCCAAGCGTTTTTTTCGCAAAATTGCGATAACCCGGGTTCAACTGGGCCGATTTTGACCCACGGCGGCTCAAAATCTTCGTATTGTATTGTATAGTTTTTGACCCCCAAATGGCGATGGAGTCCGTCCGTCCAGTTATGCAAGAACAGCGTGTAATCTTGCATTTTCAAAATAAACCGCGCGATACCCTCGAAAAGCACCCCTATGTCTGCGTGGACCCCCAGTATCGTTTCGGGTGGTCTAACCGCCATAAAAACCATTGTCTGTGATGGTATTGAAAATGTTTTTATGCGGCGGAAGCCTAGACTCGCCCACAACCGAGCTATCTTGCTTGTCCTAATCCGCCCCTGTCCTAATTCGCCCCACTCTCCCCTATACAACATTGAGGATTTCATTTCTCTAAGATTGAAAAATTTTACCACTCTTGATAAGCGAATCGTCCGCTCAGTTGATGAATTTCAAAATCCGAAACAATCTCGGACGAAAACCACCCGACTCAAAAATTCTTATCAATCAATTGATGAATCTCTCCAAAAAGTGCGAAAAATTAAAGTTCTTCAAAAAATTCAAACCCTTCACACACAAACCCTTCTTCAAACAAACGAAGATAGACAATTATGATAAAATCCAAAGTAACAAGGAAATGAGAAAAGCTTACAAATTAAAATTTTAATAATTAGAGCAGTTCGTAATTACTCGAGAAAAGTATCACATTGTAATGAACTTTTATAAAACGCTCATGGAAGCCAGAAACTAAAGCTCAATCTACAATTACAAATTCAAACATTTTGTATCAATCTACTACTTAATCGACTTGAAAAATGGGTTGATCACAAGATAATCTGAGATTTACGTAGAGCTCAACTTAAAACTAAAGCTTTTGCAAGTCGCATCAGCATTTGATATAGACTCCGATACAAAGTTCAGAAGCTAATTTTCGTTACGGATACGAATTACACGTAGCAAGCAGAATCGTGTGGCCCATGAGCTCTACGTTTAAAAGCTAATATACATATATATAGTTACCTATCTACCTTAATGAGGGATTAACGACTCTAGAGCACGTGACAATCGGGTAAAAATTATATAGCTCAGGGTGGTAGAGTTACCTCCTCTCCTACTAATTTTCTTCGTCTTCTCTAAAATTATGATCATCCGATCTGTCTTTTGATAAATCAGAGTTAACCTACTATTGTTACCCACAGCTGTTCCTTCTATCATCACTATTATATTACAATATATAGATATATATATTGAGAGAGTTGAAATGAAGTTGAGGTCGATGCGTGACGAGGCGCATCATCGAACTTTGTCGATTTGTCGTCGCTTGTGTCTATGTATATAGATATATATATATATAATGTAGGTGGGTACACGTGGGAGTGAGCTACAACTGCCTCGCGGCAATCGGAGTCGAAACTTTGAGGCCAAGTCGTGCATCCACCATCGTTCGCTCTGATGTTCTCTTCGTCTCTTGCTATGTTAGGTATTTGAGACTTCGCGTATCCGGCTATCTCTCTCTCTCTCTTTCTCATACTCGTATAACCCTTTCGCATCCGAGCTCCTCATCTTCTCTGCCTGCTCTCTGTGGGTACTGTGTGTATACGAGACTCTTGGCATCGCGCGTTTGAGATACAAGGCAACAACGTCTTACATTTCTCTAGACTCTCTGGAGTTTTATCTTACTCTCTCGCTTGCTATCTTTTACGCGATTCCTCCAGTGCTCATTTTAGATTTTGATTTATTCTCTTAATCTAATTTCGCCTGAACGTCTTCTCTTCATTCCTTCAAATTTAACCACGAGAACATTTGCATCCAATTTTTTTATTCTACTATCCTATTTCGCTTATTTTGCTTACGCATTTTGTAAGAGTTTGGAAGACTGGGTATGATTACATCGGACGGTATCGCAGGAAAGGATAATTTGAATAGGCCATCCTTCTTCGAAGAATCGTCTTGATAAGTATTGATTTACAGAGAAAGGAGAAATTTTGCCTCTTCAACGTTCAGCTTGATATATTGCTAATGACATCAACAGACAAAAAGGGTACCGATTGTTCCTTACAGATTTACAGTATGTTCGAAAAATATCGCACTGTCCTCCTCCCACCATATCTCCTCGGGGTTACATCGAGTTGAAAAATGTTAAATACAAAAGTTGTTGGGTATCAAACGGAAGTTCAGATGAGGCCCCCCTGATTCCCTCCCCCCTCCACCGTCTGCCATTGAGGCAAACTTTGAATTTCCAAACGGAAACCCCCATTTTACTACCGAATCTCCCGAATCTGAGATCTCCCGAAAGTCACGGGGAAAAATGACGAAGACCAATATCTGAACGTAAGATTGTCCGCTCCTTTAAAATCCGAGGTAATTCAAAATTGACCTCAATAGGGCGAATGAGGGGAATTGGAGGGAGGCTCACATGAAACCCCTCAGTTGATACCCGCCATTTTCTGCATTCAACAATTTTCCACTAATGTAATTCCTTGGGAGATAGGGAGATATAGGGGGAGGGAGTGGGGTTGTTCTGAGCATCCACTTGATATCCTGTAACTTTTGTATCTAACACGTGTTCGACGACAACCTTGGAAGATAGTTAAGGGGGGGGGGGCATACTTCATAAATTCTTGTGAACCCCATTGACCTCTGGAAGTCGTCTTGACCAATGTCATAACGACCTATGTGGGCGTTGAGTTTACCGCTCTTTCAGAATCTGATTTTAAAGATCAAGATTTTTATTCAGAAATTCAAAGTTCACCTCAATGGGGTGAAGGGTATTAGTGGTACTTAAGGGGGGAGGGTGGGCTCATTTGAAACATCACTCGGTATCCGACGACCTCCATATGCAACAATTCTTACTAAATGTAACCCTTGGGAGATATTGAGGGGGGGGGGGCATGCTTCATATAGATTGTTGTAACCTTCCATCGACCCATGGAGGTCACCTTGACCAATATCATAACAACCTATTTAGGCGTTGAATTCCCCTCTCTTCCAGAATAGTATATTACGCACCTGCGTCCGCGAGGGGCCGAAAGTGACACATTGCGGCCCGGTTGAGTTGCCGTACGAGCCTGCATTATACCCGTGGCCGCAATGGGTTGCTTTCGTCCCGAGGTGCGTATAGTTCTTTTCAGTACACTTTCATCGAAATTCTAAGGTTTCTGACACGATTCCGGGGCAAAATCCCGCCCCACCGTACAGGTTAGAAAACGTCGGAGCACGCATTGTAGCAGACCGAGGGCGCAGCCAGAGGTCTGATGCGCATGCTCAGTCGTTTTCTGCACTGGGCAGCAATGCGGGATTTTCTGCCCCGACATCGGGGCGGAAACCACAGGCTTTCGATGATAGTGTACTGAAATTGAAGGTTTCTATTTCAGAAAATAAAGTTGACCTCAATGAGGCGAATTGGGGGTGCTGAGAAAAATTTGACGGGGGCTCATCTGAACCATCATTTGATATCCAACAAGTTTTGTAGTCAACATCTTTTCGCACGACGTAACCCTAGCGAGGTATTGGGGGGGAGGGGGGGGGGGGTCCAGTATTTTCCAAGACATACTGTATACGGTAAGTAGTCTGAGACCTTATGCTGGAGGAAAAATTGAGCATGATCTTGGTTTATCGATTTTCAATTATGAATGGATGAATTATGGATGCAAAGATGATCGAGAATCGTTCTCAATGACCCATTACCGTGTATTTCAAATGCCTAAGAAGATACATGTCTCAAGAATGGGGAAAAATGCCATAGAATTTTCAGAATTATCTTGTTCATGAGAAAAGATATCAAAAAACGAGCTAAGAAGAATTCAGGGCAGCCACCTGCACGGTCAGTAAAAGCTAGAGGGAATATTGTTGCACTTCGGAAACTCTGAATTATCACTCATACTGGTTACAGATGAGAATTCAAAAATTCACTTTAGTATAGAATAATGGGCCTCAAATATTCAATCTTTCAGAAAGATTTCATCCACGTGAGCTTGAACAGAACTATTTCCGAGAAATCCTCGAAAGTTCGATGGGAAAGAGATGGATAAATTTTAAAACAGTGAAGATGTCTATTCAGCCAATGCTCATCTTCCAGTAGTTTGAACTCGACAATTTCGTCTAGGTCATCCAAAAATATTATCGTTTGTGTTTAAGGAAGAATATGTTGGATTGGAGAATCGTGGTGAAATTCTGAGAATATATTAGATATCATAATACCTACACTAGAATTGAATGAATTCATTCCGAACAAATCGTGGATAATGAAAATACTCCTCATTCAAAATTCTCACCGTAATGATTCAAACTAAATTTGATCCTCTAGAAAATTTTGTAGGTACAAAAAAAAAATTGAACAACCTATGCCGCAGCTCATTGTAGGTTTATGGGTGGCTCAACAGTGATGAGGATCTTTTATTATCTCAAGAAAAACGTCGATAAGCATTATTCATACATGAAATACCCACAAAGTGGACATATGAAAGACCCAAGCTCATGAATATTAATTTGTACATGTGCCAACATGGATGTATAGATAGCTTTCATTCTCCTCCCTCGAACAAAGGAAGAGGTTCCATAGCTATGAAGATGAACTCGTTTTTTCGAGTATCGAGGAAGTAGAAGAATTGAATGATGATTGTGGAAACCGATTGATAAAACGATACAGGACGTCTAAAAAATATCGGAATTCTTCAGAATTTTCGAAGGATGATATCTCATTAAAAAGTGTTGAATATTCAAATTATTTGGGCTCAAGAGGAGGTTCAGATGCATAGCCAAAATTGCCCCAAAAATGCTCAAATCATCTCCTACTGGCCATTGAGGTTAATTTTGACTCTCTCGATGGAAATTCTCACGGAAAATTTCATGCTCATTAATTTTTCTCGGGTTTTGTGCGAAGCCACCAATAGTCGTTTTCTTCTCTGAAATACTGTACCCGCCTCCCCCCCCCCCCCCCCGAAACTCTCCAAAGTGACGTTCATTCAAAAGGTGTTGAATACAAAGATTGTATGATGTGAAGGGAGGTTCAGATTACCCTTAACTGCCCTAGTAGGAGGGGGGGGGGTCGTCGCGTCGGAGGTTCATATGAACCCCTCTTCACATTACACATATTTTGTATTTGACACGTTTTGACTAGACGTTACTTCTCAAAGATGGGAGGAACGTGTCGATATTTCAGAGAAGATATAACCTACGTAAATGAATGGGAAACATAACGAATACCATTACCATTATGTGAATGTAAAATTTCCCGCTTGTTCAGAAATCAAAATGAAAATTGATGTTCCCGTATAAACTCATAGGAACAATTGGGGGTGGGGGGGGGGGGTCATCTAAATTCTCGCTTGACATCGAAAGACTTTCGTTACCAACAGATCTAGTTTAAACGCGCCCGTTAAAGAATTTCAGGGAAGCATAATATTTTTTGGATGTACTGTGGAATCATTCGTAAGATATCAAGAGGTAATTGAAAAGCCACAACAATTTTTCGCGATGGAAAGAAAATCAAGCAAACACAACTTGTGCAAAGTATGCGATTCAAATATGCCCACGTCCAAAAGAAGGGTCCAAAAATCACACCGTCTCAATAGATAAAAGTAAAACCCTGAGATCAGATTTGACTCGGGGAGTCCATCACGCAAGATTTAGTTAACACTCGGTATTTAATCTCATTTCCCACTTTCTCACCCTTCGCATCCGTTCAATATCAAACTCTCTAGTCCCACAACAGAATACTTACTTACACTCGCTCTCGGAACACACCCAAACAGCTCAGCTTCAAAACTTTCTCTCCCTTAATTCCATCCGATCGAATCTACTTCTCTTATACTCAGTGGTCAAGCGAATCAGTTGGCTCCAATCTGCCACCACGAAACCTCAAACCGATACCTATACCCATACTCAATCCTAAACTCCCTAACACATTTAAACTCAAGTATCTTATTCTAAACCCCCAGTATACCCCAGTATACATAACTACCCCAGTATACTTCCCCAGTATACATAACCTCCAAAGCATTCCTATAACGGAACAGTATTTGTGCATGTATGTTAGTGTGAATAGTAAACCTATTGGATAACGCTTATGTTACCTTCATCTGAGTATGAATTAGAGGATGTTCATATATGGTACCCTTAGGGTATACTATATAGAATGGTCTCGTTGAATTTCGTGGCTTTGGATGTATATATATATAGAGAATGCTACACTCTCTCTTTGGGTGCTTTCTGGCTGTTAGGGGCTATTGATCGAAGAGACCTCAAAGCGCAAAAGCTGCTGCCAGTATATATAGTCGGGGTCAGCCGGTGCACGCGTACATATGTGTATGTGTTTGTGTGTATTTTTTCAGTTGGTGTGTGCAGTTTGGTTAGATTGTGTGTGTGAGAAAGGAAGAGAGAGTTTGGAAAGCTGTGCAGAAGGATTTTTTTTAGTGAGAGCCCTTTACTCGCAATTTTTAAGGTTGTGAAAGTTGGAAATAGGAGGGTTGGTTTTGAAGATGATCCTTGGTGGGTATGGAAATATTTGAGCGCGGTAGTTTGAGTTAGAGGCTGTTTTGAGACTGGTATTTGTGAATGGAATGTGGTGTTGTTGATGGACACGTGTAGTGAGATTAATGAATGGAGGTCGGTAAACCGATTCATCCACTCTTGATTTGTCTGATAAAGTGTGAGTGGTTTCGGTGGATATGGTTGATACTTTCCCCGATTGAATCAGTAAAAATTGATCTCATTCAGTGCATTTTTATTAATTCACAGTGAAATTTCGCTAAGAGGGAGTAAAATTCCACTAAAAACATTTTGATTGGGATCAAGTTTTACTGAGTTGTGCGGTCAGGATAGGTACACAATCGTTCAGGCACTATGCTCGGATTCAAAAGATGAAAATGAGTTTTTGATCATAACTCGATCAAGTATCTCTATCTGATTACAGAATTGAATGATTTTGATCAGATAAAAATTATCCAACACTCAAGGATTCAGAAACTTGAATCTTTGGCTGAGAAAATAATCAAGGATTATCTAGAAGATGACCCTAGATTATTGAAATATGGTAGACTTTTGTCATACTGTAAATTTTGTTTGCACCTAAGTAACTCCAACTTCTTTTTCATAACTCGGGCTTCGAGTGTGAAATCACAATCAGGTAAGCTCATTCAAGAGTGATAATCTCGAAAATATAATTTATTATTTCTTTCAAAATATATGTGCAAACGAAGTGTGCCAAAAATCCATCATCGTCAAAAGTCTCCAAATGGATCTCAAATTCCACTTTTCTAAATATATTCATCATACCGGGATCATTTCATAGATGAACCTACAACCTCCACTATGGTCTCCATGAAAAATTATGAAAGTATCCATCAGCTGGCCTAACCTCAAAAAGGACTCTGCTGAATAGTGTTTAAGAAAATTTTATGCACTTTCTACTCATTTGAAAACATTTGTATACATCTATCGATAACTGAAATTTATGAGAGTAACCACATCAATTCATTTATTGCACGAGTTTTATGAACTTGAATGAGTTTGGAAGGATGAGCCAAAGATTTACGGCACTGAAATTTGAAAATAATCAAAAATCAATGCAGACTATCTCAAAACTAACCAGGAGAGGTCATCACATCCGGATCACGGATTTGGCTGGAACTTTGAGAATAGTCTTCTTTTAGTGCCTAAAGATGAAACCCAAAATTACAGATCCTAACGCTCAAGTGTTCACGAGCTGCAGCCACAAACATTAGCATTGCCCATATGGGCCCATATTAAAAATCATACATATAGGTATACCTGCAATGCTAATGTTTGTGGCTGTAGCTCGGAAACGCTTTAGCGTTAGGGTCTATAATTTTGGGTTTCATCTTTTGGCACTAAAAGAAGACTATTCTCAAAGTTTCAGCCAAATCCGTGATCCAGATGTGATGACCCCTCCGGGTAAGTTATACCATTGGAATTTTCCGCTGCAGGAACTTGATTGAGAAGAGAACAGCTGGAATGACATCTGTACGGTTGATATTGCAACGGCATGTATTCCAAAAGTTTCCTCAATGTCAAAGATATATAAAGAATCCGGCAAATTTCACGAAGGAATAAGATCACGATTATGAATATTAGAAACCACCAAAATTTTGAAATCTGTTTAGGTAGAAGAATTGACCTTCAAATGATCAAATTGAAATTAGAACTATGAAAACCGATTTGAAGTGAATTTTAAGCAGATTGTATCATCAACTCTATTTGATAAACAGTTGGGAATTTAATTCCGAATCTAAGAAAAAACTAGGACGATGACATACGACATGTATCTTGATGCAAAATAAAAAAAACATCCATGAATTCAAAAAAGTATTCAACTGATAGTTAAAACCTCATACCCATCAGACACTATATATATATATATATATATATATATATATATATATATATATATATATATATAACCAAGTGCGTCTATGGACAAAGTTGCTCTTTCCAAAAGATTCAAGTGAGAATGGAACGATAGTGAAGATTATTGTAACACGTGAGGATAACGGGATGAAGAGAAAATGAAAGTTTTCGAGCAAGCCGATTTCTACGGAGTAACTTTCTTAATCCTGAAGGTGCTTGATCCAGTTAGCTTTCAGATTTTCTGGGGTAGCCCTAGCTCTGTATTATATGGGCTCGAGGGATTCGAAGAACTTGACTACGTTATATATTCCGAAGCGAATGAATATTTTGAGACTTTAGCCGCGAGTCAGTGACTCGAACTGTTTCAAATTGGTGCCATAAGCAAATTTACAAGTTAAACTACGATGTCACATGTTATACCTAATTCAAGAGATTAATCGAGGTAGTGAAGTGGTTTAGACTTTGTCTTTACATTTATTCTCAGAAAGTTGGATTCGAAATTTTGGAAATTAGGTTGAGAGATGATGTTTAAGAGGAGAAAGGATGAACATGGAATTTCTCAGACATTATTCCAAACTTGAACACTCCACGAATACATTAGGTAATGAGCTTTTGCCTCGAAACAAGACCTGATTAGTGTATCATGATGAACTTTGGTCGTGTTTTAATTAAATGTATGTTATGTTATTGCATCGGGAGCATGGTTTTTCGTTTTTGCTACTGCTAAAACATGTGTGTCTAAAACTTGGATAACACTCGTGAAGATATTTCGATCTCCGGAATGAATTTTTTCAACTGATGGTCATTCTACAAGTAGTTTGAGCCACTAGATCCGAGTCTGTTCTCAGGACTGTTCCATCGTGTCGGAATTTTGACATATTTCATGTTAAGAGTAAAGTAACAAGTGTAGCGATTTTCGCAACATTAACAACAATTAAAATCTTGACGTGATGGAACAATTGTGAGAAGGGATCCGGATTCAGCAGCACAAACTACATCTTGAATGCATGAACTTTAGTTCAGTAAACCCATCCTCATATTCACTAGTATGACGTACGTCACTACGTGCCGAGCCTCGAATAGGTACAACCCGGCATCTTCGGATTCTGTTTCTGGAGGTGTAAGTCAATGAGATGACGGAAGAATAGGCGGTCGTGGTCCAGTGGTTAAGACACTTGGCTTTCATGCAAAAGGTCCCTCGGGTTTGAATTTTCGCGGTTTCCATGTAAAATCGATCGCTTACTTCTTCACGAATCTATCGACTTCCCATAAATTCCCACGTGACACCAGTAAAATAATTATGTCTTGTGTGAGTTTTGAATGGCATGGAAATCTGATCCTTTACGAGATTCGATTACAAATGATGAATATAGGCAAACCCCGGTATTGGCGGTTGATTGGTTCCTGAAAAATACCGCAAATTTAGAAATTGCGCATACCGGGAAGTACCGCTTATAGGAAATGGGGGGAGGGGGTTTTGATCTGAGGTTAGAAACCATTTTCACTGAAAAAAAAAGTTTTAGGGTTGTTAGAGTCTGCTCTGAGTAATTTTGGAGTATATCTTATAGGCACTTGAAAGCCCGTGAACTTTCCAAATCTTGAGTTCGTTAACGAATTGAATGGATCGTGAATTTGTTGGCATTGTATCTCCTTGTAAGCACACTGACTTTCTTCCTTCCTTCATCACTTCTGAGATATTTCATTACGTAGCAATATTCATAACTCTACTCCGAGCTCTTTTTTCCAATTTTTCCTGAATGACAACGTTTTTAGGTCGAATGATTATTATGCAATTGGATTCAAAATGCTCCATTAGCTTGGATATCCACTCTCCCAATAACTAGACAACAACCAATTCTCAGAGAAATAATTATCTGAAAGTTGACTATGGGAAACTCGCTCACTGTGTTTATCGTCTTCGTGTTCACTGGATGGAAGTCATTATTGTTGATTTTATCACGCGGAATCATGATTTGCAACCAAAATCGACAACTCAACGTGCACAAGGACATTGAAGAAAATTTGTCAACCTAACAAAATATCAAACATTGGGTTATCATACCGCGAATATCGAGGCGAAATCCCACCAATTCGGAGCATTGTACTAGATTGGGAAACCGTGGATATGCGGGGATCGCGAATACCAGACTTTGCCTGTAGATAAAAATCAGTTAAGACATGCTGCTCACAGAAAATATTCATTGAAATTCTCGCTATCATGATGAAACAATTTCACATTGTAATGATTCATTTACTTCTAATGAGAGTCAACATCATCTTTGCAGTATCATCAAGACCGGATTTCAAGATCACCACCTTTTCTATCTTGGAGTCTAGTGGAAAAAAACAGACTTGAATAAAGTCATTTGTGATGTTAGACGTTCACAGGACATAATTATTGAATCAGAGTAGGCAGCGATCGAATCTATTTAAGAACCTTTGGTTACTTGATGAATGAGATTCATTTGCACTCCAGCCCACAAGTCAGTCAACCGATACATTATTCAGTTTCATGAATTGCCTCGTGGACAGTGACTTGAAAATTATTCCCATAGTACTCATGCAGCTATTTGAATCTCAGAATAGACTTTCGTTCAAAAGATTAAGACACATGCACTTCTATCAAAAATTGAAGAGAAAATTCTCATTCAGATATTTCATAGGTTAGACTGATGAAAAATTTCACACACCCGAAAAAGTTCATAAAATGTACTTCAAACTATTTAACCTTTAAAATGCCGGTATTTTTCCTAAGAGAATCAGCATCTCTAAGGGGGCAATTTCATCCATAGAAACACCTGATATGTTGCGAGTATTTTATGCCAGGTCATGGGTAGCTCATATTATGAGCCAGGATGGCAGCGTAAGAGTCAAAACGATTCTCACAATATAGACGGACCCTGAATGAGCTATTGAAAATCGACTTAGAAGAATATTGTGAGAAATGAGGAAAAATTTTCATCTTAAAATGTGAGTGAAATTTCATGTGTTCCAGATGGCTATCGCTTGGATAACTAAGGGACAAAAATACCCAGCACTGTCGTTCACTCAACCATGAGGTTTACTGATTTATAATGAAAAATGGAATAACCTATCTGAAGTAAACTCAATTATTTCATTCATCAATCACCTATCACCAAGCTCACTAATCCTTGGATAGGATATCTTTCATTTCTACCAACCTAATTCAATCTCTAGTAACAGCAGCTCACTAGTCCAAAGAGCCATCACCACCACTACTCTTTTCAAAATCACTACCAATTACCTAACTAAAATTCATCAAATGCAAGCGGCATCGTTATCCTGCATCCAAACACACAGTATCTCGCAAAAATTCACTTCTCCATCAACCCAAAGTTCCTACACACACACACACACACAACAAAATATTTATAAAATTACTATATACAAAATAGTAACGCCTGTTTCATCGCTATAGTATAATAAACATCAGTTCAGAGTGTATCACATCAGCCCATGCTCCAACTCACTCTCCAGACTGGAAAACCACACGCTCCAGGCTATAATACTCTCACTGTTTCCATATATCTATATAACCATCACATAGAGTTGAGGTCTTGGGCTGCTGTTGCACTATATACCAACTCCAAAACCGCTTGGGCTATTATGCCGGACGCGCCAAAGAGGAAGTAAAGCAAAGCACAGCACCAAACTCTAAACCTATAGATAGATATCTAACATTTGAGTGGCTATATTTGATGAAAATGGACCATTTTGACGATGGTTAAGTACCCATATGTGTGTGTGTGTTTGTGGATGTGAGGAAGGGGAGGGGGGAGAGGGAGGAGGTGTTTACGAATTAAATTGGAGTACTATGGAAATTAACTTACGTACAGAAAGGTAGAGGTAACAGTATAGAAGAGAGGATTTATGATATGAGAATTAAGAGGTGTGCAGATGAGGGAAAATTAGTCGTTAACTTCAACACCGGGTGGCTGTTTGTTATGCTTTTTCATTAGGACTTGGTAAAAGTGGGAAAGAAGGTTTTCTTAATGGCTCATATTATGCCTTACATTCATGCATGTGCCAAGAGTCATATGTGCGTTTTTTCTTTTGAAAGATGAGTGAGGAGGTTTGCATTTATATGAGTAATACGAATGCTAAATTAATGTGTTTGAAAAATTATTTGGGAAAATCCATTCAAATTCATCAAAATTTGTAGTATAATTGACCTATGATAAAGTTGAGGTAGAATCTGTTTTCAAGGTGTTTTAGGTTATGTAAGTGAACATTTTCACGTTGTACGAGTAGTAGCTGAAGGGTAGGTACTGACATCGCATTTAAGAGAAGCTTTATAGTGGTTGAGATTGATTCCCGTAGACGTGAGCATATCGGATTTTTTAATCGCAGCTTCCGTGCATAATCCGATTTTCAATAATATGAGGTGGGTATAAAAGCCGATAGACCATGAAAGAGTAAGGGAGGGGGATTTCGATTTGTATGGAGTGAATGGGGCTACTTGATTTTCTTCTGATCAAGACGTGGAGGGAAATTCATGGTAATTTTCACGGAAAATTTTTTCATCGAGTGTTTAATTACGCAAGTCACAAGATATCGTGAGATTCTCTATGGTGCCATAATTCACGGGAGGAGACGATATGGTCCGAAATTTTATAGTCTAAAATTCATTCTGGAATACAACATTTGGGAGGACTCGTTAACCCTAGAAGAATTCGGTCGAAAAAACATCAAGGACCAGTCGATACCAAATCGTGTCCGTTTCAGTCATTTAATCATTCAAAAATCTACTCAAGTCGTCACAATTACAAAAATGTAAAAATTGAGAATCACTTACCTCGTTGGTGTTCCACCGATGCCTTTGCGTTGGAAAATGCTCTGCACGTGGTAGAGTTTCCAAATTTTCCGGCAACTTTATCGGATCCCCGTCTGTACAATTACATGAAACAAAAAATACAACACATTATTTAATACTGATCGAAAAATATTTTCAAAATTCTTGATGTGAACTATATTGGTTCTTGTATACATCAAATGTGTGTAGGGACCCACAAAGGGGAGAAAGGTGCCATCGATGCAAATAGGGGATGCCTTGTACACATTCGTAAATTTTCTTCCACAAGCATCTGATTGTGAGTCTTGAATCAACGAATGGTGAGTCAACACGTTCGTTGCAACGCTGGTTTTTCATCTCTTCGATTGGGTCATGAAGTAAACCCCCGTTTTCCCATGTAAACGCTCATATGGACCTAGATTCTTTTTTATCTCATTGGTTAGGTTTTCATCAAAGCAAATCATCATGATAGATCTTTTTGGAAAGTTTTTTCAAACAAGTCTGATTCGGCGATGATTGAAAAATGGAAAATTGCGGGTCCTACCAGTAAGGCCCGTCGCAGCAAAATTTGTCAATGGTTATTATGAATCAATGACTTTGAAATGATACATTTATATCTCATAAATTCAAGGGAAATAATTTCAAAGACGTCGATAAATAATTCTTCATTTACAACAAATGAATAGGTCCGTAAGAGACGTAGTTTTATTCATTACTGAAGAATATGGTTTCTCAATTAAAATTACGTAAATCAGTGAATCAAAAACTGGCCATGATTTGTAAGACAGCGCTCAGATAAATAGCTAAATTTCGGAAGCGTTATGCACGAAGACCTTGAACCGAACATCGAAGTACCCCTACCGTATTTCCGAATTTCTGAAATCCATCCAATTCTCAATCCCAACATTCACAAAAAGCTACTGATGATAAAATCTAGACCAAAAGAAGTTACAGAAAGAATTCAAATCAATTTCAAAAATAAAATTCAATCTCAAATCTCACACACGAACATACCAACTACTACTACAATTCTAACATTCCAAATTAACGACCTCCAAATTTTCCTCAGTACCTATATCGCTCGTTAAAATATTGGAATGCGCACACTTCCCGAAAGCTGAAGGAATTCACACGAGATATACGGCATACGATAAACTTGGGTGAGACCAAGGTATAATATAAGATCTTAGTCTTCGTCCCTTTCGAAGCCTGACCCTGTTCCATAACAAAGGCTCAGAAAGTGTATAGGTAACTGTGCAGTGAACATCAGAGCTTCAGAAAGCAGCAGCAGCAGCAGCAGTAGAGCAGAAAGCAGGATTCGCTTTAAAAGCGATGGTCACCTTCGAAAAGCGTCGATCGTCCTGATCATCGGATCAAAGGACTTTCCTATAGTTGCAAGCAACGGCTTCTTCTTCTCTTTCTTATTTTCATTCTTTTTTTTTTCTAAGGCTTTTCTTCGACGCTTGGTGAATTACACGAACGAATAGGGTAGAAGAAGCCAAAGATACATTGAAGCTTCGTGGCAGGTGGATAGATCAACGGATACGGACAATTTATTTCAACTATGAGCTTGAGAAAGTGAGATAGGAAAATGTTTCAGATGGGATCGAGGCTCTTAGGGTATTTGTATAGAATTTTCTTGAGTTAATGTTTTGGTATGAGGATGTCGTTTAGAAAATTTTAGTGTGATATTTTGGATGTGGATGATTGAAGAGTTGATTGAAAGGGATGGAATGCGTTGAAAATCAGGAATTATTGATATAATGAATAGAATAAAGGTCAATTGGAATAGAATAACAACATCAATATTTAGATTGCCCTATCTCGTTCTTGAATTCACTGGATTGCGAGGTGAATCTGGCCCGTGATTAGATCGAAATCTAAATGATAATAGACAGGAATGAAAGGTCAATTATATGTCATGGATGAACTTGGACAATAAATAGTCAATGAAATGCAAGAATTGTACAAAATATCTCACATAGTTGAGATAATTTTTAATGGTGACTTGTATCTAAGACGCAGATGCAACAATAGAATACCAAAGTACACGATGACATACAAACGTAAATCATAAGAAGATAGTAGATATGTCAGCTATGTCGGTTCTCGAATCTGTGACATTTCAACATATAGAAAAGATCATTGTGGGTTGATGGGATTTGGCGAGCTTTTTCATTCAAAATCTCCCAAATGTGTGGATGATGAGTCAGTATTTTCTGAGAATAACTCATTCTGCAAAAATTTCGTAAATGTCTGTAAACAATGATAAGGAATAATCGCAAGGATATTTTTTTGATACGTTCAAGAATCCACAATGACAGGCAAAAAATTTACCATTCTATGGCGCGAATTTTGTGACATGTACTTTTTGACCTGTGATATCACGAACGGGTCAAGTAATTGTATAATCCTTGACTCTTTTTAGTAGTCCACAGGTAGAAAATGAGTAATTCTCGTTCACCTGGAATGACGTTCTTACCAGGGTCTCGGCTCTTTAGATCTTCAAAAATGTTATTCTGGAAGATACTTGACTTGATATCGTTTCTCCAGATAACTATGATTTTGGAATGATTCTTCAGTCATGCAATGCCAATTAGTTTTCTTGAAGAATGATAACGACAAAGAATTTTCAAAACTCATCCATAAGATTCGAAAAAATTGTATAAGGCGTGAGGACTTATGATTCAAAGACACCCCATTTTTTATCAAAACCTGAGAAGAATCATCATTAAAAGAGTCAAACGATATCTTGATACGACCCTAACAATCAAGTTTCATCTAAGAGTGAGGAACGGAATTCTCGTCCGATGGTTGAGCAAACGCTGAATTTTCGTCATTTCGATCAATGAGGTATCATTGGTCCGCCTGTGAGTATTCATTTGTATGCTCCAAAAATTTCCAGTACATTCTACAATTAAATTTCTACAAGAGATCAATTATCTCCATTGGTTTATTGAAATTTCACCTACCATGATCACAAAATTTCTTATTCCATTCCAATCTCCTAAGTCAAATGAAAATGAATAAAGGGATTCTACATGGAATCGTCTGAAAATTTTGCGCCGATTTTCTAGAAATATCCTAAGGGGTAGCTCAACGATACCGAATGAACGAGAAACCTCAAGGGATTATGCGTAAGATTTTCCCGCGGAACGTTCCAGGATCTCCATCCAGAACTCTGATCTATACCAAGAAACCTTAGAGCAGATGAGTTTTGTATTTTGTTGTAAATATTATGAGACAAATCTTGGCACGGTATTGATAATTAAATTTCTGTGTTATTGGAACAAAAAAAAAGAAAAAGGAATTGATAAAATAAATGTAATCGAATGACCGGAAATTTTTTCGAATCGTCTTAGCCTACGAGATGACAAGATCTCAATTCGGGAACGAGACAAAAAATCAAGATGAATAAATTAATCGAGTACTTCATGATGAGATTACGAATAATCCGCCAATAACGAACACGTGTAAAGCAAATAGAGCATGATACATCGAAAGATAAAGAGAGATAAAGTACGTAGCCAACTCTGATATCGGTATTAAGCTCCAAAGATATGTTTGCGAGAAAATATTTTGCTGCCAGTTTATAAGCATCGCCCCCCCCCCCAACCCCACACAAACACACAATATACACATATAGAGAAAGAGTGGCATGCCGTCACGCTTTGAGACTATACAAAATAATCTTGACGCAAGCCACTCGAACGGTCCTCAAGAGGACTTGTTAGCTGGTTATTAGTAATCGTCTACACGAGTGGTGCAATTTACGGCGAGTTAATTCCTCTCTGACTCTCTTGCAGCGAATGTATATAATCTCTCCAACATCAGTAGTACTATGTACTTGAAGCTCTGTTTATACCCCGTATTGTTACCGTTAGCCAACCAGCTCTAAATTAACGCAACTGTGATAATTTCACTTCTCATGAACACAGAATGAGAACGTATATATGTGTTTGTGAATGTTGGGATATATAGGTGAGAGAGAAGAGTCAGGTTTCCTTTAGAGAAGCAAATCCGAGAGTTGTACAAGCTTTTGGGGAGGTTTTGGATGAAAGGTACGGTCTTGTTTTCTGGCACTCACTGGATACCGAATCTACAAGAGCACTACCGAATTTTCTAGCTTTGATCCCAGGAATAAGCTTAGTAGTACCTTACGCCACCACCTTCTCTCTAGATTCTCTCTCTATATCTTTCATTAAAGCGAGGCAAATCCAACTGAATTGTTTGCATGATTGCAGCAGCTAAATTGTAAAATCTGTATAACTTGCTTGGCTTGTAATGTAAGATTTCGATGTGAGATGAAAATGGAATGTAATATGGATCATTTTGTAAATCTTTGTGCATCATTGATTGTTGTGGAATTGATGATCAATGTGAAAATTCAATTTCAATTGAGGTAAGTGTACCTAACTTGACCTCCGTACCCATCATGCCTCCATATTTCGAGGCTCTGGAATAGAAGCAACCGTTGACCTCACGACAAATTTTCTTCGTTTGTTTGTTATCTTCGAGTATGAATTCGTACGGTTCGTATCTCGAATTCGTAGAATGAATTCATTTGTTTGCTATCTACGAGAGAATTAATGTTTTCCACTGGCCATGGATGATTTTAGCGCCTCACCAAATATTTAGAGTAAAATTTTTATTTTTCACGCTTGTGCGTAGCTGAAAAATTACCGAGGAAGTTGCATTCAGTATAACCGGTGCCAAATTCTTTTACTTTGATCAATCTCAACGTTTTCTCACGTACTTATTCGATTCATTGACTCAATATCTTCAAAATCCGTCTTTTGAAGTAACAAAACTATTTTATAGAGCTATTTTTTTAGCAAAATATGAAGATCATTTGCAAAAATGGAGGCGGAAATTGGTGTGTACCGAATATGCCCCCACATGGTTATCTCGAAAGAGAATGCAGTACGACTGTTATCGCATAAGAATGAACTCAAGACTGTGATTGAACCGATGGTAGAGCAAACGGAGATAGAAACGATTTTATGCAATTTTCCGATGTTTGAGTGCTCACAAAATTGCATAAAATAGCATTCGCGCCTCGATCATGAGGTTGCCCGCTTCCGAGCGATTATTTCGACCCTCGCCTGCGGCTCGGTCCGAAAACCAATCGCTCAGAAGCGGGCTACAACCTCATAATCTCGGTGCGAAATCTACTATTATTCACCTCATCGCCGACTTACACCATTTCCGATGATGGGGGCATGTTGGTTACACCCACTTGCGAATGCGCCAGAAGTCTTTCTTGGGAAAATGGTTTAGCTCGCCTCTACTCGGTCGAAATCGAACTTACTCTAATTCATACTGAAGGTGCTGAAACAAGCTTCAAAATGGGCTAGGGTACGTTTGAATAATATTGAAGCTGACCAAAACTTCTGGGAAAACAGCTCAAGGGAGGCATGTTGGGTACACCTACAGTACCGTTCATAAGTTCTCGATGGTCGATCCCTCGATTACCCTGACTTGGAACAGCAATAAGTCAAATTCTATGCGTTGTACGAGAATTTTTAAGAGAGCATCTTACAGAGCAGAAAAAATACTAACTTTTACTGGGTTTTGATGATTTTTATCGAATATTTTTGAAGGTCCTACACGCTGATGAAAAAATAGAAAATCTAAAAATTTTTTACTTTTATTGAGACACCTGCAGTTTTCATGCGAATAGAGATACGGCAATTCTGGAAAAAGCATCTTGTAGAGCGGAAAAAATGCTATGTGTAGCAATTTTTTGATTATTCTTCACGTACCGCGCATGAGAACGTACGAGCTGTCTAGATACCCAAAATGACTGCTTATCATCGGAAACGGCACAGAAAACGGTGAAAAACCTTGATTTTGGGGATTTGGACAGCTCGCACGTTCTCACATGCGGTACGTAAAGAATAATCAAAAAATCGCTACACATAGCATTTTTTCCGCTCTACAAGATGCTTTTTTCAGAATTGCCGTATCTTCATTCGCATTGAAACTGCAGGTGTCTCAATGAAAGTATAAAATTTTTAGATTTTCTATTTTTTCATCAGCGTGTAGGACCTTCAAAAATATTCGATAAAAATCATCAAAACCCAGTAAAAGTTAGTATTTTTTCTGCTCTGTAAGATGCTCTCTTGAAAATTCTCGTACAACGCATAGAATTTGACTTATTGCTGTTCCAAGTCAGGGTAATCGAGGGATCGACCATCGAGAACTTATGAACGGTACTGTACCTAATTATTTGAGGTAAAAAGTGGACCATCTTCCGGATGGATCAGTATTATAAAATGTGTTGAGAGATTCAGAAATTGATTTTTGATATTAAAGTATTTTCATTCGTAATTTCAATTCGATATCCGCAGAGAATGATGAAAAATCAAATGCTGTTGGGGTTCGAGATTTGAAGAAATTCTGAGACAAATTGTGTAACTGCTTGTAAATATAGGAATGGAACATGCGGAGACAAAATATTGAGAAAATTCGAAAGGATATCGATTGTAATTCACGAATGTATTTTCGCGATGAAGTTTTTCTTCACAATACTGCTGAGTATTTCTGAGGTTGTTTCCAAACGGTTGCAATAGTGAATTATCGAAAAGTTCACTTATTAATCTATCGCACATTATCTGACATGACAAGACATCAATTCGAAGACTATCTCTTTCGAAAGTCCGATTTTTCCTTACATCATTATAAAGTAATCCGGTAGCAATACCCTATAGATTTTGTTCGCGTCCTACACAAAAGTTCCAACGGTCAAAATGAAAACCAAATTTTCGAATGATCAACACGTTCGCCGCTAGGCCGATTTTTCGTAATTTTATTTCGGCAATGAACTGGACTTCCGTATTCTAACGATCATGTCTGGATGGATGTATAGGCCAAATTAATCACCGTGAAGAATTCTCATTGGGAATATTTGTTGAGTCATTACGATTTAGTGAAAATTGAGAAATGAAGAATCGCGGGACCCGCCGGTGGATTCCGCCGCAGTGAACGTAGTAATATGGTCTGACTTGTATCCGGCAACTCGTCGCTAAGCCCGAATCGGAAGAAAATTTAAATGAAAATTTGAACGGGAAAGTGCTTACATTATAGGTCAGTAAGACCCCGAGGTGAAATTATTTGTATTCTTTTCCAAAGTTCTCATGACAATGATTGAATGGCAAGGCGTCAAATACAAATAATGATTCAACAATCATTGTTTTACGTCGAAACATAGAAATTTCTAAAAATTTCAGGGATGAATTGTATCAAATCGTATCAAATATTCTATGAAAAAAATAAAACAATGTCACAGAATCAATCGTTTGTAAGCAATGAAAAAGTTCCAAAGCCAAATCGAACGTTTGACTCTGGGAATTTTCTAATGGGATACAGGTCATTAAACTCACTCGACTTCCGTTTCAAATAAATCCAGAATAATCGAGCATCAGACGTAAAATATGATCTAAGCTCAATCTACAAAATATCACAAAAAAAAAAAGAGAATGACAAGTGGCAATATAATCAACAAGACATACGAGCCATATCTACAACAAAGAACTCGAGTATTTTAAAATTGGCACCTCTACACAACATCTCAAATATATGAAAGGAGCTACTTCCATACTCCAAGGTAATGAAATAGAGCTGTGCCCGTTGTCAGCACAAATTCAAAAAAGCTTCACACCTTTCTATCTCGCTCACACTCCAACATCGTTGGAAGCGTTTGCCACGAATATGGGTCAGCCGGATCCAAGGATGCGTTTAGCTATTTCCCCGGAGAAATTTCGAAGCAACGCGCCGAGCTGGCGCGAACATCAGTCTCAAGAAAAATGTACCTTAAGCACTAGATCTTTTTTGACTCAGTTGGATCGATACTGATCCACGTGGGACTTGTAAAACATCCCCTCCCTCACACACACATGCACACATTTATCCACGGACATACACACACTTTTATTCAAAACAAAAAGCTTACATCAAGCTAATCCTGCAAGCAGATTATTATACAAGGATAATCCCAAGTCATAATCTTTATTCATCACTTGGCTTATCTCAAGGATAATCCCTCCATTCAGTCTTCTTGAGATGTATAGATAAATACAAACACATTATCGTCATACAGCTCATTAGTAAACACCAAACCTTTGACTCAAAACAAGTGATAATATAACCATCATAGAAGCCATCGATCATGAAACTAAAACCATCGATCAACGTCAATTTATTCAATATCGCAAGGTCAGAAAATGTATGTTCATAAAGACGAAGAAAGCGCTAAGAAGGTTCTCGCAACGACGTCGTTTGAATTTCCCGCGCGCATATAACCAATAGATCGAGACCAAAGAAAACACAAAACTCGATATCGTTTCGTGAGAGATAGGAATGCGTATGGCGAATTCCAAACAAGCGAAATCGCTCAAAGCTCACTGCGTGAACAATTTATATCGGATCCCCCTTCCCCCCAACTCTCTGTATTCTGCTTGAGTCACTTCTTTGCGTGTGTAGACAGACAGACAGACAGACAGATAGATAGACAGACAGACAGACGCAAAACGGCTGCTTTCGTTTTTTGGCAAATCAATCGATTGAGCATAGCTTCTACGTTGAGTGAGATTGATGGTTTAAATTTGGTAAAGGGAAACGATTGACTTTAGAATTTTTGCATGATGATTTTGTAGAGTTTGTGACTGGAAGAACGAGAAGTAGTTACGGTGTGGTAGTAGTGTGAGTGGGTGCAGTTTGCTCATAATGGAGGGTTGGAATCGTAGGATGAAGCGGCGGTGGGAAGATTCACGGAGTTGGAAATGAGGATTTGATATCTTTCCATTCGTCCGTGAAATATTGTGCGAGTTTAACTGCATTATACCACTCTTCATCTTCCACGCTGTTAGAGGTTGGGAAATGTGACTGAATTAAGAGTTTCTACTACTGAAATGTATGGCTAGTTTTTCTGTCCTCAGAGTTTCTATCATCACTACTGATAGAAGACCAAAAAGTTCAAAATTCCGAGCAAATTTTGATTGAATGTTTCACGTAAAATGGCTGTGGATTGAAGTCGGGCAACAAAAAGTAGTCGAGAGAATTTAAAAAATGGAGATAGAAGGCAGAGTGAAAACGGAAAAAAGAATATGACGGAAAGAGTAATCGAATGAAAGGATCAAACACGGAAAATTCAATTTAAAGATTTTGTAATAAAATTGGAAAAAAGTCAAAGTTCCAAAAAATTGAAAAAAAAATCGTTTCCAAATGGTTGGACGAATGCCGATTCGTAACGGATTTCCAAAAGGAATTCATCTATTCCAACGAAACATGAAGGTGAAACAGCCGGAAAAATCAATGGGACACGATGAAACTACAAACAAAAGTAAATTGAGTGCAAAGAACAACCATATTTCTTAGTTTCGAGATAGTTTGGGAGTTTCACAAGCGCCAAGTTGAATGAGCTAGTCGAACAAAGACGTTGAAATCGGAATTCTATCCAGTTATTCCAAGCCAGCGATGTAGCTATAAATATGATTGAAACTTGCGATAAGATCAAAGTTCCTTCGTAGGAAGTACTTTGTGTTACTCGTCAAGAAACTTTTGCTGACTCTGAAAGATGCTGTCAGCCCCAAGCTAAAATTTGTCGGGCTCACTATATACACTTATCCTCATCTATCCCTCTATATTCAAGATAAGTATCCCATCTAGAATATTCAACTGACTGCGAGAAAGTTTCATGACAAAATATTTCAACAAATTCTCAATTTGTAAAAGAGAATGATGATAAAAATGTTATTATTCTAATGTATGCTGATTAATTCCATTATATGTGATTTCGATTGCAATTCTAAGACTTTATAGAATTGAGTACTTCTCTTCTCGAAATGACGATCTCACTTCAATTGGAATAACTTGTTCAGAGAACTCTGGAAAAATTCTTCATTTGATCGATTAATGTGATACTTCCAAAAGACTGGAATTCAATGAATTCCGGATTTTGGTGATAAATGAGTTATACCGATGGCAGCAGATTTCATCCCTTCCTGTTCTAAAAGCTTGAGAATAAAACAAATGACTCCAGCTTGCGCGATGTGCAAGGAATTTATATTCTATATTATCGGTAAATCCCAATCATCTCAGCAAATTTACAGCTTCCGATTCCAATATGAGTTCAGGAAATTTTAAAATATCGCTCCAGGAAAGATTATACCAGCAGTAACCTAGCACTTTCAGTATTGCTTCCAATGTCCCGAAATGGTGTGAATTCAGTTCCGATTGAAACAGGCTAGAGTATCCATTTCAATTCCTAGCCATTCAAAGAGTTTCAAATTTCACCGCACTAAGTTGAATAGTTCATATTTCACCATCAAAATGTACTCCCCTTTGCACAATTTCCATAAAACTAACTGAACTCTACGACCAAAAAGCGACTTGATTAATTCCTGAATATCATCAACTTTAATCTTAGCTTAGATTTCAGGAATGGATTTCAAAGTTAACGGTAAATCTCACGGTTCAGAATGATTTTGTTGAGGTTCTATATACGAAGGAAGCCAAAAGCCATATTTCACGCTTAAATCCATCTCTTCAAGGAGAATCTCCTTACAGACATCTCGCAATGCATTATCGATGCGTATCACACGTCGCCGCATAATCGCGCATCGAGGGGATCAACCATCTCCTCACATACCTATCCTTCTCATGTATGACTCTCTCATCTCACATCATATAGCCGTTTCACATTACACAATATATACGTATACAACCACCGGGACAAGAGTCGACGACGGGATTAGGAAGGCGAGGAGCGTTCGATAAGCTACACGTGAGGGACCACATACTATAGAAACGCTCACATTGCACACTGACACACATCGAGCCCCTCATGCATATTCGAGCGCTTTTCGTCGTCGTCGTCGTCGTCTGCCTCGCGCGATGTTTACACTTACAGCCTCTATATACATTGCAGCTAAAGATGTAGAAAAAGAAACAAAGAGATGAAAAAAAACACTCACTGGGAGCCAAAGGTGTGGGATACGTTGCATGATATACCACTCTCTGAGGTGGATGATGATGCTGTTGATGGTTGTGATGGTGTTGATGATGATGCGAATTTGGATATGCCATGTCCGTATGTTTTTTCTCGCCGCCAATGACGACGAGCTTATTGCTCGTTCGTCCGCGCATCAAAACCACGTGCACGACTCCATCATCTTCCTCTTCACCCGCTCTTGCATTTTTATTATTTTTTTTACACTTGTCTTCCGCATCGTCATCAGCTTCATCAACATTTTCGTTGTCTCTATTGTTAACCTGATGATGCTGTTGCCGGCCAGCCGGCTATCTGCACTTTGTGGTCCCGTTATCAAGCTGCGATCGTCGACGTTTGAGCCTCGACAGCCTAAAGAATTCACTAACTCTTGGCTGATCCGCCACTTCCAACTGTTGTTTAATATTTCTCTTTCGCGGCATGAGAGCATCTCTTTCCGACTGCTGTTGCTGTTGCTGCTGTTGTCGAGATTCGAACCTCGGCGACCACGTGCCGAGGTCTGAGGGAGCCCCGGGCTCCCCCCTCAAGGCCTCGGACCTCGTCGTGGTCCTGGAGTTGACCTTTAGTAAAATCAACCCCTACACGTACAACCACTAGTGTCCTATTTTCAAGTAGTACAAATCAGTTTTGGTCAGACACGTGCTTGCGATCTTGGAACCGCCACCGTTTGACAAAACTCTTAGCGTTACTATTTGCAGCACAGATTTACGGCGTTCTCCAAATTGTTCTCACATACTCTGAGATAGTACACTAATATTTTGAGAGATTTCGAGTGAGCCCCGAGGGCTGAATCTCTCCGAGGCTGTGACAGCTGTAACACGAGACGCGAAACGAGTCGTTGACGAGGGATGTAGGTATAATTTGAAGGAGCGATTAAGAAAGGTAGAATGGAGAGTAGATAAAGGTACAGTGAGATAGAGAGGAATAAAGATAGATAGAGAGAAAGTGTAGACGCGTCGGCCCCGCGTGTCTGCTCCCGAGCGGCGGGAGCCGCAGAGTGAGCCTGCCCGAGCGACGAGTGCTTTCGACTAGCGAAGCGCAGGCAGAAGCAAACCCCTCAAAGCTCTTTCTCTCTCTTGTCGGCGCTCCTAGCAGCGGTGGCGACGGCGCACAGCGAGCCCCAAACCACCCCTCACCCTATTCCTCTTTTTCTTTCTCCCTTGCACACATATCCTCAAACGGTGAGAGAGAATTCGTCTGCTGTTGCTGCCACGAGAGTCGCGTGCGCGCGCTGACCAATCCCAAGCCTTGCAGAGGCCCCCCACTGCTAATTCCCTTTTCCTCGTGCATTCTAAGCTATACATACATTTTTCGCGACGGCTGGCTGGCTGACTGTAGCAACGGTACCAGAACCACTCAAAAGGGGACACAAGGGCTCGTTTGATTCCTCTCTAACTCTCTCACTCTCTCTCTCTCTCTCTATCCGGCCAAGTCCTACTCGCTCTTTTTGCCACGAGACGACGTACGAGTGGCCTCTTGCGCCTCTCTCAATGCGTGTCCTTCGACTCCTTGAAACTCTCTGTTATAGGATGGAGAAGGAGATGCCCGATGCACCTCTTGAGATGATTTACGGTACCAAGGAATTCGATGTGCTCCAATTTCAAATTACAATTGATAACTACGTGAAATGCTCGAAGCTTGAAACTTGAGAGAGCAATTAGATACTGAATTCTATGAAGATAGGAAAGAAATGCTAAGGGCAAGGACATAGCCTTGTTACAAACGATAATACGAAGTTTCGAAGGACAGTAGATAGATAGAAGCACTACAAAACTAGGTCCAATGCAGAACGTTTGTTGTAAGTTTACACGAATTTAAAATGATTTTTTGGGGAAACAGTGAGGAACTTGAAGGACACTCCTAGCCGGGACCATGAAATTACACCCCAATAATGAAGACCCATCAAAAAACTGAGAAATTCTCATGGAGGTTCAGAAGTGGAGTATCATGTTAGTGGGAAAATTGATGAATTCTAAAAAATAATCGAGGATTATGTACCTCTCTGTTTTCATTTTGAAACATTATTGAACTATCCAGATTATGATAATTCAATTTTCAGAACAGTGAAAGATGATGCGCCCATAGTTTTATTTCTCAATAGGAATGTTTCACGGAATTCAAAACAAGCAATACATTGGCCCAAGTGCATCTTATACATGTTATCAGTCGACACAAAATACATAACAAATGAGAGAGAAGGGATCAGAAATGCATTCGTAATTCACTCATTTATTTGGTCATGATTGGAACGAACTTCGATTTCGTTCGGCTACCATAAAATTTTGGTGAGAGCGAATAAATTCCAATTAGATAGAGATAGATGGAGTAGCATTTAAAAATCAGAAGTACCCACGAGATTCATCTCAATTCCACGAAAATGGCAAGAGCTACCCCCATTTACATTCGATGAAAGTTAAGAGAGACTAATCTTGTACCCATTCCTCGAATTGGCACACCTGGATTCACACTCGAATCGACAATGTCGCAGCACATGCACGAACTGTACCTCCTTTTCAGTAATGTAAGCGTGATCTAGGTCCTGCGTGAAGAGAAGTTTAAACGAGGAAAGGATAGGAAAGCGGAAAAAGGAAAAGAGATGCAAAGGATAGAGATAGAGGTTAGGACATCACGCGGAGGAGCAATAAGTCAATCCACTTTATATGCGCCGGCGACTGCATCTTAAAAATTCGTGTATCGGCGAGATATCGATGAATAATTCGATAACGGAACTCTCTGAATTATTCGTTGTCTCGAGGATATTCCAAAGTTTTAGAGACCCGGACTCGTCTCCCCTACATTTTCATTCCAGTACTTTTTCGTGGTACATCTAGACTATCGAAAGACAAATTCTTACGTAGATCTACATACTTTTGCTATACATTCTAGGCATCGAATATTTCCGTGCCTCTTCTTGAAAATATTATGGAACGAAATTTGGAAATCAAAAACTGTGATTGCTCCGATCAACTTTTTCCAAACTGTATCATCTAAGTCAGAATTCAGTCTCAGGGAAGATAATTCAAAGATTCTGATCAAAGTTTATCCATTTCACAAATTAAGCGGATAACGGAATCTTTGAATCGAACTACTAAAGTAATAACGCCAGAACAAAAGTTACTCGAAGCATTGGGGCACTGCCACGCGGGTGGTTGAACCTCAACTTGAGATAGATGGATTGGATTCACTAGAGTGATATCAGAGGCTAATAAGATATATCGGTTGGATTTTTCATAGTATACTTGGCTAAGCTTGCAGCATAAAAAGAAGAGTAAAAGCCCTCCACATATAGGTAGAGCAATAAGTTAATCTGTTTTATGCTTTGGCAACTGAAGCGCGGGCGACTCTTATGCAACGAAATCAATAAATATTTCGATCAAAGAGTCAGGCCAACGCATCGAACTCTTCAATGTTCTATCTACGAAGAGTCGCGACCGAAATTACTTCCGCAAATCATTTCGTCCTGTATCGGAAAACATTTTGATCTCTTGGAAGCTAGTTACCTTCTTTCAAGACATAAAATATCACAATAAATCAGTCTATCCAAAACTCATACACATGATATTGCAAGACATTACGATTTGAGCTCAATGACATTAGTGGATGATGTGGAAAATTCAAAAATAGTATTTATTGCTTCTCCAACATTTCGGAGACATCATTTATTTCGACAACTTTTATTGAATCAGAAGCAATTCTTCGTGACTATGCCAGCAAATTCTACTTATCTAGATGAGAAAACAAAGCGTTTTCGGGCTCATTGCAAGTTTTACTTATTCCTTAACAAAATTTTCATTTTTCGTGGCATTAGTCCCCGAGCTCCAAAAACTTGTTGAGAAAACACAATGTTCGTTGAAAATATTCGTGATTTTTTATTACAAATTTGCTAACGCTCAAAATTCTTTCACCGAGCATAGCTAGCATTGAAAATGGCTCTAACACAAGAATATTCACCACCTACTACCATAACAAGCACCTCTACTAGATGAATAATCATAAAAAATCGGGATTACAATTAGCCTAATCCTCATAAAGAACCTAAAGAACCTGATAAACGCATAACGAGGGCACAAAATTGGAACAATAAAGAGGCTCAAAAAAAAACTAGAAATTCAGCCTGCCATGTTACAAACTAGAGCTCATCTGGGCACTAAATTTTCGAAGAAAAACGACCTACGTAAAAAAAAATATGAAAAAGCACTCATTACAGGATCATCTCAGCTCATCATAAACTGCGGCTCTAATCATCCATTGCAACGACGACGACGAAGCTGACGCTAGTCTCTACAAATTTCTGAAATTAACACGGCAGCTAGTGAAGCCACTACTACCACGACTACCACAGTACGCGGCCAAAATGAAAAGTGGCCACTCTAGAAGCCACGTCAAACGCCTAATCAGTAGATCATTACCAAGTGGTACAGCGTAGTCCGTTCAGCGAATAAACGGAGGAAAGAGAAAGATAGAGGGAGAAAGGGGAAGAACGAGAGGGAAGGATACCTAGTTGGTATAAAAAGAGGAGGATGAGGTAGAGGACGCAGACCGCACGCAAGAGCTTTGAAATTTAGCGGGTGAACAGTTGGGTTTGTTATATATATATATATATATAGTGTAAAAAGCTCACGCCAGCAGCGTGCGTGTGATAAATGGATTATTTACTTGAATAATGCAGCCGGTTCTGGTCGAATTTCAACGCGGAAAACGGCATGTACATGTATATATAGTGAAGTAGTTTAGCAACCGGAGGTGTGCGCACGCGGTCATTTCTCTCTTCCATGCTGTTTCGCATCGTCTGACCCAAGCTTTGTCCGAGTATACTATAGTAGACAGAGGCCATGTGAAGATTGGCCAGTTGTTAGACTGAGATGTGAAATCGGCAAGTTTTAGTGAGAGGTTGACTGTTGTGTTAGTAGGTTTGTGTATGAAGAGGTCTATGTACAGTTTTAGTGGACGAAACTTGGTTTTGTTAGAAGGTGGATAGTAGAGGCGGTGGACAGTTTGGGCGAGTCTCCTTTTGTCTGGACACTATTAAGCTAACTTGTTCCACGAGGAAGAGCTCGAGTTCTCTGTTAATGTTCCTTTTCAGATTTCTTTACTTATTCAAAATGGTTTAAAGGGCTTAAATGGTGTTGTGATGAATTTTTTTCTGATTACGATGGTGGCTTTGGAACGTAAAATATTAGGACAGTCGTTTTTACGATCAATTCTGTCAATGGGGATACTTTTCCATCTTCCTGATAAGTCGTTTTCGATTGTCCAAGGTATTAGTGATGAAAGGTAGGATCACAATGGGAATGAACAAGATAAATTCAAATTTTCTTGAGAAAATTATATCTTCGAAAATCATGATGAATCTCATGATACTCAATCATACATAGAGACTTCTGATCAATTCTATCAGGATCATGAGATAGACTAACTGCTTGATACATATTTTGAAGTATATCAGTCGATAGAACTGAACAAAAAGGATTTCCTTATCCCACTCTTCGTCATATTTCCCTCATTTTTTATGATAGAACTGTAATTTCTCATACATAAATGCATTTGCTCCCTCATATTCTTTCGGGTAAATTAGATTTTTTTGACCCGAAGTCCTTCCATTTTTTCGCACAGTATAAATAATCCTCCAAAGTTCGTTGGATGAGTCAGTGATATTGAAGAAATTTCTCTGGTTTTAAAACGTCCTTTTGATGAGGATAAAAGAAAAATCGGGTTTTCAGATTCCAAAAAGAACACATTATTTGGATACCACCTGTAAGGACGATCAATTAATCTACGAGAAATTATAGTCTCAAATATCAACACACTTTTCAGAGTTTTTCTAGACATTTTTTCGTTCCTTCCATAAAACATCTCATAGAAGTTGCAAAAAATCTACATTACAACCAGGAGATACAGATACTATCACTATTCATGGAAAAATCAATTGGAAACTTTGGATATGAGGATAAAGTTACTAAAATGCGCTGCCCAATGGAGTTTTCATCCCAACCAAATTAGGTGACTAGTAATCTTATTTCAGACGAGCGAACGAGCTCGAGCAAAGATCCAATGCTATTCTTCCTCCGTATTACTGAACAGAAAATTATTAGAAATGAGTGCCGATGCAGGCTCGCCATCTACAAACGTCATAACCAAATAATCGATGTTCGGACCGGGATTATTCCATGGCCAGACCGAAAAAAAATCAAATCATCATAGAAATAACTGTAACCAATAGATTGACAAGTTTGTTGCAATTTTAATCAAAACATAAAAATTCGAAAACTGGTATAAATTTCAAATAAATTTTGAATTTCCTCTGTCAATTTTATAGCATGTAATGAACTAATAGAGACGACCAAAGTGGTAGTGATTGATGAATTATTGTAAAATCTCGTTTACGAGGTAACATGTTTTTCTATGCATCCCACAAACGATTCATCATCAAAATTTTCGATTGAACACAAGTGGATTACCGCAGGTCGTTATAATTATTGTATCGAATGCGTAGATAATGAATCAAGCTTAATTGAATGCGATAAATTTACTATAAATTTGATTAAAATTACAATCACCGCGTAAAGTTGTAAATTTCATAGTGTCGAGGGTTAACCTCGACGTTACCCTTATCCCAAAGCAGGCTCATCATCAGTTTTATCCAGACCCCGCCATACCAAAATTAGGAACTATCCACAACGTTATATTTTAAATATAAATCAAAGAATCACATTCAACAACCAGGAATAAGGAAATAGTGTATCGGAAAGTTCTTTTCTCAAGATTGCTACTTTTCAAATGTGTTATAATTTAGTTTAATTTTCGATCTACTTTAGATTCTATTTCTCATCAGCACATAAGATTTTTTGTTAGCTTCCGCAGATATTACAACAATTTTGTACTGTGAGTTGAAAATAGATATCAAATTTCAAATAAGACCCCATGAAATCTCAGTCATTTCACTATTCGGACATTTTTGTAACAAAACCAAGGTGTCAAGAGCAATAAACTTCTTCTTTCAAATCTCAAAAATCACACTTTCCATCCAACTAGAATACATCAACTTTTTTCTCCGATTACATTCTTTGTGTCCCACAATTCAGCATTTTCTTTCAAATCTCAAGTCATACACTTTTTTTGTATAATTTTCATCTCACAAAATCGCATTCTCAGCTACAAACGACCAGCAAAATCTCAACCCTTTTCGTAATAGCAATTTGAGGGGCGTCCAGCATTTCTCTTAAGCCATATAATACCATCCAGAAGCTTTTTGCTAGTGTAGAAAATGTCATCGTCGTCGTAGTAGTATCGCACAAGAGGAGCAAAAGAGGAATGCTTGACACGCGAGTTAGGGGAGCGCCACCACCAACACATACTTACTACTACTAATACTACTACAACTAGTTTGTCTGTCGTTTGTAACGTCCTGCCGACCCAAATCGTAGCCAATACTATCCTTAAATTTGTGTTATACTGTATGTTGGAGTATGACTCTTTTCGTTGTGATTTTTCTCTTAGGAGACCCCTTTTCAACGTTTGGCAGCCTCTTTGGTAGTACTAGTATTAGTATTGAGTTTGGAATGTAGAAGATTATATTGGTTGGTTCAGTACTGGGTTACAGATATGTGCGTTAAAATGTGATTTTTCTCTGACCCAGTTTTGACATGCAGCACAGTGTGCCGGTTCAAGCGAAACGATTCATATTGTCGAGGTGACGGCTGGATAGATATAATTTATAGAGCTGGTGTACACGCATTTTGGACAGTAGGTGAACTCAAAATTGATGTGTTTCTGATTTTTGAAGCATCGGAGATTGACAGATCATACTGAATTTTTTCTACTGAGATTTGAGGATTTTCGTGGTAACATTTTTCAAAGGAGCACTTGTAAAATTGGTAGATCAAAAACAAATTCGTCGAACTGAAAGGACAGTAGCCTCTGGAACTTGTTAAACAATAGCTTTTTTCGATTTAGCCAAACGAAAGACGCAACAACATCGATGAAAACAGAAATGGCACAATTATAACATTAAATAGAATGAGTCATCATCAATCGAAAGGAGAAAAAATATGATAATGCAACATAATATATGTAGACAAGGCGAAATTACCACCATCGCTTGCAAAATTGGTTCATGGAATTTTTTTGTGGGATCCTCTCCAGAAGACCCTACTCTAGCTAATGATGCATGTTTCCAAGCCGAAATCGGGTGCAAAATGGTTGAAACTGAAATTATTTAAACAAATTGTAAAAATCACTCATTCTCCAATTTGTTCAAATGAATAAAATAAAATATAATAAAATAAAATAAAATAAAATATTTTCGAATGAACGATTTTTTTATCATGACGAGATAATCATCCCAGTGAGGTAAAAAAATGTCTATTGTACCTCATATCAAGGAATATGATTATGTGAATGAAGAAAAGAAGAAAAAATCGCAGGCACCAGTATCAATTATGGTGAGTCTGGTACAGGTTTCAGACATCTGAAATACGTAACAATGACAACAACAACAATAACCGATCTCAATTAAATGTGATCTTACGATGGATTCTGAGGATTTCGCTGGAGATGAAGTTGCTAGGAGTCTAAAAAACCTCAATTTTGCACGGGCACTCCAACATCTATTGAAAATGAGATACTTTTTCATTGCGATCCGAAGAATCTCGAAGTTCACTTCAACCGATAAACACTTACAAACCATCTCAATAAAAGGGAAACAAGAAAAAGTTGGAAAAGGAAGAAACCAAGGATTGAAAACAAATTTTTTATCGGTCCATCTCAATTGATTCTTGAAAACAAGATGATCGGAACGTTGGAAAATCCTAGATAAGATGCGGGAATATTGACTTCAAAGTTGTCGGTAATCAAGTGAAGATCCGACTTTTACTCTAGAATCACTGTCGAACAAAGAGACTCCCAAGATACTATTGGTAAAGGACTGTAATCGAGTCATCTCAATGGTTATTCGTGAAACTTTGCGTCTTTGGATTCTCCAGAGGTCCCATGCGCAACAGCTACTATTGGATTTTAGCCCCCATTGTGAGAGTAAATTCTCTCGGTGCAAGTCGCTCGAAGGTATACTTGGAATCTCAATAATCATTGAGTGAGCTTGTGAAGATGGGATTTTGGAACATATCATATTTTTCAAACATCCATTGCAACATTTTTATAACATTTCTACTTCAATTTCAAGGAAAGTTGGGATTTTGATCCCGGATGAGGAACCAATCAACTTCACTTCTTGTGTATAGCAATTGATGACGAAGCGAAATCTCACGCGATTGAGTGATAACATTAACTCTCTCATGCTCAGGACACTCCTCCTCAAGGAAGGCAAACAAGACATCACCGAATTAATGATGACGAATGAATGATTGCAGGAAGAAAACTGGGAATTTCTGAAAGATATTGGAGTGGCCGAAATTGAGCTTCCCTATACGCTTGCTAGAAATTCAATGGGTAAAAATCATACATTTACGGTATTTCGACATATGGAACATTTTTTCAGTTGACTCCATTCATCTTCAATATTCATAACGTATCCGAATGGAAAAAAATTGTTTGAACGACCAAAATATTAGCGTACTGAAGGTGTAAATTTGGATTTTCTGATCGATCTTGGAGGACAAGGTCAGAAGTAGATGGTGTGAAATTTTTTGGACTTGCTTATTCATCTGGCAACGTTTCGTCGGACAGATGTGCCGACCTCATCAGGCAGACAGAGACAGTCACTTCAGAACTATATGAATCACATTGCACGGAACTGATGGTAGGCAAGCACGGCCTACATCATCAAATCGATCTTTGAAAACCCCCAAATTTAGATATCCAAAGCACGAAGACGATCAACGAAAGTCATTGATATTAGCGTGCTGAAAGAGTTGACTGAATTTTTTGGATGTGTTAGTGGCGAGTTCGTGCGTCAATCAAGAAAAATCTCGAAATTGCAGTATTGAGTCGACTGGCAAGACGCTTCAGAGAATTTTCAGATTCGACAAAACGGTGAAAATCCTCCATCAATTTTAGTATGTTACGGGCTGAAGGTACTTTGAGGTTATGTCTGAAAATCATTGCTGTGACAGGACTACTCTCCGAGGAGGACACATAGAGATCGCCGTTTAATTCCTCGAGGAAATATCGCTGATGGACAAATAATTGAAATATTTGCAAAGCAAGACGTCACATATCAAGCTCTCATATTCCCGCGGAGTTCAGAACTCAATTTCACAATTTTGAGACACTCATAACTAATGGTAATTTACGCACAAATTAGCAGAATTTGCCCAAGTTCTCTTTCGTTTCGACACACATCTTGGGACTTATATTTCAAATTCCACTTTGCAGGGTGTCGACCGGAATCTTTGCGAGATAAAGAAGTACTTTCTAAGGCCTTTCGGAGGATCAAAGTTAGACATTTCAAGGATTTCGTTTTGGAAGCTATACATTTTCATCTAATACCCAAATAATATTCTCAAATCAACTATCTACCACAATTTGTGCAAAAATAAGATTCTTCGAAAGACGATGGAGAATTTGCTCATAAAATCACTCAGCCTGCGCGTGCAACCTACTCTTCCATAAAAATCGAGTAAAAATGTATGAAGACGGTCATTTCGCCTGTCGAATCTTTTCAGGTCCCCGTGAAAATTCTCCCTTGCAAGATTCTTCTCGAAATCTCTGCTACTATGGTCAGCATCAATCCTCAAAATTTTATACTCAATGATAAAAATTTTCAGCGGTATGGAATACATGCACGGATTTGTAATGATGACATCCATTTCTTGCTTTCAAATTTTAAATTAGTAAGGACCGAGTTAAGAAAATAAGACTTTCTGAGGACATAATGACTCTTTAAATTGAATAAAGACATTCTAAAGACTAGAAGGACTGGAAGGACCGGTAGACACTCTGAGTTTGTCATCCGTATTCCATTTTTTTGCAAAATTGCTAGCGAGTAGATACGAGATTTCACAACAAAACATATCCTGACATCTCATTTGAAATCGTTGAAATCTATGCACTGCTCCACCACTCAAGATATTTAATCAATGTAACTCATAAGCAGAACCAAAGTTCATAGCTCAATCACAATCTCACTCATGCTAAGAAAATCTAAAACATATCTGTCAATCTCGGAAGCTATATTGTCTCTATGACATCGTCAAGGATTCCCCCAAATTTGATTCCCTTCTTTCAAGCATAAGTTGATCTCTTGGCCTATCTACGATTGTTGGTCCACCAAACCTCAGACATTACCAAATTCGTACAATCTAATTATCAAGGAATATTCATCGATTTCTCCCGACAGAAATGACTCTTTACGGCACCACGAAGCTTACAAACTCAAAAATTCCATTGTATACAAAGATCTAGTGGTAAACATTCTTATTATCTCATCCTACAACATACAACCCCTAGATACCACAATTATAAAACCCCGGAATTTCTTAATACTCTTAAGCACACACGACGACAGAAACACACATATAAGAGCTTTCAAGACAATCCAAGCTAACCCATCCCCTATAAAATTGGTTTTGCACTTTGCACCTCGTGTACACAACTTCCAAGCATTCGCCACCTTTTCGTTTTGCCTTAATTAAAGGCACAAGGATAAACGTAGCGAGACTCAAAGGACAACTGGTCTCTCTACTCTTCCTTCTCTTCTCCAGAGAGTTAAATCCGAGTGTCCCGTTTCACACATAGGTAGAAGAAACAAAAGGTTGGCTAGCAAAGATATAAATTCGGATTATCTCAGATGGTTAAAAAGAGAAAGTAGAAAAGTAGAAGAGGTGGTTCAGAGATAGTCTCTGGATAAGATGTGGAAGTAAGACAGAAGCTAGAAAGAAGGAAAAAAAAGAGTATGTCCTGAAAACCGCAAAAGCAGAAAGTACCCGCGGTTTGTTTTATTTCATCCTTTCGCTTTTTTTCTTTCTTCTTCTCACTCCTCTGTTTAACTCTTTTCCTTTGAATTTTGAGAGTCTGGATGGTTTGTGTGTGTGTGTGTCTATGTGATCAACATGTATAACCAAGACTTGTCGCAGAAGAAAATGTACAGAATGTGAGTGAGGTTGTTTGTTTGTATGTATACTATATAGAAGATGTGTATGAGGCGAGACAGGACGAGAGCAAAAGCGTTGAAAGAGCAAAGTGTCACGTTCATACAACGGATACACTAAGGGAAAAAAGGGGGTACACATTTTCGGGGGTAAGCAACCAAACTGTTGGAGAGTTCATTTTCGTGTCAAGAGTCGTGAGAGGGCAAACCGGGTCCAATATTGATTTTGAAATGGGAATACCTGTTTGCTACCTTATGCTTCTTTCAGTAGTACAAGTGACTGTTTGGTCAGACCTGTATGTTTTTGTCAAGCCGTTTGGTGTGGAGGTTGATGCTGGAAGATCGAGTGAAATAAACGAAGTGAGAGAGTCACATCGGCGTACAAATTACTTCTTACATAAAAAATCATTCATCTATGTGTTGAGAGAAATTTTTTACAAGAATCTTCAAACATGACCCCCAGTTCGTAATGAAAATAGTAGATTTCGCACTGACAAAGGGAGACCACGGGGTCCGGGTCACCAATCACCCCCAAAATTTCCTCACAGTTTGGCACTCATACCTAGAATATGAAGAATCAAGATTTAGTCCGTCAAATGGGCCTCCTGTTGAGAGCTACAAGCAAAAACGTTACCATTGCCAGTATATCTATATATGTCACTTTTTAACATGGGCCCATATGAGCAATGTTAATCTCAGTGGCTGTATCTTTGGACAGGGGCCTCATTCGACGGAGATATTCTGTATTCTTCATATCTTAGGTGGTATCAAACTGTGAAAAAATTTTGGGGGAGATTGGCGACCCGGACCCCGTGGTCCCCCCTTATGAGTTTATGAGGTGGTTGCTCGATTCCGAGCGTTCGGATTTTAGCCTAAGTTGCAGACGAGAGTTGAAATAACCACAGAGAAGCGAGGAACCTCATGGAACAGCTGCAAGAAATTCTTTATGCAATTTCATAGGCAATCAAGTATTGGAAGATTGCATCAAGATTATATCAAGTGACGCAGCCCCAGGATTTAGTTTTTGCACGTTTGTGATGATTTCAACCCTCGTCTTCGGCTCGGTACAAAAAAGACTATCAGATATGCAAAATCCATCTTGAGGGGCCTATCATCTGACTCAATTATTTCAATGGAGAAATGTGTAAGATTGCATCGGACATCGGATATTACTTTTGCCATCGGACATCGGATATTACACTGCGGAAATTAGAATAATTTGGTTAGACACCCAAGCTATAACAAATAATTCATCTTCGTCTATGAGTGGATACAATACTTTTTTATACCAAAAAATTGAAATGTTGCTCTCGCTCAAGCGAAATAGTTCCACTTCTGTGAAAAGTAAAATATGGATCTTCAAACAGGATTGAGAATAGTAAATCGATATAGAAGAGTTGATTCTCAAATATTCCATCAAGAGGGTAATATGCTTCCAAAGCCTCCTTTTATTATACTTCTACGATTTCACGCAACTCTGAATAGGAACATGCAATAGGAGTAGTTTATAGCCCATGCGAAGAATTTGAAAATATTTGGTGAGCTTCGGGTACTAATGAATGTTAATCAGCTCTGAGGAATCATCTGTCTTTCCAAATGCAATACCATAAGTTCAGATAGATCGGTTCACTGAGCCTCACATCAATTACTACTTCGAAGGAACGAATCAGAACGGGATTCAATGTGGTGAGATGGTTTATATTCCATGTATTTTTCATTATCAGGATGATCAGATGCGGCAGAATGTTGTCACTACAACATTCAAAATTGATATCTTTTTCTCGGTATCGAAGAAATATTCACGTTCCAGAAAAATCTGAAATTGAAGGATTCGTGATTTTTTTGTAAAAAACTCAACTCTGGATAAGTATGTCTAACTTTTTGACTTTTGGAAACATAAAAATCATGCAATGATCTGAAAATGTTCTCAAAGATAAGAACCGATCAAAATTTGACTTTATGAGTCACTTGGTCTTACAAGAGATTCCAAATTCTGTTCTTGAGGTTGTTTACACTTCACCTTTGTTGTGCGTAATTATTTGCAAATTTGCATGTTCAGGATCAGTTAGTGAAGGTATTATTAGTAGATCATTTAGGATTGGAGTAGATGGAATTAATTATCCATCATTTGTTGAAGAGATTCTATGGCAACATTTCGAAGTAAGTATGATAATCATTTTCAAGAAATATTGGACAAAATATTTTGATGGATGATTGAAATCAGACATATTTTGATCATTCTTCGTGGAAAGTTTTTGATACATGAGTCAATAAATACAAATGGAATTCAACGTTAGATCGCATAAATTTCAGGTTTTTACACGAAATTGATTCTGAATTTCGTTTTATTTCGTATCAGGGGTTCAAACTTCTGTGATAATTTTGGAATTGATTTTCATTCATCTTAAATGCAGAATATCAAATGGTCGTATGCATCTCCAAAATCATTACGAAAATATTAATCCTCCGATACGAAACTATAATTTCGTCTCATGTCAAACCCTGAAGAATTAACAAACGAATTTATCAAAAAGTTGACCATCGAATCGCATAATTTAAATACTCAACATTGAAATTTTCTTCAAATCATTCAGAAAAACATTTAATATCGATAGAATATCCTCCAACCATGGTCACCCATTCATTTCCCAAAGTATTAACGAAATAATTCCAGAATTTATTCATTAATGCTAAAATCAAAGCGGCTTCCATTCAATCTTCAAGGAAAAAAGAGAGAGAGAGAGAGAGAGAGAGAGAGAGAGAGAGAGAGAAGCGAGTGAGGATCTGGGACCGCCAGAAAGCGATCGGAGCCGAACGAGTACTCACCCCGACGATGAAGGAGATTATCCGCGACAACGAGAAGGAAACCACCCTTGAGCATTGGCAAACTGAGTGGGATTCGCCATTTGCGAACGGCAGATGGACGCACCGGCTGATCCGTGACGTAGCCAAGTGGGCGGAACGCACCCACGGAGAGATGGACTACTGGACGACGCAGGCACTGAGCGATCATGGTTGCTTCGGTTCCTATCTAACCAGGTTCAAGAAGAGGAGGACCCCAGCATGTCAGTCATGCGGGGATGAATGGGATGACGCCGAACATGCCCTGTTCAAGTGCAGCGACACCCGGAGAGAGCGCGCCGAGCTGGATGAATGGCTGGGTGCTCAACTAACACCCGAGAATCTCGTCCCGTACTTGCTCCGCAACCAGGAGACATGGGATAGACTCACCGGATACATCAAGCTGGTGATGACCCGCAAAGAGGAGAAAGAGAGGGAAGTAAGGCGCCTCGAAGTAGGCGAATCACAGTGACTCTGCCGATTGAAACAGAAGAGGCCCAAATGATTCCAGGAGGAATCTGATGCACTGAAGAGGGAAGAAAGAAGAAAGAAGAGAGAAGAAAGAAGAAAGAGAGGGAACAATGAAGAATGAAGACAGAAGATGCCGACAAGTGGCCGAAGAGAGAAGATGGAGAAGAGGAACGCTCGCAATCGAGCGCGAGACATGCCGGTCATCCTGAAGTAATGCTCACGCGGTTCCGGGATGAGATGGTAGATGCAGGTGGATCTCCTTCTTGATTGCCCGATGCCCTAGGTATCGGACATCGAGGGGAGAGGGATATTACACGGCCGGGCCCACCTCTCGGTGGGCCCCACCCAAACCCGTGTCCCGCCTGGTATGGCCTGCGTGGGCTATGCGTAGTCCGCGTAAGCTGAACCAGTCCGGTGTCTGGGGACGGATCCGAGGGATCCTGAGGCAGATTTTGCCCTCTAACCACCTTAAAAAAAAAAAAAAAAAGAGAGAGAGAGAGAGAGAGAGAGAGAGAGAGAGAGAGACGACAATATCGGGAAAATGTACGAGCGGATGGTGCTCAACAGGGTAGAAAAAGCCTACGAAGAGAGCGGCGGGCTATCACCAATGCAGTTTGGGTTCCGGAAGGGACGAAGCACTGTGCACGCGATCGAGGAGGTCCAAGAGCGGGTTCAAGCGTCGGTAGGGAACCCATACCAAGGAAGAGGAGGATTCTGTGCCATTATTGCGTTGGACATAAAGAACGCGTTCAACTGCGCGAGCTGGGAGCGAGTCTATCAATCCCAAGCAGGTAAAGTGCCGCCCTATCTACTAGCCATCACGAGTGACTATCTGCGGAACAGGACACTCGTGTACGACACCGGCGAGGGACAAGAGATCCGGGAACTGTCCGCCGGAATTGGACAGGGGTCGGTTTCCGGGCCGTTCAACTGGAACACCCAGTACGACAGTTTACTGTCTATTGAACTGCCCGAAGGAGTCGTAATAGTGGCTTTCGCGGACGACGCGGGGCTCATAGTCTGGTCCGACAACGAGGAACTCTTGGGTAGACGCGCAAACGAGGCGCTGGCCCGAGTCTACGAGTGGATGATCAGCAGGCTCCTAGAGCTGCTGTCAAGAAGTGCGAAGCAATCGTGGTCACAAGACGCAGGAAATTTGACTTGCCCCACTTTTACATCAACGGGCAAGAGATCCCACGCAAGACAGAGCTGAAATACCTCGGCGTATGGCTTGACGACAAGTGGTCGTTCAAGAAGCACATCCAGGAGGCCGCTCAAAAAGCGAGCAGGGTTGGTGCGGCGCTTCAACGGCTGATGCCGAATATCGGAGGACCCAAGGAAAAGAGGCGCGCACTTCTCAACACCGTCACTACCTCCATCATGCTGTACGGTGCACCCGTGTGGGGAAAGAGAGTAGAGAAGACCATCATCGAGAAGAAGATGGGGCCTGTCCACCGGAGAGCGGCCCTGAGAAGTATCCGTGCCTACCGCACCGTGTCAGGAGATGCGGCTTACGTATTGGCGAGTACACCGCCCATCCACTTGCTCGTCGCGGAGCGAGTGAGGATCTGGGACCGCCAGAAAGTGATCGGAGCCGAACGAGTACTCACCCCGACGATGAAGGAGATTATCCGCGACAACGAGAAGGAAACCACCCTTGAGCATTGGCAAACTGAGTGGGATTCGCCATTTGCGAACGGCAGATGGACGCACCGGCTGATCCGTGACGTAGCCAAGTGGGCGGAACGCACCCACGGAGAGATGGACTACTGGACGACGCAGGCACTGAGCGATCATGGTTGCTTCGGTTCCTATCTAACCAGGTTCAAGAAGAGGAGGACCCCAGCATGTCAGTCATGCGGGGACGAATGGGATGACGCCGAACATGCCCTGTTCAAGTGCAGCGACACCCGGAGAGAGCGCGCCGAGCTGGATGAATGGCTGGGTGCTCAACTAACACCCGAGAATCTCGTCCCGTACTTGCTCCGCAACCAGGAGACATGGGATAGACTCACCGGATACATCAAGCTGGTGATGACCCGCAAAGAGGAGAAAGAGAGGGAAGTAAGGCGCCTCGAAGCAGGCGAATTACAGTGACTCTGCCGATTGAAACAGAAGAGGCCCAAATGATTCCAGGAGGAATCTGATGCACTGAAGAGGGAAGAAAGAAGAAAGAAGAGGGAAGAAAGAAGAAAGAGAGGGAACAATGAAGAATGAAGATAGAAGATGCCGACAAGTGGCCGAAGAGAGAAGATGGAGAAGAGGAACGCTCGCAATCGAGCGCGAGACATGCCGCTCATCCTGAAGTAATGCTCACGCGGTTCCGGGATGAGATGGTAGATGCAGGTGGATCTCCTTCTTGATTGCCCGATGCCCTAGGTATCGGACATCGAGGGGAGAGGGATATTACACGGCCGGGCCCACCTCTCGGTGGGCCCCACCCAAACCCGTGTCCCGCCTGGTATGGCCTGCGTGGGCTATGCGTAGTCCGCGTAAGCTGAACCAGTCCGGTGTCTGGGGACGGATCCTAGGGATCCTGAGGCAGATTTTGCCCTCTAACCACCTTAAAAAAAAAAAAAAAAAAAAAAAAAAGAGAGAGAGAGAGAGAGAGAGAGAGAGAGAGAGAGAGAGACGAGAAGATGAGAGAAGAGCCAGTGTGGGATAGAGTTGGCAAGGATGAAGAAGAGAGGATGAATGTAGCTTACAAAGTTTGACGTACAAAAAGCAGCAGTAGTATAGCACTAGTATAGAAGATAGAGAATCTCGGGCGTCAGTGGCGTCGGAGGGCTAAAAATCACTCTCTGACATTTGACTTTATCCCTCTATCGAAGCTCTGCTCAGTTAGAGTAAGTGAGAGAGAGAGAGAAAATCTGATTAATAGCCGGATTCACGTGTATATATGCACAAGGATTTTCAGGATTATGGACGTCCAGAATATAATACATGTGCTTTTGGTATAACGTGTTACATTATGTTGAGCTTTTCACTTGGGCCGATCCTCTATTTGCGCCAATCTATACTCTACTATATACCATCGTAACATGAAGCTCATTTTAGAGAGAGAGTGAGCCAACATTTTCGAACATATTTTTTTTTTCTCTAAAGTTTAGATGGATAGAGGCTAGCCGGTGTCCTAATCTATACTAATTCGCATCGTTGATTTCACTTGTATGTGATTAGATAATCTGACTACTCAGATCGATTTTGTTATATAGTAATAATCAACGGTTTTTGACCTACATTGAATCATGAAAAAATAAAATTTCACATCATTTTCATTCTCACATTTTCAACTTCACCTATGAACGAGTGAATGATGAAAATTTTTAGAGCGAGATTTAGATATGAGTTAAAATCTGGTCATCATTAATTTTAATGATGAAAAACTCCTTCATAATAATTCTTGCACCATTTCACACTGACTAATGCCATAAAATTCTACTTCCATTCAAAATCATACAACCAGATTCAAAAAATTCATACCAGAATGAATAGCATTCCACTAAAGTAGTACAGAAGAATGTGATAAGTCAGCGTAAAAAAGAGAGTTTTTCTCAAGTACACAGACATTCACATAACTCTTCCAATCAACTCAATCAAGTCTTTCACAGTGTATAAACTCTCGTCCCTCTCTCTCTCTCTCTCTCTCGTCTCATCCTTCCGATCGATAAGGAATAAAACACACTCAATTCCACCCCCCCTCTCTCTCTCTCTCTCTCTTTCTCTCTCTACACTACTCCATCAATCGGGCAAACATTTCCAACCACTACCACTACTACCTAACCTATATACATGTATATATATGAGTAGAGTCAAACCTAGCCTGAGGGACTCTCTCAGTTGCCATAAATTTGAAAATCTGGCCCAACGGAATCGACCAACCAACTTGACTCTCCTATATATGTATACTTGACTTTGTCAAAAGAAAAAAAAAAAAAAGGAAAAAAACTGGCATTCTAAAAAAGAAGAATATACCGTGTGAAAGGGAATGGGCTATCCCTAGAAAGGGAGTAGTAGTATGCTGTGAAAGATTTGCGACTCTCTACTAGAGTTTTAATGCTCCCCAATAAAGACGGAAAAGGTAAAAGATTCAATATATATAGATATATAGATATATATAAACCTAACCTTACTCTCTGGCTAGTAGCATTTATTCGTTAATCGATTTCGGCATGTCAACGTAGTAGCCTAGACACAAAGTTCACAGAAGAGGAAGCAGAGTAGTAGTAGACAACTGTTATAAAGAGAATAATCTAACGCTCTTGACACGTCTCGTACCGACTAACAGTAAGAGAGAATCGGTGCTGAGCGAGCTAGGGACATCTTTCCTCTCTTGCTTACTCTCAATCTCTTTTTGTATTTTATATATGTGTGTGCGTGTGTTGAAGAGTTGTTTGAGAAAGCCAACTCTCGGAGCTTGTGGGAAAACTTGTTCTAAGCGTTTACTCGCTTTGCTATCGTTAAAAGTAGTAGTAGTAGTAGTAGTAGTAGTAGTAGTAGTAGTAGTAGTAGTAGAGGCTCATTCTCGCTCTCTTTCACTAATTCTCTCGATTGCCATGAAAGAGAGAAAGAGAGTGAGAGGGAAAGGGAGAGAGTTGGAGATAATTATTTTTTGGAGATAGTGATCGACGATCCGATAAGGATTACCACTTGTTTCACAAATACTTGTGCGAAAGAGAGAGAGAGGAAGCAACGACGACGACGAAGACGACGAGGAGAAGGTGTGAAGGAATAAAGAGGAAAGTGTATCTGGTGATCATCCGGTAAAATTTTGAGCATTACGGTGGATTGAGGATAGTTAGATGTGATAATGAGCTTTTGATTGATATAATCTTAATTTTTGGTTCAACTATAAAGCTCTTGTTAGTTTTGATTCAAGCGAGTTGTCCACCAACTGCGTGAGTCAATGGCTACCTAACCTCACTTTTTCACTAACATAGATTTCAACGAAATAATAATTTTGGCGTATCAGTCTGTTCGACCCATCAAAAAGCAAGCTAAAATGGGCTAATATACTTGTGTGATCAAAATTTGTCCAAATCAGCTGATAATTCGCGCATAACCATATTTGCGTGGAGGCCGTTCCGCAATCTCAAATTTCCGATAACTGCCACGGAAAAACTAGACGATCAATCTTGAGCGGACTTGGCCATATGATTCATCTTTGTATGAACTTTTTCCTCCTGGAATCCCATCATTTTCTGGAAAATGATCGGCTGTGAAATCCAAAAGTGTGCCAATTCATGTGCCCCCACCCATAATCGCAATGTTAAATTCGACCAAAACACCCGGTTTTTTAATGGCTAGGGCTCCGAAACGGACCGATCAATCTTCATGAGATTTTACACACATATCCATGAATACTTGAATTGATCTCTCACCAAGTTACAAAGCATTTTGCTATATCTTAATTTCACTGGACAACTACCTTTATGTTATCATTCATCTGAATGAGTGAATTAGGAGTTTCTCTATCTTGAGCAATTGATCTAACCTCAAAATTGTGAGCTCATTTACAATTTTCATGGTTGGAGATGGTGTACGAAATCGTGTGCAAAAATGTATGTTTTATCCGATGAGAACCAACTGTATTAATGCTTTTTTCCACGCTCATATTGGTAATTGACGTGGAAGTTATGCCGATAGACATGGTTCAATTATCAGATCATAACACGTGTTGAGCACCTAAAACGAGATAACGACTTGAAATTTTCGCACAGATATTCTGCATGACGTAGTGAAATGTAAGAGAATAAACTCGATTTTCATGCGTGCGACATGAAAAGAACTAGTCCGTCTTTTGTAGATCAGAGACATTTATCTTCGGTTCAAATTCACGATGTGCTATTTCATCCTCATAACTTATAAGTGTTATTTTGGATTCTTCACTGTATGTGTCATCAAAACCTTTTATTGACATCTTCACTGCGATTGGCCCCACCAGTCCAACTCTGTTTGCGACGGTGATCAAGATTCCATCAAATGGGCTCCACCGGTGAAACCAATCGCACACAAGTACCGAACGTGATTTTCGCCATCGCAATGAACGTGTTCAAGAATAAAAATCAAACTAAAACAGTGAGTCAAATATTCCTCGTATTGAAGAATGTAGTATGAATATTAAATCATTTTGATTGAGATTTTCAATACCTTATGATGAGCTCAGAACTCAAAAATTTACACGTTCGCCGCAATGAAACCAACGGCCAAGTTGTCTACTATATGCTAAGAATTTTTGTATTGAAGCCACCGCGGCCTCGTGGATAAGGTCCTTGCCTTCAACTCAGAAGGCTGGGGTTCGAATCTCGTTCGGCACCAATGTGAATTTTCATAAGTGCTTTTCGGTGGCTTCGGTCGTTCGGAACCCACCTTAAACTGTAGGTCCCGCAGGATAACCTCGAAAAGAGGTTGAAAATACGTGAATAAAAAAATAAAATAAAAAAATTTGTCTTATGGGAGAGAACATTCTGCGGGTCACAACAGAAAGGCCCATTTCATAGAGTGGAGGAAAATCGACTTTTGGGAATCGCAAAAATCAACTATTTTTACGTGAGCAATTTTTGCAACTTTTGAAAATCCCATTTTTGCCATTGAAATCAATAGAAAATCGCCAAAAATTCTTGTAATATTCATATTGACAATTAATTTAATTCCTCCACAGTAGAGGAGAAATTATCAAAAAAAGAATAAAAAATTAATTAGTCAAATATTAAATCTTACTCCCACAGCTAAATCCAAATTTTACGTTTACACAATCATTCAAACCAACTCCCGTTTACTACACGTCGTGAACAACTCAAACTCATGGAAATCGAACACAGTTATCGATAAAATCAAAAAATCGTCATATGATGTATGCAGCTGCACGATCACCCTCCCCCCTTTCTCTACATACACACTAGAATATCATGGATACTTGTATGTGTTGTATCATTTCGATCAGGCTTGAGGCTATCCCTATTCTATACAGCTCAAAAGTATACAAACATCGGATACCCGGATAATGGACGCTCTCCAAAACAATTTGCTACGCTTCCAACCTATCTCCATACCATGATACGCATTCAAAACATCCGCTCGACCCATTAGATCGTACAAACATACACACACACACATACACATACATACACAAAAGCAGACAAGTGCACCCATCACTTTTTCCACATCCAAAATTACATTCTCGAGACAGCAAAATGCTATGAAACTATGCTGAGATATCAGACAGACAAAATACGTCTGAAGCATTAGATATGGAATGTGAATGATTAATTTGCGGTCAAGAAGGTGATATTATCTAATACCACTAAAAGCTACAAGAACCAAAATTTCACGAAATAATCATACAAACACATCAGTAAAGTGTCACGCTTGTCAAAATTACCGCAAAGATTCTTTGGTCGATTTCTAAAAGATCCAACACGACGAAAAAGCTAACGAACGTAGGAACATCCTTTCTCAAACGAAAAAAATTGAGACATTTTCAAAGAAACAGAGACAAAGAAGAGAAAAAATATGTAGGAAACGACAGAGATTGACAAAAGTCCAAGAGCCAATAACGTACAACATAAATTCATCTATGGGCGAGTCATACATGAAGGAAAGGCTCAGCCATAGCTCGCAATCAATTACATAATTCAATGAAACTGGGTCGCGTGTCAAAGTGCACGCATAGCCAAGCCTCCCTTCTGATGTGTCCAACTTTTTTTTTTTTTTTTTGATCGTAAATTACAGTCTGAAAGAATCGATTTGGGATGCTCTTACATACCAAAAGCTCAATTTCTTCTTCCTCAATCCTCGTTTCTCTTTCCGAGATTCCTATACCCCGAATTTTTTTTTGCATTCGATGTTTGCATCGAGTAGTAGACAGATTCTCATCTTGGCTTTCGGTCGAATTTTTGGCATGGCTATACCGGCGTCTGACTAATCTCTGATCCTTACTACTTGTTCTTCGTGTTTCATCTTGTATGTTCGATCACTCTCACTCAGACAGTTTTTTTTCCTCTTAGCTCGATTATTTATATGCGAGTAACTTATCTGATACTTTATACACCAACGCGTCAGGCAATAAATTACTCTTGAAGGATTTTGTTTTCCTATTTTCAAGTGTAAGAGTATTGTACCAGCTTTACTTGAATGTTTTGTTGTTTATCTATTGAGAAGAGGGAAAATTACTCATCTCGATCTTCTGAAGTTTTAGCATATGGAAGAGCTGGGGTTCCTCTTAAATTTTACTCAACTGTTTTGGCATAGATCAAGTTTTGACAAATGGAAGAAGAATTTTTCATGGAGAATAATATTTGGTTCCAAGTTAGGTGAAAATTCTGAGATCAGAGATTTTGATAATCTGTGTTCTGCATTCCTAGTGAAGGCATATGAGCAGGTTTGATGATCTTCTCTAAGATTTTGGTTTTCAGCGGCTCGAGTGATTTTCAGACTGCTCATTCGACCCATATCAAAATTATCGCTAATCTGATGTTACTTTGTATGTTAACAATTACAAAAGCCGTGCTAATAGGATGAAGAAATTCAGGTGAATCTAAAATTCTGTACCTTATTGTGACTTTTTCGCGAGAATATTCCCTTCGATCAGGATTGTTTGAATCTGTAAAAAATTGAGAACCGACTGAATGGAAGAAAAAAGATACTCTTCCCAGAATCTCACAATCTGGAATTGAAAGGTAACCAAGATCATCATGGTCATCATTATTCACAGCATAAAACCATTTGGATTCAGAAGTAATTACTGTCAAGATCAATGCACTGATAACACCCTTCCAATTCCATTCAGCAATCCGAAAATCGTAAATTAAATTACTCAGCTCAATCGAAAAGTTGTTCCGAATTCTCCTTTTCACCTCTTACAAGTCTTACGAGGCTTTACTATCTACAGTCGTAAGGGATTCGGCTCTCGTACTTATAACCCTCGACTCGTCTTTACTCCTTCATCCACTTCTCCTCAGTCTCGAGCTCTCAAATTTTTTTTCCTTTTTCCCTCTTTCTCCTTACTCGTTTCCTGTCTGAGAACTGCCCAAGAGACTTGGAACGTGGAAGTCACCGGTTGTTAGTCATGGTTACACAAGATAGACCGAGACCGAAAGCTAAAAAAATGAGATTGAGATATTCTTGTAGTATCTTATTTTCGATAAGATTGACACGATTATTTAAAGCATTCTGATCAGGTGGTTTCTTATTTGTGAGGAATGGTTTTATTTTTTTGATGACCTCTTGAGGGGGGGGGGGGGTACTTCATTTAATTTGAGTTATTATGTAATCATAAAGAACCTTTCGATCTAATCCATGATTTCACGATTTTTCTGAAGTACGCACCATAGACTGTAGAACGAGTATTGTATTCTTATGTCAAATAGATCATTCACATCGGGAACGTATGATAACCGAGCTACAAAACTCAAGATTGCTCGTTGTTCAAGAATTATCAATTTATCTTTATGAAATTCGAAAAGAAGGATAAGGATGGATGACTTCATGATTGAAAGTGAAAATTGTTTACAATTAGCCCAAATAAATGCCTACACTTTAATGTTCCAGAAAATTGCGGGGAAAAATTTCTATTCAGAGATTCTGAACCTTTTTCAACGGCGCACGGCGACGACACCATCAGAATGATTTGTAAACATTTTCCGTAACTGACAATCCTTGACATCGCCGTGTTGCTGATTCCATTTTGGGAGTTACTAGATGGGATCAAAGGGCGATAAGATGAATGACGATCGAGATTGCTATCAAGAATCCAAATTGAGAGAATCAAGTAGAAATATGAGATTATGGTCAGCCGCGAAGTACCTACGATGTATTATAACTAACATTATGAAGAGCGAAAATTTTTCATTTTTGACCATCTATCAACACAAAACATCAAAAAAATCAATATCAAATTGATCTCAGATATTAACATGAAAAACTTGAAGGTTGTTGCACATAAGAACTTACCCTCCAGGAGCCATCGGCAATATATTGAATACCGTACAAGCGTATATATCTTTCATGTTCTTTGCAGTTTCATCATGTTTTGCATATGCCCGTTAACTATTTTGGATGGTAACTGAGGTCTACTAACGGTCTACGAGTTTCTAGATTTTTCCCAAAACATCATGCAGAATTTTCAAACAGGTACATAACACTCGTCATTTTACGCTGCTTATTTCACGCTTCCTACGATTTTTATCAAGTTTGAGTCTACAGGTATTTTTCAGTGATGTGGATGAGACACTCAATTCCACCAAGAATCCGATCCCATAACATTCACAAACATCCTAAATTGTGAGAAATATTATATTATGACGCTCTACATCACCGGTCCGAAAAATGATATTTTTGACTTTTGTGAAAGATTCTACCTGTATTCGCCTAATCAGAACCTACAGAAGAGGAAATTAACTTAGAAAATAGTATTTTCCGATTTATGGGTGGAAAGTTTAGTTTTGCTTTTCAGTCCGGTCTCCCGGTCTCCGGTCGACCTTTTGTTGGTCTGTCGGCCTCCAGTGACGTGACAATTTTACCGGATAGAGGCCAAAATTACAAGAAATTACCGCCAAAGGTGGACACTCTACGTGTGGTACAAGCTGAGATATGAATTTTTTAAATAATCAATTTGTAAGCGTTATATGTCCGTTATCCTCCAGTGGCCACCGTATGGTCATTTGAAGGCTCACAAAATGTATATTAGAATAACAAGAAGGTGGACAGCCCCGGTGTGGTCAGAAAATGGGTTTTAAGGGCCTAAAGGTCAAATTTTTGGGTTGAAACGGTGAAAATGAAAATTGTCCGTGTATAACTCAAAAACGATGCGCTTAATCGAAATTCCACATCCGTACTTTTCTGTTTATCTTGCTAAGATCTTGGATTTTACATTTGGGCAATTTTTCTCAGAAATGCGTCATTTCTGAGATAAGGGCGTTGCGAGTTGTCAGGATTAGACGTTCGGACCTCCGGATACGTACAACTCAAGAACGGCTCACTTGATCAAAATTCAATATCAGTACTTATTTACTCATTAAGTGTTATGAGATCTTTGAATGTGTATACGAATCTTCTTTCTCAAAATCGGATACTTTTTGAGGTATGAACATTATCAGTTGGGGCTAGCAGGCGCCTCGAATGTCCTTTGCATCGTGGATATAGAAGCGTGGAATCGATGTATTTGTGCGGTAAATTGGAAAGAATGATGATCTTGATTAATTCGCGCGGATGTGCTCTGAATCATACTCGAAAATTGATCTCAGAAATCATACTTTTACTCCGAACTCAAGCCTTCTGCGATAACACCGCGACATCGTTCATGACGAGATCCCAATTTGTCTTAAAGGTACTGGTTGCAGGCGAAAGTGTCTGGTACCATTGTTACCCGCAACTAATAATGTTCATACCTCAAAAATTATTCGATTTGAGAAAGAAGATTTGTATACACATTCAAAGACCTCAAAATACATAACGAGTGAATGAGTACTGATATGGAATTTTGATCAAGTGAGCCGTTCTTGAGGTGTACGTATCCGGAGGTCCGAACGTCTAATCCCGACAACTCGCAACGCCATTATCTCAGAAATGACGCATTTCTGAGAAAAATCACTTGAATACAAATTTCAAGATTTCGACAAGATGAACAAAAAAGTACTGATGTAAAAGTTCGACCAAGTGCGCCGTTCTTGAGTTGTACGTATCAGGAGGTCTGAGCGTCTACTTTTCACAACTTGCAACGCCATTATCTCAGAAATGACGCATTCCTGAGGAAAATTACTCGAATACAAATTTCAAGATGTTAACAAGATGAACAAAGAAGTACTGATGTGAAATTTTGACTAAGTGCATCGTTTCTGAGTTATACACGGAAAATCGTCATTTTCGCCGTTTTAACCCAAAAATTTGACCTTTAGGCCCTTAAAACCCATTTTCTGACCACACCAGGACTGTCCACCTTCTTGTTATTCTAATATACATTTTGTGAGCTTTCAAATGACCATAGGGTGGCCACTGGAGGATAACAGACATATAACGCTTACAAATTGATTATTCAAAAAATTCATATCTCAGCTTGTACCACACGTAAAGTGCCCACCTTTGGCGATAATTTCTTGTAATTTTGGCCTTCATCCAGCAAAATTGTCACCTCACTCGAGCCCAACAGACCAACAAAAGGTCGGCCGGAGACCGGACTATTTCGAGTGATTGTTTTCGGCTCGAGCCCTGGCGAAAGTCAAAATTAGCACGAGTGAAGCAAAAATCTTCACGCCCGAGTATCGAAATATGTTTTATACGTTCATACGTAGAAACAGCGTGTTTCTGCGTACAGACGTATAAAACTGCATACGCGTCTCGTGCGGAAACATTTTTCCTTCGGGAAAACCAAGCTGGACGGTGCCATCGCCCACGTCCAGCTCGGTTTCCCGAAGGAAAAAATGTTTCCAGCACTCGACGCGTAATGTACTATTTCGATCGACTGGGCGTAAAGTGAACGAAAACTGCCGTGCGTGAAGTAGTGTTTCACGCACAGTCGGTCGAAAAAAACTATCATGCGTTCCTAGATAGTCTGCGTTTCACGGGGTTGAAATTTGCAATCATTTCATCAATTCTAGGGAGATTAAATAGAAATATTTACAATCATGATGAGCCATGAAATATCCACAAAAGATCTTTGCTCCTGGAACATGAGGATTTTTATTCACAACATTCACCAACAAGAGGCCTCATAAAAATATCAATATCGAAATCAACTCAAATAGACATGTAAGAAACGTATCATCCATATTACGTGAAACCTTACTCAGATTTCCAAAAGAATAGACTTTCGGAAAGAAACGAGCATAAAATTGCTGATGGAGGAACAATTCCAGCAGACGTAATAATTTTGAAACGAGACAAATGGCGTCGTTAGAGTAAAACGTCTCATATAAGAGTACGATTACCCTATAGCAGGGTCAGAGAAGATAGAAGCATCTCACTTTCAGAGTATCAGGAAGATTGACCGAGAATAAGTGCACCGCATCAAATCCTAGTATACGTATAGAGCTGCATTAAGCCTCGACGCGAGCTCGAGGCTACCGCCACCACCGCCGCCGTCGGCATCATCAAGTACTCCGAACTTTCTGGTTTGTATCTCTGGCTTGTTCATTCACTCACTGACCTCAGACTAGTCGGATGTTTACCGTATGAATGTTTCGAAAATTTTCCAAGAGAAGCGTTTCTGCTGTTGTAGAATTATGCTAAACCTTCCGGAAGATCTCCCAAAGGAATGAGCTGGATTTCTCTTGTTGCGAAGAACGCTTAGGGGAATTTTATTTGTAAACTATTCAACATTTTCATTCCTTCAAGAGAATCCTTTGTTCTTGGAAAATTTTGCAGATACTCGTAACATTCTTTTACGAGAACAAGTATGATTTAAGAGTTAGAGGATCATACTTTATCTGACGATTACGTCCAGAGACTTTTAGAAGATTTGTGCGATGAAAATTGTTTCTTAGATACACCTTTGCCAATTCTATGAGAGAGTGAGTCCGTTTGTTATTTCTAGAATGTTGATGCGAGAATTCAAATTCATCGAAAATAGTATCATTCAAGACTAAAGTTTCGAAATTTGAAAATGGTCTATCGACATGTAGATAAGCGCAAAATTGTCGGTCCATTCACATTCATGAATTTAAAAATCTTAAGCAAATTCCAAATCCATGATTCAATCAAATGGGAATTGTCATGAATATTGTCAAAACTGATGCATCAAAAGGATTCAGGTCATAGAGTAAATGAAGCGTACTGAGTACTTGAAATCACTATATCAGAATAGAATTTTTATGGTATAAAATCAAAATTTGTTCAATTGATCCAGTACCAGCGTCAACCATTTACTTTCACTATCGAAATTGGTGGTACAATGCGCATCGAATGCGCATTATTAGTTCCAAGAAAAAAAAAAGTCTTATGTGACCTAACGATGTATGAAGGCCACGATTAAGTTTTTTGTTTTTTTTATTGCCTAACTTGAAAAGAATGAGACAAGTCAATTCACCACTGCTTAAATGAGAAGAAATTCTTATAACCAGATCGGTTTTGATGCTGACAGCCATAACCCGTATTTTTACTTCACATCATTCGAAATTCGGTGAAATGGTATCTGGATTCGACATACTCACTGACAGACAACAAAGTAGTTGACTGCTTTTCGATATATTCATGAATTCATGACCAAGTCTTACTCTAAGAGCTTGCGCACCTCCTTGAGTCGTTGTTAAATTGTTTGAGGAATGAAAAAAGCATGTGATTCATCGTAATGAGATATTATTCATAAAAATTCAGATGTCCGAAACGATTTTGATGACTCGAAATTGATCTAGATATATTTTAAGTGGGGGGCATCAGTGAATCGAGAATCTGAGTCTGATAATTTATTTCAACTGTATGTCAAAGGAACTCACGACTGAAGATTTTTCAAGTCTCAAAATTGAACAACGAGGATGATGATTTTTTTTCTCAACATAACCCCCATCAAAATTTCAACAATCATTACTCCAAATCAAAGCAAAAATAGACTCAAAATAATCGATGATGTCAAGTGTCCACGGAAGAATTTGCCAAATGCCCCAACAGAACCAAAATACAAGTTTGAACAAGAAAAAGTTACATCTCAAACCGGACATTCCAAGCCACAGATAACCCATCCCACTTCACAAACTCTAGCTTCCTTATACAAATTTTCTCCCTTCTTCTGATGTTCACAAAGTAAACTACGACGCTACGCTAATTCGGCTTTCTCAAGGCCATACCATAACTACTAGCGAATACACAAATCCCTATACACAACATAATACCAAGCCCATATACCTACCTATACCTATTTACCCTCGTTGCGAGAGCATATAAACCGCGAATTGCTCGCTCGCTCGACTGCATTCAAGCCTTGATCCTCCGTAAGAATCTACCCTCAGACTACCTCACCATATACATTCAACCCTGCACATATTTTCTTCAGATGCATCTGTATTAGTTACATGGAGATAAAAAACTTATAAGAGGAACATATCCAAGTACCGCGGAAATATATACGACCTTTCGAGTACGATCAATATGAACCGTAGGTCCGGAAGCTCAGACGACTCTTATTTAGGCTAGACTTTCAGGATCATGTCCTGCTAAGATGTTGAAAAAAAAAAAGAAGATAAATAAGGTCGATGTCCAGTGTCATTCTGTGTATAATATGAGCTTAGCCTATAAAATCCCTTGTTTACTTTTCCTACTCTTATAGGTATTACTTACAATGGCATTTTTGTCAACTGTTTGACATGATTGGTTCGTTTTCCAGTGGTACATGTATGACCTGTCGTGTATATTGCGGTGCAACTTCGAGATTTCTAGCAAGTATATGTGTGTGTGTGTGTGTGGGTGAGGGTTAGTGGATATTCTATTGCAACGGCAGCAGGAGCTCTTCTGCACGACGTGTTTCGCGTCAGCGTTAAATCGGGCGTTTCGCGAGGCAGCGATTTACTGGGTCGCGATATTCTGTGAGAGAGGAGTGAGAGGGCAAAGCCAGGGAATTTTCGAGACGTGATTGATGGAGACGCTGATGTCGATGCGATCGCGAGTGAGTCTCCTGTACCTCTTACTCTATATCATGAAACGAGACGGAGTAGACGATTCAACTTTAAACGCTAAATGGATTTTGTATTATATATCTTGCTTGTTTTTTCCCAATTATTTCAATCCAATAAAGACGGTTTTTTCAAATAGATGGTAGTGGAAAGTACATAATCTTGTTTGATTAATGTTAAGTTAAATCTAGGTGATTCCACGGAAATGAGAAGGTAGGTACAGGTTTGATCTAATAATCTGTTGAGATGACTAATTTGGCGATTTCTTTTCGTGTTCTAGGGATTTGGAGAGCGGATGGAGAAGCGAGAATGATCATGTAGGCCGAGTTTTATATAAATGAATTTGAATACAAATTCGTTGAATTTTGGAAACTTGTAAGTTCAAATTGAGTTCAGTGTACCGGATTGTCATATTTATAAGGGATTCATTGTTCCTCAAAAACGCGATAATTCGCATAGAAATAGACTAACATTTTCCTTTTTGTTTTTATATGAAGCAATTCATTTTCTTGGATTTACTTCAAAGCTCAATTGAAGCCCAGCAGAATGAGCGACAATACGCTCAACCCCGATAATCTTCCTTCAATCTATTATAAATTGATGATACTGTAACTTCTCTTCTGAAACAATTGACCTGAGCTGGGCACATCATCTACACAATGTGAAAATTAGCAGAATTCTGAAACTAACAATCAGTGGGATTCTACTGATTCCTCATGAAAGAAATATTGTTCAATGCAATCAATCTTGCTTGAATTGAAAACTTTTTATTATTGTTAGTGGAGAGCGAACGAATAATTGCTTCCTCGGAAGTGATCAAAGAGATATCGAGCCATTTCAGCAATTTGCAGAAAATTTAATTTTCCTCTCGTTGCTGTGAAGACCCAGTGCGCAATCAAGGCCACTGGAGTGTGTACGGATTCCAAAGTGAAGCAAAGAACAATGAAGTTCGTTAGAAGTATCGTACGGAAGTGATAATGTTTCTGGGCAGTTAGTGGTTCTTTGCAACGGACAAAGAAACCTAGAAAGAACAATTCTTGGAATCGATGTGAAGTTAATTTTTATACGAATTGCAACAAAGTGGACCAGATTCAGTTCTATGAAAAGCTCAATGTAATTGTTTATGTACTCTAGTATCGGAAGCCACTGTGGCCTCGTGGATCAATTTTTGGCCTTCATTGCTGAAGGCCTGGATCATAATCTCGTCCGGCACTGATGTCGATTTTCACAAGTGTTTTCTGCGATAGTTTCGGTGGTTTCGGAGCCTATAGGTATTCCTGAGACTGTAGATCTTGCAGAATAAGCTCAGAAGAAGTAGAAAATGTATCAATGGAAAAGAAAATTTTTTGTAATAACCCATGTTATTCTTCTTGTTGATTGAAAGAGCGATTCATTTGATCTAATTATATTCGATCATCTAAATGCATCTGACTTCCATCAAGATTACATGGAAATCCGCAAAACTTTTTTTGGAGAAAAAGAAGAAAAAGATACAGATGAAAACATTCATCCCCAGGTGAGGTTCAAGTTCAAAATCTCCAATTTGGCGGGCGGTTGCTATTACCTTACCGGGGCTATTATGTGGCTTTGCTCATCCGTTGAAGAAAGAAATATACCATCCCCAATGGATTTTTCAAATTTTATCAGGAATTTCTGCCCAATTTGATGTATCCAAAAGAGTTCATGTTTCGAATAGAGAGAAGATTTTTGTCGTTGAACTTTCCAGGAATATGATGGATCGAGGAAACTAGAATGAGAGAAACAGGAACTAAGGGTCCAGCGACGGACGAGCATTGTTCTAATGAAATTTTATGATTATCGGACGCCCAACCGAAATTCGTCGGACCAGATCCCGCGTATCGAGTTGCCTACGAAAGAGGAGAGAAGTATATAATGGGTGGCCATATGGGTTATGGGTTATGGGTCATATCGGTCTCGTAAGAGATCCAAGTTGCAAGTGCGGTTGTTCTTCTGAAGATCTAAATCATATCCTGTGGCAATGCCCGTTGTATAACGCTCAGAGATCAGTATTTGTACAAAAACTCAGAAGTCTGGACTTGTATTTACCACTTCATGTAGATCTTCTCATTAAAAAACCCACTCCTGAAATATGCAAAGCACTCCTTCTGTATTTAAAAGAATGCAACATCTCAATATAGGATCTAAGAATTATATATAGTGAATTTGAATAATTCAACCATATGTATTTTTGATATGAATGTACCCACTGTATCAGCAAAATAATCTCAAACGAGATTGGAATTGCTTAAATAAAAAAAAAAAAAAAAAATATGGGTTATGGATGGACGATTTAGTTAGTGAGTAGGCATATGGTCCGGTGAATAGATAAATGGAAAGACAGACCGGTCTGGTCTGGTCTGGTCCAGTCCGATCTAGTTCGGTCAAGTACGGTCTAGGACCGCCAGGACCACAGTATTTGGAACCAATAGTAACGCACGCAACTGCCGCACTAGCACTTTACTAGAATTACCGAGCTAGTGTGGTATTATTGCCATCAAGTTCAGGTTCACTTCGGTTTAATGCGATCTAGTTCGGTTTGAATCAAACTAGGTCGGTCTAGTTCGGCCTAACTAGGTCTAATTTACATAATTCCGTCCGATTTGGTCTAGTTCGTTCTATTTAGTCTAGTTCAGTCTTATTTGGTCTACTTGGGTCTAATACAGACTAGTGCGATTTGATCCATACTGGTCCGGTCTTATTAGCTCTGGTTTGGCCTAATGAGGTCCAATTGATCTAATTCGATCTAGTCTGGTTTGATTCGGTCTGATTCGGTGTAATTCGGTCTATTTCGGTCTAGTTTAGTCTACTTCAGTCTTATTTGGTCTAGTTAGGTCTAAAACGGACTAGTGCGGTTTAGTTCGGTCAACTTCGGTCTAGTCCGGTTTGGTCCGGTCTGAAATGGTCTATTACGGTCTAATACAGTGTAGTATTGTCTGGTTCGATCGTGTTCGGTCTGATTCAGTTTATTTCTTTCTGGTCCGGTCTAGCTTGGTCAAAATATATTACATGGGCGTGTGGGCTATGGAAAGGATCGACTGATCGATTGATTCATTCATGGATTAATTGACTGATTGTGCATTTGACTAATCGGTCATGTGTGATGCATTATGCGTTATCCGTCGTACATCGTGTGTTGTGTGTTGAATTGAGTGGACTCGGATGTTTCGAAATCGTAATCCATAGCACTGATGCTAGTAATGATTGAAGAAAATGTTCAAAGAATTCGACTATGAAGCGCGAGTGGAACGAATTTTTTTTGACTTCCAGGAACTATAATCATCATTATGTAATTTGATTTCTCATCCTATGTAAATTTTAGAGGTGACATTGTTGATCACCAGAAGCCATGAAAAATACAGTACCTGAACTGGTGGCGCTAGTTACTATCGCCACCAATTCAACTGTTCAACAAAATATCATTTCTTCGAAATTCATAGAAATTTTCTTTTCAATACTATCAATTGACCATCGTTCATCATTTTGAGAGTATCATATGAGTTGTTCAGAGTCATAATCGACCAAGTCCTCTTTTGAGATTCATTCATTCTGGGGCCTCCCACAATTCAACCATGAACCGAACCCATTCGGGAAACATTCTTCAAGTCGAAGAATATGATAAAAAAGATGGGAAAAGTTGTTTGCAAAGGATAAATTCAAGTCCACCAAAACACGGGGAATTTTCAGGCTGATTTTTTGCACGATTTGAAAGTGGACTTCCACTGTAACTCTGAACCACTCATATGTGAGCTGCAGAAGCATCTTATCAAGAACATTTACAAGACTAACTAGCGGTACCGAATAAGGCAATTATGCTACTATCGGTGAACCAGTGCTGACGATCTAAAACCAGACACATCCTAAGGAACGTATAAAAACACGTTATTATATTATAAGTATGAGGATACTACCTGTAGACTATGGTCTAATAATAATTGCTTCCATGCTTCTCTGGTGAAATTACGCGCATGAGATTTATACTAGCTTGTATATATTATATAGATTCACCTTAAAGCTCACCAGACGACGAATGATCGATTCTCTATCTCTTCCCTCAACCAATTTTGACATCCAACTCATGTTCGATAAATCACAAACTGATTAATCACTTCGTATCTATCTATCTCCCAGATCACGATTCGAAAAAAAAAATCGTTCCGTCAAAACGTGTCGTGTATAATACGGTAGATGTACATCCTGACGAACGATATCCGGAAGTAAAGAAGAAGAAGAAATAGAAGTGGAAGATGGGAGGGAGAGTGAAATGTACTGCTATGCGTAAAGCAACCATAACGTTGGACTCGGAGTCGTTGAAAAACACGTTTACAGAGAGACATAGAAAGATGTATACTCACAGAATCCAAAGTGGAATTCGTATAGTAAAAGAGAGTTAAGCACTTTATAAGTATGCCACATACAGAGCATCACCATCAGTTTGAACAAAATTACACAATTGTCGCAAGTGTGAAGGGATCGGGGGTTAGGGATGAGGAGAGTGACACAAAAGACAAAAGTAAGCAGGAGAGGAGGACGTACGAGACGAAAGCGAATCCAAGCACATTTCACGCCTACGCCAATTAAACTACCACTTTAATTACCTGACAAAAGCCGTTATAATTTAAAGCGCTAATTAATGACTTGAGAGAATGAGGAGAATAAGGGGAATGAAAGAGCGAGAGATGCTGCAGAGAGGTTGAGGAAAATTTGTAGGTAAATCGACGCTGCTTTGTCGACAAGATTGAGTGGAATATAAACAGAAGTGGAGGTGGTGATGCACCTGGAAGAGTGTTTAATTCATTTTCAGATGTTTGAACGCTGATTTTTGAGACTGGACGGTCTTAATAATCATTATAAATAATAGATAACAAAATTTAATTATATTCAGGTGAAATGCAATCCACACTGAAATATGAAATGTAAATACAATTTTGTAGCTTGTCATAACTTGTTGAAAGTAAATTTGCGGATAGGACAAAAAACTCATATTCCAGAAATTTCAGCCGATCAATTTCTTCGAGTATCAGAATCAATATTGAGAGATGCCGCCCAACATGGGGCTCGAAATTGCTCCCGGAATCAGCCCAGATTTTTTTTTTCAAATGAAGGTCGACCAATCAGGTATGGATGTTTCAACAGACAAAATTGATCTGGATGTAGCACCTACAACAGAAGTTTTAAAACCGATGCAATTGCGATGACAGACAAAGAGGATGTAGTTCTGAGATTAGAGCGTTTCAAGCAATAGAATAAAACTGCCATCCTTTTCTCCTCAATTTCTTAAATTCTACTGACCGAGGACTGGAAGTAATATTTTCATAAATTCTAGAAATCTGTTATGGATCTTAAATGTCGCAGTAATGTAAGTAATTATTCGACTGATAGAGCTTGTGAATGAAATTTTTTCCGCATTTCGAATGATTCAAAAAGCGTCAAATCGTCATTCATGTCTATTATTTATCCATATTTCAATATCTAGGCGTAGAGGATTGATCCATTTTTACTCAGAAACTGATCAATATCTGCGAAATCATTGATTTATTATTATTGATGCATTCTCATATGGATAAATCACCATTTCAATTCCTGAATATCTACATCAGACCCTCTCAGAGTTATAATAATCAACCCTGTAGGAAATAGAGCGGCAAAATTCTAAGTTAATGTCATTTCCGTGCCTTCTCAATGATAACCTTTTTTGAAATTCGACGAATCTTTGCAAAATTCAATTACCAAATAGTCTCATGGGTTGTATTACAGACATAAAGTGTATTATCATTTGGTTAACAATCGAATATTTCGATTTTTGGCTCATTAAAGCGTCCGATAAAAATTCTATTATACTATGAAATCGAAAAACGGCAAAATTTTTCTAATCTTAAAAAAAACTTGGAACCTTTTACTACCAAATTGACATACAGTTTCAGACATTTGAAATAAAAGAAACATACATATGTTGATTTCCTGTTGTTGCATCTGTAATTTCATCGTACATCACGTCAACGATTTTATAATCATTAGAGGACTACGAACGAATCATGTAAAAAAATGATGATTTGAGATGTACACCAGACAAAAAAAAACAAGTTTGACCAAATATTGTATATCTCCACACTGTACAAACCATTAACACCCACGCACGGAACATCAGAAAAAAACCATCAGAAGAAAGAAGCATCCAAATACCAAAACTCACATCTACAGACCACGAAACTTTCCAAACGTACAATCTAATTCGATTCTGCGGTAACACTGCAATAACCAACAATCAAATTATCTCCCTCTACACTATCACCACATCACCCAAACAAAAAAAAAAAAAAATTCCTACACCCACCTATACATACAATCATGTCCAAGTATTCACAGAAACTACGACGAATCAACATGGACAAAATAGAAAAAGAAAACCGAAAAGTCAAACATCTAAAAGATAAAAAAATCTCATTCTACAAGCACAAAACTAGAGTACCAATACAAAAAAAAAATACCTCTCAGAAATAACCGATTCAATATCGCAGTCAGACCTCGGCTATACCCCTCTCGAACACATATGCGGAGCATATATATGTACATATATGTATATAGGAAAAAATAGTACAGAATTGTACTGAAGACGAAGCAGTATAGCATATGAGCAAAGGGTGCCCGAAATTGCACGACACTCGGCAGCGTGGCATAGAAAGAGAACAAAATTGAATTAAAAAGCTCTCCAACGCGTTGCACTGTACCCCATAATTTCGGCCTGGTGCCCCGCGGAATCTACCATTTTGTCTTTCTCTCTGTCTGCGTATGTATTTTTGTATGTGTCTCTGTGTCTATGTGAAAGCAAGTATATATGTGTATACTATAGTAGTAGTAGTAGTAGTAGTAGTAGTAGTAGTAGAGTTGGTGCGGTCACAAAAGGGAGTCTCGAAAACCAAACCGTTGGTCGTCGTACCACAGAAGCAGAAGCAGAAGCTTCTGGAATGCAATATCCGCCGTAAACTTTGACCCGTTGCTACTTGACTATATTCTCGTCGTAGTCGTTGCCACTTGTCGCTCTCTAATTCATATCTGTAATTTGTAATTGTATCGTAATTTTCTGTATCCACGTGAGTAATTATTGAACACGGTTAACAAATTTACGATTCAGAAGCAATGATATCTTAGATAATAAGAGAAATTCAAAAAATCGAACGTTTTTTGTAATCAGAGTTAGGGATGTCGGAAACTACGTGCACTCTAAAAGTGATATATATATATATATATATATATATATATATGTAAGTATAGAAGTAGATAAAAGGTGAGAGGGGGATGAAATCAAAGCGCTCGTTACGATCCTTTTGTTTTCCCTTGGGCTCTCGCTCCTCGTTAAGCTCCTGATTTCCTTTTTTTTTTCTTTTTCTGAACTCAAAGCTCCTAGTGGCAGTAACAGTAACGTTATAGCAGCTGATACGTATTCTATCTGTATAAGATCTGCCCGACGAATTGAATGATTGGCCGTTTCTTTTCTTCTTACACTAATACGAGGAAAGAGAGGATTTAGCCCTGAATGAAAGAACGACGACTTTGATACTAATTTGGGAGAGCTTACGAATCTCTGTACGTTTGAAGTGACGTACAAATTATCTCACTTTGATATCACTTTGTTCAACATGAGACTTTCCTTTATTCGGTTGTTTGCATTCTTGTTGAAAGATTTTAATTCTGAATTTTTGAGAGTGAATTTATTCTTGTTTGGTATGTATGGTTGACAGGGGGGATCGCGATGTTGAGTCGATCAAAATTTCAGAGTGGAAATTTATTTTTGTCCGGAATAACCAGTGTTGTGTTTACATGACTCTTCGAACACAAAAAAAAAGATTGAAAAATGTAATGAGAAATATTGCAATTTTCATCGCGGTAGAAAATATTTTAGCCTTACGAAAATCAGTCATATATTTGTACAGGAATCCCTCGTTATTCGCGTGGGTTCGGTTTCAGAAAAAAAAAGTACCGCGGATAACAAAACCGCGGATAAAAAGACCTTGGTCTTATGGGAAATGGGAGGTTACGTTCCACTGAGTTGGCACCATAGACATGAGAAGGTATATAGATTGCAAGTCGCGGGTTATCTCCGTGGGACTTCGTGCGAGTGAGACGGATGCGCAAAAGGCAATTCTTCCTCATGGAGCGGAGTGGCTCTTACGTCATGCTCTCTCACTCGCACTCATGCAATCTCGACGTCCCACTCTCCCAATCCTGACCCGCAGTCTATATCTTTCTATGTCTATGGTTGGCACATTACGAGAGACGTGATGATCTATCAATGTCTAAATTGAGTAGAATACTTTCCATGAAAGCACTTTGCAGTATCGATGCATAAGAACATCAAATCTCCGAGGTCGAAGAAAGAATGAGTACTCAAACCTCCAAGAAATCTATCAGAAGTTGCTTTAAAAAAAGAATAAATCGTCATTTTCGACAGTTTTGCTGGTCTTTCGTAGTCTTTTGCATTTCTTAAAACTGTTGGCCTGAGCCATGAAACTGAGATTCGCGGTCATTATGATGTCATAGGTCATCGCCGCATAATCCACAATCTAAGGTCTATCATCGCAAAAATCATTTTTGACCCCGATGTCTGCTCATGTGCATCATGGTAAAGATTTCATGTCGGCAACTCAAATGAAAAATCTTCAACACTTCTCTGGTGTAAGTTGGTCCGTGCGAGGGAATCTGAGAGATTTATTGGATACAAGATCATTCTAACCTCGTCGTTGAGATACATATCTCATTCGATGTGACCACGGATCATTGAACACTAGCAAAATGCATGAAAATAAGACAATATCTGAGCAGTAATGACCACCGATCCGCGGGTAACGAAACTAAGCCCGCGTATCACAAGGGGCTGGCGCAAAGCAACTATTCGCGGATAATAAATCCGTGGGTGGCGAGGGATTCTTATATTGATAATAGAGATGTACTGAATTTTGTATGAGCAAAGTTTGCTGACACGAATGATGAATCAATTTTTATGAGGACTAGCGTTATTGCCTACCTCACTAACACTCGTCCGGCTTGGAAGAGTCTCTGATATGGTATGAGCCCCTGAAACGCTTCTGTAGTTCAACAATGTAACGTTGAGATTTCATAATACAGTGGATTCGGAAAAAATAATTTCCTTGATGTAACCTAGTAACTGTGATTGAGAACTATTGAGTTGGTGTAATGTTGCGCATAGTGAGGTTCCTGAATCTCCAGTGAGAATCTGGAAATTTCGCTTAATTAATTCAATTTGTTGGAAGGATATTGCCAAATCTACGATTATTCGCCTTATGAATCCTATCCCACCTATGATTTGTACCTAGATGAAAAACTAATCACAAAGGATATTTCTCTCTTCAGCAATGAATAACATGTATACCCTTATTACCCATCTCGTTTGACTCAATCAATACACTAATTTCGAAATAGTTATTTACATCCGATGATGCAATTATACTGAAATAGACAACTATTAGAATCTAATAGATGGTGGGAACTTGAACGATTTTCACTGAAATTTCAGTGGAAGTTCCAATGAAACTCTAGAAATTTCCACAGGAATTTCACTAAAAATGTAGTTTTACCGAAACTCTAGAAATTTCCACGGGAATTTCGGTGAAAGTTTCACTGAATCTTGAACGATTTTCAACGATTTTCAACGATTTTCATTGAAATCTCAGTAGAACTCCCACTGAAATTAAAGCGATTTTCACTGAAATATTAGTGAAATTTTGACTGGGATTTTAGTGAAATTTTCACCGAAATTTTAGTGAAATTCTCACTGATTTTTTTATTGAAATTCTAGTGGAATTTTCACTGATTTTTCAGTGAGATTTTCACTAATTTTTTAGTGAAATTTTCACTGATTTTTCAGTGAAATTTTCACTGAATTTTTAAGGAAATTTCCACTGTAATTCAGTGAAACGTATCACTAGAACTTTAGTGATTTCCACTCCATCCATCCACCAACCAACCCACCAATCCACCCACCCATGACCCAACCATGAACCATACGGACACCCATCGCCCTTCACCCCCTCCACATAGGCAACCCTAGACGCGAGATGCTGACGGACAAATTTTGGCTGGGCTCTTGATTATTTTAATATCCAAGCACGTGAGATAAAAGTCAGAAAGATTTCAAAATTCGCTAAATGCGTATTTTTTGGGTTCGATTAATTTTTTCATCTAAATATTCCGCACAATTTCATCAATTCTATCAAATTGAAACTACCATGCAAGCCTACACTGAATCTCATAACCAAAGAATTCAAAATTCAACTCGCACATCAAAAAAGGGATCACAAATAGATCGATCCTTTTAACCATTCAACCCGAACAAATACTAATATTTGCATTGAAGGTACACACTCCTTTACACAAATTTTCTAATTACATCACCACCCTCCATTTCAATGATTGGGTCAATATTCACAAGAGCCATCAATTTCCTCTCTCAAAAAGATCTCCAATGTATAGAACGACGAAGAATCTTTATGAAGGGCCAAGTATACTAGTAGTAGAAGGTACTCGACGCTTCAATTTCGCTTCGACTAAATAATTCAGAGTTAAGCATTTCGGGAGTCTACCTCCCCAAGAATATACATTCAACTTTAACTTCGGTATATAGAGTCAAGTTTTACAACTCTCTTCAAATTTCGAGCTCACATTGCCGTCTCATTTATTTCCCCTTCAGTTTCCTCAAGATTTTAGGTATCATAAAAACCTCTATACACCAACCACAAAAAACAAGACACTAGGAATTCGTATTATACTTCCTAGATACTCAAAGTACATTCTACTGAGACTTGTTTTTTACACCACAACCGTATTCCTTTCTTCTTTACCTCGACATTGATTTCGAATTGCACATCAGACCTAACCTAACTTTTCACCACCATCTCAAAATAAAAATAAAAAAAGTAAAAATCACAGTATCGCTGCTGTAAAGGCTTTAACAAAATCGATCGTCCAGCATACCTTTAGAAATAGAGATAATTCATGCAATCCAAACAGAATTTTCAGATTCCGTTACGTACAGTTCTACCAACATAGAATACCGAATCTCCCGTCCGATCGACTTTATTTAAAATTTAAATAATAGAGAGAGTAAGGGAAAAAGTCGTAGAGTAAGAAAGCCTGAGACTTTGCAAGTTGTTAGATAGAAAGTTGGTGTCCAAAGGCCTACAGGGAGATGAGGATGGCTTGAATAATAATAACTACCAAGCGAAACGAAACTTCAAGTATTTCTCATTTTTTTCATATATACAGGTACTAGTATAGGTATATGTAGTATGTTTGTAGGTATTTGTGGAAGATTGTCATAGGGTTATATTGCGTGGCGTAACACTTGTTCAAGCGATAAAAAGTAAGAAAGAAGAATTTTACGACGCACAACTTGATGTAAATATGTGTATATAGGTGAACAGAAGGATCAGATGTACGGGCCCACGTGTGCTTGAAGTATACACGATACATCGAATGTTTTAGTAGTAGAAGTAGTAGTAGTAGTAGTAGTAGTGGTGGTTGTATATAATGCATAGAATTCGACTTGTTCAATATGCAATGAAGTAAGCAGAAGGGGTGAAGAAGGTTGGTAAAAAGTCACCGTGTGAGCATTGTGAGTTTACGTTTTTAGCTTCTGTTGTGTTGGTGGTGGTTCTGTTTGCAGCCTCGTCTATTTTTTAAAATCACGATCCTACATTTTGTCGAGTATATGTGTATAATTTACTAGAGAGAAAGAGTCGAAAGTAAACATCTGCAAACAAAAGTAATTTACCGTGGACAAGTACTGCTGTTGCTGTTGCTTCTGCTGCCGAGTGCAGGATATAGAGTTAGAATAGTATAGAGTTTGTTATGTAAAGAGAAGGTAAAAGTGAGATTTAAAATTCACGATTCACCTGAATCAAAAGAAATCTCGGTGAATCTAGATGAGAGGTCTCAGCTGTGCGAAAATCTGACCTTATTTTTGTGAAGGTGCTTGAGATAGAGAGTAAGGAAAAGGGGGAGGAGAAGGAAAGGTATGACGAGAATTCATGAATTATCGAAATGGTTCTGCGTGAGAATGAGATGATAGAAGAAGAATGAGTTTGATTGTCGAGGGCGACGAACGATTCGCAAATATTATGATTCAACGGTGTTATCTTGTCGCTTGGAATTCGCATTATGATTTAGATTGACGGAATTTCTGAATTTTTTTTCTTTCATGAATGTAAGCGGATGTAGTTGGAGTTTGGATTCCAGTGGTGGTAGAAAATTTATTGAACTATCAAGTATTCCTAATCGAATTTTGCAATCAGGAAGATGAAAAAGCTTCTGCACGAAACAAAATTATATACTTTCGGATTGAAATTTTAATATTTTCGTAATCTTATATTATTAATGGATAACTTCGATATCGAGATTCGAGGCGTTCCGATCGAGATTTCGCGCGCGTTTTACGAGTCGTCTCAATGTGTGTTGCTGTGCATTAATCACATTGCAGTATTTGAATGTATTTATAGGTGGATCAATATAATTGGAAGTATCCAATCATGCGATCTACATAGCCGAACTATTATATCTGTTGATTATTTCCAATTTATCGAAAGAAAAGTAACGATGAGTTTCGAGCATCTGAACTCATGCACTGTAGCATTTTATCCAGTTCTGTCTGCTTCGTTGTCAACATTGAGCAGGTGATCGGTCGCGCCTGGGCATCATATCGGGTCTTATTACACCTGCTTGAATTAATCGGATCGCGATTCGCTCGCTAAATAAGTGATAGGAAAGTAGATTGCTGCTTGACCGACAACAGGAATATCGGATATCCCGTGTAATAATGAGGTTAATGGTAACATTTGAAGATTTATTTTCTGATTCCATCTTTCTTCAACGATCGAAAAGATCTCAGGAAATCTTATCTAAATTCTCAAAATGATCCAAACTTCAAAGTTGCATCACTGTTTTTTGATTGGGGTAGATTAACTAGAATTCTTTTCGTGAATGATGAATGTTTCAACATAATTCTTAAATTACATGTATAAAATTTTCTAATTGGGGTAGATCAAGTAAAATTCTCTTCGTGAATGTTGAATACCTTACATCATTTCTAGGAAAGTTTTCAATTTGTGGATATAATTTTTCAAGTTGGAATGTGTAGAAAAACTCTCCAGTTGGTGGATGGCACTGAATGGTACTGAATTGGACCGAATGGATTGAGGAATTTTTTATCCGTGAATAGTGTATTTTTTTCGAATTGTACGAGGTTCGATGACTTTCTCACTTCTGAATGATGATCAATTGAATTTCAAATAATCGATCGAAAATTTTTCATTAGTGGACTCAAAAGATTTCCGCAGAAGCATTCAAGGAATTCTCGCTTTACTAGGGCTGATTGGCTGATCTTTATACATATCCTCGAAAAGTGTTCTCTTATAGCCGACTTTGAGGAGAAGAAGGAGAAGAAGGGAAATATTTTTCCACCCGAAAATAAGTAAGAACCTGTGAAAATCTCAATCGAATTGGAAACCCACATATTTTACGTGAGAATTGAAATTTTCATGCACAAGCGTTGCATAGATTTAAATCATTGATTTTGGAGTTGATCTCAATTCTTCAGTTCTCAAAATGATCTTCATTCCTTCATGGTCAACCTCAATAATATTTCGTAAAAACTGTATAGTTCTTTGATCCCACACCATATGGGTGGTTAAACCATGCGCGCGCAGCGCGCGCACTTCGTAGATCGAATAGTTTCTTGAGAATATTCGAAGAATCCCTCAGACAGTCGTGAATTTTCGAATCAGCAATTCATAAATTTGGATTTCGAGGCATGTTAGATGGATAAACATGGATAAACAACTTCTTCGTTCCATATTTTGATACTATATTATTATATTTGCTTCTTCCTGGTACCATATATACCTGCATAATTTTTTTTTAACACATTAGCTTTTGCTATAATTTCCAGAAATGTGAATCATCGTAACCATCCGCGCGCAACGCGCGCGTTTTAGAGTTCTAGTATTTTTGAAAATGCATCTATTGATTCTATGCGTTGCACATAAATGAGATTCAGAATCAAAATTATTACGAGAGTATCGACCCGTGATACGAAATGACACGAAATCCAAAACCAATTACATGTCAAACTCTGATACCAATCACATATGGGACCAAAATCGGATTCATCTATTAAATAATCACGGTACATGATGATCATAGTCCAAAATAAAAATGTTGAGAGCAACTCGAATTTTAATCAAAGAGATGAGTATACTAATCGACACTACCGCCAGATCATTCTTGACCTGAATCACTTTTTCAATCATTCAAGTCATTCTGTGAATTCACTGTAAAAATGGATAAATGGTGAAATCTCAATGAATTCTGACTCACTAGTCTATTATCTCCTCACAATGCTTATCATACGAGTAGTTCCGTGAAAACTTTGAAATGATGTGTGTCTGCTTGTACGAACCCTTGAAACGCTTGGGAAAAAAATTCGTACGAGTCATTTTCGGCGTATTTTTTGGTGCTCTCTTTGGTGCAATCATTAACTTGGCGATCCAGTGCCACCCAAAAAAATTACCATTGAGAAAGGGGTCAAAATGTCAGTTCCGTGCGTCGTGGTTTTCCTTTTTTTCAGATTTTGTGAGCGTAAAGCGCCGCAGTGAGGCTCGTTTAAGATTCGGGCGGGCAAATACATCAAATATCATAGTATTAAGCACCAAATTCTATTGCTCCAAGAGCCCAAAGACCACTTTTTGCATTGCGCGGAGCACATACACTTTGTGGCGCAGTTTAGCTTGAAATTTTACTCGCTCAGTTTTCCTCGATAAAAGTGAATTTGCCTCATTCTACACTTTTCCGCACCAACTTATTCTTGAAGTAAATTGTCAGGCGCAACTTTTCCATGCCTCAGAATTTTGGAAAAAATTGATTTTCATACTTTGCGGAGCTCTTTCCCGCGAAAATCTGGTTTTGCTAACTTTTTTGGTCAGTTCCGTGTGGCACTAGTGCGACCCTTAAACGCAAGATTACGGAGGCCCTGGTCAGTTTTTCTAAAGTATCTGATAGCCAAATAAAAACCCCAAAATCTCAAGACTGTAGCTTGAATCGTTTGGCTGTGAGATCAATTTGAGTGGCAAAATGTGAGGTTTCCGTGTGCAGCTCAAATGTCAGGTTCCGTGCGCCGCTACCGTGTTATACGTGTTATCCTTGTGGTACCGATGGGTGGAAATTTTCAAATCCGTGCGCGAGTTGAATTATACGATATATGTTTGAAAAAGTCGAAAAATACATGTCAGAACCTTCCGAAGTGGGATCTGGGGTTGGCACATTTTCGACCTCCAAATTTTGAAGTTTCAACGGAGCTACTCATATGCGATTCTCCATTATTTAACATCCTAACGATAAAATTCCGATCGGTGCGTTATATGGACCTCAAATTCAAAGTTGATAAGAAATTATTTTGATTATTGAGTGCCCAGCCAAAATTTTTTCGTCCGGATCCCGCGTAACAGGTTGCTTCCGTGGGAGGAGTTGAGTATATGGGTGACCATATATGTAGGTCATGGATGAGTCGATTGGTAAATAGGTTGGTTTGTGGGTGGGTAACTGGAATGTGGTCCAGTTCAATCCGGTCCACTACGGTCTTGTTCGGTCAATCCTAACTAGTTTGATACTAGGACGATTCTAGTGCGGTACTAGTACCGCTGGAACCATGGCGGAATAATAACAAGGTGTGGGACCGCGCACGTTTTCGATGTGTCTCCACCCGACGCCGTTTCGATATTTTTGACCGCGAACTTCCAAATCATAGTACTATCCAAACCGATTGCAAGTAGGTCTTATTTTGAGAGAGGTAAGAAGTCCTAGCGTGAACAAGCAAGTTTCATAGTAATTATACGCAAATGCGTAAATCCAGATTGATGTCGCAATGATATTGCAGTTGGAATTAGGACTAAAATCATGAATTTATTTCAATCGAAATGAGCTTTTATCCTTAATTTAACTGTCCACGAGACTAAAATTTTGATGGAATTGGTAAAACTGCACTTTCTCTACATCGACAACTGATTCTGTGCAATCTTTGCACGCTGACAGAATGATCTGGATAGCGGGACAACAATTGTCGGTAAGCCAAGCCATACACGCTTGTCGGTCACCAACACTTGCACGCGGCTCGAACTAAAATACGTAAGAATGACGAGTGGAGACTTAGAGAATCTCCACTCAAAGGTTAGAGACCCTGAGTGGAGGTTCTCTAGTGGAAACAGGGCCATGTCTGCGCGAGAGTAGACGAGTTTTGAGGCTCCGGTGTCACAGACTTTGTTATTATTCCGCCATGGCTGGAACCGCTTGGGCCGCACTAGGGCCACACTAGTAACACTAGGACCATAAAGGCCGCACTAATATAACTAGGACCGCATTAGGACCACACTGGTTCCCTTGGGATAGCACTAGTACACCACTAGTACCATTAAGATTATGAGGACCGTAATAGTATCACTAGTACCGCACTAGTACCGCACTAGTACCGTACTAGTATTGTACTAGGACTATCGTACTAGAATTACCGTGCTACTACTCTTATAGAATTGCTGTGCTACTATGGTATAATTCGGTCTAGTTTGGTCTCATTCTGTCTGATTAGTTCTATTTCAGCTTAATTCGGTCTAATAACTTCTAATTTCTTATATTTGGTCTGATTTGGCTTGAATCAGTCGATTTCAGCCTAGTTTGGACGGTCTGCTTTGGCTAAAATACATTACTTAGCCGTTTAGGGTTATGGATATAATTGACCAATCAATTGACTGATTGACAATATGACATCTTGTGAAACTCCATAAGAAACCTCTCTTCAATATCATCAGTCGATCATCATTACCTACCATTTACAGTTATCATTTTCGAGCTGCAAAAGCTACAAGCTTGATTCATTCTCCAATAGATTCTAGTTGATAGATATTCTTATGCGTCTGAGGGTCAGTAGAGATTGGATCATGACTTCAATTACCACGGCATAGGGCAAAATACTTAACCTTGAATTACCTCCTGTCGCTGTAATGCCCTGTAGTGTTGAAAGTTGACTATACCTACATCTGACCCTAAAAAACATCTGAGTTGTTGCGGAGGGCTCCTCATAAGATCCATTCGAACCGAATATTTCAACGAATTTGGTTTTCTGCAACAACAAAATTATCAAAATCCGAAAACAACTGTCACCATTTCGATTCCTCAGGGACATCAATCTGGCACATTCTATTCAAACCATCGAAAATCTCACTCCATCGGATACCCAACAAACCTCAAATCACGCAAACATATAAGGTTGGAAGCACGAGAGTTACATAAAAAGTCACCGACACGAAAGGAAAAAAAGAGGACCAACGGTTCACTGAGCATCGCTCTCGAAAGGGCCGAATGAATCCGTAACGAATGGTCAAGAATTTCGTGTAAAAAAAAAGAAGAAAAAAAATCTCTGAAGCTCGCGAAAAGGATATAACACAGGCACTTTTCTACCCAAACCAAAGCGAAAGAGTATCGTAAACGAACGACCACGTAACAAAAATAACAATAAAGCAATCAAGCGATTACCCTAGAGCAGCCAACTCTTCTCTCACCGTAGCGATCGTACCCTACGATCGCAAACAGCCCAGAGCAATTGGCACGCGAGACTCTACCCTCAACCAAAGCCTAGCCCTCGTAAAAGTCATACCCTTTACCTTTGCTACCACCACACCCCCTTTTTTTACCCTATACACATTCACAACTCTACTACTGTATATCACTCAACATCAGGACTTAGTACGTGTAGAAAGTATAGAATCAGATACACCATATCGCACAAACTAAAACGTCCCCATAAATTATCCACACGAATTTCAAGACTTCTATGGGTACAAAAGACACCAAGAAACGTTCTATTCGTAAACGAAGTGAGCAAATCCTTTAAAACACGAAGAAGAAGCCTATGTATATATACACTAACTCTATCCTCTACCTCTCACTCTCTCCTGTCGTAAACTATAATCCCAATTATACAGTGTGTGGAACAATTTGCGCGAATTATCCGTGTAGAAACGTATAGGCGGTTTTGTAGCATCAAACCTACCTATCTATATACCACAAGCCACGGCTGGCTTTGCGAGCGAGGCCTAAATGAATCTCACCATCCTCCCCCCCCCCCCCCCGTTTAGTTTCAGACCAATATTCACGAAAGAACGAACACGATGCGTAGTAAGCATAGAATATATATATATATATATATATATAGTCTATGCACAGCAATAGAAGCAGCAGCACCAGCTGTTCATCCCGATTGTGAAGTTTAGAAGGTTTAGGGTATTTTGGTATCACGTTGGGATAATCCATGCGATCTGGTTGTATTTGGCCTTACACGCGGTGAATTTTGGGGGATAGGAAGAGGAGGGAGAGTAGGATTGACTCTGTGAGCTCTGATTTTGTTGTTTACGAGCTAATTTGTCGATTTGGATGTGTTGGGGATTTGTACTTGGAGTAAGGAGAACAGATAGTCGTGTTGGCAGTAGAATAAGTCAAGCAATAGTCAGACATGGCTAACTCATTTCAAGATCCAGCGGGTATTTTTATATGTAAAGGAACATTTTTTTGGTCATTCGTGGGACTGAATGGGCCCATAGATTGAATCTAATCGGATCAAAAAATAGATGCAAGGCCTCCCCCGCCCCCTCCCCCACGATGTCATGATAGCCGACTTATATTAATTGAAGTTTTAAAATACCCAATGTATGTAAATGCTCGTGATGTAAAATGTGCCAATCGATGAAATCATATCATGCATGTCCAATTCTACAAATATTTTCTAAATTATTGATTCTCAACAAAATGTAGCGCAGTGCTCGGTTTTGTACGCCTAATATCAGATTTCATGGATTCAATATCAAATTTTTGAGCCATGAGGCTCTCATTGGAAAGTTAAATTTCAATGCAAGAATTAAACTAAATGAAACTGTTCGATAACGTTGATGTAGTATTGGCAGTTATTAAATCATTAGCCAATAATTCTAACCATGCTGATAATAACTTGGATAATGAGGAAACTTATCGTGATCAACATAAAAAATCGTGTTCTAAAGTTTGTTCTTGCTCAGAAAACAACTTTTGATTCTGCTGAAGATTTTGATTGATGGAAGCCATTTTAAAGGGTCTCTCGGACTGATATTATCATGAGTAGTGATACGTTCCGTTACAGTTCGAATCTAACAAGATCACATGGACTTTACACGGAATTTTAGCTGGCAAATGGTTCAGGTTAGTTGATTTTCGATGCAGAGAATAAAATCAAGATTCGCGTTCGTATTCACGTCGATTAAAGAATCAAATCCGAAAGAAGAGGGAGAATTCAAAAGAATTGGTGGAATCTCGTACCCATGTGACTAGAATAAAAACCTCCAAACACAATTTGCTACAGATCTTGGCTAAAATGTAATAAACCAGTGGAATAATAATAATTATTAAGTTACATGTACCCAACATGCCCACTGTACCCAACATGACACCATACGCCAATTGCAGAATTGGGCACAAAGTTGACGTTTGTTACCAGCTGCCAAATCCTACACCTTGCGCACAATCTCCCTTTTCCATCTCCTCTCCTACACCATAGCCTCGGTTGGCTCACGAACCCGAGTAGTTCCATCCCTGCCCGCAATTGAAACACGGCACCGTATTTCCAAAACCGGTGGCTAAAACAAGTTTGATGACGGTACTTCCGACCGGACCACCGGACGGATCCTTAGGTCCACTTCTACAGCGCTCACGCGCTCGGGAGTTGCTTCTATGTGGTAGTGGCCCCACGGTGAGTCATTCAGCCGAAAAAGGTCGAGTTGCGTGAACATGGGATTTTTCTCTGGGGTATGTTTTGGGGTCATTAGATCATTTTCCAATAAGAATCAAAAAAATTGGTCAAGGGTTTTCGAAAAAAAGTCGATTTTTCCATTTTTTTCTCAGCTGATTTCAAAAAATAGTCTGTTTATTTCATTACTCACTCTCGTTTCTTGCTTTGAAATCGACTATTTAAAATAACCAAAGTACCCATATTCGACGCGAAATGACCCAATCTTCCGAAATCCGAGGTCCGAATGGAGCCCAGATAAGATCCGAGTAATCCGGAATGGTTTATAGAGCAGGGAACCCTCTTTTCACCGATAAAATTTACGTAAAATACAAGAATATCCTTTTTCATCGTGGGACATGGATTTTATAAATACTGAGGGGGTGTACAAATCAATAGTGACATAAATCACTAGTATTTGGTATGCCCGAGACCTTCTCATCATTCGATTGGAATTCTGAATGTAAGTAAGGAGCTATATCTGAACGAGAAAGCTCGAAAGCTCGTCAGAATTTTCAGTGACGGGAATAGTACGAAATTCTGTTGGCAAAGTAGAGTTCTTCTTACTATTTCAATTAATGTGGGTGAAACTAAGATACATCTGATGCAGTGTATGTAACATGACAGCTATATCAATCTCAGGAGAACCTGAATTTTCCGTGAATTTTATCGGTGAAAGGAGGGTTCCCTGCACTATAAACCATTCCAAATTATTCTGATCTTATCCGGGCTCAATTTGAACCTCGGATTCCAAAACCTTGGGTCTTCGTACGTCGAATATAGGTACTTTGGTTATTTTAAATACTTGATTTCAAAGCGAGAAACGAAAGTGAGGAATGAAGTAAATCGATTTTTTTCGGAAAATAGCTTCAGAAGTGGAAAAATTGACCTTATTTTAAAAATCCTCGACCGATTTTTTTGATTCTTGTTAGAAAATGATCTACTAATGACCCCGAAGAATATCTCAGAAGAAAATCCCATGTTCACGCAACTCGACCTTTTTCGGCTGAATGACTCACCGTGGTCCATTCGTGTCTTGGGCCGATGTTCGCAGCTCCTTCGGCACTGACATGCCCGGGAGCTTTTACGTCGCTCGGGCGGACTTACCTCGAGTCAGAGACCAACCCTCGGCCCAGGATCACCCCGGAAGCTCAAGTACCTGCCTCGCACAACCATGGACGACGCCAAGCTATCAGCCAGCCCCCAGAGATCGAGTTGGTCCCAATGGCGCGCTCTCCACACTTCGGGTTTCGGTGAGGATTGCTAAAGCAACTTTGACGCTGGCTGGCCCGTTCCTGATTAGCTTCCTGGAAGATCGCCAAGAACGACGGACCTCCGAGACCACCGAACTGCGACATCAACTTTTTCCAGGGCTATCCACCAAACCCAAATCAGCCCTTTACAAGGCTACCATAATCTCAACGTATGAGTTAGACAAAACAGTGAGTGATTGGGACAGTCCCGGAATGATTTCTACGTCTCCCAGGAAAATTTTCAGTCAGTTCTTTAATTTTTTCTCTTGCACAGCTGGAATATTACCAAAAAATGTTCGTTTAGTTAAACCGGTACCAAAAATTTTGGACTCACGAAGAACACCCAGGGGTTGTGGAACACGGATTTGGCTCAAACTCTGGAGATAATCTCCTTCTACCATCAAAGAGTGAAACCCAGAGCCGCACTTGCAAATGCCCAGCTGTTTTCGAGCTGCAGCTTATGACATTAGCATAATGAGTATATCTCTATACATCTTTTCTGAACATAGACCCATATGGCTAATGCTAATGTCATAGGCTGTAGCTCGAAAACGGTTGGACATTTGCAAGTGCAGCTCTGGGTTTCACTTTTTGGTGGTCAAACGAGACTATTCCCAGAGTTTTGGCCAAATACATGGCCCGAAACACCTAGGTGCTCTTTATCAGTCGATCTCAACGCACACTAGTGCATTCGATTCCTTTTCCTAAGTCCTTTAAAATCCTTCTTCTAGATATGCGGATTCAGGGCAATTTCATCAATGAAAAACGGAAATTGTCCGCAAAAATAGAGGCCAACATTGGTGTGTGCCCAACGTGCACACCATGTGGTTATCTCGAAAAGGAGTGCAGAACAACTTTTTTGCCACTCAGAACGTGTTTTTCACGTCAAAATGAGCCGAAAATAGTGATTCGGATCGTTGAAAAACGCGCGTAAGAACGATTTCTCGATTCCATGCATTATATCATCCATTTACATCGTTCTGGGTGGTGGGTGATTAATGAATGATGAGTTAATGGGAGCAAGTGAGGTACACCTTTTTGTAGATTCTCAAAAATTACTTCCTGGGAAAATTGTGATAGCTTTCTAGGTCCAAACCAGCTTTACATTTGCTCATTTTAAAGTACTTGGAAAAACCTCCAGAATTAACTAGAATACGTTGAGAAAAATTGAATCGGTATAAAACTATTGACAAAACGGATTAAGGGAAGGCGTGCTGTTGGTTACACTTACCTCAATCAAACAAATCTTCGTATCTGCGGTTGAACCTAACATCGGTTCCAATAATCGAATAGTTAGACTATTATTCTATTCTGCCATGAATATTTGATAAAAATTGACAACGAAAAGTCAATTGAGGAAATCCTTACATTTCAATAAGGAAATAACCTTCCATGGACAGTACCAGTGGAATAAGAAAAAAAACAACGAAAGTGAGAATGATTTCCGGCACCAATCAATCGGTCATGAACTCATGTATTCTCATAACATATAACGAAAAGACAGTACAAATCGTCTGACCCACCTCGAACTACCTTTAAAAAAATGTTCTCAACAGAATCAAAAATTTCCTCTCAAAAGAATGAAACCAGGTCACTCGAAATCGTAAGAGCAATTTGTACGTGCAGGTTTTCTAAGAGAATCGGGTCGCTCAAAAATACACTGTAAGGGAGCATCGCTACTATACGCCCGTGGAATATCAAAAGCTCGTACACCCGCAAAAGGGACACAGAGGAGCACAGTCAATTCAATGGGTAAACCAAGTACACACACACATATACACGCGCGCATACAACATACATACAAATGAAGCGAGTCAGAAAAATTTTGCGGACAACAATCAACTCCCAAACACACTAGAGACACCCAAACCGCTCGTTCATCATGAACAAGCTCCACTCGGCCGAGAAAAACTCTCTGTCGACCTTGGTATCACCCCCCCCCCCCTCCCCTCACACACATACATACAAAATAATGCACAAATGAAAAGTTTGAGCGTATAGCGAAAACAAGTCAGTTGTATTGCGCTTTTGCCGCGCGCGTGTCGAAAAGAGAATTCTGTATACACTACTATTTTGGTAGCTAACGCCTTTGTATGTATAAATGTGTGTGTGTGTCAGTGTGGGGTACCTCAGAAAAAAGCTACAAACGAATAAGTAAGGGTTAAAAAAGAATTTTTAAGAAACGCTTTTATTCACTGCGCGAAGAAACGTTGTAGAATTTGCGGGAGAATTCGGCAGAGTGTGACAGAGATAAAATTTAGTTGATCAGTGAAAATTTCTTGAACAAAATTGCACTATACACGACAAACTGAAACGATGCATATAAGAAACTAATATAGCGAAGACGCGTGTGCTGGGCAGCTCGCATAAGCCCTACATACTTAAATGGCGCCACTATGTCGCGAGTCACTCAGATTTCGGAAACCGTAAATATATGGAGAATTGAATGCAGCAGACACTTTGGCAGACATATCTTTGGCTATGCCCTCCATAATACACGCACACACGAGGTTAACCACGTCGAAAACGTGGGCAACCTCGAATCCTGCATCGACGTACGCTCGGATGTGGTCCAAAGACCAATCAAAATCAGAGTAGACGGAGAAATCCATTTTCCGTATTTCAACTGACTAATATAATCCAAAAGTAATGACACTGACACTCTATTGAAAGGTATATCGTGCGAGTCCTACAGAAAGAAGGCAAAGATCACTGGACACGAGACAAGTTATCGAGGAAGACTCGAGGTAATGGCGGCATGGCGGCGGATGAACGCAGCTTGATGCCCTTGACAGAGCGGGGACGGAAGTGGGGGAGGGTGCGTGCATCGGGAATAGACTTTGGAGAAACAAAGAAAGCTAGATTGCATCAGTACACTCATTTGATTAGTGATGTTTATTACTAGGACACGCACACAAGAGAAACGAAATGAACGAATTAACATACGGATCGCTACACAGACACTCGACACTCAATTGGACAATGAAGTATTTTCCCCAGATTACACACACTGATTTGGAAAATACCTCATAGACAAGTACACCGACGAACGAATACATAGAGAATGTCGAAGGTGTTCACTAGATGACGAACTGGCGCTCGGTCGAGTGCAATAAAAGCGTTTAAAAAGAAGGAAAAAGAAAAGTGAGCTATTTGAGATAAAGGGCTTGTTGATGTTTTGCTGAGAAAAATGACGCCCAGAGAAAGATACGTACACTATATATATATATATATATATATATATATGTATGTATGTATTTATAATGTAAGGAACTTGCAAGCACATAAGCACGCTCAATTAGACTTTTTTACTCGTGACAATTGTGTATATAGATTCACAGGTAGGTGGGTAATTGACGTTTGCATTGTGCTGTATCTATACACCTCGAGTGGCGTGACGACCAAAGACATACTTCTATATATCGTTTATGTAGTTGAATGAGGTGTACGGCCTTTGGCTTTGCACGACTAAAGATCGATCAAAGGTGATAAATACAGTTATATTGCTTTAAGGTAGTAGATATAGGTGTATATATATATTCATAGGTATAATAGGTTTGGAAGTGAGGTGAGGTGAGTTTTGGAGCCGAGAGAAGCTTTCGGAGGGTTTCTGATTACGCGAGCTCGAGCGAACGTCAATGAAGGAAACGAGTTGAAAAGTCGGTAAGCGATTATTTGAGCTTGATTGAATTCCAACTGCTGCTGCTGATGCTGCTGATGCTATGGCTGCAGGTGGAGAAGAAAACTGGTTAAAGATTGTGGTTCTCGGTGAATGCATTTCTGAGAGATTCATTTTTTTTCTAAAGCAGGATGGAGAATTACAATTGATGTGTAGAAAGTGACTTTGAGATTTGATTAAATGGGCCTTGACGCTGATTTCACATGGGGTTTGTAATGTTGCAAAATTGTATGAGCACTTTTGAGGTTAAATAGTGGGTAAAGATGAAGAAACTCATGAAAAATTTGATATTTCTTAAAGCAGATATCGAAACAAATAGTCCCGAATCGTGATCTTCTTCTCGTTCCATAATGAAGTAGCTAAATAAATCCAATTCCAAATATTTAATTGTTCGACCTCATATCGACCGTACATAGTAAAAATAGCCGGAAAATTTCTTGCCAAAAAATTTTCTCGTGTCTTGGACATGTTGTCTGAGTCAAAATGACTTTAATCTTTTTCGAAGCTCAATCTCGAAAAATGCAATGAAAGGTCTCCAATGATTCATACTATGGACTAACAATTCAGCAAATACAGATGAAATTGAACCAATCATATAAGGATGTGCATAATTTCTCAATTAAAGGAGTGACTATTGATAGGAAAAAGATTTGAAAGATTTAGTCACAGTGTAGAATGGATGATACACTAAGCATAACTGTAATAACATGAATGATCCTTCACTGGATTGGGTGAATCAGTAGCCTAAAATATTCGTACTTGAATAAATTCTGTAGAACGCAGTAGAGGAATCAGTTATTCATCTTTGGAGGTTATGAATAAAAGAAAATTATCTCACTGGATTACTTTAGATTACAAAAATAGAAATTTCCTCATACTTCTTAAGGTCACGGTAGATGAAATTTTGAAATATTCGTCATCTTCGAAATGTCATCCCGGCAAAATCTATGGTATTCGAGAGACACATTTTTGCACTAATTGGACTAGAAAAAAGTGATGAGATACACTTTTGAGCTACTCATTCATCCTGAAAAAATTATCATCCAACAATGTAAGACAACAGTCCTAAATAAATTTAGACACATTTGAGCAATTACATGCAGCGAAAACGAGACGTGAGCTCATATGTTATTCCCTAATGGTACTTTACATGGCAATTCTTTGGGCATAATGTAATTCTTGACTGGTAAATATGGCTCATTTTTTACTCGGCGCAAAGTCTTCAAGTCATGCATATACTCGCGAAATTTTATTCTCTTACCGTCTCCATAATTCCATTGCAACCAAGCCCAAGGCGCAAAAAGGGTCAGGAATAATAGCACTCAATTAAGCAAATGAAATGTTCGCAGAACTCATTCATGAGAAAACAAGTCGCGCTCGAGGTAAGGACACGGCTCGTATTAATTCAAAGTGTTCTAGGGGTAACAAAATTAAACTCTTGAAAAATGCAGTGTGGCCCCTCGAATGAATACCAAGGAATGCATGGAATAATGCGTGAAAATACACGTTACACTTGGCCGTTATGTGCACAAAATATATCATAGTTTCTTTACTAATATTTCTTGAGTAATAGTTATGATTCGGGGTATATGTGTGTACAATTTCCTCCCCCCCCCCTCTCAGACATTTTGCTTATAACTCTGACTCACTGCAATGTTTTGGCTCATTTGAACCCTAATTTCAAGACCCTGGAAATGAGATGAGATACGTTCAATTTGGACAAACCGGATCTGACGCATTTTAGATTCACGAAAATGTAAATTCTAGATGTTTCGCAAAAGGGTGAGCCCAGTCCGCCTCCATCTATGAAAATCAGCACCCAGAGATGAGTTGGAAAGCACCTTATTTTCACAAATACTTTCCGTATTTATTTCATAAGCTCACTCCAAATCGATTTGCACTGTTTCGAAGGAGATTTTGAAAAGTCGAGGGAAAAAGTTGAAGAGCCAGGTTGCCCTTACATTGGTCTAACCAATCACTTTTGTCACCATTTGAGGGGCCGCGTGGGAGAAGGGAGTAGTTGCAAAAAAGTCACTTTGAGAAAATTAATAAAAACTCAACAGAAATCAAGAGAGACGTGATTTAATCATTCGAACTGGCTTACTTTGAAAAAGATAGCATCTCTAGATGTCCGAACAAGAATGGGAACATTAAATTTGAAATTGAACTTTTCACAGCTATTTCAAAAATGCCATTAGGCCTTTTTTCCAAATCCTGGGTCAAATTGCGACGTACTTCCCCCGAAAAAATGGGATCAGCTTTCGAAATTAAGTCCAATTTTCCTCGTATTTTGCCAGAATGACTATGGACATATTATGCAAAATACCCAATCGTGGAAAGAAGGTTCCGTCCATATCCTTCAAAGTCAACACGTTCGCTGCGACGGGTCCCACCGTTGGGACCCGTGATTTTTCATTTTTCAATCTTTGCCGACTCAGACTTGCTCGAAAAATTCTCAAAAAAAAATCTATTGTGGTGGTTTACTTCACCAAGGACGTAAGCAATAAGTCAAGAAAAAGTCTAGCTCTATGTAGGCGTTTCTACCGAATTGCGATGGTCCAGTTCATGACCGGAATGAAATTCCGGAAAACAGCGTCGCAGTGAACGTCTTAAATTTATGATGGTCTTCTATCGGGGGTGCGAGAATGAGTAGAATTTATCATCACTCATGAGGAGTGAAATCACTTTGTTCGAAGGTAGAAGAACATGTTTGAATAATTAGAAACGTTAAAATAGCGTATTCAGACTCAGGAGCATTGTTTCAAAATTTTTCACTCACAAATTAGGCCCTTTCCCCGTATTGTACCTGATGACGCCCCTCATGAAAAGAAATTACGCTTTCCTGATTTTGTTTCATCAGGGTTTTAGAGCTTTCTGAAACGTGGTCATGGGAATTACGCCCCTTTTCAAAATTTTTTGGAACTGGTTTTTTGGAACTGAAACAATCACGTTCTTTTCAAAATTTTATGCTGCAATTACGCCCTTTGTGAAATTTTCTTCCACAGATACGCCCTTTATGAAATTTTCTTTTCAATTGCCTTTGCCGATCCTTGGTGGTTTTCAAGGCTTTCCGAGAAACGAGTTTTATGGGATGAAAAATCATGGTCTGAAGGTTCAAAAAGCGACAGAGGAGAAGGGCCTATCCGCCACTGCGCCCTTCTTCCACGTGGCTCCTCAATTTCATTAATTGCAATTGTTAGCTACAACTTTGCACATGTGCAAACACAGAAAATTCTAAAATTCACTTTTCTGTCAAAATCAGCGTGAAAAAGCCTCTTGCGCACAGTTAAATTTTACTCACAGATTGTCAAAGAAAATAGTTCGATACACGGAAGTAAAATCTATTTTCATACTCTTGTATTAGAATACATTAATTATTATGCTGGTAAAATGTAGGAGTCATTTTAAAACCATCAAAATCACATCGTCATCAATGTTCTGAGATCAGACACACAATATGCGCAATTTGCGAGATCAGCATGATATGAGGGTAATTGGGTACAATTACATCCTTAAAAAGAGGGAGTGGGAGGGAATTGAAAATATGAAAAGTCAGTAGGCCGCACAAACGATTAATCGCAATTCCGCCTCATGCGCACCCAATATCAAGACACGAGACACATCACCAAAGACCAACTCAATAAAGCAAACTTTACCACACGTAGGTATATTCTCAATCGATCGCATCTTGCAATAAATCAATTGAGAGCTCGTACACCTTGGGTAAAGGAACAACGGTCGGTGCGAAGCGCCAAATCGCACATTTATAATAATTAGCCCCATTTGTTACGACTCTATACCCCGTCGCAAAACGATTGCCAGCGAAGCAACTCGGCCTTCAATCCCCATTCATCATAACCGTATAGCATCAAAATCGTCCCAAAATGTTATTATATCACTATATATATTCTTCGGTTACGATCCCTCACTCGCTCACATTTGAAATCACCAAAATTCTCATCGTCACATTATATATATATATATACTCAGATTTAACGAACGAACGATAATGCATCGTCCAACCAAATCGCAAATATCGACGTGGCGTATACACTCACACACACACACGCCAGTAGACAAAAGCATGCGTTTATAACAAGGTGATGTCGTGACCCAGATGTTGTACAGTAGAGTTGTATGAAAACAGTCGCTGTAATAAGTCAGTAGCGGCTGAATAAGCTGGATATATATAGATAGGAAAGGTTTGAACATAATTAATTAGCCAAGCGTTGGCAGGTTGAATCAAAAACGCGCCCCGCGGGAAATTCACGAGTAAATCACAGTAGACGCCTACTTACACTCTCTCACTTGCTCAACATCAGAGTTTATAGAGTATAGAGTGAATGGACCCTATAGCGTGTTTATCCTCGTCTATACATACAACTGTGGACACCAGAATGTGTCTGTGTGCTGGTAGCTTTACACATACTAATATGAGTGTTGGACAGTCTCTGGTGTGTGTGTGTGTGTGTGTTTGTGTGTGAGTACATATCCGGACTCTGTGGGCGCCAAACATGACACGGATGTTTGATTTTGGGAATGGCAGAGTCCAGAGCTTATATGTATAGTACTGCCAGCGACAAGCTTGTGATTCTGTTGAGCTTAGTGTCGGTATGTGAGTTCGTCTGTGTGTCAAGGGGGGGGGGGCGGGGGTAAGGAATAGGGGACTTACCGGTGCAGTTTTCGGAATCACCGTTGGTGTCGCTGACGTCGATGTCACGGGATTTTGAGTCCGATGGGTCGGTCGGGTCATCCGTCTGGTGAGACTGCTGTTGTTGTTGTTGTTGTTGTTGCTGTTGTTGTTGTTGCTGCTCGGTTGGTTTCTTTTTTGGGCTAACGACATGAGCGATACTGGATTTGTTTTGCAGGCCATTTATGCTCACGCCTATATCTGGCACCTGTAACATTATCATTAGATACTTGATGAAACAGATTTATAAGATAAATATTCAAATCGCCAATACCACAGCAATGAACATTGATTGCGACTAGAAGTAGAAAGAGTCCCCAACAACCCTTTGACTTTTTCAAAAATGTCGAAATCGCCAAAATTTGACTGTTGCTCCATATCTGTCAAGAGTTTGACTCCCCAATTATCGAATGGTACAGGTGTGACTGGCGCTGCGCGATTGCCTCGGCGGTTGTTCTCTTGGTAGCTCTCACTTGAATCGAACGAAATTTCGGTTGGCTTTCAGTGATGTAGCAATTTTTGACTCGGGGTCAATTTGACCCCAGTAACGTTTACGTGGTTCGGTTGATGAAGTGTGTCGTCGAAAGATTGAACTAAGTTAGCAGCTCTTGTGTAAGCCATCTTGAGGAATATTGAGAAATTCCAAAATGTGTGTTGAAGTACGGAAACTTATACCACACAGGTAAACAATTAATGAAAATCTAGCCGAATTTACAGTCGGACCGTTATGGTACGGTACGACTTTTAATTAATAGTCTTGCATTGGCGCGAGGGCCTGCATCAGCTTTGTGTTCGTTTATGAACATACTTTTTCAGATGTATGATTTTAATCCAAAAAACAGTCTCTCGGAAAGATAAAAGTACTTTCGACCTTTGCAGGACAAAACTGAGCTAGATTTAATTTGTTTGTACCGAATATCTCAACGAACTCATCGCTTTGCTGGTTTATTCTCTCTCAGTTTCGAACTGGAACGTGTAATTTTTCTGCAAATCGAGGTAACTTTGGGACACGACTTTGAGTGTCCATGACTCTGACTAAGGACGTCCGAATATACTTCAATATCTGTCAATTAAGAGCTGGAACTGTAAATTTTCGATTGGACAGAATTTCGCATTATGATCTGGTGCAACTGGTGCGAGATGAACGAGTTACATGAAATTTTACGGAGAAAAATGCGATTTTCGTCCCAAAGTTACCCCAAACCAGTTCAACTTTGGAATGCGACTTTGAGCGCTCACAGCTCCATGCAGAGATGTCCAAATGGACTTTAGCGATTCCGCAATTGAAAGCTGAGGCTGTGAGCTTTCGATTGACTACAAATACAATGCGCCTCTGATGGAAATTATTCAAGTTACACGAGTCTCAGGGGGAAAGAGGCGATTTTTGTCCCAAAGCTACCCCAGTTGATGGTATACCTATTTCAAAAAAGTTCCAGACTGTATTCATGGTCCATGAAAGAATGACTTGGATAATTTGGGTGAGTTAGAATATCACCACAATTTATTTTTTCAGTAATCACTCTTCCAAAAGATTGGCAATAACAATTTATCAAAAAAGTGAACTGAGTAGGGTCAAAAGACGTCGAAAACTTGGAATTTTTTCGTATGGCACAAAGACGCTCAAATTTGCTACCCCTGGAAATGATACGAACGAGAGGGCAAAGACTCAAACAACAAAATTTCTATAGTTTAAAATGAAACATTTGATCATTGTTTAAAAAATACAGGTGTCTTTGAATTACGTGAAATTTTTCAGGACAGCCGATGCTACTATTTCTTGGGTCATCATTCGGGGGTAATCATGTATTTCATCAATAGGACAGAAATGAAAAGGTGACCGAGTAACGCATCTCCCCAATCTCATATTCAGAATCATAACGATCGATGAGTTCGTACACAAACTGCGCTCAGTAACTTTGGATGACTCTAAGCTCGTCGCTGATAATTTGGATTGATCAACCTAGTTTGCACTTTGGATGGTATATAATATCCATTCGTTCTATTTGATTTTCCAGAATAGCTTTCAAATTTTACACTAATCTCGTAATCAGATCCAATTACAGGACGTCAATGGATGATAACGTAAATACGCTCTCGCTCAACGCACTTCATTTCCCGATAACGAGGTAACTTTTATATATAAAACTTCAATAGTTGAATGCAGGCTGATCCTTTGCAATGGATCTGAAATTCAGAGAGTTTCGACTGAAGTTTTCCGGAAGGTAGATAGATTCCTGAGTGATATTGAAAACATTTTCGGAAGCGGTGATCGATAGGAATAATTCCGTCGTAACGTAGGACTTGAATATGGAAAGACAAAAATGCACACTTTCATGTTTCAGCTGTGAACGCTTCAAGTAAATGCGTAGGAAGACCAGATTCTGTTCTTTGCTACAAGCCGAGTGACATGAAATTATGCATTCATGTTGTCGCATGTGAGTAACATACGTTTTTTTAACGAACTGCCTCACAAAAATTCTTTTGAATCATAAATTCGATCAATCAATCTGATTGACCGAATCAGAATTCACTTTGTACATCAACTAATGATGATTGCAATAATCGAATCTCGGAAGTAAATAAGGAATGACCCATTCAATATCTGCTCAAAGGATCCAAAATAGAAAAGTTCAAGAGGCGCATCTGCAAGAATATTTTGTTGATCGAAAAAAAGCATTGAGTCTCTGTAGATTTCACCACATGTCTTTTTTTTTATTGGCAACCCTGGTCACAAAATTCAAGGAATTTTGAAGATTAATCATCAAAATTCCCATTTCCGGTCATTACTTCAGCTTCTCTATTTAGTAATATAATCGTCTGATTTTTGGACATGAAATGAAAATGTTCGACCAGGGACGGATAAAGACGATTGACATTGTACAAAACTCTACCACACTTCCAAATCCAAAAGAATCGTTGAATATTTTACCATTTAGAATCAAAGTAAGAAACTTCCAAAAAAGATTCCGTCAGCAAGAAAATCAAATTTCCCACTCTAACCAAAGTGCGATACCGTCTTCTCCATATCCATCGACATCTGTAAACACCCTCCATTCCAATGTTTCTCCATATACTCAAGCGATTCACCTCAAGATGGGCCATTCGACCACCCCATCTACACTCCAGTAGAACCTACTAAAACGCATCTTCAATACACTCCTATCTGTCTCTCAACGCCATCTCACAGAATGCTAACATCCTACTACTAGTACTACGACTGCCCATTTCATCCACTTCAAATCTACTCATCGAATATGCAAGTGTCCCAATGGATACCCTAACCTAACCTCAACTTCAACGACAAGCACAGAACCCTTCAAGTCACCCCCCCCCTCCCTCACGCCCTCTACTACTACACAACCCTACATAATCTCATCTCAAATCCTAGATATATCCTATAACTATCACCTATATGCACGTATACCATCTATCAATCTATAATAGTTAGTAGTCATATATATGTATCGACTCATGAGAGTACACGATACGATCATCAAGAGAAACACGTAATACACGTACAGCGTTAGGTTGAGGTAAACTGGATGGCCTCAGAAGGACTATCCTGTTCTGGTTGTGGTCCCTATGCTGCTGCTGCTGCTGATGCTGATGCTGATGCTGTTGGCCAGTGTCACGTGGAGCAATAGGTAGATGATGTTGTCTAGTTCCACAGTTTGGCTGTATTGGTTGTAACTCTTGAGTTGGTAGTGAGTGCTGCCTGATTACTAGTACACTGCCTGCTGGCTCTAGTACTACCAGCTGTCTCATACTTCTTAAGGTGTTACCAACGTTACTGATAATGGTTGGAGGATGCTGATGCTGATGCTGATGGTTATGATGATTATTATGCTAGTTGACATTTGTAAAGGTGATCGGTAGAGGCTGGCCATGTGGTTTATCCTGAAATTATAAAAATTAGATTGGGATTTAGAGATTTTGGAAGCTAGCGATTTTTTTGTGGGATATGTTTGATGCTGATTCGTGGAATACAAAATTTTTAGACTAAATGATTCATTGGAATTTTTGGGGCGATCTTGAAGACCTCAACCATGTAGCACTTTTTTTCTAGTACCATCAATTGCATCTGTGAAATTTCCAAACCAAATCTTCAGATGGACTCCGAAAAAGAGCCAAATTGTGGCTTGAGGTCAATTCGACTCGGAAGGATAGATCCAACCTTGCGGGTCCTGGATTTGTCTGAAATTTTGGGAAACATCATGTTTTGGTGAAAAACGAAGGTACCCAAAAAGGTTTTGTCTAATGGGCCTTTCATCCCCAGATTCAGCAATGGAGATTAGCATTGTTAGTGTATCTTCATGTACGACTTTTAACACGTTCGCTGCGACGGGTCCCACCGGTGGGACCCGCTCATCCTCTTTTGTGTGCGACGGTGATCAAAGTCCCAGTAAATGGGTCCCATGTGTGGGACCCGTCGCACGCAAAAAAGGAACTGGGATTTTCGGCGTCGCAGTGAACGTGTTAAACATAGGCCTATATGGCCAATGTTGATCTCTATAGCTTTATTTCAGCATAAAAGGTTCATGGGATTAAATCCTTTGAGAAGCCTTAGTTTTCTACCAGAATAAGATGATTCCCGAAGTTTGGGACGAATCTAAGACAAGCAAAGTGGGACTTCTGCTTGTCAGTTCACCACTATCTTATAATTAAGGCTCCAATTTTGAAATGAGCGCTGATGAGAAAAACTTGTATTCTTTAATTGTGTCCTGTATTTCAAGCCCCACCCGATAAAGACTACGCTCATCTCTGCATTGGTCACCACTACAAGGAAATGATACCTCGTTGGTGAGGATTTAATTCTTTTCTTTGATTGTTACAACTGTACTGAGTCGATAATCGGGCTACGCCCCTATAGAGAGATGAGTTGATGAATCTTGTAGAACTTGGATCAGTTTATGAATCTTGTTGAATCGGGATCAGCTATGGATTAGTTCCTCGATCAATTGAATGAAGGGTGAATCATGTGAGCAAAATGAATCGAGCTAAGTGGCGAAAGATTACGACTTTTTTAACATCGGCAAAGCTAGCACATAGCTCAGTCGTTGAGCCGTGCTTGTAGTTGTAAAAGCTCACTATTAGAAACTTTTTCATTCGATCGATTCCTTTATGACCGTTCATTAAAATACTGTTATAAATGAAAGAGAAAAATTCTAGAACGTAATTTGTACGTACCAGGAACAGATAAAGCGCGAGTCCTTACAATATTTGTAAGAAGAAGTAGCTGGGAGCAAAAAACTCTCATGTTTTGTGGCAGACAATGCCCCCCGCCTGATGGATTTATGGAAATTTTTGTATTTTCAAATATCATAAGTCTCAAATAATGAGGATTGTGGGAAAATAGTGGATTCAAATTTACTCGGAGATACGAATTGACATTTACACTCGAAGTTAAAACGCCATTGTAGACTTGGTTGTACATCCTCATCTATGCGTAATGATTTGATTACCGATTTGGATATAAAAAAATTCACAAATATTAATCCTCAAATGAATACTGTTACAGATTTGCAAAGCTCATTTTTCAACACGTCCGCTGCGAGGGCAAAAATTGCGTTTCCTTCCCTGTGTGCGACAGCACGCACCGGTGGGTCCCGTGCAATTTCAAATCCCATGAAACAAAGACCATCAGCACACAGAGAAGAATAAGCGGGATCTACCGGTGGATCCCATCGCAGCAAACATAAGAAACTAATTAGCGATCACTCTTATTCAACAATGAGGTAAAATTCGGGAGAATTCAGAGAATTATCGTATTATTTAGGAATCAAGTTTCCACGCCATTGATCTCGATTTTCTATTTGACATTCTTGAACGGGCTGAGGAATGTGAAATATTTTTCACCCCCAAGTTGGGCATCATTCACCTAATTTTCAGCAAAACAACCTATTTTGGAGGAAAAATTTCTTTCATGTTCCTAAGAATTTGAGCCCCAACGGGCTACAAAGTTAGCACATCAAACAAAAGTAAGACAGTATATTTTGTCCTTTATCAAGCGAGAATTGAATGTCATCTAAGTAGACACTTATCATGATATCGTCGCCCCCGACGAAAAGGAACACGTCCCTATTGAAAAAGTTCATAGGGAAAACAACGAAAAACGTTATTTTCCATCGAGGGTGACGATATGTAGAAGAGTTATACTCCACACTCACACACGGCTTTTGAGATCAACGATATCAAACTTCCTAATTTCGGACACAAACAAAAGAAATGACAATATGATTCGGGGAAATTTTTACAGCAGCTGACTGTTTCACAGATCAAAATAGCCTCGAGAAAACCCGAATAAATCAGTCATCAATAAGTTTCTCGATCACATCACTTAAAAGATCTCGTGAAGTCATGAATCTCGATGAAGTCTGAATCATCGATGAAAGTATATCCAACTATAACTCAAAGGTCAATTTGGAATTCTTTACAGCTCTCCGAATTCTTGGAACGTTTTCAAAAAAATTTGGTAGCCGAAAAGACGTTATCCAACTATAGTTTTCCTCTCTCGTATGTCCTCGTTGGGATCGTTCCAAAATTTCAAAGTTTTCCAAAAAGTCGAAATAAAATGAATTGATCATTCTCCTTCTCACACAGAACCCTTTTTACTAAGAAAATTTACAGACTCCAAATTTATGAACGTCCAATATAACTCACAATGGAATGACCAATAATTAATTGATATACATTCTCACTTGATAAACTTGAAATACTATTCGGGCGTGAGAAATTTTAGCACAACAACGTCACACTCGAATAACTATTAACAAACAGGAATCCAGAGTAAACTGAGAAGGACGAAGAAGGAGGAGGTTGAAGCTCGACAGCAATGGGGGTTATAGGTAGAGAGCAGGAGGTGAGTATAACAAACTACTCGAGACAAGCACTGGCTTCCGCTTCTATACATCTATATACAACTGAGTTTGTGTTATGTGTGTGTGCCAGCTGGTATATATGACGACCACAGCACAAATTCAATACATCTTATACAAGTCTATGTGACGAGGGCGCCTTGACCAGTGTCTGACTTGGTTCAGAGAATTTGAGCGACACGTGAATTGAATTTTCGAATGGTTTCAGAATGAGAGAGAAGGGATAGACAGTTATTTACCGGACTCTTAGATATAACCACTGATGCTACTATACTGCTGCTGTGAATTGTTCAGTCGAATCACAAAGATCTTGACATCTTGGATGGATTGGAAACGAGATATATATAGTTTGTCAAGATAGCGCAAATAATAGAGTCATTCGTATCGATTGTGAATTTGTTGTTTCAGTAGAGCTAGATTGATGCACCTAAGTGTCTGGCTGTCTGGTTCGGTGAATTTAAATCATTGAAAGACACTGTATTGATTTTTCAATCTAAAAAGTTACAGTTTCTATACAGTGACAGGTCAATGATAACTTATTTCCAAGCAAAGTTCAGAAACTGATTTCTGCGATTGAACCATGATCCTGATGGAGAAGGATATGCCAGACATGTTGACTTTTTAAACGCTTTTATTCTACTTCGCCTTGGCCATAGTTCTGATCATGGTATTTTTTCCCCATTTCTGGAACAAGATTTTGGCTTCCTGTTTTTCGTTCGCTTAGGGACCCCATGATTGACGACTTCAATCAATTGAGTGTTAGCGGTCGTACGCGGTGGGAGGCAGGGGGGGGGGGGAGGTTATCCTTGACTACAGTATCTGCTGCACGTAATGATGAGTGTGTGACTCGCCACAGAGTGGCGCCACATTCTTATATGAGTTAGGGTCCCTAAAATTAACGGGTCTAGACAAGGGGGGACAGCCGCCATAATCAGCGACCTACACGTACACGGGCGCACCGGTGTGTGCACACTCACACAGATGCGTCCCCATCTGAAAAGCATGGGATCGCTGAATATGGCGGAGCCAATCAGAAAGATTATCTCCCCTTGTCTAGACCCGTTAATTAAAGGGACCCTAATATGAGTCACCCATTGGGGATTGGGCTTATATAGACTGCCCAGTGTACGCATAGTTTCTCGTGTACCGTGCAATCCCTTTCTGCGCGATTTTTTATCGGTCTTTCAAATTCTATCTCTATAATACACTACGCCAAGCTCCACCACGCCGTTTGGATCAGTGAATAAAAGCGTTTTTTAAAAATTCTTTTTAACCTTTACTTATTTTTTCACATGTGTTGGGTGTTGAGTGTCGTTGATGGGAATGATAGTTCAAATTGGGGGAAGCAACCAACAACTTTAAAAAAGTATAAGGTGAGTGTGCCTGATATGCTCTCACTCAAATTCTTCTCGAGTATGAGCACCCGCATACCTTGCTGCGCATTTTTCTCATGTTTGTTACGTTAGAATATGAGAAGATTAATTTTTTTGAGTGATCAGAAACGGCTTATGCATTTTTTTGAGCAAAGACAGTTTTTTCGCTAATTCTAATTTTTTATGTGAGTCACTAAAAGCCATGCCAAACAAAATTGATGCAATCCATTTCAACGTGATTTAACTCATTTTTTGTCTCCTTATTGATTCCGATATGCTTTGTGCAAAGTCACAAAATTCGACTCCTAGTCGATTTTGCGCTCAAGATACTAGAAAAAGTGCAATGAGCCTAACTTGACCCCGGACCCTTCTTTTAGATTCGCTGTACAGCGTTTCCAACAATGATATCCCTCGATTTTACTGAAGGAGTTAGAACGAGTATAGAAAAACCTGCGAAATAAGCGAAGAAAGGTTTCATTTAGAGGTCTGCAAGCCGAGTTATCCTAATTTTACGAAAAACTCGTGCAATCTCACAGAGATAGTCCTCTGATACACGTTGAGTCAAATTAGACACTCACTTTGGCGATCGCAAAAAAAATCTTTTTTTAAATAGAGTTCACTCGGGTCTGGTTGGTTAAAATAAGACATAATTCCAGCTCATTTAAAAGGACTTTGAAGAAATTTTAAAATGAGTCGAGAAACATATAAAAATATTGAGAGTGACCTGAATGATAATCGAAACAAAACCAGTGGGAGTGAGTTAGGCGCACATGACTTCCAAAAAATATACTTAATGCGCGACTGGTAAATCATGGACCGGAGGCAATGGATTGAATTCTCGATCAAACAATTTAAATTCAAGAAAATTTTACTCAATTTGAGAAAAAATGCAGACACATGTTTAGAAGCTCGACCACAAACGCTGATCAACTAATTGAATCTTACCACCAGTCAGTCAAACTTCAACTAGCTCATTGGAATCTTCTTTCACAATTTTATACAGTATTATTTCCTCGACTAAATCCCTGAAACAATAAAAAACATTCTGCACAATGAAGAATCAAGTTCACTGATTGATAAAGATCCGATGACTCGAAAGAAGAATTGGAAATGCAAGCCCAGAGCAATCAGTGCAGAAAGTTTAACGATAAATTTACCATATAAGTTAGCTTAGAGCGTACAAACCTTTAATCCGGGAGAGGATAATCAAAGTCCATTGGCACTCAATAAAAAGAAATAGAGCAAATCCGTTTTCTTTGTAAGTCCATCCGTTTATTTGACTGAGAGAGTCGGATAACGGCTATAATTATCCTCCGGAATTAGAAAGAGTGCAATCAAAGTGGTATTCGCTCATTTCCCTTTCCCACTCTTCATGAACCCACTAAACCAACCCCTTAAAAAAACACTGAAGAATAACAATCCTCAGGTGCTGCTCGCCTCCAATGGAGAAAATTTTCCTAACACCAAAAAAAAGCTACCGATCAGTTTCGAAATCTCACACTTAAAGAGAGATCTCGAAGCAGGTCTACACTTTTCACACGGAAAAAGTGCAACAGCAGACTCATAACTCATTCCACACCTCCACATTGATATGTGTGTATGTGTGTGTGTCCCCAAAGTTATATAGGAGGCTGCACGAAAAAGACGCGCGATGAAAAATTCTGCTGACTGTGACACGACGATATAGAATAGTAGTGGCAGTTGTACCAGTAGGATTCTAACCTATGCCGATCACGTTCGACTCGTCCTTCTCTCTTGCATCTCTGCTCTGCTCCCACTTTTGCGATATAAAACAAGGAGAAAGAGAGTGAAAAAAAAAAGAATAAAATAAAAGGTATGTATAGTGTATAGAATCCATCGGGAAGAAGAAGAGGACACGAAAAAACAGCGATAAAGCAAAGTGTAGCGATGCGAGCGCCTGGACTAACCCTGGTTGGTTCGTTGTTGAGAAATGAGGAAAAAGGGGGTATATAGTGGTAGAGGCCAATTGTTATCGACGAGCTTGCACGAACGAACAGATCTTCTCTCCTAGATGGGGTGCGAGTATATGAGCGAAGTTGACCAACACTATATAAAGAAGAAAAGAGTTGTGTAAGTCAGGATGAGCTGATGGAAAAATTTATACCGTGAGCCCGAGGACGATGGGACAAGGGGTAGTTGACCGTTAAGAATGATTGGGGAAGGCGAAGAGAAGGGGGTGAGAGGTGAAGTTTATATTAGGAGTGTTCAGGTTGGTGGTTGAATTTAATGTCAGAATTTGAAGATGGTGTAATTGTTATTCTCTTCATCCTCGAATTTTTTAGAGTGATTCGATGTTGAGTACGTCACAAGACAAGACAAGAGATATTTTAATTCTTCATCCAAAGTGTACGTAATTGGACCCCATTGTTTTGGTTTTGCTCACGCCATTTCGGCCTATCTCAATATTTTCCAATCTAAGACCACAAAATTTGAAACTCATTCCAAGGCCTACAAAATGAGCAAAGGTACGTCTGATTTGAACAAACCAAAGCCAAGCTATCTCAGTCCTTGCAAAAGTAGATTTTTTCTGAGTTTCCGAGAGGGTGTGGGTGATTCACCCCCACCATGCAGGAGAGGCCCATTTGTATAAGATTGCATGAATTTTTTGTGAAATCAGGATATCGCGTCTACCCGCGTCCAGATAAGACGTTCCTTAGCTCATTCTGCGACTTTTCCTAAGCTCTCAGTAAATTTTTCGGCAACATAGATAGATTTTCATCGGATAGAGAACGAATTTAGATGGATGCCATGGGAAAAAATTGGTCACACCGCACTTCTTTATTGATATGTACCAAGGCAATTTGTGACCATGAGTGTGAATCTATGTTGCATTACTATTACAGCCTGATGAGGTCGGCAAACTATGCTGAAGAAACGTCGCAAAATATACAAAATGATTTTACATGAAATTGTGTGAATTTTTCTACACAACACCAGTCCTCCAGGATCGATTACAAGAATAATTCCATTACTATTGTTAAAAACCTGAGGGCGAGTCAAGAAATCAATCAATCTCTTTAGTGATAAGTTTGTGAAATAATTTAGAAACCCAATTCTGCAATTCTGCAGGAAGCATATCAAAATTGAAACCAAGACACAAATGATAAGATGGAGAACGTTGAAACTGGTTCAGCCAATCTTCATTGGCGTCATCTTATTGTGCGAGAAGGAAAGAGTCCAAAACTGCAACAAAAATTTTTTTTTTCTACAGAATACAGGAAAATTTTTGGATCATCTCAGAGTGCTAAGTATTTCATATTCCAATGTAACAAACCTCAAAAATTCTTACGGAGGTCTGAGCCTGATCTCTTCCGAAATCTTGGGTAGAGGTGACTTAGGCTTTGGGATCAGATAGGGAGATAGGCACACTCACCTCAAAAGAAGAAAATTTGAATGCATATTCCTTCTACTCGTGGAATTTTTCATAATTTCCGAATCTTATGATTTTAAGCTACAAGATCTCGGATATGCCAAATTATACTACATCTTTTATGAGCGATGCAAGTTTGAGTTCAAGCGCGAAAGTACAGTACAGTTCGCAAGAGTTCTGTGGATTCCTGGTGCTAAAAAAATACGTTTTTCCGCTATGTAACTATTATGAGTTTCTTGTTTCAAAAACTGCAAGTAGGATCAAAACAAATTTCGAGGTTAGAATAATGATACACTTAATTTTTCATGTCCTCAAGGAGACAGATTTTTGAGTGATTTCTTTTGATCGAAGACAAGTAAAATACTGTGAGATCTGCTTCAATATTTTGGTCGAATAGGTTAATAGATACAGGAATGATTTTACAACATCGTCGCAAAAGTAGAGATATACTTGTTTGATGATCAAGTGACGATTAGGGTGACGTCGGGACCTACTTTGAAAATTTTGCATCGAAAAAATAAGGAAACTCAAAATTTTGTAAGGAACCCGATCCCTGTCTACTACATCTCTTTTCCTAAAATCAGCTGAGAACCAACTCTGGCTCGACAAACATTTCCGAAAACGTTGTACTCGGTCTTTTCTCACCTAATTGAATGAATTTGATAACCTTGATTCAGTTCACACTCCAGCTCTTCAATCGTTTCCACATCTTTGATTCAGAACACCGAAAATTATAAAATCTATTATATCACAAATTGGATTAGAATTGAGCATTATTCATTGTAAGAATGCGAGATTGTGATTCAACCTTTGATTCAACATCCATCTTCTTCTAGTTGGATAGTTTACGAAAAAATTAATTTCTCGTCTGGTTGGGTGATGAGATTTGAATGGTGGTAGATGAAACTCGCTTGAGCGCGTGTAACTTACTTCTGAATTGAAATTCAGTAGAAAATTTATTAGAAGAGTACTTTTACTTCTGGGTCTACTGTGAGAATTGTTTGCTCTCGTCGGTTGGTTGTCTAATTGCGCAAACTATTTTCTCAAAAGTCTGATTGTCGTTACATTGAGGAAACACAATTAATCATATGACAGAAATTCTACTTTATTGGATCTTGAATAAATGAATGAAATCAAAATAAGTTCACAGAGATGAAGAAGACTGCTTCAATAGGCAAAGTTATTCAATTTCTCAGATACATTGAAAGAAATCAGACGGGCATCGACTCAATTACATCGAACTTTTTCACCACGGAATTTTTTTGGCAGTTCAGAAAATTTTTCCCAACACTCAGAAAAAATTCTTAAGGTAAGTAAAAAATCGTACTGAATCACAACAAACCCGCTAACCTTGTAATGTTAATTTTCAGACGATGAGACTGATTTAAAGAAATTCTTCCTACTGTGAATACTCAAACATGTAAAAAGAGTCAAGAATGTGAGGTAAATAATGGAATTACGACTTCCAATATTTGTGAATTCTCATCTTATTTCATTTCTCGCAAGAATGGGGAATGAATTCTCGATATGATTCCTTGAAAAATTTAGGGTACTCTAGTATTTTTCGGAATTTTTCCAGATTTTTTTGGCAGCCATATCAAAATCTCAACGAATTTTTGGTTACTCTGTGCGTCTATTTCTGCAGAAAATTGTGATAGCAAGATTGATAAAATAAGCCTGATTACAGCTTGTAAAAGGAATTTTCTATTGGGAAATTTTGTCTCCTAAGACATAAGGATGTCTGAGAATGAATCATTCCAATCGTCGTAATAATCATGACGTTGTGGCCAAATCCTTACCCTCTAAGATACTGGGTCTGACATAAATATCTCAACAAAAAAAAAGAAAAATCTCATTTTCCCGCTGTAACATCTACAGAAACATCCCAAACCCATCCCTGCGATAACAATTTTACAAAATACTCTCAGAATATACTCAACTCCGATATCGTCGATGCATCCTCTGTATCGCGCACGAAAAATCCCGCCACAAATCAAACGGAAATGTGCTTCGAGCAAATAAATATTTAAACTCAACTCGCTCTCTCTCTCGTAAATAGAAAACAAGAGTATCTCTCTTTCTCAATACCTAAACCCCAAACCATCTTTCTCAGTCTGCAGGCCAACTCTTTCCTTCCCACTCACTCTCACCACCACTCTATCAATTTACCCATATACATATACATACAGAAATTCACAAATACATCTATAGAAATTATAACAATTAAGGAGCCAGGCAAAATTTGTCCGTCCACATGCCGCACATCGGGTCGCCTTTTCGGAAGGGGTGAAGTGTAATGGGTGGGTGGATGGTTGGGTAGGGTGGTGGGTGGGTGAGTCGATGGATGGATGGGTGGATAGATTGCTATGAGGTGTGAGGCACAAATTATGGAGGATGAGGTATAAACACCTGTGAAGAACGAGTCATGAGTTATGAGGAATTAAGTTATGAGAAACTCGAGACATGAGAAACTCGAGTCATGAGGAACTCGAGTCATGAGGAACTCGAGTTATGAGGAACTCGAGTCATGAGGAACTCGAGTTATGAGGAACTCGAGTCATGAGGAACTCGAGTCATGAGGAACTCGAGTCATGAGGAACTCGAGTCATGAGGAACTCGAGTCATGAGGAACTCGAGTCATGAGGAACTCGAGTTATGAGGAACTCGAGTTATGAGGAACTCGAGTCATGAGGAACTCGAGTTATGAGGAACTCGAGTTATGAGGAACTCGAGTCATGAGGAACTCGAGTCATGAGGAACTCGAGTTATGAGGAACTCGAGTCATGAGGAACTCGAGTTATGAGGAACGTGTTTTGCGGAGTCTGTGATGAGGAATGAATTATCAGAAATGAGGCATAGTCATGGGAATAGAAATGCTGGAATTAGGTCTAATTACGTGTACCTAGGCCTCATCCGGTGTAGTTTGCTCTAGTTTGGTCCGGTTGGGTTTCATTCGGTGCTTGGGTGGCCGTATGGGTCATGGGCAGGTTGGTGAATCCGTGGGTGATGGGTTGATGAGTGGGTCTGTGATCGGGTGGTCGTATGGGTCATGGGTAGGTGGAACAGTGGCCGTGTGGGACACGGTTTGGTGAATTGGTGGGAATGTGTTATGAGGAATTGAGTCGTGAGGAATTGAATTATGAGGAGTTACAGCAAATTGTTCGATTTGGAGTTACGTGAAAGATTGTTCGATTCATTCACTTGTCACGTCGTGTGTTATTTTGGATACTCCCCTAGGCATTGCAATGTAATTGCATCATCGAATTTTTTTTCCAATAATTAAGCGCCATCTAAATTTTGTTCGTCCGGATCCCTCGTATCTGGTTGCCTATGTGGAAGGACTGAAATATCATGGGTGGGTGGATGAGTGGGTAGATGGGTGGGTGGGTCCGTGGTCGGGTGGCCGTATGGGTCATGGGTAGGTTGGTGAGTGATGGGTTATGGATTATGGCAATGGTACAGAGAAGTAGCGTGGAGGCACAAAAATAACGTAAATTTTTGCGAAACTTATATCGATTGGAGCTAACCAGGGGTGCACGAGATGTAGGTCTCTGGTTTTGGTGAACAGTCTCATCCAACCCCCAAAGACGATATCTGAAGGTGTACAGTTGGATGCTCAAGGGCTTTAGAGTTACAGACTTTGGTATTGCCCACAAGGGCTCATGCTAAGAAAACATAGTGGGAATAGGTCATTCATTGATGACATGTTTCGAGCTCTACAATATAAGTATTCTCAAAGTCAAATATCTTTAAATGCCAGATTCTATTGGGTTCGGATGGTTCGTGCGTTCTTTATTGATTGATATTACATGCAATGTGTGCGCATTCATTACTTTTGTAGAGTGTAGCTGTTTTATACAGGGGACTGACTGATTTCTGGCAACGCTGGTGATGGAATGAGACGAAAGAATAGGATGTTGGCATACTTGAAATTCTCATTTGGTAACTTCAAGAAGTAAGCACCCAGTTATTGCTTGCAACGCTTTGCAACAATTTCGTTAGGTTTACTATCAGAATATTTTACTTTAATGAATGTCAAAGAGAGATTACTACGTAGAATCACCAAACCACAACACTTATATTTAGAACAAAATTAAGTCAAAACTTGCAAAGTTATACTAGGCAGTCTAGATTTAATTTGTTCAATCCGGTATAACAAGTGGTTGTATAAGGGTGGTGGGTAGGGGGGTGCATGGATGAATGAATGGGTGGATCAATGAGTGGATGGATGGTTGGGGATGATAATGGGGACGGGGATGGGGGTGGGAAGTACCGGGCTGAAATGGTATAGTCCGGTCTGGTTTGGTCCAGATTAGCGTTATTGAGTCAAATTCGGTCTAACCTATTCTCATGTGGTCTATTCCTTTCTGATTAGGTTAGGTTTAGTCTAATTCGGTCGACTTCGGTCGAAGTGAGTCTAGCTCGGTCGAGCTCGGTCTGGTTCGGGGTAATTAGGTCGCGTTCGGTCTAGTTCTGTTAAATTAGGTCTAGTTCGAATTAAAGAAGTATATTTGATCGGTCTTTGCGAGTTAAAGTCAGCTGGTACTGCTGAAATTTTTGGCATCAATCGAGAATGGATTTTTCTCCACTCTCGATCAATTTCAGAAATACCAGCTGACTTTAACTCGCAAAGACCGATCAAATATACTTCCATAATTTGAAATTCCCGCCAGTGATAAATACGATATCCGATCATATCGATCGAGTGTCATAATTAATTATATATATATCTCCGGCGGAAGGCCGAAGACCTGCCAAAAGTAAAAATGGTGAGAAATCAAATAGAAATAGCGGGTTAAAATCACCTTTCTCGCAAGCGCTTAACGAAGATGAACTTTCGTATATAAGGGCGTTCTAACCATCGAACATTCGGCCACTTGAGCCGCGTGTCAGTGATAAACTCTCATTGCTCTTCCACCACTTCGAAAATCTCGAGCAATGAGAGAAGGTGTAATTCGGTCTATTTCAGTCTAATATTGTCAAATACGGCGTAGTTCCGTCCAATTCGGTCTACTTTTATCTAGGTCGGTCTAATTTGGTCCTTTTCGATCTAGCTCGGTGTAGTTGGGTCTAGATCGGGCGTATGGTCTAATACGATCTAGTTAGGTCCAATTAGGTCTAGTACAATCTAGGTCGGTCTAATTCGGTTTGGTTTGGTCCAATCAGGTTGGTCTAGTTCGGTCTAGTTTGGCCTAATTTGTTCTAGTTTGTAGTTGCTCTTATATGCACCAAGTCCGGAGATCAACGGTCACCTTATGCACACTGCACAATGAATTGAATTGACATCGCTTTGATTAACCCTTTACATTCACGCCATGTAACGGAAGTTTTTCAGCCTAATCGATTGATCAAAGATATACCAGGTCAGCTAATTGAAAAGATACTATGCAATTCCGCAATATTCATTGTTGCTTACTTGAAGTTATATCTCCACAATTAGCCAGTATAATTTGATATAATACCAATTTTGCGAACTATTTTAAAACTTTTTTTAGACACCTTGAATTGATCAGCAATCATTATTTTACAACTATTCTTATTGAACTATAGAAGCATTTCTGGTGCCTATGACTTATCAAGAACATTTACAAGCCGAACGAGCGGTAGCGAGTAAGGCAAAAACGCTAGTAGAAAGTAAAACAGAGTGAGTGAGATGAAAAGATTGAATTCAAAGGCTGCCTATGTACATACAAGTAAAAGAGGCCCTTAATGTAGCTCTAGCACTGGGGATTGAGAAATCTTTTGATATATCCAGAAAAAGAGTGATAGAGAGAGAGAGTTTTTCGCGGCGGCATTTTCTCTTTGAATTGATGCCAGATTCGGGTAGAACGCCACCACTTTTCTATGTTGTATGTACATAGGATTATGATGGTAGTGGTGGTGGTGGTGGTGGTGATGGTGATGGTAATGGTTGGCAGTGAAGCCACGAATCTCTGAAAGGTATATGAGTAAGCGAGGTAGACGAAAAAAGAGCCGTCTAGGAGTTTTTTCGAGGATTCCTTTTGGAATAATATATTAATTTTCACTGAGATTGATGTGTGTAAGGAAAGGAAAGCTTCGAGCAGGGAAAATCTGTTGAGATATGATGCTGAGGTAGTTGCGGAAGTGAAAGGATTTGAGAATAGGGGGAACGGGAGATGGATAAAAGGATTTGAGTTTTGTAAATAAGTTGGGTATTGAGAAGAGGTACTCTGGTTCGCATAAGGTTGAGAGTCTGTGATTCCAAAATTTCAGGGATTTGGAAATTCTGAGAATTTGTTGATTTTCTAACAAGCTTTTATGAGTAACACCAGAGATATTCGAAAACGCCGGAATTCAGTCACATCTTGATCAAGTATGCAAATTAAATTCAAAAATGCACTCGTTAAATTATTCAAATGGAACCTCATTGGTCTTCGAAGTGTTTCCATATTTTATCACGCATTTCCAAAGACGAAAAAAATTTATATGAGATTTTTTCGATTATGGAGACCTGACCGGTCTGGCTAACCTGAACGGTTCTTCCTCCCACTCACTCAACTACAATCATTCTTGATAAAAATGTTGCTGAAGGCAATTAGGCTAATGTCAGTTCACGCAAAATTTCATTTTTCAGAGTATTTACATTGAGGTAAAGTATGGTCAAGAAACTGAAGAAAGAGAATTAGGTTTGACTTGATCTGTGTTGAGAATATCCGAACGCTCGAGAGTCCAAGTTAGTCAGATAAGTAAAATCATGGTAATCAAATAAACCTTCTCATCTATCATATTCTAGGGTAAAATGGATTTTTGATAGAGATTTGTGAAGAATAATGATTTTACCCAATTCTCGAAATTTCCCCATCGCCAGTCATACCTCAGGATGAACACATTAGCATTGGCATTGTTAGCGTTTCAAACAATTGATCCATTCCATAAGTATCCAAGAAAAATCCTACCAAAAAGAGCACCTTGACCAAAGATATGTATTCGACCCCGCAACGATGTGTGTTAAGTACGAATTAAAAAAGGGTATCCGAAAAAAGAAGTATTGATGAGACAAATTCGTATGGTTTGTAAAATCGTTTCAAAATCAAGTTATGGGGAAATATGAGAAGGCCGGAGGAAGAAAAATGAGACTACCAAAAATAAAAATTTAACAAAAACATATTACCCTCACTCAATCTGTGTACAGTGATATTGATTAAAAACTGTCTAGATAACTAACCAATGAATAATCCGGAAAAGAATCATAGCGCAAAACTCGAATTCATGTATGCATTAAATTTAACCGTATCTCGCAAAACTCGTTACCTCGACAAATTTCAAAATCCACACAAGACTAATAAACAGTACAGCGGCCAAACAAGTTTATCTTATCAATGGTAATTTACACTAATTGCTCTACATAGTGAAAAAATTATGCTCATATCTGGCGTGTGTAAGTGTTTACTCCCTGCTTCATTGTGCTAGCACAACATATTTTCAATGGTATTAAAATTCTGGGCACGTGTTGCATTTGCATGCAACTTGTTTAAGAGCATAATCAAAAATAAAATCCATCAGTACTTACACTCCGCTTGGAAAATTTTCAGTACATACATTTTTCCTGAAAATAGTGCACATTAAAGTTTTCGAAAGAAATTTCCTTTTCTGCACCCAGATATGAAAGTAGGTTTTATCTCGAAAAAATTATCTGATGAGTTATTCTGAAGGTGAGCAGGAGGACAAATTTTGGAAAAGAAATAAAATGAATGAAGAAATTCGAATCAACGATGACACTATGCCCCAAGAAAGTTACGGATGCTTTAATCATGAGATCATGATTCGAATTTTCAATCATCAAAGTAATGGTAAAAGTCAATTCTGTCAAGAAAGAGACGTACAGTTTTTGTTCGTTGTCTTAATGGATTCAAAATCATCTGAAAGCAACAGAATCCACCTGAAAGGTGAAAAAAAAACGAGGTTCTTTGGTTAATTATTGTCCGAATATAGTCGCATCAGAAACAGTCAGGAATGCAAAAATTCAGTTCTTATATTCATTCTCCTCACATTTAAGACATTGACCAAAATACCTCAATCTCAAATAGCACCCCAAAAAACTCAAGAAAAACAAATACCAACGTGAGTATCCAACAAAGATATTGCACGTGCCACTTTCATTCAAATAAGTATATAGATATCTCAACACCTCACACTACATGCAGGCTCACGATTTTAAAGCCAAGCACGCGGGAGTCCGTGTCACACCAGCTCATTGGATATTCACCGATGATGCTGAGGCAAAGTGATACTTGTGCAAGAGAAGAGGGAATCTCCGGCTCGTCACAAAGGCAGACTCTGAGCCAGAGCTATTCGCTTCCGAGTTTGCCGCCGAGGAATTTGGCCGTTCGAAAAGCGCGCGAATCACCTTGGACTCGACTCTTCCTTTGACATCAGCAGCCTCGCACGTTGACCCACTTGCTCTCCTTTTTTTTCCTACCCTTCTCTTTTTACTTCCGTTTTTTTAGTCTACCAACTCATTTATTTCGGACAGTGTCCACATGAAATTGTAGAATAACCCTTATGACCACCTAACCTTCTTATGTGTGCTAACTCCCGATCACATGCTCGTAAGGTAGTTGTCATGTAGAATTAAAAACCGCAGAATCCTCTGAGACTCCGCAGTTTTTAATTGAATTATCATTTCTGAATATTTGTGTAGAATTTCGCGGTTCGATCGATTGTTTCATTTTAGAGGGTTCTAAAATGAAACAATCGAGTCCCGTCTCGTAGGGTTATCCGTCAAGCAATCGGGTTTTGGGCATTTTTAACATTGTGCTTACGGGTCAAAAGACGAAGAATTACACTCTTTTGAGTCTCATAATTGATTCAGACAACAGGAAATGTTGGAATTGCAAGAATCAGAACTTTATATAGTGCAAAATCTTTGGGTTTAGTCCGCTGAAGACTAGCTTTAGTATTTTCGTGATGGCCGTCGAAAATTAGGAATTCTGAAATGGCTTGCGCGCAAACTTATTGGTCTACTATTACAGAAATATATTAAACCATTCTCACTCAATTTTCAATAGACAAAACGAGCTGATACGCCGAGGCTACAATTTTTTCTTAAAATCGATGCCAGAGATGTGAGGTTTTTATCACCATTGACTCACGTAGTTGCAGAACTCACAACCACACGAGAACCTTGAAGCGATGCGGTAAACGACGAGTATTCGAACACTCGTTATCATCTAACTTAAAATCGTCAACTCCCTCAAATCGCAAGAGAATCAGAGAAAAGTCTGAATGAAAATGTGCCTATATTATAGGTTAGGAGATGCCTACGATCAAGTTGTTCACGTTACTCTCTAACTTTCTTGTGGTTTGGGCTAAACGACGGATTGTAGAGTACAAGTTGAACAATCACAAGGAGATTTGACAACTTTTCTCAAACTTTGAATCATCAAAATTTTCATGTGAGATGTATTTTCAAGTTCCAAAGTCGCGGTGCACGGTGACCGCATAACCTTAACGCTTTGCTCACAAAATCTGATCCAAATGTGAATCCTACTCAAGACCTATAAACCAAACGACGCAAGATCCACGAGAAAATAAGATAGAAGCAGTAGAAGTAGAAGTACGACGAAGTTATAACCTGGACTGGTGTAAGTAGACCACCTTTTATACCAACTTCCACTTGGAGAAAATTAGACCCGATTCTTTCACCAGTGCTTTGAAGTTACGAGGTTTCGTCTCCTGCATAGATAGAGTAGCAAGTAGCAAGAGAAAGAGGCACAAGTAGTTTTCTCGTTTTGTTCAGGTTACAAATAACACCAGTTTGTAATTAGTTTCAAACGGATTAAGCTCTACCCGCCACCATTCCAGGCAAATTAATCTGAATAATTTTCTCTGGGGATTGCAAGAAGCACGTAATTATACCAGAACCTGAATCAAAGTGGTCAGTTTTGGTACATCATTTGGTGTGAAACTGTGGAAAACTCCGTGTAAGTATCGCTCATCATCACTTACTGGAGAAATATCCATATGTATGCATATTTGATTGTTGCTTCTATGGAGCTTCCAATGCTTTCGTATCGATAGGTTTCAAGTATCTCGGGACAACTAACTCTAACTTTTTTTTTGACAAAGTGGATCTGAATTTTTCGACTCGTGACGATATTTGGAGCTACGAAAGTGTATTCGAGAGATGGAATCTAAAAATTGAGCACAGCCATTCGTGTATGAATTGGCAGAACCAAGTTATGAGTATCTATCCATCTATATGCAAATGTAAACAGATACGTAATGCGATCTCGCTTGTAAGGGTAATGCACATCCCCGTAGAGCACTCCTGCAACTATGTGTTTCAATCTATTTCTATAAGGCACTACTGATGTTACTTCTCTCGTTTTCTGTATTATTCTCGATGTATAAAATTATGTGCTACGACACTTGAGTTCTATTAACATGGAATGTCTTATAGAATCTTGAAATTTAATACTCTGAAGTGGAGACGAAGGGTCGTGGTACACAATATAGCCTTATTATCAGTTTTTGCTTGTTTAAGACTCTCGAAGTATTGAATTTCAAATCAATGTACATATTGGCACCATATTTTACCTTGCATACATTGGCTTAACCCATAACCTCACACCGCATATTTTTATCCAGTCAAGGGGATTTTTTATGTTGGAAAGTTCTCAAAAGACAAGTATTAAATTTTTTGCAAGCGTATTAATGATTACAAGGTTAGGGTATTTCAGCGCGAAAATTCCTTAGAGTTTGAAAAATCTAACTTACTACAGTATTCAATCAATGAAATTTCATCGCTCAACTATCAACACTCTGTTCGTTTTCTCATCTCAATGTGAAGAGGGATCTCTCGACTAGCCGCATGATCTAGGTAGTGAAAATATTCGGAAAATCTTCAATTGCACCCGTGTTGAGTATGAGCCAAACTTCATTGAACAGGTGATGGTAATAATCGAAACAATAATTGAATTACCGGCTCAAATTCAATTTTGATTCTCGTTCACTCGTTTAGTCGAGCCACCTAAACAATTTTGACATCGACGATGAGTAGTTACTTAGACTTGATCTTGGAATATTTGAGAGAAAAAAATTTCTAATGAAAGATTTCTTCGTGGAATTTGTTGCCTATCTTCCGAGTGATTTCGATTCAATATTGAAATAGAATTTGAATGACAAATTCACGTGTGAGCTATGGAACAAGAGCTTGTTTTTTGCATTCACAATACACATGAATAAGACTTGCCGGAGATAAGGTTACCCATTGTCAGTATTCCTCTGTGGTGAACTGAATGTGTCACTTATGAATGGATTTTCATCAGTTTTACGCGATTATTTGAGATTCCTGCTGTTAGACCTAGAAATCTTCTAACCTTGGACTGTGAGTAGCATCAAAATTCGATTTTGGCCAAGTAGTAAGGATTAGGATATCGAAATCATATAATAATGATGTAAGGTAAGTGTACCCAACTTGCCCCCATTAAGCCGTTTTCTTAATAACTCTGGCCCATCTCAATATTTTCCAACGTACCTTGACTCATTTCGAAGCTTGTCTCAAGACCTTCAAAATGAGTTAAAGTACATCCAATTTGGATCAACTAGAGCCAAACTGTTCTAACCCCCCAGAAGGTGATTTTTGAAAGTTTACAAAAGTGTGTACCCAACTTGCCCCCATCATTTAAAACAATGTGAATCGGCGATAAAGTGCATGAAACTCGTTGTGATCCGTCTTTATCACCGTGCAGTATAATTTGGAGCTTTTAGATGGGCCAAGACACTGTTTCCGACCTATTTTGACAAGATAAACACATTCTGAGTGGTAAAAAAGCCATACTGCACGCCTTTCCGAGATAACCATATGGGGGCATGTTGGGTACACTCCGATGTCGGCCTTCTTGATTCTCAAACCATCTTCGTGTTTTGTACATAAAATCGCTCCAAATGAGAGTTTTGCGACTCTGAAGAGCGGATTTTTAAGGTCTGAAGACAAGGGATCGAATGCGCTAAAGTACGTTGAGATTGGTCAAATGAAAATAAATTTGCACCGGTTTTAGTGGACGCAATTTCTTCGGTTATTTCTTAGCCGTGCAAACACGAAAAATGGAAAAAATCACTTCAAATTTTCTGGAGAACGCGGAAATGATTCGGGGTGGATGCATATTACTTACTTTCTCATATTCCAACATAACAAACGTAAGAACATATGCAGGAAGGTCCATGAGTGCCCATTTCTGAGATCGGCATATGGGGGTAAGTTGGGTACAGAGGCAAGTTGGGTACACTTACCTTATAATTATAAATAAACTAGCGATTTCTTTGATCGCTAATGCTTAGTCACTTCTGCGGAGAATATATACATTTCAACTAATCAACTTCTCAACAATTTGCAATAAAAAATTGATTTCATTAAAATAATACCGAAAACTTCGTTGCATTAAAAATACAAGCAATATAAAATATTAAGATTTCTAATCTAATAAGATACCGTCTGTGGGGTTCATGATAATCTCATTCGTGAAGAAAATTTCAACTACATTCTATCATTATCAACAAAATCATATCATTCTATAGCAAGTGATTTTAATCAAATGAACTTCATGAGCATATATTCAACTAATGCCGCAATTAAAGTGAATTCCGTTGCAAAGTTCACTTAACTGGAACAGCTGTTTCTTGGGAATGTGAACATAAATTCACGATATAATACAATTGAGCCATTGACGCACAATGCCACCAATTGAAACACTAGAGAATCAATCATCACAGGCATTCATTCACCACAACGAACATATTCAAAAGAAACGGAGGCAGCAAGATTATACATCGTTGTGAACATTAATGAGCACGTAAAATCAGTAAATTTTGAATCTATAGCGATAACTGGATCGTCTGGGATATAGAAGACTGTAGTTGGATTGAATTTATCCCAAAATTTGGCCAATGTAAGACCTATTTACATGCAACCTTAATATCACAAATATCTACTAAGTATCCAACCGGAAAGGAGGTTTTGAAAGAGGATGAGGGAGTTAAGGTAGTTGTCCACCAACTACGTGAGTCAATGGCTACCTAACCTCACTTTTCCACTAACATAGATTTGAACGAAATAATGATTCTGGTGTGTGAGTCTGTTTTGCCCATCAAAAAGCAAGCTAAAATGGGCTAATATACTTTTGTGATCAAAATCTTCCCGAATCAGCTGATAATTTGCGTATAAACCGAATTTGCGTGGAGGCCGTTCCGCAATCTCAATTTTCCGATAACTGACACGGAAAACTAGACGATCAATCTTGAGCGGACTTGGCCAAAAGATTCATCTTTGTATGAACTTTTTCCTCCGTCATATTCTGTAATCTCGATCGGCTGTGAAACCCAAAAGTGTGCCATTTCATGTGCCCCCTCCCATAATCGCAATGTTAAATTCGACCAAAACACCCGGTTTTTCAATGGCTAGGGCTCCGGAACGAAACGATCAATCTTCATGAGATTTTACACACATATCCATGAATACTTGAATTGATTTCTCATCAAGTTACAAAGCATTCTGTAATCTCTCAATTTTAGTGGACAACTACCTTAATGAGCGAAAGAAAGAATTAGTGATAAGTGACATTGGAAAGTGATAAGTAAACAACTAGAAAATGAGCGCAAGAAAATGCCCACAAGAAATCACAAGCGGGGAGCTCATCAAGAACCGAGTGGAGCAGGTCCCATTCAGTCTCGACTGAGCAGTCGGCCGGAGAAGAGATCATGTATGGGAATTGAATAAAATTCGGTGAAAATGGAAAAAAAAGTAAGAAATTCCCACAGAAAATCAGGAGCAGAGTGTGTATATGAACCATCGAGTGGAACACATTCCATCCACTTTCCAATGAGCAGCCACCCGAGAATGAGATTACTAAAGGCGATAAAGTAGAAATTGAGCCAAAAAGAGGATGTATGATAAGTGATTAGTGAGTATTGAAGAGTCAATGCAAAGAAATGAACACGAAAAAGTCGTAAGCAGGGATCAACAGGGGGGGGGGCTGAGTGAAGCACACCCCATTATTGGATAAAAATCGGTGAAAATTGGTAAGTAAATGTGAGGAATGCCCACAGAAAATCGGGAACAGAGTGTATATAAACCATCGACATGGTGCGCTTCTGGGCATAAAAAGTTCGACAAGATTGCCAAGAGAATCAGAAAAAGCCATCGTTTTCCTGCAGATCTCTCGAACGAAAGATTGTCCTGGAAAGTAATACAAAAAATGATTTCGCCAGTATTTAAACATGAGAAAGTGTACTTTACGAATTAGAGCATCGGAGTTTCAACGACCCCGTTCCACGTAGCATTCTTACTACACTTTGCGACTAGGTTGAACAATAACAATTTTGTTCGAGATATCGCGAAGTTGAGTATGAGGAATCCAGCCACATACAGCCAATAAAAAGATGTTTATACGTCCATACGTAGAAACAGCGTGTTTCTGCGTACAGACGTATAAAACTGCATACGCGTCTCGTACGGAAACATTTTTCCTTCGGGAAAACCAAGCTGGACGGTGCCATCGACCACGTCCAGCTCGGTTTCCTGAAGGAGAAAATGTTTCCAGCACTCGACGCGTAATGTACTATTCTTGATCGAGGCCTTCCCTCAGCACTGTGTGCAATTATTTACATTGGATTGATTCCATGGCTTTTCTTGTAACTTTGGATGCATATCCTATTGCGGTTGAAAGAAGATGAATAGTCCAGTTTTCAGCCGCCCCCCCCCCCCAGATCATCCGTGCGGGTGATCCGCGCTATTTCTGTGCTCAATGCTCGTAAAAAGTCATTCTACAAGCGGTTTGATTGACTTTCTCGCTTGTATATGGGGCCCAATGTTATAATAATATTAATATTAATACATATCTCAAAGTGAATGGGATTAGATTTCTCTCGTAATTTGAACCATAGACCACGATCCCAGTGGCTGCCCGACAATAGAACGTGTCTGACGTGAGATAAGAACCGAAGAGTTTGGTCACCGCTGACATATGATTCGTATAATTTCAGGTGACGTTAGTCGATCTTCGAAGGAGGCTTAATATTTTCTCAGATCAGTTAGATCTAGGGAAAAATCTAGAGATTGTTTCAAATACTGTTGATTTATGTGGGTATAAATGTTGAGATTTTCTCAGATCAGGTTCGTCGAACTAGAGAAAAATCCAACGATCCGGATGATGAATGATCACGCAGATTGATATATGTTAATGAGTTTATGTGATTATGAGATCCTTAATGTACTATAACAGGTATTCACAGGTTTTAAAATCTAGGACTCACTCTTGTAAGCAAGTGGGATAGTTCCCAACAAAATATTTTTATTGAAGGCAATTAAGGTAGTACTAGCGGTACTCGAATTACCTATCAGAAAATTACGAAAGTCGGCACAGTGGTACATTAATGCCTCAAACAGACACAGCTGGAATTTCGAAATTTTTAGGAGCCGGGGAGAAAAGTTCTGGGCAGTTTCGCAAATGCCGATTAACACGGCGTCTTATGGGAAATGATCGATACACTCATTTATAACTATCAGATTATCACGGGAGTGAGCACACAGGTGTAAGACTGCACGAAAAATGCATAGAAACAAACAGATTAACGATTAGGAGCCTATAAAGGAAGATCCGAGCCAACATGTCACTACTCTCGGCGGTTTCGGGGTTAGGTTGTCGTCTGCTGTGTGCGTTACTATACCTATATAGGCGGGCGGAATCGAGTCAAGCGAAGATCTAATCCGCGCTTGGACTCATCAGTACCGCTAGTACTACCTTAACTGAAAGTTTATACGTAAAATTAACTATTCAATATTCGACTAATTTTTGTTTCAATTTCTAGTACAATAGAAGATATACTGATGGTGGAATACAGCATGACATCAATAAGAACTGTTTGTGCGGTGATGCTGGCACTCTCGACTTCAGCTTCAAGTATGCACTCAATAAAGGAAACCAGATCTCTAAACGGAACTTCAAAGTTATCACATCATATGAAGGGAATCGCTACTTATGGTGCAAGTTCACAACTTGTCATTTGCGACGATCTTTGGGATGGAAACGGATTAAACTGCAACCTAAAAGTCTACAATGGTACTATCAACAACACCATGATTGAGTCAGAATACACTCCATGTTTCATCGGAGCGACAGAAAATTTCACACTGGAAATGAATTTCAAAACATTTACTGTGAAGCAAAACAAGACTGTCGTAATAATAGGGGAGACCCATGAAGCCGAAAATACAATTCAGTTGAAATTATACTGGTTATACCAGAACGGATGCCCAACAAAGCCAACAATTGTATCAATATTTGGCGGAAACGAAAGTGTTCTTCAAATTCTTGATAGCATTATTTTTATACTGAACTTTGATAATAGCTATGAGATACAATTCGAAAGCAATTATTGTTCTGGTGTTTGTGAGGCATTTCTAATTGAAGATGATCCTTGGGCAGGGCCTCTAATCAATAGTCTTTTTGAACGACAAAGATGCGGGTATTTCATTCTACCTGCACGACCAACTAACCAGGAGCTAATCGATAATGACCATTGTTTTGTTCTATCATCGGAAGAACTATTGGATACGAAATTATTTTTCACTACGCAAGTAAAAAATGTCACAAAATTCGAATCCTACAGATCTCACAGGATTAGATACTCGACAACTGGAGGGAAGTTAAGGATGTGCAAACATGCATTTCCGAATAGCAGAATTCTCAAATGTTTCTGTGGTAAAACATGGACATGGTTTAGTTTGACGTTGGAGCACCAAGTTGGTGATTTTCTCATACATAACCTACCAAATGGAGAATTGATCACGATTACAATTGCAAAGCCAATAATTGATGATCAAGATTTTGACTTTGATATAGACGCACCACCGAGAAAAATTGAGTTGTGGCTCACGAAATTTGATGTCAATTTTCAAAGAGGTTATTCGAAAAGGATTATGAGGAAAGTATGTATGAGAAATCTTAAATTTTTGCACGTACAATTCTACAAAAGATCATCCGAAGTATATTGTATAAATATTGTCGATGAGGCTCCTAATTTCTTCACTCACGAAACTTGTATTCCAATATGACGACGACATAAAAATTTTTATTCTAATAATTGACTAATTTCCACATAAATTGCTATAAGGATGTTGATATGGTCAAATAATTAATCGAGCAGTGAATTACTTATTTATGCACTGGTCAAAATCGCTCTGAAACCTGTTATAAAAGGTATAGTATCAACCGAGATCAACATAGTAACACTATTGTCACAGTCTACTATGTAATAAGGTGCCAGAAACCAAAATCTCACACAGCGTTATTAGAAAACCTCTCGTCTGGTATGAGTAGCTTTATTTTTTTTTAGTCAATTAACACATTTGGCCCGGTCACGCCTTCTGAATTTGTATTCTATTGGTGCATATACGGAATTAGAAATAATCTAGTTGAGTGGGACTTGACATATTCTCTGAAAAGATTTCGGGACCACTCAATAAATTTCGGGAAAAACTATATGGACCATGGTCCACGGTCCACCAGTATGCTGCAGCCGCTGTAAGAGCCTGCGACTCACTAGAATCACCAGGTGAACTCATTCCCAGCAAATATTACAATGGATTAATTTTCATGCTTATACCGGAGAAATTCATCATTCAAGTGTCAGATTATGATGACTTATTGGAGATTCCTTGCTTACGGGGAGACAAACATGCATAAGGTATTGAATATATCCATTGCACAGTATCTTGGTTACTTTTGCGAATCGGGGTATTTTATTGCAATATTTGATTGGTTTGATCTCAAAATTCTCACAGATTCATCAAAAACATCCTTATGAAGTTTACGAGGGCGCGTTTTCTTCGCTGCGATGGGGTAAATATGCCTAATTTTCCGCCAGTGTTCAATTTGTCCTCTCAGTCAAGATCTCGAGTGTACGCAGTCGCAGAACTTGCCGCGCGTTTTCCTTTGGTGTCTTTTTTTCTTTTCATTCATTCATCCAAAACGACCTATTTGTTCCTCAGAACGTGGACAGTAGTTTTGCTAATTCAGATTTCTTTGTTAGTCACGAAAAGCTCTGCAAATAAAATTGATGCAATAAATTTTCGTCTCCTTCATTCAAATGTGATCAATCGAACGTACTTCAATTCGGTCATTTGCTTCCGTCCGAAGTTCTTCTTGAAGAATTGCAAAATTCGATTCCTGACCGGTTCAACGCCTATATCACTAAAAAAAGCAGTGTGTCAAACTTGCTCCACCGCCTTATTTTTCTATATTTGCTAATCACCCCATGGAAGCCCATACATCTAACACGGGAAATACAAGAGGGTTAGGCGAAAACTGCCAAACGAGCTAAGAAACGTCTCATTTGAAGGCCTGGGAGCCGAGATACCTCGATTTCACGGGAAACTTATGTAGCTGAAGAAAAAACTGAGACTATGCAGGCATTAAGATAAACAAAAAGTAAAATCATCAAGTGACACATGGACGTGGTTCAGTTTGACGTTGGAGCACCAAGTTGGTGACTTTCTCATACATAACCTACCAAATGGAGAATTGATCACAGTTACATTTCCAAAACCAATGCTTGATGATCGAAATTCGGACTTTGATATAGACGCACCATCGAGAAAAATCGAGTTGCGGATCACAAATTGATGTCAATTTTCAAAGAGGTCATTTGAAAAATATGATAAGAAGAAATGTACAAGATATCTCATATTTTTTGACGTGCAGTTCTATGGAATATCGGCCGAAGAACAACGTTTAAACATTTCACATGAGGCCAATTACTCTTGAACTCATGAAACTTGTATCCATGTGACGACGTGGAAACTTATCACCGTGAGATATGATCGGGTATTTCTTCAGACAAATTTCGGTACAGATGTTGGAATTTCCAAATGAAATAAATTATGAATTGTTCATTCATGGCCCATTCAAAATCATTTCAATACAAAACAACCATAAAAAGGATATTGTCGTCAAAGTAGTTCTTTTTTTATGACCTACCAATAAGATATTAAGAACAAAAAAAACTGTTCATAAAGAATTATCCTGATTCCAATTGAAAATTAGATGAATACTAGCGAAAATTCGGCTCGTCTAATCTTCACAGATCACACATATCTATAAGAATTTCTCTTAGTCAATTTTATCAAATAATTGGTTGTGAGCTCGTTGCATTTCCAGCCACGATAAAAATCCTATCTGTTGAGGTTTTCAAACCAAAAAGATTCAAAAATCATCCTTTCATCAACAACAAATCCACCAGACGTCGAGAATACAAAATGCCGCCGGCACACAAATCCGTACAAAATTACATTTCAAAATTCAGAAACATGCACACGGACGTACCAAAAATCATCATAAAATTTTCCACATGAATCTGCCAGCACATTGTGGTGGTGAACGCATGCAATCGGCCGTGAGTCTGCTTCGGAGATCGAAAAACGCATAAATTGCAGAAACACACACACACACACATTGCAGTTGAGGGGTAGATGGTAGCCGCAGGCGTGAGATCAAATTTACAAATTTATGCCCAAAGCAGAGAGAGAGAGAGAGAGAGAGAGAGAGAGAGAGAGAGAGAGAGAGAGAGAGAGAGAGAGAGAGAGAGAGAGAGAGAGAGAGAGAAGGCAAGCAAGCAAGCAAGTGAACTCAGCCACATAGAGGGAGAGAGAGCATACCGGCCTCGAATATAGACCGCGAATCATAAATAAACAGAGATTTCTCTCTCACTTTCAAGCTCATCTCATAGAGCTTTTTACCCAAGCTATACACTCTATATAGCAATGCCAGCTTTCTCTTATTCCAGAACAGTGAGAGAGCATATAGGTAAAAGAATGTTCCCTTTATAGTATGAATTTTGGAAAAGGCCCGGCCCTTATTCTAGCTTTTGTATTAAACCAACCGGTCTCTTACTTTCTCACGTCAACGTCGCGTGAGCTTTCGTAATCAGCTAGACCCCGTTAACCCGTTTTGCACCCTAGAAAAAAAAAATCTTGATCTATTTATAGAATACGTAGTACACACTTTTACTAACTCTAAGATTCTAGACATCAGTATAGGTAGATATGTGACGTATAATTTTTAGTAGTTGTAGTAGTAGTAGTAGTAGAGACAAGAGTTTGAGACTCTTTTCCTCACTTTTCCACCTCTTCACTTTCATAACGAGATACGAGACACTTGCTACAACGACGACGACGACGATGAACAAGAATAAGAAGAAGATGATGATGATGTAGTATATATAGAAGAAGGAGTAGAAGACTTTGGCCTGAAGCTTGTTGGAGGATAGTGTATAGGTTGTAGGTATACGAGGGCTTTTTTCTACTTGCGACACTTCTTCTGAATACATTATCTCTTTCTTTCTGCTTTATTACCGACACGGATGCCTTTGCGCGAACGGCGGCACAACGACTTATGCTTCTCTGATGCTCTGTGTGAAGTTGGTGGATGCGAGTACAAGGGTTACCTATATAGAGTAATATAGTTGGATGTAGGCTTTGATGCTAAGGAAAATAAGTTACGAGAAGATGTTATAATACGAGGTAGAAGATGACTGAACGGATGAAATACTCCATTTTTAAACGCTTTTATTGCACTCGACCGAGCGCCAGTTCGTCATCTAGTGAACACCTTCGACATTCTCTATGTATTCGTTCGTCGGTGTACTTGTCTATGAGGTATTTTCCAAATCAGTGTGTGTAATCTGGGGAAAATACTTCATTGTCCAATTGAGTGTCGAGTGTCTGTGTAGCGATCCGTATGTTAATTCGTTCATTTCGTTTCTCTTGTGTGCGTGTCCTAGTAATAAACATCACTAATCAAATGAGTGTACTGATGCAATCTAGCTTTCTTTGTTTCTCCAAAGTCTATTCCCGATGCACGCACCCTCCCCCACTTCCGTCCCCGCTCTGTCGAGGGCAAACTGCGTTCATCCGCCGCCATGCCGCCATTACCTCGAGTCTTCCTCGATAACTTGTCTCGTGTCCAGTGATCTTTGCCTTCTTTCTGTAGGACTCGCACGATATACCTTTCAATAGAGTGTCAGTGTCATTACTTTTGGATTATATTAGTCAGTTGAAATACGGAAAATGGATTTCTCCGTCTACTCTGATTTTGATTGGTCTTTGGACCACATCCGAGCGTACGTCGATGCAGGATTCGAGGTTGCCCACGTTTTCGACGTGGTTAACCTCGTGTGTGCGTGTATTATGGAGGGCATAGCCAAAGATATGTCTGCCAAAGTGTCTGCTGCATTCAATTCTCCATATATTTACGGTTTCCGAAATCTGAGTGACTCGCGACATAGTGGCGCCATTTAAGTATGTAGGGCTTATGCGAGCTGCCCAGCACACGCGTCTTCGCTATATTAGTTTCTTATATGCATCGTTTCAGTTTGTCGTGTATAGTGCAATTTTGTTCAAGAAATTTTCACTGCTCAACTAAATTTTATCTCTGTCACACTCTGCCGAATTCTCCCGCAAATTCTACAACGTTTCTTCGCGCAGTGAATAAAAGCGTTTCTTAAAAATTCTTTTTTAACCCTTACTTATTTCTTTCTTTTTACTTTGGAAGGATGTACTTTAGAAAGTTTGAGATAAGAGAATGAGATGGTTGAAAGTTTTAGAGATGGGTGTATTGAGTTGCGAGGATTATTCGATTGTTTAAATTGACAGGCGTATCGAGAATGAGATGCTAGAGATACATACTTGGGTATTGCCGAGTTGTTTGTGAATTCTCAGGACGGTAAGTGCTTTCAAGATGCAAAAGAGGATCGTGATGGTTTGGCATTCTTATAGACTGAATTAATGTCACCAACATTTTGTTATTCATGATTCCATTGACTGGTTTGACCTCTGATTACTACCTGGGGTCAGAAAGACCCCAAAGAATTTTTCAACATTTTATATAAATGTCGTGATCGAAGAAACTGATGCGCCGGCACGGTTTTTCTACTTTCAGTTTAAGGCGATGCGGTCACCGTGCACGCTGAACTTTGTTCACAGAACTCTCAAAATTTTTTCCATTATGGCCTAAACGACGAGTTATCCAGGCTTTATTATCATCTAATTAGGCCTGGATAACTCTTCGTTTGGCCCAAATCGGACTAGATTTTGAGAGTTTTGTGAACGAAAATGTACCAATTTGTAGGTTAGAAAGTACCCGCGGGCAAGTTATTCTCGTTTATTAGTGATAGCCTTGTGATTGGTGACAAATAATGAGTTGTCCACCACAATTCAGATGATAATACGTAATGGACAAATCGTCTCCAACTTCGTTTCGAGAAAATTTTTTGATTTACATCCAAATAAGATATAATTTCCGGGTTGCACGGTAACCGCATCGCCTTAAGCAACCAGCTCTAGGTCGGTTCAGTTGTAACGACCGACAATGAAACATAATCCTGTCTGAGGTCACTGAGGGTCACTGTGACCCAGGCGGGTCATTTGTGTACATCAAATCTGATTCACAGCTGATTTCATTTCGCGATATCACATTCTGTTACTGATGAATTAGTATTCAGAATTATGTTGATTGATCTACTCATTTTTCATTTCAGTCAGCGAATGATTATATTCTTAATACAATCCTCCATTCTCATTTGCAGAAAAAGTTCATTCAAGCACAAACCTCTCAAAATCGAAATTATTTTTTGAAAAAATGACTACTGGTGACAGCTGTATTCAAACATAGTGTTCAAGACGAATAACCAACGAATTCCAGCTCTTCATTGTGAAAAGGAGAGAAGTCGTTCAGTTTCACAGTAAAAAAAATCGAAACTTTTCGTATTTTCGCGGAATTTTGAGCCAAATAACTTTTGCAGATGTTTGAAGCCACAGTTGAGGCCCTCGGTAATATGAACGCTTCTTTACGAGACTTTTAACAGCAAACCAACAAATTTTTGAAGGTCAAATGGTGGATGTTTTTCCAAGGAACATTAAGTCTATTAGTTGGGGTCAATTTGAGAAGCCACGGTGGCAGCGAGGTTAGAACTCTTGCCTTTCAATCGAAAGGTCGACGATTCACTCCTCGGTGCTGGCACCACTGAGAATTTTTTCAAGTGCCTGTACCGTAGTTTAGTCGGTTCAAATTTCACCTTCAACTGAATGTCCAATGGTGATGTAAAATTTACTTCCTGTAAACTTCGCTCTAATAAAAAAGAAGTGACGAAGACGGATTTCTCGTCTCCTCCATAAGGAATCTAGCCTGCGGAAACGAGCTATAAGCACCTCTGCAGGAGTACCTAATGCATATTACACGCCAGGTGCTTGTTGATGTAAAATTCAACCTGGAATTACAATATGATCAGAATCGAATCAGATTTGACATTAATCTATAAGCGCCGTGTGGGTCCTGCAAAACCCACCAACATGTTGAATCTCATACATCCATGTCAATATTTCATGCCCCTCAAGGTTCCATTATCTTGCTTTAGGACATGCCTATCTATTTTGTATGATAGTTGGAGTTTATTGATAGTCTCCGAGTTGCCAGACCACTCCCAAAACATCGTATGGCTAAATTTTCAAATTGTCAAAGATGACAAGTCATTTTACGAACACTATTTTACGTTTTCTGAGTTTCTAGTCGAGTTTGACAGTACAGGATTTTTCAGTGGCATAAATAGCACTCTTTTGAACGAAAATTCACCTCCAGAATATTCATAAATAACGGAAATTGTGAGAAATCTCATTATGACGTTCTATTTAACCCGGCTAATCTTAAATGTTCTATGAGATTCTGCGTGCATTGCGCCTAATCAGAACCTCCAAAGAAGTGAATCAAGTGAAAAAACAGAACACCTACCCGACTCTAGATGGTCTCGGTTTCTATGAGTTAACTAGTAAGTGAACTGTGTCCACTTCTTAGGATTGGCCTTCAGTTCTAAGGAAGTCGATGTCCAGCTAAGGGTTTGAGCACGAGATTCATATTTCGATGAGCTCACAAGAAACGCACCTCAAAAGTTCCACGAAATCAATGATTTCTAATGATTAAAATCTACTGTCGAGAGGGGTAACTTTAGAACAGAGATGGGGAATAACTTTGGGATAATCCATAGAAGAGTATTTATCACAAGCGGTTCGTAAGACAGGCAAACCTATCACTTTAATACATGGTTGTCTGGAAAGAGGAAACTTCTTTGGAACAATCCATGGAAGATGTTATCACATGCGTTACATGAGAAGCACTTAGTGATTGAGCTCTAGGTAGCGCAGAATCGGGTTTCAGAATCTTATTTTGTAGAACCCACAATGAATTGTGGTTTATTAATCGAATTCTCAGAATTTAAAGAAGAATGTAGAGCAGTACATCAACCCACTGTTGAGGATTCCCTAGTAAAAATAAGTGCCTCATGATCATATATGAACATGTTCCCAGCCGAACTGTGACCATCTATGACCATCTATGACCTGAGAAAATATTATGTCTCCATGGTTAGTCATAGGTACACAAAACTAACTCGTAAATGGCCGCAGGGTATTGTAATCAAGTGGTTGTACATGACATTTTCAATATCGGATGGAGAGCTAGCAGTTGGAGCCCCAAGCGCGCTTATTTCGAAGCTTCGGATTGAGAAACATTTCGAGTTGGCAATGAAGTGCTTCATTTCCAACATGAATTCCTAGGATCAAGTATGGAGACCAATCACGAACTATGACTCCGGCCTCATGATCATAGGTGGTCATGTATGACCACAGTTCGGTCGGGAACATGTTCATATATGATCATGAGGCACTTATTTTTACTAGAGTTCTCACATTATACTCTCACTGTTTCAAAGCTGCTCCATTCCGTTCCAACTTTGGAACGCAAATTTGAGCACTCATATACATAGTCTCAATTAGAGAAGTCCAAATGGATTTCATTAGTTGCACAATCGGAAGCTGAAACTGTAATCTTTTGTTTGACCGCAGATGCACTACATTTCTGATACGAGGCGTACAAGTTACAAAGGGGTAAAAATACGATTTTTGTTCCAAAGTTACTCCCACCTGACGGCATTTCTGTAAATTATGATGGAGAATCAAACTAACGCAACCTTATTCTTAATCATGTTCAACTTTCGTCTCAATTTTTGGCAAATTTTCAAAACGGGCTTGATAATAATTCGACGATGTTTGCATACTCAATCGAGTTGCATTTCACGGCATTTCATGATGTGATAATTTATAGGGCTTCGTCATCGGTCCTCTTTTTGGACAAAGAAATTCCGAACAACGTAGATATGATTATTGAAATCGGATAAAGGTTCAAAGGTATAACTTGATCCGGGGTGGAAAATATCTTGATCTTTATAAAGTTGCAATTCTCTGTCTGACCATGCTCGACTGTTACTACTTATATTTCGTTCATCCGTGTTGAGTCCAAAGCGACGTAGGCACTGGATTTAGAATATTTTGAAAATCAACTTTTCCAAAATCAGGGGTGCTTGGTTTTAAAACTAACATCGTAGAGTCTAACTAAAATAATTGAAGCCAAAAAAATTAGTCGAGAATATAATTAGACTCTGATATTCAAATGAACTTCATGATAGATAGACATCTGAAAAGAATCACAAAAACCATTTCGAAACGGACACAAATTTAAATGTCAAATCACGGCAAAGAGCGGAGGTATACGAGAAAAAGAGTGTTGATATTTTTCGTGTGCTCAACGTGTTCATCACTTTGGTAAAATTGCAATGTCCACATCCTGGTTTTCGGCTCTGGCTACAATTACAGAGGGAGAAAGATAGACTGAAGAGCCAAGGGGGGAAATTGAGGCTGGAAGCCAATGACGGGAGAGTTGGTTTGGCTTTAAATTTATCGAGCGAATTTTCGTGCATTCCAGCCAACGAATGTGCATCCTCTCATACATACAGACATACATATACATGTGTAAAATCTACAACATACATACACACCACACTCGTGATCTCTTTTCTCTCTGGACGGTTTTATTTTCCTTTATCTCACATGCGGTTGTACATTTCCTCCTCCTTCTTCTTCTTCTTCTTCATTTGACTGGAGGCTAGCAAGGCCCGGGAAAGAGAGTAGGAAAAAGATAGTACTAGACGTACAAAATCTATGCTATATATACATCTAGGATAAAAAAAAAGTAAGAGAGGCCGGAAATCGAAGGGATACTTGGCAACGGAATCGCAAAGTTGCAGCACGTACGCGGAAATCGAGTATCCAGGCCGAGTAGTGCAACTCAGGCGTCTGTGGCGGCATTTTCAGAAAAGCAGAAGCAAAAGCAGCTGGAAGAGGCCAGGAGAAGAAGGAGAAGAAGAAAAAGAAAAAGGCAGCGCTCGAAAAATCAGCCGAGGCACAATTTGCAGCGCTTAAAGATTAAAATCTGCGAGTGTATGTTGGCGCCATGCAGCGCGCGTGTGAGCTGGGCCGGAAACAGTAAAAGAGAGGAGGTGGATGAGTGGAGTAAAAAAAAAAGTCGAAAAGCTCGTTTGCCGAGTAATTTTTCACGCTCTAGTGGAATACTGACGTATGTATGTACAGAGAGGTACGTTTATTCTCGTAATTCATCGATTAAATTGATCACCCACGCGAGAGCTTGCGTCTTGAATGAAGAGCTCTTTGCAAAAGGAGCATGCCAGTTGCGCAATCAATCCTACATACTTTATATTCTAGCTATTATATTGAACTCTGTAAATGTGAATTAATTAATTGTACCACACGAATATTGGAATTGAATTCAATTAATCGAGTGAGGATGGGTTTCATGGGTAGATCTCATGAGGCCTGTTCCTGCAGTCAAAACCGTACAATGAATTTAAGTCAAAATATTAGATCTAATCCTCCTCAATGGAGTATATGATTTTAGAGCTAAATAAACGAGGTGACACGTGTTTTTTTGTCTATCCCAGATCGATTTTGCATCGGGGTTATGCGAATTTTCCAACATCGAGTCGAAAATTCAAGTTTTGGTGAAATTGGCATTTTTGAATCGGGTAAAAAATCCAGAACTTCGATCCCAATGGGTCTTTCTAGGAGAACGTCGATGGGTTTGATCGAACACAACCTGTTCTTCTAGAAAAAAAAAACCCTATAAAGCTCAAAAATTCGCATAAAATTTCAAAAAGTGACACAGTGATGGAAACGGAAAAGAATGCGATCGCTGAAGAATATAATTTTGTATCAGCTTGAATATTCTTTCGGCTCGTTCTACATAGGATGCGCTCAGCGCGGAAGCGTACGTGCATACACTTGGGCTCAAAGCATTTGATGCATAGGGAATACCATGAAGCAGCCTAACCAGTCGTTTTCCATTTGGAATTTCCACAAGTGAAGAGTTGGTTGATGATTGATGGGCCCCGAGAGAAATAATCGAGCCGACAAATTTATTGTTACGATGTTTCCCAAAGAACAAATGGAGAAAAACATCAGCGGTGGCCACGCGAGCCTTTTCGGGAAAAAAATAAAAGTTGAGCAACGTTTTCGCGATTCAGTATCCGGATTGGTGACCGCTCATCTTGCTCTTGCCAAGTTTCTGATCCCAAACAAGGTTCCAGTCTTCGCAAGCTACGAGGGGTGGTCACCAATCCAAATACTGAGTTGCAAAAATGTTGGTCAACCTGGATTTTCCCCCGAAAAGGCTCGTGGTACCGCCACTGCTGGTTTTCCCTATTTTTCATCGGAAAACACGGAAGAAATTGTTTTTCTGACTCAAAGATGTCCCCCAGAGACCGCCATCAATCAATCTCATGAGTCCCGTATTTCACCGATAATGAAAGAGCGGGTAACTTTTAGGGCGGTCAACGCTGATCCTTTTCTCTAGTTGATTGTGGATAAACATCGAGAAACTTGAGTTTTTGGCTCGATTACGTCATTCAGAGCCCACCAATCATCAACCAACTCTTTCCTTGGGGAATATCTGAGTGGGAAGCGACTGGTACGGCTACTTCATGAAATTCCCTGCATTAAATGCTTTGAGCACAAGCGTATGCGCGTACGCTTACGCGCTGAGCGCATTCTATGTAGAACGAGCCTTTGAGATCACTTGAAGCATCCCAAATCCAATAAATTTGGTCAAATGAGTGCTCAAAATTCTTTGGAGACGCTGAAAATTATTTTTCTGAAAAGAAATTAGAATGACGAATTATCGTTGAATTTTGGTGACAAGTCTTTTGGAAAGATTTAAATATTCTCCCCAAGACTATCATAATATTATGTAACTATTCGGAGGTGATGATTTTCGGGACCTATAGCTAAGTGTTGTTTTTTTAGTGATTACAATTCGATTTAGCAAAAATAATAAAAAAATTTACTTTTTTATTTGCATGTACATTCAAATTAGCCATCTCAAACATTTTTACGCACGATATTTATTGACAACAAGGTGCAATTCATCAGAATCTAATCAATTTCGACTCATATAGGATGTATTGAAACTGCAGCCAAATTTAAACTTATACACAAGAGCATTTCCAAGCGGGACACAGAATCTCGTACGAAATCTCCACGTTCACATCAGGGAATTGACATCGAGACCAACCAACCTCGCAACTAAGGTAACTGTGCCTAATTTGCCCCCATTCCCTAATTTGCCCCCGTTAGAATTCTCAAATGTATGCACACGCAGACCCTGCCGCGCATTTTTTTCACGATTGTTACGTTAAAATATGAGGGAATAAACGTTCTGGACCTATCCTAAATGACCCGCGCATTTCTTACAACAAAAAAGTGGTTTTCGGTACTTTCGACTTCTTTTTTATTAGTCACGAAAAGCTATGCCAAAAAAAATTGATGTGATCAATTCCAACGTACTTTAATTCATTTTCTTTGTCTTCGTCCCAACTTTAGAATGCTCTTTGCAGAATTGCAAAATTCGATTTTTAGCCGATTCTACGCCCATATCACTAGAAAAAGTGCAGTGTTCCTAATTTGCCCCTATAGTCTTTTTCCAAACTCGTTCCATTAAGGCGATGCGGTCACCGTGCACCGTGCACGCTGAAAGTTATTCGCACTTTTATCAAATTTGCTTGCGATTTGGGTGAAACGATGAGAAGACCCGCGTTTATTATCATCTAATTCGAGTTCGTCTTCTCATCGTTTGGCTAAAATCGCAAGAGAATTGGAGAAAAGTGCGAAAAACTTGGGCGCGGGCGCCTCCTAACCTATAATATAGGCACTTTGTAATTCCCACTTTTATCCGATTTTCTTGCGATTTGGGCGAAGCGATGAGAAGACGAACTCGAGTTAGATGATAATAAACGCGGGTCTTCTCGTCCTTTCACCCAAATCGCAAGCAAATTTGATAAAAGTATAACGAATGACTTTCAGCGTGCATGGTGACCGCATCGCCTTAAGATGCATCAATTTACCTCAAAGACTTTAAAAGGGGGTAAAAAAAGCTACAAAATGAGCTAAAGTACGTCTTATTTGGAGGTTTGGGAGCCGAAATATCCCAATCATACGAAAAACCCGTATATGAAAATAGGCCTTTTTTCCACGTGGGGGCAAATTAGAAACAGACTTGAAAACTCGCAAAAAATTTTCTTCTGCAAAAATTAAGATATCTCGGCTTCAATATGTTGAAATTGAACGTATCTTAGCTCATTTTGAAGGTCTTGAAACAAGCTTCAAAATGAGCTAAAATACGTTGAAAAATATAGAGATGAGTTGAAATGGCGAGCAAAACAAAAGTAGTGGGGGCAAATTAGGCACACTTACCTTGTATACAATACACCGGAACATATAACCACTTCGGCCGCAAACTCCCACTCCCAATTCAAAGTATGTTTAAAAAAAAAAATAGCGCCAAGACCGTCCATAGTATCTCCCTATGCCCATAAAGCTCGCGACAGCACGCGCCATATACGCCGCCAACGCGTTACTTATGTATATTGAGAAAGTATATAGTGAATAGAACACGTTGGTCCAACAGATTATTCAGAAAGCAGTAGTCAAAACAGTAAAAAAGATTTAATCACAAAGTTTCATTCACGATTATGGTTATAAATCAGATGGCAATGGCCAAAAAGGTGAAAACACAGAGAAAAGTCGCTAGCAATACGAGACGAATATGCAGCGATATAATATGGTGGGATTATAGTGGCTACCACTGAGTACAGGGACACGCTTTGAAAAATTGATCAAGCGAAAGAAAGAGAGCGTCGCTTGGCACCAATGCAGCACGCGAATAATACAGTGGCTGCAAGACTATAATAGGCAAAAATTGTTGCACGCATCACTGAAAACTACACGATTTCTAACTATATATGTATATTGGTGTAGAACAGACAAATATCTTGCATACCCCCGAGCTTGCATACGCGATAGGCTAATTAGGCTTGTGTTCCAAGTTTATGTAGTGTGTAGTTGTGCGTATGTGATATAGGTATATAGAGGGTGGAGGATTATCCGACGCAAAGTCGGATTATATGGTGCTGTGTTGCTGGTTGTAAAAGGGGTTGCACTTCTAGTGAGAGTGAGCTTATTTATACGCGCCTCTTCCATATGATACCGCAAGAAGAGAAAGCGTGTGAGATAGTCTATTTGTATAAGGTGGCGAATTTGAATTTGCCGCGCTTAAGTTTTTGAGAGAGCTTTTTCAAATTTATATGCCTCGAATCATGGATATTGGTAAGTTCAATTTTCTGATTAAGGTCAGTGTACCCAACTTGCCCCCATTAAGTCATTTTCTTAATAATTCTGGCTAATCTCAATATTTTCCAACGTACTTTAACTCATTTTGAAGATTGTCTCAAGTCCCTTAAAATGAACTAAGATACGTCCAATTTGGATATAGTGGAGCCGAGCTGTTTGAATTCTCCCAAAAGGTGATTTTTGAGAGTTTACAAAAGTGTGTACCCAACTTGCCCCCATTAAGCCATTTCCCCAACAACTCTGGTCCATCTCAATATTTCCCAAGGTATTTTAGCTCATTTTGAAGCTTGTTTAAAGACCTTCAAAATGCACTAAGCTACGTCTAATTTCGAAGACTTGGAGCCGAACTGTCTCAATTCTTCCGAAATCAATGATGGTTATCGGCGATAAAGTGTTTTTATCGCCGTGCACGCACATGTGGAGCTTTTCGGTGGTTCGAAACACTATTTCTGACCCATTTTGACGTGATTTTGACGTGATAAACACGTTCTGAGTGGTAAAAAAGTCGTTCTGCACGCCCTTTCGAGATAAACATATGGGGGCATGTTAGGTACACTGGGGAACAAGCTGAACTGTCCACCAACAGCTCACTTCACGATCTTTCTGTCTCTTTTTTTTCCTACCTCGATTCATGAGTGCGAGTGAGACAGCGCGATGTCGAGCTTGGACAGTTCAGCTTGCTCCCGAGTGTACACTCCGATGTTGGCATCCTTGTTCACAAATCGTCTCCGTGTTTTGCACATAAAACAGCTCCATATCCAAACTTTGCAATTTTCAAAAATGGATTTTGAAGTTCTTGAAACAAGGAATCGAATGCGCTAAGGTATGTACGTCAAAATTGGTTGAACTCAAAGAATTTGGCACCGATTTTACTGAACGCAATTCCCTCGGTGCTTTCTTAGCTAAGCAATCACGAAAAATACAAAAATCACTTTAGATTTTCTACAGAACACAGGAATGATTCGGGGTCGACGCAAACTACTTACTTTCTCATATTTCAACATAACAAGGGTGAAAAAAATTGCCGAGAGACCAAGGAGTGCCCATCCCCGAGATCGGCATATGGGGGCAAGTTGGGTACACTTACCTTATTTTATTTTCTTAGTGCAGACTATGCGTTCACCACAATATTTGAATGAAAAGTCTTAAAAATTCATCTAATGATTAACCACGCGTCGCGACGGTATAGTTTGATGCATGAAATTCACGAGGTCGTGACATTTTTTGTGAAATCTAAAATTTGGAAATGGCAATGCCACAGTGATCAGAATCTGTGTTACCAAGTTACGGAAAGGCAATCATTTGGAAATCAGAAACGCAGCCTCTGAAAATGAAGGAAACCAAAATTTCGAAAAAATGACTGGAATTCTTGCCATTTTGATAATCAACCGTCTATGCATCAAAATTGAACCAGAACGGACACTGCTTACCCACTGATACCAATCCTCCTCCTATTTTCCTAAATTTAATCAAATTCTTATACCAACATAAGAAATTCAATTCACAATCAAGTAGCACTCTTTGAGTACACAACGAACCATCAAGTTCATCGAACACGAAAAAAAATTTGTCGAAAATGCCGCTAACACTGAAACGACAAACCCTCAGAAAGAAGAAAATTCTCTCACGCTCGAAAAGCCAAATAGAGTTCACCATTTAAGAAACTACCCACTTTACGATATAACTTCACGTCACGGTTTTATAGCGACGTACAGCCTGCTTCACCCCTATAAAAGTAGCAGCTCGTTTTATCGCTACCACAAGCTCACCAAACGCCTAGCCCGTGAGATTTTTTTTCATTTTTCATCGTCACCCGATTAAGCGACGTCTGTTAGTTTCAGTTCTATACTACCAAATATATCTATACATAAAACCTCAACTTCGAAGCTCACAACTTGACGGATATTTCGTGCCTCAAGCATTCGATATCATCGGCCGGAAACGAGATATTGTCAAAGTAGTATCTTGAGCAAAATAAGAGAGAAGAATGAAATTGACCTCTTGCGACGATTTCAAGCTCTTGTAGAGCTTGCAACAACAGAGGAACATTGACATAGCGATATATATATAGCAACCTTGAGTCTCTGGGATATATGTACATATATAGGAGGAGGCAAACGAGCATCTGGCAGGGTTTGCATCTTTCATTTGTCCATTCTACAATGTACTGTATCTATATATCTAGTCACAATAGGAGCTTTTTCATATTTCACCTGAACATTTATGAGAGTAAGTATCAGGTGCATCCGATGCAAGAATGCTTTACACACTATCTCATGGGAGAGCTTCGTCACTCTTCTGTATACTATTCGTAGATAAAGGAGTAGTGGAGTTCTTGAAATGGAGACTCGAGTTTACTTTGTTTCACTAGATTTTGAATAATTGATGAAGTAAGCGAGTACCGTGAGATGTTTGCGAATACAGGTCCTTGACTCATGAGATGGTAAATAAAATGAGATTCTTCGAATAGTCAAGAATCTAGACTAGCTACTAGTAGAATATATGCTTCTATGTGTGTAGATAAAGAAATAAGGTAACTGTGCCTAATTTGCCACCATTCAAGTTTCCGTTAAAATATGAGAAAATAAACGTTCTGGACCGATCCTCAATGACACGCACATTTTTTACAACAAAAGAGTGGTTTTCGGTACTTTTGACTTCTTTTTTGTTGGTCTGCATTAAAAGCTATGCCAAACAAAATTGATGTGATCAATTCCAACGTTCTTTAACTCATTTTCTTTGTCTTTGTCCCAACTTTATAATGCCTCTCGCAGAATTGCAAAATTCGACTTTTAGCCGATTCTACGTTGATATTACTAAAAAATGTGCAGTGTTCCTAATTTGACCCCATAGTATTTTTTCAAACTCGTTCTTCACTCCATTCGAATACATCAATCTCACTCAAGAAATTCAGAAGGGGGTAAAAAAAGCTACAAAATGTGCTAAAGTACGTCTCATTCGTAGGTCTGGGAGCCGAAATATCTCGATTATAGGAAAACCCCGTATAATCTCATGAAAATAGGCCTCTCTTCCACGTGGGGGCAAATTAGGAACCACTGTTGAAAACTCGCAAAAAATCTTCTTTACCAAAAATTAAGATATTTCGGCTCCAATTTGTTGAAATTTAACGTACCTCAGCTCATTTTGAAGATCTTAAAACAAGCTTTAATAAAATGAGCTGAAATACGTTGGAAAATATGAAGATGTATTAGAATGACAAGCAAAACAAAAGTAGTGGGAGCAAATTAGGCCCACTTACCTTAGAGCTGAGGAGTAGATTAGAAAGTTATGTGAATTTTGATATCGCCAAAAAACTATCATTGATCCAAATGGAATATCTGAATTTTCTATATAGGCCAAGAACGCTAGAATATAAAAACATCGGAATCAAATGTATCGACTGAACAATTGGAACAGATTCTAGACGTATATAGACCTAATAGGTCTATAGACCTAATAATTTATTGGAATAATCGACGAACTATTAGTGATGTCTTATGGAATTGAAAAACGATTTTGGCTCGAAAAATCAACATTGATTACTGTTCAGGTCACATTTGAAATTCTGAAATTAGGTCACATTTGAAACGTATGCACAGGTTCAATCATACGCTCTCATATCCATTCAAATAAACGATTCATTTTTTCGAGGAAATTCGTTCTTATCCAGACAAATCAAAGATTTTCATAGCAATATATGTATGAGTAAACTCAATTATTTCTTACCATTGCAATACTGGATCATAATGGATTCTCGAATGGATTAGTATATCATTATTTTTACTACACGTGAATCGTGCTGAAAGATACGTACTGGTTTATGAATGATACTGTGATTCGTCTACTATTACTTCGTATTCTCGTTTGAAATAACTATGATTGAACTACGAACAAAAACAACGATCCATGATCAAAGTTTCTGAAAAATCACAGTGTAAGTAGTAGAATCGATTTGCATCATGTAAATCATTGATTATTATTCATCTCGGATGATTATGTACCGACAAAATAGAAATCTTCGTTTCGAGATCATTCCAAGATATCGGTATTAGCGAGGGTGTTAGATATCCCATTATTTTGATACGAGTACAAAATTATCTTGATAAGTGAGAAATAGATATGAAAGTCTGATCTGAAAACTCCAATAGTCTCACGATAAAGGTCCAAGCATGCATTTAGACGTAATAAATGAACGGGCCCTCAGAACTTCAAATGCCAACGCCAATCATCTGCGCGGGATTCTCTATCGTGACTCATCTCATATCATTCCTTTGTGTGCGTTGAGTTATTGAGTAGGCGCAACTCGCAGGAGTAAGTTTTATAGAGTAGGGGGCAGATATAAAGGAGCAAGTTGGTGCACGTAAAAAAATGCAAAATTACCGCTCCCGATCCCGTGCCAATTCCGTGTCGAACGATATGCAGGAAAATCGTGTGTAACTGGGAAGAGTAAAAGCTCTCACATCACAAGTCTATTACCAACTAATAGCTACAATACAACGTAATTCTCAGGTAAGATATAACAGTTATATAACAAGTACACAATAATGAGATCCGTGTTTTCTCGTGAAAAATGAAAGTGTTTCTATATCAGTAAGTTCTCATATCATTTATACATGCAGTCTGCTAATTGTTTGATTAATCTCAAGACAAATTTCAAGAACAGTATCACAAGTTGATTATGATCTCTCATTAGATACGTGTGTGGAGAAGTTGATCTAACATCGGTCATTATTTGTAGTATGGTTCTTACCATCTCCAACACCATATCAGATCTTACAAAAATGATCCAAGATTCATACTGTGTGATACTATTGTTCTTCAAAGATGGAGCTTTTATAGTCAGACTAAACTTGTATTGAGTGCCTCAGAATAGATCAACTTCCAATCTCACGAGGGTGCAAAGTTTCATGTTTCTCGTGGCTGCCTACCATTGAAATTAGATCTCCCAGGAGCGGTTAAATAAGTGAAACTGTAGAATAAAGAATACTGACATGATCTATCTATCCAATATAGGATTTGATTTTAAAGAACACATATCCAGGGTATCATCCCATGGTAATAACCCTCCCTCAAGTTTTTGATTTTACTCTTAACAGCAACCATCGAAAACAGGATCTCTTCTCAGTTCACAGTTATGTTGGAAGCTGAGAGAAGCGATTTCTTATACCTATGCTCTGAGAATCTTGACTTCATCACTTCCTTGTTCAAAAAGAAAGAACGCCACAAACTTCCAAAATGTACTAAAACTGCGGAAGAGGCTTTGAAAGAAGGCAATAAGCTATTTGTGCAGGAAGAACACGATCATCAAGCTCATGCATCAATTTTGATGTGTTATTGCAAAAGTGTAGCTTTTGCGTTACCTGATTCTGAGCAACTACTTTCAGCATATATGAACAGATCTGCTTTCCTTATGCACATTTACAAGTTTAAAGAGAGCTTAAACGATATCGACAGAGCATTGAAATTGTGCAAATGTAATGAGTTACAAAGAGGAAAACTGTTATGCCGCAGATTAGAGTGTTTGAAAAAATCTAATTCCTCTGACTATGAGGAAGTACTGGAAGAAATTGAAGTTTGGATTGAATCCATAAGAAGTGAGAAAAACAAGTTGCATATTAAAGCTTTATTGGATAAAGTAAAAAAAATATCTCATGGAAAACAACACAACCCAAAAGATGAACAGAAGGAAGCTTTGGTTTTTCCCCCTAATGCTAACAGAGTTAGTCCTACCTCTATTGCGATCGAGTTTAATTCAAAATATGGCAGGCATTTGGTGGCAAACCAAGACTTCAACCCAGGCGATATAGTATTCATTGATAAGCCATATGCTACTACAATGAATTTGCAGAAAAAGTATACTCATTGTAATTATTGTGAGCAAATGACCTGGTGTGGCATACCATGTGATCACTGCACTTGGGCTTCGTTTTGCTCTGAATCTTGCAAGAGTCAAGCATGGGAAAATTATCACGATATAGAGTGTTCATTTGTACCAGATGGAATAAAGCCCTATAAATCATGTGAAGAATCCCACAAATACTATCATCATTGGATGAAAATGTTGATTATTGGAATAAAACGTGCTGGCAATATTCAAAAACTCAAAGCTGAATTAGAGTTACGAGATGAACTTGGAGGTAAGAATTTGAATATTTTTCATCAGATCAAGTTATTTTCAAGTCTTACCCAAAGTACCCTGCCAAAAATGGAAAGCATACCTTCACTGAACTAGCGATATCTTCGACGCCTGTTATTCGAACAATTTTTTAAGAACTGTTTATAAGGTAACTCTCGCTCTAAGATGAACAAAAATTCTATCAAATTGAGTTTTTTGTCAAATTTTCTCGAATTTTATACCAACAGATTGAAAAATTATCCCAATAATAAGTTTTGATTAGTTCTATGATCAAAAGTACAAGGAATATACCTGAAAAAAAATCTGAAAACTATACCATTATCTAAGATACCAAAATTTCACAGGAATGGACTTGAACATTTTTCTCACATGCTAACGAAAATATCGTAGTCCGTGGATACCCTTCTTTCCCTATAATAAAATAGAGGAAAAAATTTCTCGTGTACCACAAAATTTCTTTATGCTATTCTAAAATGCTTAAGCATCAAAGGGTCAATAGCGGATATTTCCTATTTTAGATACCTCCGCCGAGGTTCATTGTCACAATGGATACATGATTGAATATAGTTTTGCTGATGTGGTGGTTCTCATGAGTAAGACTAATGAAGTCTTTGATCGCAAATATCTTCAAGATCTTAGCTATCGGTACATGCTAATATTTTGGGTCTTTTTTGTGAGGAAGAGTCCATTTTTTTCAAGATTCAAAAATGTCAAGAAAATGATGAATAACGATGATGCCATATTTGTTGGCTCTTTGTTGATGAAATTTATGAAAACGAACCCACAAGTACTTGGCTCGGTAAATTCCATATATTTCCTCAACCCCCATAAATTCTTATCTCTATATCTAGTGAACTTGATTATATTATATATAACCTTTTGTGGCAGTTGAATACATATGATTCATTCATCGTCAAGAAACCTAGTAACCCAAACATGCCATGGGATGAACGCACTGTCTACTCATCACCTTTCAATTCTCTAATCAATCACAGTTGTTATCCAAACGTTCATCGATGTTTTACCAAGTATGGAGAGAGTAAAGTTTACGCTTTACAAAAAATCAAAAAAGGAACACAGGTAGATTATCTGCTCTATTATACTTTGAATCTTTTGTATACAAAACTACTAAAAAATTCCAGATTTGCAAATCGTATTGCGATATGTTTTGTCTCATGTCCAAGAGTGAGAGACAAGAATATCTCAAGCTATATGGGATTGATTGTGATTGTCCAGCTTGCATCAATGATTGGCCATGCGTTCCCGATAAGATGAAGGTAAAAAAGTTCGCAATAGAACATGCAAATAGCAAAAGATTAATCAAAATTACATTTCATTGATTCTTGATTCAGGATGAGGATTTCGCAGCCATGGAAGGAAATGAAACAGTAGTTCCCTACACCAGATCGAGGCAACTAATTAATACAGTACTTCGACATAACAAACAAGAGTATGGTCAAGAAATTTTGGAGGAAATTAGTGAGATATTGGCCGTAGCTATGGAACCATTAAGAGTACCTTCAATTCTCACATGTTATCTGATCATAGCTCTGCACAGAGTAATTAAAACAATCCATGATCAGGAAAAGGAAGAGTTACTCAAGAGTTGTAAGAGACAATTCTCGTAAGGATTACATAATTTGTGTCATTCTTACGTGTTATGTAGAATAAATTCCATTTTATAAAACCGTCAAGAGTAAAATCGCAAGGACATAATTGGTCACCCTCGAGAAGAGCCTCCAGAAAAAATTAAAGAAAATTGATATTTTTTTATAAAGTATCACTCACGACATATATAATGCAGGCAGCCTTTCGTGAGCTCATGGGACCAGATCATCATTGATTCCATCATATGATTTCTGATTCTCTTCCGTAAATGGTGAAATGTACATCATTACATATCGAGATAGCTCCAACGCATTTTTTCCATCCTAATCACTATTCACGAAAAACTATAAAAAATTCTCATTTCAGAATTCAATCAAAATCAAATTATATCGATAACAAAATCGAAGATAACAGCAAGTACAGAATTTCAAAGAATAAAAGCGACACACATATGTAATCAATTATAGAAGAAATGGCAAAAGGAATATCCTGTATCACTCTTGTCATCCGCAATGGCCAACCTTTAACCGCGTCTTTTCAATTGTAATTTCCGCATCTCATTAACTCGGCCTCAAAACATTGCTCTACTCGCTGCTCATGCAGAACCTCTCCAAAACCGACCCAAACCCAAACCCACACATACATACATACAGAATTCAGTAAGTATCTATCTATTTTGCAATAGAGTAAAAGCAGACCCACACGAGCAGTAATACCAGCAGCAGCAGCAGCGGTTCACCACTATACGCAGTATATAGCCCATATATACCAACTCTGCAAGCTCCTCTGCCACTCGTCGTCCACAGTATAGTCGCAATTCACCACCAACCCTCTAATACTAATACACTAACAACTACTACCATTTTATATATTATATATACCATTATTATCACAGATGCAAAAACAGAGTTTGTAGTGTAGGACATCCAAGCTATATATACGTATATATATATATATATAGAGAGAGAGAATTGCGTATACCTGTCAGAGCTTGCGAGAGCTTGCAGCAATGGCAATAAGCTTGAGAATTGTAGAGAGACATAATGTATATACTCTTAGTATCCTAAAGCTTTTGTGGAAAAGGTGGAAAGAGGAGTGAGGTGTATATGTATGTGGTGTGTATAAAGGAGTCGAGAATAATCGAATAGCCAGTGAGGTTTAATCGAGCGTAGATAGAGCTTTGAGCTTGCAGAATATAGTATAGCAAACGTGGCTGGAGGGTGTAACACTTTACGCGAAACCAGCCGTGACCGATAGAGCGACTGCAGGTACGGGACACCAAAACATGTACTATATGGATGGTAGTGTGATGTATGGGGAGGGGGAGGGGGGTTAGTAGGGGGTGAGTGATTAAAGATGATAGAGTGGGTGGAGACGAGAAGTCGAGGTGTAGAACTGTAGTCTGATACCATCATTAATTTTTGCAAAATGATGATATGGGAGGAAAGTGGAAATTAGAGCTTGAGAGCTTGATTTACAGTACAGTAAATACAAGGAATTGTATACATTTTTTAGGTGACGGTGAGACGAGTGTCGTGTTGTAGATAATATCAAATAATGTTGATATATTTTACAACGAGGATACACTAATTAAGGTGATGAGAATCGGAGCACTGCTTAGTATCGGGTACATTAGGGGTCTGATAGATTCCCAACTAATGAATGCCTGTTGTTATTTTCTTCTTCTTTTTTTAGCACAAGATTTGATATTCAGTGGTGGTATTCCTGAATCTCGAAATACATCTGGTTGATGGAAATCGAAGCACAAACCATGAAAAAATTGAGGGTTGAGTAATGAGAAATGACAGATTCTGGGTCTATTTCATTCTGATAGGAAGATTTAATCAACATCAAGTATAGACACAGAAAAATGATTTCTCTCGAATAATTAAGCACATTCATCCATCAATAACCCTAATTGTAGGAATGATAGGAAAATCCGTGCGCCGTTGCAACGGTGCTTTTGGATAAACTTCCACTACAAAATTTTAAAATCTGTTCTTGAAAAGGTATTATAGACTGACATTCTTGTGATCTTGATGCTTGAGTTTGCTAAAGTTCAACTTATCGTACAAATAATTTCTATTTTAAAACATTTTCATCAAATTAGTAAGGAGTTAGAAGAGCAGTGGGTGTGAAGTATTCCTTATTCAAATCAATATATGTTAATTTCAAATAATGAGATACCGATGAAATAACATTCTTAAGTCTTATCAGTGAATAATACTGTAATCATCCCAGGTGTAAGAATTTGTACGTATTCTCCCACCAAGACTTGAATTTCACATATATTGTCAAAATTTAAGTTTACTCAAGGATAGTTTTGATACCATACGACGACGCTACGATAACGGGCCTACAGTGTTATGATTTGGGACTGATCAATTTGTTATAATTTGACTCTATAGAGTCTGCCTATAAAAATAATGAATTTGGATATTTTCCAAAATCTTGCACAGAATATAATACGTTTTTCGATCGATTGTGCGCAAAGCACTGCTCGACGCACGGCAGTTTATACATTCACTTTACGCCCAGTCGATCGAAAAACGTATTCGATACTCGAACGTGAAATTTTTTGCTTTACTCGGGATAATTCCGACCCTCGCCACGGCTTGAGCCTAAAACAATCGCTCAAAAAGCAAAACCAAACATTCCACCCTCGAATCGAAAAATACTATGTCCATCCATAACATTCAAAAAGTTGGGACGAACTCAGACTTGATACTGCGTGTCGAAAAAAAACGTCTAAATAATTGTTGATGTTGGACCTGAACATTTTCTCATCTGAAAAACCTGCATTTTTCAGAAAATTTTTATAGTATATTACGCAACAAGTGCGAGAAGGTCAATTTCCGCACAAGTTGCCAAACTAGTACGGAAACTTTTCGCACGTGTTGCGTATACTATTTTTTGCAACTGTGCGCGAAGTTGTAATCAAATGCACCACTGTCTGAGCAAGATTATCTCGAAAACGAAGTTTTCAAGAAAGGCCAAATTCAGAGGGATGACGTGACATCATATTTTGGAACTGTGCGTGAGTGAAAATGCATTAGAGCGAGAAGTTACATTCACGCACACTTCATCAGTGCGTAAATGTAAAACTGTGCGAGAAGTCATTCACGCATTACTTCTCGCACTGTAAATAATGAAGTCTCATTTTTTTACAACTTCGCGCACACAGTTGCAAAAAATGGATTACGGTGGGTACTCTGATATTTTTTATGACTCAATTTGATTCTGGGCAAGGTTAACCATCGATCAAACTTGACTCATGAGATCGGTCGTCAACCTTGTTCACCAATGAATTTTCCAAATACATAATCTGATTTTGATGAAAGTAAAAAGGCACTCGAAAAATTGATTCATAACATCACTCTCTTGGTTGATCATACTGTTCGAGATATCTTCAAAGGCAATTTTTTCCAATGATCCTAAAATTTATTCTCATTTCCATTGAATGCCAACCGTCCTAGATTCATCACAAAAAAAGACGCGCACTCAATCATCAATGAATCTCAATTTACTTCAACTTATTGATGTGTTTATTAACTGAAATTAGAAATTCTCCTTGACGTGTCTACTTCCGCGACGGAAAGCTTCATTTCTATTTCTATCCAATCCATTTGAACTGATTTAGATCTATCAATGAAAAAAAAAGAACAGCAACACTGTTAGAGTCAATGGTTTGAGAGGGTCACGTATCCCCAACACATCCCTATACTCAAGCCAACTATTTATAGTCTATCTCTGCCAGAAGTAATAGCCCTGGACTCTTTTTCCAGAACTGAAAGAGACGCAGAACGAGCAGTGAATACTTGAAATATCCACATTGACACATTGCTGCCATTGAGGTTTCTCAAACACATCAATTGATAGCGATTTATTGGATTCTAGAGGAAATTGATAATTTTGTTCTTCATCGTGATATAAAATATCTGAGTTGATTCTAAAATTGATTTTAAATCAGTTACCTAAATTTTGAGTGAGGATATGTGTGACCATCTGTAAAAAAAAATTGATTATTTGAATCGTGTAAGAGAGATGGTCATGTCCCAAACATCGTTGAAAACAAAGAAATTTTTTTGCTACCACAAAAAAATCATTATGGTAAACCTCGAAACCGAACTAATACCTCCTGCAAGCTCTATTCACATAGACCATTTTAAGCCTGCAAGCACGAGATTTTCCAATTTCAGAGCTTTTGTTCGTTTGAAATGCGATCGCGGTGGGGGGTATAAAAAAAAGCCATTGTCATTCTCTACAAAAATTACACCACTCGAAAGAGGTCGAGAGAGAATTTGAAATGAGTTTCTCGTGTATACGTATGTATAAATAAAAGGGCACTTCGAAAAGAGATGCGTTTCCTAGACGACCGGTGGCTGCAACGATACGAGAGTATAGTTCACCCATCAATAACAGCACTTTCGAAGCGTATACATCGTGTACATATATGTAGGTAAGTCTACGTACGCATAATCGAATCAATGTCGAGGGCTCGTGTATGCAACCAGTGACATTTTTAAAATATGATTTGCAATTCTAAGGAAATGGCTATGTGTAATCAATTTTGGAATTTTATGTTGGAGTTGGAATTTTTCACGGAGTCTTCAGATGAGCTCATCAGAAGACTCCTTCACCTATGAATTAATCATTGTTAGAGTGGGAATTATAATAATTCGGGGACAATTAATAAGAATTCTGACTTCATAATGCTTTGGTAAGTTTACAACATTCCAAAATCTCACATTGAAATGATTATCTGAAGAATTTATCTCACAAGATTGAGTACTCGAAACAAGATTGAACCCTATGGTGGGTTTACACGAAAGAAGATTCATGTGACTCTAGGTACTCAGAGAATCATTTTCCAAAGCAAATCGGAATTTCTGATCAGTGGATTTGGGATTAAAATTATTTTCACGATTTATTCATATGAATGCTATGAGAAAGTTCGTTTTTTTCACGGTTTTTCGTTGTCTTGCTGGTTTTTCCGTCATGTAAGTCGGAAAGGGTGAGTTTCATCGAAATTTGTGAAGAATTGTCTTTTGTAGGATATTCAAGAATCTTAAGAATGATGTGCTCACGTCAACAAAAAAAACTAGATCCACCAAAGGTAGTTTAAGCAACCTCAGGAAAAAGTCGGAGGAATCTATACATTTCTACGATATTGTTCTCTCATCTCTGAGAATCTCACAGCCGATGTACCCCGTATTCGAATACATAAGAATAGTGTATCTAAGCCGCTTAGATACACTACTCATAAGAGCGCACTCTTTGGTAAATTTTAAAAGAAATCAACCAAAAAGGATTCCCCACATTATTCAATAAAACTCATTCGCCTTTCGAGAGGTTACGAGATAACTACGAAAAAAAATATCGTGAGAAAAACGAACTTTTACGTACCATTTATAATGGAAAAATCGAAAAACTAACTTCATTCCAAAATCCACTCACAGAAGATTTTGATTCTTTTTGAAAAATGATCCTGGAGGTACGTACTTAAAATCACACCTCAGGGGGATTTTTTTTTCGTAAACCTCCAACTTTTCCGCTTCTTCGACTCACTACGACCCTCGACCTTTCTTATTATTACATCATTTCAATAGCAATCTGTGTTTCCTTTCAATATTTGTGAAGATTTGTTCGTGCATGAAATGGTAATTTTGTGATGTTAAAGATAGGAAGATTTATTGATCTCTTGGACACGATGCCATACAAAAGTTGTGCTTTTCACACCGATTAATTATGCTGTTGCCTGATGGTTATTCTCTCGTTGATAAACGAGTGATTAATATTCATACATAACTAATATTTGATTTTTCTGTTTCATTTTCATGTTAAAGCATTTAATTTGGCTCAAATTAATCGTGTGAGTGCATAGTTTTCACATTTATCCATACACCTCTGTTAAAGCCCGGTTCAGAACCCCGTTGCTATTTATAATATTACTGAATGGGAAAATTTGTGAAGACAAAATCCATATGAAGAGTGAATAATGAGTGTTACAGAAAAGTGAAATGATGAATAAAACTTTCTCGGGAGATCGAAAATTTTCATTGATGTAGATTACCTCAAAGACGGCCTAGGATTAAAAATGTTGGTTACAAAGTGATCCAAATAACATGAAATGCAAATCAATTGCAACCGTGAAATGTGTAACCACAACCGCATTTTTGACGACAGTATGAAAATTCTACGTGTTGGGCGTAATTGTAATTTTGATTTTGTTGACAAGGTATATCAATCAGTAACGGTCGAATCGTACCAAATTCACCGGCACAATGATTTTGGCGTTCCGGCGTTCCGGTACTAGACCAATTGATCATAGTAGATCATCTCATGTAGAACGATATTCATTCAAACTTCGAAGAATGATATCAAAAGGGTGATTTATGCATCGATATGAGATGTCTCGCCACTAAAATCATATCCATCAAGACTCGAATTTCAACGCAATAGAATTGTAATAACAGTAATATTTAATCCAAATATATTTATCATAAGTATAACCATCAAGTATAGGAGTACAAACAATCTCATCACTCATAGCCAAGAGATACAGCTCTCAGTTAATCATATCTTTCACAAACATATCCGCCCCCCGCATCCAAATAACTCACATCCGTCGTCTTCTTCCTCCCTCGACACACACACACACACACACACACACACACACACACACACACACACACACACACACACTCACACTCACACTCACACTCACACGAGATTTCACAAGAAAAATCTCATCCTCTATTCTCCTTCTTCGACGAGCCAAAATCAAATCCGTTCCTCATCATCAACACCTCACGATCTCGCTATAAAAAAAGCTTACCAAGCTCATCAAAGCTCCCTCCTTTTCATCCTAACCTGTACAACACATCACAGTCAGGCAGAAAGGAGTAGTAGTCGTGGGAGTAGTAGTAGTAGTAGTAGTAAATATACAGAGAGAGAGAGTAGTAGAGCACAGGGGCTGTTTGATCAATCCATTAAAGCCGGGTCACGAAAGCTTTGCAAGCTCTAGAGACGAGTCAGAGTCGGCATCGTTAGATATATTCTCTTTCTCTCTCTCTCTCTCACACAGTTCCGTTGACGTGCAAGCCTTGCAAGCTCTGACTTTACTCTCGCAAATATCGCATGACTAAAGTAGCAGAATATAAGCCTCCAAATGTATTTTCGACAATTGTTCCGACAATTGTTCCGGCCTATTTTCAAATCATCCCCCGTCTCCCCTACATTTACACATACATTCATACATTGACACCTCAGAAGGTAATTATTTTCACCTTTCAAAAGCTCGTGCGCAAGCTCTAGCTTATTCACTTGTAACCTTGAATTCTCACATCTGGTTTCAAGTATAACAAAAAGCAAGAGGTTTGGGTAAAGCTTGCAAAAATTTTCACGCTCTCAGATCCAGCTCGTGTTGAATTTCAATCGCAAATTTCTATGTACCTCGGAATACAATCAGCTATAGCTATAGCTAGCTAGTTCACTCGCGCGTTCGACAATAAATTATGCAATTATGTTAATCCGATGGTATTAAGGTGGCCTCCATCTCCCTGTGGTGAGTATATAAGCCACTTCACGAGGCATGGATACATATTATACTACTATATATTACAACTACTACTACTACTACTACTACTACATACGAATCTGCTTCTAATGTCGAAAGCTTCAGAAGCTTTTACTTATTTATATAGATATGTATTAGTTGAATGGAAAATTCAAACGTGGGTGAATTATGGTAGCCGAATATCAAAAGTCAGAGAACGGAGAGGTGCTCTCTCTTTGAAATCTGGAAAATTCATTAAGTATGGCAGGAGACGGTGGAGATGATGAATTTTAGTGGCTATCTATATATAATCTGAATGTGTGTGTGTGTGAGTGTGTGTGTGATTTGTGAATGTGTGTGTTGGTGGCCAAACCAGAACGGACATTGAAGGTTTACTATAGAATCTGTTGTGACATCCGATGCTACTAGTGGTCCTATCATTCATAATATAGGTTACTATTTGAATATTTTGACTCTACGGTGATTCGGATTATGTTTTCTGCACGATGAATGCTAAAAAAATAATAGCGTTAGAATAGGAGACCAAGAATACCGCCGATTTGACAATTTTTGACAATTCTCCATTTTCTAGTCGTTAAAAATTGTACCAAAAAGATCATGCACAGTTCAAACTGAAGGCTGTAATTTGGATACTCTTTTCGTCCTCATCTTACTTTCGAAATTCTCTTCTTTCAGAGCTCCGAGATCTAATGTCCATATGATTTATAAGCTAATAAAAGGAAAAGAAGCCAAGAAATTCTGATTTGCTTTGATGCCTCTTTTATTTTGATTGGCTTGCACCTACTCGTGTTACCATTCAGCTGGCTTTTATATGATGTAAAAGGCGGTAGAAAATCTAAGAATAAATTCGAAATAATTAATACATCCCATTGGAATATGTAAGAACACATATGGATTTTTTTTGTAGAGGAAGAACCTCATATGTAAGGAACTCAATGAATCTAATGACTACTTTGATTACAAAATTGTAGTAGAGGCAGGGATATTGTTTTTCCCACAGCGAGTGATATTTCCCGGACAAAACCGAAGGCAAGGGTCGAAATGATCACGAGAAAACGCTCACCAGTCTACCCCCTAGTGTCGAATTTTCTATCAGCTGTGTCGTGGGAAAGAATAAGATCGAAAAGTTTTGCGGAGCGGTCAACATTCCCGAAAAGAAGAAGGGAAATCTTTTCTTTATAAGCCTATGATAGCTCGGTACCTATCAGTCCAAATCAAACGTTTGCTAGCACATTTCCTAGGATTTCGAATGAGTCATACAATGAGTTTAATTTGGTTTGGAATTTTTGAGGGGACCCGAATTTACGATCAACAAAAGAATAATAGGAAGGGGCAAACTAGGCATACTCGACCTTCAGTACGTCATTCCTCTCGGTTTGCTTATTTCGGACAGTGAGAAAACTCTTTTCCCGCGGAGCGTAGCATAAAGAAAAGTAATTCTGATACTTCGTTCGCTCAGAATTCACTTCAACCCCCAAACGACTATGCAAGCCCGAAGGAATGATAAATTTTGATCAGCAAATAAAGACTATATATCAAATGACACGCTGGGTCAAAATGACCCCAGGCTATTTTCAAACATTTTTCTATTGTTGAAATCGTCGAAGACCGCCACGCCCTATTTGCCTTCAGTTTGAGTAGTCAAATATCGGTTGGTACAGGTGCAACGCTAGTCTCGCCCTCATAGCCAAATCAGACGTGATTTTGGCTGGTGTCAGCCTGACCCCAGTGTGTCACTTGTGCAATCGAGATCTGGTTTAACGCTTATTTTTCTCTACCGTAATTCGACTGCTACCGCACGCCATTTACCTCCAGTTTGAAGTCACTGAGTATCAGTTGGTGCACTTCTGATGTCCGTCACGTGTGTAGTCTCGTGTCCATCAGACGTGATCTCGGCTGGGGTCAGTCTGCCCCCAGTGTGTCATTTATACGCATCAAATATCATCCGGAGCCTCCAATGTACACTAGCGTTGAAGGTTGCGTTTATAATCGATTCTTTCGTTTTTCATTTCATCACTGTTCAATAAACGAGTATGTTTCCAATTAACTTTTCTTATAGAATATAAAGTCTTAATTCCCCCCCCCGTAATTTTCAAAATAAATATCTATTTTGAAAGGTTGGTCATTGATCATAGGTGCATCTTGGAGTATAGCATTGGATGCGAAGTTCCACCGAATTCCATTTTTGTATATTTAATAGGGGAGCAGTTGTTCATTTAGCAGTAAAAAAGCGAGTTTTTTCAAATTTTTGCAGAATTTTCACACCAAATATATTTTGCAAGTTTTCGATGTCGCGATCCAGGCTCTATAGGTCATTGCCTTGTTTTGAGGGCCCATACCCATGACTACAATAAAAATTTCCCAAGGCGATATACCTGGTCCAGTTCGAAAGCTATCGAATTCTCGACTTGGGGTCAATTTGACCCCAGAATGGCATTCATGGTCGTTTTTGGAAGTGTGTCATTCAAGGGTCAATAAACAACTGTGAAGACTGATTTTTGATCACTGATTTGTTTTGGACCTGCGTATCACCTCGAGTATCTTGAAAATGTTTTTGAACACGGATTTTTCACATTAGAGTGGTTCCATGAGTGTTGTATCAATATGAGATACAATTGTAAAATGTTTTAAAATATTTGGTGAACATTTAAAAATGTTTGGTATGTGTCGACTGCTGGTGATAATTGACGACCGAAATATAAACGATTCCAAATACTCGCGTTATAGGTAGTTTGTTGACAACAAAAAATACCTCAACGGGAATGTTGTAGAATCCGTGACGATTTGTCTGTCAAACAGATTGTCAATGCTTTTATTGGTAACTTTTCTGGGCTATAATTCAACAATTGTGTCAACATCTATGATATTTTGACCCTAAGATGTGCATTGTATCTTCGAGATTCGAACTCATACATTCAATCTAAACTGATTGATTTTGAGCATTGTTATGGCACGAGATCTACTCAATCTTTCAGAATACCACCACACAGTTTTCAAGGTACAAAGAAGTCGACATTTCGTCGTTGTATAAAACTATGGAATAAGCTTCCAAACCATGTGGTTCAAAATCATGATAGTCCCAATTTTAAGTTTTTGGTGAAGAACAACATTGTGTCTTCATAACCCATAGAGATGGAAATTTTGTTGTTAGTTAGAATTTTTCATTTGCTGGATAATAATTTATAATTTATTTGATAATTATGTATTTCCTCGATAATTTATATCTCTATATGTTGTTATTCTTATCTGAGATGATATTTCTCAAAGAATCTTTATATTATCTATGTACATAGGGCCTTGTTGCCCGTTCGATTTTCCTAAATAAAATAAAAATAAAAATAAATAAAACATCAACAGTGCAAATCAAGAAAAAATCACGAAAACAAGAGTCACTTTCTTGTTACTTTCAATGGACGAAAGAAGAAAAATCAGAAAGAACCAAAAAGATTTGAATTTTACCGCCAAGAGCTTGCGGTCGGCTATAATACAATACTCGAGCTTTCGTATATTGGTAAAAGTACAAGTGTTGCACAGACGATGGTGGTGGTGCAACGGCTGTTGGAAAATTTCTTGATGTATTCATATCCGAGCTGTTTCAAGAAAGATAGATATGCAATACGCCTTACATATATCCAATACAAAACAGTTTAGCAATGCATGTGAAATGTGGAGGCCGACTCGCAAAGTTTGATCCCATTATGATTTGCCTAGTTTTTTTTTTTTTTTTTAACGCGAGATACATATTGTATGTTTTTATGTATCTATGTGTATCTACAAGTCTGCAAGTTTTTATACTATATATGTGAAGAGAGAGAGAGAGAAGGTTAGCTTTCAGGGTGGATAAAATTTGCATATCAAATTGGTTTCGTGCCACCACCGACTGCACGACTAACGTTTATTGGAAAACACCGAGGAGTCTAACGTGACTCAGACCGGCACAAAGCTCTGCTCTCCCTATTTTCTACGTACATACATACATAACGATATACCATTCCATTAAGAAATCTCACATGACAGATACAGAACTTTTACATACATCATAATAATGAGTGAAACAGAAATTCATACTATACTAACCGTCCATTCGAACAAGATTTTACTCATTGCCCAATTTCAAAGTAGCCCTCCTCCTCAGAGACACAGTCTATCCGATAAGATAAATTGTTTTTCTTATTCCTAATAGATTTTGGAAAGGAAATAGCTCTACGTCGAGACACGAGTACATAATATTTATGACATTCAGGCTCATTTCACCCAAATAGTCGCAAATCACCATCAATGAATCTTCCTTTTAGAAAATTTTCTCCAAAACTATAAGTACTACATACTTATACCAACTGTGTAATTCTAACGTAAATAAATGCCGTCGACGACCCACATGGCTTTGCGCCAATCTTAAGGGATATATTCATTACAATTAAAATACGTCTTGATTCAGAAAACAAAAACCTGCAAAAAGACCAGAAAGCGAGAGCAGACGACATCGAGCTTTGCAGAATCAGAGGGATATGGAGTACGCGAATCAGTTGAGACAGATTTATGATCGCGACATGTGGCGTCACGTAACTATATAGGTACTAAAATATATAGTGGGTAGGCCATTATGCAGAATATGTGGAGAAAAATATAGACAGATTGTGTGTTGGTGTGTTTTTAAGGATTTTTAATTGCAAATTTCGTTGTGGTCAAATTCCTTTTTTGTCTAAAGTTTGGTCATTGAGTAAAGATTAGATTGAGAGTGAGGGTGGTGTATTGAAGATTCCAAATTTCAATTTAATAGCAAAAGGGAAACTCGAATTCCGGAACACAATTCTTGCAAAAATTTCTTGTACATTTTAATACCTACTGGAATCATGAAAAATCCAGAATATCTTAGTCAAATCGTGACTTTTGTCCAGAGATTCAGACAAGAATTAGCACAACTTATATGGGCCTACGTCCGATAGGTATTAGGCACTGAACTGCCAAAGAATTTTGACGAAGATTCCCACGGACTTCCAAAACCAGAATCTTCTTTTTTGTTACAATGCAAGAATTTTATGGTGTTGATCAGAATAGTATTCAGAAATAGCCGAGCGCCATGGTTTAATTGGTGTAGAATTTCATTTCCAAGCTCTTATAGTAATGCTGATGAAACGTATCCAAATTATAACTATATAACCTCAAAAATATTGCAAAATGCGAAAAAATCTTGCACAAGGTGTATTTACCAGTAATAGGGATTTAAAACTAAGTTTACGATCAATTTTTTTCCAATTTCCTGGGGTGAATTAACAATTAATTGAACTGTTGTATTATATTGCATTGTATTTTATTTGTTCCCAACTTACACTTTTTCGAGTGTTTTTTCGTGGCGTAGAGGCCATTGTCATATTCCTAGGTTTGAGTCATTATTCCAATTTTCCCTAACAGGTGAAAGCGAATATTTGAGCGGACTCTCTCAGAGAGCAAAATGATTCTGAAAGAAGTCAAAGTTGCTCAAAATTTGAGGGTGAAAGAATTAAATTACTTGAATTCGAGACGTTCAACTTGACAAAAATCAACGATAATACTCCTTCAATACCATCGAAATACTCTAAATAAAAGGCGAACTTCAAATCCAAATCCGCTGGCTATGACTTTTTACCCAGGGAATTTATTCCTAGTAAAAATTATAAAAACATGAGAAATGTTTTTGTACACAGTGATCTGTTATTTATCTACCGTCTTGACACAAGTGCGATAACTGCATTGCATTTCATCATTACATCAAATGATTGAAATTCAGAAGGAAAAAGATTTTTCTAACAGGAAATTACATCGAGACGAAAAACTTACACTAGAGATGCTTAGCCTACTTCTGAACAAGCAATCTTCCACGAAGTTAACTCAATTAAGAGAAAAAAAAACAATTATGCCGGAAATTTTAAATCGAGAAGACAGTTATGAGATAGTAAGAGTCAGGAACATTAATCAAATGAGTAATTATTTTGCAATCGATGATGTACGAAGCAAATGAAAAATCTCGTACTATGAAGAAAAAAAAGGATAAGTATGGACCGACCAATAACAATCCGTAAACAACCGTTGAACAGTTTGAACTACGCACACGAAGAACGGAAACGTGACATTGAATGGATTTCTGAATACTAGTATAGCCGCAGTGAAATCGTTTACGAGGCTTCGCATAATCTATTTTACCCAAGCAGCATGTTATTTAAGTTGTACCTTTACCAGAATTACAACAAAGCAAGTTGCAAATCTTGAATATTGAAACTAGAAAATTGTCAATCCTGATACACGAGCAAAATTTTATGATAAAAATTTGGATCCACATTGAATTTTTACAAAGGGACTAAGCGGTTAAGCATGGTGAAGTGGACCTTATCAGGTATGGCCCCGAAACTATTTTTCCCCACTTTCTAACACCAAATGATGGGGAAAGCAAAGGTTCATAGGTCCCAAAGTCGCCCCTGTTTTCTACGGCACCCTAGAAACCCCTCTAAAAAACGCTAAAAATCGATGTTACTTCTATCAAACCGCATACTGACGCATTTCAACGAATCGATCTGAAAATTTTTTGTCATACTCTTGAAATGTAGGCTATCATAATGAAAATATTCTCATCCCGACAACTCTCGATTTAGGCCTTAAAAAAAATTCTTCAAAACTTCAAAGTCAATTTTCTCATGTAAATTGGAAAGAACTAGGTATGTTAGAAAACCATTGCATCGTGTTTACCAGGTTATTTTGCATCGAAAACAGGTATTTTTGGAATTTTTTAGGTGGTGGAACATGGTCAAAAATGCAAAAAACCATTTTCAAAGCGAATTTTGATTCAATAATTTGCATCTTCTGCGCATGCGCGTCCTCCTTCATCTCTGAAAGTATTCTTAATCGATAGCTGATGCAATTTCCTTCAAAATGACCCCTTGAGGAGGTCGATCTGACGCAGTAAAACCTGAGATCTAGCTGGTCCAAGAAATGAAGAAATCCAAGGTATCAAATCCGTGAAGCCGTGGCTCCTTCGATGGGCCCGAAAAGTGCGAATTTTGAGTCGGACTATTTCAAAGATGTGAACATGTGTTTTCGATGCAATTTTTGACGTAGAAACCGAATCCGTGGTCAGTTTTGTTCCAAACCTTCAAGATTTTTGATGATACTTAAAAAACCGACCGGGGGGTGTACGGCCATTTCCAGCCTTTTTCTACACATTTGAGATGCAAAGGTTTGAACTTGTCGCATAGAGGATGCAATTGTGTTTTCCTTTGTATTTTGACCAGATGAAGACGATAGCGATGGTTTTGAGGCACAGAAACAACTCGAGAGAGAGATATAAGGTGCACGATGCAGTTTTCTCTGATGAGATCATAAAACAAAATATAGCTCCATCAGCCCGAATCTGACTCCCAACTCATTCCCAAGCCTCGAAATCATCGGAATCATCTTCAGCTGCTCAAAACATAGAGGAAAACATACTTGCATCTTCTACGCGACAAGTCCAAACCTTTGCCTATACCCAACATACATCTTAAATGTGTAGAAAAAGGCTGGAAATGACCGTACACTGTCCAATCGGTTTTTTGAGAATCATCAAAAATCTTGAAGGTTTGGAACAAAACTGACCACGGATTCGGTTTCTACGTCAAAAATTACATCGAAAACACATGTTCACATCTTTGAAATAGTCCGACTCAAAATTCGCACTTTTCGGGCCCATCGAAGGAGCCACGGCTTCACGGATTTGATACCTTGGATTTCTTCATTTCTTGGACCAGCTAGATCTCAGGTTTTACTGCATCAGATCGACCTCCTCAAGGGGTCATTTTGAAGGAAATTGCATCAGCTATCGATTAAGAATACTTTCAGAGATGAAGGAGGACGCGCATGCGCAGAAGATGCAAATTATTGAATCAAAATTCGCTTTGAAAATGTTTTTTTGCATTTTTGACCATGTTCCACCACCTCAAAAATTCCAAAAATACCTGTTTTCGATGCAAAATAACCTGGTAAACACGATGCAATGGTTTTCTAACATACCTAGTTCTTTCCAATTTACATGAGAAAATTGACTCTGAAGTTTTGAAGAATTTTTTTTAAGGCCTAAATCGAGAGTTATCGGGATGAAAATATTTTCATTATGATTGCCTACATTTTAAGAGTATGTCAAAAAATTTTCAGATCGATTCGTTGAAATGCGTCAGTATGCGGTTTGATAGAAGTAACATCGACTTTTAGCGTTTTTTAGAGGGTTCCTAGGGTGCCGTAGAAAGCGGGCGACTTTGGGACCTATGAACCTTTGCTTTCCCCATCATTTGGTGTTAGAAAGTGGGGAAAAATACTGTCGGAGCCATACCTGACAAGGTCCACTTCACCATGCCTAACCGCTTAGTCCCTTTCAAAAATACAAAATCCATGGTGAATGAGATGTTTTCGATGATTGAAAAATGGTATCGGATGAATGATGAAGGATTACACACTCGACAATGGATATGTCAGAAACACTTTCTATGATGATCGAATATGCATGAACTACTACTTAATGCTTGTCTGACTGAATGATGGATGCTAACGAAAGCTCGATATTACATTTATCTTTGGATATTGAATTAGCCGAGGGACAATTATGTTTTCATGATCCGTCCTCGTCAGAGCCTATTTCAAAACCGATTTTATATAAGAATTTCAACAGCAGGAATACGATTCATTATTATATATCGTGCAAGCACATTTTACGAATACAATTATATGTTGGGGATATTTCTATAAGCCTACAAAACGCGCGAAAGCTGTCTGAGAGCGTCAAGTAAATCCGACCGAGAAAAGGTTTCTAAAAAAAAGCTCTCTCAAATTCGTTCACACGCAAAAAGCTTGATATTTTTTTAAACGACCTACTTTTCATCAAGAATGCCAACTAAGTAGAAATTTCAGTATGCAATTGCACCCACACCTCGAATAACATTTTTTCCAAAGTTGGTTGAGAAATTAAAAAAAAAAAAAAGTAGCTTCAAGAGAACTTTTTTCTTCCACTTTCACAATCGGTACCCATTATACTCACACTCTGTATAACGAGGTAAAAGCTCGTTCAAAAATTGGCGCGAACATTAAAATTTACCACCACTGACATCCACTTTCTCTGTGGGACAAATGCTCATTCCAAATTCCAAATCGCACAAACATTGCTAGATACAGAATCATGAGGTAATTTACCATTAAGATAGATTAAGTGGAACATATGCGCTTCTATCATCATCATCATCATCATCATCATATCATGCTATATAAACTGGCATATTCATTCAGAGAGTGAGAATTCGATCGGGCGTAAACGTCACGAGGATCAAATGAGCTTGGAACTTGTCAAATAGGGACAAAATGCGGCGGAATAATTAGTGGCTTGATCGTGACAAGGTAACTACAGGCGCGAGCGTGCTATCGAATGATTGGAAATTCGCGCGCTCTGCCATCCTCTTGCATGCTTCACAAACCCTCTGTTCAACCACCCCCCCCCCACACACACACGGACACACACTTTCACACAAAATTACACTCACACACACACAAACACAAATGTACACAAAGATGAGCGAAAATCAGCCGATGGGTTTGGTATATACTCGTTAATAAGTGACGTTATCAATTTCACGCTGGCGCGTTCGTTTCCGGAACACTGTATATAACTACTGAGCTTTCTGATAATCGGAATGACGGCAGATTCTCGTATACACATACATTCATGCATACAAACGTTTAATATGTCCGTATGTATGATATTTGCTCGAGAGCAATATTTAGATAATGCGAAAAATTTTTTCATCGTATATACAGGTTGTTGTAGAAGAGTGGCATCAAGGGGATATGTACCTATATACGTAGTACATATCCGATAAAAGCTCATATATACATGATACGAAACATGTGTACATATATATATATATATGTGAATATCATATGAATTGTACACGTATTACCCATTAACGACGGACGAAACTGTACTTGAACAAAAGGGATATGATAGGGCAATACCATACCGTTATACAGGGTGGATAAGAGAGGGGGTTGAAATTTTATTACCTCGCGTTTATGTAAATGTTTTCGCTTTCATTATGGCTGATATTAAATGCGACGAGAGAATTAAGCTACCGTTATGTGAGAGAGCGCTCTCTCTCTCTCTTGGTTTCTGTGATATCGTTGTACGTCACGCGACAACAGCAGCATACAACTGCTAAATAATAATCTGAAGAGTCTTTTTTTTCGGGGAGGGAAGTAATTTAGATACATGGTGTGTTGTAAGTAGTTGAGTAAATTGTTTTGTGATAGATAGTTAGGATTGCACTAGTTTGGTAAGAATTAAATTTTTTGATATTTGGCTGAGTGAATAAGTTCTTGTGATTGAAATTGCGGTCATGCTGAAAAGTATAAGTTGGAATGAAATTGTCATGAGGAATTATCTATCTGAGATTCCGTCATTTTTAACTAAATGGTCTTGAAGACTCGGTTTTGTTGAATTATTTTGAGACTTTTGAATTCGTGTAGGACTCCTTTATGGAACTTATTCTTGAATAGAGAGAAGTATTCGAAATTGAACTCACTGAGTAGCAGACTGATAGTTTATATGGCAGTGAAGTTTCTTGAACATGGAAAATGTTTTAAGAAAATACTGTAAAAAATATGCAGTGGATTCTCAACCAGGGTGGTTGAGTCGATATTTGACCGCCACGCGATTGAATCTTATCTACATGGTTGTAATTCAACCATAATGTTATTAAAAATTTTAGTTGAAATTCATGGAATTTTCTACATTGCAGGAACAAATATCAGCGGCGTCGTTGAGAGCTTTTTGGGACAAAAATCCAGGCGATGTTCCGGTGGAGGTCGCTCTGTGTTAAGAATTTACACCTTCTTCATTATGGGTGTAATATGGGTTCCATGAGATGGATAGGTGGTGATCTTTGGACGGCATTGATAAAAGGGTTTCGGAATATTCCGATTTTCCGAGAAAAAACCCTCTCCGGCATCGAAATCCCCAACTCACGAAGAACACCCAGGGGTTGTGGAACACGAATTTTGCTGAAACTCTGGGGATAGTCTCCGTTTACCACCAAAAGATGAAACCCAGGGCCGCACTTGTAAATGCACAATCATTTTCAAGCTGTAGCTCATAACATTAGCATTACGAGTACAGCTATATATATCATTTTTGAGAATGGGCCCATATGGGCAATGCTAATGTCATGGGCTATAGCTTAAAAACAGTTGCACGCACAAAATTTTTCGATAAGAATTACAAGAGTGATACCGGAAAAATTATCCCAAATGACCGCAATCGTGGGACGCGCCACCTAATAGGAGCGCCAATTTTTACGGGCATGTAGGGTAATTTTTCCCTTCACCAAGGATATGTTTTCTCCCATGCCACTTATGATGTTGCTTTGTTCAATATTAAAATTACCACGAGTAAGGGTGAAGATGATTCAGCAAGTTTCAAATGGCTCCATCAGTTTGGGATTCGACCTCGAATCAAAATCCAGGCATATTCATCAGAACGAGTCAAATAATGTACCTCTATAGGCTCCATACCGAAATTTTTGTGAGGTTAGGTGAGATGAGGCGCACCCAGCTCTTTATACTGGTACGGTAAAAATTACGCTACAAGTGCCCACAAAATTCACCCAAATTCACCGCACTTTTTTACCAAATTTGATACAACCTTTCACCTGAAATAAAATTTACCAGGCAGTATGGGTAATTTTTCTCGACACTCAACCGCAATAAGTAGGCTGAAATGTCAGACGTCCCACGATTACCCTAACTGTGCCTGTAATTTTTATCGAAAAATTCTGTGCCTGTGGGCATTTGCAAGCGCGGCTCTGGGTTTCATCTTCTGGTGGTAAAAAAAGACTATCCCAGAGTTTCAGCCAAATCCGTGGCCCACAATACCTGGGTGCTCTTTGTCAGTCTCTCTTTACCAGGATTCAGATTCCTACCTAGGTTTTGGATATTCATCCTCCTTAGTCTGAGCCTCCAAGCATGTGCCGATTCTCAAGACTTCTGAGTTGTAGGATAGGATGGCTTGTTTAGACTTTTCATTGAAACATTTTTTTCGACCACAATCTCCAGCTCAAAATCAACCATATCGATTGAATCTCAACCACGGTGGTTAAATTGTCGATTCAACTATGTGGTTGCATCTCATATACATAGTTAAAATTCAACCACAATCTAGTTGAAAATTTTGGTTGAAATTCATAAAAGTTTCAACAGTGGAACCGTTCACCTCGACTTTCTAATTCAATAGGTGTGAACTGAGATCACATTTCCGGAAATAGGAATGGTGAACCAGTAGTCGGGTGCAAAATCTCAAAATGCAAAATACAAAATATTTTTCGTCAAGTTGATTATACGTTAGTCTATGATTGTGACGGACTTATTTTGAAGAAATCGAATAATCTAGGAATGCAAAATTTTGCGTTGAATGAGAATCCACACCGAGAAATGAGAGGCCCGCTTTAAGGCCAATCCGAAGCCCAGGCACAACCGCAACCACACACGCACCGGCGTACTTTCGGCTTGCGGCTACACGCAACGATTCTGAGAGCAGAATATTTGTTTATACGTTTTTATTGGTATTGAATGTTTTACTTAGATAGTATCCCACCTTCCAAATCTCACTTTATGAAGCCATACAAAATCTCAAAACATTCTGTTCACTAGGGAACGAGCAAAACGTGAAAGAAATACACGGTCCAACGCGGCGGTACCTCACCTATTCCTATTCATTACTCAACAACGTAACATTTTCAGCCAAAATCAGAAAGCATCCCGCCTGTGTACTGAAATTTCGATCGAATGAGCCTTTCCACGTCCAAAAATTCGAAATCTAGTTCACAAAAAACGTGAACGAGTGTGAGCGTCGAGCAGAGTACCTCGCTTAGTTAGCTAAAAAATCATGATCCTCTTGAGAAAGAATGCCTATACTCCGACGTGAAATGGCTCATTCTATTGAAAATTTGATGATGCTCCACCTGAATTATTTATTCTGGGAGAAAAATAAAAGTGTCAAATGCTGTGAGCAAAAACAATCTCTCAAGTTATCCGATGGCATGCATAGGCCAATCGAAGCGCCATCTATCGGACAAAATATCTGAATTCTCTCCGGACTGGCTTTAATCCCTAATTGTTTAATACACTACATACTAGCTCTATTGCCTCCTTCGCTATCAATCGTTCGGCTTGTGAATGTTCTTGTCAAATCAGACGCTCCTGAAATGCTTCTGTAGCTCAAAATGATATTTGTAGAATGATGGGCAATAAGCGGTCAACACTGAGAATAAAATATTGCCGTCGGAACAATACGACTGTATTGTTACGTGGTATTGCTGTCAGACCAATACTGGATTGTCACCACAGCAAAATAATTTTGTTATTGCACCAATCTGGCACGAATAACCTAAAAAAATCGTTGGATTATATTTGTCCTTTTGCGGTACTATCCCGTGCTAAAAATTGGTAGCTTTTGTAGCAAAAGAACCGTAATATGACTCTTAATCCATTAAGTATCGGGGCATTCGAAATATACGCGTTATATTTAACTATTCTGGCTCTAATACCAGATCACCAAACCGTTCTGATAGATTGATGTGATGACAAAATCGGTATTGTTCTGCAGCAAATACCATTTTGGTCGTACGACAATACGCATGGCCGTACGACCAAAATTTTTTTCTCAGTGAATAATATTGAGAAAAGGTTTTTCATTAAGTTCGAAAAATTGGCAAATTGTAGATCAGTAAGTTGGTCAGTCAGCCCGACCCACAACGCACGCGGCCATGTCATATATCTTAGCCAGATTAGACTGAATTAGACCGAACTATACTAAAACACGCCAAACCAAGCCAAACTACACCGAAATAGACCGAATCAAACCGAATCAGACCGGACTACGGTAGTAGTACAGTAATTCTAGTGCGCTTACTAGTTGGTATTTGTGTGGTATCAGTGCGGTCCTACTGGTCCACGTGGAACTTATGCAGCCCTACCGGTACTAGTATGCCGCACTAATAAAACCGTACTGAGCCGAACCAGACCGTATGAGACCAAAATAGACCGGACTAGACCAGACCATCCATCCATTCACCCATCGACCCACTCATGACCCATACGGCCACCCATTTACTTCACCTCTTTCACCTAGGCAACCCGGTACGCGGGATCCGGACGGACAAATTCGGGATGGGCGTTTAGTTATCATAATTTCAACCAATAAACCCAGCTACGGGGTGATACATCTGAAACCATTTTCAAAACCAATTCTCTATAAAATAAACTAAACCATACCTTCGACGTCATCTCTCACTGGTTTGGACGTCCCACCGCACATCCGCGGTGTTATATCCCACCAGTCCCACCAGTGAGCTGTATAATTAATTTAATAAACCGTCGATTTTTAACGTCCTCCAGAAAGGTTTTAGGTACTCTCTGACCCGTGAAAACCCTCACATTTCTTCCAACATAGGGTTTAAAAACTGGGTAAAACTACTTCCGGGTTAACCATATACCTGACTAAATAGGGCCGATTCACCATGCTATAACCTGTCTAGTCCTTTTCTAAGCTGTAAGATAATCCAGTATTTTAAGGTTCCTGGTCCTCGGTAGAGGGACACTTTTTCCAAGCCATATTTCCCAATCCCGTTTTCCCCAATTCCATTTTTCCCAAAACAGTTTTTTCCTTAAGCTTTATTTTCCGAATGTTATTGCCAAAGCCAGTTTTGGCAATATATTGATTGCTAATTTTCAAAATAAAATTACTATGTAGAACATCATTGAAGTGTGGATTGGGACAACCTTCAGATTACATGTAATTGTTTAAATCCGAATTTTTCGGGTACATTCGTCACCAAAATTTATCGTATCCTAAAATAGTAGTGAAGATGGCAGAAGTTATTTAATCAGAGGGAACGGTCTTACTCAAAATATTTTTTGGGGATTTTTTATACTCGTGTTTTTTATGCTTCTGATATTGATTCCCTCAAGATTCTTGACTGTACTCCAACAATGTTGGGCTGTAACGTGAAATTGTGAAATCATTCTCACACTTATGATTTTATTGGTTTCATTCAAATATTCCTTGAATTGGAGATTCTTGGTACACGTGCCTTTATGCTTTTGATATTGATTTACCCAAGCTTTCTGAATGTACTCCAAATGAACACGATCTCTAGAATTTACTCTCCGCGAATACTCTCATTGAGAAAAAAGGTCATTGGCAAAAGGACGATTGAGAAAATTTTCCATTGAAACTCGTTAGTTCGGAAATTCTGGGTTCGGAAAAGGCTTCCCACTGGGGACAGTAAGACTGGGAAAAATTTTCATAGGGAAAAGTGGTTTGGAGAAAGTGTACCCCAATCATTATCCTCTTTTGACGACATAAAATAGCTCGTTCCGACATGAGGGTAAAAAAGTATTTATTTTGCAATTTTCCAATGTTTGGGTGCTTACAGAATTGCAAAATAAAGTATTCGCAACTCGTTCATGAGGTTCCCCGCTTCCGAGCGACTATTCCGACCTTCGCTTGACTTTCAGGCCAAAAACTAATCCTTCAGGAGCGAGGTATAAAACTCGGTGCGAAGTGTACTATTTGCATTCTTTGTAAAGATGCGATTTCCCAACATTTTTTCGATTTTCTTCCTACGCACATTACACGGTGGATAAATATGGTTCGACACCAGCGCAGGTTGGTTTTTGCATTGTCGTGAGATACATTCGACTATCTGTTTTGGCTCTGACCATAAAATATACCACGCAATGGGCAAAACCCAATATTCCCGCCCTCGTATCGGAAAGTACTCATTTCTATCTTGTGTGCAGAAATTTTAATTCTTCGCATTGATTTTTAATTTTATTTTCCACACAGTTGATGGAAGATTCTATTTTAAAGAAAAAAATTTTCTCGGAAAAATGTAAAAATTTCTACTCTCATGTAACTACCAGTTGACTTTGTAAATTTTTTGCAAAAACTGTACATCATCAAAAATCAATCGAGCAGAAAAGCAAATACTTTACGCATCAAAGAAGCACCCAGAAATGTCCATAGTAACGATTGCAAAGATCATTTGAGGTTCCTCAGTTCAAGAATTCTTGAAGCAAAAAGATACACAGTTTGGAGGAATTGGCAATTAAGAAAAAGTAGCCACCCTTCACTTGAAACGGAGAACAACAGCAACAGCAGCAACAGTAGTAGAAACAGAAACAGAAACAGCAGCTCCAAGGAAAATCTCATAAGGGAGGAGAACACCATGATCTTTAACAGGTGGCAGCGATGTTACAGTCGTATACCCAAGAAAAGACAAACAAAAACATCGAGAAGAAGATAGATCGAGCCCGAGGCCAAAAACAAATCCAATACTCGACAATGCGCTATCCAGTTATATATCTACTATACAGAGTCGGTGGAAAGGAAAAAAAAATAAAATAAAAGTAACAAGCTGCGAAACGACTTTTCATTTTTCTTTCTTTCTGCGTATACCAAGGCAACAGAAATTGCACCATTTAGGAAATCGTTTTTCTCAAAAGCATATATACGTGTAATGTTGTACATATAGTAGAATGATAGTATCATAACCGTTGTACTTAATATCAAAACAACCCCCAATAATTTTCAGAATGAATCACGCTCCAGTGCGCATTTAGTGATTTATCTAGGCCATTTGACTGCATTCGTATTATGAGACTGTTTCAAGGACTTTGTACTTATACGCGAAACTCATCTAGTTGCGATACACATAATATATACAACAGTAACTATTGCGCTGAACGGAATTTAATCTTTAATTTTATCTCTGAAATTTCAGTTGAAGTCAAACGAGCTTGGATGCATTTGATATTGCTTTGGGCGAAGAGATGAGAAGAATTTCATGATGAGCGAGAATATTTAATATCATACTGCTTTGTACGAAATCCTTCAGTTCTCACGCGCAAAAGGATTTTGCGCTTTCCACATTAAATTCATCTTTTTTTTCTATTCGTGCGTCATTACGTGGAGTATATGATGGTGCTCGTCCAACAACAAAAAAAGATGCGAAAAAAGTCGTCAGAAATGAAGCAAAGGATAATTATCCTATAAACCGGCACGATTTTACGAATTCCTTCAATTCTCATTGCACTTTGCAGAATTCGTGGCCCTTTTTCAACAGATTAAGACTTCTGTTGGGACTACCAACCATATTGGGTTCCCAACACTTTTTGTTAAGAAAAAATTGTGCTTTTCATGAAACACGAATTTCAGAACGACTTTTTGGGTTTAGAAGGCAGTTTTCCTCCGAATATTCTGTATTCCAATACCCCAAGAAGATGACGTCTGCTTTTACGCAGAAATTTGAAGCTTTCGGATCAATTTTTTTAGGAAATTTGAGCTTTTAGAACTACGACTTTTCTAATCCAGCCATGTCACTCAGATCCGGATTAGCATCCAAAAACCCAAGGGTAAATTGGGCGCAATTATGGAAAGTTCTAAGAAAACCTAGCTGAAAATAAATGATTATTAAAAGTCATTGTAACTTAGATTCGATTCAATATCATCGTACATTAAAAGTGATCATTTTGAAAGAAACTTTCTCAGTTTTTCATAAAAACCGATTTCAAGACTGAATAATGCACGTTCGCTGAAGATAATGGTTCCATCAGGGAATAAAATCCAAAAAAATGCAAAAAATTCATCCTAAATCCAGAAAGGCAGTTTTAAAGATATTTTTTGTGAAAAGGAAAACATTGAGGTATCCCAAAAAAGTTTGGAGAATGACCTTTTTAAGAAAAATTTGCGAGGGATTTTCAAAGAACTTCCCATATGTAAGTCCAACAAGGGGGACCCACGACGTGCGGGTCACCAAATCTCACCAAACTTTTTTCACAGTCTTGCACCACCTAGAGTATGAAGAATCCGAAGTAACTCGATCAAATGGGCCTCCTGTCCAAAGATACAGCTACTGAGATGAGCGTTGCCCATATAGGCCCGTGTTGAAAAGTGATACGTGTATATACTGACAATGCTAACGTTTTTGCTTGTGGCTCTGAACAAAAGGCCCATTTGACGGTGTTACTCTGGGTTCTTCATATTCTAGGTGGTGTAAGAACGTGAAAAAAGTTTGGTGAGATTCGGTGACCCGCACTTCGTGGGTCCCCCTTGTAAGCCAGATATGGAAACGGTGGTTTCATCAAAATTTTCAAATATGTTCTTGGATGGATGAACAGAACTGCGTCCCGTTATCCAAAGTCGGTGCTGATCCGCAACAAATTTTAGTGAAGAAGATTCATATTTTCAAGTCAGATCAAATTTTGCAAGAAATAGTCCAAAACGGGATTTATTTTTGACTGCCTGAGTACGTAATATTTTCTCATATTTTCTCAAGAATTTATTGTATAGATGTTCACATTTTGACTTTTTGGCTTTGGACAAAATTAGGAGAATTCTCTGAACTGCCAATTGTTTAGCCTTCAATTTCCTTAGATTCTTGTGAAAACTGCATTAGAGCTCTAAACGAAAATGAGCACAAACTTCATGTGATAATTATAAAGAACCGAAATTTGTTTCACAAATTGACAAAGTGTGGTGATCCTGCACTTGATAAATAAGGTAAGTGTACCCAACATGCCCCCTGTACCCAACATGCCCCCATATGCCGATCTCAGAACTGGGCACTCGAGGACCTCCCTGCAATTTTTTTTTACGTTTGTTATGTTAAAATATGAGAAAACTAATGATTTGGACCGACCCGGAATGATTTCTGCGTCTCCCAGAAAATATGAATTGAGTTTTTGCATTTTTCGTGTTTGCACACCTAAAAAATTGCCTTTATTCAAACCTCTGCCAAATTGTTTTGATTCAACCAATCTTGACGTACCTTAGCGCATTTGATTCCTTGTTCCAAGACCTTCAAAATCCTTTTTACAGCGTTGCAAAACTCTAATCTGGAGCGATTTCATGAGCAAAATACGGAGGCAAGTTGAAAACGAGGGGGTGTACCCAACATGCCCCCATCCGTCCGATTCCACAAGAGAGCTCCTGCAGTCCGTTGCTGTCGGGCTATACGTTTGTACATCAAACTAGAACCGCTCCTGGGGCTTTTCACGATTCTTTTCAAACTCTTTTCGATCGTATATCTGAGCATTATCTCGCGAGAAAAAATACTTGACCTGAGCGATGTTGTGTCCTACAACTGCGGGATAATTTTTTCATAAATCTGCGCTCGTTGACTCTTATTGACTCGATTTGCGAGTAAGTTGGTTTGCTCATTGTGTAAACCGTAGGTACATCTAGGCAAGCATTGTAAAATTCTGTCAGACCCACTCGCGCGTCGAGAAAAACGCGCGGCTGTTGCTTGCAGAACGTGGGTAATATTTTGAACCATGCGCGCCCGATGCGCGCGCAGGGACGATGGCGCCCGCGCCGCAGTGAGACTTTGCGCGCTCAGATTTTAATTTGTATCCTTTATTATTATTTCTTTGACCCTTACGAGGAAACAATAATTCAAAGTCATGTATTTTTTAAAATAAATTATCGTCTTACTGATCTCTTGCCTTCTTGAATGAAATTTAGCGTGAAAAGAATCAAAACTGAGCGTCTATAAAGATACGCTTTTTCCGTAAGACTTTTCGAAATGCATATTCAATTATTTTGCCAAGCAGCATCTGTCACTGAAGATTCATCTTTTCCAATCGTACAATACGTCACATTCTACCCATTAGATATCGCTCAGACTCCGAAGGCAGACAGCTGTGAGCGTTAAGAATCTTGGCGCCGACTATGATCGCGGAGAAGAATGGGGGCATGTTGGGTACACCCCCTCGCGAACTCCCAAAAAAACACCTTTTGCGAGAATCAAGATTACTCGGCTGTAGTTGGTCAAAATTCAACGTATTTTAGCTCATTTTGAAGGTTTTTTTTCAAGCTTCAAAATGAGCTAAAGTACGTCAAAAAATATTGAGATGGGCCAAAGTTATGGGCAAAATGGCTTAAGGGGGGGCATGTTGGGTACACTTACCTTATATACAAAAACGCTAACACCGAGCTCAAAACTATTACCAAAAATCAAACAATTTGAATCATCGGCAAAAGCTTACGTCAAAATCTACTTTTTACGTTGGAGAAAAAGCTCATCCAAAAGCTTCAACCGCACGCATCGCAAAAGCGCATTCAACCATCCCGAAAATGCATACAGAGAGTAACATCGACGTTTACGCTCTCAATACTTACACACGCACACCAACTCCACGAAACGATTTTTACTGCCCCACAAAGGGCTTGCCCGGGCCCGCGCCCTGAATTTTCCATCACAAATTTGTGTGTAGCTCGCTTATATAGATGCGGATGCATCAAAGAGAATTTTCAGCAGCCGTTAGTTAATCAACAAGCTCGCTCAACTCAACACATGGACATAAAATGGAAAGAAAATGAGTATCTTCATGTATGTATGTGTGTGTATGTGTGCGTATGTGAGGGAGGAAAACAGGGAAAGAGAAACGTAAAGCAAAGCCTGGAGGGCGATACGCGGGAAATTTCCAAGAAGAAAAGCTGCTGCTGCTGTTACTGATGCTGTTGCAAGCTCAGAACAGTGGTGAGCGTTGCCATAAATAGCTGTACATGTTCTACCTCTATGAGGTATGAACTATATATTATTTTACTTGTGAACCAGGGGGAATCGTGTTTAGACCCTGGCAGTGGCGATACACATACGGAAAACTAAAAGTATCTACCGAGATCGTACATCATGCGAATGGGGTAGAAGAAAAATTTATAAGTTTCGGGGCTTTTATAATTGAATGAAAGAGTGGAACAATCATATTTGGTAATGGGAGGATGCATTCGTCAGAAAAGGGAGAGGAAGGGGCATTGAAACGATTTGGATTATCTTGAAAGGATAATATATTGACATAATTAATGATCGAAATTAAAAGAGTGACGACAAATATGCATCATGCATCATGGAAGCGACTGCATTTTTGAATCGGGATAAAACGTTCCTCGACCCTGCAGGAAAGTTAAAGGGGTTTACAGTTACCATATTATTCTTATGGCAGTCGAAAATTCCAGCCTCCATAAGAATAACACGGTAACTGTAAGTTGACTGTAAGTTAGATTTTAAACCCCATTAACTTTCTTACAGGGGATGACTTGTAGTGATAGAAAAATTAATTGATGAATGAAAATCAATTACTGGCCGAAGCAATTTTGAAATGATTGGGTGAGGATAGCTGGAAAATTTGTCATTAACAGACAGATGCAATTGGTACAGATTTTAATTTCAATTTATAGATAAAACCTGAAAATCTCGACACAAAGACCCAGCAGGTAATCATGACACTTTGAAAATATTTGCTGTACTACAGAATTTCGGGATATTTTCTACTGTCGAACAATTGGGCACATTCCAAATATAATGGAGTAAAAATCTTCGGAGTAAGTCTGCTGATTATATTATCACAAAAGAGCAATCCAAAAAATATTAAGTTATCATTGCTCCCTTCCACACTTTATCCAAGATCCGATATTCCATAATCTTTCCTGGCGTAAAACTGCCTTTCCTACGATTCTAAGAAAGGTTCAATTTGCACATCAACTTGGTACATATACGACTCTTCATGATTAATTTTCAGATCAATCTTCCTTATCCCTCAAGATCAAAATGTTTTTTTTGTTCCTCAGCATCTACAAAAAATATATGGGTTCTACATAGCTTTTGACAAGTATTGCGATATAATTATGTTGATAAAGCAAACAATTAGACAATCGAGTAATTGTGCTTCATTTGTCTCAATCGCCTAATTTACCCCTACAAAATATGCTGGCAAGATTGATTGTTCTGTGTAATCAATAATGGTATGTGCATCATTTAAAACAAAAATACTATTTTTGCTAATTCATAATTTTTTGTTAATCATTGGAAGCTATGCCAAACAAAGTTAATGGAATCAATTTCAAGGTAGCTTGTCTTTTTTATGTCTCTGTCTCAACTTTGGAAAGCTCTTTGTCAAGTCGCAGATTTCGATTCCTGACACATTTCTCACCCTTAATACTAAGAAAGTGCAGTGTGCCTATAAAATTTGTCCCCGTAGTCTTTTTTCAAACTCTTCTTCACTTCGTTGGAATCCATTCATTTAACACTAAAAATCTGAGAAAGAGGGTGAAAAAACTTCTTTCTGAGCTAAATTACGTCTCATTTGGAGATCCGGGAGCCAAGATATCCTGAATTTCAGAAAAATCCGCGTATAATCTCATAGAAATAGATCTTTTAATACACATGGAGAAAAATTAGGAGCACCTTTTCGGGAACTCCTAAAAATTTTTTTTTGCGAGAATCAAAATAGCTCAGCATCGGTTCGTCAAAAATGAGATCATCTTGCTTAGTTCATTCTAAATGTCTTGAAATACGATTCAAAATGAGCTAAAGTACGTCGAAAAATAATGAAGTGTGCCAAAACTATGGGCAAAATGGCTTAAAGAAGAAGGGGGCATGGGGTGCACTTACTTCAAGATCGACTGACAAAATTTCAAAATTCTGTCATTGATTTTAAACTAAATGTACCTTACAATCTCAAAATATATAAAAGCTCCAAAGATGTAGGGTTACCCAATAAAATTTCTCAAAAGCAACCTCACAAAAGTGGCTCTTACAATATCAAAAATAATGAGACCACAATCTCGCTTAAAAATATCTCTCAAATTTCGATCACACGTGCAAAATATACATCCCATACCATTCCAATACACCCCTGCATGGTCGTAACAATGAGGTATAAAATACATACGTAGAGAATATATACATAGATGTATGAAATTCGCGGTGTACCCATGCAGGGCGCGGCATGGCAGTGCGGACGGGTCGTGGCATCGATAAATCAGTCCGAATTGCCGTGCCGCGCGATAACAAAGATTCCGCGACTTTAAATCACGCGCGCCATACTACTACTCTCACGACACGAGCGTATATGACGTTACAGTATATATATGCAATATATATATATGCTCTTTCTACCCCAAAATGTTATAGAAACGAGCCATGATAACGACTCTCATACATGATGTATAAAAATTTGCAAAGAGGGCTCTCTGGTACTATGCAAAACTAGAAAAGTGAATCGAGTGGCTGTATTGTAGGTCGTAGTGTAAATGGTTTTGATACTGGTAGCTAGACGCACTGATAAGAGATAAGTTGTGTAATGAGGTCTGGCACTTAGGACGAATGATAATTTGATGAAAAGTGGTTTGTGGTTTTATTCATTCGATAGTACGAACCTCGCTATAGTGCATTCATTTATAAATATCTAAGAATGGTAATGCAGGAGGACTGAGACGAAGTGGTAGAAAAAATAATGGCCCGGTGTGATGATAAGAAAAGCAACCTTAACTACCTGGACATAGTTTCTATCATTAAAAAAGGTGAATTTTAGCTTTCAAATTCTTATTCACGCACCTCTCTCTGAGCTGAAAGTAAATTTGACTGTAACGTATCCTCTAGACATTGATGTTGAAAAGAATTGAAAATTTTCAATTTTTTTCAACATTAATGTCTAGAGCTTCCTCGGCCAATTCCGCCCCCTGTAGGCTACCGAACTTTTTTGAAGTTTGAATACATTAGCACGCATATGCAGAGAGAAAATCCCCTATATGTAGCTATGCACTTCAATTTGTAATACTTCAAATAACATGATCCACCACTTTGCGAATCCAAATTGAGCCCTCAGCTCGAACACGGCCATCCGACATTTTGAAGACGGGTTTGCACCGAAAGTGCTTGCACAACACTAATTAGGTCGGCAAAGTCCCCGATCGTCTATTGAGCCTTTCTAACCAAAGAGGTTGATTTCTAGATACTCAAATACACCTAATTCTTGCGCGACATAAACCGAAAACTCGAATCCGCGGCCGAGTGCACCACATAAACGTGTTTTCAGAATGGCGTACAAAATTTTCTGTCCTTTCCGTCCCCATGTTGTGCTCCGCCCCAACGCGCTATACCACTTTGTGGAACACATTTTCTTGAAGTATTCGTTTGCATTAGAGCAAATGTATGCGGAAAAGAGTCTATGATTAGTTGGCGAGCCGTGGGAATATTTTTGAGGCAAAATGTCAATTCCGTTCCCCTCTACGACCACTTAAACTACACATATCTTCCTTTGAGTTCAATAACCCAGAGATAAGTAGTTTTGAATACTTCCTTTTTGTGCCCAAACAAGTCGAAAACAACTGCTACGAGCCACCAAAACTCGTCTGGTGCTGAAATAATTTTTTGACCCAAATCACTCCTCGTGACGTTTTTGGCCCCAAAAAATCCCACTTTCGGCGGAATCACTCATACATAGAAATGGGTCAAAATGGCTCAGATGCGGACCACTAATATTTTTCAAACTAAAATTGATGGAAATGTACACTGTGACAGATTTGTGGAAAAAACTTCAACCAGTGGCAGGGTGTCCACTGGTCCTGAAAGTCCCTAAAGTCCTTAAAAAGTCCTTATTTGTTCCGAAAAGTCCTTAAGTCCTTGAAAGGTCCTAATTGCAAAGCTCCATCCTTAAAATTTTGACATTTGTGTGCAAAAAATTGCCATAAGATCGAATACGTTCTCTCCTTTTTTTGTTGATCAAGGGATTTTTCAACAAAAAGTTTACAGCCAGAAATCTGACCCTGAATCCTTTCTATTCGGCAATAATTATGGAGATTTGTGAGCTGATTAGTTGGTTCTATAACTGTTAGATCGATATGTGCACTAAAAATGTTATAATCGACATTTCATTTGAACTCTGAAAAAATAGCTTACTTGAAACCCAATCCTGAAAATGATTCATTTTGGTCCTTGAAATGATTGATTTTAGTCCTTAAAAGATCCTTACAAAGTCCTTCATTGCCCCACATAAAATGCGGTAGACACCCTGAGTGCTCAACGTTTATCCCTCAACCGCTGATTTGGGCCAAAAATCAACCAGCTGGTGGATTGGTGACCGTTTGGGTGAGGCTGCCAGATGGGTATAGATTATGGGCTTGCTTGGGTAAGCTGGCAGCTCCAGTCGAGCGGTCACCCTTCCGGATAATGAATCGCGAAAACGATGCTAAGCCTGAATTTTTCCCCGAAAAGGCTCGCGTGGCCGGCGCTGGTATTTATTTCTGTTTGTTGGTGAAAAAAACATGATGAAACTTGTTTTTCCGGCCCAAAAGTGTCATCCGGGGACCACCATTGACCTGCAATCTCGTGGGCCTTGTATTCATCCCCATATTCGCTGTGGGAAAAAGTCAACCAGTGGTTGCCGATTTGGTGGAAAGTCAACCAATTTTCTACAGTGTGAGACATTATTTCTGATTTTGAAAGAAAATCTCGTGCAGTCCTCAGCAAAAATTTTCCATCCAATGAAGAAAAGCTGACAATAAAATTCATCGATGTTCAAGCTCATGAATACACTCATATTTTGGAACTGAAAACTTATTGATTTAGGTATAACTCGATGAGGGAAGGAAACTTATTGTTAGTCAAGCGTTATATGAAAACGACTCGCGTCTCATTGAGACCGACTCAAAATGACTCTTCGAATGTCTCTGAATGTCTCAACGGGGTCTCATTCTGATTCAAATGGTCTCTTATGTTGCTTCCGCAGCGCCGCGCGCGGCGAGCTGTAGACACCGCAAGCCGCTTGAAATCTTTTCAGACAATTTGAAACATTTTGAGACGCACTGAGTCGCGCGCAGAGTGCCCAGTGACAGCGAGATGCAGAAAAGTGGGCTCGCAGGTGGTATTTTCAGGCGCAGGTAGTATTATTTTCCATCAAATTCTCGGCTTGACCTTTCGTGTATCGGTACCATTAATACCTTTATGCGCTTACACCTTTTCTCGAGCCTTTTGATGACAGGAGACTAATAGCAACTCTTCATGTATAATGAGTGTAATAAGGTTGCTGTATATGTATCTATATTTCAGCTTCAGGTGGTGCTCTTTCATTAATGGTGGATCCCATTTCTCATTTTGAAGTGTGAGAAAATCAAAGGTTTGGTCCGATCCAAAGTTACTTGCATATCTTTTAAAACAAAATACTGGACATTCGATACTTCTGAATTTCTTATGATAGTAATTCAAAAGTATGCGAAGCAAAATCGAAGCAAAATCGATGTGATCAATTTTCACATACCTCAGCTCATTTTTTTATCTTTCATCAAAGTCTAAAGTGCTTTTGGCATCATTGCAATATTTGATTCTCAACCACTTCTCTGCCCATAATCTCAACCAAAGCGCAGTTCATAATTGCATAGCCTTTTCGAGCCTTTTTCTACATTTGCTAATCCTCCCGGGAATCCTCCCATGGAACTCCATCTTTGTATCGACATGTTATAGGTATTCATTTCGACTTTCGGGAGCAGAAATATCTCTGAGAGGCAGATATCCAAGAGAAATACTTGAAGGAATAGCTGGAAATAGCAGGAAATAGTTGGGAATACCTGGGATTGGAATACGGAGGCAGCGTGTGCATGGTTGATAGCGGGCTGCGCCTCGGTATGTCCAGGTATTTCTCGCGATCGGGGGAATACTTGCGTAAGTGCGGTGGCGGTCGTGCAGGGGCAAGGACGGCGCGCGGCAGACTCGCAGCATCAGCTTTGGATCAGTCGGATTTGAGTACAACGTTATCACAACACCACATGACTGCAGTATAACACTTTCCACGATCAAAATTGCACGATATCGCTAGTAGACCCTTGTAAGAGTCAAGAAAGTATAATTTGGAAGCAGGACATATTTCACTTGTGAATATGGGATTTGGGAGTGACATAATATGTTAGATGTATAGGTGCTTTGGAGGGATGATTTCTTCTAGAAAGACTAGGCGAGAGGTTCCAACAGCATCTGCTACACACGGGCCTCGTCACATGGAATTTGAGAATTGTGATAGATGATAGTGATATTTTATGGGTTTTGATTTAGCCCAAAATTCTGTCGGCGGAAAAATTCACCCCAAAACCTATAGGAAGGCGAATTAATCTGCAAATGCCTGGGTGCTCTGACAAAAAATTCTGTCGGGGGACCAATTATCACCCCAAAACCTAGGAAGGCAAATTAACCCGCAGGTGCCCGGATGCTCGGACCGACATTCTTTTGGGGGAGAACTCAACCCCAAAACCTAGGAAGGCAAACTAACCCTCAAGTGCCCGGATGCTCGGACCGACATTCTCTTGGGGGAAAAATCAACCCCAAAACCTAGGAAGGCAAACTAACCCACAGGTGCCCGGATGCTCGGACCGACATTCTTTTGGGGGAGAACTCAACCCCAAAACCCAGGAAGGCAAACTAACCCGCAAGTGCCCGGATGCTCGGACCGAAATTTTTTTTGGGGGAGAAATTAACCCCAAAACCCAGGAAGGCAAACTAACCCGCAAGTGCCCGGATGCCCGGACCGACATTCTCTTGGGGGAGAAATCAACCCCAAAACCTAGGAAGGCAAACTAACCCACAGGTGCCCGGATGCTCGGACCGACATTCTTTTGGGGGAGAACTCAACCCCAAAACCCAGGAAGGCAAACTAACCCGCAAGTGCCCGGATGCTCGGACCGACATTCTCTTGGGGGAGAAATCAACCCCAAAACCTAGGAAGGCAAACTAACCCGCAGGTGCCCGGATGCTCGGACCGACATTCTCTTGGGGGAGAAATCAACCCCAAAACCTAGGAAGGCAAACTAACCCACAGGTGCCCGGATGCTCGGACCGACATTCTTTTGGGGGAGAACTCAACCCCAAAACCTAGGACGGTAAATTAGCCCGCGAATGCTCGGATGTTTCGATGAAAAATCTGTCGTACGAATAATCATTCCCAACGCCCAGGAAGGCAGCCAAACCTGTAAATACCTGGACGCTTGAAGCAGAAATTCTCTCGTGAAGGGAATAATTTCCGAATCCCACGATGGCAACGCCGAAACCCGCAAATAATGGTCGGAATTCGTATGCTGCACGTCTTCGATGCTCAATTTGGCAGAATATAAAGATTGGAATTCTCTCCAGGATCCAGCCCCACGGGTCCCCGTGGTCAACCATGGAATTATTTTTAGCGAGCACGTGTTGTTGCTTTCCTGGGTTTTAGGTTTGATTTCTCCCCAAGAGAATGTCGGTCCGAGCATCCGGGCACTTGCGGGTTAACCCCCAAAAGAATTTCGGTTAGAGCATCCGGGCACTAGCGGGTTAATTTGCCTTCCTGGGTTTTGGGGTAATTTCTGCCCCAAAAGAATTTCGGTCCGAGCATCCGGGCACTTGCGGGTTAAACCCCAAAAGAATTTCGGTCCGAGCATCCGGTCACTTGCGGGTTAATTTGTTTTGCTGGGTTTTGGGGTTTATTTCTCCCCCAAAAGAATTTTTGGGTCCGAGTATCCGGTCACTTGCGGGTTAATTCGCCTTGCTGAGTTTTGGGGTTGATTTCTCCCCCAAAAGAATTTTTGTCCGAGCATCCGGGCAGTTGCGGGTTAATTTGCCTTCCTGGGTTTTGGGGTTTATTTCTCCCCCAAAAGAATTTCCGGTCCGAGCATCCGGTCACTCGCGGGTTAATTTGCCTTGCTGGGTTTTGGGGTTTATTTCTCCCCCAAAAGAATTTTCGGTCCGAGTATCCGGTCACTCGCGGGTTAATTTACTTTCCTGGGTTTTGGGGTTCATTTCTCCTCCAAAAGAATTTTTGGTCCGAGCATCCGGGCACTTGCGGGTTAATTTGCCTTCCTAGATTTTGAGTCTGATTTTCCCCTGACAAAATTCTTGGTTCGAGCATATGATTGTTCGCGGGTTAATCTGCCTTCCTTGGTTTTGGGTTTGATTGTTTCACCGACGGAATTTCTGGTCCGAGCATCCGGTTGTTTGCGGGTTTGGTTGCCTTCCTAGGTTTTGAGGTTGATTTTCTCCCCGACGGAATTTCTGGTCCGAGCATCCAGTTGTTTGTGGGTTCATTTGCCTTTCTAGGTTTTGGGTTTGATTTTTCCCCCGACAGAATTCCCGGTCCAAGCATCCGGTTGTTTGCGGGTTTGGTTGCCTTCCTAGGTTTTGGGGTTGATTTTCTCCCCGACAGAATTTTTCGATCGTGACAACGTATACGCTTACTATGATTTGGATTGATTGAGATTTTTGCCTATATACGTGCGAATCAAAGGGTTTTTCATTCTATTCTATTCTATGACCAGAGAAGAGTGTGTAAAGTTCTGTTGTTTTGTCGAATCACGCTTTCGCAACTTTCGCTAACGTACTTGGCTGTACCTCGGAAACGCTTGAGCGTTAGGGTCTATAATTTTTGGTTTTATTTTTTGCCACTAAAAGAAGACTATTTCCACATTTTCAGCCAAATCCGTGATCCGGATGTGATGACCTCTCCTGTTAAATCAAAATTAATTGAGAGAAAGACTTTTGAGGGATGAATCTTATGTAAAATTTTGCGCTGTATTCGAATCTGAATCGACCCGGGACGAGAAATGCCCCTGAAAAAAATGGCGGCGGGTCAAAGTTCAAAAAACCATGTTTTTTGCGATTATCTCAAGAAGTACGGGTCGGACGTGAACAAAGTACATTCAAAATTGAAGATCTTTTCAAAACAAACATTTTGAGCTTTTGCGGAAGTAAATGCGATCAAAATTGAACGAGCTATAGCGAGTGAAAGTTTTGGCGTGGAAACGTGCCCGCGCGGCCCTGTATCACCGCCACTATATCTATATATACGCGCGCATTGGCCCTAGTAGGGTGCCCTAACGGTAAAACTTTCACTCGCCCTAGCTCGTTCAATTTTGATCGCATTTACTTCCGCAAAAGCCCAAAATGTTTGTTCTGAAAAGGTCTTCAATTTTGAATGTAACTTTTTTCACGTCCGACCCGTACTTCTTGAGATAATCGCAAAAAACATGGTTTTTTGAACTTTGATCCGCCGCCACTTTTTTCAGGGGCATTTCTCGTCCCGGGTCGATTCAGATTCGGATTCAGCACAAAATTTTACCTAAGATTCATCCCTTAAAAGTCTTCATCTGAATTAATTTTGAATCTCAATTATAGCAAGCGGACTAATAGCCTTCAGTACAGTGGTCAGTCGCGTCACTCCGCCCCCGACTCATTTCGACTCAAACACGTCTCAATGGTCTCAAGCAGTTTCAAGCGTCTCTTTCGGTCTCTCGCTTCGCTCTTCCCTCTCCATGTCTCACGCCGACTCACTATATTTCACGCAAACTCTGCATATCTCACGCGGTCTCTTTTTGTCTCACTCCGTCTCTTTTGCATTTTCGCGTGAGACGCGAGTAATTTGCCCCTCGTTATATGTTATAGAAGAATCAGAACCACGAATCGAATGGAACAAAACGCGGCACGGAATTTTCAATCTTGCTGTGCAGTGATTGCCCGTTCACGTTTGCGGTCGAAAAAGTTGAAAAGTAGCACCGCCCCGAGCCCTGCACCCTTTCCATTAAAAAAGTCGACCATTTTCTTTTGTGAAAATTATACGGAAGAATTTATATTCTTAAGCAATGAAGCAGTCATGCGAGACTACGAATTGTGTTTTCTAGGATAAAAATTGAGTACTGTATAGCTTGACAATTACATGAGTATCCTAAAGCACGAAAGTTTCTATAAAAAGAAGGCTTGAATAAGGGAACTCGTTGCACGTCAAGGTCTACTTATTATTGAGAGTGGGAAATCAGTTGGAAAACCTTTCACATAATTCACATACACAGAAAAATGAAATAATGTAGACCCTCAAAAATTACGTTCACTCGAATGATATAGCATAACACGCTAAATAATTTTCATCAAAACCTATCTCAATTCCAACGCTTTGCTATAACAAGATGATTCATTAAGATATTGCAACGTTCAGGTGAGGCTTGTTTGTTCTCGAGCGTACACACTAAAGGGACGTCTCAGTCAACAATTAACCAAAGTGCATGCTGATAAATTTTGCATGATTAGATGTAAAAGGGGAAACAACTATAATATCGTGCATTCAATTATGCCGAACGTCAAATTGAAAGTCCAATTATTTTGAATTTACAATTATACATGATCAAGTTTCGTCAAATCATTCAAGCGCGGTCGCAAGCTCGCGCGCGCAAAGCTTTCAACACATACACAAGCAAAATAAACTTTGCACCTCTTTAAATCTAGTTAAAGAGAATTACTATCTAAAACGGAATTGCGCTACTATGTATGACGTTCTCACTCAAAATCAGTGACCAAATTGTCAATGGACAAGTTAAAAACAAAACATTGATGAAATTGGGAAAATATGAGTTTTGCAGGAATTTTCATAACACATCACCGTATGTTTCCATGTCTGAATTAATAATAAATTGAGTCAAGATGTACAATTAAGAATCTATGTGAATATTCCCCATCATTAAAACTCATGAAAATGAATGAAATCGGTTTCCATTATTTCCTCAGTTGAATAAGAAAACTTTCCAAGTAAATGTAGAATAATTGCGTAACAAGCGAAATAAACTATTGAGTAAAGTATAATCTCTTTGTTTATAACTTGAGAAGTGGGGACAAAAATAAGGTCAACACTGTGTACTGTAAAAATATCGAAAGGAATGTGTGAGCAAAGAAAAACTTCAGCTTATCAAATTGTAGTAGAATTTGCGTGTTTAGAAAAGTAGTACAAGCCTTCCTTACATTCACGATAACATAACAAAATGTACCTGAATATACAGAGTTTGGATCAGCAAATCAAAGACATAGATTTCAGAGCGATTTTTATATGATGCACTAAGAAACAAACACTTTACTCAGATCTATGATTCAAGATAAAGAATCTGTTACATATCCAAGATTCGATCCTATGAAATATAAACAATAGAATAAGCATCAATAGTCTCTTCAACAAGCTATTGAGATCAATCTCGATCACAATCACATTCCAATTTTATTCTCAAATATATCGTGATTCAGCCCCTTTCTATACGCCATTACTCCTCACTTTCTATCTCTCTATCTCTCTCAATTTCCGAGTGGGAAAATAAATGCACACAAAAAAATTGTCGATCGACAAAAACGGATATTGCAATATACTCTCGTCAAGTGGAAAGATGGTTTATCGTTATATTCGTTTCTCGCAACAACCACCAGATATATAGTTTTGCGGGCATCAAACACTCAGATAGTAATCATCGATATATTATACTACTCTCGTATTTCCAATATTCAGTAGAGTAGCAAGTATGTCAAAATTGATATCCGAAATTCACGATAAGTAAATTGATCCCAGTAAGTATAGACGTAAGAAAAAACACGCAAGCTCAGGTGAATGTAAGACTTCTACAACAGTTATAAGAAAATGTTTGTGTTGAATGTGTAAGTAAAAGTAAGCCGTTTATAAGCTATAATTCTTGTAAGGCTATATACTACGCTACGTCAAATAGAAAGTTTTTCCGAGAAAATTGGTCTACATAAATTCATGGGTGTGATGAAAATACATAGTTTTGATAAAAATCATGTACGACCAGAGCCTGTCTGTAACTACTGATACAAACACGTGGTAGCAAGCATAAGAAATCTCTATACATGACATATCGTGATGTCTGAGTATACCCTTGGCGTAACTACTTACATAGCAGAAGACGCACTATCAAGAAGCTTTGCAAGCTCTCAGCTTGCATGTCATTATCACACAAAATATAATCATACAAAAAGATAATGGAGGACACAGACCAAATAAGGAATATCAATACAATCAAACAAACCTCGTCAACAACAACAAATCTCAAACAGCTTCACTGCTCACATAACCTCTTAAAAATCTTGACAAGCCGCAAGCTCGACCCATTCTAGACACCATACAATCCACAAATCACCAATATTTTTTCATAAATATCACGACGAGAGTTTCCACTGTTATAAATAACCTCTAAACAAACTTTTTCACCTCGTAGAATCACAAAATTAATGAGCTCGAACTCAATGACACTACACACAGTTCACGTAGTTGATGATGGAGTTATTTCAAGTATACCTAAACTTTTATACCATAAGCAACTCAAGCATCAAAAAGCTCAGAGAAGCGCGCACACGATAAGTATGTTTAAAGCTCTTTCAATATAATACAAGAGCCACACACGATGGTTGAGATATAATATGCGTGGCTCTCGTTTCACGTTTTCCCGGAGGCCGCCGCGCGTCCGCAAAAGAGACGCTAATCGAATCAGAAGCCGCTTTTCTACGTAACACGATTCTTGACCTGCGACTCTCTTTTTTATTATTACTTCCACCCACTCACTTATTTCAATTCTACACTTATCCCAAGAAAATTTCTAAAACTTGAATCTCAATTACCCATATAAAAGTATGGCCCATAATCATCCAACTTTGTGTGTGATATCTGTGAAAATGATATCGCAGGTACTCACTCACAAGAAACTGCATCTGCAAATCTCTGAAAACTTCAACAGCTTCAAAAACTACTCTCCAAATCCAAAGTTTATTGAAAAAGTAACCTGGGGATAACACTATGCACTAGGTAAAATATTAAAATCGCGTTTTATCGTATTTAGACTCATCACGACCGACGACGACGACTACTAGCCTCTCGGAGGCTCTCACGGAATATACACACACTATTTTCTGATCTTTAATATTTCTATATATATTACTCTAGCAGATGAGGCCGCATGCGCTGTAGCAGAAGACCCGCCCGCATGCAGTCCAGCTTGTTGCTTCGGTTCGCAAGCTCATAAGAGCTTTGAGCTTTTCCTATGTAACTCTCACGCACACCATTGTCATGTTGGAAGACCGAGTGACCGAGTGCGATATACTGATGGATACTATATGGTGTAGGGAGAGACGAGATAAGCGATCGAACATAAGCACTGAAGGTGTTTTTTGTAGAGTTGGTATAAAGCTTAGAGCTCTTGTTGCTTAGTAAAAAAGCTTAAATCCGTTCTGCTTGCACTTTTTCTTCTTGTCACGTGTCAAGCGAGGTCGGTTTTTAGGGATACAATAAGCTCTTACGCTGTTTTTGTTCATTGAAGCTGTGAAGGATAGATTGTTTACGAGTCGATGGATAGTTTATAACACTATAATATGAGATGTACTAGTAGTGTAATGGATATATTGTACAATTTTATTCAACCATTCAACTTTATCATTTCATTGATACATTATATGGTATGATAAAAGTAATATAAAAAGAAAATTGATTATAGAACACAAAACTTGTATAAGCATCCTTTCAGGAATAGTGCACATATCGCGCTTCTCAATACTATTGGATATGTATCTAGATTCTCCAACCTGACAATATGCTACAATTGCAATGAATTATTCATTGAATTCTTAGATCATTTTCAATAGCTTCATTTCATTTGATTACTTAAAATATATGTATGTATAATTTTCCTTCGTTCAAATCTCAATCAAAGGACTCGTGCAGAGTTTGTCCAAAACTCTTCCAAGTGCCTACATCAACATTCATCTTCATCATTGGTCTAATTTACAGACAAAATCCTTGAGTCTCTGAAATTGATTAAACTTGAACAAGGTTTGCTTTTACAACAAAATTTTCTTCCATGCTAACATTTGTTGGATAACTGTCATGGAGTGTAAGCCAATGAGTAATATATGCATTACAAGTTACGCAACCAACTCTAGCAGCTGGATGAACAGTGATACTTATCAACTCAAGAGAATCATCCTCCATTTGAAGAATCGCATTATTAAAAATAAATTCACATTTGGTTGAATCATAATCAATGTATGCTACATTACATCTGGTACTGAAATAACATCATGCTTGGACTTCTTAGCTCATTTCAATCATTTTCCATTCGCGACAGTGCAATGATGCGATCAACACGGTACATTCTGAACCTATGATATCCATTTGAAAAACTTGAGCGATTACTCAATCTCTTTACCTTAGCAATGTGAGTTCTCCTCTATTGAGATGAAACAGATCGTGACTTTTCTTGTGCTTGCAGTATCCATGGTTATAACGAAACGTATTTTTCTCTGGATAAGATTATTAGTCTGATCCTAACAAATGAATGAGAGTGTTTAACATCTGGTCTCATAGAGACCGCTTCGACCGATGTATCTGACCCACTTGATAACATCGTGGTCAGAGTAATTGAGTTTCGATTCGAATACTTTCAAGTACCGAACTTTGAAACCTGATGGAGCAAAAGGAACTTCGAAGTTCATAGAGATTGGAGGACGCGTCCACTTTTTCTTCGTATCCGTCTCTAGCAAATCTATTTCGGCTGATAACTGCGTCTCTTTCATGCCAGCCATTCGCTTTATTCTCCAAACAATCGCGTTCTCAGAGGCCTTGTATTTAGCTTTGCCCTTCAAGCATATCAGTTGAACTCCAGCAGTATTTAAAGGTGTTGGCACGCGTACTTCGATCTTTTGACCTAGCAATGATGGTTTGAAGTTCGACTTTAGTACAGCTTTCACTTCCATCTTTGTCCGGCCGACTTCACGCACCAATGGGATGACCCGGAAGGGTAACGAAATATCTTTCGTTGTGCGGTACCTATGAAAAAAAGAATTTGAAAGGTTATTGACTTCGCACGAACTAGGAATGACATATCGTCGGCACCGATGAGGACTAGTGCATTCACCCGCTCTTACAAAGAACTCGAAATTTCAATTTTCACACGAAGATGAGTACGTTACGCCAATGTTGATGCATAGGCAAAACGCGCTAGTCTTCATGTGAAAACTGAAACGTCAAAGTCTCCGTAAGAGCTACGAAATTTGCTAGTCTTTATAAAGAGCTTGAAATATCTAGTTCTATGTAAGGGCCATCGATATAATTATCGATCAAAGAATGAAAAAGTGATGATAACCAATCAATATTCTATTTTGAATCTTATTCGCCAGTTTTCAAAAGCTGTGCCACTTGCTCATAAGTATCACATCTCTCAGTTTATAATCCTATTTCTCAATGTTAAATAAACAAAATAAAGTGTAAATACTCATTCAGGAAGTATCGTTTGCCTATTTCTAATGGTGACCCTCTAAATATAGTCCATAATACTATTAAAGTTACTCACCGCATCAATTCAAATTCACCATCAGGTGGAATAAAGCTAATGGAATGTTCCGTTTCGAATTTAGATAGCTTAACACACTGGTGGAATTGGCAGTCGTCAATAACAACTGCTGGCTTCCCCGATCGCGCTCCTGTGGGATCATCACCTCCCACGTTACCTAATCCACCACCTCCTTTCATACCTTTGGACTCCATGATGATCTTGTCATTAATTCCAAACTTGCACTCTGGCATGCCAGATAGATAGGATTTCATCACAACCTGAAAGAATAAAATGAATGTGAGTTTGACTCTTCAAGGAATGATTCGCGATTCACATTCAGATGCTCACTTTTCCAGCGACATGAGCGCTTAGCACCTGACCCTGTGGGCTCATCAACAAGTTGACATACTCTAGCACATCAAGGAAGAGTTCATTGCGTCTATATTTAATGCCTTCTCTTCTCCAACCAATTTGACCCGTTACTTGTGCGGTAATCTGAGCTTGCTCCTCTTTTGTTGCTGATTTTACACCTTGCTGAGTGATGAAGGTCTTCAATACTCCAGTGTCACAATTTTGTGGGTATCCAAAGTCAAGAATTTCTGGAAGAATTTATTGTGTGTAAGCCAATTGAAATCATCCAAAGACATCCTCATCCAATGGGGATTCATAATAACAAATAGTTGAGCAAATATGGTAACAAAACTAAGAACTCTTATTAAAGTCTAAAATGTCTCACAAAACAGATCCAAATTATTCAGGGTTTTAATATGCATACTGATCTAGGTCAACCTTGAATTCATCTATGAAACTGGTATGTATCCAACTGTATGTCAAGAGTATCTCAGAACACCAATTATTTTCTTACCGTCAAGAAGCTCGTAAATAAGAACAAAGTTGTTCTTGATGTTGTCCTCAGAGATTTTTCCAAAGTAGGATTGCATGACGTCAATAATTTTGAGCAAGAACTCAAATACCATGGCAGCATTGACATTTTGCTTGGTAACAGCAGCGAGCCAGATGTTAGCCCTCTTGATGTGGAAGAATGATGTTCGAGCAATGTTGGTTACAGGTGAGCGTACTTGCTGCCTTGCGTGTATAACATTGACACGAAAGGCATCCACAGCATTCCGACCAATGTCATCCCTGTACACTCGTGAGATAAGGACCTCTCCCTTGTGGTTGTAGACAAACAGCCCACCAATCATCTTGGTGGATGCTTGTGCTTAGCTTAGATGTTCTTCACCTATAACACTAAAACCAAGATTCATAAGTATCCAATGATTTTTCATTGAATTTCGAGGTCTTATTGATTATGACTCGAGTCGTTGTTGAACTCAATACACACAGCCAAATCAATCTGCTTGACCTTGATACTATACGTTGTAACTTATGCAATGATGCATTGAGATATTGACACAGGTGGATTCCATCCTAACAGAGAAGGTTCGAGAGTTACGTTGTGTAAACAATGCTTGTATATCCTCAGTTACAAACAGTTTATGATCCATTCACTAATAATTAAATATGAGTAGTGGCCATGCCAATTGCCATCACAAAAGCAACCAAGATTTTGAGTGAAGTCTAGTGACTAACTCTACAGTACGACAGTTAAACTGCTCGTTGAATACAGATAAGTAAAGGCAGGGTTAAAAACCTTTAAAATTGAACAGCAATGACTCACATAATGTCTAGAAATAACTCTAGATTGCCAAGACTACACGGATACGTTTAATTAAATGGGTAATTGAAATGTCAAGCATCGTTTATACTCGAAGCACGAGTATACGCCCCTTTTCACACTTTAGAATCAAAACGAAGATAGAGAAATAGAGGAAGAGAAAGAGGATTATCGCGATTTGGACTTTGCCAAAACTACGATGTGACTCTGTATCATGTCGAGCTGTCGGTTATACGGTTATCGATCTGCGATGCCGGAGTCGGTGGTCTGCTTCTCATCGTCCCCAATATTATATGCTTATACCCAGGATATTCTTATTGAATATTATTGAATATTACTTTTCTTCAAGGTACCGGTGTTTACGAATTGAATACTTACCCATTATTTGATGGGCAGCGGTCGACGCCGACTTTACAGAAGGTAAAAACTGCCAACGAAGAGGACGTCTCCTCGAGTTGGCGGCTGCTAACTTCTGCTAATATATAACACGGCCCCGCTGTTCTATGCCGGTGTGCGTATAACTCACACACTGAAAACGAATGGCACACCGACGGAGATGTGACGTAGACGGAGAGGAGACGAGAAACACCCACTTTCTTTGCGGCCTGAGATTATGCCTGAACTGAGCTGAAAATCTAAAATCTAGTAGAGTGAAGAGATATTCAAGTCGTAATTAAAATTCAAGTTCATTATATTATGAAATTTTAGCCAAAGCTCTCTAGAGTTTGTTGAATTTAGAAGAAAGAATTTAAATTAAAGATTATTTATGTCATTTTTTGCAGAGCTCTTGACAGAGCGAAAGATGAAAAATGCAACCGAGAGGAAACTATAATGTGTATATAAAACTTGCGAAGACAAAAATTTGACGATGATACTAGAGCAAAAATAAAATATGCTGGAAAAATTGTTTGTGTGCGCTATTTATTGGAAACAAAATAAAAAGAGAATTGAATCCAAGAGGGCAGCAAGGAGAACAGTTTCTATCATATTTGTCCGTGACTCTTTCATTTTGTATCATTTTCACATCGGCAACTCATGTCAAAAGCGCCATATTTTCCCCACTGATTTTCCCTCTGGATGGTATTATCGATAAATCCACATCTGGGGGCTGAAACTAGGTATCAAAATCCACGCCTGGAGAATTAGTAGACAATTAGACATCGGCAGTAAAATGCGAAAATTTACCAACACATTTGTGGCCAAGAATATGTGATTTTCTTTCTAGTTTCGTACCTTAATTGCTTATCACTGAAAAAAAATGGTGATGAAAATATCTCTGATGGGTATACCGCTTAAAGATCGTATTTTACGGGGATGAGTATCCCTATTTTTGTGCATATTTTGAAGACCTAAAAAAAATTATTCGTTATATTTCTCGCCACAGTGTGATATTTTCGAACTAAAGAGGAGTCAAGATCGGAAAACGTCGAATAATCACCTTTTGTGGAGCGTTCTTATTTGACCCTTAGAGAATTACCCTTAGAGAATTACCTAATAATTATGTACAGTATCAGAGAAACATTCGGCTCAACTCCTCAACTCATTTTGGGCAAATTTTGGAACCTGACAACCATTTTTGTCTCTTTTTTCTTCTTTTTAGTCTTCACTTTTGAGTCTCTGAGCGATCCACATTGGAATTTTGAGAAGTGGGGTTCCTGACTCATATAAGAATGATTTTTCTTTCAATGTGGCTGTAGAAAGCGATTACAATAGGCTATGATATTTTTAGATTACTATGAAAGTAAAATGATAGAACTTTTTTTGCCTTCATTGACAGAAACATATCTTTCATCTATCCACAGCTTGGTCCCTTGATAAATTGTCGCAAACATGGGCTTTCGTCGAAACATTTCGCAGAATCAGTCAGTCGTTTGGGGATGGAGCTTACAATCTTGAAGCTTTCAAAAGTGTATTTGTTTCAAAAAGCCTCAGAGGAAAGTGATACCTCATAAATATGATGCAGATTATTCAGTTTTTAAGATCGATCAAATTTAGAAATACTTTGAGCTTTGGATAATTCATCAGGCGCATACTCTTCTTATCTGAGAGCGGGCTTGCCAAAGTGTATCTTTTGGGGAGCCCTCTTTCTTTGCTTCTAAAGTAGATTTTCAAATGGTCAAATTAATGCAACAAAATCAGTATGCATATTTTTTCCCTAGAATTTTAAATCAAACAGTATCACGGAAAATTAATGAGTGAAACGAGTTCATTTTGATGCACATATAGTGATAAAATGTTGAAAGAACTGTCCTATCAATGTAGGTTCAATTTGCATTTGGGGGTAAGATGGGTATATACAATGTGTTCCGAATGAATTAACACGTTCAGTGCGATGACAGTTTTTTTGTAGTTTTTGATTGATCATCATGATTTCAACCGTCAATTGCCGATTGATGCAATTGTGTTGGATTGAACGATTCTCTGGCTCATTATTCATGCCCTTAGCGTACTGGATCGATAAAAAATTGCTAAGTGTTTAGAATATCTTTTGATCAAATATATATCAGTAAAAATCGAAATATGATTAGTCAAGGGCCCCACCGGTAGAGCCCATAACAGTGAACGAGTTAAGAGGGCTCAAAACATGTCTGTAATAGGGAAAAGGAAAACTTTTTTGTAAATTCTGCCTGATGGAATATTTTCCTGAAACATGGATCTCAGAGTGGCGCGACTGCTGCCATTGGTTCAAACAACTCGATCTCGGACTGCAGAAGTTGCGCCTCAGAGCACTTCGTCTCCAAAATCTCTTTTTAGTCGAGCTCACGTCGCGTAACCCAATCGGTCGAGCGCTAACAAAGAGATGAATTCTAATGACGCATGTTTATTACCTGAAAATAACCAAAATTTTCCTTGAGATTAATTTTTCATGACAGAAATCGTACCAAGTGCAATTTCGGGTTTGAAAGCCCGCTTAACTTTGGAAAAATTTTGTGTAAACGTGGTTATTATATTATGGTATGGTGTAAAGTGAGAACACAAGTGAAAATGTTTCGAATGATGTTGGCGATAAGGCGTGTAAAAATTATCGAGCCTGACTTTTCAAAACTTGCATAGGAATTTTTTTTTACAATGACAAGTCACGATGACAAGAAACAATTAAATGGAGGCAGCCCATCAATTATACCAAAAAAGTTACAGAGGGCCGAGACCCTTCGAAAACTCAAATCCATAGCCAGTCATGTGGGATTATTGGTGACGCTAATGATCTACACTCTCATAGGAGGATTGGTAAGATGAATTTAAAGGAATTGAATTAGACTATCAACATAATGCATGGAAATGTACCGATAGACACTTGACAACAATCAGGAAAATAAAGTTCTTCTCCCGTTTAAAATTGATATCGTTTTTAAAAAAAAAAATTTTGATATCCATGAAAAATATGAAAGATCACAAAAGAATAACAAGACAATTCATACCATTTCAAATGGTATTTATAAATGTCCCACTTCCATGACTCCTCGCATATAACATAAGATCTTCTGGATACTCTCGCGTATATGTTCATCTGCTACTATTTCTGTTTGCGTCGCGGTATATAACATTGAAAGAATTCTCTTCCAGTGCAAATTTAATACCATTAATATAATACCTTATGAGATAGAGGTGCACAAAAAACAATTGACGCGAATATCAGTTTCGCTTAAAACTATGTATATACGGTAAGTGTACCCAACTTGCCTCCGCATTGAGCCATTTTCTGAATAACTTTGGCTTACCTCAATATTCTTCAACGTACTTTAACTCATTCAAAAGTTTGTTTCAAGACCTTCAAAATGGGATGAAATACGTCTGATTTTGATGAGTTGGAGCCGAGCTGTATCAATTTCTCAAAAATTAATTCTTGAGACCTTACAAAGAGGTGTACCCAATTTAACCTCATCATTTATAACAACATCAATCGGTGATGAAGCGATAAAATCGTTTCCATCCGTTTTTATCGACGTGCAACAACATTTTTGAAGCTTTTCGCCGGTCCAAACCACTATTTTTTATACCGGCTAAATAATATTTAGAGTGACTAAGCGCACTCTCTAAAACTTCTCAAAAGTCAAAAAAGAAGTAGAAAATAAACTATGACGTCAAAGATATTTCTCAAAAAATTCACTTTTTTCATTTTATCGTTTACATTTGTTTTCTATTTCAACTGTTACTTATACAGATTCAAGCAAATATTACTGAAATTATAGTCGGCTTTTTGAGATTTATAACCAGTTGAATGGTGCGATTATTTTTAACGCAAAAATGAAGACAAAATCTCTGTTTAAGCCTATTCGAGGAAGAACACGTTTGTCATTTGACTAATCAGATATAGTGAATCTTGCAAAACTAGCAATTCGTCTTTCAATGTTTAGTGAAAATTTACTCATGGACAAACTTGGTTTGCCCAGCTTATACCGAACTGGTCAGATATTAAAATGTTCCGGCCTCGCATCAAAGAATAAAAACTCAAAGACAAAAATAGAAACAAGCTTTTTTTTTCTTAAAAAATAGAAACAAGCCATGTGATGTTTCTTTTTCACAAACGAGCTGACGGGACTTATGAAGAAATTCATTCAAGTAACACTATTCAAAATCACCACAATTGCAAGCTCGGAAAGTATCAATATCAATAAGCCAATAATTGCGCTCAAGAATACAAGTAACCAAAACGATTATACAAATGTATATTTTATACGAATGCAAATGTATCACGTGCGTACATACATACAAGTATTGAAACATCGACTCTTTGTAACTATTTTATTTGGTCAACACTCTCAATTCCCCGGCTTGCTAAAGCCGCACCGCGACACATACGGCTCACAAGAGTCGTCGACTTTTAAAACAGCCGCGAAAGCTCACTTCTCGGCTCCCCGAGAGCTTTCGCGCGTAAATCGAAAATAGTTCACGCCGTCATGTATAGCTCTCATAACTTGAATCGTGAAAATGCGAACGAGTGAGAGACGAGGTGAGAGACTTGCTGTTTGAGCGGATGATGTTAAGAGGTAAATTATGACACCGGCCGGTCGGCATCGTTACGATTTGTTATATACTTGAGCTGGTACTTACGAAACACGAACTGATTTTCAACAAGAGCTTTAACAATTTTTGAAGATATTCCAAGTAATCTTTCGTAAGGATCTGAGGTTCTTACAATGATTTTTTCCTCTAGTATATACGTCTGAGAAAAATAGATAATTCGGATCTATCAGATGGATTTCGAAATGATGAATCACAAAGTTCGGGATGTTGACTTTTTAATCATTTTTATATATGATTTAAGGTGTTTAGGAGACTCGAGTTGCCGGCAGAATTCTCACGACTAAATGGATTGAAAGAGGCTCTACTTCTCAAAAGACAAGAACTGATCACTTCTGTCGACGGCAAAAATATCACGAGCATAGCAGAATGGGTGAGTTTCAAACAGGAATTCAGAGCCCAAGAATCATTTGGAGATGAATTGATGAAGGATGTTTTGATTCAAAACACTCGAAACCGATCGAGTTTATTTGCTCCGAGCTTTTGCCACAACTCATTAGAAGCGGATGTAGAAGCGTAAACGAGTTTGATCAACCAGATATTAATTTTATGCTCGGATATTCTGATTCAAGTACTTTTCTCCAAGATGAGTAATTATGTTGGAGCCATCAGGAATAATCAGAGTCAAGTTTATATTAAAATCAACCAGCTTTGTGATTCTTGAAGAGTTATTTGTCGATCGTCCCAGACGACTTTTTAAGTAAAAACAAAAATGTTTATAATCGAAGATTTAATACCCATTCGTGAATACAATACAAATCAAAAGGGTGGAATTGAAAATGTGCTTGCATTTGATTTGCTGAGGATTTCTTATCTATTCTATTCATTACACTCATGAATTTCTACTCTCATTTCAGGAGCAACTTACCCTTCGACCTTACGAGCTTGCGGTACAAGAGGCAGCCCGGTCAGGTTTCTCAATGAACCTCATTCCAAATTTCACGACTTCAATCGACAATTCATCGAACTCGGAGCAGCCATTTGCCGATCGCTGGAGTGTCGTTCAAGCTGTATTTTTTGCTAGCACAATATTGACCACCATCGGTAATCATTTTTCCTCGAACATCTGTCTTTGAAAATTATGAATAGCTCGAAACAAAAAGATCCAAAAAACAATCTTGGATGAATCTTAGATTTTCTATATATTGAAAATTATTTTTTTATAAATTCTTTTTCCCCGATAAAATCCAATAGATACTATCGAATCATTTTTTGTGGCATTTTCACCGACCATACAAGATAATATCACTTACGAAATAAAAATTTGATAGATTCTAGAAATCAGTTCTCGCGTAAGATACTTGCAGACTCTCAGATGAGACCCATCGAATTTTGAACGTCTTCTTACATAGAGAAATAAATACAATTTTATCAAGTCAAGTACAAAGATTTTATGATACCTCGAGTGAATGGGACTCTAATAATTTTCAGTAATAATTTTCAATGGGATTCTTCTCTTCTTCCAGGTTATGGAAATGTCTTCCCCTCGACTTTCAATGGTAGAATTTTTTGTATATTGTTCGCCCTCGTTGGCATACCCCTAACTTTGACTGTGATCGCCGACTATGGTAAACTATTCGCCGAAGGTGTTAGTTCTGTAGCACCTAAAATTCGATCTAAACTTCCGAAAGGATTGAGTTCCTGTGTGCCTTCGAATCACGCTGGTCGAAAATCTTTAGGTACGTAGATATTTTTCATTTCAAAAGATATTGCTCAATGTATGAGGAAATTCATTGGAAATTTAATCATTTTCAGGAGCACTCGCTGCAGTGGCACTGCTATTTTTGTATTTAGCTTGCGGTGCTGCGTTGTTCAAACTGTGGGAAACGAATTGGACATTTTTTGAGGGTTTCTACTTTTGCTTCGTCACAATGACCACTATTGGTTTTGGCGATGTTGTCCCAAGTGAGTATCATTAGAGAATCTCTTATTACATTTTGCATTAAGATGAACTTGGCTGAAATCATATTTCTTGATGGCAAATGAAGAATGATCACCGACAGTGGATTTGCCAATGATTCGTGTAAAGGATCCATTATGCATTCTAATTTGAACTACGAGATTTTATCAAAGATGAAATCAAATTTGCATTTCAAACAAAAATCTATTTAGAGAAATCGTAGGAAATCGAATTTTTAGTAGTTGTATATATAAAATGAGCTCTAATTGCCAGGATGGGTGAAACATTGACTTCTGATGTTTTCTTTGAAAAATTTCGCAAAAGAGATGAGGATAGATAATATGTCCATACGGAATTCAATATTCCATCGTATACGGAATTGCTCAAGTCAATATTCCATCAAGTAGCTTCGTATGAACTCTTAGCTCTTCTAGTATTTATATTGACGATTTTGAATCCATTTGAGAGATAAAGTATTTCAGTATTGCAATTTTCATTAGATTATAACAACATCTTGCGCGTATACTGGGTGATATGTTTTACGAGATTTCTAGAGTGTTGAATTATCTTTGATTCCTTTTTCATCAACACATTTCAAATTTCTATTTATGAAAGAAAATTTGATATAAAAGATAAGTAAATTGATAATGACGGAACCTTCCTTCAATGACTCGGAAAAAATTCTCATAATCGATCTCAAAAGAGTCAGTGGGATATCAAATGGAATTATTTGCAGAAGTAACCATAATGTATTTCACTCATAGACTCGTCCAAAATTATAAAGAGCACAAAGAGATTGTTTCAAAGAATAAATAATCGGTCTTCGTTAGAGCACCAAACTATCAGACTCGTTCTGATTAAGACTCTGGAATCAAATATTCCTCCGTAAAAAAAATTGCAAATCTTAGAAAATTTGATCATTTCAAACATAACGAATTTGATAAGAGTAAACAAAAGGAATTTAAGCCTACAGGACTGTGACATACAAACCATTAAATTTAGACTTCTTCTTACAGCAAATCCAAAGTATATGCTGTTCTGCACTGTTTACATTCTGGTTGGTCTCGCACTGACCAGCACAATCATCGAATTAGTACGTCGACAATACGCACATTCTTGGAAGAGACTACAAGCTTTGAGTGGGCCTCTTGCTGAAACTTTGAAAAAGTTGGGAGAACAGGCCGGAGGAGACATGTCCGCTTTACAGAGTGATCTCAAGTAAGAAAATGTCATAAGCTTTTTCATCCTTCAAAAATATAGTTCGAATGATTAAACATGTGTAGTCGTAACAAAAATTCGGGACTTCTTGACAATTTTTAAATATTTCATCGAATCAAATTTTCAAGAGCATATTTCAACGTTTAGTAAACTATTCAGCAGTTTTGCTGGGAAAATTAAAAAATTCGTGGTTTTTCCTTGCTATTACATAGACTTGGATACAAAATTTGAAGGTTCGTGGAATACCAACTGCGAGATGTTTTTTGACGCTCGTAAAAATGTTTTGAAAAGTAAATAACAAGGGTTATACCTTGCATCCGTGTTAACATTCTGAGGGAAAAATTGGAGATCCGGACATATCAGAGCTCTATTTGGCCATCTCAAATACGCAGAGATCTATTTGCTACATCGTTTCCACGAAAAATTGATAGATAATTCTTTCTCTGGTTTCAGGAAAGTCTTAAAAGTTATCTCGATGCCTCGTCGTCGAAAAAGTGGAGTTGAAAACAACGATATGAAAGATCAAGAGTGGGAGCAAGCTGTTGAAGCAATTTTACGTGACATAGCTGGAGCGAAAAATCAGCAAGAATCAGATTCAAAACCTGAAAGAAAGAAATCTTTACAAATTATCTTTTATGAATCAAGCGTCTGATTATCTTAATGTCAAATATTGATTATTTTTTGTGATTGAGGTGAGACAAGACCTCTATTAAGATGATTTTTTATACAAATTATTGTCCTTGGTTATTATTGCATTTGCAGATAAATATAAAAATTCCACAAAGTATCCCCTTCGACTACAATCTGACTTTTTTAACACTTACGATAATTTTCGACTACACTGCGACAAAGGTTTAGTTCTCAGAATAAACTTTGATTTGTTGGAAAGAGTATAATTTCGATCCACGGAATCAAGAAACGATGATATTTAAATTTCAAGAACAATTGATATTCGAAGCTATATCTCCTAGTTCAGCGAGTTTCGCATTATGTGAATGTAAAGAAGGGCTACACATAACAATTTGTGAAGCGAATAAAATGTGCAACACAAATTTCTGTTACAAAATATCCTATGAAAGTTTATGATTCTACTCAAAACTGCCTGCTCATGCCTTTAAATTTCAAATATCGCTGGGGTACTTATCAAACGCGCTAAAAAGCAGGTGGCGCTATGGAAAAAAAATCCAAGAAAAAAAAATCCGGCCAATCGCGAGGGCTCTTTCAATTTGGCGCGTCTTATCACCCTACAACGATGAACCAATAAGCGGCCTCGTATATTCGTCTTTGCATCCGCCATTTGCATTCGAACAAGCTAGCCGTTTTAGCAGAGCTCGCGAATCGCGATCAGAAACAAAACGCTCGCGAAAAGTACAGTGCGTTAACTAATAAAACAAGCAACAACAAGTGATAATTACTCGGTGATGACTCGATCATATTGTCCAGTTCCTTTGGAAAATCCTCGATTTAACCAGTGTAATCTGTGATTCTACGGTAATCCGAGGCAACAAGTATTCTCATTTCTCGTATACATACTTGGTAGCCCGCGCATGTCTTCAAGTACCTCGTGCCGCGCGGCGTGTTAACGAACAAGTCATTTTCTCGAGGAAGGTCCTCGTCATTGTCAATCTAGTGAAAAGTGTCAACTATCGCGTGTGATTGTGCAACTTTCATAGCGCGTGACCTTGTGCCTCGTAAGCGCCGCACCCTTGCCTTCACCTGAAGATTATTACTACACGAGGAGAAGAGTCTGAAAGTGCCGGTTATTATAAGTCATGACAGAAAGCAAAAACACGTGTCTTGTTTGCGCCAATGATCAAGGAACATTCCTCGACTTTCAACCGGATTCATTATTAAGAATCAAAGCGCAGAACTGTCGAGTTGGAAAGGTGAGTTTGGAAATTTCTTGTGTACAGAAGCTATAAACGTGCAGATTTTGAGGTTAGGCCGGGGAGTTGCAAAAGGGGCAGGGGGAGGGGTGGACCGCGCCGAGCCGTGTGGGAATGGGCGCGAGAGTCTCGTGAATTGAGGAAGGTAGATAAGTATGCCATTTTTATTCGAATAGAAGTTCGTAAGGTTTGTACAGACGGTAGATTTTTTATCTTGACGTGCATTTTTCGTGTAATTTTTTATTGTCGCTGATTCATGAGGTTTGAAATGGGCTCATTTTTAGGAAAATTCTCCGAATTTTCGCTGACGCTGCATTGTAATGGTGTGTGTGTGCACATGTACATCGGATAGTTCAGAATTTTTCCAACTGCAGCTCTGGCATCGTTTTTCTGATGTCTTCTGCCAGGCCGTCAGTATAGGCCCGCTAGCCCGCTTTCAGACCTGTTTCGAGACTTTCGAGATTGAATCTGTCAGTTGTGCCTTGTCGTGTGTTGTCGTGCCTTGTAAGTTACATCCTTGTGATACATCACCGTTGTGGCTTAGACGCGTAGTGTAATCGAAATTCTGAATTTGGGTTAGAATTTCCATCAAATCCGAGCTTTCAAAATCTAATCTAATATCCAACTCAGTGTATGACAGTGTGTTTCAAATTATAGTTTCCCGTGATGATTGGTGATCAGCTAAGGATGCTCTCTCAGAGTAAGCTTTTCCATCATTTTTTGTTTTAATCATTCAATTACATATTCAATAAATAATCCAGTAACTAATCCTCACTCTTATCATAATCAGAAGTATTGACCAAAACTGCTGACCACAGCGAAAACCCAGAGCAATGCGAGACTCTTATCTATCAAAACATTATATAGTAACCTTAGACGTCATGTGATATTGCATACGAAATAGCAGACGTACTTCCAGTCCTAATGAATCGATTGATGAATAAAATGAAACATACAATTGATTAACTTCACGCTTCGCGTACTCCGCCCTTCACAAAAGAAACATACCACCCGCGACGCTGATTCTTCACTTCAACCGTCGCTTCTCTGCATCTTGAAAACTTCATCTCTCGAAACTTCGGAATTGTGTAGCATTGGGAAATGCGCGGGATCTAACCGGATTTACCATTGCAGTAGATTCTCGGAGCTCTTGGAGCATGCAGCATGTGTTCGAGAGCGCGCGCGAACGACGCACTAAACGCGCGCTTTTCCCCATTCTCTTCTCCTCGCGCCTGCGTCGAACATAGCGTTTTCTTTGTGTATGGTAAAAGCCCGGCCGGCCTGCAGCTGGAGAGAGATTTTTATTGCCATCTGCATAGTATATAGCATCTTCTACAACGGCCCCCCTTCCTGGTTTTCTTCTTCCAATCTTCCCAAAGGCACAAAAAAACAGGTGATCAAGCGTTGAAGTTTCGTCTATTACCCCCTCTGTAGTCTGTACGTCTTGCATGACAGCGGTGGGCTTCTGCTATAATACACGTTTCGAGCGCAGCACCATTTCGACGCACCGGGAGTTCGTGCGTTAGTCTTACCCGGAGTAAAGTTGCTTTGCATTGCTTTGCGTAATAATGTGTAAGCGCTGTGTTTCCAGTACTATTTTTCGACCGTTTTAGAGTCTCAATTGAAATCTTGATAGTTTATGGTACAGTAAGAAATTGTGAAGTAAAGTTGGAGTTTTCGTAACGTGACGTTTGCTGGGAGCGAGAGCTACCGAAGCGTGGTAGAGTGCAACACGAAATGACAGCTAGGAACATCTATATATATATATAACGACTGCAGCGCTGCAAGCTCATTTTTTAACAAGTATTAGTGAAAAATTGCTTGCACGAATAGATGTGTTTTGCATGCACACATCTGTACTCTAACGGCAGCTGGGCGGGCTAATGAGTTGTCCTCGCCGCATCAACTGGACGGTATTGTTGGTGACCAGCTAAATACCTAGTACTTAGCTGTAGAATTTCAAATGATGCTCTTACTCGTTGTTGACAATCAACTGCTGTAGTGAAGCAAGCTTTCTTGCACTGTTATCGCAAGGTACGCCCCGCTAAAGTTCTTTGATCATAAACCTGGGGACTGAAGTTTATGTGGCGGAACATTGGGAAACTCTAGTCACCGTCTTCCATGATACCTCATTCTTATTGATTCCATAGTGGAGCTCTGACACGAATTCTGCAATAGCAGCATGTGATCAATTATAATGCCACACCATTTGCATTAGTCTGCGTCATGTGCTTAACTTCTCAATGTATATTAATTTGTTACAGACCTATTTTTCTTACCACAAGCAACATGTGCTAAGTTGATTGAGAACTCCTCAACCGCGTTTGTCACTGTTCACCACTCATGGTTACAAAAATTCAACAACATCTTACATACTGGTATCTTTTCAGGGAATACAGAAGAGTCTGGCGCCTAGAGTGTGTTACAAATGTGCATTCGAGATTGATCAATGCGACACTTTCATTAACAAGGTTAAGAATACGATCCAGGGTGTTACTCCCAAAAGAGCCTGCTGTTTTCTATGCACAGATCCATACAACAAAGACACTTTCTTTGATTTGGCAAAAGAGAAAGATGGTGATAATGATTTAGTGCTCAGGATACAAGATTTCTTTTCTGAGGTAGGTTGGCATTAATCTCATACCATTGGGAAATTTCTCTTGAGTGAGTCTCATTAATCTTTTCTCTTCAGCTCAAGGAAAAAGAGTTCGAGAGGCATCTTATCTGCCTAACTTGTCGTTATTGTGTTGATCTATTAGCAGATCTAAGAAGTTTGTCCTGTGAGATTGGGCCACAGCTCAAAACCATAATAAAGAATGGAATTGACCCCTCAGAGCTTCCAAAGGTAAGATTTGTTTCCAAATTTGCCCATCCTTAATTATTTTGTTGTTCTCTGAAGTAAATCTAGTTTCTAGTAGGTCATTTTTATATCTCGTACCACATATGTGTCTTCACAACTAAGTCACATTATCACCAAATGTTACTACCGAGATTTGCAGTGAGAGTGCACAAGAATACTTTGAGTAGTGATTTTTGCTGTAAATGTAGTGGTTTTGCTGAACTGTGTTGACCAATGAACTGATTTCCAAGAGTAAAATGGAGAACTTGTAGTGAATTGAGATGAAACTGGGTTCAAATGAGGATCTTTTTCTTAGATGTTCATTTAATCCACTGTGCCTTGTGAGCATATGCACTAAATTTTCTAATTATTCTACCTAGGGAATTGTAATGTGTAATTGAACAATGTTCACCAACTCAACTTCGTGGCTGAATGTATTCATTAATATATAAATTCTGTTTTACAGACTAAAACTTTCATTGTGAATCGTAAGACTACTCTGACGCCATCGCCTTACCTTGAATTGAACACACCATCAGACACAGATAGTGAGTCCAGCATCATGGCTATACGGAGAAAAACTGCCAACGCCAAGGTTCCTGTTGCAAGACCAATTTCTAAATGTAAGCAATGCAAGAAAGTGATGCAAATTGGACATGATTCATACAGAATCTACAGAACTGGTGCAACGGTATGCAAAATATGTTTGTTGAGAGTGATAGACCCAGGCAAAACAACATCTAAGAAACGAAAAAAAGTAGTCTACCCCAACACGAAGTTATGTTCTGTTCAGTTGGAAGAATTGCATCCTCTGAAGCCAAGTGATCTCAGCAGTACCTCACCAGAAGTAGTAGATGAAGTTGATGATACTGTTAAATCCAAGCTGAGCAAAAATCAAAAGAAGAAAACAAAGCCCAAAGATGATGACTTGGAAATTGTTGATTCTCATATATCTGGACTAGATAATGAAAAACAAAGAGAACTAGACAAGGGCGATGCAGATGATGGCAAGGACGCTGAGGAAAGAGAAGATGACTCATCCAAAAGCAGATCTCGCAAAAATTCTGAGGTGGATGTTGCAAATGGCTCCAGAGTTAGACCTAGAAGAACTACAAAAAAAGCTGAAAGTTCAGAGCCTGACAAGGAAAATTTGGAAAGCAAACCTGCACGACCAGGTCGAAGAAGGAAAGAGTCTGAGCATATTGTCGAGGAAGTGGACCAACCATTGCGATCAACGAGAAGAAGGAAAGACTCTGAACAAAATTCTCAAGATGAAGCGGCCCAACCATTGCGATCAACGAGAAGAAGGAAAGACTCTGAACAAAATTCTCAAGATGAAGCTCCGACAATCCGTTCCACGCGAAAGAGAAATGACTCTGAGCTAAGCGTTCAAGAAGTTGCAGAAGTTGTATCAAGGTCCACCAGGAATAGGAAGGGCTCTGAGCAAAGTGAGCAAGAGATTGCACCTACAAAGTCTACTAGGAACAGAAAAGACTCCGAGCAAAGTGTTGAAGAAGTCCTCCCAACAAGGTCTATCAGAAACAGAAAAGACTCTGAGCAAAGTGAACAAGAAATTGCTCCTTCAAGGTCTAGCAGAAAAAGGAGAGAGTCTGAAAAAAGTCAACAGGAAGAACGCCCACCTATTAGATCAACTCGAAACCGAAAGGATTCAGAGCAGAGTATTCAAGAAGTCGCGCCAACTAAGTCTTCTAGAAGTAGAAAAGATTCGGAGACGAGTAATCAAGATGTCACTGAAATAAAGTCAACAAGATCAACAAGAAAGAGAAATGAATCCGAACAGAGCGTCCAAGATGTAACCGAAGAGGTAATCACGAGAACCAGGAGAAGAGCAGGTTCTGAACGAACTATCCAAGAGTCTAAAGAGCCCAAAACCTCAAAGAGAGGCAGACCTAGGAAAGCTGCTGCACAAAGTTCTCAAGAAGAAACTGATGTCGATGTTGATAACGATAGCGACGCTGGTCCATCTCCGAAAAGAACGAGAAAGACAAAACAGAAAGGAGATCTCAAAGCTAAGACACGCAGTCAAAGTCCCGAAAATATCAGTGAAGTTGGGCGTAAAAGAGGCCGAAGTAGTTCTGTAGAATCGAGCAGTAGTGCTAAAAAGTCCGCAAGGAACGCAAAGAAAAATGCTGTTTCGAAATTAGAACACATTGCTGAAGATTCAGAGCCAGAGCAAACTGAGAGAGTTTCAAAAAGATCTCGAACTGAAGAGGTGACCTCGGACATTGAACATGTGGATGATGAAATGATTGAATCTGACTCACAATCACCTGTCAAGGAAGTTTCTTTGCCTCCTGATAATGAAAATGAGCCAACAGAAAACTTCAAAAGCCCTCAGAGTAAAGATGATTCAAATGTGAGTAACGAAAGTAAAGCACTTCTGTCGAAATCTGTCGAAAATTCGGAATCAGAAGAGATAGACGTGATGAAATCGACCGATGAAGAATCTAAAAATGATACTTCGGGGGCCACAACTGATCCATGTGAAGAGAAAAGTTCTAAATCAGACAACGAGGAGTCGAATCAAGATGAGCCTGTTGAAGATGATTCTGAGTCAAATCACATCTCTGCTTTAGAAGATAATGTAGAGGAGCCCAGAACCGAAGTTTCAAAGGATCATGAAGATGACAAAATTGAAGAGGTAGCTACGGAACCTGAAGATAATCCACCTTCTCCTGTTGATCAAGATTCAGAGTCTCAAAGTAATGAGGAATTTATGGACAAATCTCCTTTGGAGTTAGTTGAGAGGGATAAGGCTCTGGAGGAAGAAGAATCTGCAAAGAGAGCAGCAGAGAGTAAAGAATGTAGTAGGGATGATTCCAGTGATGAAGTTTCCAAAATCGAAAAAGATCAGAATGATGATGCGAATAGTGATGCTCATTCTACATCAAGCCGTAAGTCATCTGCAAGTTCATCCAAGTCTTCTAGAAAGTCAAAATCTGTTGGTAAGAGAAAAATTAGGAAAAGTAAGGGTGATTCCGTAGATGATATAGTGATCTCCGATTCTTCAGACTCTGAAGTTAAAAATGTAGAGGAACAATTAGAATCAGCATACACTTGTCCAATTTGTGATAAAGTATATGAAAGCAAGTTCATTGGATTGCAACATGAGTTGACTCATTCTAAAACTTTGGAAATTAAATTACAAAAAGTGGCTCCTATTGAAATCAAAGAGTCTGATGAAGAGCCTCATTCCGATGATCAAGAGAAAGAAAACGAAGAAGAAACAGAGAAAGACGCCGAAGAAGGAACAGAGAAAGAAAATGAGGAAGAAACCGAGAGAGAGAATGAAGGAGAAACCGAAAAAGAGAACGAAGAAGAAACGGAGAAAGAGGACGAAGAAGAAATCGAGAAAGAAAAAGAAGATGATGAAAATGATGAGGAGGAAATTGCCCAAGAGGATGTTGGAAAAATTCAGTCGGATGACGACGATGATGATGTGCACGAAAATGGCAACACCGATCGAGAAAGCACAGAGAATCGTGAAAATGAAACTGATGACTCTGAGAAAGTCGAAGAATCCATGGACGAAGACCGGAATCAACAAGAAACGCAAGATTCCAATGATAGCGAGAGTGAGAAGAATGCCGACTCAGAAGAAGTTGCCAATGGTGTAAACGAAGATTCAAATCAGGAAAACGATAACGATAGTGAGGATATGATTTCCGATGAAGTCGCTAAGAGTGATAAGGATTCCGTTCACGATGATTCGGAAAATGAAATCAGGCAAAGAGGTAGACGATCTTCTAGAATATCGATCAGAATGACTGAGAGCAATGTATCCAGAAGATCAGGTAGAAGAAAGACGATAAATGAAATTGTTGAATCTGCAGAGGAGCCCACTCCAATGGAGCATTCTGATTCTGAAGCGGTAGCTGACGATTCTCACGAGAATACTGACGTGGCAGCTGATGATTCTCACGATAATACCGATGAAGTCGAGGAAATCGCAGATACCAAAAAAATAGCCGAGTCGGACGAAGCCTCTGAAATTCAAGAAAATGATGATGCCTCTTCAAAAATTGCAGAAGATGATGATGCTGATGATGTCCAGGATGCAGCACCAGTCGAGTCTTCACAGTCGAAACCAGATGACGAAGTAGAATGCGAAACTATCGAGGATGATGAAGTTGAAAGCGAAGCCGTTGTTCCAGTTGTACAAGAAGAGGAAGATGTACCGAGGGAAGTTGTCGACATTGAATGCGAGTCTGATGCTGGAGCCACCGTTGAAGGTGAAGTTGAAATAACGGAAGTGGTTGACGATGAAACCGAAACCTGTCAGGTTACAAATCATCCAGAGCAAGTAGATCTCACCGAAAACGAAGTCTGCGATGCCCAGAAGAGTGACGATGACGACGATATACAAGAAATTGTGCCTGATGATAAAGTCGTCCACCAGGATGAAAATTCCGTCGACTCAGTGACCGAAATTACGGTCAACACATCCGAACAACCACAAGTAGATAATAATGATGCCAATACAATAGAAATCGAAAGTGAGGTTCAAGTGAAACAAAACGGAGGTGAAACCAGTACTGAGGACGAAGAAGCATTGACTCAAGAGAGTCTTGAAGAATTGATGAAACGCAAAGGTCTTCAAGTTGTTGATGAATTAGCCGAAACATCGGTTACTGAAACTGAGACAGAAGAAAGCGAGAAAGAAACCAACGTGAGCGCTGACAAAGAAAATCAGCCAGATAAAAGTGATCTGAATAGTAGCGGGCTTGAAATCAGAATTTCCGATTCAGAATGTACAGAACTTCTTGACACCAGTACCAAATCTCTCCGCGGTATCAAAAGTAAAGATGCAAGCATAGTAGGTGAAAATCAGATCGCACATGATGAAGGTGTCGTGGAGGAAGTCGTCCATGAAAATGATGAGCCAGCCCCTGCCACTGATGAACAACAGCCCACAGAGAATAGCAATGGTAAAATTTTAGGCTCAAATTATCATAGTAGAGGCGAAGCCAAGCTTGCCTCCGCAAAGACGAAAAATCTGTTGGGTTCACAGTCTATTTCGGTTTCTCACGATAATTTCCAACCAGAAATGGTTCATTTTATCTCGAGAAAATCTCGATACAGTCGGGATATGCCTTCACTTGATCCGATTGGATTTTAGAAAAATTCAGCAAATTTTCAGACTAATTGCAAACCCAACGTTTTTTTCTCATCTTTGAAATTTCATTCGAGAGCAATCAATAGTTGTTTTGTCTTTTCATTTCTCACAATTCTCATGTTTCTCTGAACTATCCGTTACCTACTTTTGTTGTTGTCAAAATATTCTTCGTTGTGGCTATCTTGACCGATAGTAAGCAGTAAGAATGCCCTCATTCATAACTTAGCTCTACTATTTTTCCTTCTTCAAGCAATCAGTACGTTGTAGTTCTTCTAGTCTTTCTACTTGTATTCTATATAATCATCTTGTCTCATGTCAATATTAGTATGGGGATATATATATCCCAATATCATAACATTCTCACTGGACTTAAATCTCCAATTTTTGGAATTTTGTAGTTGAAACTGCATTTGGATAAATTACAAAGGCATTGAAATGACATGTTAATGTGCAACATTTCATTATGTTATATTTGATTTGTATCAATTTCAGATCCACTTGTTGGAACTTCCTTTTTTTAAATCATGCTAAAGTCTATCCCGCGTGTGTCAGTTGATGCAAGAGTCTGATTGAATTTTGCGGTCTCATTCTATATATTGTTGAATCATTTTCAGAGCGTATTTCAAATACCTTGTATCAAAATCGAAACATTCAAATTAATAGATCGATGCCCAGGTGAGAGTTTGTTGTTGCTTGTGGCAGTCTCAATCGCTTAACTACAAATTTCGTGTGAAAATACAAGCACAGCAATTGAAACTCAGATACTTCAGCCTTTATATTACCATCAAGCAAGATTTTCTGTGTATTAGACACCAAACATGTTTATCAATATAATGCATCTGAGTTCAGATTATGTAAAGATCATTTAAAGCTTTAAATCGTGCAATCTACTTATTTTTTTCTTTTGTAATTATTAGTTAATCAACGAGCATACATAATCACAAAATCATAGTTCAACTGAATGTGATTGTTTGGTTTTAATTCAAACGAATCAACAAAATTCATTGTAATATCTGAATCAATACCATTTTTGGCTTGGTTATCTAAAAATATCAAATTATTCATACATTCATCAATATACTATATGTGTAAGCATACTCACGGTCATCCAATATTTTTCTAATAAAGTCAATCGTACGAATTGATGCCTTTCCTTCTAAATCTATTTTCTATTTCCTTTTCTTCATCATCTATCACCTACTTTGTCTCAATCTTTTTTTTATGTGTTGAATGAACTCTTGATTTAAGTTATTCATAACTTCTCCATAACTAAGATTTTCATTCTGATCAAACTCACTGAAGCAGATCACTCCATGCCATCTACAACTTGTAATGTACGGTGTCATTATTTTCAGTTGTATTCAATTTCCCGACGCTGTATTGAAATCAAAAGGACTTCACTACATTCATGTGTCACTAGGAGCTAACACAAAAATAATCAGAATCAAGAAAAGGATTCGAAAGTACTTTATTTGAAGTCGATATCGTCTCTGCAAGCTGCTCCAGGATCAAGTTTCTGCAGATTTTCTACATCATAGTCATGTACTATTCACCAACATTCTTCATCTCTCCCAGAAAGGTCCGATGTACCTGCAATTTTTCGTATATATGTACATAAGTATTATAGAGGTATCTGGGCTTTTGCATTTGATATCGTGAGCAATTTCTATACCAGTAAGGCATCCGCCATTCGTGAGATAATGCACAAACGTTTTGGTCAGAAACTAAACTTTGAAGGGATTGTTGAGTCTTTTAAATTATATCACACGGAAGAACTAATAACGCCCGTCAATACTTTGATGGCTCTAAAGAATTCAAGTAGGGATTCTTTTATAGTGAAAAATATTGAGATGACTGTCCAAATGTATGGTCAAAATACTTCTCTACTTTCAATGGCATATATTGTGAATCACCAATACAGTTCATAATAGTGTGGACTTAGTAGATGAAAAATTGCGACGGGAGCTCAGTTTTATGATTCACCAAACATGACTTGAGTTGTATGATAATAGTCTCCCCAAAACTCTCTGAGAAATTTTGTCTGATTGTTTTAAATGTACAAAAGGATCAATTACTTTCTTTTGATGTTGGTAATTCATCAAAAGGCTCGCCGCGATCTCTCCAGAGACAAATTTTCAAGGTAGCAGTAGAATCGCCTTTTACACTTTGTGTTATCAAATTTTGATACGAATCCATCATTTCCTGACCTTGAACAGAAAACCAATTAGATATTCGTAACATGCAGATTGACCTCCTATAATGCCGTATTACTGAAAATAGTTTACTGGAAAGACTCTCTTACTAACTCCGTTGTATTCTAAAAGCACGGTCGTATACGACCGAAAGATACTTCTTCCGAAAATTGTTCCGATCTAAGAGTTTCAAGGTAAGGTTGGATTATTTACATTCCTCCTACTTCCTGTCTAATTTGAGACAAAATAGAAGTACTTTACCACGTATCTGAGAACTAGTAGTTTGCTGATATCCAAACTTTGAAGCTCATTTAATCGTTTCTTATATCAGTGCATTCGCTCAAATGATTGTTGACATCACCAACTTGTTAAATAGATGAGTCTGCCGACTTACTTTTTATCATAATAATGACATTAACCGTCGAAAAATGTGAAATTTTATCGAATACTTTATTGAATATTTATCTTATTCATAAATTCCCAGTTTGTACGTTATTCTTCAAAGATGAAAATTGTAATTAAGTTACGATCTTACGCTTATCAATTCGTGCGATCATTAGATCGTGTTAAGTTTATTATTCCATCAATGACTCTAATAACTATTATAGTTTTTACATGTAAGTGTCATGAAGACCATACATAATATAATTCAAAGATGGAAGAGTTCTATCATCCTTTGTACTATATATTAAGTTGAATTTTGTATGATAGATTTGAAATCATACAAACAATTGAAAAATACTTAACATGTTTTTTTATGTAAATTTATGTAGTCAAATAGAACGAATTGTATCAGACAAGTGAATAGTTTACCTTTAGATATCCCTGTCAAGCACCTTGCTTTATTAGCATCCTCTGCCGCTCCGACTTGATTGTATAACAAGAAAGCGCGCTCCAAATTCGGAGTTGCCTCTTTTGGATTGTCCTAAAACAAAAAAATCATGTACAATTATTATTCAACTTTAAAAATCGATCCAGCTGCACACAATTAAATCCTCATAGACTTCATATAAATGTCATTGAAGACTGAAAAATCGTGAAATTGAGAATTCCGACATTTATTTTTACAAATGGATATTTTACACCATGGAAATTTTTGCTCATGCCGATACTTGAACATATTCTGAATTCTTACCCTAGCCAGATAATATTCTCCAGTCAAGTAATATACTTCACCAAGCTTCTTATTCAACTGGTATGTTGATGCGATTTCTTTGAATTCGCCCAGGTGTTCAAGCACTTTGTCATCATTTCCCAAATCCTACGGAAAAATGCCGTTTACTGGTGAATTGAAATAACAGTAACTTGATCAAGAGATTTGCAAGTTTGAAGAATGAGTGAATATTAATAAATTCAACTTCTTCACGATTTTTTGAGGTCTGTCGAAAACAAATTCATACCCTACCTTGTAAATTCTTACGAAATTTGAGTGTGCGTTGCAAATGCCTTCTATATCACCGATTTGTCTCAGGATCATCAGATTCGTCGTGAAATGACCGATTGCCTCTTCTACGTTCCCGGCTGCTAATTCACTCTTGCCAAGCTCAAACTGTGATTCAGCGAGAAGTTCGTGATCGCCAGCTGTACGGAGGCATCATTCGGTTTTTCTTTCTCAACAATTCTAATTATGACTAGATGTAGTTTATCTCACTATATAAATTTATTCAAATGTTCCATCTCTATTGTCAAATTTTGAAAATTTACGTCACACTCAGTAAACAAACTGCATGCTGCTGATTCATTGTACAAAATGAGTAGATGGGGAAAAATACTTTTTCTACACTGTGATAATTGTACGAACCAAAGAGAAAAACTGCAGAAAAGCTCACAACGTCAAGCTCTTGGCATTTGGAACACATCATGGCTCTTCTGTGAACTTTAAAGACCAAATTTTCACATTGGTCCGTGAAAAATAACCCTCCGAGATTCACACCAGTTCAACTTTTTATGACTAACGACTCAATGTTCTACCATTTTTCATTTCCCGTAATTTGACAAATCATTGTCAAGAAATTTTCACATTTCAGAAGTGTGTCGAAGTTCTGATAGTTTAACAGTTTTTTACACACTTTGGGTCACGGAAAAGTACGCAAAGTTCAACATTGGGGGCTCCAATGACTGACGCTTTAAAAATTAGATGCTAAAAATAGAGCATAGATTTGTTAATGTGACTAACCCTCGCAGGCATTCTTAACGGCGAGCTTGCAAGCTCCAACAGATAAATCGACCGAATCCGAAGAGTCGCGAGAGCTTCGTCCCAGGCTCACGAGTATCCGATTCAGCAGCTTACAAGAATGTCGATAAAGGCTTCCAGTGTGGCCTTCTTCACGTAAAAGCTTCGCAACACTCCAAGGTCGATCTCGAGAGTCGCGTTGTGCCAGACGAGCGTATTCCAGAGCGCTTTCGGCATCCTCCACTGCATTTTTACGATCAAAAAAATTTTGATATGTAGGTAATCTACGTTAATGAATTTGCTATTCGCTATTCTAGTAATTCATACTGTTATTTTTGAAATCTCACTCAAAGTCACAACTTTGCACGGAATTTGTAAAAGGTGAATTAAAATCCAGTAAAAGTTGAATCAATCAGTCTTTAACCAGCTGACGGTAGAACTATAGAATGTTAGTCGTCAGAATTAAAGGATGAACAAATAATAATTTTTCTTTCTTCATGAATAGAAAGTGAGTAAAAAATTGATTCCAGAATAACGCACTTTTGTCGATAAGAAATCTCGCGTAGACGAAGCGTAAAAGCGAGATGAGAGAAAGATCGGTAGGCTCAAGCTCCTTGGCCAGCCATAGAGCATTTCGGTAGAGAGTATCGGCGATCCACCACCAGTCCCAGCCTGAAGCTTCAATAGACAAGGCCATCCTTGCCAAAAATTCGGATTTCTCCTCCACTGAAACTTTACTCAAGTGTTAGAACCGGGAGTCAGGGGATAGTAAAAATTTGGTAATTCCGCTCAGTTTTTTTTGTTGTATATCTGGGTTTCGTTTGACTGTAATGTATTTTTGATTGAAATAATTTCAACTCTTCGATATCAACTTGTTCACTTTGATTCAATGACATTTGACAATGAATCAAATGAAAATAGATTATTCATCACAAATAAATATAATGTAATTTTTATATGAAATTTCCTGAAAAACCATTATACTTCAAAGACAATTGAGGTATCAAAGAATTAGAAATAGTGTTTCAGTACTGTGCTCAATTAACTTTTTCAAGTGAGATCATGTGAATCTTTCCAAAACTGAGCATTAACCCATATTCATATTTCCATCATGACAAACTCTTGGAGGGGTCCTGGCAGGTATGTATGTAGTACAGGAAGAAGTCCATCGAGCATCACCACTTTCAAATTAAAGTTTGAGAATGATTAGAAATCCTTACTCTCATCGCGATGAATTCTAATAAAAAGTTCTTTCAGTATATCGATCAATTCGTGATTGTTTCGCAGTTTTGGCCTGTTCCAAATCAAAGTATTTGGCCCCGCAATCTGTCTTGCCTCCTCATCTAAATCGAAAAGAAATTTCAAACGTTCAGCGACCTCGTGTAAATCAGCCTCTTGCAATTCAGCTACAATTGCATCGCTATACGGTATCCGATATCTACAAATTATAGAAGATGGACCTTCTTTTACAAAAACTCAAGATCTACTTTTCACATGTTGAGTAAAGATTTGGATTAAACGTAACCTCCTTATATCATTTGGTGTGAGAACAGGTAACTTTGCTTTGATTTTCTCCTTCACTTTTGGAATGTTGTGCGCCGCCACGGAAACCAAAGTTTTCGATCTCTTCGATCTCAACATTTTGATTTCTCGAATTTTTTGTCACAAATAGAACGTATTATACATATCCTTTGCACGCATGGGAGCCAGCATGTTTATTTTCTTTTTGGTCACCAGAAGACTTTTTTATTGATTAGATGTCTGAATATTGCTCGAATCTCATTGTATATCATAAAATTAAATACACTTGTTCTTAACAGCTACTTAGGTTGAGGCAATTTCGATAGAATAAATTCAGCCTCATTTGCAGCATGAAATTATTCCAATCACCTGTTGACGCGTTCAATGCAAAAGTAATTTTTTTACAAATTTTGGTTGGACTCGATTTCGACCGTCACTCATCGATTGATGCAATTTCGTGGGAGTGAACTCTTTTCTGACCATTGGTTGATACTCGTAGAAAACGAAACTGTCATGAAAAATTGCTATCTAGAATATTATTTGAACAGATAAGAGTCAGTAGAAATTAAATTGCGAAAAATCGTGGGCCTGTCGCAGTTGAATCTACTCATTAGGAAATTCCCAACTACTAGACAAAATTTGTGTGGAACACCATTTCATCAAACTGCAGCTATCTTTGATTCATAACATGAAATTGAAAATAGCCACCACCATATCGTCAGAAACTGAGTATCTGTTTTACTATGAAAGTTGCATATTCTCAGATATCGATATTATTTCTACATTTCCATCAAGAACTGGTGACTAAGGTAAGTGTACCCAACTTGACCCCAATAAGCCATTTTCTCAATAACTTTGGCTAATCTCAATGTTTTTCAACGTACTTCAATCCATTGTAAAGCTTGTCTGAAGGTTTTCAAAATAATTTAAAGTACGTCTGATTTCGATGAACTGATGGAGCCGAGCTGTTTTAATTTTTCCAAAGAGTAATTTTGAGAGAGCTTACGAACAGGAGTCTGTACCCATCAACTTGCCCCCATCATTTAGAACAATGTTAATCGTCGGTAAAGCGCATAAAATCGTTTCTATTGCCGTGCAACCACATTTGGAGGTTTTTGCCGGTCCTAAACACTAACCACCGACCTATTTTGACGAGATAAACACGTTCTGAGGGATGAAAAAGTTGTAAGTAATACGCCCTTTCGAGATGACCATAATGGGGGCATGTTGGGTACACTCCGACGTCGTTGGCCTTCTTGTTAGTAGATATAGGGCCCTCCGTGATATGCACATAAAATAGCTTCAGATCCGAGTTCTGCAACTCTGAAAAACGGATTTTAAAGGTCTTGAGATAAGATAACGAATGCGCTAAAGTGCGTTGAGATTGGTTGAACTGCAAAAATTTGGCACCGGTTTTACTCAATGGAATTCCCTCGGTAAATTTTTCGTTGTGGAGTTACCAAAAATGGAAAAATAACTTGAAATTTTCTGGAAAATAAAGAACTGATTCGGGGTCGATCCGAACCACTTATTTTCTCATATCTCAACTTAACAAACGTAAAAACAATTATCGGGGAGATCTACGAGCGCCCATTCTTGAGATCGACGTATGGGGTCAAGTTGGGTACATTTACCTTATACGACTTTATAATTCATCTAGACACCCTGGGACTGTAACATGACAAAAATTCCAAATTCGACTGATTACAGAGTTGACTATTGATTGATTAAGTTTTATGAAAAAAGTTTCTCATTAAGACTTGTTCCTGATGATTAATCAGAATTGAATTTTCACAATCTTCGCTTGTGGGTACAAGGGACAGCATCTGACTTTTGTTATGTGGGTGAGATGTTCAAGATCTTGGAATTGTTTTGTCTTTGATTCGAACAATGTGCACTTCAGAGAAGTGATACATTCTGATCATGAAAAATTACCAAAATTTATTAAGAAATAGATTTTCCAAAAAAAAATCAACCATTCAATTCAATGTAAAAATTTAGAGTGTTTTTGTGTAATACAGTAGAACCTGTAAAGTTGGACACTCCCTATGTTGGACACCTCATTAAGTTGTACGCCTTTCATCGGAACCGAAAAGAATTACATTGGTTCAAATGGGAATTTTTCTCTGTATGTTGGACACTCTATATGTTGGACACCTCGCTAAGTTTTACCCCTCACTAGGAATCCAGAAATAGTATTTCAATGTATGAAAACCTTCAAAGTTGGACATTTCAAATTATATGACACATACTAGGACGTTCACCAGCTCACGTTATCAGAATAAGTCCGTATTTTCCTGCTGACCATCTTATAATATGATGTACGCACATACATGGTGTGAAAAATGTGAACAACCACGCTTGCAGTTAACTGTCTCTAAAACGACAATCTCGAAATACTTCAAGAAAGCAGGCTTCCAGAATTGGCAGAATGACATCTTTTAAGAAAATGCTATGAGAATGGTGAAACAAGACGACATGGTTGATGACTGAAATGTTCAATTTTCTTTACAGATGTTCGAATACGGTATCTAGAACTCTTAAGTATGACTCAGCCATCTATATATCGATTCCTCAATGAATAAGTGTACAAATCACGAATAGTTTTGATTCATTTACTGAATATTTGAAATGACGAACGGGTTAATGACAGCATGATTGGGAATTGCATTGCTCAATTTTTTCATACAGATATCCGAAGAATATAACCTTAATATTCAAGTGTGAGGCATCTATTAATTCGTCAATAAAAGGGTGTTTATATTATGGATGTTTAGATTTATTCATTGAGTGGCTTGACGTTCCGATGAGTCGATTTTTTGGCATGTCCGTGTATGTTGGACACCTCGCTATGTTGGACACTTTTCTCCGGAACCAAACTGTTCAACTTAGACAGGTTCTACTGTACTTCCACGATTGCACGTACTGGAATATGTCAATAGGCGGTTTTTTTTTTTTTTTTTTAAAGAGTTCAGCCGATCTTTCCAGAAATAAAATGCTTCAGATAAAGGTTTTGCAGTCGATTTACTGCATGATTTATTGCATGAAATTAAATATCGAATGGATACACAATAAAATGATATGTTTTCACATTTTTAATATATGGTAACTGTGAATCAGAGCCTTTTTAAGGCTCATCAACATAAATATAACGTGTTGCACGACAGTGTATTGCACGAGAGACCCTGTACGAAGAAAAATTGAATGTGAACAATGACATAATCCATGAAGCTCGTATTTTACAAGCCATATAACAACCTTATTAAAAACGGAACGAAAAAAAAACCTTTAAAGAGACGAGGAAAACAGATCGATGCAAGACCGATTTCGTGCGTCAGAACCTTCGCGCTCAAATATATAATGGGAATCATTCATTTCATAAATCTTTCACGCGTTAACTAAAATTCATCCACAATCATCAACAATATACAGACAATCGTAAAAATCGATTAAAAAGATACAGGAAACAAGAAAAGGAAAGAAGCAAGAGAGTAATTTTATAAATAATAATCTAATAAATTGAACATCATGACCGGTAACACTTGCGATAAAATATAACATATATACGATATAGATATTACATCGATACGTTTTTTACGTATACAACTTTCTAAAATTTATCTGTGCTACCCTTGACAAACAAAGTTACATATATATTTATCTAACGATAAATATCTCGGTAAAGATTGAATCATCAGGAAACAAAAATAAAACTCGGCTATTGAAATTGAAAAGAAAAATAGTTTGGTGAAATTAGTTTAGGCAGCAGCCTTAACAATACGATTCCTTGGCTCAAGTTTAATCTTGAAACCTTCGGCTCTCTTAAGGATGATATCAGCTTGAAGCCTGAAATCTTCTTCCTTAACGGTTGACTTGACTTTGAAGTTTCTCAAAATTGTAGAAAGGAGAATCTTAAGCTTGAGCATGGCGTATTTACGTCCTACACATGAACGAGGACCAGCTGAGAATGGTACAAATGCGTAGTAATGACGGTTGGCTGTTTTCTCAGGTAAGAAGTTATCTGGGTTGAAAACATCTGGGTTAGGATAAATGTGTGGTTGACGGTGAAGTTTGAAGGTTGCGACGACGGTTGTTGCTCCAGCGGGGATTGTGTAATCACCGGATGCTGAAAATAGATTATGAAATTTTCATTTTCAATTTTCATTTTCAATTTTAAAGTAAATGGCAAAATGGTAAGAGGAACAACACTGGAAATTTAATTATGATGAAAAATTTTGAAATGAATCTTCTGAAGGCAAGAATTTTGTTCTACTTTGAAGTCTTAAGTGATGAACTTAATCTAAGACCTGACAAAATTAAAACTTTTCTTAAAGATTCTAGTTTTAGGAGTTTGTGGAAATTTTCATGAGATTTTTCCAAAACTCTACAGATGATGATGAAATTTCTAATGGATTTTTCAAAAATTCATTTGAAAGAGGAAGAGAGAAATTTTAATTGAACACCTCAGTTCAAGTCTGCTTGATCTGGCAATTTTATATTTGAGACAAATTTCAACGACGTCTAGGAAAAGTGAATCCATCTGTATGATCACAAGTACGATTCTCCAAAATAATAATTTCCAGTTTCTGAAGCTTTAAAGGATCAAGAATGCCAACTCGACTACCCCAATGCGAAAATAGACGAATGACATTCTGGTTTAGAATTGAAATTATTGATACTCCATCTTAATGAAAATGAAGTCAAGATTTTACAGACAGATTAAATTTAAAAACTCATTTGAGGACCGAAAACATGTGAATATTGTGCCAGGGTCAAGGTTTGGAAGTAATTAATCGCAAAATTACATAGAAGGGCCATAGATTCGATGGTGGATTATTAAAAAATATTTGAATTCAACTCACCGAGTTTCAAATCAGTCTTGATTTCACGAGCGATGATGGGTACAGGTGGGTACATTCGAAGAGTCTCCATAAGGCACCTCTCAAGATATTTCATCTCAAGAGTATCCTGGAAGGTTGCGGGTCTGTCACTGTCACCGAAGATTTCATCCAACTCTTGGATGACCTTCTCTTGGATGTCGGGGTGGCATCCCATCATCGAAAGGAAGAAGCTTGATCCGGCAGCTGTGGTGTCGTGTCCCTATTTGAGAAAAAATATATTTCAATTCAGGCCTCCACGAATGTGAAGAGAAGTATTTCGAGAAAGTATATCTCAAACTCACCTCAAACATGATAGTGTCGACCTGTTCCTTGACTTCTTGGTCAGTGAGTACAACTCCATTTTGGCTAGCCTCAACCAAGAGGTCCAAGAATGCTTGCCTCTTCTTCTCACCGACGTCATTATCATCAACGTCCAAATCGTCCTTCAGACCAGATGATTGTCCGAAAGACAGTCCCTCAACTACTGTGGTGTTCTGGAAAAACAAAAATTTCATGTGAAAAAAACTATAAGGTTTTGGCGAGTTTGAATTTTTATTCCTCAAAAACTATAACTGGACATTTGCAAATCTTGATAATTCTCTGAAATAAATTCTGTGAGGCAAAGTGAGATGTTGAGTGATGAAAACTCAATCATTCAGGAAAATTTGAAAAATACTTTACTGTCAAAGACTCTCGCAAAGACTCGGGAATTTTGCAATAAACTTCAAAGCCATCCATAGAATCGACAAGATTAATTTTCAATCAAATGAATTATAGAGTACCTTGGCATCCTTAGCAGCGGCTGTGGTATCGACAAAGTTACGTTTGCCCTGTTTGTAGTCTTCCTTCTTCTTGGCAACGACCTTCTTGGTCAATCCGTGGATGATGTCAAGGAGTTTGACCTGTTCTTTGCCGAATTTGGAAAGGTTGAAGAGCCAGTCGGGCCTCAGCCAAACTCGGGTGTGACGAAGGTGGAGGATATCACACATCCTGATAAAATACAGTAAAATTTACATTTGCTATATGGTGCCATATTGCGAAAAAGTATGATAGTAGTATCAATAAAAGGTATCATTGAATTTTGGATACGTATTGACATTGACATTTGAAGGGCAATGTGATTCGGCAAAATTCATAATTTTCAATAATTTGTAAACAATGTCAAATTGATTTCCTCGTGTGGTGGTGCACAATGACGATCAATGCATTGTAAGCTAATTATTTTGGTCTGCACCTTGCTGATAGATTCACACGGTGTTCCAATTAAATATTCATGAATTTGATTATTCTTTTCAAACAGCGAATCTTTTCGAAGAAATTTTAACGCGTGGAAAAATGCATTGTGTTTGAGTGAAATTGAATTATCAATACCTTATTGACGTTTGCAAAAATTATCACTCAAGAGGGAATAATTTTTGTTACGCGCGCTCAAAGTAGAGAACGAAAAAACTTCCCTCGTCGAGAAAATGAGATGTTAGAAAATTCTTCAACAATTGACTGATGCGAAATTTATAATAATGTGACGCAAAATTATGAGATAAAACGCGCTGTAATCATCAAAGTATCCTGGAAATGGTAGATTTTAAGCAGAGACAATTTTTTCAATCTCAGAGCGAACCATTTGGAAGATTAGTTCAACAATCGAGTAACGAATTTAATCAATTTGGAAGGATATACTTACTTCATGACAGCCATGGCATACTCGAAGCCACTCTTGTCCTGGGTAGTTTTGGAAACTCCCATAGCTGTTTCCAGAAGAATTTCGACAGTGGTCTCAGACATGTATTCGTGGCAATCGAATTCTTTGCCATCTTCTTTACGCATTTTTTCGACGGCTGCACGAGAATTGGCATTGAACAGGTCGATGAAACTTTTCAGTACGTTCAAGTGGAAGGTTGGAGCAATCAGTTTGCGGTGAGCCCTCCATTTTTGACCTAAAATTGCGAACAGAATTTTCCTCGTAATTTTCAAGATACATTACGCTCATTATTATGAAATATAGAGGTGGAAACATCAGATGAAACTGTTTTCTTTGATCTTTATCTAATTGTTGGTTGATTGACTTGATTCAATATATCTGTACGGAAAAAATGCACCGGCTATTTGAAAACATTTTTCACTGATTGAACTTTGGAATGTCGATAAACTGATCATTTTTGCATCGAAGATTTCCGCTGAGACAAAAAAAAGTAATTATAAAGTATACGTGTATTGTAAGCCAACCGAGTTATTTCAACTTTTTCATTTAATCGATTGATGATGACGATACAAAGGATTCCATTATTTCTAAACCTTTGAATAGTCTTATCTGCTGCACTCTAGTGAATTTTGATACAAAGAATATCGTAGATGTTGTACAATGTTCTGAAAGTGGATGTATTTTGAAATCTTTTCAAAAATAGCAAAATCGAAAATTTGCACTATACCCATACGGATATTCGAAAAAGTTCGTCATGGGTGATGTAAAAAAGCACCATGACTGGTATCTCTCCTGAGGATCTAAGAAGAACCGTCATAATGTTTGGAAGTACCGACAAAGTAAATGAAGTATTGCTCCATTTTTGCATGCAACAAAGTAAGAGTCGACAGTGAAGTCAAAAAAGTGTACAAATCACATAGAAAATCGATAAGTTTCTCATTCATATAGATACAAAGCTGATAAACGAAAGATCCGAAATTCTCAGTCTAGTATACGATTTCGAGTTTTTAGGCGACGGGCAATTTTGACAAGATGATTCAAGCAAAAGGTGAAAATTAAAATTGCATGACTATGCGCTTCAAGAAATGCATTCATCTAGAATATTCTGACATGGTACATATATGTTTACCTTGAATTGCTACCATGCAAACATACTTATAGAGAAAAGGTTCAATACAGCTATCTGATGATGATTTGTGTACAATCAGGCCATACATAAAATTGTCGCACCTGAACTCGGTGCCCCGAAGTCTACAAGTTGAGCGATATGTTTACATTTTTTCTATCTGATCAATGAGTAAACCTTTAATGCTTTGTTTACTTCGATCTCAACGTGTATGAACATACATATAATTCAATCAAAACGAAAGTCAGATCCCTAAATCGCAGTATAGAACAGAGTTTCGAATACAAGTTTGTTACCGATGTGAACATTGAAATATGACGAATTGTGGAGTTTGAATGATGCAATGAATTTGAAATTGTATTACGTGGAGTGAATCATCGATGAGAATTTGAAATCAAGTTTCGGGGCAGGAATACTTAATTCATGAGACACGAGCTACACAATAGTATGAGGGAAAAAAACAATACTTACCGGTGGAAATGAGAAGTCCGTTTCCAAGCCAAGGTTGGAAGAACCTGTATTCGGCAGATTTGTCGATGTACACGTGGCTGGAGAGAATTACCTCAACATCTCGTGGATCGATCAAGAAGATGACCAATTTGGGTCCAATCCAGATTTTGATTACCTGGTCGAATTCGAATGACCTCTTGTAGACATTGCGGAAGATTGCTGGAAATCATCATATCAATCACTATTTGCACCATTAATTTGATAATCACATTGTTGATTGAATTTATTAACATTTTTCTTATTTGAATTCAAATTCAGTCGAAAGTGAAAAACTGGTTTTACCAGAGGTTCATCCAATTGAAGTTTTACAGAAAAATCGTATTCCTCATGAATATTTGAATGAGGAGTTGGAGTTGAAGAAATGAAATTTTAGAAATTGAATTATGAGGAAACACTTTCTCGAAATTTTTTGAGGAAAATTACCACAATAAACATGTCGAAAAAATCTACGAATTACAAGAATGAAAAAGGATATTGAAATAGAAAAACTTACTGTCTGAGCTTCCAATGAACTCAAGGGCATTTCCAAGAATTGGCAGTCCAGTAGGTCCAGGAATCTTTTCAGACAGCTCAATCATGTGCCTCCTAGAGATCCTGAAGTAGATGTAGTACAGCACAAGGGCTGGTACAAGGAGTGTGAAAAACACGCTTGTGGCGGAAAAGCCGCTCGCGGAGGCCGCGGCAACTGATCCAGCGACCACTTCTGGTCCTGCTGCCGACATTTTGTCGATATTTTTTTTTATTTTACTTCCTTACTTCTGAGCGGCCTAAGCCCCTGTATAAAAACAATTCATTCGTCAATTTTATCATCAAAATTTAGCCGTGAAATGAAAAAGAAGTTTCGTACAGGTCGCCGAAATAAAATTATTAGGGTGATATGAGGTGCAGAGATCTGGATTGAATTCAGGACAGCAAATAGATAGTCGAATGATGATTGATCGGTTGTAAGGTGTTGACTATTATGAATTTTGTGCTGAAATGCGATGAGTTTCGATGAGTTTGACGCAGTTGATGGGAGGGATAAGTATTGCGCGAGCCGAGAAAATTCGTTCGGTCATCTATTGTATTTACAAACAGGAAGCTTTTCGAGGGCGCCTTTAGTGAGTTTCGTGCGTTGATGATTTGCAATTCAAGTGCTGTGTCGATTCCAAGCGGTCTTTGGTATAGCTTGGAAATTTTTTCGAGTGACATTACGGTAGCGATGATTTTCAGATCTTACAGATTTGAATAAAATTTTACTACTTACGTAAGCTTGGAAACAACTGTCTAGAATGTTGGGAAATGAGTAGAAATTTTGGAAATTCATTTTATCTAATATTCTATAGGAAAATTGGTTCTATCTGGAGAAAGTTCAACAATTCTTCGCGTACGTCACGATGCCAAATTTTTTATTGGAAAACAAGTCAAACAAGATTGAAACTGAGTACAGTTTCTTGGCTCTAGAAATTATTATAGAATCATGAAAAATGAATGGGCATACTGAAAGATCCCTTCATGAAAACTAGCTGGTGAAATAATCGAAATGAAAATCACTTTCTCTATTAGAGACAGTAAATTTTACCTTGTATTCCACAAATTTGTAACTGGATTGAAAGTGAATTTTCAAATATTAGTAAAAAAAAAAAAAAAAAAAAAAGAATTTAAAACCATGAATAAAATCATGAATGAGTGAAATCATTTCGATAATCACGAAATCAAGTCAAAACTCCATCAAATGTATGAAAGCCGTCAAAGTATACGTTCACTATTCCAGCAAAACCAATTTGAGAAAAAGAATTCGCATAGCTACCAAAGGCCGCTCTCAAAGTATATTTGAATCCGTATGATCACAGAGATTTCACGTTGCAAATCACAGCCCCAAGATACAGCAGGAATCTCTTCGTCGAGCCCAAATCACAGCTCGAAAAAAATTAATCGTCACTCGTTCAACCGAAAAGTCCATAAGATATAAATGAAAAAATCACGAGGGAATCACACTAATTCTTCAATGCTGTATTATCTGCACAAGCTGGGTATCGATATGTTACTGCATCGCTATACACTTACGTTAAAAAAACTGGGTTATTAATTTTTTTTCTATCCTGCACTGGAATTTCAATTTTACCAGTTGCAGGAGCCACTGCACACACCAAACTGGCTGGGTCACGATCTTACCGGGGTCTCTTATAACCGCGCGCGATTCCCGCTCTTTGTAATTTCAACTATACTGTTCCCGCATTACAATAGCTAATCAGATCGCTTATTCTCAATACATCTATACTTTATAAACATACGAAAGCCATCAGTCTTACTCGGCAAATTCAGGCAGTTGAAATATGTCACGTACTATTTTTCATCGATGACCGAATCTCTTGAATGCAAAATTTATAACTTTGTGAATTTCCGCATTGTTTTAAGGGCTCCTGGGCCAATTGTTGTACGATACATCAATGCACTGATTTTGGTGAATTCAAATTCTGAACATTAATTTGTTATGGTTTATATTTTATTGTGGATAGGTGGTAGTGAGCTTGGAATTTGAATATTTATACGATTTTTAGTGTAGGATCGATTCCTATGCAAGGTCAATATTTGTAAGCAATCTTCGAATACCTATGGTCAACTTCAATGGCGTGTATGATTTTTGAAATCATATGAACAAATCAGAATGGTCTCGTACGACCGAAAGGAAAGCTACAGCCCCTATAAGAAAAATTTTGAAGCATCAAGAATTATCAGATCTAGAGCATAGTATTCTTAGAGTTAGCCATTGATGGATTCCATTTAAAAACGACACATGAAATATAGTGATATCTCGGATCGGTTTCTCGTGGTTTTAATTTGATTCTGTGGTCCAAAACATGGAGTTTTCACTCACTAAGAGGTCCCAAAAAATTTTCAGAGACGCCTGCGGAGCTATTTCTGTTTCGCTTTTTGATTCCACCAGAGCATCAAAATCATGATCTTTTTTCACCAAATTGAATATATCTCAAGTTTGGCTCAAGATAATGTAACGCGGTTTGCACCATTCAAAAGATCTTGAAAAAACCTATCGAAAGTGACCTTAGAGATTTCTGTTATTTCAGGCTCTGATCAGGCAAAATCCGGAAAAATCAGGCTAACCTGATTATCTCAAGAAGCAATTTTTTTTAACCCTGCAGAAATATGATTTTTCATGCCGAATTGCACGATCTTTGCGATAAAACTAGTCCGAAGTTGTTTTTTTTTACTGTTTCAAGCGTTTTTGGTCAGTTTTCTGATTTTTCATCCTCTGACCAATCAGAAAACAGAGATCCCTGCGCATGCGCGTGGTTGGCCTAATTTCAAAGTAGTCTCAATCAAAAACTGAGGAAATTCCCTTCAAGATGACCTCTTGCGGAATTCGATTTGATCGACTGGAACTGAAGATACACGGTTTTTTAGACATTAAGTTTATCAATGCCACTGACAGCATGGATGCAAGAGAAGGTCTCAAGTATTATCTGGTTCACAGTAGGTAGGTCATCTCGCTCTGGCCAATAGAGGCCATCCTTCTTTTTCAATCAAGTTGCCGTAGTTCCTAACTGGGAACATGGAATTGACTTGTGCAAGAGGTCATTTTCAAGGAAATTTTCTCAGCTTTCGATTGCAACTATTTTGAAATTGAATCCGGCAAACCAAGTGCATGCGCAGAAATCTCTGTTTTCTGATTTGACGGAAAATGAAAAATCAGAAAATTGACCAAAAACGCATAAAACAGTAAAAAAATAACTTCGGACTAAATTTATCGCAAGGATCGTACAATTTTGCATGAAAAGTCATATCTTTGAAGAATTAAAAAAAATTGCTTTTTGAGATAATCAGATTACCTGATTTTTTCGGATTTTGCCTGATCAGGGCCTGAATAAGCTGACCGAAAATCTTCAAGGTCACTTTTGATAGGTTTTTTCAAGCTCTTTTGAATGTGGTGCAAACCGCTTCTCATTATCTTGAGCCAAACTCGAGATTATTCAAATTTGTAAAAAAAGATCATGATTTTGATGCTCCGGTGGAATCAAAAAGCGAAACAGAAATAGCTCCGCAGGCGTCTCCGAAATTTTCTTGGGACCTCCTAGTGGGTGAAAACTTCATATTTTGGGCCACAGAATCGAATTAAAACCATGAGAAACCGATCCGGGATATCACTATTTTTCATGTGTCATTTTTTAATGGAATTCATCCATTATTATTAAATTATTGTCTTGAGCTTTTTTTATAGGATATTTGAATGACATTGCTATATTTGTCTACGCTTTGATTGAGAATCCCGCCGTTCAGCAACTCTTGTTGACAACGTGAGACTCAAAGAAATGAGCTTCCCTGGACATATCCAAAATGTAAATTGCTTCATCAGAATTTTTTATCTACTTGCTTTGTTAATGACCAAAAATAGCTAGGTCAATAACAGCTTGGAAAAAGTTTATTATTCACGATCAAGTAGGCTAGAGGCTGATGTTGAAGTTTAAAAATCCCTGATTTCAGATACCATCTACATTATTCCAGTAAAAACTATCCTAAAATATGAAAGCCGCGATGCCTGAATTTTTGCTCAGCATTCTCACTCAGTTTCACATTTTCTTCGAAACGAAAGGAATTCCATATTTTAATTTCATCGAAATCAAAGATAAACGATGGCAAACACCAGCTCGAATAAGTTTCGTCATTTTTCTTGCTGGGCCACGATCGTCACTGCTAGGCCATGTGCTTTTCAATATTACTAACGTCAATCAGATGGCCAGACTGTGTTAGTAACGATTTCAACACATCAGGTAAAGATTCATTTATAAGTTCTTCGTTGGCTAATGCACTCACACTACAAAAATCACGCCAAGTGTCATTTTTGCGCAGTCTAATTTACAAACAATATCCATTTCTGCATGCATGTGTAAGGTTTGACCTGCAGAATAAGTCGCCGAAAACTCATTTTATTTTGAGTATCAGGCCGTATTTAATTTCCTTATTGCAGAAATTTACACAAGATGAGTCCGTGTCCTAGATGTTTAGCAAGTTTCGTTGGATCATCTATAACCATCACCACCCAACTTAGTTCCATACCAATGAGCAACTCACGGTAAAAAGTATAGGAATGGAAAATTCCGAGGAAAATTCAATGGATTTATCAATTTGCAAGATTTTAGTGAACTAATTTCTGCTATAAGTATAATCTCAAATATTTGGTTCTGTTCGCATTTCAAAGTCTCATCGAGAGCATTGTAAGAATTCCTGAGATTGTACACGCGGTGGAAAAAAATGCCAAGCTACGTAATTTATCAAGCTCAAAAACCCTTTGAAAAACTGTAATCAACAAGCATTTGAACATATTTGATCTGCAGAGCCAAGTCTCCCTCACAGCAACCGTTAATAAACCAGTTCTGAAGTAATGTGAGAACCGCACTGTGTGTTGAGAAAAAAGTAATACTCAATCCGAGCAATAAATTTCTGCAATTTTCTTCGATTGTCTCAAATGATCACGTGAGGTCAAACACTCAATCACGTTTCCTCACACATCCATCTGGGCAATATTAACAGTCAATGCAGTCTGTCGAAGTTTGTGTTTTTCACCTCACGGGTTTATTTGACCGCATCATTACAGAGGTTCAATAATGAATGTCATAATTCATACTGCAACGTTGGTATTTTTCACATAAGAAGGAGCAGAAATTTTAAAACCATTTTTCTGAAATTGGGGACTCGATTGAGCGACACTTTCGGCTCAATGAAATATACTTTTTTTCAATTAAATAAACCAAATGTCTATCTATCAGGATGACTTACTTCTTGAGCTCCAGGCTCATCTTTCTGTGACCTCCGAGTGTGTAACATTATTCGTCATCTGTCACTGCGATGTAATTTGCGACGAAGGGTAGGAAATGATTCGAATATGAAGAGCTCCGGGTCAGAATAGAAGGGCAAATTTGAGACCATGTCGAATTCTCAAACAATTTCTTTGGTATCTTGGAAGCTGTTTTTATCGGTAGATATTTTTGGAAAAAATTTACTTTGGGTCTTATTAAGTAGATTTCATTTGGAAAACGTCATTGGAATTTTCCAGGGCAATGGTTTTCAGTCAACTAGCCTCTGAAATACCTAAGCGATCTTACGAAAATCTGAAATACATTAATACTATTCTGATATTCCTAAATATAAAATGTAATAACGAGAGAGGTAATGTCGAGAGTCCAAAAAAAGTATATAAGGTAAGTGTACCCAACTTGCCTCTGTACCCAACTTGCCCCCATATGCCGATCTCAGGAATGGGCGCTCGTTGACCTTCCCGCAATTTTTTTTACGTTTGTTATGTTAAAATATGAGAAAATACGTAGTTTTCAACCACCCCGGATCATTTCTGCGTTCTCCAGAAAATATAAAGTGAGTTTTCCATTTTTCGTGTTTGCACGGCTAAGAAATCACCGAGGAAATCACGTTCACTGAAACCGGTGCCAATTTATTTTCATTTGACCAATCTTGACGTGCCTTAGCGCATTCGATTCCTTGTCTCAATACCTTCAGAATCCGCTCTTCAGGGTTGCAGAACTCTGATTCAGAGCGATTTTATGTACAAAACACGAAGATTGTTTAAGAATCGAGAAGGCCGACATCGGAGTGTACCCAACATGCCCCCGTATGGTTATCTCAGAAAGGCGTGCAGTATGACTTTTTTTACCACTCAGAACGTGTTTATCACGTCAAAATACGTCGGAAACGCCGTCTTGGGCCAGCAAAGCTACAAATGTCGCTGCACGGTGATAAAATTGGATCAAAGCGATTTTATGCGCTTTATCGCCGATTTACATTGTTTAAAATGATGGGGGCAAGTTGGGTACACACTTTTGTAAACTCTCAAAAATCACCATCTGGGAAAATTGCAACAGTTCGGCTCCACTTCATCCAAATTGGACGTATCTTAGCTCATTTTAAAGGTCTTGAGACAAGCTTTAAAATGAGTTGAAGTACGTTGGAAAATATGAAGATTAGCCAGAATTATTAAGAAAATGGCTTAATGGGGGCAAGTTGGGTACACTAACCTTATATAGCTTTCATAATGAGATTTGAAGTTTGAGTGTGGGCTATATTTGAGGTGTTCAGTTCCATAGTGGACTAACAATAATCCATTTCCGACGAATCGAGTAAATCGGCTTCAAAGTAATTTTGAGATATTTAATTCTAGCGAATATTTATCGTCAAAGTAAATGTTCCATCATGAATATGGTGGGTGATTACTTTAACTTTTTTAGTCATTGCGGAACAATTTGCAATTACTGCCTGGTAATGAGAGGCCAATTACCGCAAAAATGGACTTAGTCTAGCCGTCGGCCATAAGCCGTAAAAATGGACTGAGTCCAAAAATATCGCCAGGAGGCGCAAGAGCAAACTTGATTTGCTCTGTAACTGGGAGTTTTGGTTACTCTTTATAGTTTCAGGATCGATTAGTTCTAAATACCTGATGACGCGGCCTTCAAAAGTATTCTAGGGGCTATGATAAATTCATAATAAATCTAGCATGCCAATTATCCCCAAAAACGAGAGCGGCATCGAAAATCCAACCATTAGCACTTTCAAGGGGATGCGAAAAGGACCCGATAAAAATACGGTGAATATGAGGAATTCATTCCAGAAACCCAATGTCACTCATATAAGAACGGAATTTTATCATGTTCCGTGCTCATAGAAAAATGAATATTCATCTGATGAATATTGTATCTAAATAAACACGTATCATTTTTTCAACAAACTTCGAATCATCTCCTGACTATAGCTAGAATAATCTGAAGTATATCATAGAACTTTGGTGGAATTCGATGGATATCTCTTCGGTGAAATAAGCTGAATCTGAGTGGAGATAGATTTATTGTGATGAGTGAAAATGCCTCTAAAATTGTTTTCATTTCAATTTTCTTCAAAGAAACGGAGAATCTGTTTATACGCAAGAATTTGCATATAAACAATTGGGAGATTGATTCAAATATCGTAAATTGGTTTATCGCCACACTCTTCCTCCTCTTTCCCTAGTTTTTTGCTGCTCTTTTCTTCGTGGACTTTGCGATATTTTTGATGTTCCGACTGGATATAAGGCAGTAAAGAAATCATATCTTTCTTCTTTGCTTCGGTTGTAGCCCGACGTTCAGGATACAATGCATCTTGTTCAATGATTTGCAGTGGAATCATTGGCGTCCCGGGCGAATTTTTTTACTCGACGATATACCGGTCTACGTACATACCTGTAGCATCGCACATAGACGCAGCAGTGGTGCGCCGTGGCAATTTTTAATGACTCACAATACATTTATTATCACAAATTTGAGTATCTTTCGTCATATTTCATCATTTGGAACCATGACAAACGCATATAAACCCTCAGGGACGCATTAAGGTGAGAGATGGACTTAGTCCACTATGGAACTGAAAGTTGGGCGTGTTCCTTTCAGATTGAAAACGCCAAATGCTCATAGAATTTTTTTGAGTGGTAATTAAAGTCTCTGAGGTATTGAATTATGTTTTTGAGGTGGTTTTTGGGTGTTTCCAACTCCTAACTCAAAATCTTCAAAAATGGACTTAGTCCACTATGGAACTGGACAACTCATTTGCCAAAGAGGCTGATTCTAGTTGAGGATGTACGATGGTCATGTCAATGGCATTGTTTTTCCGTGTTGCCTAAATTCGACTGCATTTTGATAGAGATTAAGTCACGTATGTGGATTTTTTACAGGACACAGCACACAATATGAACCTCCGTAAACTTAAACACTTGACGTTACGTAATGTGCGCATGTGCATGTGCGTACGCACATGCACACGTTTCCGAGCCAACGACACACGTGCTCTTGCATTAGTTCGTTAGCAAACAGTTTCAACTTTGCGTGAAGATTTATTCGTATTTTCACAGTCTCACTGACAAGCCTTTCGATAACATGTACAGCTGACCACGAAGAAATTTTCAAAGCTTATGCGCGATGAATCAAACTACTGACAATTAGAGATTATACTATTATCAAAATGGATTGGAGAACTTTTGTCAACTCAAGTTTATCTTGTGTGTAGTGTGACTCATACTTCCACGAGACGCTCTATGACTTCGATTGCACTAATAGTTTTTGATTCTGTGCTAAAGGGGTACTTAATTCTTATCTATTGAACGGAAATCAGTCCGACTTCCAACTTTAGTCTCGTACAATTTTTTGTGGTTCCTCAAGTGATTCACAAGTGAATAATGATCACCAGGAAATAAGGGCTCAGATCGAAAGGAATGAATTTTTGTATTTTTGGGTAAGTATACATTTCAAGCAAATAATAGCACAGGATCACAACATACAGTGGAACTTCGATATAACGAACTCCGGAATAACGAAATCTTCGGTATAACGAAGTAGAGCTCCGGTCCCTTGAATTTCCTATCTCCGCTTATGTTAAATTACCTCGTTATTACGAACTTGAACCTGGTTATAACGAAGTTTTGTCCGGAAGATAGAGTAGAGTTCCGGAAAGAGATCGAGTGTGAGGTGATCTCTGAGAAAGAAAATGACGGTCACAGAGTTGAAAATCTTATGCAGGAATTTCTCAGTGAGTTATAAGTCAAAAAAATCCTCAAATACTTTGGCGAATAAAGTCAATGAGAGGCTCACCAATGACAAATCGGATTTTGAGATTCGAGACCACCGCTCGACTCTTTTTAAGGATATCAACCCAGGTTTCCTTCTAAGGTTGCGGAACTATTAGTGAGGAGTGAGAAGAAGAATGAAAAAAGGATAAAAAGTTATCTCTCAAAACTCTAACAAGAAATGAGCCTGTGTACCAACCCATACGACCCTTTCCGGAGCCAAAAATGGCTCTTTTCAGGGGCAACAAAACTCTCAAACGTCAGATCAGATCATTTAACGTACTAATCTTGGATATTGAAGAATTGTTTAGTGGCAAAAGTGTGTTTCCGCTGTATTGGTCTCTTTGTGAAACGAATATCCAAAGATGGCCCATTCTTTTAAATATTAAATTATACACGAAAAGGCTTGCGCATGAGGCTCTGGTACAAAAGTTCGATATAGCGAAACCTCGATATAACGAAGGTGGAGGCCGGTCCCCTCAAGTTCGTTATAATATCGAAGTTCCAGTGTAGTACGTTTTGGGCGGAGTTTATGAGATTGTAGCTCGCTCCTGAGCGATTGGTTTGCGCCCTGAGCTGCTGAAGAAGGTCGAAATGATCGCTCAGAAGCAATGAACCTCATCAACCAAGTGCCAATATCATATTTGCAATTTTGTCAGCATCTAAACATAAGAAAGTTGCGAAAATTAAAGTTCTCTGATCAGAAAAGATGGAAGACATTTCTAACGTATTCTGAGCATAGACATAGAAGTATAACTGCTAATCGCTTATACTGCGCGTTGACATCGAGGCATAGGATTTGACGTGAGATTATGATCTAAGAGGAAGGCAATTTAACACGCGACTGATGCGGACGATCTATGATTCTGAGATGCTCAATAAGAATCCAAACTCAAAACGAGAACTTTCTCTGGCCGTTTGCGAGTAATAGGTACATTTATGGGTTGCAAAACTACCCGCGTATGAGTCTTTACGTTTTAGAGTCAAATTGCAACGTCCCACAGCAAATCCAAGGATGGAATCGTTTTCGCCACTGAAATGTTGAAAGCGCATTTGTTGAAAATTTTTCACCCCCTCGCAAGCTAGAAAAAAACCATAGATGTGCTGAATTCCCCGGATAGGGTATTTCGAGCCTAGATCAAGATGGTGACTAGATATGTCAAAACTAAGGGCAAGATCGAATTCTATATGGGATTTTACGCCAAAAACATATTTTTTCAGGATTTTCAACGGTGCTAGGAGCCAGCGATCAACGGCAGAGCAAAAATCACTGAGAAAATCACTGACATCTCACAACATCAATACGCGCTAAAACACGAAGACCGATATGTGTGGTCTTTCGCTTGCCTTATGTTCTAGCATCCTTGGAAATTCTGAATAAGTCATTGCTTGACGTTAAATTTGGCGTAGAATTGCCCCCACCCTCAGTTTTGACCCATGTAATCACCATTTTGGTCTAGGACAAAAAAACGACCCACCTGGGGCCAAATTCTAAAATTTGCGGTAGAATTTTCTGGTAAATTCTACCGCAAAATTTGTTGACATAGACGGCGCTCTGCCGGTAATCTGTAAAATTAAGTTCGCCCGTGCAGTTTGCCGTATTTGCGTGATGGCGTTTGCTGTATATAATACCACAAACCGCGACGGCAAATTTCACAGGATACCGGCAGAGCGCCACCTATGCCGGTAAACTTTGCGGTAAAATTTGACGGAAAATTCTACCACGAAATTTAGAATACTCCCCCCCCCCCTCCCCTGGGGAAATTTATCACGTCTAGGGGTTATGACGCGAAAGGTCAGAATTTGCTCCGAAAACGCAGAAGCTCATACCTATATATTTTTGTGACCCACAAATATGACCATAAATCGAAGACGCCCGGAGAAACGAGGTGTTAGGAGTTTGGCTCCGTATTCAGCAACTCAGAATACATTAGAAACGAATTCCATCTTCTCTGACCAGGAAACATTTTTTTGGGAGCCGGCCTATGTATTCTAATCGATCTTGACGGACGGTTCCGTCCTTCAAGATCGATAAGATACCACGTTCAAAATGTAAACTAGCTAATTTTAAATTTGCCACCACAATTGTCGTAGAGGTTAGTCGCACCACGTGAGGTAATGTTATTGTTTTGGTGTCTTAACCTATGATCCTGAATGTTGTTTTATATGTTATTCAACCTCGGCATTTACAATAAAAACTCGTGATCGAGTGGAAATGTCGATCGGCCTTACACCGTCGCGAGCATGTACTCTTGTAACTTTCAGTACAAGAGTCCAACAGTGCGTGAAAAAATGTGTAGCAGTCATGCGATCAAAATCCTCGAACGTAGATCGAAATTTGAACAATCCCGCATCCGATTATCTTGGACTATAGTAATGCCTAAAAGATTCAGGTACTGGTTACCAATTTTAGACATTTTATCAACCAAATTCTGACTACAAGTTTTGGGGTGAATTTGTACCATAGATGGTGACCAGATTATGGGCACAAGTCATTAGAACAGTAACTGTAGTTAGAGGTAGTAACTGTTCCCCACTGTTCTATGGTACACTCGGCAGGGAGGTGAACTGCAGACTACAGTGCACCATAACCTGAGTGTGCAAGTGAGACAGCAGATCTCGATACGCTGCAGTTCATCTTCCTGCCGAGTGTACAAACTTTTCCCAAACTTTGTAGTCAGAATTTGGGCGATAAAATGTCTGAAATTGGTAACCACTACCTGAAACTGTTAGGCATTACTATTGTCTAAGAGGTTTGGATGCGGGATTGTTCAAATCTTGATCTACATTAGAGGATTTTGATCACATGACTGCTACACCGTTTCTTACGCAATGTTGGACTCTGGTACTGAAAGATGCAAGATATACATGCTCGATGCAGTCAATATCTTTCAATGGTATGAAGCCGACTGATCTTCCCACCCGATCACGAGTTCCCATTGTGAATACTGTGGCTGAATAACCTATAAAACAACATTCGTGATCATAGGTTAAACACCAAAACAATAACAAAAGTACGTGGCATTACACCAAAACAATGACATTACCTAACACGTGGTGCGGCTAACCTCTAACGACAATTGTGGTGGCAAATTCAAAATTAGCTCTCTTTCATCAGTTTTCCTGAGAAAATGAGTAATAAAACATTACCGGACAAGTCATTTCGGACTCCAAATTCGATGAGCTACACGGTGCGGTATCGTGATGTCATTTTCCTTGAATGTTTTGAAAACGATCTTCCCGTTCGCGAAGAATTTTCTATTTTGTGAAAATGTTAATTCCACCATCCAAGGCGAGAGAGGTCGAACAATTTAAAGATCACCTTCAATTCAATTTGTACCTTGCAAAGAAAAAGAATGCCAAGGGGTGTCCATCTTAGATTGGTTATACGATATATAGATACTCTGGCGATGATAATGTTTTTGTTTGTAACTCTGAACATAAGGCCCATTTGACGGATTTAAGATTCTCCATTTTTTAGGTGGTACGATACTGTGAAAAAAGTTTGGTGAGATTTGGTGGAGCAGATCCTCCGGAGCCCCCTTGTGAGATATATCTAATCGACGATGTCAGTCTCTGCTTGCTTGTCAAAATCGTCTGAGTAAGTTTTGAGTCCACCAACACAGAATACGAGTCATCAAATTTCTCTACATTTCCGGCTGATTTCACCATGGTGTGACAGCAATAGTCAGAAACATTAGCGACGTACCCATTTATAATTTTGTTATATATGACGCGTAGAGGAAAAAATCGCAATGAGAGAGGGTTTGGGGGGAAGAATAGGCCTATCTCACATGTGCAGAAGAATGAACTAACGCGCGAAATTTGGTAACGATAACATGCATACTTCTCATGAAGTTTCATTTCAGAGTTGGATCTAGAGATCGATTCGAGAAAATTCAATACTCCGGAACCGTCGTCGACCACCAGACAGACCACTTGACACTACCGAGTTTTCCGACACACGGAAATTGTAATAAAAGGCATGGGATCCCCTATAGAGACGGAACAAAAGACGCAGACTTGAACCTATACCAATTTGAAGCAGTAAAATTTAATTATAATGTCGATTTTGTTATTCCATTCCAGATCATTCTGTGCGAGATTAGAGTACATTAAATTTTACTATTATTGTAATTCGAGCACTGAATACGATAATGTTACACGAGATTTGAGAGCATTTTTCCATTACTGTAATTCGAGAATTCAGTGCAACATTTGAGGGCATCAAATTGTACAATATTAGCTCCAGAGTTCAGCGATTAAGTCATCAGCACACGAACATTAAACTCAAATGAGATTTTCATCAGTAGATGGAATGGAGAACTTCGGGTGACAATTAACTTTTACGATGCTAGAATTTCATACAGATACTTAAATATTATTGGTGACTAAATTGACTCCCCGTTAGCCATTAGATTTTATAACCAGAAATTTGGTAAACAACATAACAATTGATTCTATGACTAGCAATTTGGTCATCAACAGAGCAATTTAACCAGATACGAGGTATCTCCCAGCAAATGATAATGAAATTCCAAGTAATAGGGTTATCTGGTCAGTACGTCTATGTATTCAAAATTCCCCTTCTTCTACTCTGCTCTATATAAGAAGAGATCGGGACTGCAAGGAGGCACTTCTGATCTGACTTTCGACCTGTTCACGTCGAATCTTTCACTGTTTGTAATTTACCAGTCAGAATAAAACCATCTATTGAACATCGAGATTTGCTTAAGTTCAAGCATAAATTCTTGGGCATAGAATTTCAACTCCACTCACGCTCTTTGGGTTTTAACTCTTAATTTGAGGTGACCCTTCCTAAAATTGTATCTACGATAAGGTAAGTCCCTACTCAAGAGCTAGCATCGAGAAGAAGAAGCAGGACCAGACAGCAGTTGCGGAACGAGCTGCAAGTCACATCAATACTACAGGCCACATCAATACTCAATACAACCACGCTCTGGCTCACACCAACGAGTAGGGACGTAACATAATTTGGTGTCAGGAGTGGGATCACTTCTAAGGAGTGTGGGTGCGAGTTACGTTCAACAAATAACAAGAGAATTGGCACGATTTTGTGCCAACCCGGTCATCCGCACCACCGATGACTTTGGAAGGATCCAACCAACCAAAACGGCTTGAGGAGATCCGACGGCAAATAGAGGAAGCGTCCCGAGAGGAAATCGAGTCCGTTCCAACTACCGACGCCTTGATCCGTGAAAGAATCCGAGAGCTGAACAAGACTCTTGAGAAGTTGCCCAACAACAACGAACGTCTTCCCCTGTTGGAAGCTAGACGATTGGCACTGATTGGCGCTCTGGAATTTCATCGAGACAACCTTCAGTACGCAACATCACCGTCGCCATTGGAGATTGAAGCTGCGGAGAGCAACCGGCTTCTACGCGCCTCAGGAGTGCAAGGTTTGGACACCTACGGACTCAACGCAGAAGAGGAGTCGAGACCAGTATCACCCGCCCCGAGTGACGCCTCGTCAGAATCAACTGTTCCTACTGCGCAGCAAGCCCCATTTACACCACCTTCTGAACCAGAGGCGCCTGCAACACCAACCGATTCAGCGGCTGCGGCAATCGCCCAAGCAGATATAACAGGACCTACTCCAACTGCGACATCGACAGGACGTACCTCAACTAGAACGAGACTGGACAACCCGACTGCGACCACGTCGACTAACAAAAGCTAAGTACCCCGTAATGACAGACGATATTTCACAACGCTTGATTAACCTAGAACATAAAATCAGAAACCACGAAGGTTCGATTTCACGGCTCCGCAGACAGGTTTCAGATTTTGATAATATTTCCGAGGAGCAGTATTTTATTAACGGTAGAGCTGAAGAAATTGATTATAACATCGGCAAACATTTGGGGAAATTAGACAGGAAGTGTAAATTGCTCTTGAATATTTTGAAAGAAATTTTTGAATTTACTAACTTGCAAGATCAGTGGTTACATAAGAAAATTTCTGAGATTGAAGAAACCTTGGCAGCTCAGACTGCGAAATTGGAAGCCTTGAAATCAACCTAACATATCATGTCCGAAACTATTGATATATCATCCGAGGATGCACATGTGAGATTGACCAGGGTCGAGGCTCTGAACGTTCCAAATCGCGATCATACGCCAGATACTGACTCAGGCCACAGCGAGATAAATCCCTCCCAAGATAGAACCACCACCTCGAATATTCCAATCACACCTCGGGTAGCAATGGAGGCCAACAATTTCTCCTTTCTAAGCAGCCTTGAACAACGGACGGCCGCCTTAGCAAATAGTGATAGAGTTCTTCGGCATCATGTACGAAAGGCAACCGATGTTGTCAAAATTCTACCCGATTTTAATGGCCAAGACATTTCAGTAGAGCAGTTCATTAGAGAATGCAAGAATGCTGAGAGATTCGTAGATCCTTCCGATAAGGACTTTTTCTTGGAATTGATTAAAGCGAAGGTGGTGGGAAATGCTAGGGCACATATCCGCGGAAGGATTTTTGAGAATTTCGATGAGTTTGTAAAATTTTTGAAGCGTGCATTTTCATCGGCACAGAATTTACCACATTTGCAAGTAGATCTTGCTAGGATCATGCAGAAGAGTGACGAGAAGGTATCTGACTATGGATTGCGCGTGAGCAATTTATTGCAGCGCGGAATTGAGCTTATAAACGGGAATTTCGATTCAGCCACTGCTGCCGGAATGGTTGAGGGAATGGTACGCATAGCAGTGGAATGTTTTGTTCTCGGATTACATAAGGATCTTGCGGCTCTCATGATGGGGGTGACTCCCAGTTCCCTAGAAGCAGCCATCAGTGTTGCTTCTGATTTTGAGAAACGATTTGACCAGCGTCGAAATTTGCATGCAGCTTTTGAAATTCCTGCGCAGTCTCGCAGAGCTTATTGCCACGCTGTGGATAATGAACCTACAATTATTCCGGGTAGACCTCCGGGAAATCAAAACCAACGGCGCTTTGACCGTGACTTGAAGAATATTCGTTGTTATGAGTGCAAGCAGATGGGTCATTATGCGCGTGAATGCCGGTCGCGAGCTAGCCATCCTTATGGAAACCGACGTTTTTGCACTTATTGCGAGAAACCGGGACATTCGGTCGTGAGTTGCATGATCTTGGAACGTTCTATAGAGAGAAAAGGCTATTGTAATTTCTGCAAGGCCCCTGGACATACATTTGAAGATTGTAGAAGCCGACGCCGCTCCGATGCGTTGATAAACGCCGGGAATTTAAACTCCAACCGCGAACACCAGACCGGCACGATGGTGGGTTCGCAATCCAAGGAACATCCATCATCCAGAATCGTGCCCTCATCGAAACCCGAGTAAATTATGCTCATTGTCCCACTGTCCGCCTCTGTAGCCCAGATTTAACGGCCGGCTATTTTACATTTTTGATCGACACGGGTTCAGAACTGAGCCTTATTAAATTGCAAACCCTGCAGTCTCAGACCCCCATCAACGTAAACACGATTTTTGGATTATCTGGCATTAGCCACGAGCTTCAATCAACTCTGGGTGAATGCACTCTACGAATTGGAAATGTTCACTGTAATATTCATGTAATAAGAGATGACTTTCCTCTACCTTATGATGGCATTTTAGGAGTACAATTTTTGAAGCAACACGGCGCCCTACTTTCTTTTAAACACGATTTTATGATTTTGGAGAATTGCGACAACGTGCCAATTCCATTTTTTCCTCACAATTACCTCGTTCTAACAGCTCGAACCAAGTCATTATGTCATGTGAGGGTGAGGAATTCGGATTTGAAGATGGGGTATGTCGAGCGGTTTAAGGCTGGGCCGGATATATTTGCAGGACAGTGTATCGTCCAGAACCGGGACGGATGGGCTTACTTATACGTCATAAATTCAACCAGCGACACAGTACATCTAACCTTTCCACCTATTGAGCTTATTGAATTTAATGAAGTTGTAAAACCAGTACAATCCATAAGGAAAATTGCCAGGGAAGATCGAGATGAGATCGTCCAAAATCGGGTTAAGCAAATATTAGAGAAGTTGAACTTAGACGACCTAAATGCAGAAGAAAGAGAGAGTATTGAGAAATTAGTTAAGCAATTTCCTTACCAATTCTATTTACCAGATGATAAATTACAGATGACAGATACATTTTTTCATAAGATACCAACTATCGATAACGTTCCCATCAATATAAAACAGTATCGACATCCGATTCATTTGCGCGAGGAAATTCAGAAACAGGTAGACGAGTTGTTGCGAAACGACATCATAGAACCCTCCGATTCACCTTATAATTCGCCCCTTTGGATAGTCCCCAAGAAGGAAGACTCCCAAGGCAACAAAAGGTACAGACTTGTAGTAGATTTTCGGGCTCTTAATGAGAAAACGATTGCTACAGCTTACCCGTTACCTAATATTGTAGAAATTCTTGAACAGCTGAGTAATAGTCAATATTTTTCGACACTTGACATGGCTATGGGCTACTATCAACTGCCTATTGACCCTTCAGATAAGGTTAAGACGGCCTTCTCCTTTTCGTCTGCTAACCAACAAGGAAGCCGCCATTTTCATTTCAAAAGAGTCGCTATGGGTCTCAAGGGTGCTCCAGGGTCCTTCATGAGCTATATAGACAAAATCTTCACTGGATTGACTGGTATAGATCTGGTCATATTTATGGATGACCTTCTAATCTTTTCAAGATCACTTGCTGAGCATACCGCGAAGATGAAGCGCGTATTTGGACGTCTACAAACGGCTAAACTAACGTTGCAACCAGATAAATGCATATTTTTGCGAAAAGAGGTTGTGTATCTCGGCCATATCATATCCGCCGATGGTGTTCGACCAGATCCCAAGAAAATCAAAGCAGTTTCTGAATTTCCTCGCCCCAGAACCAAGAAAAACGTGAAGCAATTTTTAGGCCTCGCCGGCTACTATAGACGATTTATACAAAATTTCGCTAAAATCGCAAAACCGCTAACTGAATTACTGAAACAAAATAAATCCTTCGAATGGAACGACAGTCAAGAGCAGGCTTTTTTACATCTCAGGGCACTTCTCTGTTCAGAGCCGATTTTACAGTATCCCAACCCAGCCGAGGGGAATTTCATCTGTACCGTGGACGCGAGCGAAATCGCGGTTTCCGCCATCTTGAGCCAAGGTGTTGTAGGCAAAGATCTACCTATTGCATATGCTTCACGTGTACTTACGGCCGCAGAATCGAATTATAGTTGTACAGAACGTGAATTGCTAGCTATGATTTTTGGATGCGAATACTTTAGACCTTATCTTTATGGCCGTAAGTTCACGTTGGTGACAGATCACAGGCCACTGGTTTGGTTGCACAATCTCAAGGACCCAATGTCTAGGTTAGCACGCTGGAGAATGAAGCTCCGAGACCTGGACTTTACTATAGTGCATAAGTCTGGAGCTAGGAACACCAACGCCGATAGCTTGTCCCGCAACCCAATACTAACTTTTCCTCCAGACGATCTTCTCGTCACACAAGCATTCCAAAACGACATTACATCCATGAAAACCGACAATCATCATACATCACAAGATACATCCGGGGACACCACAATAACAGATTACTCGAACACTCAGATCACGTCGTCTGCTGACGGACATACACGATACAAGAGAAAACCACAGGACACATTCATCGAGAATACAAACACGAAACGACAAAGAACTGAGCCAGACAAGGCCGAGACGGATCGGACAGACAAAAGGTCGATTTGCATGTCAATTGTAAATTATCAAAGACAAAACAATTCAAATCCGAGCTTCACAGTCACGGAGAATCGGTTGTCAGAGCAAGTGCCGGCTGCTCAGACGATCTGGTCATCCCTTGATTGTGGAGACTCTGGAGGGATACGGAAGAGAAGGTTGGAAGATAACCTGGATACATGCCTCAGAAGGGTGAAACGAATGAAACTCAATGATGGAAACGAAACTATGGTTAACCACGAAACAAACGAAGAGAACATGAATTTCCACGAGTCAGGAGGTGGCGTCACGATAATTGAATTGAACGAGAATGAGCCAAACAGCGGCATGGAAATAACTGAGAGAGAAACAAGCACGACAACGAGGAAGGGAGCCACCACACACAACATAGCACAAATCCTAATTATCATTCCCTTGCGATATTCCCCAGATCCTTTACTAACTAGGAATGATAACATTGTCCATTTTATAGCAGAAACATGCGTTATGAACACAGAGGTTGGACGACAGCTCATCGAGCTGGAACTTATTCAAGAAGAATGGATAAAATCACAGAATCCTAAGGTCGGAACGATAATCCAAACGATTACGAATGAAACTGTAATTTTTTCAGTGTGCATAAAGGTTCATCATAGAGACATACCGTCAGTGGCCTGTGTATGTCAATGTTTAGAGTGGTTACGTGACTTTCTTGTAAATGAGGGAGTAAGGTCCATCAGTTTGGCAAAAATAGGAGACGGATTGGATAACTTGTACTGGCCGCCGATGGAAACAGTGTTGTATTCGTTCACAGCACTCGGAGATTTTAACGTGACAGTCTGCACAGGCGAGATAATTCCACTCGAACCAGATAAGCAGGATCTGGCTCTGAGAGAAGCTCACGACTCAACAACGGGTGGTCATTATGGCATGTACAAAACATATCGACTTTTGAGGGGAAGATTTCATTGGCCGGGTATGAAACAAGATGTAGAGCGGTACGTGAAAACATGTGAAATTGTCAACGCAATAAATTGTGTAGAGTCAAAACTCGTATGCCCATGAAAATAACAACGACTCCTACAGAAGCTTTCGAAATCATAGAAATGGATATAGTCGGGAAACTACCTCTAACAGATGCCGGAAATCAATATTTATTGACGATTCAATGCAATTTAACGAAATATTCTTTTGCCATTCCGTTAGCCGACGCAAAGGCGGAAACCATAGCCATTGCTTTCGTAAACGAGTTTATTTGTAAACATGGTTGCCCACAGGTTATCAAAACGGATCAGGGTCAGAACTTTATGAGTAAATTTATGGCAACGGTTGCTAAGATCTTCAAAATCGATCAGTGCAGATCGAGTGCATGGCATCCGCAAACCATGGGAAGTTTAGAAAGAAGCCATCATGTTCTCACAGAATATCTGGGAATTTACGCAACGAGAAAAGATTGGGACATTTGGACAAGATTCGCCATTTATTCATACAACGTCTCAACCCATTCCGGGACGGGATTCACCCCCCATGAGCTTATCTACGGAAAAAAGGCTCGGCTACCTTCAAACTTCGAGTACAAGAATGTTGAAAAAACTTACTCGTCATTCTTCAATGATCTGGTTGCAAGATTGCAGGAAACTCAAGCTTCAGCTAGAGAGAATTTAATCACGGCTAAGGAAAAATCTAAGGCCATATTTGACAGGAAAATCAATGTCAAGAAATTCGAGGTGGGGGATCAAGTATATCTACTGAAGGATGTAAGACCAGATAAATTAGAAGAGCAGTACAGTGGCATTTTCACAATAACGGAATTGATTGGTGACAGGAACGCTCGAATAGAATGCAAGGGAAAAACGAAAATCGTTCATCTTGACAAACTAAAACATGCGTTCACACGATTAGATTGAGGGTAGGGGAAAGCATGAACTTATAATTTCCGAAATATATAATCCCTAAAATATTCAACGTATTTATTCGATCATAATATTTAATATGTTCATTCGATCATAGTATCTAAACGTATTTATCGAAACTTAATTCCTTCATGTATTCATTGTGACGGAATTTTGATGTATCTATTGGAACATGTAATCAATTGTATCATGAAAAAAATAAAGGGTGAACCTGAGAGAAGTGAGGATCCAGTAGGGTGGATAATACGTCACTCTCTAGCCGAGTTCGGGCTCTCAAGTGGGAGTGTGATATCGAGCTAAAGCGAGACAAATCTGCGGTAGATCCACATACGGCAAGGAGCGTAGGAAGGAGCTCTGCCCTCCTCATTTCTCTCATTACCAACCCTTCGTTCAAATCTGAAGATTTAAGGGTGTCATCATCTGTTGTGGGCAGTATCACATGGTTGAATGTGGATGTACTTCAAGGGGGCCACGATTCCTTGACCATCACTGTGCTGATCCAGTGTATACTATGGGGTGATCACTTATTGAATTAAAATAGCTGTAATAAGCAAAGTCGCAGTTAAATCGGAATTCCATGGGTATACATACGTATATACGTGCGTGTGTAAATATAAGTATGTATAGCCGGAACTCTTATCTGTAGCTCTCTCTATATGTTTTTCGTGTGGACGAATAATTCGCCGGAAGCTCACGGTAATCATAATTCCTTGGACAAAGACTGCGAAATGTAGTTGAGAGCGTCCCTTTGGGGAAAAGATGTCTCAAATCTGAGCTCGGACGAGCTCTTTCTTTTCGGCCGAATTTGTCATCCGGAAAATCATTGGGTACCTTCAGAACGGGGTCGTAGGAGAATTGGACGGAAATTGATAATCGAAAAAGGGTCGTCTGAATTCCAGATGTACAATAAGCAGGCAAGGAGATAACACTATGTATTTATTACAATCAATGGGTTAATCGATCATGTAACCTTCACCTCTAACTCACATGTTTTATTTACCTTCATGCGGTTGACTGCCGATACAGGTCTTTAAATGCAGTCTCTCGCTCTCAAGACTGCCATCCAGTAGGATACTGCATGTAAAATCAGCAGGACCATGGATACGGGGCACCACTGTGCTGATCTATCTTATACACCATGGGTGTTTAGAATTTTCGCATAATGAAAGTAAACGAGCATTCTGAATTCCTTATCGTGAGCCTTCAAGTCCGGGAACGTAAGACACGAAACGATCTCCGGATAGCATGTTAAATTCGTCTTGAATATTTTTCTCCCTTGAAGATACAATTTCAGCGAAATTGGTGTCATTTAACTGATGCGATTAGATTCTTCAAATCAAAATATATCATATGGAATTCTAGTGGGAGACTGATCCCAATTAAACTTGGGTCGTGACTGCGAAATGTAGTGGAGAACGTTCATTCGAGATATGACCCCTTATAGCATTTAGCAGAGGCAATCAAATAGCTAGAGGAAACCGCGACAAACAGCTCGCGCAACGTTCGGTGAAGGTCAAATCCTCATCGCATCGATTTTTGACTCTTAACCAGGTTTAGGTTCAAATCGAGTTCCGACATCAAAAGGAAACTTTCAAGTAAAACTTGGGTGATTGGAGTGAGACCGCGAAATGAAGAGTAGTGAGTTCTGGATTCACAAAGGCTTATACAGCGTATGATTCGAACGCTGATAATGATAATCGAATTTGAACCTTGAGAACACGGAATCTGAAGTATGTTCCCAAGCCAGATCTCATCTTAAAATATAAACAACGCTGCGATCGGAAAGGGCGCCAGGGTAGGCCGGTGTACGCAGTCATCATTCGTGATCTTTCAATTATCATCGCCGCTCGCGCACAGATACTACACGAGCATCAGAGATCAACTTTTACACGTGAAGAATTATTAGCTCATCCCGGATTCCATCTAATCTTAGCAAATCCTCATCAACACATCTACAGGTACGGAAATCTGTGATTACGAAACTAATAACAAGTGATGTTCTTCACAATAACTTGCTAACTCGGCTCGCTGAAGTGATGTACTGACTCATTTTCAGTTCAGGATTTCTAAATTTCGGGCATAGGGGTTATGTCGATTGGGGGGGGGGATGAATTGTAAGGGTAAACACTCATCATGTGAGTCTCTGATGAGTATCGGTATGGAGTAGCAAGGTCATGATCCAGGAAATATAGAGAAGAGAACAATATAGAAACGACGCTTTTACCATAAGATACGACTTATGTTCAACCGACGAAAATTCCTAAAAATCCATTACTTAAGGTGGACGAGGTGAGCAGTCAAATAGGATATCGTTGGAAACACATTCTGTTAGAATCAGAAAACATGCAACATTTACCACGCTCCTCCTGTAAACTGAACATCTTCTAAATTGTTCTCCGAGTATAAGAACGTCTATGGAGCTTCTGCACCCGCGGGGGTCAGCTATGGACAATCATAAATGAAGACAATCAGAACTATCGGCCTCAACTGAAGGGAAACAATATCGTTCAGGGTTCAAAATAAGTATCTTTAAGCTCTGTAGGATCAATGAAACTGATTCATTTTTAACTCAATAGAAGAGAGGAAATTGTGGGAGAAATTATGCTTTCGTACAGTCTATCAGATGTTACGGAACTCTGATGATGCCACACAACTTTCGAGTTAAATTTAGATGCAGTCGGTGGGTAAAATGATGTCCCGGAAGTGCGTCGGCATGACTTAAACATGTTCGTCAACTTGAAAACGATCGCGCCAAACTCTCACCTGACTCGGAACGCAATCTTTGGAAGCACATATCTGATGCAAATGCAAAACCTTACGAGGCTACAAGTTACCGAAGCATTCGTGGAAATTGTCAATCTGGCTAACAAATGCTTAGGAAACTGAGCAATCGACAAAAAACTACCAATATTCTCTTAATATTTGAGGAATATCGGTGGAAATTCGTTCACTGTAAAAGTGTTGGTAAAATCTTGGTAAAATTCGATGAACCCAAAGGATCTTCTTTTCCTCGAATATGTAAAGAGCTTACTTACTTAAAATCTTTTGACTACATTTTTATATACATAGCGTTGGCACGGAGTAATCACCAGAGTAACCGCAGACGAGGAGGAAAGATTCCAAAATATGCCTAAAATGAGGATGGAAGTAGGATGGAAGTAGGAACTCAAAATTCGACAAGGACCTGGAAACTCTGAGGTGTGTTAGGAAATATCAGTTCTCGGCATTTTCGCTATCAAGTGATCGCGCAATAATAAAGCTCAGCACACGGCTGTGTTGCAACCGATTCGTCTTGACTCGTTGATTAGGAATACATATCTCAGTGCGACCTGAAAATTCTGTCCACAAACTCAGTATACTCGTGATAAACCATCTTTCAATATGCGTGGATGAAATTCTCAAAATAGACGGATGTGTGTATGTATGTGTATGTATATATGTATATATATGTGTATATATATGTATGTATATGTGTGTATTTATGTCGTATCTCAGTTGCTTTCTCTAAAGAGAGAGGTTTGCTCCCACCCCAACAGGAATCGATCAAATTTTCAAATAAAAACAATATTCTATTCAACCAATTCCGTTTACAAAAAAAAAAAAAAAATCCTTACACCATTCTCTTCCTCTCGCAAAAATTTATCAAAAATAGGTAACACCTTTCCTTCTAATCGCCTTCCAGATCCGTCAGAGACTCACCTTGCACCCCTTGCCTGTGTGTATGTGTGCGTTGTTTCTATCGGACACGCTCTCTCTTCTACTGGTCACTATATTGATTTTTGGGCTTTCTACAAATTGCACAGCATCCAATTTCTGAGAGACCGAGATTTGGCGACTTTCAACTCACAGGCAAAAATTGATCCATGGGCGTTTTAAAGAAAATGGCTCAAATTTCGATTCTTAATACATGTATATTTTAATATTTTTCTCCACACGGTCTCACCACGAAATAAGCCACCTAAACTATGACTTTTTCCGCACGATCCATCGATTGGTAAATGTCGAAATTTTATAAATCTTCTTTTGGATGAGCCAAATCTCTCTGAAATACTTCCTCAGAAGAGAAACTCAAAATATAGGATATTTTCTTTTTCACTCAAATTATTATCATATAACGTCGTGAGGAAACTTTCTGCTAATCACTCTTAACAGCGTATTTCTGGCAGCGGTAGTATTTGATGAAATTAGCTGTAAGTCCAAGTATTGGCATCAGTATCAACACGGGAATAAACAAGATGGAGGATAGACGGTAGGGTTGAAACTTGCATTTTCCTCTTCTTCCTAACGTGGATGATAAACTCTAGCAAAAGTTATAAATTATAAATTGTACATAATTCTCTTGGCAGGGCCTGATAATTCAGTCATCCATTGTACATTGGGATAAGGGCAAGAATGAAATCACGACACGCATAGTGAGAATGATTAGTTGAAGTACATTGTCTGCTTCCCTCGTTGGGTCATGATAAAAGAATGAACATTGTGCATTCTTTTATGAGGGAGGGGAGGAAATAACTGTAGATGGATTGATTTCGCAAGCAATGATGTTGTAATTCTATCAAAACATAGCGATGAAATAATACAAACAATAATAAGTAAAATCGGTGTAGAATCGGAAATATGTACAAAAGAACAACAACCATATAAAAGAAGGATATTCGGAAACCATTAAGCCATAGGGAAAGGAGGGGAGGATCTAGGATGGAGAAACAGAAATCTGCATCGATAATACGACGGCGCACATGAACAGCGCCAAAGATCGAGAGGAGGGGTAACATTGTGTTCGCCCGGCAACAAGCACGCTGCAACAGGTCAGTCGGCCATAGGTCACCACCGTCTCGAATTAACCTGCACAGTCGCGGCAGTTCTCACATCGTGTACACAAAGAACAACCGAATAACCGAGCGGAGCCAGTGCGAACAATCGACAAGTATCTCGAGTGATTAGTGTGACAAGAACTAGTGATCAACGTGACAATAGAGAATTTCGGGTTCACCGCGGTGAAGAAGTTAGTGAGCATCAAGTGCAAAACCGCAGAAAGAAAGTTTAGTGAAGATCAAGTACGAGGTGATAAGCCAGTGGCTGGGTACAGAACGCGCGAACACCTCATCAACAGCGACGCAGAGGCTGAAGAAAATTCAATGGAGAAGGAAACCGAAGCTGCAACAACAACGGTTAGTACAATTGAATATCGGTAACCATAAAAGGATAAATCAGCGGCGAAAAGATCAGAGCGCATGTGTCGATATATAGTACACGCGGTCAACGCTGAACAACGACGAGCGCGTGCACCCTCATAAAAGACAGAGGAGGACTACTATAAATTGTGCTTTCAAGATAATAATATCTTGGTCCGACAAGCTGCGCTATGATGATTTTTATTTTGCGTGAGAATTTTTGACAATATCGTCAGTCTACAAATCAAGTCACGAAGTTCAGATACTTATGTGTCAATTACAGTCGACATATAGTACACGCGGTCAACGTTGAACAACGACGAGCGCGTGCACCCTCATAAAAGACAAAGGAGGACTACTATAAATTGTGCTTTCAAGATAATAATATTTTGGCCCGACAAGCTGCGCTATGATGATTCCTATTTTTCGCGAGAATTTTTAAGCAAGATCACCAGTCTACAATCAAGTCACGGACTTCAGATACTTGGGTAGGACAATTACAAATTAACATAACTCATCAATCCTAGATAGCAGTGTATGTAAAATCTTTTCACATTTTTCTTATACGGGACGATAAAAACGTTAGCATCGCTCCGGAGCGTGATATCGGTCGTGGTTCAAACAGGCAAGCGGGCTGAGGACGCCAAAGAACTTTTTGAAACGACAATTAGTAAAAGAACAGTGCACTAAAGAGTAGAAACAATTTTTGTTACAGTCCGACGACACCGACGAGGAAATAGATGTCGTAAATGAGGACTTGAGAGGCTCAAAGAAACATCCGGCGATCCTACCGAAAGAAAATCCGTTTGGGGCTGTGGGCCAAGAAAGGGTCAGGTCACGCCAAAGAAGGGTCAGACCACCCCGAATGCTTCCGAATTTCGGAGAACTCGAAAGAAGGAATCTATTTTTGATACAAAATATACCAAACGTGACACCGCCAACCAGACCACAGGAACCTTCAACACATCCAGGGCCCTCCAAGGAATATATGGAAACCGCAGGTAGTTCGCAAAGCACGACTATCGCCAAGCATGAAGGCATATCAACACCTTTGAGAGAGATAGAACTACTGACCGCCAAGCTTTTTAGCGGCAAGGACGCTGAGTCAAGCGGTAACCATAAGAACAATAGGCAGTCAAACACCATGTGCGCACCACTGCAAGAAGAACAAGTTGAACCCTTGAACCTATCGCAACGGGCAGCTCAACAACCGAGCACAGCAGGAGTGCCAAAACCATATGTGACAACGGCTGCCACTAAAAAGTCCAAGAAGGGAAATTCAACCACTATCAGAGAACCCGGAAACCGACTGCGAAGAGCATTGTCGCAGCCAAACAATGTCAGGCCTGGCATGATCAGACAACACGTCTGGTCCGCGTGTACACCCGCTCCAGGCGTTTTTATGGGACTGAGGCCTTGGAAGGGGGTCGAAGCACCCAGTACTTCACGGCAACGAGCCATGTTTGATCTGGTGCGTAATGGAAATTTCGCAACATCGAAATGCGTGACGCTCGACGGGATGAAGATCATGCATCGAGTAGGGGAGATTTGGATCTCACCAACTCAAACTTCATGGGCGTGCGACATGTGCAATCGCATTCGACCTTCGCTGTATGATAATTGGACTGGATGGGAACTACACACTATTCACCAAATGGGACGGCAGGACATCTTAGAGAAGATTAACAAAAATTGCCGGTGCAAATTATGCGAAAGCGTTGCAGCAGCGGTGACCGAATACGACAACTGTAAAGCATGCGGACTCGTTTCATTGAGCCATTGGTACGAGGTGGACGAGTTGCATTTGATTCTCGAGACCGAAGAATGCAGGAAACCCTGTCCATGTAAGAAAGCGCAACAACCACGTCGTCAGCAACCATCATCGAACAAAGCACGTAAATACAATTAGATTAAGGGAATTCAACATAATATTAGATAAGTCATCATTTTTATAGATCTAACTGTAAACAGTAAGAAGTCCGATTCAAATTCTGATACACCTCAAAATTCATACAAATACTAAATTAAAGAAAATTCATCTCTACTTAGCGTTAAAGAAGCCATAATTTCATAGAAATTGCTTTTAAATGAAAAAAGTTCGATTCAACTTCTGAGACACCTCAATTTCGTGCTATTATTAAATCAAGAAGATCTAATATAATATTGGATAAGCATCATTTTATAGATTTAACTGCATATTCGGCTCTTGTTATACCTCAATTTCATGCCAGTATTATAGATTTCCTTCTTTCCTTCTTCTGATGCATTTCAGACCATCGTCAGTTATATAAGGTAAAAGCACCAGTAGCTGGACAGACTTTTAGAGATGACGCGAAACTGTCGTATTATTTTTGCCAATAAGCACGATATACTGAATTTTTTTGATCAATATTATAGAGTTGGACAAGGAGAATAGAACCTAGTTTGTTTCAACTCATTAAGTTGAATATTTAGCGAGAAATTGAGCTTGGAGGTTGGAGGTCGAAAAGCACCAGTACTTGGACAAGCTATTCGAATAGACTGGTGTACCTGGACACGGGGAATGAATACCTGGACAAACCAAAATAGAGCTCAGATTACGTAAAAATTCTCGATTCAGTAATGAATATTGACTGCAATAACAAGTAAATAGAACCAGGGAGTGAATTCGTCATGAACTTTTAATTTATTACATTTAACAAGTATTTCTTCAATTAAACAAATAGTGCATAGTCACAGTCTTGGTAAAATTATCGCATGTACATACAATTTTTACTATCCAACTTATCGAATTTTATCATCACACTCATGTTGCATTATGAAACAATTAGATACCGTTCTTTGGAATTACAACCAAATAAATAAACATTTACTTGCATTTTCGGCAAGAGAGTAAGAGTAATCTTTGGACAGAAAAATATCTCACAACAAATTTAATTACTTTATAATTCCAATGGCACGAAAGCAACTCTGGCGGTGATGACCTAAATTTTTTCTTGTTTTACTTTGATCTGAATTTGTAAGCGTTCCATTTCTAAAAGATTCATTTCCCGACGAATGTCTTCACTCTTCATCTTCAAATCATGTAGATTCAATTCTAGATCTTTGACTTTGACTTTACCCTCTGGAGTCTTCATTTCTATTTTAATAGCTTTCATTTGATCTGACAATTCCTTCTTTTTTTCCTGTAATGAAGTTTTTCTCTCTTTGAATGATTTGTTGATATTTGTTTCTCTCTCTTTCATCAATCTGTTCTTCTCCCGCTTTTCCTTGTTAAGTTGAACCTGTTTTTCTCTCAATTTCTTTTCTTTATCTTTAGCTTCAGCTATCTTCATCAACTCTTTACAGAAGTGAGCTGGTGGACAGTTTTCAGCCTTGCGACTTTTTTTCTTTGTAACTTCCACAGGGACTTTGAAAATCTCCTCAAAAGCTTTTTCTTCTACTACGGGAGGAGTACAACTATTTTCATCAAGAGTGATATCCTTGAGTGGTGGGTGGTTGGCAATATGACCAGAATCGTCCTTTTGTGGTGCATCGCATTTTTTAGACAGATCCAAAATTTCGATATCATCATCAAATCTAATATCTTGACTTGACTGAGCCATAGTCTCGCTCACAATTTGCTCAGTTAGTGGACTCTCTCCGTGACTTTCCTCTTGTAATTCAGAGACAAATTCTTGACTAGTGACAGTACTGGAAGTTTGTATAGGAGCAGCGATAGTTTGTGTATTATCACAGGCGAGTGACTCAGAAGTTTGATCAATTAATGGAACTAGCTTTTCAACATACTGAAGGAACTTGTCATCTGGGTGAATATTGAGGGGATCATCCTCATTACAACAATCAATGATCACAGTATCTTGTTCTTCAGGTACAGGAAGAACTTCAAGGATCCCAGACTGAGCTGACTCGCTTGAGCATTCTACACGGGTAGATAAATTTGGTCCATTCTTATCACAGAGTTCAATGCCACTATCATCATTTTCAATTGAAAAACTTGACAAGTTTGGTGATTCTGAGTGAGAGTTTTCCATCCAGTCCATTCGTAAAGAATGTTCCTCAGCCACTAAATTATCTGATTGATCAACTTCAATAATCAAATGACCAAAACCAGGATCAACAGAAGGTTGGATGAGATCCGATGGAAAGGATTCATGAGGACCATCATCACTATTGAACTCTCTCGAGTAACCACACAAATCTTTTATTTTTTTCCAACATCTGAAGGTGTACACCAACTCTGGATTACCACTCCAGGCGTTTTGAGATCCATTCTCTAAGAACATGCTCAAAATTTCTGGATCTAGTACGCTGTCTTCAAAAAATTTCAAGAACTGATCATGCGTACAATTTTGGGACTCATCAGAGCTCACAGCTGTTGCATCACTGCTGACATTTTCATTTTCTCGATTGACTTGTGAGTCGACTCCTGAGGCATTACCAGCAGTCAAGCACCGATCACTTTTTTTCAACTTGTTCAATACATTGTAGTTAGGGGCTGTTTCATCGAATGGATGGAGCCCAGCAGCTCTGAATCCATTTATTATGATCTTCTTGAATTCTTCTTTATTAGCTTGCAAAACTTCTTCAAGTACGGTAGCAACCATGTACTTCTTGAACTCAAGTTCTTGATTATTCGCTCTAAATTGCACCAAACCAGACTTATACATTTGTTTCAGTGGGCGAAAGAATGCAATATCCAGTGGTTGAATAATGTGAGTGCTGTTTGGATGCAATGTGATCAATTCAATGCCCACATCATCACAAAATTTAAGAGTCTTATAAGCAATGTGTGACGAGTGGTTGTCAACGTAAAGAACAACTGGTAGTTCAATCCCTTGTTCTTTCAGCCACTTATAAAATACATTTACAATATAAGCGTGAAAGCTTTCAGCAGTCATCCACCCACCTTCTGTTATACCAACACCCCAATCAGGAGGTATCCACTTGAGAACCTCTTTTTTAGGTAGAGTTTTTAATTCGAATAGAATCAAAGGTGGAGGGATTACTCCATCAGCACAAGCTATAAACAAAACAGTAACACATGTTCTTTCACTGCCACCAACAATAGTATACACAGCTTTACTGCCTTTTTGTGCGATGACATGCTCTGCTTTTGGAACTAAAACAAATGATGATTCATCTAGGTTGAATTTTCTTTGAGCTGGAATACTGAGAAGATTTCTTTCCATCAAATAAGCTCGAACTTTGGCGAACCATTCCTTCAAATCTTTTTCAGACACTGAAGCTCTTGACAGAGACAGATTTTGAGCAATTCTGGTACACAAATTAGGGTGTCTCTTCATGAATGAATTGTACCATACCTTGCCTGGGCGACCATTCTTGAAGGGAGTATCTCTCCTTGTGTCATTGACCAATTTTTGTATGCAATCGAGTAATCTTTCTTTAGTTACCGGAAAGCCCCTACGCTGGCATTTCAGTAACCAGTTTACAATGTCATCTTCTTCCTGAGAACTCAATACTGTTGAAGGCCCTTTCTTGCACTCAAGGGGATGTATTCCTTTTAATTTGGCAAAGAGCGTACTCTTTGGAATTTGGTATTTGGCTCCAGCTTCTCTTAATGATAGCCCATCCTTACACATTGCGTTGAGTGCTTTTTGTACTTCATCTGCAGTGTATGTGTGGTTGGGCTCCTTTTTCGACTTCTGAATTCCTTTACGCTTCTGATGTCTCTCATGAAAAGGATGCTGACTGGTCTGTTTGACATTTTTATGCTTAGACTTTCCTGACTTGTTTGTAGTTTTTGCCATCTTTTAAGTGAGCTTTTACACAGTTTCTGTAAATATATATATACAATAAAATAAACTTTCTCTCCTTGATGGCAATAATAATGAGCAATGAATTTTCAACCAAAACTATAATTTCGAATAATTATAGGTATGAGGATAATTACTCACTGTGTATTTGTGCAGCTCAAGCAGGAGCATGGGGCACTTTGAGGTTAGGGAGTATTGTGCGATAAAACACAGCGTATCAAGAGCATGTTTATGATGGATCACACCTGTATAATGTTTCTCGTGTAACTTAGTAATGGTGTGGTAATTCAGAAATCGACAATAATTAATAACTTTTTATAAATAAGTGTGAAAATACGCCCCAGCTCTGCCGTATTCACAGTTTGTCCAGATACAGAAAAACCGGTGTGGGACGGGCTTCTAATGTTGGACACTTGTCCAGATTAAGAAGCCTCGTTCACACAGGGCACGTATAGCTGGACGCGCGAATTTTCAAAAACGGAATAATTAAAAGTCACGATTCTTAATAGAAATAACACTTTGAACCCTGATTTAATCACATAAACCACAATGAAGACCTTCGGACATGATTTATTTGATTTTATAAGACTTTTACGAGAGAGCCCGAGCCTTCCGGGACACTCACGGCAGCCGATTCGCAACCTCTGCTGATGACGATTCGTCGTGTCTCATCCAAAAGCGATTTATTGAAAATTTATCGGCTAAAATTAGAGAGGGATCGTCAAATATTATAGCCAGAGGATTTAAGAATACTGTCAAGGCTTTTGCATCGCGATAAACTCAATTCTGTTGGCAGGACGACGGCGTTTCTCAAGTGTCCAGGATTACCTTCCCGATTGTAAAATGTCCAGCTACTGGTGCTTTTACCTTAGGCCTCATAATTCGTTGGAAATTTCGGACAATTTTTAAGGTTGTGTAAGCATAAATGCAGACGAACGAATATATTCCAGACACGTCGACAATCTCGTACAATGTGAATTCTTGAGCCTGAACAATATCGGAGATCTTCTCGATTGACCTGATAAAACATTAGTATATCTCAGCAGAAGAAATATAGGAACCTGATAGAAATTAATACTTACAATGCTTGAAAACTCGCAAGACGCATCAGATGCCTTCCTTACACTCGCGGCCGCATCGGCCGTAGCAAAATACAATAGAGCCATATTTTTTGTAGTAACTATACTATAATAAGAACCGAAATATCATAATCAATACTACTCATTATGTAATTCAATAAACTTACGTCTGCCAGAAATAAATCTCATCACTGCATCCTTTGAGGACTGAGCGCTGAAAAGAAATGCAGTCGTGGCCTACATTTCTTTCTCAGAGGGGGGACCTGTTATATATGACGCGTAGAGGAAAAAATCGCAATGAGAGAGGGTTTGGGGGGAAGAATAGGCCTATCTCACATGTGCAGAAGAATGAACTAACGCGCGAAATTTGGTAACGATAACATGCATACTTCTCATGAAGTTTCATTTCAGAGTTGGATCTAGAGATCGATTCGAGAAAATTCAATACTCCGGAACCGTCGTCGACCACCAGACAGACCACTTGACACTACCGAGTTTTCCGACACACGGAAATTGTAATAAAAGGCGTGGGATCCCCTATAGAGACGGAACAAAAGACGCAGACTTGAACCTATACCAATTTGAAGCAGTAAAATTTAATTATAATGTCGATTTTGTTATTCCATTCCAGATCATTCTGTGCGAGATTAGAGTACATTAAATTTTACTATTATTGTAATTCGAGCACTGAATACGATAATGTTACACGAGATTTGAGAGCATTTTTCCATTACTGTAATTCGAGAATTCAGTGCAACATTTGAGGGCATCAAATTGTACAATATTAGCTCCAGAGTTCAGCGATTAAGTCATCAGCACACGAACATTAAACTCAAATGAGATTTTCATCAGTAGATGGAATGGAGAACTTCGGGTGACAATTAACTTTTACGATGCTAGAATTTCATACAGATACTTAAATATTATTGGTGACTAAATTGACTCCCCGTTAGCCATTAGATTTTATAACCAGAAATTTGGTAAACAACATAACAATTGATTCTATGACTAGCAATTTGGTCATCAACAGAGCAATTTAACCAGATACGAGGTATCTCCCAGCAAATGATAATGAAATTCCAAGTAATAGGGTTATCTGGTCAGTACGTCTATGTATTCAAAATTCCCCTTCTTCTACTCTGCTCTATATAAGAAGAGATCGGGACTGCAAGGAGGCACTTCTGATCTGACTTTCGACCTGTTCACGTCGAATCTTTCACTGTTTGTAATTTACCAGTCAGAATAAAACCATCTATTGAACATCGAGATTTGCTTAAGTTCAAGCATAAATTCTTGGGCATAGAATTTCAACTCCACTCACGCTCTTTGGGTTTTAACTCTTAATTCGAGGTGACCCTTCCTAAAATTGTATCTACGATAAGGTAAGTCCCTACTCAAGAGCTAGCATCGAGAAGAAGAAGCAGGACCAGACAGCAGTTGCGGAACGAGCTGCAAGTCACATCAATACTACAGGCCACATCAATACTCAATACAACCACGCTCTGGCTCACACCAACGAGTAGGGACGTAACAATTTTTTCAGATGCTACAGGCTAGTTTTCGTGATGGTTCTAGGTTAGGTTAGGTTAGGGTTAGGTTAGGTTAGGTTATGAGGGCTGAGGACTAGGGAGGGTAGAGAGACCTCCCTACTGAGGACCGCTGATTGCGATTCTTCAACTCGGAGGCCTTGGGCCCATTGTGATACCCTTATTTTTCTGTCCTTAACCACCTTTTTAGTGATTACCAGTTAATTTCTCGTTGGGTTGCTTTTTGGTTCTTGTTAGAAACTACTCTACTTTAGTCGATCCGCGAGGAGCGAAACCACGGGCTGTACATGTATTTTGGCGGTTGCGGGTGAAGGTAAGGACGGTATCTAGGTAGATTTTGTCCTCATTGCTTCTTTCGCAGCCGCCGGTATACACAAGACTGGCGAGAGTCTCTCACGTCTCTCACTGACCTTTGTGCAATCGCAACGGGCTCTTAACAAGAGCAAGCGCATTTGCATCTCCACTGGACCTACGATTTAAGGTGGACTCCGAACCCTCGGAACCACCGGAACCGTCGTAAAAGCACATTAGAAAAAATCCCAGTGGTGCCAGCCCCAGGAATCGAACCCGAGCCTCCTGCGTGGAAGCCCAAGTATATCCACGCGGCTACGACGGCTCCATGATGGTTCTATCTACTACAAATATAATGGCATAAACGAAAGCTAGATGGTAGTTTTTACCACGCATCAAGGTCTCTGAATCTCAATTCGTGAATGAATTTTTGGGTGTGATGGACTCTGACCAAACTTTCGCTGCAAGTATGAGGCTTTGCTTTATACATTATAATTCTTTTGTGTGTGCACGCTCATCACATCAATGATTCCTACGCAGTAGGTTTCAGTGACATGAATTGTTTCTCTACTTTGCGGTCTCTATAAGTACATCAACAATTCTTAGATAGTATAGATCTTACCGCATAAAGAGTATTTTTGGGAAGTAAGTTCAAACTTGTCGAAAGTTTCCAGACACGGCACCTTACTGTACGATATCATCATTTCTTCTGTGCACAACTAGGTAAATAATGAATTTTCTGAGTGTGTGCTCAAGCTTCACGAATGATTTTCACTAGTCTCACCAATTCTAGTATCATGGGTCATTCTCCTGATATCGCCCGGGTCTTGAGTCTTGACGGACTAGTCAGGAAAGTTAAGATAGTTGAGCTCAGGATTGAATGCTAAATCAAGCTACATCATGGTTTTTTTATTTCATAAACATTTTCACCTTGAAGAATACTCATTTTCTCCAGGGAATGTAATTTCTGATCGACCAAATCCAATTAATCAAGTCATCTTTTTAGTCCATCGGGGATCTTTCAACTTGACTAGCATTTTCTGTGACAAACGTCTTATTATTGGAAGTTGTGCACTGGACATTCTCGTGGATCAACAGCGAGTCCATCTCGCTATGAGTTATTCCGGGCGACAAATTCCGTCACGAGGGGGTCCAGGAAAAATCCCAAAAAATTGTTTTCTGTTAGTATTAAAGCGGAAGGGGGACAACTAGTCCTGGGGTGTGATGACCCTCCGGCCCCAGTTAAAGGGACACCATACCTAGGCTGTGGCCCAAATCCGGTAGGGTGGAGCCTGGCCCCGAGACTGGTGTTCGGCGTGCTTTGGCCTCTCCTGTAAATTCGCAAGAGGGGTTGAGGCACCTCTGTGTCTTAGCCCTGGAGTCTGACAAACTTCCGGCCCCAGTCAGCGCTCGCCGGAGCGCGGAGACCGCACATCTCTATCCGTAGCCCGGGAATGGGCGAGTCGAGGGATTTGTATTGGGTCCGTCCGTGGATGGTCACAATGCGAGCCTAGATGACTCATTTAGCAACCCGGACGGGGTCCCCGGACTCCAAAGAAGCCTAAAAGAGTCCCAAATCTCCGACCGAGGGGTGCATGGGCTCGGCCTTGTGCTGGGGACTCAGTCCGAGATTCGGTAGTCGGGGAGGAAGGGTGGTCATTGCAGAGCCATTCGTGGCCTCGTAATGGCCTTCTTCCAAACCGACGCGCCTGGTAGGGCGTATCCCTGCCCCACTCCCATGGGGGGAACCGGGGTAGAAGCGAGAGTCAGGGACCTGGTATATGAAAGCCAATATTCCTTCGGTTAATGCTATATTCAAACAGTAAAAATAGTGTTTCTTAATTCTTTTCTCTCAACCCTCCATAGGCCCTGAGGTCTATCAAAGATTTCAGGCCCCTTTTCAGCCTATTTCTGAAAAATTATAACCCCAACTTAGACTCAACTATTCTCGGCATACTTACGCGCATTTTCTTTGTCAAAAGGGGCACTTCGAAGGAAAAATTATCGAATTAAGCTGAGCGACTTCTAGGAGCTGTTTGCTCGGAGCAGTCTACTATTCAGCTATTATAAAGCCTGCCTCAAAGTGATCTAGCTCTGGTAGAAAAAGAGAGAAAAATGATGATAGAGATTTTACGATCAGTGGTCGTATGCAAGTCTTGTAAAAACCTTCAATTTGACTTCTGGTCAAAGTCGATAACTATTCTTGTCATAGGTGCTACTTTCAATACAAGTGATCGATTTCGTGAAAATGTCGAGCTAAAGCTCAATTTACAAAAGTCGTTTTTTCAAACTCGTCCCATAACCTCTGTAGTGTAGGTTATCTAAATTATAGACATTCAGGGTCCTCCAGCTCGGAAAGAAATTCCGGTGATGGTATGTTGGTGAGTGGTCACTGATGCCCAGAAAAATACCAAAAAAACTCCGTCACGTTAATCGATTGAGTTTTAATCAACGAGGGTCTCGTGAGAAATACACAGGCCTCATAGTCCTATACCAGATGAATTTGAGGCTCTAGTGGCCGCTCGTAAACACACAGTTATCGGCTCTTCTATTCGAGCTAGGAGGCCCCGCGCATGAATGATTTTGCAAGAGGCTCGTACAGGCCTCGAGCCGAATTAATTGATCGCGCTGTGCGAAATCAGGATAGTGTATTCAAGAAACGCGGAAAACTCGGTACACGGTTCAATTGGCAATCGGTTGTTCGGGTTCTCTTGCGAACCTCGTCCAATCGGGGTAGCTCGCGAACGACATGCTCTTACGAGGAGGGGGTCAGGCCTTCGGGTCACAGATTTGGCTGAAACTCTGGGAATAAACTTCTTTTATCCCCAAAAGGAGATACCTGAAGCCGCGCTTGCCAACGCTCAAGCGTTTTCGAGCTACAGGGTAAAACATATGCATTACAGTATATCTATATATACCATTTTTGACGAATAGAGGTATACTGTAATGCATAATTCGTATGCTGTATCTCAGAATCGTTTTAGCGTTGGCAAGCGCGGTTTCAGGTATCTCACTCTGGGGCTCGAAGGAGGCTATTCCTAGAGTTTCAGCTAAATCCGTGATCCGAAGGCCTGACCCCCTCCTAATAATAGTATGCACTCGCAGCCATGGGTGGCCACCTTCAAGTGGAATCATTAGTTTATTGTCGAGTCATTCTTGAGCTTGAAGTTGCAATCTTGACGGACTAGTTCAGGTTTCTTGATATATTCAAGCTCAGGACAATTGATCGCTCAATTAGATCACATCACGATTTTGTGCCTCAAAAGCATTTCCATCACAAGAAAGGTTCATTGTTTCTGGAGAATGTAGTTTCTGATCGATCAAGTACGTCCTAAATAAATCAAACAATTTTTCTTCTGGCTATGTGTCCAGTGTATTTCTCTTAGCTTGACAATCTTTCTTTGTTACGAATGGTACTATCACGCCAATTGTGCACTATATTTTCCTTTTGATAAACAACAATTCCACTTTGGACTTCCAATTTAAGTAGCTATAGCTGTTTCATTCTGCTTCAACCCCTTCCAGCAATGACTGAATTATTTGCGTCAACAACTGGATACACTCTTATGATTATTTCCAAAATACTCACAGTGTATCTGCAGAGTCTATGATGATGGAGGTATATAATTTGCTGCAAGTAAGAGTAGGACAAAGTGGAACCTCATCAGATTTGTAAAAGATGTGTTGGCTTCATTTAGGATGTAACAAGGAAGTAAACGTGAAATAACTCTGAGTGAAATTAGCAGTTGTTTATTCTTATCAAAATGAGAATACGATAGGAAGCTTCAAACTCATGCAACGACCCCAATTATTATTGTTTCACTAATGCAAGAAAGCAGAGCATCACAGTCAACTAGGCCACGTAAAGCTCACAAGGAGAGGACCAACCTTGCGGGTGACCAATCTTGATGAAACTTTGGGGATCTTCTTGTTTTGGTGAAAAATGAAGGTATCTCCAAGGGTTTAATCCAATGGGCCTTCTGTCCTGAGATACAGCACCCACAGGCAGGCCCATTTTGAAGCATTTTACACTGTTTTTGGGAAAAATCACTATGATTATACTCGCAAGCTCTTTCGCTTTGGCTCACTCCACTGAACTTTTCAACATTCAAGAGAGCTTCTGACTCATAACAGATGACCAGAAATACATATTTCACATCATGACTTACTCATGGAATATAAGGGAACAGCCATACTTACTGCTCCTTCTGAAAAATACATAAAAATCACTCTTGGCCCTTTGACACATTCACAATGCTTGCGGACCAATTTTTCCACTCTTCCAAGCTTCTGCTCAACAAAGCTAACAATCAAACAATCCTCTCAAAGCCAAGTATAATCATCTATGCACAAGAACTAGCACTTGAGATCAAATCCGAGCATCTCTCAGGACTAAATTCCAAAAATATGCAAACATGCCATTACAGACTTGCTCATTCCATCGCCTGGATCACATGACTTGGCAAGTACTGATCTCAAAGAGTCTTCTCACATATCTAGCAGCATTCAACTGACTTCTCAATCAATCGCCTATCATATGATTCATGATGTAAAGCCATAGAACCATTAATATGCGAGCACTAGCATTATATCATCTGTTTACCCGTACATTCTTTTCAGTTTCCAGACATCAAGTTCTGATATTCAAATAGATCTTCTAACGACAGAATCAGAATATTTACCCATTCATCTAGGAGCTTCAATCCATAATGAAGACCTGAAAGAATACTCACAAAGTATCATATTGCTTTGGATTGGAAAAGCAGAATAAGAAGAACTTGTGCTTATCTGATGATTCATTGTTTTCGACAACACAAGACAATCTCAATTTTCTAATCCCAACTGCCTCACTGCATATCAATAATTCCATGTCAATGATAACAATGGTACTGTATATTGCTGTATCAATACTGGAACTGCACCAAACTGCACTTGCAGCTGCTCACAGTCGTGAAACGTAAACAGTGGGTGAAGCTTAGCGAGTGGTTATTACTTACATTTTGAAATTTCTGCAATTTTCATGCAAGAACACCTCAATAGATAGCTTCAAATATGCTCGACCCTGTCATACCATATAAATGATAAGCGGCAAAATTTCACTCCAAGCGTAATCATATATGAGCGATATAACGAATCTATCTCTATGAGCCCTATGTCTCAACCTTGACCTGCTCTTGAGCAAGCTGCGCATGCTCAACTATAATAAAGACCCTCTTCATCGAGATATCCGAGATATATATAATGATTACGATCCTACCCGAGTCGCGTCACTGTTGGCTGTGCTTTGCCGGTTGCTATCTCTCCTGGCCCTGTCCCCAACACCCACACCAAGCGTGAATGTTCTTATCACCTGTTGCTGTGGACCGTAATAACGAGCAATAGAGAATTAAAGAATTGTGATTAGTGCTATCAGTCAAGGAAGAGTTAATTAAAAAATATTTGGAAACTTGATTGTGCAAACATTGAGCAGTGCATTGCTTGCCAGTTGGATTGTGATGTGCAGGTAAACAGTTAAGTACCTTGTGCTTGGAAGAGAATAACACATCTCATATGGGATGAATACCAAGCTAGATCCCTAGAATATGTGGAGTTTAAGAGTGACTGATAGGCAACTGGTTGGATTGATTCAGTCGTAAGATGTGACCTTGTTCATCTAGTACTTACAAGCTGTTTCACTCTTTTTTAGAATATAGTGTATGTCAACCTTAAATAAATGTTACAGTTCCATGGGAAGCAATACTCTCAAGTGCCCAAGATCATCCTTCAATTATCATTCTATCAATGCAAAATGAAAAAGATCTCACCCTCAGCAGAGGAATATCAATTCTGATGATTAATGTTATGTCGCACAATGCATAGCTCATCAAATTAAATGGCTAGGTTGCTAGCGAGATGCTAATACCATCAAAGCTGTTTTCGTGTCTGCCCCTGTCAATTAAGATCATTGTCTCCTTTATAGACTATTCATGTAATATTGAGATGGCCAATACTTGATAATGATAATGTGCAATGATATTCATACTCATGCCCAAGAGACACTTATTCTCTCACTTTGAAGTATTCTGAATCCCACCAGCCCTCGCAGGTTATTGTTTAGTTTTCTTAATTTACATTTGGTTTACAGGTGCTCAACAATTACTGAACAGGCTATGTAATATGTGATACAACTTCTCACTCTTAGAGCTGTACTTTTAACTATAGTATCACTTCAATCATCTTGTTTCAATGTAGTCCTTGACGCACAACCAGTGTGCACCATATGCACTTTTCCAGACAGTATGTAGATTGATGAATTTTGATTTGATAACCTGTCATAGAAAATTGTATGCTTGATAACATTGATCCACATCACGAAACATCTTCCACAGGACCTCTGCTCTTTTTGTTGGAAATATATATCATATCATCGCTGGATCCTTATTCGTATAGATATGGAGGATCTTTCCCAGGGTTTAAATGACTCGAATCTGGATTTTAATCAATTGTTCAGCGACGGTGTGCATATTTGCTTGGAAATACTCATCCAAAAAGATCTTATGAGAAGGGAATTATCAACTCCTGTATCAAGAGACGCAATAGAAATTGGTCATCAGATGTCAATCTTAATAACTCAATATTTTGAGAACTTGACACCAGTTGAGGACGATGAACTTTATTTGGCAGATGAAGAATTTGACTCCTTGGTCATTGATCTGAATCTTGATACTGATGGTCATAATGATGAAAGTGATAAGTTCACTGAAACCCCAGAGAGTCCCATCGTCCTCCACGCGGACTCTCAAGAAAGCAACCAAACAAGTAGTCAAGAGTCAGAAACTTCCACTGGTGAGATATACTTCTATCAATAATGGCTATCATATATCAGTCCTGTCACCATGAAAACTGATGAATATTGAATTTTTCGAGTTAGATTTGGAAATGAATAGTAAATGAAGATGAAACCGAGATTTTATTCGAATGGAAACCTTAAAGTTGACACATTTCTGGTATGACAAGGTTGGATTGAAGCGATTCATTTTTCTTGCCAGTATTTTTTATTGCAAATATGCAACTTTTCGATTGTGAGAGTACAATCCTCTTCAGGCTAAAAAATATTTCTTCCAATCACTTATCAGAAAAGAAAGGAAAAAATACTAGCAGGAAAAACCATTCGCTTCAATCTAACCTCGTATTATCAATTGATCATCCTGCAATCGAGTCATGTTCATCGATAACATTTTTGGTATAGCGAGTATGGCGAACGTTTGAAGAATAAGCAGCTCACCGATATATCAGGAATCTATGCAAACTCAGGGATTCTAGGAATCGATTGTTAGCTAAGATTGCCAAAATTAGATTCAATTCCAAAAAGCACTTGCTAGTTCCCGGGGAATAGTGCATATGCTAGCCGAACAAGCAACATCATCAATGTTTCTTTCCCTTGCGTGAATCGTATCGGGCTGTGGAGCAGAGCTGTCGGGTTGATCTTTGCACAATAGATATATAGATCTACATATATATGGGCGAATCTCACTACTTGGGCGATTTTGGAATGACGACACATTTTGCGTCGCAGGCGTCATAGTTTGCGGCAACTGGCGAGAACTTCCACTGAAAAATTTCGAGATTTCACTCGTCCCCAACACTCTTCAAAGCATTTCAGTTCCATGTTTTGCCTTGGACCCATGATACAAAATATGTCATACGGAAAAGTCCGATTTTTGGCTGTCACAATAATTATGAGGTCCACGCTTCAGCTTGTAGGTTCGAGGGCGATTAGTTAACCATCATGGAGACTGGGCGGATAATTGATTGATCTTCAAAGAATCCAATATCCACACTTTCCGGAGCAGTTCTCATCGAGATGAGAGCTGATGGAAGTCGTTGTTGTGTCATAACATTTTCGTGATTTTTCCGATCGCTTTTGCTTACGATCTCGTTATCAGAGCGATTAAAAGCTATGAACTTCTGGAAACGGCATCTAATTCCGGAACAGAAAATCTGTGAATCCAACCGAATTCGATTATGTCGTCGAGTCCTGGTGACTGTAAGGCACGACGAATAGATAGATTGTTACAGCGTCATTCAATCATATAGACGTCTTTTCTGCATGGAACATGAACATCTGGACCTAGTTGCAGCAGAAATCGCGTCGCATGTGATTTCGTCCTTACTCGAACAGAAATATATATGGAAATCATCCCTATGATAGATCCCCCAAGAGTAATGCAAGGTTTGTGAGAATTGAGAACTCACGAGACTGAGCATTTCGGTGGATGGAGAGTATACTCATTTTTTAACAGAAGCCATTGGGAGGCAATGTGAGTCGTTAGATCCTCATCTTGACGCAGGAGGGTGCTCATTAGGATAATTGGAATATGAGGTCACATTTGAATGCAAGGGAATCGTCGTCATTTAACTGCATATGCGTGCCAAAACTGAACTAGTTACGCAAATATTTCATTACTCTTCGAGTACTACTTGATCAAGAGAAGTTCGCCTCGTATGTCCTGCTACTTCATAACTTTTCAAATCCTTCATGCTAAAACGCCGAAATTCTGAGATTTGCCCATTGATATCTATTGCAACGTTGTTTGACATCCGATTCTCGGACAGTGAAGAGACACACCTCCCGCTTTGAACTTCATCCAAATAATCTATTCCTAACATCTGTATTCCAGAACCTAGCTCCGAAAGCCAGAACTCTCCAGTATATCAGCCACAAAAAAATTCAAGAGTGACCCCATTAGCCTTCAACTCAAAATAAAAATGGTTGCTATCGCAGATGCTCATCCGAATTGGGGTCTTTCAACACTGCAGAGGAATGGATGTGCGGCTCTGACTCGTATGGACACATTGATTAGATGGAGAGCTGATATAGCAAAAAATGGCACACAATTTGATAGATCAGACTACATACATGAAAAAACGTTCGAATCTTTCAAAGAAGCTCGATCGAGACGACAACCTGTACTTTTCAGGAATTGCCAAGAATGGGCTCTGCAAGCAGATTTTGAGTATGATGCTGAAGTACATTCTTTGAATCCAAACAGCGGGAATGACACAGGAAATGAGTCAGAGGCAGACACGAACAACAGAAAAAAATTTTATGCATCGAAAACTTGGATTACTCGTTTCAAGGCCAGATATAGGATTAAGTAGAGGAAAATAACCAGATATGTCAAACCGACAGAGATGAGAACTGTGGAGACGATCGAACTAATTTCTCATAGTTTTCAAGATGAATGTTACAAGGATATTGAATATCATGATAAGGATTTCGTCTTGAATACGGACCAAATGGGTTGTCAGTACAGAGTAGACGTCCAGAGAACTATGGAAATTATTGGCACCAAAATAGTTGATGCGTATCTGGGAGATTTGAACAAAGTAACTCATAGTTATACAGTACAATATACCATCACTGCCTCTGGTAAATTGTTGGGCAAGGTATTCATTTGTTTGCAAGAGACAGATGATGTATTCGGCCCTCGAATTTCGGCCCAAGTCGAAGCCTTGGCTGCCGAGTACGGGAATATTATAGTGGTCTGTTCTAAATCAGCAAAGCTATCTCGGCGACTGTTTGATTGCTACTTGACTGAAATTGTCCATGATTACGTGGCGGAAAACAAAATCTACCTTCTTCTGGACAGTTGGGGAGGACAGCAGAATCCTGAACTCTACAGCAGATTCGTTGATACAGAAAATTCTTCAACTTGCGAAGTTAAGACAATACCTCCAGGCTGCACTTCCATGGCGCAGCCCTTGGATGTATACTTCCACAGGCAAGCTAAGATTATGATCAAAGAAATTTACAACGCAACATATTTGTTGGAAACGCAGCATCAGCTGACGGCCAGGAATGACATCCTGAAACTTCAGTCTCTCGTTCACAACCAGTTGTCATCTCCAGCTTTCCAACCCATGATCAGATATGCATGGTATGCAAGTAGGATGATACCACACAGAGAATCTTTTAAAAATGTGAGACAAGTTTGCTTCCCTTCAAATGCTCGAGCATCCAAATGCATTTGTCAAAAAACGGTCTTCATTAAGTGTTCATGGTGCGAGAAGAACTTATGCTTTGTATGCTTCTTTTTGAACTATCATCCAAAGAACTGTGAGGCATTTGAAGCCTACCGGAATTCACTGAACGAATAACTAGTCAAGAATTATTTTATAAACGGTAAAAATATGTACTCATTTTCTCTTCCCTCTTGGAAGTCTAAAATTGATGAGACTGTTGATACCAAAAATACATTCTATCCCCTCTACTGATAAAGTAAACGATAATATACGATGATATTATGATGTTGTTTCATTATCAAAGCCGCTCAAAATATTCATCATGTCTGTAACATCCAAATCGAATTGTCTCGTTGTGTTTGCAATGCTCGAGATCAAAGATACATTGCATGTACAATTAATGCGTAAACATGCGTTTGGGCATCAAGAGCTTGCATCAGTCATCGGGCCCAAACTTCCGCGGTCACAGCTCATACTTCATTCATAATTTCTTCTAGTTGTACCATTTTCATAGGTCTCACCATCAGAGAGTACATAATTTTTTGGAGTCCAGATTTCATCATGAGTATCTAGTGTAGAAAGAAGGAACTATAGGGTGTTTCCACAAATGACGCATTTGCATCAATGTGCACTGCATACTGCTCATATGCATTGCACACGAGCACACTTGCAGCTCATCGAACTTGAGCAAAGATTGGAGGGCTCACATCAGAGAATTCCCGATTTGAATCGGTTTGTGTCTTCCCTCCGTTACCAGCTGATCCAGAGAAGAACTCGATGAATTTCGTCTATCTGGTTTTGGTGAAGATTCAATGAGCTGCACTCGTGCACGTGTGCAGTGCATATGCGCAGTGAGCGTTGGATTAGCATATTTGTGTACGTACCCTTAGGCTCGGAGTGAGATCTTGCCTAACGCGAATGAAGCATCTACTCCTCAAGATCCGGGTATCCACAATGATGTCTATTATTTATATCAGATGACAGGGTTGAGCATATTTGAAGCTATCTATTGAGGTGTTCTTGCATGGAAATTGCAGAAATTTCAAAATGTAAGTAATAACCACTCGCTAAGCTTCACCCACTGTTTACGTTTCACGACTGTGAGCAGCTGCAAGTGCAATTTGGTGCAGTTCCAGTATTGATACAGCAATATACAGTACCATTGTTATCATTGACATGGAATTATTGATATGCAGTGAGGCAGTTGGGATTAGAAAATTGAGATTGTCTTGTGTTGTCGAAAACAATGAATCATCAGATAAGCACAAGTTCTTCTTATTCTGCTTTTCCAATCCAAAGCAATATGATACTTTGTGAGTATTCTTTCAGGTCTTCATTATGGATTGAAGCTCCTAGATGAATGGGTAAATATTCTGATTCTGTCGTTAGAAGATCTATTTGAATATCAGAACTTGATGTCTGGAAACTGAAAAGAATGTACGGGTAAACAGATGATATAATGCTAGTGCTCGCATATTAATGGTTCTATGGCTTTACATCATGAATCATATGATAGGCGATTGATTGAGAAGTCAGTTGAATGCTGCTAGATATGTGAGAAGACTCTTTGAGATCAGTACTTGCCAAGTCATGTGATCCAGGCGATGGAATGAGCAAGTCTGTAATGGCATGTTTGCATATTTTTGGAATTTGGTCCTGAGAGATGCTCGGATTTGATCTCAAGTGCTAGTTCTTGTGCATAGATGATTATACTTGGCTTTGAGAGGATTGTTTGATTGTTAGCTTTGTTGAGCAGAAGCTTGGAAGAGTGGAAAAATTGGTCCGCAAGCATTGTGAATGTGTCAAAGGGCCAAGAGTGATTTTTATGTATTTTTCAGAAGGAGCAGTAAGTATGGCTGTTCCCTTATATTCCATGAGTAAGTCATGATGTGAAATATGTATTTCTGGTCATCTGTTATGAGTCAGAAGCTCTCTTGAATGTTGAAAAGTTCAGTGGAGTGAGCCAAAGCGAAAGAGCTTGCGAGTATAATCATAGTGATTTTTCCCAAAAACAGTGTAAAATGCTTCAAAATGGGCCTGCCTGTGGGTGCTGTATCTCAGGACAGAAGGCCCATTGGATTAAACCCTTGGAGATACCTTCATTTTTCACCAAAACAAGAAGATCCCCAAAGTTTCATCAAGATTGGTCACCCGCAAGGTTGGTCCTCTCCTTGTCAGTAGGATTTCAACAGTGAAGAAAGTTGTTCGTACGATCCCGTTTATGTATTCTTATACGATCTTGCATACGGCAAAAACTTTGACACAACGTTTTCGATTACTTCAGTTTACGAAATTGAATATTTCATACAGTGAGAACCACATAGTTGGCTGGAAAATTTAAGTTTGTGGAGTCCATAATTTGAGAGTTATATCTCGAGAAATTATGTCTTCAGGTGAATTAAAGAAAGCACATGGGGAGTCAGAGTAAATTCGGGGTTTTTGGCAAACTTCTCGATTTTTTCTTATGGGTGGCCATCTGAAAGTATACAGAATAAAATTCCTTTTGGTTTTTTGAAGTACCACTGATGGACAAGTCGTGAAGAGATTTTTGGAACCTGGGGCTTTACTCATCGTCATTTTTTTGGAAGTTGAAAATACAACGTTGTCCAAGGTCACTTCAGTCTTATAAATTTTCTTGAACAGATTTTGAGAATAGTTTGGACACGCTTGAAATTCTAATCATATCATCATGTTTTTTAGCTGATTTTCAACTACAATCACTGATTTATAGCTGATTGTTATCAGCTATATAGGACCTCTTGTGACATAAATTGAGTAAGTATCGAACCAAAACACCTCATTTCGACGTGATTTGACCTGGAATTGTCGTTAATATGTTCAAGACGATATTGGGACCCGGATCTGTGGAGTTTTTTCGCCAAAATTATCGATTTGAGCGTGATTAAATTTTGCTGATTTGATCAGCAGTTTGACGACCCATGGGAGTAATAGCTGATATTTCAGCTATATTTTAGCTGATTGATGCTGAGAGAGTACGCAAAGGCATAAAGATCCGCTTCCTGGAAGAGAGTACTTCTTCTATTTTATCGGTCTGTGTTATCTAAGATCTAGGATATGTATAATCCAACGATGACAATAACACACTTATACGAGAAATGTTATAGGTAAACTGGGTTGGTCGATCAACTTATTTCTCGCTTTGAGGAAGCGTCCCGATAGTTAAAAGTGTTATGTTATGAGTTTCGTGCGAAATCACTAACCCATATCATTTTACCATGAAATGGGCTCTAAACAACTATTTAGAGTCAATAAAGCGAAGGACCTTGGACTCGAAATGTGTCTCAAGGATCATGTAGAAAATACCATGAATGCAAGTAATAAAATCCTACTTTTTATTGAAAGATTACATCAATTACATAAAATTTTGATAACATCAATTACATAAAATTTCCTCGCTCATAGGACCCAAATTTGGTTTTGCATCTTGTATTTGCCGGCTTCGAGTAGATTATCTCAAAAGTGACTTGAGTGAGTATTCGTATTGACCGCTTCGATCACTCTGTGACCACCTGTCTGAGCACTCCAATGTTCATACTTAAGAAAGTTTTCATGATTGCATTGATATATTCTTCTTCAAATCTTTCATCAATCCAATCTCAAGTATTGATGATGTTGATTCTAAACGAAAAAGAATCGAGATGCACTACAGTACAAGGCACACTTCATTCTTTAGAGATCTTTCTTATAAATCTGGATCTGCCTTTAATTCTGTTCGGTGCAGTAGTTTGAATTCTTGGAGTGCTTCATCTAGTAACATCTTTGAGATGAATGATACCATATTTAAATCAACGATCAAAAATCTATGCATTTTTCAACTTATGCTAATAATGCTTTTGGATAGATTGTGACTGTTGAATATTTCTGACTTCTTCTGAACTGTGATATATTTGTGTATATTATACACTTGTAATGTGAGTTCGAATTTCATGTCTGCCAATAGGCCCGTCTTATTTTTGCTCAAATAAAACCATAAAGTACTAAAACCGAGACTTGCTGAGATCTCTTGTTGGGATTGATTATTGAGCAAACAGCAAAACTTGGCAAATCAATGGCAATCTCTCCCAAATAGTTAGAAACGATCACAGGGATTTCGAAATGAAATGAAATTCAATGATCAATTTTAGGAGCATTCTTAATAGAAATATGAACAACATCAGTGGAAGAATCTCAAAAAAGCCTTCAGAGGCTTTGCTGTCAGGTGAATATTAAGTCGGAATGTGATTTAAATTCCGTCGATAATGCATTTTATCGTCCGTTTTTCTGGTCATCGGAGTAATAAGATATCCTGTGAAAGTAACCTATCCTCCGAGTACAAGACACCTCAGCGAGCCCAAAACACTCCAAATCATGTCGTATTTTTGGAAGAAGACAGCCGGCTCAATTATTCAGAGTCATTCACATCAATCCATATAATTCAAGATACTTATCTGATCTAAGGGTCTAGAAAGTGGAGTAAACCTGGACCATTCTAAAATTACGATCGGAATACAATCAAATTTCTCATTCACTTCCATCTTTTAACTAAACGCAACTTCAAATTTAAGAGTGCAAAGAACTTGTTATCCTGCAGAATTACCTCGTACATTAAAATTGCAGCAGATATCATATACCCAACACAAACAATAATAATCAATCTGTTTCGCAAGGGAATCTCTTCAATTTTGTCATTTGCATGGTTGTTGTGTAAATGGATCTCTTTACTCGAATTTGAGTTGATCAGTTCATTCCTAAATCGGTGATGCATGACTACTCTTGCATATCTGTGCATCAAACCTGTCTCGAGTACTTTTTGGAACACAGCTCTGAAACGATTTCGGTAAGGTAAATTCTTCCTTACTATCATAACGGGTAGGTACACGATGACATCTTCTTCTATGGAAGTGAGGAACCAGGTATTATCGTGGTTGAACACATTGGGAACAACTCCCATTATATTACTACCAAGCCATCCATAAATAGCTCCATGAACTTCAGCGTTGAGTCCAGACCCACTGTACGGATCAAATGATTCTGTTACAATGGATTTTTCAGCAATTTTTCGCAAAGTTGGATGATATTCTCCGTAAATGGATAGATGTTCCCTCGTTACACTGTTCACACGCAAATTGACTCCAGCGTCGACGATATCTTGTAATGTCTTGAATTTCAATAAGTGTTTCTGGCTGAATACAATCTTTAGTAACTCATCCTGCGCGAGCGTCATCACGATGAACGAAACTGCGTATAAGTTTAACATAAATATTTTTTCTGATAATTTCATTTGGTTTCGGCTCACCATGGAGCCACCTAAAAGAGTTTTTGCTACATTTCTTATCGACCATGTTTTGCGATCTAAATTGAAGATACGTGAAAACGTTATGAAGATGAAACCAATGGCTAAGAAAACATTGACGGTGGCGATGAAACTCAAAGATATTTCTGTTTCTGTAACTCTTCGTTGGTAAATCATTAATTCGATTTTTCGGAGCGTTGAAAATGGGATATATTGAGCTGATAGTTTCCTGAATAGTATATTAATAGAATCGATACGTCCAGTAATATCTGATGTATTAAATCGGACTAGATTTGAATAGAAGTCTATTGGCTGCTTAGATGAATCATTGGTCAAAACATTCTCATTGAATGGTGCCATGTCCCCCCTTACGTAAGCTTTTACAATTTGAGGAACAGCTGTAAAGTTCACGGCTTCCATCAGTAACTTTGTCACTTCGACATCATGACCTTCTACTTTCTCCCATCCATCAGAGCCGGTATATCCATTACAAAAATCGACTGAATTCGTGAACTCATGAACTTCTGCTTGTAGACGGTAACCTTCAAGATTGATTAATTTATTTGGAAGTATGTCAGTTTCACTTGTCAGTATATCTCTGATGTACTTGTTATTAAACGGGTTGAAAGTGTGAAAGAAAATTTTAGGGCTACTGATGGTTGTCGACCTTAGAGTTTTTTTCTGCGATGCCTGAGTCCATTCTATAACCGTTAGATCAAGAAAATCGTTGGACCAAGCGAATCGGAGGAAAGTTTCAAGATCTTCACCTTTTCCATTGATTAGAAATATGATAGATTTTCCGCGGATTCTGAAACTGTATTTCAGGAAGAATTCGAGCAAGTCCGTCAGTTTTTGATGAGCATCTGATCCATTTTGAAGGTCGATGATACCTACTTTCAACTTGGATTGATTCGAAGTTCGTATCGACAATTCTTTAGATAGCGTGGAAGAAGAGCCGTTATTGACAGAATCCGAATCGATGACCACACAGGAAAACTCGTCGGTCATAACCTTTACAATCTCACCACTGAAGTAACCAATTTTCTTGATAGGATTCACTATGAGAGTAACTTGGTACGTTGATAAATTGTCCTTCATGTATTGGACTATATATTCGATATGACTGTGATTTTCTTCAGTCTTGCCATAATCAATGAATGAGATTAGGCAGATGAGTACAAGAATGACACAGAAATTCATGCTGTTTCTTTGATCACCTAGAAAGAACTAATCCTTGATTACTTCTCTAGGGCATGATTATTATTCAAGCGACCGTCAAAAAGATCAGGCAACAGATATATATTGTAGATTTTCCTAGAGCTATGAAGTTCGATAAAAAAAATTAAGTCAGGAATTTCCCATTTAGAACAAAAATATCGCTAAATTTGATGATTAGCATGTCTGATAGCCAGAGTTTGAGTTAGATTGAAGTACAAGAAAATTTTTGTACACGTGCCCTGAACTCTTCCTGGTATTGATTTGAAATGATTGCTGTCAAATACTTGATTGACCCAACCGCAGAAATGGATCAAAAATGTGGAGAAGGGAATGGGAATTATACTTTGTGTTACTAGTGTCAAGGTTCTAATCCGGTCCGGAAACTAGGAAGTTTCTGGACTACATTGGTGAGAGAAGTGATTCCGTATCACTCTCTGCACGCAGAAGCTCTTACATTGCATTATGCTCTAGCCATAGGGTGATGACAGATAACCCGCTACGACACGAATCTTACGACCGACACCGCCTGACACGACACCATTTTCATTTCTGCGAACCTAATCGTCGATGAATTTGATTCACTCCCATAATATATAACTGGCACTGTAAAAATGAATCCAATCCATCGATAGTTGGGCTCGCACGAATGAATTTTGCGTCGTGTCAGGCGGTGTCGCGTCGTGAGATTTGTGTCGTAGCGGGTTGTCTGTCATCGCCCTTACAATCACATTGGAATAGTTCCACGTGAGATAAAAGGTCAAATACATAAATATAGTAAAAAATCGTTGTGTCGCGATCTTTTAACCAACCATATTTGATAGTCGAGGCGATATCTCAAAAACTTTCCCGATATCATCCCAGCTATCAAATATGGTGCGATTTTCACCATTCAAACGTGCCTCTGATTTACTCGTCAGCTGTCAAATAATGATCGATTCATGATGCAGGATTACTAAGAAACCTGCTCTTCTTTAGATTGCAGCTGAGTAGCAATTAAACACCAATAAAATTTGGAATGTGCATTTCGTATTTGTAGGCGGGGCTGGTTTGTGCGAAAGGTTCACTAACTTGAACGTAAACTTGTGCGTCAACCCATGCTTTTCAAATGGAGAGCAGACGTCCGCGCGAAATGAAAAGTGACGAAGATGAACAAGAAATTAGACAATGGAAATATCGATAAGGCTACAATGCCTTCCACCGGGGGTCATGAATCTCTCGCGGGACGAGTGTCTTCATTGGGCCCCGAAAAGCCACTTTAATTGCTTTCCAAGCCCATTGAAAAAATTGCATTAGTTTGCATTACTGAGGCACAAGTCAACTCACCATTCTGTATCTGATATGGGTATCAAAAGCGCGTTCGAATGGTGAGAACTGGCCTATTTTTGATGACTGGAAATAAACAGAAAAATTTCTTATGATGCGATATTACCTCGACTATCAAATATGGTGCGAGTTCCACCGTTCGAACGCGCTTTTAATAATCGTATCAAGTGCAAAATGGTGAGCCTGCTACTGCATCAGCATTACAACACTTTGAGCTTTTCTAGATGCAGCTCCGAGGCAATCACCACAGTTGCTTGGGCCTACCATTCATCCTCGCTACTGTGCGCAGATTTTCACGGGAGACTGACGGGGCCCGTGCGCCCGCTGCGGTCCGTTTACTTTAGCATGTCAAACTTGATGTTTTCGTACTTGATTTGTCTTTCAAAATTCTTGCCTCCGTTTCCTTATTTCACGTACATACACTGTTGTAAGTGTTTGGACACACTTGTTGTTACCGAATGATAGCGTCTCGAAACACGTCAAAAACGGAAACCTTCCGTTCCCGCAAACCTGTGTGCACGCTCTTGTTCACGCTTATCGTGACAACCGATTTACGTACGAGAATCGAGTCACCATGTTTCGGCCCTAACTCAAAATTTGAAGAACAAACGGGTGCTAGGGCCCCACTAAAATTGTTTGCGTCACTGGTGAGCAAATTAATGTAACTTTTTATTTTGTTGATGAAAAAATTGCTAACTTTTGCTCACTAAAACTCCTCTAGCTCTGAACTGAATAGGATATCGATACGCATTCGAAAGCTGGTCGAAAACCTATCTAATTGACTCTTCCAACATTTTTTCGTGCAGTCCGGCTTACATATGGAGGATTCCGTGAAAATCACTTTTAATTTTCTTCTCGAAAACGCAATCTCGATGAAATTCAGAAAACATACTTTTAGATGTAGAATTCGATGCTCTTTTTAAATATAAGTCTGATTGCAGGCTGGCTCAGGGAAGGATTTCTGGAGTTTCTCTGAAGATATTGCCAATTTCGCTGGTTTTCACGCTTTTAGACGGCCCGAACCTGCCTTCTCAAGAAATAGTAGTTGGACTCTCGAATGAGAAGTTGGGGAGATTTATAACGAGCTGTCGAGACAACCAAATGAAGGTGACCGGAAATTCGTTTTATTTCTTCTGCTTTCTTGCGATAGTGACATTGCCATAGTTTTCTGTAGGTAAGAGTATCTTCGAACGCATATTGTTTCTCCGTCCAGAGGTTCAAAACTGACAGAAATTCTTGTCACTTCTATGATTATCTTTACACCGTTATTGCATTCTTTCAAGAACACTTCACTCAGAATGATTTCTTCTTTAGGAACGAATACTGTTACGGGTGCAAGCTACACAGCCACCCGCACTTCAAGTGGATCACGTATAAGAGCCACCCCTTGGTGCGGCCGGACTAGCTCAGTCAACAGCGTGTCAGTTTCTTGATCAAGAGGTCACCGGTTCGTTTCCCGACGGCCGCACCTTTTACTCAGTGCATGAAAAAAGATAAAATCATTACAACACTACCTTCATCATTGAATACAGATTCTCATTGTTAGTTAAAAGATCAATCACCACCACTTCGAGAAACTTTCGCAAATTTGATGCAGACATTTCTCGTAATGTTCTGGGAGATGCTGTGGACAGTATGTCACTGTGTAACTGTATTAATGTTGACCAATCATTAGGTAAATTTCAGAGATTGGCAGTCGATCTCCTCGATCAAATGGCCCTTATGTCTACACGTACCGTGCGCGGGCGAGTAGCTCCTTGGGTTACTTTGGAACTCGTGGAAGAGAACGTGGATATAAGCAAGCTAAGCGATCTGCGAACCCAACCCATTGGGCTGAATATAAACTCCTTCGAAGAAAGCTAAATTACAATACAAGAGGAGGAAGGCGAAAAATGATTGTCGTTTGAAGGCTTTGCCGAAGGCATCCGGCAAATCAGGCTACTGGAATTTTTTGCGAATTGGCCAAGCAATAACATTTTATTCCAAAATGCCAACGTTTCACCTGTCAAATTTTCACAGGCCTCACCAGGGCTGATATAAATTGTTGCACACACAGTTGACAAATTTTTCTAACATTTAATCGATGCGTGTCGTGCACTGCGCACTCTGACATACACTGTAAAAATCAAGATAAAATGAAATACACAATAAAAGATCGCATTTGTGGCATACACACAAAGAAAACGGATACAACACCAGCTAACATTTGTGTACATAAGTCAACTCGAGCAGCGCGTGTAATGGCTGGATAAGGGCGCTCAGCGAGTACTGTCGAGTTCACGAGGCAATTTCACTAGACAGCCATAATCAGGTGTTATGATAATGTGACATCTCGATGTATAGATAGTAGTCAACTCTTCGAAAGAGATGACCTGATCATACTATTTATGAACATCTTGTATGCACTCTTCAAGATTACAGTGTCCTGGTTTCTATTGACAGTATTTTCGTGGTATTGGATGTATAGCATTTCTGAAGATTCTCTATTTTTCTCATTTGGTTCTGAGAGTATGATTTTGGTGTTTAAATATCTATATCATGTTAGAATTTTGAAGAGTGCATGGCAAGAGCAGGAATTTCTTGTCTATTTCCTATATCTCTGGCATGCTCAACAATTCTCTCTTGTTAAACTCTTTTCGTTTGGCCAGTATATGTGGCATCACAATTCAAACAATCTATTTTATCAATTACATTTGTTTCATCTGAAATCTCTATCACATCTTTACCCAGTAAAAATATGTTTAGTTTGTAAGAAGGTACAAAAACTGGGAGTGCATCATGGTTCATAGCCAAAGTGCAGAATTGTTGTTTTGATATTGTGCAATACATACTAACTTCATCCATTGTGGCTAATTCCATTCCGGTTCTTTAGATCTCTAACTACTATGATATGATACGCGTCGTGTTTTTCAAATACCAATCATACGAGACATAAATGTAGTCCATAGATAGCGTTAGATTCCAATAGAAACTATCTCGACTATCAAGATTTGCGAGATGATTATCTACAGTTTCCACGGAAATCAATAGTATACCAATACCTGCAAAAAATTGTCAATAACTTCCGTGCGCTTTCTCGTTAAAGGATCAAGAGAAAAACACCTGGGAGTTCACGGAGAAAAACATCAATTCATGGGTTTTGAATATTTCTTAAGCTTTTTCTACTCGACCGTAGTTGACTTGAACATTCATAAATGTCATCCAATGTGAGCACTGATAGGAAAGAAAATTAGACGCTAGAATCATGCAGCACGATAATTTTTTCAATGAAATCTTGAGTTGCAGCCGTCAAAGTTACAGGTAATTGGGTGATATCTTTGACTTTTCAACGTTGACTGCGACCGAGTAAAGAGTACTTGAGATATTGCTGAATCACATAAATTGATAAATCCTCTCGTGATTTATTGAATATTTTTTTGAAAATTTGTGAAGAAAGAAACCTTTTAGAGATATTCTCAATTTCTCGCAGATATTCGTCTCTCATTTATTTCTGTGGGAACTGCATTCCAAAGGCTCTGAGAATATAAACTACTTTTGAGAATACCTCTGAATATTCAACCGTTCCATCGATTGAAATTGATTTGTAACCATCCTGATAGATTTAATTTGAGCTTTTTTATAATTATCTCGCTTGTCAATGTGACAGCAGACAAGAGATATCCAATTGAAATAATAATCACTAATCTATCGTTCAATGGCATCTCTATTACTTTGTCATTTTCAGAGGTGTTATGAGATTGCACCTCCATATTTTTTGATGACTGATTGAGAGACAATCTAAAAAAATGATCCAAGTGTATTTTTGCATATCCTGACATTAAGCCTCTTTCAAATGATTTTTGGAGTACCGTTTCAAAACTATCTCTCAGAGGTAAATTCTTCCTCACGACCAAGACAGGAAGGTGCATGCTAATGTGTTCCTCTATTGTGGTGATAAACCAAATATCATCATTATTGTACACATTAGGGAAGATATCATGTGGATTACAACCAGTATATCCATAAATAGCTCCATCTATGTCAGCATTCAGTCCAGATTCATTATACGGGTCAAAATCATCTGTTATGATGGACCTTGTGGCAATTTTTTCCAAAGTTGGATGGTGCTCTCCATATTTCAATAACAGCTGTCTCGTGAAATTATTCACGCGCAAATTAACTGCAGAATCAGCAATGTCTTGCAGAGTTTTAAATTTGAGTAGTTGTCTCTGGCTCAATGAGATTTCAAGTAATTCATCCTGCGTGAGAGTGATCATGACAAATGAAACAGCATACAGATTCATAAGTAATATTTTTTCTGGTAATCTGATTCGACTTTGGCTCTCAATGGAGCCACCCAAAAGTGTTTTCGCGATATTGCTTATCGACCAAATTTCACAATTTAATCTTAAGATCCGAGGGAATATAATGAATATGACGCCAATGGCTAAGTATACATTCACAGTGATAACAAAACTGAAGGAAATAACAGTTTCCATAACCTTGCGTTGGAAGATGATTAAAGAAACTTTTTGAAGCTTGGGAAAAGGTGCATAATCAGCTGATAGATTCCTGAATTTTATATGGTTTGATTTAATGCGCCAAGAATCATCCGAGTGATTTAGTCTAATAAGATTTGAATAAAAATCTATCGGTTGCATAGACGACTCATCACTCAATACATATCTATTTAATGATGAAATCGTTCCTGCTACGTTTTCTTGTATGATTTGAGGAATGGCTTCAAAGTTGAATGTTTCTGCCAATAGTTTTGTCAAGAATACGTCGTGACCGGAGACTTTACCCCATGGATCAAGACCCGTGTAGTTCCTCATCAATTCGACAGAATTTGCAAGCTCATGTACCTCAACATACAAATGATAGCCATGAAGATCCTTTAATTTATTTGGGAACAGGTCAGAGTCTTTTGTCAGGAGTTTCTTGCTATAGATATCTTTGAATGAATTGAGAGTATGTATAACTATGTTGGGTTTCCAATTTTTGATTGGAATGAAAGTCTTCCTAGACAACGTTTGACCCCATTGTACAATTGTCAAGTCCAAGTAATCCTTTGCCCAAGCGAATCGAAGAAACGGCTCCAAATTAATACTATCTCTATTTAGTAGAAAAATGAGACATTTTTCCCGGATGTATGGGCTGTACTTCGTGAAAAATTTCAGTAGATCGAACAGTTCTTGAAGTTCATTCGTACCAAATGATTGAAGGTCGATGATTCCAATTTTCAATTTCGATTGGTCAGAGGTCTGATTCCACAATTTCTCAGATATCATAGAAGATGAGTCTTCATAAGATGAGTCTGTATCAATAACAACACTGGAAAATTCGTCTACCATTCTTTTCACTATGTGAGAAGTCAGTGGTCTCAGTTTCTTCAAGGATTTAACTGCTACAGTCACTTGATATGTAGATAAATTTTTCCTCATGTATTCGATTATGTACTCTAGGTACTGTTGATTTTCATCACCCATTCCACTCGTCATCAATGATAGCAGAATAATGGAAACAAGGACTGTTCTGATTGCCATGACGACTCTTCACTTGTCAAAAATATACTGAACCATTTACTATTTTCTCGGTAGAAACAGCCATCATTCATGCTGTTTCCACCGAGTTGGTCTTCAAAAAGATCCGATCAGACCCAATCAAGTTATTGCTAGTTTCAAAAAAGGGATGAATAATTGAGTCAAAGATTTCCATCCGAAGAATGATGACCTTAATTGTTTGATGTCCAGAATAATCGATACTTACAGAACGAGTATTGCCGATAGTCCGCTGATGACCTTTCGATGTCATGAATTTCATAAGACTTTTTCTGAAGTTCAGGGTCATATTTAGATAATTGTATACCTTTCCATGTTAAGATATCAATTCAGGTAAATGTGCCTCAGTGTGCCCTCAGTACTGATTCACCTCCAATCAAGATCTTGAAAGAACGCATCCGAAAACCTCGCCATGCATTCTACTCATGTTGGCGATATTTTAGAATATGAAAAATGAGCTGTTTTGAGTCATCTAAAATGACCCGAGAGTTTCACAAAACAGAAAACTTGTTCTCGATATTTTCAAAATTTTCCTTTTCATCCTGTGAAAAACGACACCAAAAAGATTATCTCGGCCAAATTTGACCCTGTTGTCTTGATTTCCCCTCTGATTCGCCTTTGCAAAATTGTATAATACCGTTCTTGGTCGATTTTACATGCATATCACAAGAAGAAATGGGAAAAGCTCGATTTGATTCCGCGATCTCTTTTCGCCTACAGGGAACTTTGCCTGGTGCCACAAACTTTTGTGTTACTTTATTTGTCGAGGCAAAAATGATTCTGGTGTATTCAGTTACATCCCATTACGTAGAGCCATCTAAACCTATCAGTACTCTCGAAAGGCATGGTGTATAAAACATACGACCTTGTTTTGAGCTGTTTTTTACCACCCACCCATCTTCATATCGATAACATATCGATAAACATCTTCCGAGGCTCGTATGACTTTTGATGGGGTGGGCGGGTTAATCACCCGCCCACCCCATCAAAAGTCATATGAGCCTCGGAAGATGTTTTTCCCCAAAATTGAGCGCTAAGAAAGAAGGTGCTAGACTACTTCAATGGGATCGATTCTATCAAAATTCATCTCAATTAAATTTATGGTACAGTGCAATCAGATTCGGAGGATATTTCATCAAGATTAGGTCTTGCGTGATCAGATTTCGAGGGCAAAGCGTATACCATAGAATTCCGCAAAAACTTCGATAAAATATCATCAAAGACCTTGAAGTCTTCTCGGTTGTGCTCAAACCGTACATGGCTTTTGGCGTAACCACTCACTCACCTCATCTGGTTTAATATGGTATAGTCAACGACCACCCACCCACCCCTCGCAGACTATACGGTTTGGGGATGGCCCGAAATATGCCACAAATTCATTTTTCATGCTTCTTTTGAGATTATATTGACTCTAAATGTTTGAAAAAGATTTATCTATTCTATACTTTCATAATATCCTATCTTGATTCTCCGGGAAGAAATTCGCTTGCTTAGTAGATACGGTATGCACGTTCACTGACCAGGATGTACTGTATATATGTACACTATAGTGCCGCGCGAAATAGACCTAAGAAAAAGGGTCATGTCTCAAATTTTTTTCTTAAATTTTTTATTCGATTCTATGGTACAAACATGAACTTTTCATCACCTATGGGACTCCAAAAAAATTTTCCAGATATCTCCAACGTACATTACTTAGTTTTTTTGAATCGTCTCCGACAAAAATGTTGGAATCTTTTTTTCAATAAAATGCATATTTCTCGAATCCGGCTTTCGAAAGGTATTGAAGAGACCTATCGGAATCATTCTTGTAGAGTTGATTTTGAGATTCTGGGCAGTTTTGTCGGGCAAAAGAGTGAAAAACATAAAGAATTCAATTTCTCAAAAACCCAATATTTTAGAACTTTGAAAAGTTGACAATTCATGTAAAATAATGTGTTCGTTCAGAAAAAAGTAGCCCTGAATTCCTATTCTGCTTTCTAAGGCGTATTCTTGCTAATTATCAGAAATCCATTTTTCAGGCTTGTGGATATCGATTGTTTCCTGCACATGCGCAGAAATTTAGAGTCTTGAAACCGATTTTATTGGGAAGCTAAGAGAATTCCCTTCGGGATGACTACTTGGCGAAGTCAGTTTCATGCATTTAAACCGTAGCTACAACATATGAAAGATAAACCCGCTCGAGTGCGGCAAGTTGGTGGACGCCATTGGACGGGGGGAAGCGCGGATTTTCCCGCTGTCTGCGGTACCTCCGACCCACCTCTGATGGGGAACTATCGACATTCAGTGGTCTTTCAAGCCCTTCAACTCTAAGCTCAGATGCATGGAACTGACTTCGGCAAGTAGCCATGTTGAAGGAAATTTTCTTGGCTTTCCAACAAAATTCTCGACAAGATTGGTTTGAAGCAGGCCTGGTTTGAAGAATCCAAACTCCTGCGCATGCGCAAAAAACGGACGATTTCCAGAAACATGAAAAATAGATATGTGATGACTAGCAAAAATAGGCTTTAGAACACAAAAAAGGAATTTGGGTTTATCTTCTTCTGAAAAAGTACAAAATCGTTCATAAAATATCAAATTTTCATGGTTCTAAGAATTTGGGCTCTTGAGAAATCGAATTTTCTATGTTTTTCACTCTTTTGCCCGATAAGAGCAGTCATGACCTCAAAATCAACTCTACGAGAACAAGATTGATTCCGATAGGTTCCCTTAAGACCTTTCAAATGCCGCAGACCGCATTTCTGTATCTCGGAGCGAATTCGAGAAACATGTATTTTATCGGAAAAACTACTTAAACTTTTTTTGTCATTTATAATTCGAAAGAACTGAGAAGCAGTCTGCTGAGAAGTGTACGTTGAGGAAACGTGGAGAATTGTTTAGGGACCCATAAAAGGTGAAAAAATCATATTTTGTACCATAGAATCGAACGGGAACATCAAGAAAAAATTTTGAGACATTTAAGTCGATAGATTCCTATGATGGCTTGTCTCAAAAATCTCTTCCATAGCGTGATTATCTGGGATCTCTCCATATAAGTACACTGTAGAAATTGATTGAATTTCCAACCAGTATGTTCAACTGGTGATTGAAATTTTCAACCGGTTGTTTGACTCTTGCATTTTTTTGCATGAAAATTCAACAAGTTGATTATAAATTTGCAACCAGTCGGTTGAATTTTCCGTCCAATCATTGGTTGGATCAAAATTCGAGCGAGCCGGTCAAAGTTTTTCCAAAAAATCGCTTACAGTGATATATTTACTCGCAGAAGCAGCTTACGGAAAACAAAACCTTTTCTTGGAATTTTTAATCGGTTTTTTGGTACAAAATATGAATTTTGCAATAACTTATCAAGTTTCACAGAAATACACCAGTTTCTTGGTACGCATAATGTTTGATTCTTTTCAACTATTTGAAACATCGCAGTCATCTCTTTTTTCAGTATTATCCACGGCAATAGATTGTAATTCTTAAGTGGGGTGGGAAAAGTATGAATCTTATTGATGAGCAAATCCTCCTGATAGTCTTGAGTCTTTAAACTCAGCTAACAAGGTCCTCGCGAATATCACATTTCCAAAAGAATTCAGCTTGATCCAGATTTTCAATCAAAAACACTTATCAACTTCCGAATGTCTTCTCCGAGGTCTTCTCTCAATAACAGCACTTAGGATGAAATGTCTAAAACCAAAAGTCGAAGCGATCGCATCGCTAGTCGGAAAAGTAATACTCGGCAAATCTCGAAACGAAGCTCCATCGCTCTCAGCCGATCCCAATATAGCATTACACGGTGCAATTATAGCACCATACATCTATATATAATTCGTGTGTATGGAAGCCACCTCGAAATCGGTCAACGGCCGATGCGCGGGGAAAGATACATCGGTGAACGATGCGAGGGGGTCTTTTTCCAATAATAGCACACCTCGAGACGGGCGGGCGCGGTTCTGTCAGAAATATCTACTTCCTCGCGCAACTGCAGCTAGCCAGGTTATGTCACGGGGGGTCGAGTCGAGTAATGCAAGGGGAGATTCATTCGACCCTCGCAAAGCGGGGGAGGCTTCCTCCTCCCCTTTTTCAATCTGTGGATGAGAAACCGTTAGAGTTGTATGTTCGCCTAGTACGTAAAGTTGGCTTGCTGCGAGCTTCGTCGTCAGGGAGACGAGCTTTTGAGCTTTTACTGCTTTTCCTAACTCTTGGGTTCCCCATACTTTGGTGCATCGAGAGCTTGCAAGCTCGGACTTTCACTTTCTATTGGTCGTTCGGAATGAAAGCTTTCATGAAGCTTGCGCATGCGTACCAGAGATTTTGAGAGCTAGAGCTTGCAAGCTTGCAAGATTGAGATTTGAGGAGGGCTTATAGGTATGCGGTGCATTGGAAGGAAGCCTATACTTGGAACTTGGGTGATACGGAAGTGAGAAGTGTTGGGCTATGAGATCGGCGGAGCTTGGTTAACTTTTTCAATGAAACCTACCAAAAGCTGGCCGTCACTTGGGGAATTATGATTGAATTGAACATTTTTTCTTTGGGAAAAGTGTTCTCTGTACCTTAGTACATATAGAACTTATTAGTATTTATTGAAGGAATTTTGAGGGCTTCTTGACTCAATATATCAGTTGTATAATTTGTTGAATGGGGAAAAAATGACGGAAACTGTAATTCACACTGGATACTAATATTGATGTTGATGGTGATATTGATGTTGATATATTTTATGCAATTTTCCGATGTTTGAGTGCTTACAAAATTGCATAAAATAGCATTCGCGCCTCGATCATGAGGTTCCCCGCTTCCGAGCGATTATTTCGACCCTCGCCTGTGGCTCGGGCCGAAAACCAATCGCTCAGAAGCGAGCTACAGCCTCATAATCTCGGTGCGAAATCTACTATTATATACCGTGAATAAATAGTAGAAAGTGTTTCAACTCAAAAAAAGCTAAGAAAATTGAAACAGTCATGCACGATTAAATTCATATGTATTCTCAAAATTTTTAATTCATTGAAAAAAATAGCTAAAATATTTCATTCTAATTTTATTCCATTACAGACAGAAGATTGTGTGGAGAATTGGGTTTTTTGGTATGCGACCCATTTGACTCGAGGTGTCAATAGATTCGCCAATTTTTGTTTTAAAATTCATGGGAATTTTCAAGTTTTTGACATTTCTTATCACAAGTTTCCCTCGCTTGAAACAATACCGGAAATTCATCCATACTTGTATCGAAGTCTTTCAATCGATTTTACTATCCCAACAGTGGAATTTCCGAAGTACCTAGCGCTTCGTTACTGATCGGGAGATGAATTACAATAATTTGTAATAATCAATATCATACAGTGTACTTTTTGATTATTTTCACTATTCTATTTTCCGTTCGAATTCCAAAGCTATAACAGCACGAGTCAACAAAGTCATGAAATTTGAAATTGAAATTTACTGCACTGAGCGAGAATTTCTGTTGACTGATTTTACTTGCAGATTCGAACGCACCGCGAGCTTATGAATTTCGTGATACACAAACTCTCTACCAGAATTCGAGAGAAAACGGTCGCAACCCGGTTTCGATCGGAATTTTCACTCGAAACGAGTGAAATTGAGTAAATTTCCACTCGAACTCATTTAGAGAGAAGAAAATCCGAGAGAAAATTTGTGATAAAATTGAAATATAAAGTAGAGCAATCGGCTTCTTAAACCGACATGGGATTGTGAAATTCACCCTCCAGAGTCTATTTTATATAATCAACAATTTTCATCATTTAGCACTAATTCATCATTGAAAAAATTTTAATCCGTTTTAGAAAAGTCTCAGCTTTTGATGGGTCAAATTTGCATCTGAGATATACCAAATTCGAATTTCACTTGCTCGCCCTATCGAGAAAATTAAGGCTGTTTGAATTTCCTAATACTTTTTCGTCAAAAAATTAAGTCGAGGCGATTGTGTGATATCCATTTTTATCCTCATCACAATTATCACTCCACGAGAACGTAACAAAATTGGTATCAGAATGATCTCTCATTAGAAAAATCATCAATGATTACAAGATATTTCCTGTCTGATTTCGGAACTAATGAATAAAATTCCGATATCAGATAAAAGAAATATAAGAACTTGATTCTATGTGCTATTTTGACATCTCTTGATAGACATTCTCAACTCAAAATTTAATATCGTAATTCAAAATCAACCTCATGACATGAAAAAGTGACTGTCCAAAAGATGAAGCTTGTGATAAAAAAAGTATAGAAACAATGAATTGACGAAGTAATTCATTTTTCATTGATTTCTATCTAATTGGTCTATCACTCAATTTTGTGAAGATATGATGTTCACTATCTTCATTGAATTGAGATTAATCTAGAGATCAATGTTATTCCTTATAGTTGGATCAATACGCGTTATTTTTTATCTGATATAACGAGGAAAACGACAGACCAAAAAGAATGAAAGTAATGACTCAAATTTCAGAGAAGCTCGCACATATGATCAATAAATCAGATTGAAAGACTTAGTGACATCTTCGATATCAATTTAAAGCTGACCAACCCGATTTTGGATTGCTTCTTTACATGGATTTCGTGAGAAACATAACATTCAAATAATCAGAAAATAGGGCCAGACTGCGTTTCATGAGGATTTTGTGACAGAAATACGAATTACGAACAATAATGTACGATATGAGATGGTGAATTAGATTGGATTTGAATTTTGGATACTCGTATTTGATTAAGCCAGTCTAGGCTTTGTTATAACGTCAACTGGGGTAATTTTGGAATAGGAGGAAGGGTTAACTTTGAAATGACCCATGAAATAGTTGTTATCACAGGCGGTCCGTATAACGCATGATACCTGCTCTACCCACCTTGACCACGAATGGGCAATGTTTCGCACCAGTGAGAGTGTATCCATTAGCCGTGTGCTTGTTTTTGACAGACTTTTGCAAAAGTATGTTTTCAATCCAAAAAAAGTCTCTTAGGAAAAGTAGGGATGACTCTCCGGTAATTGAGCTAAATTTCACTTGTTTGTACAGATATCTTGACAAAATCATCGTTATATTAGGGTATTCTCACCCAGTTACAATTTGGTACCATGGAAAGTGAAAAAAGTGTGTATTCTTTGCGAAGCGGAGTAACTTTGGGACACGACTTTGAGCACCCATACTCTGACCAAGGACGTCCTATGCTTCAATACCTGTCAATCAAGAAACAGAACTGTAAGCTTTCAATTAACTACAGACACAGTGAAATTCTGATGCGACTGATGCAAGCCTAATATACAGATTAAACGAGTTTCAAAGGGAAAAATATGATTTTTGTTCCGAAGTTATCCTAGTGGGAGGTAACCGTGAAATCTTCTATGATAATGTATGTTATTCCAAAGTTATCCCATTCCGGTTCAACTTTGCAACATGACTTTGAGCGCTTATAGTTCCGCTCAAAGATGTTCATTTGATTAACCACATGACACGATGCACTTCTGATGCGAGATGTACAAGGAACACCAAGTTTTTTTTTAGGGGGGGGGGGTGCGATTTTTTTTCGAAAGTTATCCCAGTTGACGGTATTCTGTTCTTATCTCGACATCTATTGATCTATGACAGGTCATCCACATTTTCGAAAAAGCGAAAGCTTTTAATATTTGATATGTGTATTTCGGGGCAATATCGGAGTTATGAGCAAAGTCTCAGCAAGGTTATGACTACTAAATCAAGTACACTTCGCTCAAGAGAAGTTGTCAAGAAATCTGGAGGATCTCGAAGATGGAAATTGGCATGGTAGTGTACACTACCGGTCAAAAGTTTATGAATACCTGAACAGCAAAAAGTTCAATTTCGATCACTTGACTGCTCCAATTTCCTTGATCCAAAATGAATCACCTTAGCTCATTTCGCAGCTTGTTTCAAGCACTTCGAGGTCTGTTTAGAATTTTTTCCGCGCAGCTCGATAGATTCTTGCAAAATCACTTGGAAAAATTTTATGAAAATCTGGTCAATGCACAAACCTCTGTGAATCGGACGGAAATTAATGGATTAAAATGATTCAAAAAGCATCTGAAAAGAGTAGTCGAGAGCTCCAAAATTCATTCTTGAAAGTTATCATAGGTTGTTCCTGGTCCGAGCTGTGACTGTTTTGGTAAAGTGAAATTTTTCTCAAAAAATGGATCGGTCATTGGGAAATCATGGACGGGCTTATATTTGAACTAGCATAAGAGTAATAACGCGCGAGAGCGGACCACGAATTGCAAACATGTTTCAAACTCTTTTTCCGACATTTCTAATCGATTCTATGGTCCAAAAAATGAACTTTTCGCCCTCTATGGGGTGAAAAAAAATTTTTTTGTTTCCGTGGGGAATATCTTTGTGATAGTGTTTTTAGGAAAAAATACCAATCTTTTTTCAGTAAAATGGGTGTAGTTCCGACTTGAGGTAAGATACGACCACGCAAATAGTGGCACTCGAAAGTTCTTCCAAAAATCTATCGAAATATGTTTCGAAAATTCTTTTTTGAGGCTACGGACGCCCCCTATGAGCAAAAAGGTGAAAAACAGAAAAAATTCGATTCCTCAAGAACCCATTTTTTTTAAAATCTGGAAATCCATATTTTGATGTAAAATTGCGTGTTCTTCCAGAAAAAAGTGGTCCCGATCTGTGTTTTTGGGTTCTACGCTGTTTTTTCTTACGTTTTATCAATATTCTCAGCCTTTTCGGTTGAAAAATGAATTTTTCTGCGCATGCGCAGGAATTTAGACTGCTGAAACCAATTCCATTGAAAAGGCAAGGAAATATCCTTCAAAATGCGAAGTCAATTTTATCTACTTGGCCCAAAGTTACATCACATTAATGATGAAGCATCCTCAAGAGGGGTAAATGCAGATCTTGCACGAATTTCCCATTACTATCGTGACTCGAGTAGAAGTGTCATCATTTTTTAGACCTTCTAACTTTGGTCCCAGTACATCGAATCGACTTCACCAAGTATAGTCATTTTGAAGGAAATTTCCTTGGCTTTTCAATGGAATTGGTTTCAGCCGTCTAAATTCCTGCGCATGCGCAGAAAAATTCATTTTTCAACCGAAAAGGCTGAGAATATTGATAAAACGTAAAAAAAAACAGCGTAGAACCCAAAAACACAGATCGGGACCACTTTTTTCTGGAAGAACACGCAATTTTACATCGAAATATGGATTTCCAGATTTTTAGAAAATTAGGTTTTTGAGGAAATGAATTTTTTCTGTTTTTCACCTTTTTGCTCATAAGGGGCGTCCGTAGCCTCAAAAAAAATTTTCGAAGCATATTTCGATAGATTTTTGGGAGAACTTTCGAATGCCACTATTTGCGTGGTCGTATCTTACCTCAAGTCGGAACTACACCCATTTTACTGAAAAAAGATTGGTATTTTTTCCTAAAAACACTATCACAAAGATATTCCCCACGGAACAAAGAATTTTTTTTTTCAATCATAGAGGTTGAAAAGTTCATCTTTTGGACCATAGAATCGATTAAAAATAGTGGAAAAACAATCTGAGATATGTCTGCAATTCGTGGTCCGCTTTCGCGCGGAATTACTCATAAGCACTGTTCTTGGTATCTCCTACCAACAACGCAGAAAGAATTGAGAAAAATCAAAGATATATCACCGTGAGTCCGATATTCTCACCTTTTATAAATTTCGGGACTCTTTTGTGAGAAAAAACTTCCTTTACAAGAACAGTCCCAGCTCGGACCAGAAATAACCTAGAATAACCTTCAAAAACGGATTTTGAAGCTCTTGACTTTTCCTTTCAGATCATTTCAATCCATTAATTTCCGCCGGACTCGCAAAGGTTTGCGTATTGATCCAATTTTTATAAAATTTTATAAACCTCCAGTTTGATTTAGCAAATCTATCATGCTGCGCAAAAAAAATTCTCAGGATACCTCGAAGTGCTTGAAAAACGCTACAGAGTGAGCTAAAGTAGAGTCATTTTGGACCAAGGAGATCGGGGCAGTCAAGTGATTAAAATTGAATTTTTTGTTTTTCAGGTGTTCACAAACTTTTTACCGGTAGTGTATATATATGGCTTGTGAGAAATCAGATTCATTGTCAGATTCTTGAGGAAGGAATCTAGAATCATACTACATATTACAAGCTTTTTCACTTGAGAGAGCTCTAATTTCAATAATCATCACATAGAGAAGTGATTTGAGAAGTCATTAAAATTTTCATAAAGGTAGAAAATATTGAATAATTCAGAATATTTTTCGATTTGATTTTTTATAGCCCTCCAGGTCAAAAAATTATCGCATTGATGGGAGAGTACCGTCAAACATTTTTTCAGTAACAAATCAAAATGTCTAATGACCCATCGATGAATTAAATTATAGATCTCTTTATGATCCAATCAAATATTTATAAAAATTCAAATTCTATCTCTCATTGTTTTTTGAGAAAAAAATAGTACTAAGCGCAAGCTCTCCGCAAGCTCTCATATCAAACACAGCCTACACAACATACACGAACAGTACTTATTACGCGCAAGTAGTAAAAGGTACGGGTACAGCAAGCCCTACAACCACGCACCACATATCCCCGACATACACACATACATACAGAGTCATACCTCCCACCATTACAACGGATAGATAAAACAGTGTACTACGAAAGGGAAAGCTTTGACTCGCAGTGCGCGTGCCGAGAGTGAGAGTGAAAATGAAAATACAGATATAGAGTTAAAAGCTAGACTGTGTCTAATCCTAATCTCGGACGAGACTCCCTCTGCATGTGCTACTGCGCCGATATCAGGCGAGCAGCAGTTCTGAGCAAGCGCCGAGCATCAAAACGAGTATAGAGAAGAGGTATTCCATTCCTACCGAGGTTCAAGCTCAATTCTCGTACACTCTTATATACGGAGAGTGTGTATAGGCGGCACTCTCTGATATACATCAGAACTATGATGCGCCGGCGCGGCGCGGGAAATTTTCCACCCACTGAGTCCCTAATATCACCTACTCGATGTACATCAGGTTTCGACCGTGAAAAAGAGGGTGCTATCATTGACTACTATTTGCTACTATCGTTATAGCGTAGATGAAATAGGAAGAAGCTCGGAATTTTAAATGTGTGAAAAAAGTGGTTCATCTGTGCACGTGAGGAAATTAAATTTTCAATGATTTTTGGTATGGATTCCTCCCCGTTCGTTGTTAATTTGGCTATAAAGTCCGTTTGAAACGAGTGAACCTGGAATCATTCCCCACATCAAAATTAAATTTTGTTAGGGCGTGTAGGCCGACATTTGCTAATTATTTTGTATTGGAGGAAGTTCAATATTTGAACTTTTACAATTTCATATGATCGGCAATGGAAGAATCAATTGAATGATTTGGACGAACGATGGGTAGGAGAATGAATTTTGAAATCTATAATGACACTTAAGTATTCTGCTTGACAGTGGTGAGATTGACATTTTTTATTGAATAGGTGAACCATGTATTATCCATTTATCATTCTTTGAAAATGTCTACAAAATTTCAAAGCCTTCAACCTTTGATTGCCCAAAATAGAACGCACGATAAATTTTGAACGGATCATAAAAACATCCACAGAAAAGATACTTAAAAATATCTGAGCATTCGGGATCACATTTTTGTAGGATTTATTACAAAATCTGCTCTTACACCTTTCTGATAATGAAACAAATGTATTTCTCAAAATGTCTAGCTCAAGTATTTCCTAGCTATATCTTATCCCAACAACAACTCTTAGTCAAATAACAAAATTACGATATAAGAGATCAGTCTTGACTTATAAGTCTTGTCGATGGAACTTTTTTCCAAACTAACTTGGAAGGGTAGGAAATATTGTGTTTTTAAGTACTTCTCATCGTTCGAATAATCGCTAGCTCTGGGAGAATCTTAATTCCCTAAACACGCAATTCACTTTTATGAAAATTCGCTAAAAATGAGCAATCGGGTCATTTAATTCTTTAATATTTTGTTAAATATGTCAATAAACGGGTATACCCACTAATACCCAAAGTTTAAGCATCGATTATCAATAATTCAAATATCGTACTCTTAAAAGACTAAATGTCAAATGTAGTTTGGTCAATGAAATTTCAATTTCAAAGTAATTTCACTCGCCAATTTCAAAGATATACAAGAAATTCATTGTCGTAACAGATTACGAGTTTCTTCCATAGAATATTTCCTTGGATAATATTCCATTGCAAGATTTATCTTGTTTTCATACTCATTTGAAGTGAAATACTAAAATTTGAAATGAATTTTCGATACAATTCATTACATATTCATGCATGTGCTGAATGCAACTTCAAAATTATTACGAGGAAGTGGAGAGTTGCCAACACACACGAGTTTGTCCGAGTGACAATCGTCAAAATTTTATAAGACCTCAAATCCGAAGAACCATATCAAAATTTGTACGGATTTCAATGAATATTCACACTCATTTTCCGGCGAGTGGAAGAAATTAGTACTTTGATAAGGTTCCTCCCAAAAGTGTCTCCGAGTGCATCAAATACGAGTTCTAGTCAGAATCAAATGTTCATTCATGCACTACACTAGCGGTTGACTATTCAATTATTATACGTACCTCTCGAACGCCAAAAGCAAAAAATGACCTTTAAACTCGCCTTTAAACGTTAATAGCTCGATGTTTATTGCAAAGCAATCGATCGATTAGCGATTGTACGGAGACTCGAACAAGAAAAAGATCATCGTAGGTGTAAATGGAAAATATCTAGAAAAAACACACTGGTGTTTTGAAGCGTTTAGTGGGAGAAACATAAAATTACGCTTACAATAGGCGGAAATCCGTAGGTCAGCTCTTCAAGACCTCGATTCTTACGTCTTTTAGATATGACTTCATTCATCAAATACTTTTCAAAACTCGACAACAAGCATACAACAGAAGCTTTTGCAGTATAGAGCTGAATGATTTGTGTGATGCACCTGATTGCAAGTTTCTGTACACAAAAATTTGAATATGCTTGAGCTTTACTAAATATTCTGACGTATAAGACTCAGTATTTACGGTAAAATTTTACTTACTATTTAGTGCTGATGTATCGCTTTATGGTTGATAAGTGTAGAATATTTTACATAGAATCATAATGAGAATCTGAGCATCTTCAAATTCCATGATCTGTAAAAATGCTTCTCATTTTATAAAGAAGTTTCATGGCTGATGAAAGAATTAATTTGGTGGTAACATTCAGGAAATCTCTGGGAGTGTAGAGTTTAGTTGGATTTCATTTTGAGTATCATATGCGTGAGATCAAAGCAAGTATATGATGATCTTCAAAATATATTTTAGGGAGGGACGAGTTTTACATTTTTATTGTGATTATATTTTTGCTTTAAAAGGTTTTCGATATATGGTTTCAATTTTGGTCAAACATTTGTGGTACATACCTATCAAATGTATCTCACACTACATTCAGGACGAATGATTTAGATGAGGAAATGGAGAAATAAGTTCATGAAAAAGAAATCCGGAAAATTGATTCGGGTGATTCGACAATTTAGAAATATCACAGTCGGTAAGAAGGTCTCTCACTGACCGAGTCAGTATGGAAATCAGTGCATGAGCAATTGAGCAGATCGGAGCAGACGAAATTTCGCACCCGGAAAGTTGAGGTGACTTACTAAAATTTACTTTGTTTACGTTTATTTACCCGAAATTGCACGCGACCAGAACAATTCTCTGCTAACTCGAACATCCATGTGCTAAGCTCAGGTAAGTTACTCAACTCATCCGTCAATTTTTTGAATATTCACTCAAAGTTGTTTTCTAACAAACTTGAAAGTTTAATCCTGATTTTTTTTAAAAATTCAGCTTCTGCTTGCTCACACTCGATGATTCATTGAAAAAAACTGTCCTACGTTATTTAGATCTTGCAAGCTCAGATTGATAGAGACCATTGAATTTCTTCCAATTCATAAAAATGGTAAAGTCTCTTCCTAACCATTGAACATTTTTGAGCAGAAACAATGTAGCTGTTGCAGTTGAATTGAGTCTTTTAAAATCAAAATTCTGATTTTCCTTTTCGTGTGTTGTCTTCGTATATTATCCAAATGTTCCACGATCACAACTTCAGTTGGAGGTTTGTGTTCCCCTTGAGAATTTAATATCTCTCAATCCAATCAAACAATTACAAGAAATTATTTTGGGACCTAGCCCCACATGAAGTAGGGAATGGAAGAATAATATACGAAACTAGGGGAGTTATGCTGTAAAAATCTGCGGGTTCAAGATCAAAATCTTTCTCTACATTTCTAGTTATTTGAACAAAATTTGAAAGATACAGAAAATGACAATGGTTCTAGTTTCATGGAAAGGTGAACACTGGAACAGAAAAATGCTTGGCAAATCTTAATTAATGGTTGCGTTATTGAACTTTTCTACTTTTTTAATGCAAGGAATGTTAGACAGTCTTAAGAACCAAAACCTCAACCGTCAACCAGTAGTAAACAATTTAGTCTTTGGCATTGTTTGGCTGCCATGTCACTAGCTAAATAGACATTACAGAAATACCAGCCCTGTACCCCTGATTTGAAAATTTCTTACACCAAGGAACCGATTAAAATGACAATCTTTGCCAACAGAATCATACCCTAGTTGTACTGGGTAACTTCAGAAATCATGGTTCATAGATCAATTGGTCATGAGTTGATGCACAACAATTTGTCTCCAAGTGTAGTGAAATTTTGTCCATTCTCAAATTCACTAGTTTACGGATCAGGATGTGCACAATGTTTTGATCAATACCTGGCTGCTGGGTCTTTATCCAAGTTGAGTTTTTGAAGAGTCTATGTTATCAGTTTCATCAATCAATGTTTGACAAAGTTGGAACAATGCTAATATGGTCGCTTACCACAAGCTTGCATAATTCTCTGCCCACTTGAGATATTGTCGAAGACCGTTTTCATAGTACTATTAAATGATCTCAGAATAGAAGATCTCAAAAATGATGAGCTTTGCCTGAATTATCCTTTCGTAAGAATACCCTTATACTATAGATTTTGAAATTTTTCTCTCCAATATCAGGAAACTCATTGCAGTGATAATTAGACTTGATCTCAATTAATCTGACCATTCTCCAAAAATCTATTTGCATAGGCAAACTCAAGACTTTCCCTTACCAACAACGGTATATCAAAATACATCAATAGATTTCTCTGACCGATGTTTATTTTTTAAAATTAAGATCATAGAATTCTGTTCAACAGCTCGTGAATCAACATTATCTTCAACAATCAACTATAAATTATTCATTTGTCTTACAGAGTATATAGAAAATGTATTCTACACTCTACAAATGTATGTCAAAACAACACTTAAATAATTATTACATGAGAGTATACCGACAATAATCGATCACAATTCTACTTGATCAGAGATTTTCGGCAGCTTAAGGATATCGATCGATAAGCCACAATTAAATCTCTTCATTAGCACGATTGAATATGATCGTATGGCAGTACGGAAGTATAGATATGGCAGTCACACGACGGACTAGTTTATTTCGTCTCTTTTTTAGAAACTGCAGAACTTTGTGTGCGTTTCTTCCCTGTCGATATACTGTTCCTTTTTTTAGTAATTTTTTGTTCTATCTTATGCGGAGTATTTTCAGAACCTGAACTATCACCTACTGAGTCGGTGGGAACTTTTGATTTCATTTTAGAGGTGGCTATTCCTGCTGCAAGGGCTACTTTATTCGATTTCTTTTTCGTTTCTGATTTTTGTTTCGATTGCATCTTTGGTATCTTAGGAGTACCGCATAATTTCAGTGAATCCATTCCATCTGCGGTTATTAAAATGGCGTTGTTGTCCATTGATCCTAGACTAGATTTAAGAGTTTTCTGTTGCTTTAAGCGAGGTTTTTTCTTTTTTGTGATCTGTTTATCCTCTTGTAAGCTATCTATCACAGAATTTTCGTTATCTTTTATTACTTTCTTGCGTATTTTTTTCTTTGGTTTCTTTACTTCGATTCGGTCGTAGTTGAGTTCCTCTAATTTTCTCGAACATGATCTGAAAAGGAGAATCTAAATTAGAAAATCAAAATTCAAAATTCCTATCGTCTCGATAATTTTCGGTATTGGTACTTTTCATCAACTTTTGGAGGAAACGTTCAATAAATTTCAAAAAATTGTAAAATTTTGCGTTGAATTTTTGTCGAATTTGATAACTGCTGATGTTTAATAGTTTTTTGGAGTTAAACGTAAATAACTTATTTTTTGTGTGGTGAAATTGAACTAAGTACTCACTCTAATAAAGCTTCGTTATCTGTATGATATCCAAACGCCATTCTTGAAACGCCCCAACTTAGAGGATAGTTATTTATCAAAGGCATTTCAAAGTTTTCGCTATCTTTTAAATCATAATTTCCAAGGCCAGTCCAAATTTGTCGCCGCAAGGACAGCAGTTTGATCTGCACATCCTGATTTTTGTGTATCACAGGTGATAGGTTCCTTAGAGTTCTGTGGATAATGAAAGATACAATTTTAAAGTATAGATTGAACATGTTTACATCAACTGAATAAAATTTTTTCACCAACCTAGGCAGTCGATGACGTCTGAGACGCCTTTTGCATTTTTTCAAATCTGCTGAAATAAATTCTTCACCTAGAGAAAGACTCCGAGGTCTTACAAATACTGGTAAATCAGACTTTTCACGTCGGTTTTCTTTCTCCACAGTTCTTGATTCGTCGTCAGAACTCTTGTTCTTCATTTCGGCGGCGGAAAAAGTGTGATGCTCGTCAGCTGAATCGCTAAACTCGTGCAAATCGCTTCCTGGTTCGGTTGTCGGCAGGTCCAACACTTTTCGATTTTTCTGCTTGAATTTTAGAGGAAATATTTCATCAAAACTCAATTATTCAATTCATAACTTCAAGTTGATCATAATCCGAAATTTCTGTAGCACAGAGAATGTATTAAACTGATTTTTTCGTTATTAAAGTTTTCTTCAGATTAAAATTTTGAACAAACCATTGGAAAACTTAGTAAATATCATTTTTTGATTCAACAAAGAAAATTTATGATTTTTAAGCAGCATACATCGAAATCTTACAATTTTTTTCTTCACAGTATTCTTCTGCGAACCACTTTTAAGTTTCTTCTTCTTTCGCGGAGTTCCAGCCGTTGCAGGCTTAAGAAATGCAGGTGAAGGTGGTGGTACACACAAATACCGACGATCCTCGATACATGAGCTAAAACGTCTGTGATACAGCTCATTATTCTCATCGTAGTATGAGTCATCCGAGGTATCACCTTCATCGCTGTAAAATTAAATTCATTGAATTAATTTGAAATTCTGATTCAAAGCTTAAAAGTGAGATAAAACATTCTAGAATGTTGAAAGAAATCGAGAATGTGTGCCTTGAATAATCGGTCAGTTCGATATTTGTTGGCTCGTCAGCACTCGATCCTTCTTTCGCTAACCTTGCTATTATCTTATTACGGAGCTTTTCCTGAAAGGTAATTGAGAAATATGAGAGTGATTCATCAATATTTCAATTTTAATTGTATTGTATGTGGTTTTTTTACCTTGATAGGATCACTATCAGAAAAATCTAGCAAAGTTTCGCAGAAAGCTTTACCAATTTGCTCGTAATCTTGTATCGAAAAATGCGTTCCTGATCTGGATCCCAATTTTGAGCCTCCGAGAGATGCCTCCATTGTGTAACTATTTTGAATACCCATGAGCCAAACGACAACTCTCCCGGTTCCTTCTTTGCCTTTTTCAATGTGAAATTTGCAATTTTCAAATGAGAACTGTAAAAAATTTAATGTGTTTTAGTATCTGATTCTCAACACTTCTAATGGGCTCACACTTGACTGGTATAGCGGTGAATAGTTTCACATTACACACAAAGTGTATATTTTACTGCTGCTAGAAATTTTACCATCAAATTTCAATGAGAAATCCTGGATGAACATATTGAGAGTTTACTTGTGAAAAATAGTACATTTCGATACAAGGGTAGAAAAACTTTTTTTTCGCGTCCGAGTATTGGGTTTCCGGCCTGAGCCGTAGGCGAAGGTCGGAATCAAGACGATAATGCGAAAAACAAGTTTTACACCCGTGTATCGAATACTATTTTTTGACAAGCTGTGAGACATAGTGAAAAATCAGTGCGAAAAAGTTACTTTCTCGCACAGTGTGTCAAAAAACTTATTATAGTACTCTAACCTAAAAATCGCAACTTTGAACATGATTTTTGGATTCTCGTGCTATAAAATATCATATGAAACTGCGTGCAGATGGGTAGTTTTGTTACGAAGGACTTATAACACTCGCTTCGCTCGTGTCATAAACAGTCCTTCGTACAAAACTACCCATCTACGTGCAGTGTCATAATATACTATTTCTGCAGAGTGAAATTACTAGATTTTCAAAAAAAATGTTATCATTTTGTGGCATTACCGCCCAAAAGAACTAATGCAAGGAATGATCATAGGCCAATTGTGAGTACTCTTTTCTCAAAATGAATTGGCAACTTTTTACCAGCGTTAAAAAGGTTTCGCTACTACTCGGATCCAACTCAACATTGATAGAAACTCCTGAGTAAGACTTACATTCTGATATTTATTTGTCAAATGCGAGATGAAACCTTTCCATTAATAATGATAGAGTGAATTTCCGATCCGAGCTCAGGTCTGGTAGCAATTTCTAATTCGTCAAAAATCCATTTCATGATTCTCACCTTGTCAGCAGCATTTTTGTGAAGCATCAAAGGAAACACCTGCTCGGCTAGTTTTCCAGCGTAACCGGGCCTTTTGCTTTCACATCCATAGATGAATATGTTGTGCTTACGGGAATGGGCGTGTATATCACAGTACATAGCAATCCCACACTCATCCATGAGTCTACGAATCATTAGTTTTGTATGCCAAACTGATGGATAACTTTCGCGCATCACAGTCCTGTACTGTCGATTTAAATCCTTCCCTGAAAGTGAGCAACGATTGTTGCCTACTATTACACCGTCAGGATTCAGCATTGGTACCAATTTGAAGATGAATCGCTCTCGTAGTTCCTGTATTCATGACAAAACAGAGAACGGACATATGTTAGTCGTCGGTCTTAAAATTTTTTTTTTTTGTATAATTTTTGGTAAGATTTTTTGAAGATAGGTTGGGCATAGAAAATATACAAAGTGTTTGGTTTGTCTAGTCTCGGATTGCAGGAACTTTATTCCGAATTATGGAAGTGGTATAGTAGCATATTTTCCTATTTTGTGGGGGTAATGTGGAGCCTGTGGCGATATTTTTTTCTAATCGTCATCTGCATTAATTTCTTTAGCTTTTGCAAATGAATACTAACAAAATCTTATGCTTCTACAGCAACTGCATTTCGAGTGATAGCATCGAAGAAACTTATTGTTAGTTGAATGTTTTCTGAAGATCCACCATTTTTGTACAAAAAGGAGATCGTTCGGTTAGCTATTCAGATCGGTAACAAATCAAACTAACGAATTGTGCAGTAGTCCTCTTAGAAATATCGAAAAGAATATACATGGTCTATCATTGTGTGCCCCTTTTTCACTCATTTTTCATTTTTTTTCTATCGAAAAAGCAAATTTTTTAAATGACATTTTCCAATTGATAAGTCAATAAAACTTTAGGTGAGAATCGTAATCTCATACCGGAGGCCAACCACCGAACGAAATCGTCCGTCGAGTTTGTAAATTGTTGACTTCATCGCGTGAATCGAATCAAAAGATGAATGAGTTTGAAGGGTAATTCGAGCTACTTCTAAATTTCATACCGCTTCGGAAACAATCACCGTTATGAAAGATAATCGATATTGTCCTAATAAAAGAGAACGAATTGCCCGAATTCTCGTTGCTATTGACTTTCTACCAAACCACGTATTTATGTACGACCTTGTGCCGAAATGAGAGCAAGAGTTATCGCGATGTATTTTTTTTCTAATCATATGTTTCATGTTTTCGTCTGAATAATTGGATAAACATTCAGCAAAAACAGTCTAAAAATGCAAAATTCTGTAATTTTGAATAATTTTAGTTACAAAAATCCATTATACAGTATAATCCTGATAAAATCTACTCACCCTCGCTTGATTAGATTCTCCAGTCAAAAAGTCAATAATGCCTTTCATAATCCAACTCGATGGCGTTTCACCGGGATGTACTCGGGCTGTTAATACAATTCCTTTTTTTCGTCTTGCTTCGTCATTAACTGTTGGGGCAGTTATGGTTAAATAATAAACACAATTTCCGGCGAGGCTACGGCATAGTAATCGAAGTTTTGTAAAACGGCTTTTGATCGGATCACTGGCAATCTTTGATAGATATTCCTATAATTTGAAATATATTTTGATAATTCTTACATTTTATGGTGTCCTTGAATAAAATGAGTCGACATTCATTTTTAGTAATCAGCATCGATATTCTGAAGAGAAAATGAATAAAAAAATTAAGCCATTGAGCCAAAAATCAGCAAAGTATTACCTGTAAGTCAGTGTACGTATATGGATAACAATGCGCTAAATAGACGATGTCTTGATCATGTGGAAAATAGATGTTGAAAGTCAGAGTATATTTTTCCTTCTCCTCGTCGCTGTAAATTTCCAAATATTCCACATTTTTGCATGAGATGATACAAAAAAATTCAACTCAACATAATTGATATATGAAATTACTCACGACGAATCATTTCTGTAATAGCTTATGTTTTCACCACACCTTCTCCAACCGATCGATTTCAATTTTGCATCTCTAGTAGAATAAAGTAAAGGCCTCAACCCCTCGTTGTATAAACTATCCTCTTTGCATAAATTAACAATAGATAATCTGCAAAAATATCAGTTAAATTAAAATCACTATTTGCACCCATCGAAAGAAAATATCAATGTCTAATGATTCGGAACAGTTTTCTTGTAATGCATCGAAAAAATCTAAAAAAATTCGGAAAACAATTCTGGAAAATCTCTATCAGCACAAGGAATACAATAAAACACCACTGGATTCTCAATACTGAGTCACGAGAGGAAAAAAATGAATAATGAGAATTGTTCAAAATTTGGATTTTGTCATTTTTCACCATTTCATACCCCAGAAACATATTCTCGTAGGAGAAATAGCATTTCTAATACCGGGCGCAATTTTATAGTGAACAGGTTATGAAAGTGTTATCTATAATTTTGAATCAATACCTGTACATCGTTCCACTTTTCATGTTCGTTATCCTGAAATAGTACCACTGCATATGCTTTTGAGTGTATAAATCCTTACGTAAATGAAGCTGATAGAAGGTGTCGGTAATTTTGATAACTTTGCCCAAATTTCCTGACTCAAATCTAGATTCAAAGCATAAATCGTTTGCGCTTGATCGTATCACGCAATCTCCATTTTCTTCGATCGTTTCTGGATTCGCGACCGTGCAACCTCCTGTGCACGATCTGCTGAACTGTAAAAAATTTTTTTTTTGCTCAAGTCAAATTCACTAATGGATATGAAAGTTTCCAAACATCTTGCATGAGAAATTGTTTGAAATTCCTATCTGTTTAGTTTGGCCAAACTTATCTAACGTGTGGGACGTACAAGGTAAAATTCAGCCCAGTCACTGATTCATCAAAATGAAACTTTTGAACAACTATAACTTTGGAGGTATGTACCTATCAGAAGTTTTAGCACATCAATCTCGCAATGAAAGTGATGTTTACGTGCAAAAGTTCAACTACCTCGAAAATACTTTTTTTTCATAACAGAGTTTTGGATCTAAGATTATGAAAGTGAATGATGTTATGATGTTTAAAGAATTTTTTTTCTTTTATTTACATAGTTTGTGGCACCCGTTGGGCAGTAACGAAATAGTATTGTCCCAGATTCGTCGCCTACTGGTTTCGGTCTGGGTTCTTTTCCTGTTGGATTGTAAAAGGGTTCGGGTTCTGAAGGACTGTAGTCCATATGTCGAACTCTGTCTTTCAACACCTGGAATATTATAAAAAAAATTTTCTGCTAGAATATATTTCATGTTAAAGAAAAAAATTGTGAAAATGATTGAAATCCGTTAACCAACCTGACATTCTGTGGGCCATCTTGCGTCTTGTGAGATTGCTTCAGATCCCGAAAGATTGGAATCAATTAATAGAGTTTGAAAATTTTCTTTTGTCTCACTGCGACATCTGACTAATCCTGAAGTTAAGGACAAGACTGAGTCTAAATCCTTTCTCTCGATTCCAAATCGTGTTTGCAAACACTGGTTAGCAATTGTATTACCTGAATATTAGATTCTTGTATAAAATTTATAAAATAAGTCATATTTTTAATTGGGCTGCGAGTAATGAATTTGAAAAAATCGAGTGACAAACAATAAAAATGCGCCAAATGACAACATTGAAAAAAAAGTCTGGGCATGCTTAAAAAACTCACTTGAAAATAATTTGAATCTCCCAAGAACTATGTCTTTCAAAGAAGATACCAACTTTGCAATTATTCTGAAACCTTCTGAAAGACACTCCATTGATATCTGACGATTAGAATTCATTTATGAAAAAATATGAAATGAAGAATCATGGAGTTGTATCAGAAGTATCAAAAATGTTTCATTAGCGATCTATCAAAAACATGATCCAGAATTAACACCATAAAAGAGTAACCAAAAATCTGTCGTACCCTCAAAAAATCTCTAATTGTAAGTAATATTTTCCAATTTTCTGAATATCTCAATATTGAAATGAATTTTTATTTATAATTCTTGGTTAATTTAAAAGAAATTGAGTTTACCAGGAATCGGTTGTACAGGGAATAAGGCAGCTTGCAGATCTTTGACTTTGCCATTCACGATGGAATCCATTTCTCAGCATCAGAATGCCAAGCAGTCCGGACTGCAAATTCTCTTGTAGCATCGTCTTCCCACATTGTTATCGCTAGATAGATGGAAAAAAATATATAAAATCTGTAAAATAAACGTACCATCGAGCTTTCCGGTCGACGAACTCCAAGCTTCATATGTCATCATAATATTCACTCAGCAGTATATTTATTTTCAACGTATTACCACAGAATTCTGTTCCATCAAGGAATAACTGTCTCATCCATTCATCTTATAGTCTTTGATTATTATTTTTTTTTTAATTACAACGTCGTATGGAATGATTTACGATAAACTATAGCGAGTGGCAGTGCAGAAATTTTTTTATAATTCATCAGATTGTTTCAGATTTTTCTACTTGAGGCAAAACTGAACTGATTTCAAAGCATATACCAACTGGAAAAATATGACCACAGTTGGGTTCTTGTATATTTTTACACTCCCAGAATTTGAAATAGACTTGGTATCGCTATTATCCACACTGTGAGAGGACTTGGAATCAAAATTTATCCAAAAAATTTGAGCTCAAATTCTCCATGAAATTTATTGGAGATCTCAGTAAAAATGCTGCGTTATGAGAGTGTAAATTCTGTGATTATTTAGTCGTTGAAACCAGTTAAAGTCACTTCACTTACATGGAATAGATTCTAGTTTATCGGTCATAAGTCCCATCCAGGGACCTGAAGAATCTTAAATAAATGTTCAGACCATTAGAATACCAACAAAACAATTTCGATATTTCATTTCATCAATGATTTACGGACAGAAATGTGCTTTTTCTAATTTCTTGAAAAGGGAGGATTTTCCAACTAAATTTCCTCTAAAAACTCTGTTTTTGATAAAAAAAATTTCCATGCCACATAGAATTCGGGTGTTGAAGCGACAGCTCATCAAATTAGACTCATCTCACGCAGTAATTTTGCTAAAATCTAAATTTGACAAATACAAACTCTCAATATAATTTTGCGCGCTATCACGATTTCTCCAAACACGTCAATAAAGTGAAAAAAAAATACACACACAAGCTGGGTAATTTTGATGCTGAGGCACGGGGGCCGGCCCGGCTCAAACTGATAGACTTCGGGGTCGCTCACTGCTACCTTGGCTACGCGAGGGTGGATTTTGTCGTGAGGCGCCTATCAATAGTGTTATAGAGCTCACAAATTCGCGTTTGCGCGCCGTCAATCTTCTTCATCATATTTTTTAAGCCTATATCGAAAAATTGCCTCAAGCAGGCGGTGGTATTCCAGATAATATCGCCTGCTCCGGATATTTTTGCATTTTATGAATCGTTTGTATATCATTTATATACCTATATTTTAACGTTAGCTCAAAGTTTAGTATATAAGCTTGGACTAAAGCCAGATAGTACAATTTGCCCGATTTCGAGGGAAACTCTATTCTCGGATTGTTTCTGAGGTGAGAAGTAGAGGCCTCCTGTTTTCTCTTACTATATTCTGAAAAAGATTCTTTGTTTGTGTGTTTGACGTTAGTAAAGAAGGTGTTAGAGTGTGTGTGAAAATTTTGCTGATTCCACGTGCAAGTCTAAAATGATTTGTCGCTTAAACAGGTGCAAATATTTAAGCTTCTTTCAAGATGAATGTTGTGTTTAATTTTTTTGGGATATATAGATGTGCAAAATTCCGATCGACGCAAAAGCGTGGGACATCACTAACTTACTACCGCTTCCTTGTCGTTCCGAATCGACGGATATGTGGGCTAAGGCCAGCATAATAGCAAGTCAGTTGTATATTATAAAGGTGGTCTCTGTTTTGTGTGATACGTTGATTGGATACAGGAAGAGAAGAGATGATTTTGAAGTATTAGAGGTGGCTGTGCTGGCGATGAGCGAAATGTTATTGAGGTGCTGACTGTTTTTTGATGTGGTTTATTTTTTGAGTGGGGGCGTGTGCGATTAGATCTTCGCCAAAATTTGAGACGTGCCGTTTCGCATAGAGCTGTCTAGGTTTGAGTTGACCCGTTGATCTAGTGATTCGTCACTTTTAGACTATGTGCTATTTACCATTTCGGTATACTTGTTTTTTTTTTTTTTTTTTTTTTTTTTGGAATATTTCCACTCTTTTTATTCTTTATCCTGGTGAAAATATTGAAATTGTCAAAGGTTTCTTCCATGAATCACAAGACACTTCCGAAAAAATCTTTCTCGTGTGATGAAATGTCATCCAAAAAATTTTTCACAATGAAAATTGCTTTGCCAAATGACAAGTACTAAGAAGACAGATTTTTTTTCTTCAATTTTCATTTTTGAGATTGGTCCACACGGTGCTCGGGAAAGGACGATAGATTGAACAAAATTGTCACCAAAAACTGAACACGTGGTGATTTAGTACTATGCTCAAGGATCAAAATCCCGTTTCAACCGAAATGGAGCTATCCCCTTTCTTGAAATGCGAGCTTGATTCGTATTTTTACGTGTTAATCAAATGGAGCTTTTTTTGAGCAACATACTTGTCGAGATGATAACGGCTCCCAAAGCCCATAACTTCAATGAATCTCAATATTTTCCAACGTACTTCAACTTTTTTTGAAGCTTATTCGAAGACCTTCAAAATAAGCTAATGTGAGCTTGAATTTAACACAGTAGACTTGAGCTATCTCAGGAGTTAGGAGCTCGAAAAGTCTCAAATCTCTAGAAGAGGAAATCTCGGGTATCGATTCAAAATGAGGTTCCTCGACTCTAGTCTGTTGAAATCAAACTCAATTTAGATTATTTTGAAGATTTTAGAATGAGCTTCGAAATGAGCTCAAGTAAGTTGAAAATAATTGGGATACGTTTGAGTATGAGCTTAGGGAGCTGTTATGGTCTTGAGAAGTAAAAGTGCTGAAACAGCTCCTTTTGATTAACATGTAAAAATACGAATTAAGCTCGCATTTCAAAAAAGAGAATTGCTCCATTTCAGTTGAAACGGGATTTTGATCCTCGGGCATAGTACTAAATCACCACGTGTTCAGTTTTTGGTGACAATTTTGTTCAACCTATCGTCCTCTCCCTAGTACCGTGTCCAATTCATTTTATTCTTGAAATTTTTTATCCTCTTGCGATCAAAAAGTTGTGCGTTTTTGTAAAATTATAGATTACATGTCAATGTACTGCGGACAATTCTTTATTTTGGCTGAACTGCATAAAAAGATTGCCATCCACATGGTAATTTAAGAAAATTCAGAATCCTCGGTCAAATCTACGATGAGTTGGCCAATGTACGATGAATTTATTTCACTCTAGGTTAATATCTAGAAAATGAATACACTGGCTTCGAAAAAAAAAGTTTTGCAAAGAATAATTTTGATACAAAAGTGTAAAAAAAATTTTTGCATCTGAGTGTAGGGTTTCTGGTTTGAGCCGCAGGCAAGACTCGTATCACAAGTAAATATATTTTAGAGCACAGTGTATCAAAAATAAATTATCTCATCTTTCTCGTCATTTTTTTACCAAAATTTTCAAAATAGATCAAAATGGAATCGAGCTATCCTTAACTTGAAAATTTAAATTTTCGGTTGGAACAAAAAAAATTGATTTTTCAAAAAAAAAAAAACGAAAAAATAGATGATAGATAGCATGGCTTAATGGGATACTTCCTCAATAAATTTCTACTTTCGGCATCGTAACGATCTTACTAAATCTTAGAGTTTGATCAAACGTATCAAAACAAAGTCCATCGAAGTACACGATTTCCCAATATAACTTGACATTGGCCTCGAACTAGCTTCTACGAGTAGACTTGCAAAAGACTTGTCACATAAATATCTATTCGGTCGGTTCCTAGTACAGCGCGTTCAACCACTTGGATTGTTTACCTTCTCACTCTACACACTACCGTCCGCAAAATTTCTATCTAACGGAAACAGTATATAAAAAAAAACGAAATATCATTTCATAAAAATTTAAAAAAAAAATTAGTAATGATGATTTCTAGAAACATATTCAGAAATTTCATGATAAATCTAACTATCAATCAATTTTTGAATTAGACAAATTTAGCCATTAAATTCTATCAATTTAAGGCACAATTTTATCACTCACGTGATTTATCGAAGAACATCTCAGCAACATCACAATTTAAACAGATATCAAGCAAATTTTGCATCCGCAGCAGAACAATACAATAAAGCACAGTATAGCAGAGAATCAGATCAAGAAGCGCGCACTCGTCGTTATCGGTCGTCACACTTTTTCACAAGAAACTCACTCCATCAAAATCTTGCAATTTCATTTTTTTCATACTAGAGTTGCCCTATTATCCTCATCACATGTGACACATGGAAGGAAAAAAAATCCAAATTTCTCAGAAAAATTTTCAAACAAAAAGTGTCTCAACAATAATAATGCGTGAAACGTCGACTCGCAACTCAGTTGATTTTAAGACTGTCCCGAGTAAGCTAAAGATTCGCAAGATATTCCCTCCTTCACGAAAAAGCTCATGCAAGCTCATCGTCGTCTTCGTCGTCGTCGTCGTCAAGCGCCTCTCTCATGTATTAAATTTAGATGTACGCTAACACTAGAAAGGCCGAAGTTTGTATATTTGAACTCGTGAGAAAGCTGATGTGCGGGTGTCGCGTTTTCTCGTGTGTGCAGATACTTATGTATAATAATACTCGAAAAAAGATGTTATGACCTGCGATGAAATATGTATACCTACCTATCTATGCGACAAAATAAGAATATCTATAACACAACGTGTCAACGAGCCGATCGCACGAAAAATAATAGTGTCATTGCCTGAGAGGTGCTTTTTAAGACTTTAGTTTTGATAGAAAGCTTTTATTTGGGGATGTATGTATGTGTGAGAAATGGTTTTATGAGATTTGCGAGGATTGAAGAGTTGTGTGCCTTGTGTCGTTGATAGATTTCGTGTTTATAGTCGTTGAATGAAAGTAGCATGTTATATAGGCTTGAAATTCGAATGGATGAGCTTGCAAGCTCGAATTCGAACGACGGTTCAATGCTCGATTTGACGATAATTGGCTTGGCTTGCGAGTGTCTCTTTGTGTGTATAAATACATTTTTTGGGATTAGTGTTGTGAGTAGTCTTCTCATTCTCATTGTCTTTTTTTTTTTTTTTTATTGATGAGGTAAAGAAATACTCTGGGTTATGTGGCAATTTCTGCGATTTTTAATTTCAATTGAACCAGGAAACGTTGCACCGGAAACGAGATACTGATCATATTCGTCGAAGTTCGCCACATTCGTAATTACATATTGGGTATAAATGAAACAAAAATGATGGAATCTTCTTCAAGACTAATACATAGAAAGTTATGAATGTTTATAGGATCATCTTTTTTTTTTTAATGTTATGAGCTATTCACTGGTCTTAGAGTAAAAAATGTCAGAGATGAGAATAATCTTCATTCGGTCTCTTGTACTTTCCCATGTTCATGTTTTGCTGCACCAGAGACAACTCGCTTCAAGGTGCGGTGGGTGCCATAAAAATGTCTCCAAAATTCGTGTATGACGTACTTTTGAAAAACTCTCTCACAGTAAGAAGCCGGTTCAACCTTAGATCGTGTCAGTTCATCTTTCAAAGTGGCATTGTAATTAACATAGGACAAAAACACTAATTTTTGCAAAACACCATTATTTATCTAAGGTAAGTGTACCCAACTTGCCTCCATATTATGTCGATCTCGGGAGTGGGCACTCTTCGGCCTCCCGGCGATTTTTTTACGTTTGCTATATTAAATTATGAGAAAATAAGTAGTTTGCGTCGAACCCGAATCATTTTTGCGTTCTCCAGAAAATTTTAAGTGATTTATTCATTTTTCGTGATTGCTTAGCTAAGAAAGCACAGAGGGAATTGCGTTCAGTAAAATTAGTGCCAAATTTTTTGAATTCGACCAATCTTAACTTACCTCAGCACATTCGACTCCTGGTTTCAAGACCTTTAAATTTCGTTCTTCAAAGTTGCAAAATTCGGATCTGGAGCTGTTTTACGTGCAAAACACGGAGACGATTTGTAAACAAGGATGCCAACATCGGAGTGTACCTAACATGCCCCCATATGTTTATCTCGAAAGGGCGTGCAGTATACGACTCTTTTTTCCACTCAAAACGTGTATATATCACGTCAAAGTAGGTCGGAAAGAGTGTTTAGGGCCGGCGAAAAGCTCCGAATGTCGCTGCACGGTGATAAAAACAGATTAATGCGATTTTATGCCCTTTATCGCCGATTCACATTGTTTTAAATGATGGGGGCAAGTTCGGTACACTCACCTTATACTTCAAAGAGCATTCATTTTATCGAAAAATGTGCGGAGTAATTTTTTGTAGGGCCTTTTAAGATCTCCAAAAGAAATCTCTTGACAATTTTTCGACCGATGCGTCCATTTCAAGTTATAAGACATTTTTCTCCGAACATTTTAGATTTTGCTATCTTTTTTTAATACATCATACTCTATATTTCGTTTCCTAAATTATGCTGAAAATAAGAGATGTAGATTACAGTGGATGGTGGAAATAATGAAAAATATGAAACATTCGAGCCAAAATCTTCATAACTCGAAATGGACGCTTTATTCGAAAAACTGTCCATGTACTTTTTCGTAGATCTTAGAAAGCTCTACAAGAAGTTTTTTTTTTTTTTTTTAATGTGTTCAACGGTCGTCTTCAGGAATGGACTATTAAGACAACCGGGGCGTATCTCATGGGTTTCACATTTCATGTTTTATCGAGGCTTGTTTGAGATCCAGCCACTCACCCTAACCTAATCCTCTCCGCATTTGCCCGAAAATCGTGCCCATGGAGCGAGGGAAAACTCCTGAGGGGAGAAAACCTGCTCCGGAGAGTTCGGCACATTTATCATGCTACCCTTACGGTGCTCATGCCACATTTCGTGAGCATGAACACCGCAATTGTAATATTTCGTGCCTCCTCCTCACGTTGCTGAGGTGCATGTAAGTGTCAACTAATCGATCAGAAAAGCCAGCAAGTCGAGGTTGATTAGACCGAGATGGGCGGTCACCCATCCAAGTACTAACCGCGCCCGACAATGCTTAACTTCGATGATCGGCCGAGCTGACACTCAGCGACCCCACCAACTGTGTCGTTTCTCTACAAAAAGTTACTCCACTTATTTTCCATTGAAATGAATACTTTTCGAGTTATAGAAAGGAAACGCTGTGTTACGGACGGCCAAATTGATACTCTTGAGGTAAGGTAACTGTGCCTAATTTGCCCCCATTCCCTAATTTGCCCCCATTCAAGTTCTCAAATGTATGCACCCGCAAACCCTGCCGCGCATTTCTTTCACGTCTGTTACGTTAAAATATGAGGGAATAAACGTTCTGGACCTATCCTCTATGATCCGCGCATCTCTTACAACAAAAAAGTGGTTTTCGGTACTTTCGACTTCTTTTTTGTTAGTCACTAAAAGCTATGCCAACTAAAATTGGTGTGATCAATTCCAACGAACCTTAACTCATTTTCTTTGTTTTTATGTCAACTTTAAAATGCTTTTTGCAGAATGGCAAAATTTGATTTTTAGCCAATTCTACGCCCATATTACGAGAAAAAGTGCAGTGTTCCTAATTTGCCCCCATAGTCTTTTTCCAAACTCGTTCCTCACTCCATTCGAATACATTCATCTCACTCATAAAATTCGAAAGAGGGTAAAAAAAGCTACAAAATGAGCTAAAGTACGTCTTATTTAGAGGTCTGGGCGCCGAGATATCCCGATTATACGAAAAACCCGTATAATCTCATGAAAATAGGCCTCTTTTCCCTGTGGGGGCAAATTAGGAACACACTGTTGAAAACTCGCAAAAAGTCTTCTTTCGCAGAAATCAAGATATCTCGGCTCCAATTTGTTGAAATCAAACGTACCTTAGCTCATTTTAAAGGCCTTGAAACAAGCTTCAAAATGAGCTAAAGTACGTTGAAAAATATGAAGATGAGTTGAAATGGCGAGCAAAACAAAAGTAGTGAGGGCAAATTAGGCACACTTACCTTAGTTGTCCACCAACTACGTGAGTCAATGGCTACCTAACCTCACTTTTCCACTAACATAGATTTGAACGAAATAATGATTCTGGTGTGTGAGTCTGTTTTCCCCATCAAAAAGCAAGCTAAAATGGGCTAATATACTTTTGTGATCAAAATCTTCCCGAATCAGCTGATAATCCGCGCATAACCATATTTGCGTGGAGGCCGTTCCGCAATCTCAAATTTCCGATAACTGCCACGGAAAAACTAGACGATCAATCTTGAGCGGACTTGGCCAAAAGATTTATCTTAGTATGAACTTTTTTCCTCCTGCAATCCCTTCATTTTCTGTAATCTCGATCGGCTGTGAAACCCAAAAGTGTGCCATTTTATGTGCCCTCTCCCGTAAGCGCAATGTTAAATTCGACCAAAACACCTGGTTTTTTGATGGCTAGGGCTCTGAAACGAAACGATCAATCTTCATGAGATTTTACACACATATCCATAAAAACTTGAATTTATTTCTCACAAAGTTACAAAGCATTCTGTAATCTCTTAATTTTAGTGGACAACTAACTTAAGGCGATGTGGTCGCCGTGCACGCTGATTTTTGTTCACAAAACTCTCAAAATCTTTTCCAATTTGGGCTAAACGACGACTTATTAAGGCTTTGTAATCATCTAACTTGGCCTGGATAACTCTCCGTTTAGCCCAAATTGGAAAAGATTTCGAGATTTTTGTGAACAAAAATGTGCTAATTTGTAGGTTAGAAAGTATCCGCGGGAAAGTTATTCTCGTTCATCACTGATAGTCTTGGAATTAGTGAAAAATTACGAGTTTTCCACCACAATTTACATGATAATTAGGGATGCCGCGAGACGAGATGAGACGAGGAATTGGGAGTTATCGTCTGGCTCTCGAAAAAATTAAGAAATTTGGTTATCGTCTCGTTATTGTCTCGTCTCGTCTCGTTATCGAGCGAGACTCTCGACGAAAGTTGTTCAAAAATGATGATATATCATCACTCCTCGGCTTCATATGCGCTAAATAGCCAACAAGTGATTGTAATACCACTACTCAAGTTAAAACTCAGAAATCCAAAAATTTGTTGAATCTGAAATATCTATGGGTTATAAGACTGATACGTCTGAGTCCCTAAGTTGGAAGAAAAAGATGAATGAGTATTTGAGAGCTGCCAGAGCCACGGAAGGAATAACGGACATCTTTTTATCGTGGAAGAACCACTCATACACGTATCCATCACTAAGCCAAATGGCTAGAGATATCTTGAACATTCAAGCTACGTTAGTGCCAGTCGAACGCGCTTTTTCTGATGTTTCATTGATAATGACTCATTCAAGAAATCGGCTGAGCCATCAGAGTGTCACAGCATCCTTAAGTCTAAATTCATGGATGAAATCAAATCTAAAAGCGGTCATTTGTAAAGTTCATATATAGGAAAAATTTCAAGTGTTCTTGCTTCAAAATAGATATTCCTGTCGGTTGTCAGAACGACAATTGAACAAATATGTTATATTGATCGAATAAATATGATGAATTATGATGAGGCTACAATTTAGAGTGTTTTTTGTCGATATCTCGACGAGAGCCTCAGAGAGAACAAAAGTTCTTATCATCTCGAGCGATAAATTACTGATACCCTCTCGCCTCGATTTCGTCTCGCCATTGCGAGACGAGAACGAGACGAGAGCGAGAAATCTCGAAAATCGCGGCATCCCTAATGATAATACGTAATGGACAAATCGTCTCCAACTTTGTTTCGTGAACATTTTGAGTTACATCTAATTGAGATATAATTTTCGGGTTGCACGGCAACCGCATCGCCTTAATCCCACATTAACACGTTCGCTGCGATGCTGTTTTTTCGTAATTTCATTCCGGTCATGAAATGGACCATCGCGACTCGGCAAGAACGCCCACGTGGAGCTAAACTCTTTTTTGGCTCAATTTTCACGCCATCAATAAAGTGAAGCACCACGATAGATTATTTTGGAAGAATTTTCTGAGCAAGTCAGAGTCGGCAAAGATTCAAAAATGAAAAATCGCGGATCCCACCGATGGGGCCCGCCGCAGGGAACGCGTTAATATATGGGGAAAAATCATGCTACTCGCTATTTTGTTATATGAACCGATACGATTTAGATTGCAACGGATTCTCACTGTGTAAGAGCTCCCAAATGACACCCCATACGCGTATTCTGGAGACATTTTATGACTCCATCGCATCTTCAAGCGAGGTGTGCAGGTATCATTTTGTAGAAATTCTGCCAAACTTCAAGGAGTAATATTGTTATGAATATATTTTCAATAATTTTGCCATTCCTCGTCAAAACTTTTAAACACCAAGAATCATCGGGAATGATTATCATTTTACTAATTAAAAACAGTTTTGTATAAACCTTGATTTCATCCGATTGCAAGTTTTCTTTTACTCGTGTTTTTGCATTGGTACATGCGTATTGCAATATCTTCAAGTATCAGTGACCCATCAATCAGTAACCCCTTAATATAGCTTCTCGATTTTATCGTCGAAAAAACTTTTGATCAAATCAGCAACATTTTCACAAACTAGGAAGTGCAGTGATACACGACGTTGAGATTGTTCAGTTGGCGAAAAGAGATCGCGATTTAAAGTTGCATTATTTTGATCTATCTCGGTTGTTATAAATAATTCAGTCATAAAACAGTTCTTTGTTTCAATTTTCCTTGTATGTACGAGACTATTGATGATGAATTTTGGCTGCTCATAAGAACATTGTAAGTTAGCTGATGACACATGTAGTGGTGTAAGATAATGATGATGAATATGTTTTCATGAAAATTCGTGAATTGGAACGAGAAAATTCTCTAAATATCTGTTCAAAATTTAAATTCATGATGGATAAATATTTCAGCAAAGCTATTACCCTACTTGAAATATTTGTCGAAATTGAGCGCTTTGAATAAAACTTGACCAAGTCACTAGCTAAAATATCCAATGAATCTTGAATTCAAATGTATTTATTTGTATTTTGGATCAAAAATGATTCAATTTTCGATCTAATAGCAAAAAAAGTGTTTCAGCAATTTTTAAAATAATTCCCGTAATTCACTGCATTATCGTGCAACGAATCATATTAAATTTTGATGAGCTGAATATTGGTAATCGTATTAAATATGTAAACACACCAACTGATCGATCAGTTGATGAGTCATCTGATGGATCGAAAAGTATTACTGCTCAATAGATGACCTGACCTAGCATAGTTGCCATTTGATTGTATCGGTCAACTTATATGGCTTCCATCAGCTGATCATCATTTGAAATACAGCGAGATGAATTCGTCTAAAAAAAATTGTCTAGTGAGATTATGATCATCCGATTCCACACAGTTCCTCAATTTTATTTGAACATCTCTTTCCTAACTTTTCAAACCTGCGATCAAATTCTATACCATTGTAACTCTTATACAGGATTGCAAACTCGTATGTGAATCTTAGAATGAAAAATCTATTTTCAATCCACCTGCTCGTTAGAAAAATGGCAAAATACGCATTGTCGAGTATAAATCTCCACCGTTTCGAGCACTGTCACTCGAAAGCATATAATCAACAGCATAGATACCTCTCAAAAGTCCAAGTATTCAAACCATTGAAATAGGCCAACTACGTATCGACAAAATCAATGATTGTGAAGACAAAGTTTCAGATAGGTGTTTCTGACATCAGAAAATGGACTTAGGCTGAACTAACAAAGCTCTAAGGCGATATTGATCAATCAAACGAAACGTTTCTCGCGCCGCTTCAAATATTTCGTTCGTCTATCTCGCGATTGGCAACACGAAAACTACCAGCTCTACTACAGTTTACCTCGTAGTATTACTACAATCCGAGATACTCACGCTGAAACTGTTGTGTGTTTTTTTGCAGATTAGACGAGTGAACGAGTGAATAGATTTCAAAAATGGGTCGAACCGCCACTGTTGCGGTTTGTACCCTTAATCAGTGGGCTATGGATTTTGAAGGTAATTCACGAAGAATTTTGCAGAGTATACAAATTGCTAAGGAGGCTGGTGCCACGTACAGGAGTGGACCTGAGCTTGAAATTTGGTAAGCAATGATATTTTGATTTTTATGCGATTCTCCGATGTTTGGGTGCTCGTGAAATTGCGTAAAATATTATTTGCACCTCGTTCTAGAGGTTCCCCGCTTCCGAGCGATTATTCCGGCTCTCGCCTGCGGCTCTGTCCGAAAACCAATCGCTCAGAAGCGAGCTACAACCTCATGAACTTGGTGCAAAACATACTATTCTTTTACAACAGTTTTCATCACTGAATTTTCAAGAACATTGTTGTGCACAATGGAATTATCGATTATGAGACAAAATTGAGTGGAAAAGAAGAAAAGAGTCATCGTAGATTTTCTATGGTCTGCATTCTTGAATTTTGAAATCTCAATAAATTTACTTCGATCGAGATGAAAAAAAAAACCAGAATGATTTTTGTAGATGAGGTACAAAAAATCCTTCAGAAACTTTTTAATCGCGAAATCGAACGTCACAACCCCCCGCAGAGCGATGAAATGATTCAACTCTCATGCACACTCAGTCCAAGCATACTTATTTCTTGACAGACAAAATTTACTTCGACTACACGTATCTTCGATCTACAAATAAAATATTCTAATCCACTTTCGCAAACACGATTCTCAATTTTAAAATTCCCTCTCTACACCCCCTTTCTCGGTTATTTTAATTTTTCAATGAATCTTTACGCGATGCATGCATCTCGAATTTTATATTTTAAATGTCCTTGGAAATTTGTACTTACCTCGAATCATTTTGCAGTGGCTACAGCTGTGAAGATCACTTTTATGAATCGGACACGTTGTTGCACTGTTGGGAAGTGTTGGCCGGTCTTCTAAAGTCAACCGATTGCGAGGACATTCTTGTCGATGTTGGCATGCCAGTTATGCACAAGAATGTTACCTATAATTGTAGAGTTGCATTTTTGAATAGAAGAATTATTTTAATTAGGCCTAAAATGCAGTTATGCGATGATGGAAATTATCGTGAACGAAGATGGTTTACCGCATGGACGAAGGTAATAATGAATGAATTTGATTACAATTTCATTCAATGTTATGGGTATTCGATATTCGATACTCGATTTTTGCTGGGTATTCAGTTGTTGAGTGTCTGATATCTTTGTAGATGATTAGTCGTTGGTAGCTGCTGCTGGAATTTTGAAAAATTCATTCAGTTAAGATAATTTTTATCAGATCAAGTGTCTAAAAATAATTAGCAGTGGATCAGCAGATTTTGAATTTAATGAATTTCATATGACGCTCGGAATAGAATTCAAAATGACGTGAAATTTCTTTAGTGAAATAAGTACGCACTAGTGTTCTTATTTAAAAAGATAGGAATGATACGAAAAATTCTAAACTTGACCCAAAATTCGACAAATTCCTGCTTTAATAGCCGTATTTGCTGCTTTCCGGCTATTTGAAATTCTATTCAACTCAAAAACTCGGTTACACTGTGCTAGGTATCATTGCGAATTTTCTTCATAATCATGAAAATGATCTCGAATTTCCAATTTTTGATGGAAAGCAGGCTGAAGCTATATAAAAATAAAGAATATGATTCGAACCTGGGAAATTGTTCGATTGAGTTCATATTACGTTTTCCAAAAGTTCTACTCCTTCAACTCACGGAGGAGATGGATTTTTCAAAAAAATTTCAATCTGGCGTTTACAAAATTTTTGTGACACTTCATTCTTCTTGTAGATGATGGAATTGACTATTTCACAACGAATTTCACTACAAACATTAGAATTTTGTATAAAAATCAAAGTCTAAAACATAACTAGAAATAAGATGAAACCAGGTGGTGTAGAAACACCACTCTGGCTATCTATAGGTTAAGAACTATTGTTTTTGTTTCCAAAAAACACGTGCTTTATATTTCCAAGCAAATTGCAAACGATTAATCATAGATTGATGTGTTATTTCTGTAGTCCAGTCTGTGTTATTTCAAAGGATGCATGAGTGAAATCATCATTTCAACGCGCCCTCCAAAGATTTTCGAACATCATAACAACTACTTGTTGTCGATGACGCTTCCCTTTTATTCGAAGAATTCATGAATAAATTTTCAAAAATTAATTATTCTGGATTCTTCAGGAAAGGAGTGTAGAAGATTATTTTCTTCCTCGAATGATCGCTCAAATTACAAATCAATCAGTTGTGCCTTTTGGAGATGCCGTCATCTCGACCAGAGATACCTGCATAGGTTTCGAAATTTGTGAAGAATTATGGAGTCCCTGCAGCACTCATATACCAATGGCTCTCGATGGAGTCGAAATCATATCAAATGGTAAGTTTGAATGTGAAATTAGAAAAGTGAACGGTGCAGCCTCTTTATTTTTCAGAACTTTACTGTATAAATATTTTCACCTTTTGAATATTTCCTTCCATATTTCAGGCAGTGGCTCTTATTTTGAATTAAGGAAAGCATACGTCACAGTCGATCTAGTTAAATCAGCAACTTTTAAATCTGGAGGATGTTACATGTTCAGCAATATGAGAGGCTGTGATGGATCAAGAGTTTACTTTAACGGAGGTTCCAGTATTACTTTGAATGGTCATGTTTTAAGTCGTGGTAAGCAGTTTGCTTTAGAAGAAGTCGAAGTTAATGTTGCTACCATTGATCTTGAAGATATCAGGTGTGTATAATATTACACAATTTTAATGAGAATGATTTGTAGTACTGTTATCATTTCTTTCAATCGTAGTGATGAAATTAATTCGAATGAATTTTTTTTAACGAAACAGGACTTACCGAAACAGTATTCGATCTAGAACTAATTTAGCTGCAAGGGCTAATCCATATCCCAGAGTGAAAGTAGATTTTTCTTTGACATCTCAGCATCTATTATCGAATGCACCAGACAAAGTAATGGATGTGGACGATGAGGAAACGTCGGAGTCTCGGATAATTTACCACACACCTGAAGAAGAAATTTCTATGGCTCCTGCTTGTTGGCTCTGGGATTATCTTCGGTACTTTAAATTTTCTATTTCATTGTCTTCGGTCATTTAAAGAATGTATCACTCAAATTTCGTACTTTTTCAGACGGTCCTGCCAAGGCGGATTTTTTTTACCTCTAAGTGGTGGTGTCGATTCGTCATCCACAGCTTGCCTAGTTTATTCAATGTGTTGTATGATAGTTGAATCTGTCAAGAAAGGAGGTAAGTAATGAATTCACGAAAAAGTTGGACGAATACTCGATCTAACAGCGATTTTTTTCCAGATACGCAAGTTCTTTCGGATATAAGAAAAATAGTCGGGGATCCCGAATACGTTCCCATAGATCCAAAACAGCTTTGTAATACGCTTTTGGTAACTTGTTACATGGCTACGGAAAATTCTTCAGCCGAAACAAAATCAAGAGCAGCTGATCTTGCTTGCCAATTAGGCGCTTACCACCACAGTATCATCATTGACACAGCTATCTCTGCAGTATTAGGAATTTTTTATCAAGTCACAAAATTGACGCCAAAATTCAAAGTTCGCGGTGGCTCGCCACGGGAAAACTTGGCCCTTCAAAATATTCAAGTAAAAAATTTAACAAAATCATTGAATTAAGTATTTTGTTCCTCTTATGACTAACTTTTTAAATGATTTTTCAGGCTAGAATAAGAATGGTCATAGCATATCTATTTGCTCAGTTGATGTTGTGGGTTCGAAATAGACCAGGTGGTCTCCTTGTTTTAGGAAGTAGTAATGTGGATGAAGCGTTACGGGGTTATTTCACAAAATACGATTGCAGTAGTGCTGATATCAACCCAATCGGAGGGATAGCCAAAAACGATTTGAAACGATTTCTAAAATTTTTCAGGTAAATCTTCATTTAGTGTACAGTTTTATTTGTTTTAGAGTTTCATCCTTGCATTTTTGACATTTTATAGGAGAAAATATAATATACCTGCTCTTGACGAAATTTTGGATGCTGTACCAACAGCAGAGTTGGAACCTTTACAAGGTGGTCAATTGGCTCAACTTGACGAAGTTGACATGGGCATGACTTATATCGAATTGGGTATTTTTGGTAGACTAAGAAAACAAAATTGTGCTGGACCGTTCTCTATGTTTTGTAAACTTGTTCACACGTGGGATAATATCACTCCAAAAGAGGTATGTTGACAATCTTATATATCATTGCAAGAAGTTATTTCATAAATTTCTTTGTAATGTTCATAACGTAGGTCGCAGATAAGGTTAAACATTTCTATCGTTGTTATGCTATTAATCGACACAAAATGACAATTTTAACTCCGTCTTGTCATGCTGAGAGTTACAGTCCAGATGACAACAGATTTGATCATAGACAATTTCTGTATAACCACACGTGGAAATGGCAATTCAATGCGATAGATGAACAGGCAAGAAAAATATTTTACTACTCATGATGTATTTGCAAGAACGGATGAATGAAGTTATTTTTCTTTCAGGTGAAACAATTGTCTGAAGATGTGACAGCAATACCTAGGAAAAGTGCACCAAAAGTTCCAGCAAAACCCAGGTTCATTTCTATGAGCTCTGTTGTCAGTAGTGAGTAGAATTAGTTTGAGCTTGCCGTAGTTAAGGATTTGCTTTACTATGATTTGCCAAAAGATTTTATGTATCTTTCGCTATATTGAATATAGTAAGCTTGATTGGCTATTTTTCTTTATTTCAGATAAAACGCATCCAGGAGTAGTAGTGTGACACTTGACCAAGGTATGAAGTATTATGAGCCCACAAACTGTTAACTATTAAACAAAATCAAATATATTACTAAAATGAGATTTATATTCCCTTCAGTCATGTTATTATCAATTCGATAGTCTGATTTATATTTTTTAACAATCGAATGAATGACTCAATATGCAATCATCATGATTTTTATGAAGGAAATGAATTTTGACTTGATATAAAAATATTGCATTTTATGTAAAGAGTATATTCACTTATGATTCCATTGATGAATTGGGGTGGCATATAAACACACACGTTTCTATGCATTAAAATATTTATTTTCATCCACTCAGGATGATCATTACTTAGCTCTTACAAAGGAGAATATATAAGAATTTCAAATAATCATTGGGATCGCAGTATTTTAGACATTTGTCGAAAATTATTTCACATATTGCTTACATACACATTTATGTACCTTCACTTCAGAGCGACGCGGCAGGCATTGATCTTAGTAATGATAAATATTCTTAAAATCATATAATTCGTTGATATTGATTAATAATAATATACGGACAATAATCATAGAGTCATCATGTCTTCTACGCGGGCGGAAAGTTGAATATTTGTGCAAATGAATGTTTTTCTCACATTGACTTTTCAATAGCAATGCTTATTGCAGATTTATTAAAAATAGTGATGAAATTCTGCTAATAATATGCAATGAAAAAAAATACTGAACGTAATGAATAATGGGGAATGAGATTGCACACGCGGCAATTATTTCTCAACGTTCTGTGAAGGTGAGTATTTTAGAGTACATACAAATGTACTGTATGTATTTTGATACTATACAAAATGTTGAATAGATATGTATTCTTCTGACGTTTTGAAATAATAAGAATCTACATAGTATATTTTACGTGCAAAATTTCATACTATTTTACACAATGCGTCGATTTTATGAATCAATCATTACAAGATGCAAGGTACTAGTGGTTATGAGACTAAAATTGACACCGACGTTAGTCATTGTGAAACTATTTACACCACCAGCTATAACGGACTGCTTTCTCAAGCAAAAAAGTTGTTTCAACAATCAGATAATGGTCCATATCAGGTTACAACTGATTAGATCGAGTTGTAAGAGACGTTTCATAACGGATACTGTTTTATTTTTCTGTGTTCATGCTATTGATCTCATTAACTATACCCACTTTTTGACAATCCGTGAGTCGCATTTTTTGTTACAAATTAGATATGAACTTAATAATAGAGTGGTATTTACAATAATGACATTTGTGAGCATAAGAAGATGAGAAATTGAGGAAGCACCTAAATTTCCATCCGACTCTTACAAGAGATTCAAATCCTCCTCTCCAATAATTTGAGCACCTTCTGATTGAGCATTCTGATTAAAGATTCAAATTTCGAAGTGATTTTTGGGCTTCTAAAAAAATGAATAAATTTTTTTCGGAAATCCAAAAAAGGCTATGCATTGACTCAAAATTTGACTATTTGATGAGAATGCTTATACTCTACGCAGCCTAATAAGAGAAATATTGCTGAGAGCAGCGATTTTTATCTCTATCGACAAAAAAAACATGATCAATAAGATTTTCTACCACCGCAAAATTGCACGAAACCCCGATTTGTGTTACACATGTGCCTGCGCGTGAACATTTAATTATAAATGTACGTAAAATTCTACGGCTGAAATATAAACTTCAGATTAATGTAAACGTGACATTCGCAATTGTGAATTTTAATGCATCAAATAACGCCGCGCGATGCCATAAAATTCTTCATTATTATTAGTAAGTTATTTTAACTGTATCATTTTGTAACTTACATTTATCATTATCGAGTAAGTTTTTACATGAATTGGATAGATACTTTCCATTTTAGGCAAAATATGATTCGAATATACTACTTTTCGCCGCTCTATATCACAGGTTTATACCGTAAGGTGCGCAAAATCTATATAAAACAGTAAAGAGGAAAGTAACCTGTCACTAATTATAAAAAAAAAAACACATCTGCTTAAGTATTCACCGTATCAGTCGATTGGGATTGTCGTAATATTGTGTAATAACAATATCATGATCCTATTATTCATTAATGAAAATTGATCCATGTTTTTAAGTACATCAAGAGATCTCTAACGTTCAGCAGTCTTCAGTACCACGGAATCTTCAAAAGCAGATTCTCAAGTCTTTTCTTCTGTTGTATGTGTTTATGAATATGAAATTGGAATATGGTATTTACCATTTGGCTGGATTCACTTTTTAGCGCTTCCAATTCCACGATTATTACTGTGATTTTGTGTGTGAGCTATATGGAAAAAAAAATCACAAGATATCTTGCACTGGTTTAAAATTACAGTTCGACAAAGCGCACCGCATCTGGAAGCAATGTTGATTCTGTATCACAAAAAAAAATTTACAAAAAAAAGGTGTATATCAGCTGCTTGCGAGATTCGGCGCTAACGCAAAAGACCTCTTACAGTCGAGAAAAAAAAAGAAATAAATAATTATTATCAGCCCTCCAAGTCGGAAAGCAACGTAACTAGCCGTACATCTCTTTAAAACAAATTCTATCGTGAGAACTCAAATTTACCATCCACGGCGCGCTTATTCTACTTTTTACGTATCGTTGTTAATATCATTTTAATATAAACTATATACAAATTACAAATAAAGTGAATAAAACGCACCGCGATAGACATGACATTCCTGAAACGTTGAATCCAAGTCTTTGGGCTCTCTCATAAAGAAAAAGAAAAAATTACAAGCAGTCCTTCGGTTCGAAAAAATCCGAAATAAATATACAAAACTAGAATATAAACAATGAAAGAGATAGCAAAGAGCCAAGATCCCCCCTAAACCCAGCAACAATTTCTAAAATTGTCGCACGTATTAAAAGCTAAGTTCGAGTAATAAAAAATACTGTACGATGTCGTGTTTGATAGAATTTACACATCGGCAAGCCACCTTTTTTTTAACCATGGTCAATGATTCCAACGTTGGCGATAATATGTAGCCTCTGATCCATCAGATTTTTTTTGGGTTTGCATGTCTTAATAGGTCGTCGCTCTGCCCATGTACAAGAGAGTCGATGATTGGCGCAGTTGAGTCGTTTCCAAGTCCTTGGATGCAGTCTTGACACAGGAATCAGCATTTCGTAAATCCCGTTGTAGCAGCCCGCCCTGAAGATATTGACACGAGCATTTGATACACGTGATCTATATCTCTTAGATTTTTTTTTGTTTTATTTGTTTCCATTTTTTGTGAAAAATGACTGATGGTGATGATGATGTGGCTTGCTACGATATGTATCATTTTTGTGCACATGGACGCAAAATTTACAAATTTATAATATTTATATTATTTATAACAGACTACACGAGGCTGACAGAAACTTTGCTTATCGCTGGCTTTTAATGATCTTCTGGCGTGCCAAGGTATTTTCCGGGTGTACCTTTAAAAAAATATTCACGATTATTCTTTCTGGCTGCGTATAGCGAGGAAGAATTAAGAATGAAAAATTTAAGAGAATAAGTATATAGAGAGATAGAAAAGATGATAAAGAAGAATAGCGATAAGCAAAGCTATAATAAGCAGCTACGTCATTCACGATGATCTAAAAACGTTATCGTTCGCATTTTTTAATAGAGATAAAATTAACATTTAGCGCAAAATTTTACGATGTGACAGCTTTTTTCAATCATTTCTACGTGCGCACCTGCAACAGCATGTTGGCAAAATTGCTGTTTGTGAATTTGAAGTGCCTCTTGTCGTAGAATTTCAGCAAAGCTGGACTGTACGGATGTTTATCCTTCAAATGAAGATAGTGAACCTCTGGCTCCTGTGTCGTGTGTCCGCACTCTTCGCAAACGTATACCTGGAAAGATGAATTATTTGATTGAACATATAATTCTGGTAGAAATCGAATAGATTTACTGAGAAGAGCAATTGTTGCAGAAAAGAATGATAATTGAATTTTTAAATTGAAATTTGAACCCATGGTATTTGATTTTTCAGAACCGAATCTCTCACCACTACGCCATCGGGAAAATCAAAGATTTCAAAATCTAATCAGGAAGTCATAAAAAACAAACATCCTAGTATACGGAAGAAATCGACCAAAAACGAAGGTGAGAGTATGAAACAAGTGGAATCAATGGGTATCGGTATTCCATTTTATTTATAATCAATTTCATTCAAATACGGAAAATCCTCGAATCTTGACATTTTGAGGAGAATTCAATTTTATAGAAATGTTGAACAAAATAAGTGAGATATGTATGGTGCTTACCTTAGTGCGCCTCTCCTTGTAAGCGTATTGATGCTGAACGCCATGCACTTTGAGGCAATGACTCTCAAGGGAGCATCTTTGAGTAAAGCTCTTCTCGCAAAGATTGCACTTGTACGGCCTGACGCCAGTATGCGTCCTTGTATGCCTCTTCAAATCAAACGTATCGTTGAATCCTTTACCACAGAATGTACACAGGTACCGTTTTATATCGCTGTGACATTTCATGTGTCGGTTTAACAATCTCTGTAGGCTGAAATGCTTACTGCATATTCGGCATGTGAATCTACTTGGATCATCCTCCTGCTTTTGAAGGAAAATTAGGAAGGTTAATGATTATTCTTATGATACTTTGAGATTAATATCATTATTTTAGAAAAATTCGGGTCAAATTTACAGCGAAGTTATAAAAAATTTGACTACAGAAACAAAAAAAGCCGAAGAATAATTTTTTTCCTCTTCCGCTTATCAATTATATTGTCAGCAATTTGAAAAACAAAATATATTTTTGCTGATTAATTTTTTGATATCATTTTTTTAAACAAATAAAATGAAAAATACCTTGCCGGGTGGAGGTCTCGCCGTGCGCTCCTCATCGCGAGGACTTGTAGCCTGTCTCTGTCCGTCAACGGCCAAAGGATTTTTAATACCGTGACCGCCATTGACAAATTCGAGTTGACAATCTCCAGGTAGACCAAGCTGTAACAAACAATTAAGCAAATGAGTTACGTCGATGCTATTATTTAAAGCAAAGTTATCACATCTATTTGCTGTTGTAATGGGTTAAAGCAGTCAAGTTGATTGGCATTGCATAGCGAATTTTGAAGAACATTTTAAATTAATTAATTCAATTTCAATCTTCTACCAACAAAATATTGCAATCGTTGAATCAGAATTTTTGAAAAAAATGAAAGATTTGTGAGAGAATTGATATTACAAAATAGTCAAATCGACCAATTTAGTACTCAAATTTTAAAATGTTGTAAGGGAAATTGAAGAGAGAATTTTTATGTTATCAAAATCGTCACAAGTATGCTTTTGCCTATATCAAATCGAGCTGCTTACCCTTTGTTGAAGGACACCAACCCTTTGTGAAAGTGGAGGTTCGCCAGCATTTGACGAAGTACTTGAACCAACTCCAGCAGGACTTGGTGCATGATCCATCAAAGCACCGCAGCTTGGTGATGTACTGGTCGAAGTTGCATCGAGAGAGCAGCTTCCAGCTCCTGGACTGGGAAGACTACCAGTGCTACCAGCGTCCAAGTCGAGACCTAGAAATTTACAAACAAGGGAAGACTTTGGATTAATGAATGAAAGAAATGACGTAGAGCTACTTATCAATTTGGGCTTGTTAGTTAGTTTGCTACACGATTTACTACGAGCTTTGATACTTTTTTAACATTCAATTATTTGAGTTTGTTAGGATTTGAAAAATGTAATACATGGAATGAATTGGCAAGAACTACACAAAAGTACAGCGAGGTAATTATGGGTCAAATGGGACAGAGATTTGATATCGAATGGAGGTTGCTACAGCCTACTGCCTACGAATGTTGACAAAAATCATAATCAAAGGATACTAATTCGTTTACTGGTGAGAGTAACAAACGTTACAATAGCTACTGGATTAATTTCAAGTGACATGCTGAGATGATCGATTTTTAGACTTGTCTTTCTTGGGAGTAATATCAATATATAGCCATTGGAGAAATCCCTTTGAGAAATCAATACTAGGTTTTGTAACGGAATCAACTTTGAATTTCGTTGAATACGTTGAGTACCATTTTATGCCCGAGTCGATCGGTTATGATGATCATAATCTTCATGATTATCGAAAAGAAAGAGATTGAGATACATTTTCAGGGTGGATCTGGATAAAAATCCCAAAACAACAAAATTCAACGAAATTCAAAATCTATTTCGTCACAAACTCTGTTTATAAGTTTCTAATCGATCATCTCAGGAATGAATGCGAAAAAGCTTTTGAATACTAGCAAAGATACGAAAGAAAACAAGGCATGATCTAAAAAAAAAAAAAAAAATATGACGCTGATACGGGAAGTGTAGGGAATGAGGGTAATGTGAAAAGTGGGGCGAAATAGTCAAGAGGCCCACCACTGCCAGTAAAGCTGAGACCAGGACTCAGCAAACCTTGATGATGATGTTGTTGCTGATGCGGTGACATAGCCTGTTGATGATGCTGCAGCTGTACCTGAATCTGCAAAGGTGGTAATTGAGAATCGGCACCATTTTGATTCAGGTGCAAACCAAGCTCAGAACGCTCTTTCTGCAAGCTTTGGAAGCTTGAATCACTGCTTGAGTACAGAGTTGACAGTTTCGATGATCCAAAATGTTGGGGTGCTCCGTAGTGTCTGTAATAACCAAAATCATTCATCAGGATTTTGAAATATGAGACGTATATTTGCATTCTTTCAAAAAATCCTACAGCTGTTGAAGAGAATATCTTCTTCATGATCCGAAATATGTCATTATATGGTATCTCAAAATTTTGAAAACTTACCTGTCAAAAGCTCTGCCAAGGTTAATTCCATGTTCAGGGAATGGATCTACCGATGGTTCAACTGGTGTATTCATATGAGCATCGTGTGGTCCAGAACCCATTCCTGCACTTCCAGCCGATCCCGGCGAGTGAAGTGTATCATCTAATAATTCAGAACCACCTTCTTCAGGTGGCAATCTTGGCAAAAATAAATCTGCCGCATCGCTGAGACTCTCTAATAGAGCAGTATGGTCTGAACTAAATGTAAGTGTTGCAGAAAATTGTAGTGGATCAACAACAGCACCAGATACAACGTCAAGCATCATATTCGAATCTGATACATCATATGGTGTGTAATGTCCACTGAGTAAGTCGTTTGGTTGTAATTTATAGGCTGCTAGATCTTCTTCTTCTTTAAGGGCTATTCCGTATGATGCGCAAACATTTTGTAAAAGGGAATACTGTTTGCCACCGTTTGAACCAATTCCAGTACCATTTCCTGGAGCATCACTAGAACCATAACCACCAGATCCATTTAGTGAGCTATCACCTTGGCCGGTATCACATTCCATGCCTACGGCTGGCGATGCACTGAGATATCCGTTACCTGAAAAAAAAGAATTTGCATTAGTAATTTATTGTTTTCTCACACTGTTGGACCTTGAGATAAAGTTAGGTATCGCGTGTTAGAGAGTTGCGTATGATTTTGTCAAAAAATTGAACTTGTAAATTTTTTTATCGAATTTCATGGTATGCGCATTGTTTATCCGGTGCGAGCGTGACACGACGTGATACGATTCAAGAATTTCAAAAGTTGCGGGGGTGTTGTATCAAGATAGGCAAGATAGAAATGTACCCGAAAAGAGAATTGAAAATGAAAATGGGATGTAATTCCGTCGGATATCCGATCTCGAACTGATGAATACGTTACGTGGAATTCTATAGATGATGGTTCGTGTGAGATCAAGTTTGCAGAAAAGCTCGCGAACCTTTACCAAGATCTGAACAGCATAATACCAACTGTGCATATCGGATTTGGATGAATAAATTACGCAACGATTTGATACTATGAATTTTGGAGGAGTTCTTTTGTGTCACCGACATCAACTTTTCACCAATTTTTTTCTTCCAAGTTCAAGTTTGCAAGCTCGCAAACTCCGCTCTTTGACGGCGCACTGATTTTTGCTTGGCAAATGACAGAATTCCCGTGCAGTATTTCCTGCAAGCTTTATATTGATACAATTGCTTTGAATTCAGAAACTGATTTTTTCAAGCTTGCAAGCTCATATCCCCATTGGTCCATTTGATTCAAATCACTGAAGTACAAGGAGATTGTAAATACTCCTAAAACTTGCAAGCTCATAGTCGTAAAAATACACCCAATTTGAACTATCCAACTGACAAATATTCCAATACGCAAGCTCTATTTCGAAGCATCTGAAGCGAATGATCTGAACTTGCAAGATCTTAATTCAAATGCAAGATATACATCAAGTACCGAAATAAGTAGTTCGGTAGTACTTTGATATTACCATTCCAAAATCACTTCATCGCAGAACTAGATCATCAATAATATGCTTGCAAGCTCACCATTGTACTGATTAGCAAAGTTTGCCAATCCGTTTCCAGCCTTGAGACTCTCATAAAATGGTGGCAATGATCCTGTAGGTGGAGAGCTAGGTCCATAATTACCCCTTCCTCCATTACCACCTGGATTCATACCACCACCACCAGCACCACCAGCCGATGCTCCACCTAAACCACCTCCGCCACCACCTGAACCAAAACCTGACGATGAACCGGTATTTCCACCACCACCACCAGATTGTTGTTGCTGTTGGCCTCCGGAATTTCCACCTCCAGATGAGCCTCCACCATTAGCATTACTAGATCTTCCATGACCACTTGCAGCTGCATGAATAGCTTGGGGTGATAGACGCATTGCTAAAATTGGTCGGGCTATCGCATTTCCATGGATTGAGGAACGATGAACTTTTGCACCTTCACGGCCTCGTTCTTGTTTGCTTGAGGAGTTTGTGGTTGTTGTTGTGTTGGTGGTGCTGTTGTTGGTGGTAGTCATGCTATCGTCACTGTCGTCTTTTCGTTTTGGTACCGCGTAGTCGATCGGCTGTTCCTGTAGATTAGGAAGAGGGGATTTGGTTGTAGATTTTTTTTTGGAACGAATGTTTATGATTTTGAGAGCAATTTGAGCCCATTATGTCCATCAGATGTGATTAAATCAGTCTGATAAAAATTGGCGGAGAAATGATAAAATTAGAATTTTTTCGACTTTTATTCCTTTTTGTCATTGAATATTTGGCCACCGTCTATGATTTGATTCGTTTCCTACATCGAGCAAGATTTCTGAGAATTTCTTCAGATTTTCCTTAGCACGTTTACTGTGGATGGGTCCCATCGGTGGGATTCGCTCGTCTTTTTCCTTGTGTAACGTTGATCAAAATCCCACTGAATGGGTCTTACCATTTTGACCCGTCGCAGACAAGGAACGAACTGCGATTTTCGGCGTCCCACCGAAAAAAATAGTTACCGATCAGTGGGAATATAATGAATGGGACCATGTAAAATTCCAGGGTTTGATTTCCCCAACAAACATTTTGAATGGGACGCACAATTAAATTGGATGCCGGAGGATCACGATGCAATAGTGTTCTAATCGTCAGCATTGATCATATCTTTGGAAAAAATTACAATTCAGTCGACCGAACTAAGATAGGAATCGGTGATGGCAGACGTACATTAGTTAACTATGCGATTGAAATACGCACAGCGATCAAAGTCAAAGAATCAAGAGACAGAGGCACGTATAGGTTGCATGAGTGGAGAACAAATTGGATCGCGCGGCAAATTCAAATTCAGCTACGGCAACGAGCCCCTGGTATGTGGGTCAGATTGGCGGTGATTCTGATTCGCTGTGCATAATAAGAATGCAACACATTCCTTAGATGAACTTGATGCTCTATGTCTTAACCTAGGAATTTCAGGCACAAGTATGTTCGCTTTGCATTATTCCTTTTCCATGAATTTTGGAGTGAAGCTCAATGATACTTTGTAGAAAACCGACAAGGGTATATAATGATCAACTCCTGTATCCGTCTCAATCGGGAAACATGAAGATTACAGCGTGGAAATGATTGGATGTTTTTCTTTGAACACATTGGAAATCTTTTCGAGAGGTTATTCTGGGGAACTTCTAGGTGAGTAAAACATATTAGCTATCGAAAAGGAACTTAAATTCGATTGGTGCCACACAGAACTTGAACTATATAATTGAAATTCAGGGTGGAAAGCTAACCTGTTCAGGTTCCTGAGTCCTAGGAATTTCCACTTTAACTTCCGCCTTGCGGACACTTTGCGGCTTTGGAGGTACTCTCTGTATAACTGAAACTCTTGCTGGTATCTCTGGTTTTGGCGTACGAACCGGGCTCACAGGCCTTGGCAACTCAATTCTTTCTTCACTTTTCCTCTGTTGCTGTATCTGAATTTGACTTTCCTGAACCTGAGGTTGTACCTGAGGTTGTAATAATGGTGGTGATATCTGAGGTACCTGTGGTATCTGAGGTTGAGGTTGTGGTAAAAGTGAAGCTTTTCCAGCGTAAGGAACGTCTCCACCAAGAATACTACTAATAAAACGTCTTCCAGTTGGTACTGGAGGTGATGGTTGTCTTGGAGAACCTTCTGGATTATTTGTGGTTGTACCACTAGGTGGTGTATTGGCTCGATGTGGTGTGGTGATATTTGGAGATGGTAAGCTGGATGGTGAACTACCATTTCGATGTGATTCTGGACTCGTTGGACGTTCATCGTCTGACTTTTCTCGGTCTGTAACATAGAGATAGATGATGATTGGTTGAGAGGTTAGAATTTGGTAGCTAGGCACTCTTTTTAGAGAAGGCGGGGTTTAGAGATTGAGGGAGGTGCAGACTATCCAATTGGAAAATATCGTGATGCTGGAATTTTCTGATGCGGTAAGGTTGTTTGAAGTATAGCTTTACTTTCATTGGTGGTCCTTCGAAGTTTCTTAGTTGGATACTATTAGATAAACCGGATTCTCATGGTGATCTCAGGAATTTTTTTTATCTTTGAGGCAACAGGTTTTATTGGTGTTTTGGGAAAGATATCCAAGAAACTTGATTCTCACTGAGACATATCTTGAAGTATTACAGACAATCCAGAGATTCCCTCGGTTACGCGGAAACCAATCTGAGATCTACTGTGGCCGATAAGCCACTTATCGGCGCATAGATTAGAATTTCAGCCTCGAAATTTGGAAAGGTCGAGGGAAAGGTTGATTCATTTAAGTACATTGTTGTTTAAAAACTCAAAGAAATAATTTTAGTGAAATTCGATTATGATACCAGTTGAAAATGAAATTGAGGTTATGGAATAGATACCTTAATTGCTTAAAGGATGTAAAACTGAAACACGGTTTCATATCCATAAAATCCACGGCTCAAAATGACACGATTCAAATTTTACAACCTCATACTATCAATATAGAAATGTCACAAACTCACTCGTTTTATCGAAGACTATATCATTTTACCTTTACCCGTATCACGCTCAAAGAACGAGATTCGCATGTAAATTTCATGACCGTGAATCCGTATACTCTATATCCAAAGCTCACGGCACGTGTACGAATCGATTTTAAACCGATCTAACAAATTTCACTTCTAAAACCTATTAAACTTCCATATCCCTATCACCAAGCACCATCTAAAAGATTTATCGTCAGCTACCATATAATAGCTTAATCCTATTATAATAGATATCCCCTTTAAAAAAAAAAAAAAGAACCGTATTCACTCATTACGCCAACTAATTCCAACTTAAAAGCTTCTTTCTATCATACCTATTACATCCTCGCAAAATAGCATCGATCCATCACTCTATACAAACCATTCGTCAACTAAACATAGATATATACCTAAATAATACCTACACCTGCACGCCTACTATTACCGACCGCGCGTCATCACCATACATCTTTTACATCAGCGAAAACGAAACAGCAAAAATCAATTTACCTAAAGCCTAGATCTCTTTTTTAAAAATCTGCCTATACATACAGGTATATAAATATATATATTTGATAATGAGTAAGAGTAGAAGTGGAGTCTCACGGATATACTTTTTTTCACCAGCTGGTCACGATTTTTTTTTTTTTTTAAACGCTTTTATTTTTCTATACGGTGCAGCTGCGCGTTGCCAAATGAGCGTGCGAGAAAAAATAAAGAATGAAGCGTATAATATCGTTACGGGGTGGGCGTCCGTCTTTGACTTTGATATCCTCTTCCTTTTTTTTTTTTTTTTTTTTTTTTTTTTTTTTTTTTTTTTTAGGAAGTGTATATAAGTCCTAATGCTAGCGCCTGTCTATTCCTTATATTGTGTACTATGTATCAGGATTTGAAACAAAGGGAGTATGTATAAAGGGTAGTAGTATAAATCGCTTGAGGCTTTTTGAGGTATAGTCTTGATGAAAGTCTGAGATATACTTTGAGCAGATATGGCTATACGGACTGTTAATTTAGGGTATACTTTTCACTTCATGAATCTTGCTAGCACGTGTTGCCAGACAAATAGTAGTAGTGTATATTATACTATTATAGAGGGAATAAAATAATAGTTCACCTGTTTGCTTCCGAATTGATGAATTAATGTACTTTTTAGAGATAGATTGAGAGAGAGGTTGAGAGTGATGAATGGTCAATGAATGCTTTTAAGGAAATTGGTTATAACGGTATACACACAGTGGCTGAATAATTGAGTCATCTACATGTTGGAGTGGAGAATGAGTATAATATGAGTATGAGTCAGAATCGTGATTTTTATTTGAATTCTTAGAAGCTTTTGGTAAATAATCGATGAGGTTATACCAAAAATAGATTTGATATGCAAATTATGTACAAGACGAGGGTCATCATTTCACAAACTAACGATATGTATGTATACCGTGACGTATATATTGCATGATGAAATTGTATAGTAATTAATGTAAATGAGAGTATGTGTAACGAGACAAAAGATCATAATTGTAATGTTCAATAAAGAGCTTGACCACCTGATGATGTAGAGAAACATCCACGCTCATCCGTATTCAATTTGAAAATTTACCGCTGAGCAATATGTATGTACGAAACGCAAATGAACGACTGTGTGGTATATAACCTAAATGCGTCTAATCAGCTTCTGCCTGCCCATTAGCGTATACAATATATACATACAAATTGCTTGCTTGTTTTCCGAAATTTACCGCTGCTCATCCACGTGTTTCACTAGTATAATGGTCAGACAGATATCACGGTATATATGCATGAAGGACCGTTGCTTCAATTACGCAATATGGTATAATACCACAAATTACGTCACCTATGCAATGACGTGATTATTACCATATATACATTATTACATCGTCTATGTAGACCAAAAGCTTTGATCCCTGTAGTACATCGAATACTCACTGACTGCACAGTGGAATTTTGACCAATGGCGAAACATAGAATGTAGTGTATGGGTTTCTAGGTTATGGTGAAATATGTATCATTGTGGTATGTGTAAGTGAGGATGAGTAAAAGAGTTGAGAGGTATATAAGAGATCCAAAATGGCCGAGAGAGTATATAAAAGTCCGTGAGAAGAGCGTTAGGTAACCTTCGGCCAAACGAGTTTCGCGAGTGCGAAAATGCTTTCGAAAAAAACCGTCCGGTGGGCTCGACAGCCAACGAGCAAGCAACGATGATTTTTTTTTTTTTTTTTTTTTTTTTTTCAACGCGAGAAGATTTCTGGATGCACTCTCTGTTGCAATGCAAGACTGGTGATGAACTCCAATCATGAGTAAGACTTGAGAATGCGAGAAAGTCGTTCTTGAAGATGTACTTTATTCGTTTGCGAGAAATTTTTGTAAATGGTAGCACTCGATGATTACACAGTTTTTTGAATTCTTGATGTATATGATCACTTGCAAAATTTGTGCGTTACTCGGTTAATTCAAAAATATAGAATATTGTGTTGTTTCGGACATAAAGATTCATCAAGGGGAATACCATATGACCATCATGTGAAAAAAAAAATTCCAAATTTGTTATCAATGTGAAAATTTTGAAACTATTTCTGGATAAGATAATCAGTGTAAAATGATATTCTCGATAAAATTTCCCAGACATTCATTGAATTTCAAATTCGATAGGAAATAAATTCAAGAACATCTCAAATCTGATAGAAATGCGAGAAACGATAGTAATTGCCATACGCGTATATATAAATCTATAATCCTCGATATTTATTATATCGATACACTGATTGAAATCAGAGATGATGTATATAAGCCACGGTTAGAGAGCGTTAAAACAAGATAATAACAGTAAATCCAAGCAATAATTTTCCCGATCTCAAGATCACTTTTTTTTTTTAAACCACGCTAAACTGTAATTTAGTTTTTTTCCAACCTTCGAAAATCAAAGAGCTATAATATATATCTTCAAAGAGTCAGTGCAATCGAAGGTTAACGACATTCCAAAAGCGGCGCTCGCTATTTTTACAATGCCATACAATACCAATGCATCGATGTATCCACACCAATACACATATACGATATTTAGCTATAAATGAGTGAGTCGACAAAGTTTGCATTTTTACATCAAGCCGTTCCGCGTTTGAATTTTTCTTCTTCCTCCTCAAGATAGAATGCGCTATTATGAGAATAAGAAAATAGATGGAATAAAAAAGGTGAGAACCGTGAGATGATTTAAAATTAGAAAATCCGGACACAGGTTTCATCTCATTCGAAACCTGTATTGTCTAATATGTATTCTTTTGTTACGAGTGGTGTTACATTGTTTTGGTTATGTATCGATCTTGTATCGGTTACATGTACAAATACATAATTATCCACAAAAAATAGATTTTACAACAATAACTATAGCGGTTCACTATCTTATTAAAAGAAAAAGAAAAAAAACCAGCCTCGCAAGCTATTTAAAAAACCCACATCATACTAAAAACCTCAAAATTTCAAACTTGGTGCAATTCGAAGGTGTCCCCCGACTGTAGCGCACCTAGCGGATCATGTGTCGAAGCTCTTATACACCTTATACATAAGTATACCTATATCGATGGTGATGCTATGTATACTAGGGGTATAAAAGCTTCGCAAATCGACCACTTGTACCACTTTTATACGTGGAAGTTTTTTTTTTTTTTTTTTTTATTCGAAGCATTGAGGCCTTGAAGGCCTATACAGCTTTACTGTGTGGTGATACTGTATTCTGTGTACTGTGTTACGACTAGCGCAAGCTGTGTACTGTTCTTGATCCTCGTACTCGTGGTTGATACGGAGAACTTCCTGGCACAGCCCACCAGAGATGGCCACTGTGCCCTCCTTGTTTATCCGGGCCCTCCCGACAGCTACTCCCAGATCCCACCCGCGTGCATCAGACGACTTATTCAGACACTCTGACAATGCACCTGAACCCTTTATTCAAGGCCTTCAGTGACCCTTTATTCAAGGCATCAACGGGTGAATCTGCTCGCAGTGACGGACTCACCTACTCGCAGAGTGGCAGGTCTCATTTGTATAACTGAGAGATAACAGTGTGTCAGTGTACTGTGTGTTTATGTAAACTCTTCGCATTCGCCCGGGTTTACCCGTGAGGCAAGGGAAAACTTTATTGTGTAAAGAAAACCCGCCTCGAAGAGCCCGGTGCACTTATCGCGTTACTGATTGGGCATAGATCTTACGCATCAGCGATCGATAAATACCGAATCTGTAAGCACTTCGCACCTCCCGCTCGCATTGCTGAGTCGTAAGCATCAACCAACCGATACGAAAAGTCAACAAACCGACATGGTAGACCTGAATGAGCGGTCACCCATCCAAGTACTAACCGCGCCGAACGATGCTTAACTTGACTGATCGGAAGAGCTGGCACCTAACGACCCCACCAATGCGGCGGTATACGTGGAAGTTGGCGCTGGAGTCGGCGGACATCTCGAATACCGTATCATTATACACAAAAGCATCCGCACACGTATACACATATAAGAGTATATCCAACTTTGGTCCAGAGTATACGCACATCAGAATCTCAGTCGACTTTCGCATTCGAGAAAGGCAATAAGGATGAGAAGGTGATCTGTATAACTCGAGAAGAGGGAGGTAAAGAAAAAGGAGGAGTAAAACAGAGGTATAGGTTATAAAATACCGGATCCGTGACTTTGCTCTTCCTTTCTCGAAAAGATTGCAAGAGAGAGAAAGACTCGAAGGTTGCGAATGCACAGTAACGGAGGGAGAGAGACTCAAATGCCCGATAAAGACGGCAGCGGCGCGGCGGCGGCGGCGGCGTTCCGTGGAGCGGTTTCTTTCTTTCTCAGACTCCTGGTCCCGGTGATTTTGATGCGTTGCTCTGCGGTTTTACAGTCGGATGGATAAAATGCAACACTCAAGGGATTCCTTCGACAAGACGAGGAGAACGGCTTTTTTACTACCTTCGGATCGCACAGGACTATAAGGTCTTTCCAAGGTACGATATATAATACAAATAAGCCAGTATGTCTTATCCGTTGATATTGCATTATATTGTACTTTATAACAGCCCTTGGCCGTGTTAACCTTAAAAAAAATCATCAATTTGTGTATTATAGCGAGCTCCAATAAAGGTGATGGCAATTTCAATTAAATTGACCAAGGTGGACAAGATCGAAAATCAAAGAAGCAAAATCGTTACTCTCTGATGGGCTTAATTAAATCGATGTGCCACGTAATAAAAGCAAACTAACGGTCGCAATTAGCAATCAGTATTGTAGTATTATATACGTGTTCGTTCCAGATCATTCAAGACCACACGCACAACAATATACATATATCGTCAATATAAACGAATATATGTGTACAAGATATATATACACACATACGCATGCATTATCATGTACATATATACTCACGGAGCTTATATGAAAGCAAGTTGGGATTCGGGTCAATGTCAGCGGCATTCGTTTAAACTGGTGATGTATACGTCATTGTGCGAAAAATGACGTTTTAGAGGTGGTAGACCTTCGGGAATATATACTTGGAAGAATCAGTGAGACAGCTCGGACAGAGCCTTCGCCAATATATATATATACACATACACACACACCTCGCGGCACACTATGTGCTGTCTCAATGCCAAGCAAGGATATATATGTGTGTGTTGGGTAGATCGCGAAAAATTATGCGTAAGTGTATTTACACGCAGGATATTTAAGCAAGACAGTTCAAGCAAGGACGACAAATCTTCAAGTACGCGGGTGTTTTTTTTTTCAAACCGCAGGATTAAGTGTTGAGGTCTGTAATACTGTTTGGTATTGGTTAAAAGTGTGACCTCGCCCTCCTCGAGGACGAATTTTTCATTGATGGTGTATAATAATAAGAAGTTATGGTTGCATGTGGTGTAGGTATGATATGTTGGACGGGTATGGTGTGACACACTGATTTTGATGTGATATTGGAATGAAAAACTTGTTCAGATGTTGACGCTATGGAGATGAAGAATTGGGTGTATGAATGGGCCTAATCATTTTTAAACCTAATATTTAGTACACTATTGCCTTGTCAGTTCGGGTGCTAGGGCAGTTTATTTTCCGAGCGAAACGAGGGGAATAATAAGTCCTCCGCGTCCGAAATGAGCCTGCAAGCACAGGGCAATATTATGATTTTCCATCATGAGAACCCTAAAACTGTGTCCGAATGTGGCATTTTTAGATTAGAATGATGAAAAGATGATGAATTTCTATGTTACTCAAACCTAAAAAGTGTCAACTTGAAAACATAATTTTTAGGTGCTCGTAACATAAAATATCGTACAACGTTGCGTGTACAAACGGGTAATTCCAAAAATATATTTATTTTGATTCCCGATAATGAAAGCTGTTCCAATTTCAAGTAAGATAAGGATTTCATTCTTAGAATAATAATTAACGCGAGTCCGTACTTTTGTAGGCATCAATAGAATACATGTCAAAATTGCGCTATGGAGAGAAAATTCATCAAAATCAAAATGAAAAATTCAAAATCGCGGCAGACTACGGCCTCGCCTTATAATCCCCACTGATATTGAAATACCAAAACTGAAACTCTAAATAATAATTTAAATCACCAAAATAGAATCTAACTAACTTGAATAACGAGCCCCTAAAAGACGAACCAGATGCAGAAAATGATCATGATAGTATAACAACAGCAGCAGCTAGTTTCTCATTAGCACACGACAATAATTTGCAGTGCAAGCAGCACAAGACCACATCATCGTTATAATCACGTGCCGGACATCAACAACGGTCACAACTTCCATTTTCGGCGATATTAGGCCTATTAACTATAGCATCCTGCATACATCTCATTGCGACGCGTTATGTATTAGTACGGAAATGAAGGTAAAGGAAAATTAACGGTCTAAATGCCCAGTTGGTAATGCAGAATGGTTTTGTTCACTTGCACGCGCACACACACACACACACACACATATGAATTTAAGCGCACGTCTGACCCGATCCATTTAACACTACTTGCTAAGTATATGCGCGCATTTTCGTATGTATGTACTCGTCTATACTTACATATAAATTTGATTAAAATTTAGCGCGCAAAGCGAGTGTCCTGCGTTTATCGATCGGTATGTGTGTTTTAATGAGGTCAGCGTATCGAAATATCGGTAAAGAAGATTCTGACGTAAGATTAGAATATTCCTAATATCTTCCGTTTAACACACTTGAAAAAGGGAATGAGTTTGCTGTTTGGAAGAAATTTTAGCTGATTTTACAGACTATTGCATACGAAGCTGCAGAGGTAGATTCTTCGCTCTTCTCGATCGATAAGATTTGAAAATATATTATAGCTATGTAAGAAACATGACTACAAAATTTATGCATATATCTATATGGTATACGTATGTACATTTCGAATATATCATAGAATCTAACGATAACTCAAACTCCATAAGATTCAAATTTCATCAAACGAAATGCGAACCCCAAAAATTGCTCAAGGGCAACTCAACTAAGCAATCCCGACTTACAAAAAAAAAAAACATACGTGGAATATTCACCAACTGCAGTAGCATCTGTACAAAACCAGTTTGTACAGATGCCTACAAGTACATCCTATGCTATATATCCTATTATACACAGTATGTACATGTTTAGATCGATTAGGGTCGATTATATGCAAGTAAGTATATATCCATAGGTATGATATATCCTAACACATAAAGCTTCTCTCTCTCATTCTCTTATACTCACTCGTCTTCGACAAAATAAGTACAGAGAAAATAAGATTCTATATACGCTCCTCTACATACCCTGCTATGCTTCTAAAAAAGCGTATATCATTGAAGAATTGAAAAAAAAAAACCTGCTTAAGGTGCGTAAGAGAGCTTCTCTTGACTTGTTGCACCTGCGCTACAGCGCCACACGTACTTATAAGTCGCTTTTGCGATACATACGCGATTATATACGCACGTTTTAGATTTTGTACTATGCTTCTTTTTTTGGTTTAGGTTATGTGCAGGCACGCGTATATACCTTTTTCACGGATGGACTTTACGGATTTTTTTTTTGTTTTTTTTTTGGTAGTGAGGTTAGGAAGTCTTAAGGCAAATGGTGTGATTATGGTTAGGGTGTGCAAAACTTGTTTTGGATGCAGTTTTTGGGCCCCGTCGCGTGTAATTAGTTGAGAGAGCAGTTGCCATCAGAATTTTGTCCACGTATATAGTCGTGTATATATGTATATATTGTCGCGACGAAAAATAAGAAAATGAAATTTTTAAGAGAAGGAGAAGGGCGTCATGCAGGTGGATATGCAAGGTGAATAATTGGGTATATGTGTATGGTATATATGGATGAAGGTGATTATTTTTCTGGGAAGAGGACGAGCTTTTGGTAAAGGTGTGTATTATATCGTGGTTGTCACTAAAAGTATAGAGAGAGAGAGGAAGGAGAAGAGATAGATTGGTTTGTATTTAGGAAAAAGAAGGATCAACTGATGACTCTTTTTTGGGTGATTTTACATGCAGCTGCAAGCGATTTAGATTTAAAAATTTCAAATTAACCGGGAATGATGAATGTGTTGAAGTTTTACTTGAGATAGGGAAAAATTTGAAGAATAAGCGGGTAGTAGAAGATTAGGGAAATGATATGAGAGCCCGCATGAGAGACTTTCACTTGAAAAGTGTTGAAGAAAATCAATATTCACGGTGGATATTCTAGTCTGTACACTACAAATATTACACCTTACGTGAACAGAGTATAATGAAAACTGAACATAACAATTAAAAACTGAAATAACGATTGGTCATTGTATACTGCAATCTGAGTACATATACTAAAAAAGTTCTGAGAAAGTCAAAAAATTCGCGTGCGGCACATAAAAACACAGGAAATCTCGAGCAACGGCAACGATAGAATAATACCAAGTTGAAATAGAAAAAAAAAAAATTTGCGCTAGCGTATCGAGATAAATCCCTGAGCTCAATCCGTTACGCAGAATCATCGTGTCAGTCGCAAACTTGGTATACTCACTTACTATTAGCAAAAAAGAGATACAACGCATTTCGAGAGAGATAGAATAGAAGAATCAAAGAAGAGAAAAAAAAAATGTGCACAAAAAGGATATTGCGGTAGTCGAACAAAGGAGAGCAGTAACAAGGCTAAATCGACGCGTATCGATAGAATTGATACATTAGATACTCTATTATACTGTTAAGGTTATATTGGTGTTTGGCCGAGGGCAATGTCAATTACACCAATGTATACGGTACATCTTAAAATCTAAGCAATTAGTTTCTAACAGAAAGTTCAAGATATACTTGTATGGTATTATATACCTGAGTTGGAGATTGTTAGATGACTAGACGAATTAGTCAATGAAATTGGTGATCGGTAATTTATTTGCGACGTAGTTACGCCTTACTCCTTCAAATGACTTGGTAGATTTGTAATAGGTGTTTGATTGTCATGAGACTGTGTATTAAATTTGAAGGGGTTCTGGATCAAAATGATTCGGTTCAAGGATTCATTGTGGAAGTTGGGGCACTTTGTTCTACATTCTCTATGACGAAACTTCTGTATAAAACGTTTTTTATATACATATTTAGTTTGAGAGTCGTTCGGTGGTGCTTCGAAATTGTGGAATCATAGGTTAGAATTGCCAGTTTCGAGTTGCACTTTCGAATTTCAAATAGCCCAATATCTATTGGGAGTTAACATTTAAAAAATCTTATTAGACTGGTCTCATAAATTTTCAATCACCCTAAAATTAGATACAATCATTCATTTATTTTCTATTTGACTTTTATCGTTCCTATCGCGTTAGCTCAATTCCGAGATATCATACCTGACCTTCATTAAATTATCGAGTTTTTTTAATAAAAAAGTCTCATCTGCTCGACCATTGTATCTTGTTCCTTGAAAATCTTGCCTTTCAATAAATACCTTTGAGAACCATCACTTCAATAATTGAACCTCACACATCGGGAACAACTTGCTGGCCATGGACCCAATCTCAATCGAGCCCTTCCATATTACTCCAAACCAGATTCTCCACCATTATCACCTTCATCACTCCCCCCCCCCTTCTTCTCTCTTCATCCTTACCACAACTTACATCCGGCCAATCCGCAATAACGATAACAATCATCTGTTAACAAACACTTCATCCAAACCTAACCTATACAACATCCCACCTTTATTTCACTCCGCAGAATCCGCGAGAGAACCCGGTTGTCAAAGTCAGACAAAGTTACGCACGCGCATATTACATGGCGAAAGCGCTAGCGTCTGGTGCACTTGGCCCCCATATTGACTTTCAGGATTTGGAATTTCGGTCATGGTCTCTCTGTTTTACTTATATATAGATATACATATCATATATGTTGCGCCATCGTGTCTGGTTGAGAATTCATAAGATACATCACTACATATACGTCCAACAACAACGTCCGACGATTCCACAACTTGAGTTTTAGTATTATACATACATATCGCCTAAGGCGTTACCTTGTTCAATGGCACGATCGTATTGTCTCGAGGTTATGTTGGCATCAGAGTTAACGAAAGGAAGGGGAAGATTTGCGAGGATGACGGGATTTGCGAAGGATATCGACCGGCGGCGCTTAATATAATTCGTGGATAGAGGTGGAATGGCCTCGAGTTCCTGATGTGTGAGCTGGAAGTATATGTGTATAATATATAAGAGGTTGTCTGGATAATTTTGCGGGATTGTGTTGGACAACTGGGACTTGGGAGATGATGAGAGTGAGGTTATGATGCAAGGTCAAAAAAGAAGAGAGAGAGAAAGAGCAAAAGGAAAGGAGGATGGGGTGATGGATGAATGGCGGTTTTTTGGAGGACCGTTGACATTTCGATTTTGGATACGGTTTTATATAATCTATATGCTAATATGCCAGATGAAATGCCTTGCGAAAGTGACACGAGAGTGATCCTTCATCAAAATCAACGGCATCGGGTTTTTACATAGGAGTCTTTTTGATAAGCAAACGTTCTCATCAACGGATGAATTTAAATCGAACCGTTCTGAACTGGAATGTGGACAATTTGAATATTTTGGTGATTATCAAGACTATTCCCGATTTATTCCGAACTCTATCAACATTGACATTCTCTACATTGTGACCTTCACCAACAGGTCCTACAGGAACAATGAAACTTCGTATTCCTAAAAAAAACCGTTGGATCACAGTTGGTAACGATCTCAATATTACACAACGCATGAGCAGCTTTTCTATACCTATACCGACATACTCACGCATGAATCTTCATATCCACAAACCATATTACGCGTTCGCTAAATTGGAACGAGATTCAATCACCTCAGTCAGTCTCACGGGGCAAAAGATAAGAACCTAACCGATTGTATACCGATCTCTCATATATGATTCCTTAACACAATGAACATTAAAAACGATCCGCTGTTACTAATGACTCGACTCGAATCCAATCATAATTAATTACGAGCGCGTGATCCGTGAACTTGTACATCTCTTATATACACAACTACTACTACTACTACTACTACTACTTCTATATATATACATATATATGCATGTCTTCTATGTATCTCGCCGACATCGATGCACCGTTAGAATTCCACGCAGGTTGTGCCTACGCGGCATCGGCGCATATACCTTTATAAGATATAGAGACCTGTTGCTTCGAGACTTACAATAGAAGTTTTCCCATCGGAAAGATAGGCGGAGAGATGACATCACGCTTCTTCTTCTTCTTATTCTTCTTCACGCATCCAACTTTTTTCCTCCTCTTCCATCATTTATTTAAACGCAGAGTTATTCAACCGCGACTGCAGATGAGAAGACCGAAGTGGAGTGGTGGTATATAGAAGAATAACCTGTTTGAAATGGCTATAAGGATGATACCGATCGTCGATATACTTATATATATCGACGACTTTACTCTCGAACTCTCGACCGTTCATTTTCAACCGATCGCCGTTGGTATGTTCCAAAGGAGCAGTATGTATGTGTATATGATAATGTATGTGTGAGTGTGGCTTTTTGCTATTTGGCGAGCTACCAATCACGCACTTTTTCACTTTTTGTTATTCAGGGAGTGGTGTAAGAGAGGTGTTGTTTAAATGATGGATCTTTTCCGTTTTATGATTGAAGTTATAAACATTTTTAGAGGTTATGTGAGTGTATTACAGACTATGATTCATTGAATTGATATTCCTTGAGGGATAAGTTGAATCCACTTATGATAGAAAATGATTTAATTCGTAAGTGTTGGTATTCTATGAGTAAGTCTTTGAGCCTCAAGATGTTTTTCCGTTCATTCAAATTAGGTGAGCGCTTCTATATACTTATAATACGCATAGCTGAGTGTTCACTTTGAGGAGGATGACTGATTGCATACCGCATCTGTTATTTTCGTTCGTTGATCAAATAAAGATGAATGAATGCTACCTCTATGTATGCTCTCTTATATGTTTGACTTAGATGAGTGACATGTTACTCGTGACACAAAACGAAAACTTTGAAACTAGCACCTCAGACATACTAATTTCAAAGCTTGCGAGTCAAAAAAGAATAGTAACGTACTTTTGGTTCCATGTCCAATTCAAATACAACCAAGTGTTTTCAAGTCAAACATCTTTTACTCCATTCCCACGCTCCCTAACACAATCACATATTCCGGATCATAATTAGCATTACAAGATACAATCCTTAGATATAGTTTTTGTTTTTTCAAAAATACTTTGTTTCGAACATCGCGTTCGATTTGGCCGTTACGGTTATAATACGCAACTCATTCTGCAGGTGCATGATTGAGCACAATGTAGATCATTATAACAACTTTGATTTTAGGGACTCAAAATTGTCATGTCATCTTAAAATCCTTTGAGAATTCCTAACCCCCTAACGGATTCTAAAAAATAATGAAACTTTTGCATCAGCTGACCATGCAAAACCACATATTACGATACTAAGCAGTACGAGGGGGTGACCCCTCATTGTCATACGTTATAATAGGGCAACCTTGAGTTCCGCAACGGTACAATAATTACCTATCCTGCTGACCCTAACATTTCTATTATCTCTATGTACGCCCTAACCTATCTATACGTACCATATACCTTTACCCTATGCACTCCAACGCACAAAAATAGGTAACAATTCGAACACTGTGCTACCTTGTTTCCCGGATCGAGTGATACAGATATGTGAGAGCGCAATTTGATGGAAGGGGCACCTGTTGTATACCTGTAAAATACGATCCGCACGCGCTTAGACTTTCGTAATACACACACACAACGTATGGTTGTATCTTTTACACAGATACTATTTTTACACCAATACATTAGATTGTTGTATATATAAAGATAGACGCGTCAACGTCCGTTAATGATGGAACTCCTTCCGCTCTTGGTGTTCAACGCAATTTTCATTTCACCTATATAGCTGTGTTTCATAGTAGTAGTGTATAAAAAAGTATGAGTAAATGTATGCACGGATGTTCGCGATTTTGAATTGAGCGCGGCTGTAGTTACCGAGCTTCGTCACTCGCTTATAAAAACGGATCTGCATGAGAATATCACTGGTGGGCCTTTGTCAAACGTTGCTTATCTCTTTATTCCTCATTCAGATTCAGATTTACTTTTTCTAGCGGATTGTTTAAGCTGAGTAAGCTATTTTTGTGATGATAACCTTATTGATATCCGAGGGTATAATTGCATTGCAATCCGCATGATTTTACATTTTTTTTTGCGATTGTAAGGATTCCCTTAAACGATTTATGGAAAATGAAGATTAGTTACGTTGGAAAACTTGAAAAGCAAAATTCTCTGTACACATTTGATAAGAGTAAGAGTTACCAGAAAGCATTCAATATGATTGTACATACTCAAAGTAGAATTGGATGTATCTGAGTAAACATGAGATAAGTAGCAATTTATTTCCTTCGATTGATGATATAAAACTAATACTATTGGAACCGATTAAACTGTGATTCGAGATTCAATATACATTCAACTCGACATTCAACTTCTGATGATCAATTAATTATATCTTTGTTTTTATAAAAATAAAAAAAACCTATAACCGAATAGAAAGATTGTAGCGATAAACAGTTAACCATTTTATATGCTATAGCAGTGTTCTCACCAGGCATTCAAGTCACCACTCATGAACTGTATAATATTCGACCTGCAGACGCACATAATCGAATATATTATCGATTCCGCATAAGAATTTATAAATGTGCGATTGCCCGTTGGAAGAGAAAATCGACCTTGGCAAATTTGTGTTACCCGTCAGCTGAAATAACGTATATAGGGACCGAGTTTCGCAAGGCTTCCTTTCCCAACTGTAGTGATCAAAGAACAAACTTTCCCCTCATTTAACCGAGCTCTCTCATTCCATAATCATCGTCAATTTTCGTTCACAAAATCCGCTACACACCAATCGGAACTTGCTAACCTAACCTATATTTGAACTCCAAACTCCGTCAATTGGTAACAGGACCCGAATAAACTCAGTTCGATATCGTTTGAATTTATTTTATTCTATATAAAAATAGTCTAACTAGTATTTTTCCTGCATCCACCATTCGAATGTTAAAAATAAAATATACGAGCGCCTGCACAGCGAATATACCCAGAAATAGTATAATAGGTCCCAAACTTTATAGTCTATCCATGCATCGAATCCCACTATCCAACCCCTCTAAAAAGAAAAAAAACCTCCGTCGATTCTAATAAGCCGAAATAGGAGGTATAATAAGGTGGATAGGAAGAGGATACCCATCTATCTATCTATCTATCTATCTCAGGTGGTTTTTTTTTTCTAAACCAGTTTTTGGGACGTTCTCTGCTGCTGCACACCTATACTCATTTTACCGTTGCTCTTACTCAAACATTATATATGTACGTATATTATCTCATATGTGTGAGTGAGTATTATATCCAATGACCACTTGTGAAAACGTCTCAGAATAATAAAAGAAAGAAGCCATGAAAAAAAATCCCCATCTTGCGTCGATTCATCCCGAGAGCGCAGTATTCAGAGATTCTTTTTATGTATTATGAACCTGCGTGTTCCCACAGGAATTTTAAGTATATCTATGTATGTATGTGTGGACTCCTATTGCATAGTAGTGATGCACAGGTGTATAAATGCTGCAGGAGGTAATAATCATTTGTGTGCAGGTTTTCTAGACTCGATGACGAGTCGTATGAATGTATAGTATAGAGGTGCATCCATCCATAATAAAAAAAACTAGCGTGACTCGTTCCGCTTTGGTGAACGTTATAGGTTATATCCCGCATACGTGTATGATATAATGATGCATGGTATGGGTATACATAGTGATTTGAATGCATTGAGTTAGTGGCATATCGAAAAAGGATTGGGGTATGCGAGAGTTTGAAGAATCTTTTTAGGTTATTCATGTGATGCGAGTTTCTATAATGAATAGTGAATTTTGTGAAATGTTTGATAGGGGTAAAGTATTATCCGATGAGACGGATGTGGGTGGGAAGGAAAGGTAAGTTAATTGATTAATTTTGGATGTGAGGGTCGTGCAAGGATTTTGAAGGGAAAGAAAATTCAGGAATGAATGGAGAACCTTGTTCGCTTTCTAGAAAGATTGATTATTATTCTGAAGAGTTTCTTCGAAAGGTTTCGATGGGAACATTTTCTTCCGTAAGGTTACGAAATAGGTGAATCTAGAATAGACAACAATCTTACAAATTTTCTGATACAGGTAATTTTGTGGGAAATGAGCCTCACTGGGAATTTTTCCAAATTTTGCAGTATGATTGATGAATTTTTCAAATTTTTCCGAACGAGTGAATGATCGAATACAAATTTTTTTTCTCGATAGAACCAATACAAAACTGAAGATCAATATTTTCGCTTTCATTCTGAGTTTGAGGCATTTTTGAAAGAAATGTAACAAAATGTTGATTGACTCAAAAATCCTCGGAAGCTATAAATATCTAATGCCTACCCGAATTAATCGAACGCTTATCACATCAGTCGAAAAATCATGCATGTGATATGACGTCACGTCAAGACCATTACCACGTAATATTTCACCGTAATGAACCATGTCCTCTAACATGTCCTGTTGCAAAAAACCCTTGACCTTGAAAACTTCTAGACTCTACATATCCTCATCACATACGTGCATACTACCTGACCTCGGTACCACCCAACAATACATACTTAATTCATTCTTACCAACGAAAAATCTTTCCAAAGTCAATAGCGTGTGAAAGGATTTAAGTAAGGGAAACATCCGTCTACCTCATATAAAATACTCCTCACCCTCACATACATAAATTCACCTGATGCATTCAAGGGCATCATCCAACAAACATACATTTTTACACACACTCACAAACACGCACATACTAAAATTTTCGCACTAAAAAAAGGGGGGGGGGCCCTACATCTACACATACTTCGTATTATATTCGCTAACGAGGGGAGAGACGCCAACCTTGCAATTCTCGCATCAAGAGTAGAAATCCGTCAGACTCGTGCTTTACGCGTGGCGACGACGACGATGGCACCTGCCTGCCTCTATATACTTGCCAAAACGTGTGTGGCAAAAAACAGGCAAAAGTCACACAGGTGCCAACACCTGCGTCATGCATTAACTTCCTCTATTTCGTAACCTATACAACATACAATGGGTCCTAGATACCACAATATAGTCCTAATACTAAAAATCGTCTGTTATAGTAGTATAGTATAGGGCCCCCCTTTTACAAAATAATCATGCCCCAAATATAGCGGTTCGCAAATGGCCTTGGCCTGCAATCTCTATTCCCCGCTAGATTTCTGATGGTGGGCCCCCATTTGTCTTTTTTCTTCTTTTTTTTTCCTCTTTCTCCCTTTATAGTTGTTTTTTTTTCTCACCTACATCTACCCTCTTTCTATTTTTCGTCCTTTTCTTCCTATTATTCTTGTTCCTTCCACGTGTACTATTTTTGTACATCTATATCTATAGTATATTAAGATTTGTGGTTTAAAGTGTAGGTTATTAGTAAAAGTTTGGTGAGGAAGTGACATTATAACGATTTTGAGATTTTAATATTCACATTGTGGTATTTCCTGTAAATGCCAAACGCATCCATTTGTAGTACAAAGAGTTGTGTCTTTTTTTTTCACTTCTCTTTTTCTAAAAGCTGGTGAGCCAATGAGATAAAAACGATTCAATTTTCTCAGTTGATGTATAAATCTGAACGAGATACGATTCACGGAAACGAATTTTGGGATCATGCCTCGAGGGCTATCCTGTTTTTCACCCTATTATAATACACGTAATACTTGATCAATATTCAAAGCTCGTATGGTCATCGCATCTCATGACGTGAGATTTTTAAAATTTAAACTCAAAAAAAGGTATCTTATACTCCAAGGAAAGGTTCTAAGATTCGAAGATTTCGGTAGAAATTGCTTATCCGTGATTAAAAAAGAACGTCGGATGCTAGAAAGAAAATAACAGTTACGTGTGTCGTGCATGAATTTCAAAAGAGGGAAGATATTTCGTATTCACAGACAATCGATTGATGCCGATGCATATACCGATAAAATATACCAAGCTCCAAAAAAAGAAGTCCAAAGAAAAATTCGATTGGGAAATTACAATAAGCAAACAATTCTAGGATCGTCGATAATATACATGAGCTTTTAGCGATTGTGTCAAATTCGTCCGTCGGAGATGTATCGCACAATTTGAAAATCAAACATTATGCGGTTGAGATGTATACAGAACGGCAATTTACAATTGTATACACGCGATTGCGAGAGCATTAGATAATGTGACATAACAGCTACTATAGAGTAGTAATAGTATGATATCAAAAGGTTATGCGCTAATGTAGAATTGAGAAGACGTCCTCTTGGTGAACTTTTCCCGCTTCTGACGTGTGATTTAGATATTGTAATGTGACCGATCTCAACCGATTTCTCTTATAAAATCACTAGAAGAAATTCCACGCGGATGAGGTACTGTCGTTTAGCTTCACTGTGATGTGTAATTGGAAGCTACGATTTTCACTCGAGAAATCTAGTAGATGCATAGATGGCGTGGCATATACCGGAATTTCCGAGAAAACAACTTGTTGCGTTCGGATACGATATATTACCGGAATCGATCGCTTTAGAAAGGGGATCATTGATTGAGAATATATATATATATATTTGGTTTTTGGACCACAGATTTGCCTGGAGTTCCTCGATTGTATTCCGATTTGTACAATGAGATTTGCAGTATGACAGATTAAATTTTTCGAGTCAAGATTTTCAATAATCAGGAGTATAAAAATGTTCTGAAATTGAAACGATGTACTAAATGGTGATACCATTACCGGCTGTCAATTCTAGGAAAATGTGAAACTGGGCATCACTTACTAAGATTTCTGTAAATTAAATGGAAATTACATATAATCGTTCCCCTTTCAAAAGTGTGATTTTTCGATTATTTTTTTACCTAGTCGACAAGTTGTAGTCATTATTTAAAAAAAAAAATAGAAAAATTCCAACTTAACATGGATTCAGAAAAAAATCACTCATCATTGGCACTTCAGACCCGGTATCGTATCAGAACATCCAGTCAAATAATCAGTGTTCCAAAAACAAGAAATTTCCCTCGTGAAAATCACCAAAATCCCAAGTCTGAACCTCAACACCTCTGGTCCCCAAAGCGTTCTCCAATCTAACCCACGGGACCACCCACAGATAAGGGCTTTTCCACATAAAAATCCACTGGTACTCACACTGATGCTTATTGACGATAAGACTCAGCGGTTCCTGATTGCCCAAAGGACTGTGTTTTCCATGTACCAATGGAGAAGGCTGATGTGGTCCAGGACTCAACTTTCCAAGATGTCCTTGCGCTTCCAACTGTTGTAATCTCAACTGCTGCTGATGCAGCCGATTTTTAATCAAAAATATCTTCGGCATTTTGTTTCCTTATTTTCTCACTCAACACCTTAAAAAACTTTGTGAATTTTTCACAAAAATCCTCACCCGATTTAAAAAAAAAAAATCGGTATCGACACTATAATCAGTCCCCCGGTAGCGACATTATCAGCTAAACCGGGCACCCCGCACTAAGTTTTCTCTTCACTATCAATTCCACCATAGGAAATTTTTTTTTTCACACTAGTCCTGTCCCCAAATTTGTTACACACTTTTATTATTATTATTATTATCAGTTGACGTGTCACTAAAATACAAAAAAAAAAAGTACAGTAAACTCGAGCAACGTTGGATCGTTATTATATGTCACGCAAGCTCGGGCTACGTTGCTCGACTGGCGCTTCGTCAGGGATCGGCCGGTTTGCTCTCCGCTGGCTCGACGATCGTTCAAGCGGTCCCCACCAGTTCTTTCATGAGGCCGGACGCCGCCTTGGCCTTCTATACCACGTATATAACATCAGCTATACGGGCCCTTCCTCTCCCTCTCTTCTATAAACCTCACTCTTCTTCTTCTTCTTCTTCTACAACACTACACCGGTTTTCTGGCGAACGCGAACCAACGGAGTAAGAGAGGAATGAGAGAGAGGGTCCCGCTTTGGGCCGCCGGTATATTATGGGCCTTATGTATATATATATGTATAAGGTATGCAGCGCTCCGCAACGTTGGTTCGCGCATGCGCTGTAGATGGGTAACGGGTATATGTGATGCGAGCGCAATGATGCACCTCTTTCCGTACGTGGCGCGAGAAGAGCTTGCGTGAGCTCGAGGAATACATGCTCGACTCTTATAAGAGCATTGAATGTGCAATTTTCCATGAGCCTTTGGTCGAGCCTTTGGTGATGATGCGGTGCATTATGGCTCCGGAGATGTACTTCTCCGGGAATACGCGAGAGTCTATCTCATCTCTCTTCTATACCCTATAATAGTATTATATGTAGTTATATACGTGCATGGTAGTGGTCGAGTGGTGGTACCTAGATAGCACCGCTTCCATTTCCGTTCACTGATGTTCAATGCGAGGTGCAACGTGCCTATCGTATATATACCCCTATTCGTGCGCACATACGAGTTTTCTGATTGCAGGTACGGATAGGGGAACGTGGGTATGCACGAGTAACTATGTACTCTCGCATGCAATGCTTTGCTTCATCATACACCAGCATAAAAAATACTAGAGTGTACTTGTACTTCTCCAGATAAAGTTGATCAAATCCATGCGAAAAAAACCTTTTTTGTCTTCTCATAGTCAACCAAAGATGACGATACCAGACTTTCTGCCCTTGTTCATTCGCTCGAAAGATGGGGATGAAAATTCGGGACTGAACAACCATATCCAGCACTCGATGTGAAAGAAGAGCGTTCGTAGATGTGAGAATATTTCGTTTCAGTTTGATTCGCCGAACTCGATTCCAACTTCTAAAGTCGTCTAAAGTTTGATACATCGAAAATCAAAGTACTATGATCGACTATCGGGTTATCGAATTTTGAGTTATCGAAGTTTGAGTTATCTAAGGTCGAGTTATCGAAGGTCGAGTCATTGAAGTTCGAGTTATTTAAGGTCGAGTTATCGAAGTTCGAGTCATTGAAGTTCGAGTTATCTAAGGTCGAGTTATCGAAGTTCGAGTTATCGAAGTTCAAGTTATCGAAGTTCGAGTTATATAAGTTCGAGTTATCGAAGGTCGAGTTATCGAAGGTCGAGTTATCGAAGGTCGAGTTATCGAAGGTTGAGTTGTCGAAGGTCGAAATATCGAGATCCGAAGATCAATCACTGGCTTTAGTCGGGTATAGGGCTGTCATTGACTAAGGGAGCAGCCACTAAATTACAGATGAAGTGGCTCTATTCGGAATATCCACAAAGATATCGATGCTCTGCAATCGACGGTTTGTCTACTTTGGATTAATTAAGAATGGCGTTTTTCGACATTCGATCCATAAATATTTGATTTGATTCGGAAAATGTGAGCTCGCGTACAGAGTAGATGTTGAGATATCTGATGATAAAATTACCATGGATGCATAATATTAAAATCACAATTGAATCGGAATCACGTGTCCCATGGTACCAGCATTGAATGTAACTAAGCAAGGAGTTGCAATGTGTGGGTTTGGTGAAAAGCGCACGTCCAAGATGGGCGATTCTCGCGCAGGTAATACGAGATAATAGTGATTTGCGGCAGTGTGATGGCGGTGCGGTCGTCCGTTATTATATGTCACGCAAGCTCGGGCTACGTTGCTCGACTGGCGCTTCGTCAGGGATCGGCCGGTTTGCTCTCCGCTGGCTCGACGATCGTTCAAGCGGTCCCCACCAGTTCTTTCATGAGGCCGGACGCCGCCTTGGCCTTCTATACCACGTATATAACATCAGCTATACGGGCCCTTCCTCTCCCTCTCTTCTATAAACCTCACTCTTCTTCTTCTTCTTCTTCTACAACACTACACCGGTTTTCTGGCGAACGCGAACCAACGGAGTAAGAGAGGAATGAGAGAGAGGGTCCCGCTTTGGGCCGCCGGTATATTATGGGCCTTATGTATATATATATGTATAAGGTATGCAGCGCTCCGCAACGTTGGTTCGCGCATGCGCTGTAGATGGGTAACGGGTATATGTGATGCGAGCGCAATGATGCACCTCTTTCCGTACGTGGCGCGAGAAGAGCTTGCGTGAGCTCGAGGAATACATGCTCGACTCTTATAAGAGCATTGAATGTGCAATTTTCCATGAGCCTTTGGTCGAGCCTTTGGTGCACGGAAAGAACGATGGTATGGCTGTGACCACGGCGCTAGTGCTGGTACAGCGCCAGCGAGTGGGAGAGCTGCAGCGCGAGTTTGGGACTACCTGCGGCCCGATTTGGTATGAGGCTTCTACCATTCTCCGGGTGTGCACGCAGCCTCAAAATTGGCGTTGCAGCAGTCCCAAATTTGTGCTAGCTAACGCTCGGGAAATTTCGTTGTGAAGGGAGAGTTAGGCCTGAGAGTCGGGGTCGGGCCGCCGGTAATATCGACATTGCTCTGCAGAGCAGAGTCTGAAGTGCCGTGCGTGATGATGGGGCCTGTCGTACCGACGTCGGAGATATATTTACCTCTTGACTCTACTGAATGTGATGATGAGAAGCATCATGCACAACGAAAAATACCAGCGTCATTTAGCAGCGTATCTGTAACCAAAACATTATATGGGTATAATCGCGATAACTTACACATTTTGTGTCCAAGAATTCAGAAATTGAATATTGAGTCCGCGCGTATCTGAGTCGACTTTTTTCATTTTTTTTGCATATTCAGCCATGACATTCGCCCGAGTGATGCAATTGCACGGGAAGGGGGGGGGGTGAATTATTCCCTGACTCATTATTTATGCCCTCGGAAAATCGAAGCACGAAGACGGATTGCTATTTAGGATATGAGTCATTTCGGAGCATTTCGGTCAGAGCCGTCACCAGGGGGACCTGGAACAAATCCCAAAAAATTTATTCCCATTAGTACTATGTTTAAATGGTGCAAATAAATTTGTTCTTGCTCTTTTTCAACTCCCCAATGAGTCCTAGGGCCCACAAAAGGTCTATTTTGAGCCCCTTTTCAGCCTATTCTCAGAAAATCATAGCTCCGACTAAACTCAATCTTTTTAGACGTACTTGGGCGCATTTTCTTCGTGAAAACTAGTTCTTTTGAGAAAGAAATTGTGCACCATCGATTATTGAGTCTAGCGACATGTAGGAGCTATTTGCTGTGAGCAGATCTTAGCAATTTTTGGGTCTTCTTCCAAGTGATCTAGCTTCTACTAGACATGCGATAATCAACTTTTACCGTCATCATTCTAAAGGTCTTGAAAAAGCCTAAAATTTAACCATCGGTAAGAGTCGATTATCGTACTTTTTATAGGAGCTATAGCCGATATACAAGTTGAACAGTTTTGTAAAAATGCCAAACTTTAAGCTGAATTTGCAGAGATCGTTTTTTTATTTTCGACCTTGAAATTATGTAAATATGCTTTTCAACACAAGAACTAGCAATATCAACAAGAGTCTTGGTGGAAAAATCATCTCCTGATTTTTGGCATACGTCCAGAAATACAGTCTTTTTAATTTTTTGCTCAAAACGCCAACATAAACATGGCTCGCATATGCTTCCATCTGAGTTATTGTGCACCAATGTGGGTGGATTTACTCCCCAAAGTACTCCCAAATATGTGTAAGAACTTCCAGAGGCAAGCCTCAAGCCAGAAGCGACCTGAGGTTTAAACCATCAGGTCCAAATTGGTCATTATTTCGTCTATTTTGGAGCAGGCGAGCGAGGGCTCGATTCCCCGTGTTTCTGTTCACAAACGAGACGAGTGGCTAGAATGGAGATTCAAGCATGTTTTTCCGACTCAAAATGACCATCTAAACACGATCCCGGGGTCAATTGAGCCCTAAATTACCGTCATTTTGCAGAAGAGGAGCAAAACTTGTTAATACGGAGTTTAACGCCGTTTAAGGATTGAATGATATTCTAGGCACAAAGTGACCCCAGAATCGTGTTTAGATGGTCATTCTGAGTTGGAAAAACATGTTTGTATCCATATTCTAGCCACTTGTCTCGTTTGTGGGCAGGAACACGGGGAATCGAGCCCTCGCTCGCCTGCCCCAGAATAGACGAAGTAATGGCCAATTTGGACCTGATGGTTTAAACTTCTAGTTCGCTTCTGGCTTGAGGCTCGCCTCCGGAAGTTCTTACACATATTTGGAGGTACTTTGGGGAGTAAATCCACCAGATTGGTGTACAATAACTCAGATGGAAGCATATGCGAGCCATGGCTATGTTGGCATTTTTAGCAAAAGGTCAAAAAACTGTATTTTTGAACGAATGCCAAACATCAGAGTATGATTTTTCCACCGAGATTCTTGTTGATATTGCTAGTTCTAGTGTTGACGAACATATTTGCATAGTTTTAAGATCGAAAATGAAAAAACGATCCCTGCAAATTCAGCTCAAAGTTTGGCTTTTTTAAAAAAACTGCTCAACTTGTATCGACTATAGCTCCTATAAAAAGTACGATAATCGACTCTTACCGGTGATTAAATTGTAGACTTTCTCAAAACCTTTAGAATGACTACCGGTGAAAGTTGATTATCACATGTCTAGTAGGAGTTAGATCACTTGGAAGAAGACCAAAGAATCGCTGGAATCTGCTCACAGCAAATGGCTCCTGCAAATCGCTAGACTCAATAATCTATGGTGGACAGTTTTTTTCTCAAAAAACTAGACCTCACGAAAAAATGCGCCCAAGTACGTCCAAAAAGATTGAATTTAGTCGGAGCTATGATTTCCTGAGAATAGGCTAAAAAGAGGCCTGAAATGGACCTTTTGTGGTCCCTAGGACTGATTGGGGAAATGAAAAAAAGCAGAAACAATTTATTTGTACTATTTGAACATGTTACTAATGGGAAAAAAATTTTTGGGATTTTTCCAGACCCCCCCGCCTCCCCTGGCAACAGCTATGGCCGAAATGCTCCGAAAATCTATTTTATCGAGGGAGTAGAAGGACTCTCTCTATCAATCCGTAAATACATTGGGGAAGTGGAAAAGAAACTGGAAGAGTGAAAAGAATTATGAAAAATGAGACATTATCACTATAATTTTGGATCATTTTGTTTTCTCCACTTTTACAATCTCTCGTAATTTATCGTAGTGAGATTTTTCACTTGGATTCTGAGTGAAGCGATGTTGCTTTGGGATGCAACTGAGTATCTAAGAAGACTCCCCGTTTCATTCGGATAAGAGAGTGAGCTCCGATAAATTTCCAAGTTAAGTTTTGCAGCTATTCGTTACTGATGAATCGAAGCGTATAGCAAATTTTTGTGAGGAAGCCGAGTGAAGGAATGTCAAAGTCCTCTTCCATAATTTTCCTTAGGTAAAAACAATGGCATCATTACTTCTTGAGAAGAAAAATCTCTCCAACATTCTGATTTTTTTAATATTGGTTTCGTGTACCCTCCAAATGTAATCCAACCCGCATGCACGAGTAATTCGGATGCTCTCTACCCTGCGCATTCCCATCATCAGCCCCAATCCGGCCTCGTGCTTCATCATGGATGCTATATCCAGGCTGATTTTGAGCCATCGTACAGAGGTATAGTCTGGACACTACCTCTATGTAAGCTATGCCATGTCATGCTGCATTGCTGCATGTTGCATTTCATGCGCGCAGCTCACTCTAATAGCTCATTCGTTCTCCAGTCGTTGACCTGATCAGTTTTAGAGTATTTCGGAGCCGTACAAGGCACCAGAGACGCGTGCCCGAGTGCGTGCCGCTCGTTAGTTATGGTGAGCAAGTGACATTGGAGTGGAGTACTGTGCAAGCTGAAATCATTCCCATCAATCCAATATTGTGAGCTTCGATCTCATAATCGGTGCTTCGCGGTGCGCTATATATCTGAGCCTTGCAACAGTTGTGCGCCGGTTTTGCTTGCCTCCGTGCTCGATGGTGAGTTTGGAGCATCGCTGATTTTGGAGCAGTCGGCGCGTCTCACAAGTCCTGCGTGGATCCTGATTGAAGGTGAGTACCGACAAATTTCGATGTTATCATACCAATGTGCATTTCTATATGTACTTTATAAAAGTGCTTACTCCCCGGTTTGCATTCCTCTTTGGCGTCCCCTTTGACCAATAGGTATGAATAGGTTTACAAGTTGAGAAATTAGTCCACGCCGTAGACAAGAGCCCATATGAGTGATTCCGTGAAGCGGTTCACGAATTGCAGACATGTCCCGGATTGTTTTTCTACCATTTTTAATCGATCTTGTGGTCCAAAAAACGAAGTTTTCCTATCCTATGCGTTCCAATAGACAATTTTTTGCACGGAGTTTATGAGCTTGTAGCTCATTTCTGAGCGTTTGGTCTTTGAACTGAGCCGCAGGCGGAGGTCGAAATAATTGCTCGGAATCAGAGAACCTCATGAACGAGGCGCGAATACTAAACTAATACAATTTTGTTGGATCCAAACTTCGAAAAATTGCATAAAAAATTTTTGGGATCTTTGAAGAATATTTTTTCAGTTTTTTTGTACCTGCACGTGGGTCCGTGTAGGGGGAAGTTACTTTTTAATATACACTATGCGTAAAAGTGTACTTTGCGCACCATTTGCTGATTTTTGCTCACAGTTTGTCAAAAAGTATGCTATCCGTGATAAAATTATTGACACCTGATTTGAAGGAGCATCAGGACTGGAGATTATGACTTTTTGAGAGAAATTTGAGCGGGAAATAATCTAACTGCGATCCAATTTGTGTTTGAAAGTGCGATCTTCTCTCTCTTTTTTCCCAACCTTCCCCCCCCCCCTTCTGCATGCTCAGTATTGGCAGAAAATGATGTAATTGGTCGAGAAAAAATTGCAGTGCTACCCATGCAACGTGTCACTGACAGATTTGCACAGGAAATTTTTGCGGATTTGTTTTGAGCAATGAGTGATTTATGGTTGAAAAGAGTCGATAACTCAAGAACTAAAATCGGTACCAAGTTCTGGCAAACATCAAAAGATCACAAAAAAATCAATAATCAAGAATCCCCGAATGATTTTTGACGATGATCGCTTCGCCGCAAATTGAATATTTCAACATTTGACAATCTGAGACCGTAGGTCTCCATCTTCAAACGCCAAAACGCAGTAAGACGTTAACCGATCTCCGGTCAATAACACCTTTGACTCCATTGCACCTCATATACATATGACAATGACTGCAGTTTGCGAGGGTCCTCGTTTACGATCGGGTTTATACGTTTCGGCACAAGTGCCTCATTACTTGCAATACGCAGCGTCATCCGCCATTTGTATGGAAGGGACAATCAGGGTCAGCTATTATACGTGATGCACCTCAAAACTGAAGGATGAGGAAATAGAGCCGGATCATCCCAATTGTAAATGAGGTCCCGCGCAAGTCTCAGATTTGGAGATATATCAATTACTGAACGTGACGACTTGAATCCTCAACGCCGCATATACAAATTATCTAGCCGTCTCTTTTCTATAATCTACAGCTGTCGCGTCCCGATTTTCGAAACAAAATCCTGAATGGGCCCTGGAGGCCCATTCATTGGGGCACATTTTCGGTCGGGATTGGACGAACTGAATGGATCGGAAGGATCATAAAGTTTGTTTGCGTTCAGACTGAAACTTAATACGTCCCATCGTGAATGGGCGAGCGCGCGGGCCCGAGCGTTTATGGCCTCTTTCTAATTACCTACTTCCAAATTGCAACATTGTTTAAAAACGCACAAATATGTTTGCAAATATCTAATCTGTTCTTGTGCCTTCAACACGATCCCATAGAAACTTGAATCGTGAAAATCGGTTTAGGTAAAGTGATTTTGTGGCTATCAAAATTAATTATCATGAGCACACATTTTTGCCTTGGACAATCACTGAATATCTACCGATTTTCACGCTTCAAGTTTCTATGAGATGGTCTTGAAGACACAAGAATGGATTAAATATTTGCTAACATTTTTGTGCAGTTTTGAGCCATTCTGCAATTTGGAAGTAGGTAATTAGAGACGGGCGATAAACCTTGGGCCCTGAGCGCTCGTTTGTTTACGACTCGACGTGGATTTTCAGCTCTAACGCTAACTGACATAGTTTCGCGCTGCATGGAAGCAATGAGGTTTTATCTCGGTGGCGAGGGATCATGATCAGCGGAATGGGTGACTGCATCGTCACCAGTCTGCTGTGAATCTGATCGGTGTAAGGAACGATGACCAAACTAATTCGCGAGGGGCATTTCCGAGCGGTAAACCACTTCTGTCAGAATACTACCGAAATGAATTTTTAAACAATTCATTCATTTTTACTCGGGAGAGATGGAGCGCGATATTGCATAATCGATATAGTATATTATGATACAAGGGCGCAAATGATGGTTTTCGCACTTCGAGTGACTGTTTTAGGCCCGAGCCGCAGGCGAGGGTCTAAATAGTCACGAGAAAGCGAAAACCATTGCGCCCGAAGGTCATACTATGGTTTTTGATCTTCTGTGAGCAAATGAAAAGTGAAAAACAGTGTGCAAATGACTCATTTGCGCACAGACGATCAAAAATATATTTTGTTGACACCGAAGGAGAACTAGATTTTGGAAATTCTTCTCATAGGTGTTGTTAACTATAAATTTGGGAGAATATTCCGTACGAATCTGTTAGGGGACATATATGGGTATTATCTCAATCTTTGCTGACCAATTACATACTTTTACTACCGATGCTGAGTATGCAAAGTTTGGTCCGAAAAAAAAGAGAAAACTGCGCTCTCTGGTGTACTTGCTCCGAATCTACGTCATGTATTGGTGTTTTGGTGATTTGATAGAAACTACAACCTTTGACACTAGTCTCGAAAGCTTCTTATCAGTGAACTTTTCAGATTCTACGTTCAGCTGATGCGATGTAGAAATGCTCAATCTTCCGAATGGTGCAAGAATTTTTTATCTGCGCTTCGCGGTTCCCGAGCTAATAGCATGCTATTAGCTCGGGAACCGCTATTAAAATTTTAATTCGTTTGCATCCATAACCCACGATCTAAAGAAGTTAGGAGCGGGGCATTCCAGATTTAACAAAAAATCGGAAGTTGAACGTATTTTGACCAAACTGAGCAGCCACAGATTCGTGAATAACTCAAGGAACTAACGAATATGAGCACTGTTGACAGAGGTTAGTCTCTAACTTATTCCGTGTGAGGAATGCGAATTCTCAGGATAAGAGACTCTAATCCTCATCGTATAAGACTTCTAAGCGAGAAATGACAGATTTATTCAAATCGCACGCACCCACAATGAAAAAACTTATTTCTAATTTTGAGGGATTTTTCTTGCTGTGTAAATCTTGGCGGAATCATTTTCCGCCTATGGTCGTCCACTAGAAGCTCAATAATGAATAAGAGTAATAATTTAATTCAGCGGAAGCTTTCTTTCAGAACTCTTAATAGTACATCTTGATGTGAGGATCGGGATTAAAGGCGTAGGACCCGAAAACGAAGGTCGGAACTGATCTCTTTTTAAAAGAACACGACTTTCCACATCGCAATACGAATTCCTGAGATTCTAAAAACTGGGTTTTCGGAGGATTGAATTTTTTCTGTTTACCGCATTTTCGCGTATAGGGAAAGGGACGTCCGTAACATCAAGATACTAGTGTTCATATGTACTTTAGAATACTTTTTTAAGAACTTCTGGATGTCACTAACCACGTCTCCATATCTTGCGTGCAATTGGAACCACACGGATTTTACTGGAAAAAGATAAAAAGATATTCTCTCAAACTCCGCCAGAAAAATATTTCATAAAAAATATTTTAATTTCGATACACTGTGCATAGACGTGTACTTTGCGCACTGTTTGACGACTTTTACTCACATTACATGTATCAAACATCATGGTTCAATACACGTCGGTAAATTGTATTATTCGCATCCTCATGATGATTCCAAACCTCGCCCACGGCACGGGCTGAAAACCCATTTCTCGGGTGCGAAAAAAGTAGTTTCGTCCTTGTATCATTAATGTATTTTGTGGGGGCCATAGAGCGTGAGAAATTCTTGTTTTGACTATAGGATCGATTGAAAACAGTGAAAATAATAATCCAGGACACGTCTGCAATTCGCATAATTATTCATGACAGGTCCGACTCATAACGCAACAGGTCTTGCGTATATTCTATCAAATCGCCTGTGTAATCCAGCGTTATTTTTTTTTTGTACTTAAAGAAATTTCTTCACACCTGTTCAATTTTTCGGAACTCGCTCATGCTCGGAAATATTTCAATTCCAAGTTTTGATTAAAACGCGATCGCACAATTCTATCAAGCATGCTTGAATTTGTTCCTTTTTCTCTGATCTTACGATTCACCTTTTTGAACTAGTCTTTTTATAGGAGAATACCACGATGGGGGATGGATTTATTGACCACAGAAATCTGGGGCAAAACTGGGTGTACCAGCTCCTCAGAAGCTCTTTACATGGGAATGCTTTTTTAAAAGCTTACGAAACTGACAAAAGGTGGGAGAGGGAAAGGATACTATCAGAAATTCAACCCAACGCTCAGAAGAGTAATCCAAAGAAGCGCCCGCTAGAATCCCGAACAACTTTCAATAAATCCAATCTGTGCGATTTTATCATATGGCACGAAATCAATCGTCAACGGAATTTCAAGTGAGCTTTTCGAAATATTGATGACTAATTGAGTTCTATGAAATTGATTGACATCGTTTTCATCTCAAAGTATAGGGAAAGAGAGACTCGAAGACATAGCGCAATGTTTGCACCAGATTTTTCGAGATATTGATAAAAAGACATGGTTCAGCTGTTTTTGCAAAGATCTACTAGGTGATAATTGTACAGCTACAGGATATTTGTATATGAGTTATAAGAATATCAGAAATTTCAATATAACCATTGGCCAGCTAATTATCACCAGGAAGAGGCAAAATCTCGAGGAAGGCGATGGTAGGTTGAGAACTATGTTTGAATATCAAGGAACGTTTTATATTTGTGATTTTTGTTAGTTAGCATGACCCCACAGCTACGTGGGCGTGAGGTCCAGAAGCTGCTCGCATATGAGGATGGACTAAAGTATTTTTACGAACACTGTGAATTTTCACGTCGATGCATATATGAGGGTCTTATTCCAAAAGCTTTTCCCACCAACAACGTACTTACAAAGTACAATGTGATGGGTAGTAATTCTTCATACTCCAGCTCCTATGTACATACCCCACTCAAGTGTTCAGTTACGCTTTGGGCTATTATTCGAGTTTCCAACGACAGTCACTCAGCCGCATATTAGGGTCGACCGAAAAAGGGCTTTTTTGAGAATCGACACGCCCTATCGTGGAAATGTTGTGTTTATATGTATAGATGTGAGAAAAATTTTGGTGGACGCTAAGAAATGAAATTTTAGGTCACAGCAAGAGCCATCAATCTTTCATCGAAATTAACACAGGTTTAAACGGGAAAGTGCCCAATTCGACGCTTTTTCCTCGTTAACTTTGCATGTACCTCTGGCGCATCTGAGCGTTCTCCAACGTATTTTAGCTCATTTTTAAGCTTGTTTCAAATCCTAGGAAATGAATTGAAGTACACCCAATTTCAACTGACCAGAGCCATTCTGTCTTAAATTTTCCAAAAATGATCATTATTAGACATTTCAAAAATGAGTGACTTCCCCCCTCTAACTTTGCTTGTATTTCTGACGCATCGAGTCATTCTCCAACGAGTTTCAACCCATTTTATGCTTGTCTCGAGACCTACGAAATGAGCTCAAGTATGTCCAGTTTCGACTAACCCGAGCCCATCTATCTCAATTTTCCTGAGAAGTGATCATTTTTGAAAGCTCCAAAAATAAGCGACATCACATCTCTATATACAAACACAACATTTGCATGCTAGGGCGTATCGATTCTCGAAAGAGCCCTTTTTTGGCCCACCCTACTGCATATACATGGTGAACACCAACGAAGAAAAACATGCCCCTATTACAAAATACACCTTGAGAACAATAAAAAAATCATATGGACCTCGCTCGTCATGAAATTTTGCGATTGTGGCACTCGGGTACCTATACCATTCTCTAATAATTCGATAATCTATACCATTCTCTTCTTTAGCAGTGGCGACTTGATCTTTTCCGAATATGGCGTACGAGTAATTCCACGCGAAACAGACCGACGAAAAAGGGTCATGTCTCGGGTCTTTTCCTAAGTATTTTCAATCGATTGTATGGTCCAAAACATGCACTTTAACCTTACTATGAGGTCTAGGAAAAAATTTTTGGACCCATGGCGAGAATTTTTGAAAATCATGTAAAATTCTTTTTTTTCAGAATTCCAGCAAATTTTTCTCACTAAAATGCGAATAAATCGAGTTAGCTTGCAGATAGAGACACGCGGTTTACGGCATTCAAAAGGTCTTCAAAAAATCTATCGAAATGTATTCCTAGAACTTGATTTTGAGGTTACGTACACTATTGTCGAGTGAAAAATTGAAAAACACAAAAACATTGATTTCTCGAAAAGCCATTTCAGTTCTACATTTTAGTAGAACTCGGTTATAACGAGCTCGGTCACAACGAGAACTCGGTTATAACGAGCACATTTTGAAAATTTGGTTGGTTTGTGTACTAAGTCAATGGAATCAGCCTCGGTTATAACGATCCCGGTTATAACGAGCCGAATTTCGCCCAAATTTGGATTTGGACCTCTGCTATAGCGAGCAGATAAGATTTCAACACTACGCGATGGTGAATTTGAGAGCTTGGCAATATCTGTAAACAGGTATCATCATATTGAAACCAGTAAAATCGACACAAGCAACATGAATGAAAACTAATGAATGGAAAGTTTTCGCGCTAAAAGGACAAAGTAATGCGGAGTTTTGTAAGATCTGCGGTGTGAGCAGTTCAAAGATTTCAACAATCTTGGAGATTATAACAACTTCCATCTCACTGATAAAAATATTGATGATGAGTTTTCTCACCACTACTTAGTTGAAAAACAATGTTAAATATGTAATCTACGAGCCAAGAAACAAGCAATAAATCTCTGAATTCATGAAGGATACAATCTCGTGGGTCGTGGTTATGATAATATGAGATGAGGTGCTCAATACTGCAATTCCTAAATCGGCAGTGCATCTTTCATTCATCTTTTCGACTGTGAATCTATATCTGAGTAGTTCCACGCAAAACAGACCTACGAAAAAGGGTGCCGAAAACCGCATCTCTGTATCTCAGAACGAATTCGAGGAAAATTCATTTTATTGAAAAAAATACCCTAACTTTTTTGTTGAAAATAATTCAAAAGAACAAAGTTATGTACGTTGAAGGTACCTGGAAAATTTTTTTGAGGCCCCATAGGTAGTAAAAGGTTTATATTTTGTACCAAACAATCGAATGAAAAAGTCAAGAAAAAAATTTAAGACATGACCCTTTTTCATAGGTCTGTTTCGCGTGGAACTACTCGTACTTGAATAGTGCATCTCCGTGATGAGCGCGTGAGCCTTTTCCGTTCATTGGGACAATTTATTCGTCGAGTGAAGCGTGACAGGCATGAGCTATAGTGCTGAGAGTTGAGCTTGCAAGCGGAGTGTGGATCAACTTTATCATAACGAGAACCTTCAAATCGCATTTCGTCGCGGCATTCCTGGATTCGAGTGATAGAAATGATAAGAAAAGAGGCGTGTGCTTGGGAGTAAGCTCTTCGTAAGAATACTTTGGTTCACCAATCATCTGCCTGCTACCCAACAACATATGAGTTAGGAGTTGTGAGAGTCGTTTTTCACTCTCCACTGTGCTACTTTTCATTTTTCGTGAATGTTAAAGCAACTCTTCATAATGAGGGAGAACCGAGATGTATAGCAAGATTTTATTCTAGCTCCTCGTCCGATCTCTGATGCGTTCCAGAGGGTGAAAGAAGCTACTGTATTGGATGTCAAATTATATCAAGACTGGTTGGTGTGCTGGGAAGAGAGAAGAGCTTTTTTTAATGCGACTGGGATTGAAGATGTCTTCATAGAAATTCCTATCCTAAAAACGGCTACTGGATTAGATTTGGTGAGTCACTGTGAGAGGGAATCTCTATGCTAAACTTACAAAGAGGGGTTGAGTGAAGTCAAACTCGCTTAGTCGCAATTCCATGTTTCTTTCCATTCCGCGATCTTTAAAATGCTTGAGTACCTGTAAAACCAAATTTTATACGACTCGTGCGTCTCGTGCCAAAAACTTTGTTCTTCACGAAAACCTCGTTGGCGAAGCCGACGTCCAACAGAGTTTTCGCGAAGAACAAAGATTTTTGGTACTCGACGCATAATATACTAATGATTCACCATTGTCTATTTTCATTCTGAGCAGAATTTTGACACAAGTTTTTCATCGTCATCTTTACAGCCCATGCGAGACTTTGCAGAAGTTTATCCAACGCATGCAGCAAATTTAATGAAAAACTGGTCCGATCTGTCGAGATTTGTCATCTCGCATGCTCAAAGCCTAAGTTCCAATTCCAAATTGCAAGGATTATTGGTTGCTGCATCAGAAATCGAAGGCCCGCCAGGTATGTTTATAGACATAATAATGATTCTTGAAGACACTCTGATTCAAGTGCATTTCGAACAGAATCTTCGACTGTAAGGATTGATTATACCCGATGCATAACGAACGGGAGCTCTCAATATGATCTCTGTAATGACTTCAGTACGATTGTTATTCTATGGCCGTTGGCTCCAAGATATCGAATATTGGATATCACGAAATTAATTATCTGCTTAATTTCAGCAGATTAATCATACTTGACACCTCTACGGGTAGTTCGGCTCCTCCAGCAAATGATCGTCTCATTCGCTGCCTACTTCTTATGCCCTCAACTAAAAGATAGTATTTCATGTACCGACTTGCGTAAAAGCGTCAATTTTCACGTTGCGTAACAGGGTCAACTTTCCGCCAAGGTGCATTATTGTATTTTATTGTTGCAAATAAGGTAATAGTACATTTCGATACAAGGATGTAAAAACTTCTATTTCGCGTCCGGATGGTAGGTTTCCAGCCCGAGCCGTAGGGGAGGGTCGGAATCATCACTAGGATACGAAACGAAGGATGAACCCCTGAGTGTCGAATTGTGCTTTTTGGCAAAGTGCGTGAGAAAAAGTAGAGAATCAGTGCAGTAAAAATACTTTCCCGCACAGTACGTCGGAAATGGCGTTTTCTCCATTGGAAGCAATGGAACAAGTAAAGTTTTTTGGCACAATAGGCATGACACATATATTTTCTGGCACCATTTTTCGTCATTTCCAATGATCGAACGAAAAGACTGTTGCTCAAGTACCTATCAATTTTTCTCCAAAGTTATGAATCCTTGTTTTTTTCCAGTCTGTCAACAATTCCTAGCACTTCGTTCTCTTCCATACATGCTTGGAAGTTATCAGTGCGTTCCTGCCTCCAAGGAATATCCTGCAGGATGGCGAGCGAGTATCGAAGAAGTTTCGGCTTCATTCATAGGCCTTGTCAGGGTAAGCTGATTCTCGTCGTGAATTTGAGTACTTTCAATAATAATTCCCCATGCTATGTCCCGAACTATTCTCAGGAGTCGTTGAAAGAGGAAATGGATGACTGCTCACTCATCTGATACATAGCTGATTCCGCGATTCGTTGCGTGAAATTGTCATTTGCGAAAAGTGGTGAAAATATTTTCCCATAGTCACCCCCTTGAGCGACTCACTCACTTCTGTTCGTGAAATTTAGACCATGCCTCTCACGCGTGTTAATCTGAAATAGGTCGACGGATGTTTTTGATGGCTCACAATATGTAAGAGGCGAGTATATAGATGACAGTTCGTTGATTAATCACGAGCAACCACACCAGGGTGCTATTTCGTCTCCTACTCCATCATTTTTTGTTATATAGATGCAACTCTGAAACACAATCGAACTTATTGGTACAATATCAAGTAGCTTGGGCCATACAACTTGACCAAAATTTTGACCCACTATCAGCAGGGTCGAGTCTCATGGGGGCTCAAAAACATTACAAGAACGGGAATCAAGTTTATATCAAATCAAACAGACCTTTCAACTGTTTAGCAGCTATTTGAAGCGAGGAAATATATCTCTCCTCGGCTATGATCAAGTTTCTCAGGCCATTTTATTCAAACGGGTTCTCCCTTCACATTCCCCGCGATTGATAATGAAGTGCAAGCGAGGAAAATTCATCTCAATTCTACCAACGTTGATATTCCTACTTCTCTCATACAGAAGAATAAAATCATTATGAAATCGAAATCATTCGAAGATGTCAATTACGCTCATGCTTAACTCATTTCAGACTCATATATGAATAAAATCTTTATGTTTGCTTCAAGATTGATCTGGAAAACAACGAGGAATATGAGGTACACGTAGAGGCAGAGGAAGTGAAGCTACGAGAACTCTATACGAAACACGGAGTATCAGTGGGACCACATTTGATTGCTTGCGGAACAAACCCAATCAAATGCACATATGTTGTGATTGGTAGCCACAAAGTCAGAGTCGATGGTGAAGATTCACCCCTCAGAGCCGCTGATTTATGCTTCAAGTGCTCGGCTATTCTCAAAGTATCTTTGTGTAAGGCAGCGGTGAATGTGTGGAAGTTTTTGGAAAGCTTCGCTTACGGTATACCTATTGGCAGAACTACAAGTGTGTCAAAATTGATTGAATTGATAGAGAACCGCAGGCGGATAATTTTGGAGTATGAAGGAGCAACCCTCCTATCTAATGAGTGAGCATGAAACTTCTAACGTGACGAAGTTGTCCCTACTTCTCCATCGTGTGTATATGTCAGAACTAGGTTTTTTGAAATTTATATGAATATATGTACTTGACTGTATGAACAGTTCCTGCAACTAATTCAAAACAATTCGGTTCTTCATTACGTAGTTTTGTGATTAAATCGGTGTGTAAGATGGACTTCCTGAAAAATGTGAACAAGATTCCTTATATGTGCCATCAAAATGTTTATAAAGAGATTATGAAGTTTACGTTGTATCTATATTCTGAGCTGGATACTAGTCGAGACGGGATTGATAAAATTATCAATAGCATACATAATTTCATAGCAGACTTATTCATACCATTTCTACAACAGCAAATGAAAGATGAATTAGGAAGAAGAAATGCCAGTCCTGAGCTCGCGGGCCTTGTTCACGTCATTCTGAATGAAAACAAATACGTATTCAAAGCTTTTCTAACCGAATATAATCGTTTCAAAATCTATGAGAATGAAAGTGTTTACGTAGAGCCTATTAAATTTGATCTCAAGAGGCCCTGTGCATCTGTAAATGAAGATGAAATTGAGTGCTCAAAAAAGAATTGCGATACAGCAATTCATATACCTCTGAAGCGCACACTTGGTATTTTTCTACAATTACCAGGCATATTCGAAACCATTTCGAAATATGTTAATGCTTTAGCGCTAGAGACAGAGGTCATTTCTAATATTATTCAAGGGCGCGTATGGAGGAGCAAACATCAAAACATTGATAAAGTAGTTTGGCCTCTTTTAGTGTTTGTAGATGGTTGGGAAGCAGGTAACGCTCTGGGTAGTCACGCTGGGGAACAGAAATTCGATGCCGTCTACGTATCCCTCCCGTGCTTACCCCCACATTTGGCTTCGAAGTTGCAAAACATTTTTGTTTCGACCATTTTCAAATCTAAACATAGAGTTACGTATGGAAATCGCGCTGTGTTTCAAAAGGTAATCGACGATGTCAATCTTCTCAGTAAAGACGGAATTAGAGTTACCGTGAATGGGCAAGAACAAGTTGTATATTTCGAATGTGCGATGTTGACTGGAGACAATTTAGGTCTCAATGGAGCTTGCGGATTCACAGAAAGTTTTAATAATACTCATTGTTGTAGAGATTGCAGAGCAGGGCCCGATGATTGGAAAACTATGTGTGTTGAGGATGTTTCTCTCTTGAGGAATAGAGAAAATTATGAGATTGATCTCAGAAATCACACGAATGGTGTAAAGGAAGACTGCATTTTCAGGGAAATGTGGAATTTTGATATGTTTGACAACTCTTGCTTCGATTTAATGCACAATTACAATGAGGGTGTTGCTCGAGATGACATCGAGAAAATTCTTACGAGTATAGTATGCGTAGACAAAATAATCAGTTTGGATGATCTGAATACAATAATTGATCAATTTGAATATGGGAGGTTAGAATCTCCAAATAAACCAAGGCTCTTGACTTTGAGAAAATGCACAGATCAGGAAGAAAAAATTTTCGGAACTAAGAAAATGATACGGGTGAAACAATCCGCTGCCGAAATGCTCTGTTTATCGCGCTATCTAATAATTATGATAGGAGACTTAATTCCCACCGCCTATAAGCCTTGGATTCTCTACAAGTTACTCAGGCGCATCCTCGGTATATCTACGGCCCCGAGATTTAGAGCAGTAAATGCTGATATATTAACTGACCTTATTGAACAACACAATGAATTGTATGTGAGACTCTATGGTGACTTGAAACCTAAAGGTCACTTTGGAGTTCACCTAACAAGAATAATGCGAAATAGTGGACCCCCAATACATTATTGGAGCATGAAATTCGAAAGAAAACATACAGTGTTGAAGAAAATTGCTACTAACACTAGTTCTTCCATCAACTTACCCTACACTATTGGCGTCAGATGTCAGTTGCAACTTTGCTACATGTATGAAACGTTCACTGGCTGTGATCTCTATATTAAATTGGGTCAGACGGATCTGAAAGATGCAAGTTCTGAAGTGAGAAAGATTTTTCCCAACCTGCGTGGCTCAATAGTAGCAACCCGTCACAAGACCGTAGACGTTGATGGCAAAACTCTCGCTCATGGATCAGTTATCGTAACTGGTATTGATGGAGCATTTGGGGAACCAGAGTTTGGAAAATTGAAACAAATCTACAAAATTGGAGATAGAATAATTTTCACCATGAGTAAATTGCATAATGTTTCCTTTGAATCAGATTATCATGCTTATCGAGTTATTGACAACGATGAGCCTGACACATCAATTGACCTCAGAGATATTTACGAATTATTGCCATGCGTGTATGTTAAGAAAGATAATGATTGGTATGTTGCCATGAGGTACGATATATAAGATGAGATACTTATATCCTCTGAGGACATATGCTGCGACCTTGGAGTATGCGGGTTTTGTGACTCGCGGCGCATTTTTCATGTTTGTCATGGTGGCTTGTAATGAATCCGATAATCTCTACGGTTGAAAATATTTGATGCATTTCGTGACTTGAAGTTCGGAACCTCAGCTTCTTCCACACGTTCACTGCAATGGACTCCGCCGGTAGGGCACACGATTATCCACAATTCGTTTTTGATTCTGATTCGCTATCAAAATATGAGTCATTTCGGAGCATTTCGGCCATAGCCAGGGGGGTCTGGAGAAATCCCAAAAAATTTTTTTTCATTAGTACCATGTTTAAATAGTACAAATAAATTTTTTCTGCTCTTTTTCAACTCCCCAATCAGTCCTAGGGCCCACAAAAGGTCCATTTCAGGCCCCTTTTTAGCCTATTCTCAGAAAATCATAGCTCCGACTAAACTCAATCTTTTTGGACGTACTTGGGCGCATTTTTTCGTGAGGTCTAGTTTTTTTTGAGAAAAAACTGTCTACCATAGAATATTGAGTCTAGCGATTTGTAGGAGCTATTTGCTGTGAGCAGATTTTAGCGATTCTTTGGTCTTCTTCCAAGTGATGTAGCTCCTACTAGACATGTGATAATCAACTTTCACCAGTAGTCATTTTTAAGGTTTTGAGAAAGCCTACAATTGAACCACCGGTAGGAGTCGATTATCGCACTTTTTATAGGAGCTATAGCCGATACAAGTTGAGCAGTTTTTTTAAAAAGCCAAACTTTGAGCTGAATTTGCAGAGATAGTTTCTTTATTTTCGATCTTAAAACTATGCGAATATGTTCTTCAACACTAGAACTAGCAATATCAACAAGAATCTCGGTGGAGAAATCATACTCTGATGTTTGGCATTCGTTCAAAAATACAGTTTTTTGACTTTTTGCTAAAAATGCCAACATAGCCATGGCTCGCATATGCTTCCATCTGAGTTATTGTACACCAATCTGGTGGATTTACTCCCCAAAGTACCTCCAAATATGTGTAAGAACTTCCGGAGGCGAGCCTCAAGCCAGAAGCGAACTAGAGGTTTAAACCATCAGGTCCAAATTGGCCATTATTTCGTCTATTTTGGGGCAGGCGAGCGAGGGCTCGATTCCCCGTGTTCCTGCCCACAAACGAGACAAGTGGTTAGAATATGGATACAAACATGTTTTTCCAACTCAGAATGACCATCCAAACACGATTCTGGGGTCACTTTGTGCCTAGAATATCATCCAATCCTTAAACGGCGTTAAACTCCGTATTAAGGCCATGCGGTAGCCGTGCAAGCTAAATTTTGTTCCCAGAATACTCAAATTCTTGTGCGATTTGGGCTAAACGACGAGAAGACGCACATCTCTTATCATCTAACTTGAATGCGTGTTCTCGTCGTTTAGCCCAAATCGCAAAAGAATTCGAGTATTCTGGGAACAAAAATGTGTGTATATTATAGGTTAGGATGTCCCAGGCGCCCAGTGATTCCCACTTTTCTGCAATATTCTAATAATTTGGGCTGAACATTGAGTTGTCGAGAATAAATCGGATGATAACAATAACGAAACAACTCATCTCAAACTTTGTACCATAAAATTTTTCACATAAGTGGTGAATGGAACTTTACGACCGTGCTGCACGGCTACTGCATGCCCTTAACAAGTTTTGCTCCTCTTCTGCAAAATGACGGTAATTTAGGGCTCAATTGACCCCGGGATCGTGTTTAGATGGTCATTTTGAGTCGGAAAAACATGCTTGAATCTCCATTCTAGCCACTCGTCTCGTTTGTGAACAGAAACACGGGGAATCGAGCCCTCGCTCGCCTGCTCCAAAATAGACGAAATAATGACCAATTTGGACCTGATGGTTTAAACCTCAGGTCGCTTCTGGCTTGAGGCTTGCCTCTGGAAGTTCTTACACATATTTGGGAGTACTTTGGGGAGTAAATCCACCCACGTTGGTGCACAATAACTCAGATGGAAGCATATGCGAGCCATGTTTATGTTGGCGTTTTGAGCAAAAAATTAAAAAGACTGTATTTCTGGACGTATGCCAAAAATCAGGAGATGATTTTTCCACCAAGACTCTTGTTGATATTGCTAGTTCTTGTGTTGAAAAGCATATTTACATAATTTCAAGGTCGAAAATAAAAAAACGATCTCTGCAAATTCAGCTTAAAGTTTGGCATTTTTACAAAACTGTTCAACTTGTATATCGGCTATAGCTCCTATAAAAAGTACGATAATCGACTCTTACCGATGGTTAAATTTTAGGCTTTTTCAAGACCTTTAGAATGATGACGGTAAAAGTTGATTATCGCATGTCTAGTAGAAGCTAGATCACTTGGAAGAAGACCCAAAAATTGCTAAGATCTGCTCACAGCAAATAGCTCCTACATGTCGCTAGACTCAATAATCGATGGTGTACAATTTCTTTCTCAAAAGAACTAGTTTTCACGAAGAAAATGCGCCCAAGTACGTCTAAAAAGATTGAGTTTAGTCGGAGCTATGATTTTCTGAGAATAGGCTGAAAAGGGGCTCAAAATAGACCTTTTGTGGGCCCTAGGACTCATTGGGGAGTTGAAAAAGAGCAAGAACAAATTTATTTGCACCATTTAAACATAGTACTAATGGGAATAAATTTTTTGGGATTTGTTCCAGGTCCCCCTGGTGACGGCTCTGACCGAAATGCTCCGAAATGACTCATATCCTAAATAGCAATCCGTCTTCGTGCTTCAATCTTCCGAGGGCATAAATAATGAGTCAGGGAATAATTCACCCCCCCCCCTTCCCGTACAATTGCATCACTGGGAAGAGAGGGCGAATGTCATGGCCAACTGGAAATTGAAGAAAACTGCCTCCGCAGTGAACGTATTCATCAGGAACTTTAATTGTTATTTCCATGAAATGTAATATCTCAGCATAGAGTCATTGAATCTGATTGTGCAGCTCATTCCAAAGGTCCCGGCATAAGCTTCGGAGGATTATTGAAATAGATCGAATTGTTATACAGTTATGCAAAGCGTGATTTTTTCGTATAAAAATGCAATAAATTTCTAGATCTATGATAATATTTTTTGCCAAACTAAAACATCTCAATATAACTCCTCCGAGACTAAATGTACACTAGCTTGATCGTAATATTGTGAATGAAGTTTAAGAATAAGTTGAAGTTATTTGAGAAAAAGGGGAGTACTTTTTTATTATGCGAAAGAGGCTTTACTCGTACAAGATGGTTTATGTTGTTGAATCGAATTTGCATGAGAAAAAATATTCTACTGATCGTCAGAATAAAAATGAAATAGAATTTATCAATACGTTGTATTCATCATTCATTGTCTTCTATAAATCTGTGCCCACAATGTACATTCTGATTTGCACGATGCTTGGGTAAGAATCTGTACGTCTCCAAAGACATGAATCCTATAATAATTGTCAAACAAAACATGTTACAAAAATTATTAGAATATATCAATGAATCTCTGTTGATTGATATTGTACTTCGGCCTCGTGACTTACATTTTTCTAAATAAAGCAGAAATAAAAATGAAGATTCTCTCGCTAAAGTATACTATTGTTAACTGAAAACTCATTCCTCGTAAGAGATCACTGCCGAGGCGATAACAGGCGTTCGGTCAGACAGAAAATGGGTGGTTTAAGAAACATCAAATAACCAATATGATGCTGAAGGGTACCGGTATTAGCCATAAACCCCGACTGCGGAAATTTAACTACATCTGATGCATATACGAATTGTCGAAACATTGTAATTGTACAAGTATTTTGTTGTTTAACCTAGAGCTCACAGTTTCGCTCAAATCGTATTGAGAGTGTCGAAGAAAAATGAGGATGGCTTGACCGAAAGGAGTTATCAACCCATATAATGAGTACATTCTCATTCACACTTGACTCAAGTCTGAAATGGCGATGTCCAGTGCTGTCTGAGATTTTTTAGAATCAACACTGTTGATAGAATCAAGAACTGTCAACACTCTCCTGTATATAGAACTTATTCTAGAATTTTTTAATTATTGTTGATAAACGCCGAGGTGCGCGAGTCTGAAAATACAAATGGCCAAAATGCCCCCCCCCCCCGCCTCTTCCACGTTTATCCAGGCTTCAGGCCAGACTGTAAAATTGGGCATGCGCCTCTCCTCGATTGAATCTCCAAATCTTTTCCAATTTGTTCCAAACGCCGAGTTGTCCAGGCTTTGTAATCATCTAACTTGGCCTGGATAACTCTTTGTTTAGCCAAAATTGGAAAAGATTTTGAGATTTAAGTGAACGAAAATGTGCCAATTCATAGGTTAGAAAGTACCTGCGGGCAAGTTATTCTCGTTCATCACCGATAGTCCTAGGATGAAGAATGACGAGTAATCCACCACAATTGAGATGATAATAAGTGTTGGACAACTTGTTTCAAATCGCTTGCTCATTTTGAAGATTTTTATCTCACATTTGTTGCATCTTGCGGTAAGAACGAAATCAATCTGAAGGTAAGGATTTCTTTTTGTAGTGTTCCTGTTCAAGTTTTTTCACATGTTATCGCTGAATATGCAAAAAAAATGAAAAAAGTCGACTCAGATACGCGCGGACTCAATATTCAATTTCTGAATTCTTGGACACAAAATGTGTAAGTTATCGCGATTATACCCATATAATGTTTTGGTTACAGATACGCTGCTAAATGACGCTAGTATTTTTCGTTGTGCATGATGCTTCTCATCATCACATTCAGTAGAGTCAAGAGGTAAATATATCTCCGACGTCGGTACGACAGGCCCCATCATCACGCACGGCACTTCAGACTCTGCTCTGCAGAGCAATGTCGATATTACCGGCGGCCCGACCCCGACTCTCAGGCCTAACTCTCCCTTCACAACGAAATTTCCCGAGCGTTAGCTAGCACAAATTTGGGACTGCTGCAACGCCAATTTTGAGGCTGCGTGCACACCCGGAGAATGGTAGAAGCCTCATACCAAATCGGGCCGCAGGTAGTCCCAAACTCGCGCTGCAGCTCTCCCACTCGCTGGCGCTGTACCAGCACTAGCGCCGTGGTCACAGCCATACCATCGTTCTTTCCGTGTACAACACTACACCGGTTTTCTGGCGAACGCGAACCAACGGAGTAAGAGAGGAATGAGAGAGAGGGTCCCGCTTTGGGCCGCCGGTATATTATGGGCCTTATGTATATATATATGTATAAGGTATGCAGCGCTCCGCAACGTTGGTTCGCGCATGCGCTGTAGATGGGTAACGGGTATATGTGATGCGAGCGCAATGATGCACCTCTTTCCGTACGTGGCGCGAGAAGAGCTTGCGTGAGCTCGAGGAATACATGCTCGACTCTTATAAGAGCATTGAATGTGCAATTTTCCATGAGCCTTTGGTCGAGCCTTTGGTGATGATGCGGTGCATTATGGCTCCGGAGATGTACTTCTCCGGGAATACGCGAGAGTCTATCTCATCTCTCTTCTATACCCTATAATAGTATTATATGTAGTTATATACGTGCATGGTAGTGGTCGAGTGGTGGTACCTAGATAGCACCGCTTCCATTTCCGTTCACTGATGTTCAATGCGAGGTGCAACGTGCCTATCGTATATATACCCCTATTCGTGCGCACATACGAGTTTTCTGATTGCAGGTACGGATAGGGGAACGTGGGTATGCACGAGTAACTATGTACTCTCGCATGCAATGCTTTGCTTCATCATACACCAGCATAAAAAATACTAGAGTGTACTTGTACTTCTCCAGATAAAGTTGATCAAATCCATGCGAAAAAAACCTTTTTTGTCTTCTCATAGTCAACCAAAGATGACGATACCAGACTTTCTGCCCTTGTTCATTCGCTCGAAAGATGGGGATGAAAATTCGGGACTGAACAACCATATCCAGCACTCGATGTGAAAGAAGAGCGTTCGTAGATGTGAGAATATTTCGTTTCAGTTTGATTCGCCGAACTCGATTCCAACTTCTAAAGTCGTCTAAAGTTTGATACATCGAAAATCAAAGTACTATGATCGACTATCGGGTTATCGAATTTTGAGTTATCGAAGTTTGAGTTATCTAAGGTCGAGTTATCGAAGGTCGAGTCATTGAAGTTCGAGTTATTTAAGGTCGAGTTATCGAAGTTCGAGTCATTGAAGTTCGAGTTATCTAAGGTCGAGTTATCGAAGTTCGAGTTATCGAAGTTCAAGTTATCGAAGTTCGAGTTATATAAGTTCGAGTTATCGAAGGTCGAGTTATCGAAGGTCGAGTTATCGAAGGTCGAGTTATCGAAGGTTGAGTTGTCGAAGGTCGAAATATCGAGATCCGAAGATCAATCACTGGCTTTAGTCGGGTATAGGGCTGTCATTGACTAAGGGAGCAGCCACTAAATTACAGATGAAGTGGCTCTATTCGGAATATCCACAAAGATATCGATGCTCTGCAATCGACGGTTTGTCTACTTTGGATTAATTAAGAATGGCGTTTTTCGACATTCGATCCATAAATATTTGATTTGATTCGGAAAATGTGAGCTCGCGTACAGAGTAGATGTTGAGATATCTGATGATAAAATTACCATGGATGCATAATATTAAAATCACAATTGAATCGGAATCACGTGTCCCATGGTACCAGCATTGAATGTAACTAAGCAAGGAGTTGCAATGTGTGGGTTTGGTGAAAAGCGCACGTCCAAGATGGGCGATTCTCGCGCAGGTAATACGAGATAATAGTGATTTGCGGCAGTGTGATGGCGGTGCGGTCGTCACTGCACAAGAGGCAAAGAGAAGTCAGCCCTTATCTCGTCAAAGGATCGGCGTGCTATTTGCGCGTACGGATCACGGTGTTTGCGCTACGAGATAAGGGCACGGTAAAAAGCAGCGGCGCGCATCGCACCATCATTGGAAAGTGCAAAGGATCTGGCCCGCAAAACGTCAAGATACTTCATGGTACGAAAGGCTGTATGCTGTATATCAGACGCGTGAGAAACGATGTGCGATCGTTAGAGGAGGTTGTGATGGCATCGATAACTGGAAGTATGTACTGTATTGATCTAACCCATACTCGATATTAGTGATAGGGCCAAGGATGATACCTAAGTATTGTATGAGTATTAGATTCGGTAAAACTCCTGGGTCGTACGGGAAAGTCTCCCGATTTGCATTTCTGAACGGTTGAGGAATAATCCCAGAACGAAGGCGTTCGCAACACTCGGATCTCAACGATTTCTGGAATTACTACAGATTTTTTTATTCTCAGTGTTATTAGAGTCGTATTTGTTGAATCTTGTGGAGATGAAGGTTTGAGTGAGGGTTACTCATCCATGAATTCCTCCTGTAAGTAAAATGTTCTTCGAGAAACTTCGCGGAGTTACGAAAAAATTAATTAGCGATCGATGAACCAATCACATGATGAAGAGATAGACGAGTCTGGCGATTTCCTTGAGGCAGATTTCTGGCAGAATCTCCGCTGATCCTCAATGTAACTCAAGAACAGTGTCATTAATTTTTCAATGTCTTATGCTCGATTCTGAACTCTCTGTAACCTTGGTTATCAAATACCTATGGGTAAAACTATTATCATCCATTTCCAGATTAAGCTGTAACAATTACATTATCATCGACAATAGGCAAGGAAAAACTGTGTGACTCTGAAAGAAATGGTCAGAAAGCAACATTAGAGGTCAGACTGCCTTCACAAGATTGAGAATCTGCACTTAAAGCCACACAAAGCCAACCATGATGAACGGGTAAACACCCATCGATGACGATGCAGCTGCTTGGAACATGTAATCACTGGTCTCGACTGGTGCATCATGGGGACATTGTCCATCCTACCGACAAAGCCTAACCCCGCAATATAAGCTCCATCTTCAATGCCCCTCTCATGATCTATCCTAAACACAAGCTTCAACCCGGTATAGCACCTCAGAACAATATCCTTTCGAGCAATGATCCACGACTGGCAGGCAAAGGGTCAATTACAAATCCCTGGCACTTTGCGCAAAGATAATGATGCGACGCCCTCTAGACTTCTGTTAGACTTTGATGCTTCTGAAAATGAAGTCTATACTGACATTACGTCGATGTAAGGCACACGGAAATCCGTCAGATGGTTTAAGCGGATTATCCCATGCCATTGAAGCAGTCGTTCGCGGTTGGGATGTGGCAGGTAGGCAATATACAAAGCCCATAGACCTGAACTGTAAGTATATAGAAGTGACTCGACGCTGACAAATAAAGATATCTGATCTGCTTTCTATTAGGAGTCAACGAGGGCCCTGTCACCAAGATCCTTTTGAGCTTCCGATTTTGTCCTACTTTTCTATAGACTTTAGCTCGCGGACTGTTTACCCTGAGGTTTAACTCGCGGAAAAAGGAAGAAATATATTGTTTGGTATGGAAAAGTGGAATTGAAATACATATTGAGTGGGAAAGGTTGTAATTTTCAAAATCTTCGTGGGAGTGTGTTCTGAAGGTCGGAGCGAGGTCGGAGTAAGTAGTTACGTGATGTTCTCAAAATTGCATGTGTATTGCAAGGATATGATCTAAAGAAAATTTCTCCCCAGTGAATTGTAACGGCAACAGTCACAAATTGTTTGAAATTGCGTAATTCAAATTTCTCTCTACGGAGTCTTCATGAAGAAAATTAGGCGAAACTGAGTCATTTGCTTGAGCCACCCCATTGCGACCCTGATTTACTCCATTTCTCTAAGGATTGAGATTGATTTGGATTCTGATTTATTTCTAATGTCATTTTGCTATCCCCAAGTAACAAATGGCCAAAAGAAATGGAAGACGTTGATTTCTGATCTACAAATCGCAATAGCAGTCAAAGTGTGGAACTCGGATGTCATTTCATGAAACCCTGGAACCTACGATGCAAAACAAACTTTATTAAAGCTTCTGTCTGGAGGAAATGTACTAGAATATACCAGAAGATACTCTATTTGTCAAATGAAAGAGCTCTGAATGAAATTCAATCATGAACCCATTTAATGAATAAGAGATGTTGGGATCTCACGAGAGGAACGCCTCCAAAGATTATGGAAATCTTGAAGAATCTTTTTCTGCTCATACGCTCAACAAATCAGATATAAGTTTTGTTGCAATCCAAAAAGTAATTATTGCAGAAACCTCGACAGAAACCCCCAACAACCGAGGCTTTGAAATTAGGACAAGTGGCATTTTGCAGTCTCCGCGTATCCAAGAGAGAAATTTCTCGTCTGAGCTTCAGAGACCTGTATTACAAGTATGCAACCACTTTTCTCAAACACATGTGAGTATGCGTAACTATAGACATGTTTTCTAATTTATTGGTATACACAGAGTTTGTTTTCTGCTGTGTTCTTTGCAGAATAAGTGTATTCTTAAAATTCTTCTTGAGGTTTTTCTGGATTACTAGAAGACTGATGTGAAGTATCGTTTTTCATGGTCATTTTTGGAAAATTGGATAATTATTAAATTATTCTCATAAGCCCATCAGAGTTCAGAATTGATATTTGACAAGATATTTGATCACCTGAGTACCAGTGAATTAAGTTGCAAATGTTCCAGATCTATATAATCTGATTGGTCTATCATTATTCCTTTACATAAGATGGCAAACTACAAAAAAATCTTATTATCCACACGAGCGATATTTCATATACAGTTTCTTTGGGTTGCATTCATGATCGATAATTTGCTCAAGCTGATCCCGATGACGAATTGTAACGCGCAAAAGGTGGATGTTTATGTTCATTATTCAAGCGGTGCGATGTTAAAGTTGACTGCGATCAAGGTGATGATACCCGTTCTCACGATTACTCGCGTGATTACCTAAGATGCACCGCAGGAAATTATTTTTAGAAACGCAGTACATACGCGTTCACTTTACTGCATGCAACTAACTCGCGGCGTTGTGAAAACGCTCGACGGTAAGTAAGTGTCCAATGCGAGAACGTTCATCCGCTGATTCAAGTTCAAGTTCAAGATCATCGCATTATTCAAGACTTCTTTACTGGAATAGAATGAGCGACAGGTCGATTTGCGTCGTGATTCATTTTTACCGGTTAATTAGAAAAACGTTCACTCGATGAAACTGTAATTTAACCAAATTCATTGGTTCACTGAGGGCGTCGGCTCACTTTTTGGATATTGGGAATCGGAATGTTCCATGTTGATGTTTCTGCGTCAACACTTTTACAAGCATGGAGGAAAAACTTGAGAGAGAAGTTAATATATACCAGAAGCTCTTCATTTTCCGTCGCCACTGTAGTTGTTAATGGTTCATCTTGGTCTCTCTTACTTTGACTAGATTGGCAACTTTGAGGTTATACATGTATGTCTACTCATATATTTGGAGAATTGAAAAATTTTCCACTTAATGATTCTTTCAACAGATGTCGAAGTTTGATGGGCAATCAGCGCAGCACTAAATCAAGGTCTGACAATTAAAAAAATGGTTATCAAGAACAACAACTCTGATTGGTCGGCTTTCGACAGTTAAAAATTCAGTGCCCAAGCTGGACAATTATCACAGATTCCCTTTATGACGGCCATATTGGATTGAAGTAATGTTTGATCAAAACTTGTTAACCTTAACGATCTGTCTGCGTCTAGGATCGTCGTAAGTCGCGGAGAGTGCAAATACCAACTTAACGAACGAAAAATTTGAATAATGTTTCAGGACTTCAGTCAACCGGTTATGAAGCTACAAGTACAAACCGTGTTGATCTTGATCTTAGTGACATATTCTAGATGACATTATCTTGCACAAAGACACGTGGCGACAATATGTCCTTCTTGAAAACTCGGAGTGCAGTACAAAAATCATAAAAGTATGACGGCATCCTGCTCGTACTGATTCCATGACATGTCATGACCCCAGTGATTCTCATCAACTATATAGTTGCAGCATCTTACATGAGCTTACATACGCCACATATTCTTACATTCCATGTGCATAAGATAGTCCAAAGATGAATCAGATGACGTGATGGCGGCATTGGACGGTGAAAGAGCCTACTTTCTCCTGAAAGTTGTTGTAGCAAGCGCAAGGTTGGCATGCACTGAACCAAGCCATGATGGCGCGCTGCAGAGTAACGCAGGAGAAAGAAGAAACGACTATGTGTGGTACTTTCCCGGAATTTCATTTTGCCTCGTTACGGCAAGGTGAGCGCTCGCGGAGTGTTCGCATAATGATTACGCGTTTGCACGAAGAGACGCCGCCGACAAGAGAAAGAGAGAGAAAGATACTCCGCAACCGATTATCTAACGCTTCTTTGCCGCGCTCGCGTAATGGGCCCCCACTAACACTCTTTTGCGGCTATACACTTGGATAGGCCTATGGTATAATATATGGTACGTTATATACGCTTATTTCTATTGCTATGGAGTATTATAGATAACGCAGGCACAATGAGGTTTGCGAGTTTTGATGTGTTTTTGTAACCCGTGTTATAAGTGGATGGATATTGTATTATAGAGGTTAGGATTATTTGTTGCAAGTTTCTAGTAGCTGCCGACACATAGGACGCTCCCATTTTCTTTATCTTTTGTTTTTAGTTAGCAGTGGGTCGTTGTCGCTTTGTGGGTGAGTAAAGACACTTCCTTCCTATCTGATAGTCCAAGGTCGTGATGAATTTGAGAATGACGAGATAGGTTAGGTAAGCAAGGTGTGGAGCTTAATGACAAACTTTTACTGGTTAGTTTGAGATAACACATACGAGTTCAAATTCTTCACGTTACTTTCGATGAAATTCGTGATCAGTCATTCGGTAACAAATATGCCATCTGGCAAAAGGTTTCATCAGTAACAGATTATATATGCAGGATGCAAAGGCAACATTCTCAGATCACTTCCTTCTTCTGATATTTCTACGGATAAGTTGGTATATTGAATTGGTCATGAAAAATGAAAATCTTAGACTGTATTCCAATGTAACGATAGGTTCTCTTCGTATCCACCTTCCTCGCATTTTTTTGTTTAAATCAAGTCGGTGATGTGATATACCATATGACCACGATATTTCTGGCAAAATTTGAAGGTTATACACATGTCCTGCAGTCGTGCATGTATGGTTTGCCAGAAACATTGTGGTCAATAATCAATATCACCTGGTAGAGTGAAATCATAATAAACTCTTCGCTGATGAGTACTCCCCTAAGGCCTGCATTTCAGAACTATTCCAGAAAATTTGAGACAATGGCACGATTCAGAAGCAACAGTACCTATAGATCTTGTGTCCACTCTTGGCGCTCCTCGTGGCGTTTAGGTCGGTTCGCCTTATCTATATGCATAAGATTCACAAAAAGCCTTAGCTTTAGAAGCCCATGACTTCAGCCATTTTATATTTCAAATTCTAAAACGTCTGGAGATCAATCCAAATAACACTCTGCTACCATGATACCACCCTGGTAGAAATTCATCCTAATGTAACACATTATTAGCCATAAATTGGCAATTTTCAGCCAAAATTGGCCAAAAATAGCCATTTTATGTCTATTAATGTGTTACATCGAAGTACATTTCTACCAGGGCATAACTGGATAAATAAACATTCCTCAAAGTCCAAACCAAGATATTTCTCCTCGTCTTCCAATATAAAACATGATATGCATGAGCCCAACAACTTGTCCAAAATAATTCAAAACCCAAATCCACACCTTCAAAACCAACTACTCCACCTATTTACCCACCAAAAATCCCATTTCCCAATCTCTGCTAATTTATGCCCAAATTTATGCTCCATGCAATATTCTTATTCTCCAATACAAATGGTGAACAGCATAGCTAAGCTATATATCCTTATGGTTACATGAAGGAGTGGGAAAACTAGGCGCGTTGGCTGATGGCTTGCGAAACCGTTTGTCGCCGTAACCGAGTGCCAAAGTCAAGGCCAAGGTGATGCACGGCTACATATAGCCATCGTCGTCGTCGCCGTCGTTGTTGGCGATGCATTATGTAAGCTATATAATACCGCATGGTACTGCATCAGCGGTACCATATATATAATCTTACAAGATATCCGGACAGAGAGCAAGAAAATCGGTAACTCTGCCGTTGCGTGCGAAAACGTTCATTAATTTCCGCTCGATCTTATTCTGCGCTGGAGCTGTGCGGGTTAGATGTTTGCGGATGATCGGGTAAGTATAATACGGGTTGTGAGACGTAATTATCCGATGCTCATTTTCTTGCGCGAGATTATGTTCTCCGGGTGTATAGTCGAAAGTTTTTAGGAATGACTGTGTTCGGCAAGATTGGTTTGGAAGGTAATCGGTGAAGGTGCAAGAAAGTACCTTTGGATAGACCTGCATTATCATTTTGTGATTTTTTTCACAACCTGGTTGAGTTCTTAGCTTTTCTTTTGCTTTCTGTATTTCCGGTGAACAACGGAACTTTGAACAGCACAATCCCACTAAATCGCAATGTAATGGTACTAACGATTTTGGAACAACTGCAATAATAAACATCCATAGTTCATGGTGACTACGAGAAAGAAATGTTAGAAATATTCGATAAGGGTTGTAATGATCTCAGAGCTATGCTTACGTCACGATTTCAAAGTACGCGTAAATACTACGGGTAAATGCAAGATGTGACCAGGTGAACTTCCAAGTCATTCCCGAAGTCAGTCATCTATATACCGACTTATACGACGGTTCTTAGTGACCGCGGCGCGGTGGCTTCGTCACTGCCTTTAATTAGCAGAGAATTCGTGAGATTGTCGCACTCTACGAAACGACTTGCTTTTACCGTTATCCGCCGCTTTTTTCTTACCCAATCTTTTACTTGTTTCAAGGGAAAAAATTTCATTTTTTGTTTCTGGATGAGTGTGATATTCCCGGTGCTCATCACCTTTCGTCGAGGCTAATGAAATAAATTGATTACTACATATTTCTCTTTTTGAAATGATGAATTCTTACCTAATACAAATATATGAGATTAGGAAATTAATAAAGTAGAATATGAGTTAGAATTTGCTTCTCAACGGTTTAGATAAAATAGATTTTCCGTAGGAAAAACAAGTGAAGATAATCAATATTGAAAGATTCAAGTCTAACTTATGCAATGAGACATAAGATACAAAAGAGCAACGTAAAAGAGCGATGCGATAGTCAGAAAAAAGTTGAATGACAATTTGAACGCTTGTCACGCAACACAAGTGTAATTAGCATCAGATGAGTTTTTTTGTGACAGAAATATTCATGTAATTTCTCTTCACTCTGGAATCGGTTCTGAATGTCTCGTCTGAAACAGTACGATGTTGGACTTATGGTTTTGAAATTATTGTTAAAGCGGACAAAACAAATTGCGGGAGTACAGCTAATGAATCTGAATAATAATAATTCCATTGTTTTTGAGGGGATATGTGGGACGCATTTTATTTGTTGAGAAATAAGAATCTAATGTCGTTCAGGATAATAAAATGTGTGAATATTAGACAATCAAAAAGAGTTTGATCATAGATATTGAAAAAAAATTCAAGATTTCAGATTGCGAGTGCGATTATTTGGAGTATATTTTTTAAACCTGTTTATAAAAACTGTGTTATATCAAACTTTTTTTCAAATTTCAAGTCATAATTTTTCAACTTAATGCATAAACGTGGATTTCAGCCTATGGATTTGTTGTAACCAATTAACGCAATCTTATTGCAAGAACCAGGTAACTGACATACGCGCCATAAAACGGTGAAAATTTTCAACCCAACACAGAAAGTGTCTCAACCAAAATTTGCATCATCTTCAAAAGAACGTCCTCGCAGCAGTCAAACTTTCTTTTCGACCCAAAACTGCGAGTAGCACATCCTAATATTCATACCAGAAACAAAACCAGTAGAAAAACCTTGCCACGCTTCAGTCGAGTTATTTATTTGTCCAATTGTCGAAATGTAGTCAAGTTTAGCGTAACAACCCGACCGAACAAAAGGGAAAAGTTCCCTCAAGGAGAAAATATCCTTGCGAAACGTTGCGAAAGTATGACGCAAAAGGGCCCTTTTTCACATAGCCACGCGTTCACCATAATACAGAAGCAGCAGCAGACCTAACCTAAATGTGAGCTCCGTTTAATTGGTTTACGATAGGCCAAAGTCTAAATTTGCACGGAAGGACATTTAAATGAGAGATCCTTGTCACGTCCTGCTTCCCAGGTAATTTTGACGCTAATAAACTTGTTTTTAAAAAAAAAGAAGGCTTGAGAAGAAAGAATGAAATGAAAACAGCCACATCTTTACACCCCAAAGGCCATATAAGTAAAGCTTCTTTCTTGAAAGGCCGTTGCAGCGATTTATGCCCCTCATGCCCCTTTTTGTATGTCTTATATGTATAAGTTCACGAATTAGCCGAATTTCAGGGTTGTGCCATATAATATTGCAGTTGAATGGTGATGTAAAGGTAAAGTGTCCCCATAGGAGTTGCAGAAGGTTGTAAAAGTTACGGGTATATATGGACTTTTGAGCATATACACCGCACAGAGTCGCAAAATTTGGCCGCTATAACGGGCTTCTCCTCTTTCTTGAGTTTACTTGATTTTTATTTGACTCTATATATCGTATGCGGCTTATTGTCCCTGTGGTCACTGAGTAAACAGAGACTGTCTTCCTTCTATGTATGAGATGGTATATGTGGAGGAAGAAGGTGAGTTGCCTCGTTGGGCGACATAATTTAGGGCGACAGACGAAAGTCAAAAAGTCAGTAACGGTGCATTATGTAATGTTTACTACAGGGACTACGTAATGTATACGCGGTTGGTGTGCGCTGAAAGAATGAAAAATTTTGAGTGGTGAATTGCACCGGATTAGTAAATGATTTATGAATTTCGAATTTTGAAGGTTGGCTGTGAAAAACTGTTTTCTAACAATTGGGGTGTAGACAAAAATTTGTAGTTCTATGGACACTTTGTGAATTGTTGTTTGTGTTGCTCTAGCGCGTGTCGGGTATCCTCTTCGTGGTGAATGGAGTATTCCGTGAGTTTTTTGTGAGATTGCATAAGAGATAATTATATGTGTATGAGAGTCAGACAAATGGTTACACGATTGCAGATCAGCGAGTATTGCAAGCACAGTTATGAAATAAAAATAGCGTTTGCAGAATTATGGATAATGGAAGTGGACCACAAAAGCGCAACTCATTTTCGGTTTTCCTTGTTAGACTTTTCAATAATCTCATATATCCAGACATGACTGGATGAACTAACGACTTGCAATTTCATAATTACTCGTATCATCCGAGGTGGGAAACGACAGCCCCGCACCTAGCGGATTTTCTGTTCAACTAAAGATAATCACATGATTCATCCATGTTAAAGTATACCTATATCGTCAATTTACGATACATGATTAGCATTGTCTTTACACTGGGGAAAAATTCTTGGTCGTGCGGCGAATTGACTTGTCGTACGACCAAAAAGTGGTATAGCCAGGAGAGCAATACCAATTTTGTCACTATGAAGAGCCATCGAAATGATTTTGCATCTAGTATTTCTGCCAGAATAAATAATAATAAATAATAGTCCATATATTTCAAATACTTTGATACTCGATATGGAATCACAGTCTCATTACGATTATTTTACCAGGGGAAAACCATCTAATTTTTGCACATAATCATAGCGGCGAAGGATTATTATAATCCAAAGATATTTTGAGGTTATTTACCGGCAATAGCAAATCATGATGCTGTGTTGACAATCCATGTATTGGTTTGACAGCAATACCACGCTACAACGCAGCCATACTGTTCGAACTGCAATATTATGTTCTCAGTGTAGTTCAATTTTCGGCGATCCAATACTACTATCGGTTTAAAAATGATTGACACCTAGAGAATTTCTGCTATCCTGGCTCCAAAAAAAATCGCTAATTTTTTTAACTGGAATAACGTCGAAGCACATCTAGTCGCGGCCATGATAAAATTTTTTTGAAGTCGATCGGATGACAACTGCGGCTGTAGCTGTTATCAGAATGTAAAAAAACGCGGGTATGAGGCCAATTTCAGAGGTAGCTCGACTTTGGGATGCTACAGCTCTGCCAAAAAAAATTCTGGGGCGCTGCAAAAAGTGTAGGTGATAGATATTTGGTTCCCCAATAGCGTCCAACAACAATCAGCCAAAAAAATTAATAACTTTTGGAGACAATCCAGTTATTGTTATCTCGGGATCTATTGAGGTTGAAGACTTGATTCAAAAACAGAAAAATCATAAAAAAATTCTGGATGTCAAATACAAAAATGCAATATGAGATTTTGAATAAACAAACGCGTGGCAAGGTCGAAAAGTTGAAAAAAATTAAAGTTTGCGCCTTTTGTGAGGCTTTCATTGTCCTTTACAGCCGGGGCCCGTAAAACCGTCGATGGGCGAGACTACCTGACCGCGGACCATAAAAGTCGTAAAGTCGCGGTCTCGCAGTCAATTAGGGTACCATCAGTCTGCTTCGGCTGCAATAATGAAGCTGAATTTTCAACAAAGAGAGCAATAAAATTATTTCGAACGCGATTTGGGCCTTGCGTTACTATTACAAATATCGCCGATTCATCGATGAAGGATTGTCAATGATGAGTCGAACAGTATATCAATGACGCGTGTGTGCAGGTGTCTTTCTCTCTCTCAGAGTTTCGCGATATCTGCATGTAAGTATTCTTTGGCGGATCCTTTAAATGATTGATAATATACAATCAATACTTCATCCACATGATTCCTATGGTGGAAGAGTTGGATATCATCCGTATTGATAAGATGATAATCAACAGTTGAATGATTTTACTATTATCTTGTTCGATCGTTGACTGATAATTATTGATTGTGCGAAACGCGCAATAACACGACATATATTCATTTCTATGATGCTATAAATGATCGGTCGAACAAGATGATGGTGAAACCATTCAACTGTTGATTGTCATCTTATCAATACGGATGATATCCAACTGTTTCACATCGGAATCATGTGGATACAGTATTGATTGTATATTATCAATCATTTAAGGGATCCGCCAAAGAATACTTACATGCAGATATAGTGAAACTCCTGAGAGAGAGAAAGACACCTGCACACACGCATCATTGATATACTGTTCGACTCATCATTGACAATCCTTAATCGATGAATCGGCGATATTTGTAACAGTAACAGGCCCAAATCGCGTTCGAAATAATTTTATTGCTCTTTTTGTTGAAAATTCAGCTTCATTATTGCAGCCGAAGCAGACTGATGGTACCCTAATTGACTCCGAGACCGCGACTTTACGACTTTTATGGTCCGCGGAGGTAGTCTCGCCCATCGACGATTTTACGGGCCCCGGCTGTAAAGGACAATAAAAGCCTCACAATAGGCGCAAACTTTATTTTTTTTCAACTTTGCGACCTTGCCACGCGTTTGTTTATTTAAAATCTCATATTGCATTTTCGTATTTGACATCCAGAATTTTTTTATGATTTTTCTGTTTTTGAATCAAGTCTTCAACCTCAATAGATCCCGAGATAACAATAACTGGATTATCTCCAAAAGTTATTAATTTTTTTGGCTGATTGTTGTTGGACGCTATTGGGGAACCAAATATCTATCACCCACATTTTTTGCATCGCCCCAGAATTTTTTTTGGCAGAGCTGTAGCATCCCAAAGTCGAGCTAACTCTGAAATTGGCCTTATACCCGCGTTTTTTTACATTCTGATAACAGCTACAGCCGCAGTTGTCATTCGATCGACTTCAAAAAAATTTTATCATGGCCGCGACTAGATGTGCTTCGACGTTATTCCAGTTAAAAAAATTAGCGATTTTTTTTGGAGCCAGGATAGCAGAAATTCTCTAGGTGTCAATCATTTTTAAACCGATAGTACTTATATGTACGTACATGAATTGTCGCTCGAGTCAGTGACTACCTCGAACTATCAGTAAAATAATGTGCCTCACAATAACAAAGAGAATTCGGCAGTTCCGAGCGGATGATTCGAGGGATGATTTCGGGTTTTCTTTGGTTTATAACGAAGTCACTCATATGTGGTTCAGGAACGGTAAGTAAAGGAAGCTTCACGGAGAAATTTTTTGAATTTTCCATGAAGTAAATTAAATTTTGAGTCACGTCGATCGGAAATTCAGGTTGAGCAACGGTTTGTCGACGATCGTATCCGGATGGGTGACCACCCGTCCGGGTCTGCAAGCCTAGGTCGCGTAAATAATACTCTGACTTTTATTATGGGTATGATATACGTGACCCATTAGATTAGTAGATGGTGGCCTCTGATGGGCGACATTTTTGGGTTAGATGAAACAAGTTTCCTCATGTTTGCTTATTAACAAATAGAAAAACTGTCCGCGGTGGCCGCGCGAGCCTTTTTGGTCAAAAATCCAAGATAAGAAACGTTTTTGCAATTCGTATCCGGATGCGTGACCACTCGTCTTGGTTTATGAAACCTATAAGTCGTTTGGGACCAGGAACGTGACGAACAAAAGATGAGCGGTCACCAATCCAGATGCTGAATCGCGAACGAGACCGCGAAAACGTTCTAAGTTAGAATTTTGACCAAAAAGGCTCGCGCGGCCACCGCTGATTTTAAATCCTATTGATTAAAAAAAAAAAAAAAAAAAAAAAAACATAAAGAAACTTGTTTTAGTGACCAAAAAATATCGTCCGGAGACCACCACCCGAGTCTCGACCCGAGTACTGATCTCACGAGTCGCGTATTCATAACCATACTCACAGCCGTCGAATATTCGACCAGGATAGTTGATATTTTTGATTCAACCAGCTGTTTGGCGATTTTTGAATGAATTTTTTACCGAGTTAATATTCACAAAAATGACTAACAAGGGGAGGCCCAACCTTGCGGAACACGTATATTGACGAAACTCTGGGAATGATCTTGTTTTGGCGAAAAATGAAGGTATCTCCGAGGGTTTAATCCTATGGGCATTCTATCCTGAGATACAACTGGAGAGATTAGCATGGCCAACATAGGCCTATGTGGAAAAATCGTACATATAGATATACTAAGGATGCAAATCTCCATAGCTGTATCTCAGAGTAGAAGGCCCACGGAATTAAACCCTCTTGGGTACCTTCATTTCTCACCAAAACAAGAAGATTCCCAAAGTTTCAGATAAATTCAGGACCCGCAAGGTTGGACTATCCTTGTAAGTGTTTTTTATCTTGTTTTTGCTCGCGCCTGCGTGAATTTTCAAATTTTTTCTTCACTAAAATTATAACTGATAATATGTCCTTTTACTCCTTAGGAATGTTGATTTTCTTCTTCAATTAATTGTGCCTCATCTAATAACCCACGGAAACCCTTGTGAGACTATAAAAATTGATGAGAAAATTGAGATTGAAATTGGCAAATCCCTCGTTTTCTACGAGAGGGAAACCACCTAACCAAAATCGTCGTGGGCTCTGCATCGCAAGCATGTATCCTGAGATTCATTCAGTAAAATTTCATATGGCACTACTCCCCCGCAGACAGAATTCTCCGTGAACTCGACAGGTGCATTATTTCCTTCCTATCAAATTCACCATTACTCTTTTCTTCATCTGCACTCCTCCTTAAACGTCTTTCTCTTCCCTTCTATTCCACCATTATCCAGTTTACAACTAATACTATGACGTACATTCGAGCGTACATTTCGTCTTACAAAGCCCCGCGTTTCCCTCCTCTATATTTTGTATCCTTCATGCATCAGAGAACTCGCTCGGGTTTTCCTTCTCGTGCCTTTACTTCACTTCTTTTTCCAGAGTTCACTGGCATTGCGTTCTTTTACAGAGGAGTTCCGGTCGTTGCGTCGTCTTCGTTGTCGTCGTTGCAAGCTTAGACTTTATACAGTAAAATAGTACAGGGCTTTAATTCCAGAGTCGACCGTTTCGCTATTATATACGCGGGGACACTCTCTGACGAGCACTTTTTTCCTTCTATCTTTGATCCTTTTTCAGTGACTTCTTGTCTCCGCTATGCTATCTTGTATACTTCCTTCCCCGTACTTATATTAGTATATAACTCATCGTCATCGTGTTCTATACGTTATTACGCAATTTTCCAGCACTGCGTACTTACTTGGTACTAGGTAATACTGAACACCATCTCAGACCACAGTGCGACAAGTTTTTTTTTTTTTTTTCTTATCGGTGTCTGGTTGGAATGGTTTTCTGACAGCTGCGAAGTTTGAGATGGAATAGGAAGAAGAGTTGGTGATGATGACCAAGCAATTTATCATATTCCGTCCTGTGTTCTGACAATGAAAAATCTCATTCGAACTGGTTGGATCTTTTTTTTTTTGCTTTGTATTTTCTGTGATGAGACTGTAAGGATACCACGGCGAGGTGCTTATATAGATACGTAGGTTTGAATTTTTTTTTCTAGTTTTGTCCGAGTATGAGACAGTGGAATGCCGAGCTGCGAGTCATCCATCTTCTATAATTTCGTTCACTGTTATAATGCGAGCCGGTCGCTTATACGCAGGACACATGTATTCTTGAGTGAGGACAATTCTCTTATGGATGGTTTAGGTGGAGATGGAATGAGGGATTATTTGGAGGTGAGAAAGATATTAAAATAGATATTTCAAATATCTACATGAGAAGTATTATTTTTTGTTCAATGAACAAAGGATAATGGTCATCGCCTCATCTTTTACATTGTTCAAATGAATATCCGAGGTATCATCACTGCAATCGCGAGAATGATTATTATCTTTAAAAAAGTTCAAATTCAATCTTTTGACCTTTGGAAATCGCATGATTATCATAGCTTGAGTAAAGAATGGAGGGGCTATGTTCACAAAAATATTTTCGAACGATCTGCAAATGGATTTAAGAAACATCTTTGGATTCATTCCAAGTAATGCTGGGACTCCTGTGATATCTGCGGATCTTTTGAATCATTACATAGATTGGAGATCTTGGACTCTCCAAATGCGAATTTGTACTACACCTGTGGATCCAGCGCCGGAAAACGGATTTGGATTTGCAGATGGTAGAAAACTTGGTTTCGAAGAGTAAGCATCTCAAATCAATCATATTTATCAAGTATCCAGGAATATTCTGATACGAAAAACTCTCAAGCCTGATTTCGAGACTTGAAAGAAAATTTCTCTTTTGAAAATTCTGAGATTCTGTTACACTCTACTGGGGGAGAGGGTTATGGGATTCCGAGCTAAAATAAATGAAAAAATATTCCTGAACTATGATCAATTAATTAGTTACTCCAAGATATTTGAACTGGCAATAAAAAGTCCGATTTTCTGCGAATTTCTGATGTTTTCCATATAAGGCGAGTACTAAATTTTTGGAAATAAAACCATGATTCAATTTGAAGCCAATATTGAATTCACCAAGTAATTAATGATCAGCTAGCGTACCCCTCTCGGTACCACTAGTTCGGCTGGTCAGAGATCTTGATAAGTCGCAGAGGCCCCTGAAATGCTTTTGTAGATAAAAAATTATAGTTGTATAACGACGAGTAATGATCAGTTGCTGGCATTGGAAGAAGGTTTCTTAGGAAGTTCATAGAGGTGAGATTTTGTTTGATTAAGGCCGCTAATAGGTATAACCACCCACCAGCTCGTCTAGCCACCCACACATTAACCTACCCCCCCTACCGATCCGTCTAGTAAGTCACTCATCAACCTACCCGCCTATCGGAATTTCGGCGCCCCCTTTTCGTAACCCACGAGACCACATTCCAGATTATCTCAGAAGGTCCCAAACCACCCTAGAGCATTCCAGACCATCGTAGACCATTCCAGATCGTATTTGATCGTACCAGACCGTTCCAAGTCTTCCCAGATTGTTCTAAACCATTCCCGATCATCCAAGATGAAACGAGACTGTTCCAGACTGCTTCAGGCCGTTCCAGAGCTTCCCAGATTAATCCAGACAGTCCTAGAAAATTTCAGAGCGCCCAAGACCCATGCAGGCCGTTTCAGACCATTCCAGATTGTACCCGATCATTCCAGACCGTACCAGAACGGTTCCGACCATTCTAGACCGTCTCAGACTATCCCTGATCGTACCAGACCGCTTCAAACCGTTCCCGACCATCCCGGATCAAATGAGACTGTCCCAGACCGTTCCAGATCATATCAGACTGTCCCCAATCATACCAAACCGCCCTAGATAGTTTTAGACCTTCCAGGACTATTTCAGATCATTTTAAAACCGTACCAGACAAGTCCAGACCATCCCAGAACGTTTCAGAACATTCCAGACCGTTTCAGACCATCACAGGCCGTACCAGGTCGAACCAGATCATCCCAGACCACTTCAGCAATCATGCATCATATTTTGTCTAAGCAAATTTGGAGATAACCAAAATATATGCCCAGCATCTCGTCCAGTTCAAGCCAAGAAACGAATATCTATGTAAGTTTGAATATTCATGCGTGGATGTTGATCTAGACACGAATAATCTTAACAGATCAATGCAAATAAGCGATCTTATGGAGCTCGGTTGCTGTGAACTTGTAATTCTCATTAAAAAAACCATGTATATTAGAACCATACGCGGCCCTAAAATAATCGAAGCAAAAAACACTCCCTACGTTCGTAAAAAACATCCAGAAAACTAGACGTCTAGAATTGTGTAGGTATACTTATAATAGTCTATCAGAGACACGCGGTTGCAATGCTTGCTTCCGACGATCGTCCATGCACCTAAAGCCATCGTCCAGCAACAACTTATATACCAACATCCACAAAGCTCACGTCTTGGAATATTACGCTATGTAGTGTGCCCATGTCCACTACCGGATGCACGTTCCGGCATCATAGCGACGCGTACTTACACGTACTCGCTCTTATAAGAAGGGGCACCCCAATGGAAATCCTCGACGTATCGTCCTCTTCGTATTATATAGAGGACACAGTGATGTCAACGTACCGTCAACGAGCTGTATTACAGTCTCCTTACACACGTATAGGTACCTTATACGTATGTATTATGGGCTAGGACATATTATATATAGCTGGATGTATGTGAACGTCGTCGCTATAGGTAATTGAAGCCCTTTGCCGCCGTGGACAGATCGCGTTTTAATGAGGCAACCGAGCCAGATTCTAGAGTCTAGCTTTAGATTTATAAGATATAGTGAGTGTGGTACTCCACCTATGAGGGATATATGATGCTATTCAGTAGTTTCCTTACTCATTTTCCTGTATTCGTTGTGATGATAAATAATAGAAATTCAGGTGCAGAATCAGACGGGTAAAGGTGGAATCAAGACTTATTAGTATATGAAGTAAAATTCCTGATGACCAATCGTGATTGGATATCGTTGTTGATTATTATCAGTTGTGATGGTGATGTTGATTCTATTCTTCCTGCTTTACTTAGGAAACGATATATGGTTGAGAATTCTGAGTCATCTAGACCTATCGGCAGTTTGATTCTCTGGAATCTAAAGAGACAGGTTAATGTTTGAAAAATGAGAAAAATCAATTGCGGTCATTGGATTTGTCTGTTATATGCTTGGTTGTGTGATTTTACGATCACCTTTTTTGAAAACCACTGATATATCTTTTCATGTCAAAAGAAAGTGATGAAAGAATTAATAGAATCGGATAGGCGTAGATAAACAAGATGTACAGTAATAGTTGGAAAAACCCCAGTGGAAACAATGAATATTGTCAAATTTTTGAATCTATAGAAGAATGAGACTCATTGTCCTGGTGAGATTATAATTATGAGGAATGACCTAAATTGCGAGAATTATAATTCTTTATTCAAACCATAACGATCCACGAGGGGCGTTCCACAAGAGATTCTTGAACTTAGATTTTTTTCACGTATATTCCTCGTGGCAAGAAATTTTACATGGAGCTCTTGATAGTTTTCTCATGATTGAAGATATGTTTATTTTTTCCTTTAGGGATAAAAGCATTCGCAGAGAAACTTGATCAAAATTATTCAGTTTTTGGGCCCCTCTTGATTCATTTTTTCTCTACTCTAACCTAGAAGTGCCACGCTGAAACGCGTTTTCAGGGTTCTTGTGATGGAAAAACACATCCGCACTTTGGTTGCTAACCTATTTCGAGCAATGAAGGACACGTCTGTCCCAGTACCCAGAATGGGATAACGCACTAACAAGGACAGCATCAGGTCTCTTGAACACGAATCTTGATGGAACTCTGGGATGGATCATCTTATTTTGGTGAAAAATGGAGGTATCTCCAAGGATCTAGTCCCATAAGCCTCCTATCGTGGGATACAGCTATGGATAGTAGCATTGCCCATGTAGGCCCATGTCAAAATGACACATATATAGATGTACTGACAATGCTAAATTCCGAGCTAAATTCCATGGCTGCATCTCGGAAAAGGAAGTCCATTTGGACTTAACCTTTGGAGATACCTTCATTTTCCACCTAAACAAGATGATTTCCAGAGTTTCATCAAGACCCATGTTCCGCAGACCTGATACTCTTCTCGTCAGTACGTAACGGTACGGAAATATTCTATTGACCCATGACGCAATTTTAATGAAATTTTATCATTTCCCCAAGAGAATACGAATTCCCTAATGTAATCACAAAAGCGTAAATTTTACCCTATGGGATCGATCAAAGACAAAAATAAGGCGTGCCCAAAATAATCATCGACAGTTCCATAGATGAGCTACTGAATCATTTTTCAACCTCAGTAAATTGAACTCATCACTTTAAAGTGCATTGCACGCACGCAAGTACTGTAAACTGGATACTTGTCATTGGCAGAAGCGCATCGGCAACATGACCGCTTGTGGCCACCTTGCAATACCATATCACCATCCAGTAATGCCACGACGATGGCGGCAAACTCCCCATTAGAGCAAAGTCGTCCTCGTCGTCGTCGTTGTTGATTCTTTAGCTTTCTTGGCTGGATGCGCTCATGAATAAGTGAGCCCCAGACGAAGACACGTTCTAGGTCCCGTACACTTCCCGCGATATGTAGCTTATACTATACTATACTCGCCAATTAAGGGCCTCCCATGTCTCTCTTTTCTTTCACATATACATATACATTACCAACGTACCTAGAATCACGAGAATGCGAGTTTGTGGCAGGTATTTCTTATGTGTGTGTGTGTGTGTGTGTGCGTATGTATGAGTTTTATAATAATGTGCATAGCCTACGTCAGAGAGTTTTGCACTTGTTGCGCTTGAATATGGGCGCGGTTAACGCTACCCCGACGTTATATGTGTACGGCATTGAATCAAGGATTAATGCGATCTTGCATGAAGGTAGCTATATATGTGTATTTGTGGGGCATGAAGGACTAAAGAGAAGTGAGAATGGAAGACGCGAGTCCGGACGAAAGAGAAATTGTGAGTATGTATGGGGGAGTGGTGATGCAATTTTTGCGAGACTACATCTCGGCTGCTCTGTATATAAGATACGTGAGTTGAAATGTATCGATAAAGAATTGTTGCAAATTGAGCCAAATCTGTTCCATAGGTTTTGGGGTCCAGGTTGCACTGAGATGTGTGTTCTGGATGTTTAAATATGCATGTAAATATATTTAAACATCACATAACAACATCATATATGCTACTCGTAAAACTCAAGCGTTTTACAGTGGTCGGTAAAGGAGTGCCCCAGTTTTGATCCGTTGTAGACATATTTCGAAATAATTACATAGGGGTCACACTGGGTGTCCCACACCCCACGCACAAAATAATTAATTTTGCGGAAACTATTGAAGATATTGATCTGAATCTTGTCATAGTCTATTATTTCATCGTCTTCTGAAGAGAGATCCATAGGTTTCATACCATACTTTGACAAATTGTCTTTATCGGTAATAAATTTGCAAAAAAATGCAAATATGTGCGAAAAGCTCGAGAGAGTTCATCCAACTGCCAATTTTCAATCTTTTTCAAATTTCCAACGCTTTTGTACTCGTGAGATAATCCTGTTTTATGAAAGAAAAAGTTTATATTTTGACCTTGAAGCAAACATATCAATTTGAAATTCAAAATGTAGGATTTTTCTACATTTTACCGGTAGGGCTTGTCATGGATCAAATGAATAATTTTTGGGATACAGAAATGATCTCGAGGAAAAATCATTTGATCGGAAATATCAGTCATTCACTTTTTGAAATTCATTTTGCGGAGAAACATCGAAATTTGATGGCACTGAAGAAAAACAGTGTAGCTGCGTTACAGTTACACGGGGTACTCAACACCCCAGCCAAATTTCGATCCTCAATGATTGATGTCTATCAGCCAACTGAGGCAATGTCCGGCTAGAAAATCACTGCAGATTCGTTTTGTTACATCTTGTGAACTAACCCATGGCACCACTACTATACAATAAATTTTCGTCAAAATGGACTTCGGGTGTCTAACACCCCTCAAGTGACCGCGACGGGTTAACATACGCGTGCAATGAAAAGGTTTGTATTTTACTCTGAATTTCGAATCTGTACCACACTGAATCTTGTTAGACAGCATTCTTGAATGAAAAATAAAATTTCCATGAGTGTTGTGGTTGACGATTAACGAGCGCCAGGTATTGATAAATTACCTCTTCTATCAAAATTGTGTCAATTTTGAACTTCGAATGGCGATTAATCGAATGGAGTGGAGTTCAGCAAGAAAAAAAATGATGAAGGAATAGGATGTTGCTTTTCTTCAACACTCCCATTTGATGTCGAATGTCTTAGCATCTGATTTACGATATTAGAATTCCAGAAAAAATCAAATCTTTTTATGTTTTCTGGCTCGCCAAAACCTGCCATTGATTATGAAATTTGTTTTTTGTTTACCACATCCTAGTTTACAATACAAAAAGTTACTCGACAATGTTAGAGTTCATCCATTATCATATTCCATTTTGATCGCTCAACATTCCTTCTATCTTATTCTACACATAAATGAAGTATTTCGTACTCTTGACCTTTTGATTAATCTCAATTTTCTATTTGATATTTTGATCAATATATATATATATATATTCCAAAATATTTTGTGCGCGAGGTATCATTCCAGAAGTCTTAAAAGTTCATCATTGTACCACAGCTCTCAATACAATATCAATGCAAATATTGAACCTAGATGTTCAAAACTCTTTCTACAACCGAGTCCAACACGAAAGGATTCCATTTCCAATACTCTAACTCAGCCTTTATAGGGACGAATACGGAGTTGGAAACGACTGAGGCATGAGAGAGAGAGAGAGAGTATAGATTGGAAGAGCCGCCAACCGCGCAAGATTTGATCGCAAGTTGCTTGGAACTTGCAGAATGCGGCTTGCTCGATCGCTTATATGCGAGCTCTTAGAACGAAAAAGCACGAACAGACTTACTCTGATGCAGAGGACGATGTTGAGAGCAGAAAGACGAGGTGGAATAAGAAACCCTGGATGCAGTATGGACTGGAAGGATATAAGTGAAGGTACAGATTTGTGCCTATGTACATGGTGTGCATTCATAGCATGTGTGTGTGGGGCAGCAAGCTCTTGGCATCAAGAATCGAGAGGAAAGACAGAGACACGAAGAAGAGGAGAGTAAAAGAGAAGAGAACCTGGGTCTCATACTGATACTGCGATGTGAAGCACAACCGGCGCGGCGCTCGTGACCTCAAGAAGAACTTGTCGAAAGACCGGTCCGGCTGGAAATTATCCGCATCTCCCCCGAGACGGACATCACGGTACATACCTAACTATACAGAGAGAAGCGGCTTCATAACTTCCTCCCACCCTAACCTCACTTTATATATACACTTGAGAATTTTCAACTCCTTCGCGTATACACCCTTCTATATACTCCGTTCATTTGGTCCCTTATAGCCTTTTCTCCTTTTCCGGCGCCCAACGATGTGGTATACTCTCCTCTCTATCTCTATATACTTTATACCTTCTCTCACTGTTGTTACTGCCGCTGCGTCGATTAATTATATACCTCTACGGGGTCTGTACTTTGTATATAGTTAGGAGTTTTGTGTTGTAGGGCAGGAGAGGTAAATCCGCTATATAGCTTCTGATTAGAACAAATTAGAGGCATAGTGCAAGCCGCCACCGCACGCTAACCGGATATATATACCGCCTCTATTTTTTTGAGGTTAGGGTTTTCTTCGTATTCATATTATTAAAGGCATTTTACTTTACGTACACTTCAGAGGTTATGTATGAAGAGGTGACTTGGCTGAGGTTAGGGTTGGAAGGAAAGGGTCTTGAAGTTGTTGACAAGATCGTGGGACGATGAAATGTGAGATTGTGAGATCGAATGATGCGTTGGTATATATAGGTAGTTTGAAGTCAATGATGTAGGGTTATGAAGTAAAATGAGAGATGCTTCAAGTGATGGGTGAGAAGAATTTGTAGCTGGAGGTTACATATACGTACTTACATGAGGTGGATCGAATTGTGCTTCGTGATTGGAGCATTATGCATGAATCATTGAGAAATGTGGGAAAGGACCTGTTGAGTATTTACATGTGAGTTCAAACTGAGATTTTATAAGTATCTTTTTGGCAGTTTTTTTAAATACAAGAATCCTATCTACACATTTAGTAGGTTATACAAAGTAACTTCGATGTTGAATCTCAAATAGTGATGAAAATAGATAAGAACGGTAATGAAATGGTTTTCATCACCTTTTCGTTTAAAGCACAGGATTGATCGTGTGATTATTCAACTTGTCAAAAAGGGCCTTAGTGAAAATAAGAAGTGTTTTGCAATCATCTACAAACATGTTACCTGTTAAATTGTGGTCATACATGATCATCTATGATCTAAGAAAGTATCAGATCTCCATCATACTCAGTTATAGGTAGACAATGTTAACTTGTAAACGGTTGTGGGTTATGGTGATCGGTCAGGTATGAGGTTTTTCCTCAATTTTCGACGGAGGCCTAGCAGTTATAGATCGAGTTACACTCGCTAGCGTGCTTATTCGGAAGCTTTGGTAGGATAAATAATTTAATGGAGCTCTTAAATTCCTACATGAATATCTACCTATGACCAAGTATGAAAAGCTACCACAACCAAGCGCGGATATAGGGGGGGGGGCGAAGGGAGTGACCCCCCAACCACATTCCAGGTCCAAATCTACCCCCCCCCCCAAATAATTTTCTTTGTATCGATTTCCAGTAAGATTCATCTGCCATGAAGTAAATGTAGGATAGAAATGTGGGGAAGTAAAAAAATTTCGATTTTCGGACCCTCTGTGAGCAAATTATAGCGGATTCCATCTTGTAAATTGTTCATAAAATGTTGATGTCGGAACAACAATTTGTATGTGTGAGTATGTGTGTGTATGCGAGAGAGCAGAGAGTATATAGGGTCATGTGTGTGTACACACACACACACACACACACACACACACATATATATATACGAAGCACCCCCCCCCCCCCATCTGAATCCTGTATCCGCTGTTGATCACAACCTATGACTCCATCCTCATGCCCATGGGTGACAATTTATGAGCTTAGTTCGGGTGGGAACATGTTCATGTAAGATCACGAGGTACTTTTTTAACTAGGGAAAAAATGAAACTCACTTGAAATCAAATGGAAAACAGAAACCAACAGCTAACATTTGTGTAACCCTGGCTCTTTGAACACTCAACTCCGAGGAATCTCCAACTGTTTATCAGAGATTTCTATGTCCACTACTATTGGGCCTAACAAAATATTTGGTAAAAATTCAAGCTACCACAGCCTCGTGGATAAAACTCCTCGTCTTTAATGCAGATGGCCCGGGTTCGAATACCGGCAACCGTGACTACAGTGAATTTATGTGAGTGAGTATTTGATATTTATGGCGATGATTCGGAATATGTTCGGAACCGACCTCCAATTATGAGTTCAATATCATAACCTCGGGGAATGGTTAAGGTTGTGCTATTGGAAACGTCAAAGCAAAGATTTTGTATGGGTTATAGTTTGAAGTGAAAAATCTTCTTTACAAAATTCGTTTTCATCAAAAGAGAATTCATGTGGGAACACGATTATCCCATTCAAACGTTTCACGTCAACATTCTCAAGTGTCATATTGGATTTAGATCAGATTCAGATTTTAATGTACTACGACGTGAAAAATCATTTGTTGCAAGGGATTTTAACATGTACATACTCCAAAATCTCTCCCAAATTATATTTCTTTTATTCATACACAATTTTCCAAAACTTCCTGATCATAACTGTAGTATCGTTCTTCAAAGATATATGAAAACATTTCAAAGAATACTCCAAGATTGAAAAAGGAAAAAAAAATACACCCATATGATGGTTTAACATAAGCTAACTATTTCTAATCTTAATGAGTATGCAGTCGTATACGAAAGAAGATAAAAATCCAAGAGAGAAAAAAATGCAAGCTCATATCATTAAATGAAGCTTGTGAAAATGAACTCATCACCATTATCCAGCTAGATTTAAGATTACTCGGTAAGAAAATGATTTTCGCGGGTGCAAATATAGTTTTCCGCGATGGAAGGAGTGTAATTATTCTCACAGCTTAATTACAAGCTAAGCCAACGATAAGCAGTCCGTTGAAATGAATTTCAGAGGCATCATGAATTTTCTTATACTAGTTAGAATGTTACAGAGAAGAACCCAAGTCTCCTCAACTCCAACAATTTTGTGATACTACATATATGTATATCCAAAGAATTTTTCCACGCATTCAAAGCAACTCCCACACGAATTCTTCTCGAATCTTTTCTAAAGAACCTTTTCAAATTGTTATCTTCTTCTTCTTCTTCTTCTTCTGTCTTTCACTCACACACATCCACGACATACGGACAGCGAGAGAATCTCAGAAAAGTCAACTTGTCTCTCTCTCTCAAAAAAAAAAAAAAATACGACCTTCCGTATTCACATACATATATAAACATGGCATTAGTGAGTCAGTGAGGAAACTCGTTCACTGGATTTTACCAGCGGGATATCATACTCATACCGAAGTGTATAGCAAAATTGCATTTGCAGTTATAGCGTTATTACACTTGCTTCGGCTCGTTATGTTTCAACCCATCTCTATTATTTGTGTGTGTGTGTGTGTGTGTGTGTGTGTGTGTGTGTGTGTGGAGGTATTATAACATGTGGTAAAGCTGACCACAAAGAGGCAAAATTTTAAAATTTTCCGAGCAGCGGAAGTATTTTATGCGTCTATAGAAGAGCGTTATGTTGTTGTACTGCGTGTATAGGTTAGAGAACAGCAGCAGAGCGAGGCAAAGTACTTACTTACTTACTTAGTTCTATAAGAGGAGTCTACTAACATATTCACGCTATTAGGAATCGCGCAACGACTTTGAATAGGGAGGAATAGAGGATGCGCGTGAAGAGGGAATAAGAATGACTCTATATTGCACTCGCTATTGCACGTATGTACGCATTTTGTATGTATGTGTACTGAATGCAACTCAATTTTGTGTCCTTTTCAAATATCATACTCCCCTGTTTCTACTGCGTGCGCGTCTCGAGGTCGCGAGTTAACGCATTGCTTATTTAGTGTCGTTGCACTTGTCATTGCAAATTGTGAGAAGATCGTATGGGAATCTGTTTGGCTCTCGAATTTGTAATGAAAAGGATAGTTTATTGTCAAATATTGAGAGGAAATTGATTAAGAACGATGGATGTTGATGAATAAAAGTCATCTGTTTAATTATATAATGATCTCAATTAACAGCAGTACTGATTTGATCAATTCTAAAAAATTGTGACGAGCTCTGGGTCAAATTTTGGTTAAAAGCCTTCAGGAAGCCTTATCATCTCATAGAAGCAATGATTTACATCTCTGACGATTGGGTGTAATTTTGAAAATTCACAGCAACAACCAGGTGAGTTCACTTCAATTTCGAATTTCATGAAGATTAGTGTCTCTTTCATCAAGACATTTGGCTATGTCGGTATTAAGGCTGAGATTTATTTTGACAATTTTGTGAAAGGGTTCCAATGAAATCCACACCCACACCCACACACACACACGCGCGCGCGCGCGAGTGAACAATATCCCGATAACCAGTATCTATTCATCCATTCTTGCACGTTATTTTTCGTTTTTCATTAACAAATTTCCAAGCTTTTCTAAATAATATGGAAGATTTACAGTTCTAAGTGGATTCCGAATTACCGAAGCAACGAGTAAAAGGGACTTATGATTTGAACCCGGGCTTTCTGCGGTGGAAGCGAGGCCCTTATTTACGAGACCGCCGTTGCGCGTCGCTTGTTTCTCCTACTCACAACATCCCTTTCATCCTGTCCATAGTAAACTAACGTAGGATACATCTTCATAATTTTGGCCGATTGGATCCTCATTTATAATCAGTTGTATCACTGCAAAAAAAATTGTGAGAAAAAATTGTGACCAATTGGTTGCAGTTTTCCTTCAACCATAGGTTCGAACCAAAAACTAACCAATTGGCGGCAACTACTAGTTGACATTTTTCTCTCAGCGAATGTGGGGATGTACGGGAATCATGGGATTGGTAAGTAGTGGTTGGACGACATGTTTGAGTCAGAAAAACAAATTGCTTCGTGTTTTTTCATAAACAAATAGAAGTAAACAACGGTGGCGTCTGCGCTCGCCTTTTCAGTGAAATATGCAGGTTAAGGAACATTTTCACAATTCAGTATTCGTATTAGTGACTGCTCATCTTGCGTTTGCCTATTCCTTGATTCGAAACAAGTTATACAAATACAATTCGAAACAAGTTACTGGCGCCGGTGGTCACCAATCCGGACACTGAAACACGAAAACGTTGCTTAACTTTCATTTTTAACCGGAATGGCTCGCGCGGTCGCCGCTGGTGTTTATTCCTATTGGTATAGGAAAAAACACGAGGAAACTTATTACTCTGGCCCAAAAATGTCCGAGAAAATGTCACTCGATCACCACCATCTATGAATCTCATAGGTCCTGTATTTCACCCATGACAAAAGAGTCGGCGAATATTCTGCGTAAGCAAAGCGTGGTAGCCCCGGCCCAGTGGTCATCAATTCTGATACTGAATTGCGTAATCATTGCTTAACCTTAATTTTTTTCCAAAAAAGCTCACGTGGCCGCTGATGATATTTTTGCCTATCTGTTCATGAAAAAACACAAAAGTTGACTCCAAAATATCGGCTAGAGACCACCATCTACCAATTTCATACATTTCATAAATCCAGTATTCATCCTCATATTCGCTATAGGAAAATGTTAACCAGTGGATTTTCTACCACCTGGCTGAGTTTGAAAGACAATAACTGGTTGCCAATTTGATGGAAGCTTAACACGTTCACTGCGGCGGGACCCACGGGTGGGTACCGCAATTTTTCATTTTCCAATCTCATTCAGTTCGTAATGACTCGAAAAATACACCCAGTAAGAACTTTCCAAGAGAATTTACTCTGTCTAGGGCTCTACCAACGAACCAAAAAGGTTTGCTCCGATCCAAGCATTTTTACCAGGATACGGAGGTCCAGTTCATGAGAGAAATAAAATTACGAAAAACCGGCTTCGCAGCGAACGTGTTAATTCTGCTTCCTTGACTCTCAGAAAATCGATATCATTCCAATTGATATACCTCAGTTGCATCGAGCAAAATTCAGAAGTCATTCGAAGATTCTAGCAGACGACACCTCATTGGAAAAATGTGATCTGTCCCATCAAACGTACTCAAAGGAAAACATTTCGCCTGAAGTTTCAAGATTCTATGGAAATTCAAAAATAATGTAATTCCTTCAACTGGGGAAGTTTAAATCACTCCGACGTCAAACCTGGCACAAATCAACTGATTAAAATTCTACGAAGAAGAAATTAAATACTTAAACCTCATAAGGTCTGTACTCGGGTCTGTAGATCAGGATCTCACGAGGTGCTCAAGCGTAGCCTTGAACCAAGTTAATGATATATCAACCGAAACGAGCTTACCCGCTGACTGATATGATACGATACTGTAAGCGGAGCCTCATCGCCCCTTTTGCACTACTAGCTTATAATAGAGAGAGCAAGACTGTCTACTCGTGCGCACCTGGTCGTGATACGGTGCGAAGTATAATAAATCGGCCCTTAACATCACGACTCATATGTACATGCCTGTCTTCCTATGCACTACAGCACTTAAATATACAATATGCGTACACGAGTACTCTGTAGAGCACAGGTTACCTTGCTTTACGCGCTTTTATAATTCATCCGCTCGTACATCCGTCTGCTAAGCGCATCCATCTTCTTAACATTAAGGTTGTAGAACAGCGACATAATTTCTACATGAGGTTTGAAGGCCCTTTAAAAAACCGTAAAGTTATACGTGGCATCTAGGGAAAAAAGGAATAATGTCAAAATGACAGCTTGAGGAGTATGATGAACGCAGTGCGGCTGTGTGTCTATTCCCTGTCAACTTTAGTGATTGCAAAAATTTGTGATCGTACAAACCCATATCTACTCCTCACAAGAAATCAGTTTAAATCTTCTTCACAGATTTTGATTCGACTTTACCGAAGTAAATTATCATCAGAAAAGTAAGATGAGTTAGACTTGGATAATTCAAAAATGAGAATCACTCATTTGGCAACCTTTTGCTCACAGTATGCAAAAAGTCTTGCAAAATCTATAGAAGAAAAGGTGTAGAAAGTGCATTGGACTTTACCCTCTGTCAAACATAATGGTGTAAAGATGAACGTTTCGAAAGGAAACGAATGCATTACGAAGCTTCGAAAAAAAAAACGGTATTGAACTGTATACAGACTCAGACGCGTGAAAAGTTGACTGTTGTCCAAACCTGAGCTTATTTGCAAAGTAATTTGACAGATCACTCGAGCTAAAAAGAACCTGCGAACTGTAGTGCCAAGACAGATTTTTGTTTGCAAAGACGAGTGTGTATGTATTTTGATCCTTGACACTATTTGGAGAAAAAAAAAACTGCCTCGCGATACGTTCGTTCGAGAAAAAATCGATCGTATTTGTCTTGATTCGATGGAGAGTCTGATAAAGTATCATGCATTGTCAAATCATGATTTCGTATCTGTTTTTATTGACACTTAACAACAAAATTTTGGGATCGGAAAGTCGCACTGGTCAGACTATGATTTCTTTACGTTTGCCTTGGCATAGGAACCGAATCCGGCCTCTAAATTGCTTCAAAAGGTCATAATGGAGCCCATGATTCGAAAATATCGGAAAATATACCTATTATTTCAGAGGTTTTCTCGACTCACGCGATAGAAATCCTGACGTAATAGATCAAAACGGAGACGGGGTGATAATCAGAGAACTATTTTACGACAGATTAGCATACTTGAACACCCCATGCAGGCGAAAATTTTTCACCTTGTCATACTGAAAAGTAAAAATTATCGCAAAAATTACGAAGAGAAAACTCTCACTTGCGCAAGGTACCCAAATATGCTTTTCTAGCGCAAAATGACAGCCAGACTATGATCCCTGGCTCTGTTTTGAGCTTCCGCGCTAGGATTTCGTTTGGACCAAGAGAATCTCTGGAAAAGAACAAGTTTCACGCGTTCAGCAAAGAATTCTAACGGCCCGGAGAAATTTGGATCTCGGATTTAGTTTCTACGCAGAAAAGTACGTAAGAAAATCATACTTTCGTCTGTGCAACATTCCGACCCCAAAATTGTATTCTCCTGTGTTACCACTGTTTCACACTCTACAGCAAAATTTTGTATTCCTAATGTTACCACGAAGTTTATTTGTTACTTGTTCGTGTCTCTACGTCCAAAAAGTTGATTTCGATGAGATTTCCATCGGAAATCGTGGGTCACACGAATACAAAGTAATCATTGCATGTTTCCAGATCATAATCAACCGTAATCAACAATTGTTCTCGTGCGTAAAATCCTTGGCTGAATTGAAATCAATTGAAAAATTTTGGTAAATTAGATCCTCCCATCCGAATACTAAAATCTTCATAAGTAAAGGTGTCTAATTCCCGAATTATCGAGCACGAATTCTCAATATTGTCTCGTTATTGGGTCATAACATCACCCTTTCCACACCCTATCATACAGCTCAAATCGCCATCATCAAAATTCCACCAAATTTCCCAAGCACCCATAACTAGCAAAAGCTTTCAATTTTCCACGGCCCATATAAAAATGATGATTCAGCCTTGCGGCATCGCATCGTAACCGTACAAAATTGCGTACTAACAATAAGTGCCGTCAACGAATTGCGAAGTAAAGAGCAAACTCGCTCTCGTATATAGAAAATTAGCATATTCTCGCGACAGCAAAAAAATAAAAAAAGAAATCTCCGTGGTCGGTCTCGCTCTGCTTGCGCTCAATTAAGTAGACTTTGTCGGTTAACTATATATCGTGAAATAAACTTTATTTCCCCCCTTTCGTAATTTTCTGCAGATTTCTAGCCGACATTCAGTCTTTCTCTTGTACAATCTGCAATGTATAAGGTAGACACAGTGGGAGGAAGTCAAGTTTGAATAGTCGCTTCCCATGACCGTGAGTCTTGATGATGCCAAGCAAGAATCAAGTCTGATATAACCTCGCTATTTCAACTCGAGTGAATTCACCGCTCGAGTAAAGAAAAAAAGAATGGCAGCGGGGTTTATTCTCACGCGCAACGCAAGCGCAACCTTATATATATTCTTGATTATCCGGCTTTTTGGAATTTGTTATTCGGTCTAGCTTGGCTCTTTGAATCTTGGCAACGGAGCTTTATACATATACATGGGAAAAATTTGAAACGGACTCCGGGGTTGAGGTTACGGATCAGTACAGATATTGTTGAGGGTACTGTATATACTAGAACATGAAAATGCATAATTGGTGCACAAGTCTACGAATGCCGCTTTGTAATTTTGTAGACACAGTGACTTTCGAGGAAATCTTTTTTGAAGATATATTACTTCCAAAGAAGCGTACCGCAGGTGACTGAACTGTCCCCACAGCCACGGGCGAGTGTCGTTGACCGTGAAATCATTAGTTTCATTTAAATCTGATTGCGTAATGAGCGGACCTGTTCTTAGTGGCTTGGAATTATTCGAGGTTAGAAATAGAATTGTTTTTATATCTAATCTGACGATTGGGTTTTTTGCGGTTGATTATTGTACGGAAACTTTACAGAAGAAAAAAACAGAGAACGAAATCATTTTTTGGTTCCTTTTGTTGTACATACATGAATGAAATTCAGATTTGGGAGATAGATATTTGACTCAGGCTAAGCAAAATGTGTTAAGTATGTCACAAGTAAAAGAATTTAGGAAGCAATGCTGATATATACTTTGCCTTTCTGCATGGTAAGAATGTGTCCCCGAAATTTCATATTTCATGAGATGACTGAAAGTTTTGCATGGGATGCGGAGATAGTAGAAAAAATTTGATAATGCTGAAATTTTATGGTAGGTATTCTTTTACAGACAAAATAGTGTGACTCAAACCTGCGATGGCTTGAAATCTCCGACAATTTTCATTGCCCATCCGCGGGCTCCTATCTTATTCCGGACCCCCATATCGATATACCTAATGTAGTACCATTTGATGGAATTTTAAATATTGCAATGTATGAAAGTCCAAATTACTGGAGATAATTGGAGTCACAATTTTTTTTCGACACGCTGTGCGGAAAAGTGTCTTTTCCGCACTGATTTTTTACTTTCCCACACAGTTTGTCGAAGAACACAGTTCGAAACATGGATGTAAAATCTATCTTTCCACCCTTGTATCGAAACGTACTATTATTAGACATAAATATTATACATCAATGTTACCAAATAAATATTCAGTACAAAAAATTGAATCATCTCTTAGAAATTTCAATTCGCCGTGTGAGTTTCACAATTGAGTGGTTCCGAGTCAAATTGGACTGATTGTAAGTCCATGTTTTGGATAGGAGGCGACTTTTACCTCCGCATCTTCCAAGGTATATTCGAGAAAGTAGTTAGGAAATTTTTGTATCATAGAGAACACGATGAGTTGCCAGAAATATTTTGGTAGGAAGTCTTCTATCGGAGTTTCTACCTTATTGGAACACATAAGATGGGTTCTGAGGGCAGAAAAAGTGAACTTCTCAAAAGTGGAATTGTTAGTCCACTCTGACTCAGAACAGTTCAATAATTATTATTACTTGAAAGTACGTAATAATCAATTGTTATCCAATTGTACAGCGAGTTCAATAAAATCTTGAGGATTCCAACTCATTTACATCGCGCACTTCATTTTTATCCTGTCTGACGATATGATTTCTCTACATTACATCAATTCTGAATATACCTGATGGTCTCCACTAAGTTTCAATCCAGATTTCGCGATTTCAATGTCATCATCATACAATACAATTCTTGGAATTTAATAAAATTGAGTTACTGCTAAGTCATTCTTGAAATCAAACGTGTTATCGGCACCTGTAGCCTTTTGTTCCATTCAAAAGCTCCAGTAGTATAGATTTTCATGACATGAAAGATGTGCAGAAACGAGCAAACCAACCTGCGTTCGCATTATAATTTAGGGCCACGCTATCAAACATCAACCAAGTAGTATAAGCCGGCATGTTACAAAAGAAGCGTGCGATAATGGTCCGGAATGAGCTTAAAAACAGCGGGTACCTGCATCATACCACTAGATTTCATTCTTGTTTTCACTACTGTCGTTACCGACGGTAATGCGCGAAACTCAAGTTTCAAAAATGCATTTCCCTTTTATGGACGTACCGTTCTGTAGTGTGTAATAGCGCGCCCACACACCTCATGCCTCACAACAATAACAATTCTCTCTTTATGACTTTGGCGAAAAATGAAGAAAAATCCTTATCTCAACGTGGTATAAGCAGGCCTTATCTATTCCACGAGCGGGTGCTCCTCTTCCTGCTCATAATTCAAGTCACTTGTATTTGCATTCAACGCATCAAAATTTCAGCGGAATAAGAAGGTGGCTTTTTGGGCGATGCTAGATCATTTAAATATTAGATGTGATCATGGTTCAAATTTTATACGTTTTTTAACTTGCAGTTTTTATCAAAATCGAGAAAATATAAATTCTAAATTTTTATAGTAAGACAATCGGGTACCAAGGATACAGAATATTCGATTTGTATCTTACAGTGCGAGTCAAAAGTTTGAATACAGCCAAACTGAGAAGTCTAAGATAGAAAATTTGGTTCCTGCAGCCTCGTTGGTCCAAAATGACTTTGATGTAGCTCATTTTATAGCTTTTTCAGTAATCAAGGAATTTTTGGGACTTTTTTACGTGCGGTACAATAGTCATTCGTTAGCAAGGCAAATCCATGTGAAAATCCATAAAAATCGAGTCGACACTCAAAGCTCTGCAAGTCAGATATGAACGGATAGATCAAAGTGATTTAAAGAGTATTTGAAAGTAGAAACCAAAAGCTTCAAGATCCATTTTTGAGAGTTGTAAGAAATGACAATTTTCCAGTCGAAAATTTTTTCTCGAGAAAGAGTCTTAAAATTCAAGGACGAATAGAAAAACGAGCTCACGGAGATATTTCTTTGATTTCTCTCAAGTTTTTCCGCATTGTTGGTGGAAGGATGTAAGAACAGTGCTCATACCAGTTTTAATATAAGTCCGTTCATGATTCCTCAACGACTGGTCCATATTTCAAGAGAAACTTTTCCGTCAGGGGTACCGTCATTTCTCGGAACACGGAACAAGAACGACCGCATAACCTACAAAAATCATATACCGTTCCCAGAGCTCATTTTTAGGGGTTGAATACACTTTCCCAGCAAAGTATCGAGCTGGAAAAAATCAGGGACATGTCCTACGGAAGAACCTTCAATTTCCTGCAAGCTTTGACCCACTAGCAGCTGTAGCATAACCTACAAAAATCATATACCGTTCCCAGAGCCTGTTTTTGTGGTTCTAAACAACTTTCCTACTATCGGTTTAAAAATGATTGACACCTAAAGAATTTCTGCTATCCTGGCTCCAAAAAGAATCGCTAATTCTTTTAACTGTGATAACGTCAAAGCACATCTAGCCGCGGCCAAGATAAAATTTTTTTGAAGTCGATCGGATGACAACTGCGGCTGTAGCTGTTATCAGAATGTAAAAAAACGCGGGTATAAGGCCAATTTCAAAGGTAGCTCGACTTTGGGATGCTACAGCTCTGCCAAAAAAAATTCTGGGGCGCTGCAAAAAATGTAGGTGATAGATATTTGGTTCCCCAATAGCGTCCAACAAGTATCAGCCAAAAAAATTAATAACTTTTGGAGATAATCCAGTCTTTGTTATCTCTGGATCTATTGAGGTTGAAGACTTGATTCAAAAACAGAAAAATCATAAAAAAATTATGGATGTCAAATACCAAAACGCAATATGAGATTTTAAATAAACAAACGCGTGGCAAGGTCGCAAAGTTGGAAAAAATTAAAGTTTGCGCCTATTGTGAGGCTTTTATTGTCCTTTACAGCCGGGGCCCGTAAAATCGTCGATGGGCGAGACTACCTGACCGCGGACCATAAAAGTCGTAAAGTTGCGGTCTCGGAGTCAATTAGGGTACCATCAGTCTGCTTCGGCTGCAATAATGAAGCTGAATTTTCAACAAAGAGAGCAATAAAACTATTTCGAACGCGATTTGGGGCTTGCATTACTATTACAAATATCGCCGATTCATCGATGAAGCATTGTCAATGATGAGTCGAACAGTATATCAATGACGCGTGTGTGCAGGTGTCTTTCTCTCTCTCAGAGTTTCGCTATATCTGCATGTAAGTATTCTTTGGCGGATCCTTCAAATGATTGATAACGAAAGATCGATCCATTGTCCTGATCATTTCGTTGTGCATCAGTTGGATATCATCCGTATTGATAAGATGACAAATCGACAGTTGAATGATTTTACCATCATCTTGTTCGACCGATCATTTACAGCATCATAGAAATGAATGTATATCGTGTTATTGCGCGTTTCGCACAATCAATAATTATCAGCCAACGATTGAACAAGATAATCGATTAATCATACAATTATCGATTGTTATCTCATCAATGCGGATGATATCCAACTGATGCACAACGAAATGATAAGGACAATGGATCGGTCTTACGTTATCAATCATTTGAAGGATCCGCCAAAGGATACTTACATGCAGATATCGCGAAACTCTGAGAGAGAGAGACACCTGCACTCACGCGTCATTGATATACTGTTCGACTCATCATCGACAATGCTTCATCGATGAATCGGCGATATTTGTAATAGTAACGCAAGGCCCAAATCGCGTTCGAAATAGTTTTATCGCTCTCTTTGTTGAAAATTCAGCTTCAATATTGCAGCCGAAGCAGACTGATGGTACCCTAAATTGACTTCGAGACCGCAACTTTACGACGTTTATGGTCCGCGGTCAGGTAGTCTCGCCCATCGACGATTTTACGGGCCCCGGCTGTAAAGGACAATAAAAGCCTCACAATAGGCGCAAACTTTAATTTTTTTCAACTTTGCGACCTTGCCACGCGTTTGTTTATTTAAAATCTCATATTGCGTTTTGGTATTTGACATCCATAATTTTTTTATGATTTTTCTGTTTTTGAATCAAGTCTTCAACCTCAATAGATCCAGAGATAACAAAGACTGGATTATCTCCAAAAATTATTAATTTTTTTGGCTGATTGTTGTTGGACGCTATTGGGGAACCAAATATCTATCACCTACATTTTTTGCAGCGCCCCAGAATTTTTTTTGACAGAGATGTAGCATCCCAAAGTCGAGCTACCTCTGAAATTGGCCTTATACCCGCGTTTTTTAACATTCTGATAACAGCTACAGCCGCAGTTGTCATCCGATCGACTTCAAAAAAATTTTATCATGGCCGCGACTAGAAGTGCTTCGACGTTATCCCAGTTAAAAAAATTAGCGATTTTTTTTGGAGCCAGGATAGCAGAAATTCTCTAGGTGTCAATCATTTTTAAACCGATAGTAGTGACGTATCGCGCTGGGAAAAATCAGAGGTATGTATTTTTGATAGATCTTCAATTTCTCGCAATAATTAGTCCGCAATCGGCCATGGTTCCAGACATCACTGCTCCCGAAAAAATTTGGATGGTAGCTTTTATCACTTTTCCAGCCATGTATCACCTCGGGGAAAAGCACGCAGTTGCCACTTGCCTAAAAATTCAACGTTCTGTAATATTCAGCCCGCCAGCTGCTTATGAGAATCCAAAAAAAAATTTTTAACTTGGAATGCGTTTTTAACCTGAAAAGATGTCTTGGACGATTCCGCCGATGTGTTATTCGCGGTTATTCGTGATGACTGCATCATTTCTGATTGAAATATATGCAATAAAAATTTTTTCGACTGACCAGTCGAATGAAATCACACCTAGGTAATAATTTTCAAAAACAAATTTTAACGTTCTTAACTTCTAATTTCAGATGCAGTTCGAATCATTTTGATCGGTTGATTTATATCTGACTTGCAGAATTCCGAGCGTTGATCCAATTTTCACGAATTTTCTTAAAATCACAATTTAATCCAGCAAAAATTGACTGTGTTGCACAAAAATTCTCAGACTTTCGAAGTGCTTGTTGAACTAGCTACCAAATGAGTTATATCAAAGTAGTTTTTAAAATCAAAGTCCGTGTTATCAGCTTGTGATTCTTCCTTATCAATTTCAAATACGGGATAACAATGAGGTAAAATTTGGCATTTTCATTCTGGATTCTTATGAATTGTGGGTTCTCGTTACACGTTTCAAACGTTTTCTGCGTCTTCTTTCCGACCAATAATTGTTGGAATAAATATACGAACAGAAATTATAGTCTGTTAGAAATTCAAGTATTTGAAATGAATAATAATCACGTAAACAAATGAATTCATCACAAACGATGGGAACCAAAGCAAATTTTCTACAAAAGAACCGCTTTGCGCCTCTTCGAAGCATCAGTTACTTATAAATCCTTGCCACGATGATTTAATGATTCCAACAGTCTGCTCGAGCGCAATTATTCCGTCTTAATAAAATACAATGATTATTCTTCGGGGTAAAGAGCAGTAACCGCACAAAATTCCAGATTCAGAAAACGTTTTCTCAAGAAAAAAAAATTTACCTCACAAAAGTTGGCTTACCACTCTTCGCGAGACTGGTAAATTGCCAGAGCGCGAAAACTGCCCCCAGTATGCACTTCAAGTCTGCCCCGGGCACTAAGCCATGGAATTCAAAGGATTCAAAGCTTCATAAGGACGATGTGTATATATATATAAAAGTGTTGGCTGGGGAAAACATAGCAGGCGTGGCTGGCACATTGCTGCTTTACTTTCTTTGCAGTGCCGTTAAACGGCCGTCGTCGTCGTCGTTGTCGTCGTCGCGTAACAGCTCCAAGAATGCGATCGAAGCCATAAGGTCAGCTTTACTCTTACGCGAGAGAGTAAGTATTTTGCCAACCTATATATATACTATATATGTATTGTGATGATTTTCTTGTTCGTTGGCCGTAACATGTGAACAGTGCGCTTTTAGAGAGCTTTTGTCTTCTTGGTCACTGTATAGAATGTTGTATCTGTTGGATTGTTTCATTCGCGATCCTCATTGTTTTAAAATAAAAAATTTGACGCACTTTTCTGGCACTGGTGTAGTTCTTGTGTTAGCTGGGTTGTGAGGACTTTTTCAGTTTTTTTTTCTTCTTAGTTGGGATGCCTATGAACATGGTTGTGTTGTAAAAAGGCGAGGAATTTACAACGGCAAGCGTCGCATCGTGGCGAGAATACCTGATGACCTGATGCTTTGGAGAGGGATTTGAGCGAAGAATTTGAAAGGGGGACGGAAAACTGGATTAACGATGATATTAGATTGGCATTGATAAGAATAATTGGTCTATTTCAAATTAGCAATCTAGTACTGTATGGGTTATGGAAAATACTCATTCTATCTTGTAACTAATTTGCACGAGTCCGCATCTTCGTATGCCGTGTCAGGATTTAATGGACTGCTGGAACCAGTTTTCTACTGGTCTCATTCCTATCGTGCAAGAATTCAAATTTCTTGGAAGAGCTTTTCAAATTGTAGCCAGGTGGATTATGCTGCTAGCTGTAAATCACGTAGGAGATGAGCTCTCAGCATTCTTGCATAAGGGAGAAGATTACCTTTCTACTGGTAGTATGGTAATCCCAAGTTTTCCAAAAAAAAAGTACAACATATATTTCCTGTTTACATTAAAGCAACTTATGGCTCCATGAATGATCCCGTATGAGTTGAAGAAAGTTTGGAAATCCCACAATTTCGGCAATGATGATTGAAATGAAGGTACTTAACATCGTCAGATGACTATTTCAAATGTTAAATATTTTCTGCAATAACTCGACTCATCAAAGTTTCTTCATTTGGTCGCTTTTTAATTCCTTACAGAGGACGATATCGATTTCCAATATTCTGGGATTATTGGTTCAAATTGAGAGTAAGAATCATGAAAAATTCTGGCTAACTTTTGTCGAGGCGTAAAACACATATGGACGACAAATCGGGACCCAATTTGATAACAATTAAGCGCTTGTCTAAATCGTGTCCGTCCGGATTCCGCATAAGTTGGTGGCGGTGTTAGTAGCATCGCTGGTGCTGATGGTGGATCGGTGGGTCGGCGGGTTGGTGGGTCGGTGGATCCGTGTTGGTGTTTCTGGTGGATGGATGAGCTGAGGCTGTGGCTGGGACTGGGGCTGAGGCCGCGGTTGGAGCCTTGGCTGTGGCTGGAGTTGTGGCTGGGGATGGGGATAGCGATTTGGTGTAATCAGGTCTAGTTCAATCTACTTCGGACCGTGTATTCAGGCCGAGTTCCATCTAATTCGATCAAATTCTGTCTGAGTCGGTCTAATAAGGTCTAGTTCGATCACGTTGGGTCTGTTACGGTGTAGTTAGGCCGACTTTGGGCTAATTCAATCCAATTCCATCTAGTCCGGTCTGATTAGGTATGGTTCCGTCTAATTTGGTGTAATTGGGTCTGGTCCGGTCTAATCGATCTCATATGGTTTAGTTTAGTCAATTAGGTTTAGTTAGTCTTATCCAGTCTGGGTTCGACCTAGAATTTCTTGAGTATGAATTCCAAATTATTCAGATATTTACTGAAAATTCGGGAACTTCACTATCCGCAATATTACACAAACTTAAAAGTTCTCAATCACAATTAACAAGTTATATCAAGGAAATTCTTTTCTTTTGTTGAATTCACAGTATGATGAAATTTTAATACTAGAAACCCTTATAGTATTTGAGTATTTTTTATGTGGATCAGCACTTAGAAAAGCATATGAGATCAAGGATTTAGGAGTTACCCCCAATTCTAGATTTGCATTTCATGCTCATGTTGGTATTATCACAAATAGAGTAATCAAAATGATTGCAATGATAAAAAGGAAATCTACTGCGTTTCAGAAATCTGAAACTTTGTGTACATTGCACTTAACTTTGGTGATATCAGTTTTAACTTATGCCTCATCAGTTTGGCCCCTACATATGGACAAAATGATTAGACAAATTGAAACTATCCAACATAAATTCCTTCGGGTTTTAACGCGTTTTGATGGCTTTCCTATGGATTGGAGATCTCACAATTACACAAAAGTTGCTGTTGAACATTCAATTTGTTCAATTGAGTCATTTTGCAGGATTCAAGATTTTTTTTTTTACAAATTGATGTCTAATTATGTTGATACTTCAGTTCTGTTAGAGAGGATTGAAATAAGTATCCCTCGTAAGATACTAAGGCGGAATGAGATCTTATTAAAGACATCTTCCCAATCATCAAGATCTCCCTTAAATAGAATGTGTAGAGTAGTGAACGAGAACTAACACATGGTTTAAATACTGTGGCATCACAATTTCTAAATTCAAGCAACAAGCGAGAGAGAAACTTTTCATATATGAGTGAACATTTTCTTTTTCTTTTTCATTAGTCTCTTTTCTTTCTTTTTATTAGTTGATAATCTTGGGATCAATCCTTAGGGGTTGGTTTCTCCTCTGCTGAATGATTTCGCCTTCTTATCAGATAGATGTTAATTGAGTAAATATGTTCAATATACTATTTATATCAATGTTAACTATTGTATATGATTGATTACTAAAGGTTTGAGTGACCGTTGATACAAATGAAAAAAGAAATAAAATAAAAATGTTATATCGTGAAACTACAGAAGCATTTCAGGGGCTCATACTATATCACAGACATTTTCAAGCCGTACGAGCGTTATCGAGGAAGGCTTTAACGCTAGTATTGAATTATGAGGACCCATGTAGAACATAAGATTCCATGAACATATATGATCATAGAATCCATGGATTCCATGGTCATATATGATCATGAGTAGAATCGGTTTCAAAATTTGTCATTTTCATTCCGAAAAGGTGTGATATACTAATATACAACATCAATACTTCACGGTGATGATCGAAAATTACTCAGAAAAATTTTTCCCGCAGTGATTCTCAGGTTTTGAACATTTGAAGCACCGAAGAGAAAAAATCCACATGAAATATCATTTTTCGTCGAAAATGTCAGTTTTTGGGAACTTGAAACCGACTCCTGGAAAGATTTTTTTTAGTATTAAGCATGATCAATATCGTGACGTATTGGTGTTAGAATAGGTTTGAATCAATATATCACAACTTTCTGGAATGAAAATGAAATGTTTAGAGCGGTTTCAAGTATGATCATATATGTTCATGGAATCGTATGTTTTACATAAGGATAGAAGGAATAAGAGATGAAAAATTTCAAAAATTTTCATCTGCCGAACCTCGCCTTTTCTTTTTGGCAAGAAAGAAAGTATTTTCCGTGCCAGGGTCAGTTTAGATTGAACAAGTTGCACATGCCAACACCAATAATCGACTCCGCCGATTGATTCGCAGCAAGGGTAATTTTACTCCTCCAAAATGTACATTTGCAAAAATTTGCCTATGAAAAAAAAAAAACTGGCAGATTTTTTTCTCCCCGAAACATTTGATTCGCTCCAAGTTCTGTTATAGTACGTGAGGAGAATAACCGACCATTCATGGTCAAGAAGTTACAAGTGACAATCAACGAATTGGATACAGCGACTATCAGAATCATAAACCAATATGTTGACAAACGATCTGAAATGATTTTTCATGTATTCGGGAGAAATTGAGGTCTACAATCTCCAAATCACATGTGTCACTCGGATAACTTCTGCTAGAGAATTTTCTGAAAGCATTAAGAATCTCAAAAGCCAAAAAAGTGATACAAACTAGAGAGCACTGGGAGACATGAGTTTGAAGGAAGTATGTAGTAAGTTCGCGAAAAAGTTTGATATCGATAGAATATTTTATCAATCAGTTCATGGATTATTTCGGAACAATTAAATAAATGAGTTAACATATACTATCTCCGCCGGAATCAGTGAGAATCGCTCCCAACTCACTGATTCGCAGTGAATTTCACTGCGAATCAGTGCATATGCACTGAAAATCAGTGGTTTGGAGCGATTTTCACTGATTCCGGCGGAGAGAGTAGATGGGTTAAAAACCAAACCCTACTCAGGAGTGGCCGGAAAAAGAAGAAGAGATATCTATTCAGCAAGAAAGTCAGAAGATCAGAGAAATATGAAACTATCAGGAGATCCAGCTTGGTCGAACCAAATTCTTTCCACAAAGCCTTCCCAGAAGCATTTTCAATACACCTCACCATGGTAATCCGTATCTTTGCCAATACTTCCACAGAAAGACTGCTCATGAACCAATAATATTTAAAATATACCAGTGCGAGTACCAGTGTCTAAATACATAATCAATGTCTGAACATGGCAAGTCAATTATTAACAGTCCGCTAAAAACCCTTACAAAAAGTCAACACACATACAAACAAGAAACAAAATTCTGTTGTGCAATATTGCCTCTATACTGATCCCGACAGAGTAAAATACATAGTAGTGCAAATGCTACACAGGTACGAAGTATATTATGTGCATGTATAACGCAACAGGTGATGCTTCACGGTGATGCTGCATCGTGAAGAAGCGGCATTGCACGACGAAGAACCGTTGGTTCGTCGCGCGTACAAGCAGCGGTGTCGTTAGTATTATATCTTTTCGAGCAGTGTAACGAAATCGAGAGTCTCATCCTTTTGCCGTTTCGATCTCGATAATCCATTGACGAATGTGGCCAAATAATGTGTCGAAAGATCTGTTGTAGGATCCATACGCAAACATGCGTTGATTTGGAAATTCTTGTTATGCATACTTTATTGGTGAATCGATTTTTTAGTGGATAGCAATCCTTACGAATAAATACGAAAGTATGCTCGACTCGAGGCTCGACTGCACCGAATTCACCGGATTGATGTTGTATGGTCTTAAGTTTTTATTTTTCAAGGAATTGCAGCTTTGGAAAATGTTTCAAAATGTTCTAAATAAGCTGTGATGACAGTCTCAAAAATTCAGTAAGCTCATTCCAAATTCAGAGAAGTCAGATGAAATCGTATGGGATCTCAAAGAAAATGTTGAATTTTTCAGTGAAATTCACGAAAAAAATTAGATTAAAATTAATGTCATTCATTAATCATTCGTAGGAAATCAGGAATTTTTGATACAATCCCGAAAAAAGCTCTCGAATAGTATAAATTTCTTTAGGTAAGTATATTCATGATTATGAGTGCTACATGATAATCTTTTTGATGATAATCAATCAGGAGGGCAATTCTGAATGTTCAAAACTATTCATTTGAGAGCATCAGCAGAGAGATATCCGAAAATGAAAAATGATCCTGCAGTCTTGATAATGATCGTAGGAACATTCCAACAACATTTCAATAGTTCCATTTTTTCATTGTAGCCCAAACCGTTCCATTAATTGTATGCTCCTAACAGATTAGGATTAAAAGAATATCTGTAGTACAGCTTCGTAAAATAGATGAACAATCTTAAAATCTCGATTCTTTAGCAACAAAATTTCTGGAGTTGGTTTCAGATAGTGACTACTTAAATCAAAAGGTGCCGATTTGTGCAGAGCAAAAAGTACTTCATATATTCTATTCATCCATCATTTTTCGATCGAAATTCTCGTTACGTAATTCCCAGCAATCTATCGTAACGGAATTCTGTAGATAATCAATCAAAATTTTAAAAAATGATCATTAGACCTCGCTGATTGATGTATCTCTCTCGCGTAATGTCCAGCGATAATCCATCACTTCGGGCACAATCTCGTCTATCATTACACGTTGTCCACGAGTGACCGACAAAGAATGATCTCAACAGCGTCTCATTGTGACCAAGTGAGAATATATTCAAATGCTCCAACCGTGAATAACACGTATCACTTGGAAAAATCACCCTTTGATCTTTGGGTCAAATTTGTGAAGTTAGTCGCCCGGGGTAAGTTAACCGGGATATCCAACAAAAACGCTCTCTGAAAGACTGTTCAGCAAGGTAACCAATTATACAGCATTTGGATACTCATCTGCGATGTCTCTCAACGATTTCGGGCTTGCAGAAGTTTAAAATTTGAAATCTAAAGATATTGGGTCATATGAAACGACTTTTCTGATAATTCCGAGATACGGAGAAAGAAAAAGCATTACCATTTCAGGATCATGTCTGCTCACTAAAATAATCAGATCATGTTTGAGCACCGGATAATAACTACTCGGTGAGTACTACGAGGTGAATATTCAACACGTTCAGATGCTGCAGGGTTATTATCATTGGTTGACAAGGTGCCAAAGGGCGTGTGTATGGATATTAAGGACACCGGCTAACTTCACTCGGCCCAAAAAAGCCGAATTCGGGCTTCCACATGCTCTGATAGGAATAATATTGTGCGAAATTGTATAGTAATCTGATGTAAATATACTATCTTATCGTTTTCATGAGTGGGCAAGGTCTCTTAGTAGCTTGACACTCATACAATGTCATGGAATAACTAAGAAATTTATCTTTTTCACCGAAAAATGACAGATTCTGAACAGTTCAGAATAACAAGTTTCTTGTGCATGTTCAGATGAAGTATCTGAAAATACTGCCGGAGAGTACTTATTCAATGCCCAAATTACATCTGACCATTCTTATGAGTCGATACGGTCCTTAAATGTCGATGATGATTTAATTCGATGCTACGAATTTTATTGGAGAAGCCGTGTGACGCCCCAAAAAAACTCTGACTCCAAACGTATGCAAGCTTGAAAGTGTCTAAAATGACCGCATACGAGTACCTTTTGCAGGTCCAGATGCTGCAAAATTGGTGCTCTTGGTGGAAAAGCTTTTAGGAAGCGTTTTCGGATACCCCGGCTAACTTCAACGATAAACAATTTTTCACGAGCGTTTACAAGCACTACCCAGAAAATTGATCACTTTTGGCTGCGTGCTAATGAAAATATTTCAAAATCCCACATCGATCAGTAGTCAATGATTTGGATAAAAATTTAATATCGCCATATTGTGAGCCTCAATTGAAAGTACCTAAATTTTTCATCTTGCCTCACTTCCTATTTTCGGAGGTATTCATGAGAAACCTGAACTAACCTAAGGATTTATACACCAATCTACAGAATTAATTCAAGTCCCAACAAAAATATTTATCGGAAAAGTTCACGGAGTTACATACGCCCAGAATATATTGATTAGTTTGATTCATCTTACGATGCATTTAAATCATGGACTGCAATAGGCATCCACTGCAGGTCAGGCCGATTTTTGATTTTCATTGTCTCAATAAGGACTGTCATGCACGCGCAGAGCTCAAGGAAAAAATTACTAACAGAATTATTCCACCAAACGATAACCTAATGTTGAAAATGTACTATTGATACTGTTCACCAGATGCCGAGCCCAATGCTTATTTTCAGCAGTGATCTTGTCAACTTTCTCACATAGACAAGAAAATAAGTCTTCAATGACTAACATCAATATAATTTCAAAAACTTCCATGTTTAGCTGAAGAGCTGTGCAAATGGCTATGAACATACTATCATACGCAGCCAATTCTTCCATTTCTGATTTATTTACTCAGATTGCCTTGCGGGTCAAAAATTGCAATTCATTTTGGTAATGTTGTGGCACGCAGATATAGCACCCCCTCCGATTTCAGTGAATTTTTATCAACAAGAGCAGACTCATCCCTTTCACAAGAAGTTATTTAGACCACCCAGGCAAAATTGCAGCATCACTACCTCGATCACTATTCTACTCAATATATCTTCAGTGACTCTAATCTTAATTTCTATACCCCCAAGCGAGGACCACCAAAGACCAATGTGACCAACTCATGTTGTTCGACGTACTTTCCTCAAAAAATATTCCTAACCTCCGATATAGCTGGTCAAATTTCGTCCAAACTCTTATGCCAGATAAAATGCCTCAATGGCCTCGAAATTCATTGCAAGAATTGAGAATATGATAATTTTGAACTAATAATGAAATTCAAAATCCTGACTGAATTCATTTTCATGAATGCTCTTTGATAAAAGCTTCTTCAATTCAAATGTTACCCAGGCGATTTTTAGAAAACCCTCAAAATTGATACCCTTATATCTAGTACAACCTCAGGACTCATTCACAATCTTAACCGCATAGATCCCCACACATAGCCGTTCACTGCCCACTTACTACACCACACGCAATCCTCAAATAATTCGCACAGGGTTGTGCAGGAGGAATGAATGCAGGGAATAATAGCAACCCGCTGAGAGGCTATTCTATCGTGGTATATAAATGGCAGGAGAGCTCGACTCGCAAGTTTTGCCAAGCTGTTGCTGTTGCTGCTGGATGCAGAGGAGTTGGTTAACGGTAAATCCGCGGCCGCCAGCGTCCAATGAACCCGCTGAGCTCGACACGCGGAGAACGACAAGATATACACTCTGATGCCAAAGCCCAAGCTCTTCTCAAAGCCTCTCAGATGCTTCTCCATCTCGAAGATTCTTACTCTTTCTCTTGGTTCTTTCAGATTCTGTGGCGTACGAATAAAAAGAAAAAAAAAAGAAGAAAATATGCCACGCGAGAGATGAAATTTTTCACCTTTTTTGGACCTGTAAAAGATGCAGATTGTAGGATAGAATTGGTACTTTGCAGGGGGGCTCATTTTGAAGAATTTGAGTAAGGCGATGTGTATGTGTGTATGTTTGAAAGGTATGAAGGAAGGTGTTCTTGACATTGACCTATTATGGGGAACTGCGGCGTATTTACCCGAGACGGTTATCTCACGATGTCGACGCGTGCACGAGACAAACAAGAGAAAGATACGGTTGAGCGAAAGGATGGTACCTAACATAGTATACGCATGGCACGAGGTGGTTTCTGGAAAATCCCATGTGTGAGTGACTTTGTTGGTTTGGCACTCTTCGCGTATGATGAGATATATGATAGGAGAAAAAAAAATAACAAAATTGAGTATTTGGCACGGATGAAGTCACCCGGTGGCTCAATATACTGATACGCACCTTTGTGAGCCTTTTTTTCACTTTTCAAGACCCGTTATCGGGACCATCGTCATCAACAACTGTGGGCTGTGGATCTTGAATCATCTGAACATCACAATTCCTTTCAGTCTGAAAGTAAATACTTGGCATCACGCGTCATCTGCGTAAGATGAAACAGGATCCTGCTAGCGATGATGACAGGATAAGATTTTTTGCGCACAATTTGCGAATCTTGGGTAATCAATGACTCCAGGAACCTGTCCCAGCCACGGTCTTCAAACTTTTTCTTGATCGATCGATCGTGATTCGAAGAAAGATCGTGTCCTTGCCATGAAAAATAACTTTTTGTTGAAAAAGTCTTTAAATTATATTGTTTATCTATGTGGATGAAGTTAAATAACTGTTAGAGATCGTGTGTAAAATTACCATCCCCAACAGTACAATGGCAAATCATATGCCTTGCAGCCCATCCATTCGCGTACAGTAAACGTTATTGGCAAGAGATTCGAGCGTAGATCAGGCTTGACTTCAACAGAGTTGCTTCGTTGGAAAGTTTGAAGTTTCAAAACCAAAACATTTCAATTGATCGAGAGTAAAAATCTTGAATCTCGTCTCGAGAGCTTGACACAAAGTGACGCTACTCTAGTGCAAATAGAAGCGAAATGTATGTATGTGCTTATAGCTACCAACACTTTGCAAAATTAATCTAGCAGAACGCAAGTTACATTGAGGGGAGATGCAACTCTAATCTTGAAGTCTCCCAGAAAAATCGTGGAGGGAGGGGCGGAAAATTGATATTTTCCTGTACTTCCTCGAAATAAACGAAATGGCGAGCGAAATGGCGTAGTCAGTTTCTTGATAAAAATTGTTTGACCATTTTTATTTTCCGAATGCGTGTACCCTTCAACAGAGCGCTGAACCCATACGAAAATTCGTTCAGAATCATGAAAACTATCTCGCAAAACACACCGATTCGTCAAATAACGTGGAGCTAGTTCCATTTTTTCGGCTCAAAATTCTGAATTTTATGGTTGAAATACCTTAGAACTCGAGGAATATAGATTATTCCCAAACATCAAAGGAATGATTTTTTGTTCAAATTAGGGATACTGTATGGCCGAAAAGTACCGGACCCTCCGTCCCCTCTCCATCTCCTAAGAGTGAGGTTTGGTGAAAAAAAGTTGAATAGAAAATTTTTTGGATATCAAAAGATGGTTTGGATGAACTACCCCAAATCCTCCTCCCCCCCCCCCCCCATTCGACCCATGGAGACCAAACTTGAATTTCCAAATGCTCGTCGAAATGGAAACCCCCATTTTTCACCTCAGCTTCTGGAAGAAGTGAAAATTCTACGTTCAAAGAGGTTTCCATGACATTGATCAAGGTAACCTTCAGGGATCGATGGAGGTTCACAAGAACCCACGAAGTACGGGACACACTCCCAGTGAGTGACGTCTCATGAATGGTGTTATCAAGTGAGAGCAGATAAATCCCGCAAATACCCCCCCTTTCACCTCCTATTTGCCTTATTGAGGTCAACTTTGGAATTAAGAATAGAAATCTCCCACTTTTTCACCCTAACCCTGAAAGAGTGGTGGGAATTCCACGTCTGAGGTAAATTACGGAGGTTACTCTTCAACATTTCAGTTTTGGACTCAATGGGGCAAATAGGGGGATAGGGGGTATTTGGGGATTTATCTGAGCCCCCTTTTTGATATCCAACAAGTTTTGTATTCAGCGCTATTCATTACATGTCACTCTTGAGAAATATTGGGAGTGGGCCCCGTACTTCGTAGGTTCTTGCGGACCCCCATTGACCCCTGAAGGTTACCTTGACCAATGTCTTGGAAACCCGAGTGGAAACCTATTTGAACGTAGAGCTTTCCATTCTTTCAAAATAGGAGGTGGAAAAGGGAGGTTTCCGTTTGGAAATTCAAAGTTGGCCCCAATGGGGAGAGGGGGCATGATAGGAAATTTGGGATCCTTCATCCAAACCCTCAGTTGATATACAGTAGCTTTTGTATCCCATTATTTTTCTACCAGATGTCATCCTTAGGGGATATAAAATGGGTCTTGTACTTTTTTACACTATATATCGAACTAGCGCAGAAAAAATAGAAAGAGTCGCAAAAAATCAGAAAAATCAAAAATAAATATAAATATTTCTGATGATATTTTTTGACGTTTACAATATCTTCTTCACCGTTCCAAAGATTTCTTTGATCCGAGCGAGAAAATGTATTCATGGTTTTCGAAAAAAAGAACACATTTTTTAAGTTTTGGGGGATTTCAACGAAAAAATTCAGAATTTCGACCCGATCAAATGGAAGTTAATCTACATAACTTGATGAATGGGTCTGAAATTCCCCCGAGGTTTAGTTCTTATGATTTTGACCCAAATGTAAAATTTAACCCTACGACGACAGTCCAGCAACGGTCAAATTCAGTGCCCACGAACATACGCACCGGCTAACTCTTGTGTTTTCCCCCCGAAAGGGGAAACTCTGTGGCTATAGTAGATTCAGAAGGTTATGTATCATTATCATTAATCTGTCATTTGGGTTTGACCGCGCATTCTCACACGTTCACCAGTACTGAACTTCAGATCCTTCTTGCACATCTATCATTCATCTCAATATGTACACCATAAAATGTTCCTTACTCGAACATAAATTCATTAGAGAGTTTCCTGAGTTTCTAATTCTGAAAAAAAATCATTTGATTAACTAACCTCAAAAAATCCCTAAAAGGCATCCGGATAATGAAAATACAAAATTAGCCACCGACTCGTTTTTCTATGTTTCTCAACCGAGAACCGTAATTGGGAACTAACATGCGTGTTCTCGTGCGTGTTATTTTAGATGGCAGAAAAAAGCAATATGGCCGAGTCCTGAATCTCTTCCATAAGAATAACACGGAGGAAAGATAAGAGCGCTTATGGAATGTTAGCTCCCAATAACGAGACCATCTTTGATCATCGAATTTCACACATTCCATTTGATCATCAGTCAATTGCTCTTAAAGAATAAAATCTCTAATCTTCTTAACCCACACAGCCCGGATGATCTTCAATTCTCTACATATATCCCTCTGATCGCCATCGATAGACAAGCCGACAGACTACAACAACGTGACCATGATCAAATTCATCTCAGACCGCAAAGTTGCGCAAGCCAACGTGAGTCTAATACTTCTACCTTTTCAAACCCGTAATCCAAGACTTCTCTCAACTCGTTTGGATCTTTCATCCACTATACCACACTATATAATACTAATGGTTCCTCTGCCTAATCGAGCTTGGGTCTCAAGTCTCAACTGAGATTCAGGCCCACATACTCACACACACAAAAAGAGGGAGAAGAGTATACCTATATATTACGAAACCCAAGATCAAGCGGTGAATGTTGAGGATTCTTCTATACATCATTCACTCTATGGTGAGCATTTGAATTCTCAGCATGGACAATATATAATACTATGTGCCCTCGCGGTCGTCAGGTGCCACGCACACAGAAAACTGTCCCTCTTCCAGGTGTACATAATAGTGGATGACCATCGGTATCCATAGCGTCTCTCCAATCTGGTTCTTCCTTCTTCTTCTTCTTCCACGTCTTTTTCTTTCATGTCGGGCTTCATTCGTTGCGTCATCAAAGCTGATGCTGCTATGCTTGCTGGCTGGCTGGCTGGTTCTCTCAGTAAGATCAGCGGCCTGAATCTAGGTCGCTATCCTCTCCTTATCCCTCTTATTTTCACCTCTCCTCAGGCTGCTGCCATCATCATCATCATCATCATCATCTCAGCCTCTCTGAATTCTCATACCTCCCTCTTATACCTTTTTTTTTTGTTAGTATGTATGTCCACGTAACTTACACATACTCACCTAAGAGCGATGAGTTTTTTCCCTTGTGTCATCCTGACGCTGATCCTTCCTTTTTCCCTTTACAGGGTTTCGAGTTATTCGAGAGTTTGTCGACTACACAGTGTGTTAGGAAAGATACTGGACTGGATGTACGATTACTTGAAATGTTAGGGTAGTGGTAGTGATGGTGGATGGCTTGAAGATGACCTTTCTTGGATGATCACTCACGCCTTACCATGCAAACATGTACCAGGAGGATTAGACACTGAAATAAGAGTTGTGTCGGTTGTGTGAAGGAGCTGGAGAAGGATGAGTTCGGGTTTCCTTTTTATACGAGAGGAAAGGAATCTGTAATAGGCTGTTTTCATTCAATCTGTGGGAGATTGTCGGAGATTGTAGCATGTGTTTGAGGGTTTAAAAGCAGGAAGAACAGTTTATATCAAGGACACCTTGCGGTCTACCGATTTAATATGTTAGCTCATACAATATATAGAATTCTGGTATTGCTCTTCTTTGCGTGATATCATTCTGTTATTGCGGTGGATCTTCTTTCCAACCCCATTTTTATGCGGTAAACCTGGAGTATGTATGAATAAATCAACATATGGAGTACGCCTGACTAAATCATAATTGATGTGCTGTGAGATTCATCTTTCTTAATTTTAGCATTCGACAATGGTTGAAAAATGGATGGGAGGGTATCAAACTGATTTGTAAAGATGTTGAAGCCACACAGTGGTCACAAAGACGTTGAATATGGTGCACAACTGCTTCGACATATGGAGTTTATATTATAGTCAATCGAAAAATTATGAGACATATCCGGACACTATTCGGTCTTACAATTTCCACTTTCTTTTTTACCGGAAGTGTCTTTACTCGATGGTTAGAAGTCTTTGAATGTATTAGAGGAAAATTGGATAGAAAATGATTGTGACATGAATTCTGGGTTTCCTGTCAGCCATCTCTTTTCACGATCACAGTTTTCCATACATAATATTTGGATGATTCTGATATTTAAGCTATCCAGTACCTGAACCCTTAGTTACCAGTGGGTAGCCACTTGGCCTCGCATTTGGCACACGTGAAATTTTGATCGTATCATTTATGGATCTGAAGTCAACACAACTTCTGTATGGAACATATTCAAAATTATAGAAAATTCCCTCCCAAAATATCACCAAAGTGAGTACCCAGAACCCACCACTGACGAAAGTCAAATGTGATCATTGACAGTATTCGTTTACAACATTCAATAACTTCTTCGAAGGTCATTTGTAACATAACAATCATACCTCTTTGCAGGTTATTTGTAAGACAAAAATCATATTCGAAATTATGTGAGCAACATTTCATATGGCTTCTCAGTATTTATAAAACTTTTCATGAGCCTTACCTAGAAAAGAGGCAAAAAGATAACATTTCCTGGAATTCTTGAAGGAACTATGTATGCTTAGACTCAAGGGAAGAATTCATATTGATTAAAAAATGATTGGGGTATACGAGAAAGTAATTTTTATATATTATTAAGCACGCGAAAATTGAGGAAATAATGTAATTTTCGTATAGTATGCCATCTGGTTACCATCACAGTTCGAATGTGAGTAAATGTCACCTAAGTAACTAAGGGTTAACGGTGAATGTCATAGGAAACCATACAGAATTCGATTTTGCAAATTATGTATCCTGGTCGTCTGTAAATAACTCAGATAACCTACAATCCGTGGTCAAATTTTTCCAATTCTCCAATGCACAGCATACGCTGCTCGTTACGCTGATTCCTCCTGCTTCTTAAAAGTACAAGTACACTTTTTGTCGGGTCCTTTATTTTCATGTCTACTTGACAATGTTCTTCACCAATGCCACTATCCTGCATCAAATCGTGAATGAAGATCTTGACATGGTTTCCTGCATAGTTTGGTGTGTTGAATCCAATTGAAATTCTGCATCGTCCAAATGGAACATCTCCAAAATGAATCCCAATCGATCAAGAGGTTCCCGAGATACACCGACCATGAAAAATAAAAATCTTTGAGACCAGACTTGCTTACCCTAAGTTTTAGCATAGAACATCCCCTCTTTCTCGCCTTCGTCGTGGAGACTTTTTTGGTTTCTCATAAAGGTCGGTGTATCTCGGAAACCTCCGAATCGATCTTAATCTATGTGGGCTTATTTTGAAGATCTCTTTCCTGATGAATCACTAGACCTTACGAAATTTCAATAATCACACTACCCTGGGGCCTGATTCCGAGCTCGGTGATTACTGTCGTGATGGTGCGATTCACGTCACTCGTCATGCATAAGGAACATGGAATGAGGTGGTTCACAGTGTATAAGGAACATGGACGTAGAAGAATCGTAGCGAGTCACACCGACGCGACAGTCATCACCGAGCTCAGAATCAAGCCCCTGCGAGTCTTTACTTTTACCATGTGGATAAGGATTGAGAAAATTTTTAAAATGTGATGTGGTGCGCTGATTCTAAAATTCGTATCCAAAACTGCTCTACCATGTCACATGCTTGATAAAATTGATGTAAAAGTTTGTAAAAATGCCAGTTGGGCCGAGTTGAGCTATTTTCAAGGTAGTACTAGCGGTACCGATGAATCCAAGTGCAGACTGTACCCGCGCTTGACTCTGTTCCGCCCGCGATGTAGGTGTAGTGAATGCACGTAGCAGACAACAACCTAATCCCGAAACCCCAGAAATGAGTGACACTTGGGCTCAGATCTTCTTTTGTTGGCTCTGAATAGTCAATCTGTAGGTTTCTATGTGATTTTCGTGCACTTTTCCTCTTGCGGGTCGACTCTCGTGAAAAACTCTACTCGTAATTTTCCATAAGCCGCCGTGTTCAATCAATTTTTACGAGACTGCTCGGAATTTTTTCTCTCAGACTCTGAAGGCTCTCGAAATTTTAACCGAGGCTATTTGAAATATCAATCTACTAATACTGTGCCGAATTTCGTAATTTTCTGTACGGTCATTCGAGGGTCGCTAAGTATTACTTTAAACGCTTTTATCTTTGTTATCATGATAGTTATCATTGCCACATCCTACTTAAGTATACTTTATTGATGAAAGATGAACTGACTATTTACTTGCAGGGGATGACTTTTCTGACAGTGTTATTCAGATTTTATGTAATAAGCTCGATAAAAATTTTATTTTTTCAAACTTCTGTCCCAATACTGACCCTCATCGGTATTCATTTGTCGTCAAGTTATAACGTCGATCACGTTCTCAACTTGACTCGATTCTTTGTCATTTCAAAGGCATCAAAATCGTACAACAACGACGATGACGAGTACGAATACCTTAGAAACTGTTATATAGAAGAAAAGTGAACAACCCATTGGTGCTTTTGTTCTCGGTCAGTACACGTTCAACGATCGGCTCAAAACAACACGATGGGATTTTTCAAGGTGACTCAAAGGTGACATCCAATTTGAGATACAATTTGGTAATTCCAAGCAAGGAAGACACTTACACATGCGGACCATCATCAGAGTGAAAGAAGAAAGGATACTAAAGAAAAAACACAACTCGCGTCAATGTGAGTCAGCCCCTCTTCTTCAACCAACTCGATTTACCTCTTGATTTTTTTTATTCACGAGGCGCAGTTAAGACCTGTTCGTTAATTAAATTTATACGTATTCGTAAAATGTCCTTTCGTTAAATCTTCATATTGTAAACAGCGAGATTTTTTTCCTGCTCCTTGACTGCCTGTACACGCGTTATTGCAGTGTTTAAACAAATTTTATGCTTCTCAATCTTGTTTTAAGGGCAATTTTACGATCAAGGAATTTTGTGATTTTTCCTCAAATTCGAGCTTGAATGCCAGGATTTTATATGCTCCTATAATCTCAAAATCAGAGCAGTAATCAGGTTTATTCCAAATTCTTTGATATCTGCGTCAGCATTTTATATCGAAGGGCTATATCAACCCATAAAAAGTCCAATAGCCAAAATTTTTTATGACTCAATCAAAATGTAAGCGTCGATTGTACGATTGCATCGCAAAAGATACCGTTTTTTTCGACTCTACAATGAGAATAATGACGACGAGTATTAAGTACATGCAAAATTACAGCGAACCGATATAAAATTTTGGGCAGTTTTTTAGTATATCCAACCTACCGAAATATATCCTTCAATAAAAGAACAAACGTGTCCCGCGATGATTCCGTATTCGGAATTTTAAAATCTAACGATCGAGATCAATGAACTTGAGCAAACGTTCGATTACGAGTTCAAAATTCTGTCTTTTTCTCTCACATCACGCAGTGAAATATTCAGATTAACGTATCTCCGCGAGGCCACAAATATTCTCTCGAAGATATATACGCGGAAATATCATGCATGCGAAATTCACTCTTGAGAATCTGAAAAACTCTTCTCTCGAGGATTGAAAACGAATATCGTGTATAGACTCTTATTGGTATGGAATGACATTAAGGTGAGATTATCTGAACTATTATGGAGGCGTTAACCCGAGTATAGCGACAATCGACGTAATCGCAATTTTATTCAGAAATATAGTCACGCGACTGATATAACACGTTGAATATGAATTAATGCTGTAGTGAATGTATTCAGATAGGCGTAGTGTAAAATGCGTAACGAGAGGGAAATTGATAATAATGTACATGTTGTTGATGTGTATGGAAAAGCACGAAACTTGATTCAAATAGAATTAGAGAATGCACTTTTGAAAGAAAAACGCTGAGAACAGTTTTCCGGTTTGATTCTCTGATTTGGAAGGGCTCATGGGAAGTTCAAAGATGAAAAATATTTTTCATCCTATCACATTTTAAGATTTGATGATTTCTCATCGATCATAACTTGTTTGTAAGAAGTTGTCAATCTTGTCAAGATTTAATACATGATATTTGACTGAACTGACGTAAAGCTAAGGAATTGCAAGAAAAAAACATCAAAATCATGACAACGGAGCTGAAAAGTGTACCGAAAAAAATTTTTTTTTGATCCACCGAGTCAAAAAATCATAGCTACTTGCAGTGTACAGTGCTGTACTTATTTTGTAGATAAGGGTTTCTTTAATAAAATGGACACAGGTTGAGCGGCCTATTTGTCAACATCGTTTCAGTACGAAAGATAGCATACATGAAACCTTTTAGATTATCGATACAAAATTTCACTACCTTCTCAAATCCACCAACTGGAATCAATTTGGAGGACTCGGGTTACGTTGAATCATCCTTAAAGAATGTCATTGTAAGACTACGTTAGGTTTACCATCAGGTACTCAGGTTGGAGTTCTGAAATTAACCATTTTTCACTCCTGGCATTGGTTAGAACAATGATTTCTCCTCATGACAGAAAGTCTTAATAGCTATTTGATCAGTTTTTGTTTCTTTTCAAAGAAGGCACATTTTTGAACGAATACCCTCAATATATTCTCAAAATATTGACGAAAATTCTACAAAGACTCTACAGGGGAGCCAGATGTCGATCATCAGTCTTAACTAATGAACATAGTTTGTCTCAAAACTTGGATATAAGTTGGAAACTAGAACGGTCGTAGGAGTCATTCATTTGAGGGCCTACAAAAATTACCCCCCCCCCCCCCCGTCACCTTCTTTATTCCAAAGTAGCACTACTTGACGGTATCATGATAAAATGTGAAATTTTCTCTCGAGTAATCAGTGAAAACGATTTACGATATTGTATAAGAGTACATGTCCGTTGGATATCAATAAACTCGGAATTATATGTTTGAATCAATGCTTATCTTATACCTTCACGACCATGAATCTAAAATGGTCGAGAAATCCAAGAAATTGATGCCACAAAAACTAAGTAAATATCAAAAAACGTGGAAAGATGCCCAGTTTCGGCAGAATTGCCTATATCTCAGAGATAAATTGTTGGCGGATTGATAAACACGCTGGTATTGATCCAACGATGGACTTTTATTCAAAGGCACATTTCCCTAATGACCAAAACTCAAATCGAGGAACTACGTTCATTATTACATACAAAGTGAGATAAAATGGTTTTATGAAATCCTATGTTGAATATCAAACACGTTAAGGCGATGCGGTCTCCGTGCAACCCGGAAATTATATCTCATTTAGATGTAACTCAAAATTTTTATGAAACGAAGTTGGAGATGATTTGTCCATTACGTATTATCATCTGAATTGTGGTGGACAACTCATTATTTGTCACCAATCACAAAACTATCACTAATAAACGAGAATAACTTGCCCGCGGGTACTTTCTAACCTACAAATTGGCACATTTTCGTTCACAAAACTCTCAAAATCTAGTCCGATTTGGGCCAAACGAAGAGTTTATCCAGGCCAAGTTAGATGATAATAAAGCCTGGATAACTCGTCGTTTAGCCCAAATTGGAAAAGATTTTGAGAGTTCTGTGAACAAAATTCAGCGTGCACGGTGACCGCATCGCCTTAACATGCTATGCCATCTCATTATATCATGCGCACTAAAATCTTATGGTTGCGAATTCCCAGAATGGAGAAAATAGGACGGTAATATGACGGGAAGGCTTCAGGCTGTAAACAGTTGGGTAAATGAGTAGTTCCACGGAAAGTTCGATATTTGGGTGTCGAAAATGTGCCAAACTTCAATCTCTCTTTCGAAGGTTCTAAGATGTATTTTTCAACTTTTTGAAACATACAAAGCACTAATCAACTTGTGCGCAAGTATCATTATTCTCACATGTCGCTACCATAAGGATAATATAACACGAAGAACGCGTTAGCGTTACAGGGACTTGACATTTTGAAGTAACACACGGACCTGACATTTTGTCACTAAAATCGATCACACGGGCAAACGGTTTGAATGAGGGTTCGAGCTACAGCTTCGGAGTTATGATGGTGTTGATTTGGCCATCAAATACTTCAAAAAACACCGACTACGACCTCTGTGGTCGCACTAGTACCACACAGATCTCACATAAAAGTTGAGCAAAACTAGATTTTCGCTGAAAAGTACTCCGCAAAGTGTGAAAATCCATTTTTTTTCTAAATTCTGAGGCATGGAAAAGTTGCGCCTGACGATTTACTTTAAGAATAAGTTGATGCGGAAAAGTCTAGGATGAGGCAAATTCATTTGTATCGAGGAAAATTGGACGAGTGAATATTCACTTAAAAATTGCGACACAAAATCTATGTGCTCAGCGCGCATGTAAAAAGTGGTATTTTGGTCCTTGTATTGCTGTGGTTTCTGATGCTCAATACCACTATATCCAACCAATTTGTCTAATATTCGAATCTCTATGAAGCCATTTGGTAGTGCTGTACAATCACAAAGTCTGGAAAAAGGAAGAACCACATCACACGGACCTGATATTTTGACCTCTTTGTGATGATCATATTTTTGGCCAGACCGGAATAAAAAAAACTAACGATTGCGCCAATTGACGTACAGAAACATATATCAAAAATGACATTTGAAGTCTTTTCCTCAAGCAATTCAAGGGCCCTTACAAGCAGGCACACATTATTTCAAGTTTTCAACAGAGGTAATCATTTATAAAAAAAAAACCAGTGGCAAAGTTCACAATTAATTTGGGCACACATCGCACTTCTTGCTTATTGGTGAATCTGGATCCTGTGTATCATTAGGTGGTGGTCCAGCATGTCGACGGGTCGGTTGTCCATCTCGAAAATCCACTGACGATATATTTTTTGGTGTAGTCTGATTCAATAGATCTGGTGATGGGTTTGGAGATGTCTTTTTCGATGGAGATTTAATTGACACTCCTTGTGATGATACAGTAATTTCGATGTAAGTTGAATTAACTGTAAAATTAAGGTAATATAAAATCTTATATTAGCACGTAACACGTTAACTGCAATGGCAAAAATCACGTTTGGGTTCTGTGTGCGATGGGCCTCATCGTAGGGCCCATTGAATGGGATTTTGATGAGTGCTGCACACAGAGTTATTCGTACACTCTTGATCCCTTGAGGTAGAATTTTCTGTCAAAAGAGCTACTGAAACCTTAATTCGAGCACTTTTGGGGTGTTTTTCTACCTCAAGATCCTGAAATCTCAGTTCAAGCGCTGTTCTGGAGACGACTTTCAGTACAAGCTGGGATGAAAGAGCGTATATTGTTGTTAAGCGTGTTTGCTAACCTTTTGTGCACTGATGCGATCGAATATTAGAGATTTTCAACTGACTTCGATTTAAGGCATCTACAGGCTTGCCATCGCAACAAAAATGATGAATCGGCAGGAATATATATCATTTGACCCAAGTATGGTGTGTTTTGAAACTTCTTTTTGTAAGTATTCACCATTGTTGTTTGAAGTCAAGTAAAAATCAGATCTCTTGCAAAATTCTTCTTCCTAATTTTGAACGACTAGAGTTTTCAATTACGAATTCAAGAGCACTAGTAGATACAACGAGAAATTTCATAAATTATGAATCATTTCTTTCAAAATTTACGCCAAGTTTATAGTTCATTTTTTACCATCAGTTCAGTCCTATTTGAGCCGGAATTTTCAGTGAAAATCGACTGGCTATTTCCAGTAACTCTTCGAGTGTGGATATTTCACCCACTGAAGATTAAAATCCACTCCAAGAAATTTAGTGTGTAAATTCAGACTTGTGTAAATTGCAAACAACTGTGTCAATGCCAGGCTCCACTTTGGCCTTTGCATTGACAACGCCGACGTTTTTGTGTGAGATTCGTTTTTATAGCCTAATTATGTGTTTAATTTAATATTCAAGGAAGAGTTTTCTTACCAGGGCTGACTTAATTTTCATGGACGTTCGATCTATATCAATAATACTAAACCGTTTTCGATGCTGTTATCACCAAGCTCTGAAGAATAATGAAGGAATGTTGGAAATGATTAAAATATTTTATACGTCCATACGCAGAAACAGCGTGTTTCTAGGCGTCCTCGCTACGCGAAGACACCTGGAAACAAGCTGTTTCTGCGTACAAACGTATAAAACTGCATACGCGTCTCGTGCGGAAACATTTTTTCTCCACGAAAACCACGCTGGACGTCGGAAAAGCCGATGTCCAGCCCGGTTTTCGTGAAGGAAAAATGTTTCCAGCACTCGACGCGTAATGTATTATTAGAAAAAGTTCAAACTAAAATGTCTTGCAAAATAAATTATGAATCTCCTCTTCCCGCGTTTGAGAATGTGTGACTTCCAAGTTTCTATGGAATGCCAAGGGAATTCTCCTTGCGTAACTAGAACATTTGTTTCACTAATGAGAATATTTCTCGAACTTACCATTATTTTGGGAAGGGAAGCTCCTGGAAACAACTACCAAGAAAAAAATGAGACAGACAACCAATAAGAGCTTCATCTTGTTCTTCAAAAGATTACTTGAGAACGATTGCCTTCAATTTCATAATCAACTTGCTCTTATACTGTTGGAATGATAGCTCATTTGTAATTCCAATTTTCTTCCGCATAATCTTAATTATCAGACTTTTTGAAGCGTAAAACTTTGTTCTACCCAGCTGGAATTGAATTGAACTACCACTATAGCAAGTATATCAATGGAAACTTGACTGTGAAAAAAAGTTTCTGCGATTTCGCTAGTCATCTGAACTTTCTGCTAGCTTTTGATGGTTTAATAGAATACTAATATTCAATAAATTCACCAATTATTAGCGAAATGTTTGATCCGAACTTAGGTATCCAGGTAACTTAGCCTGTACCTGGTAAAATTACTAATATTGAAATGCGTAAAATCGCTAATCTTTGGTAACAATACAGCGCTTTCGGTGGCGAATTCGCTGAAGCTGATTACTACGGCGCGGGCTCGGCGGTAGGCCACGGCCTGGACTTGAGCGACTTGATGTTATGCAGCCCACCCTTCTTGCTGTTTGTAATATTCGCGTTGTGTTGGGGTTACAAGGGTGGTGGTTTCGAGGTGGCGAGGACCGCTACCGGGTGACACAAGCATCGAACCTGGACTTTTTTTAATCGGCGCTCCTCTGACAAAAAAAAAATGACTTATTGAGACAAACATATTCATTGAGAGATGACTTATTGAGAGTAAAATAGTCACGCTAATAAAATCATTCGGTGCAGTGCGAGGTGCAGTGTGATATATCCAGCTTTTCCTTGGCTTCATATACTCCCGGCCTTAAGCGTTTGCGATCTTAGGCGACATTTGATGGAATGGTTATCCCGAGTGACTGGAACTCCAGCTCGAGCAAATTTATACCAAGGCCATAGTATAGATATTTAGCTCTCTATCCAGGGCCTGGTCGTGTCAAGAAGCCAGGGAAAAACTGAGGCATTATTAGTCGAATTTTATAGGTTATAGAAGGTTGGGCCCATCGCTGGAGGTTTCAGTCAATTCGGTGTGCGCTAAGGGGGTTGTTCCACGATATGAGTCCTCGCCTCTCGATTCCATGTGTTTCCAAGAAAAAAAAAACTGAACCCTTATAATAATCCACGATAAATGAGTCCATCAAACTTCTCAACTCTTATCAAAGACGAAATACATGCTCACGCTTCTATCCGTATTTTTTCTGAAAATTCTTGTTTCATAAATTCTCTGGTAGGATCATAACAAAATCGCTAATAATTGGTAGAATTCGGACGCATTAAGAGGATGTCGGAGATCGGCCCGAAGACTTCTGCTAGGATACCAACTTTTTCGTATATTTCAACTTACGCTCTCAATTTTCACCCAATCGATCTGAAATTTTCGCAGGAGGTAGAAAATATCCGTGAGAATGGTGCTCTGGTCCAATCCGTACGCTAATACATCGCCCCGAGTCAAAAATCTTGCGGAAAGGCAAATGCTCAAAGAGGTTAGGTGGCTATTCTATCCAAATATTCAGGTTCCCGCTAGTTGAATCATAACAATTGGACCAGAGCACCATTCTCACCGATTCTACGCATCGAATGAATCATCCCCGCACGTAATCGATTCTCAAATCAAAAAGTTATTTGAAATCTACGATTTCGGTACCAAAACTGCAAATTTGTAAACGAACAGCTGCAGACACGAAATCGCGCGAGGTAGATTGAAGCGGATGTCCATCCAGTAGGTGGCGCTTCTGTAGATAGTTCCGACTTTTGTATTCTTATAACCCGTCGTCTGCCGCGGGCATGTCTGCTGACGGCGTGGTCTATTATAATGTCATGTTTGTTTACGTAAATCTGCATTATGGAGTGTAAACGAATGATTCTTTTCCGCGGTTGCCTGATAGCACCAACTTTCCCCGGCCTGGCAGCTTTTTTTGTTACAGTACGTGTTTTTTGGGGCCAGCCGTCGAGTGCGCGAGGTGTTCCGCGACCCGCGACCCTAACTCTACAGAAACATCCGCGGCAAACCCCAACTTGTCATCCGCCTCCTGGTGTTGTGTGTTTATGATCCGGATGTGTCAGTGGATGCAGCATTTCATCAAGAACCTGCCACATCTTTGCCAAGGCGTATCATTTCACGGAACGCAAATCATGTGCATCTGAAAAGCGTCTGCTCGGGCGAGCACAATTCAATGTTTTGATCGTAAGTAATTTTGGAAATTTTCAATTCAACTCGATAAAATTTGGTCCTAGCATCTGCGCTAGACCTTTTTCTACAATATAAATGCCTTAGGAAAACCGAGAGAACCATACTCACCACGTAGAGTATGTTGCAACATGGTACTGTTTATCATATATTAGCACGGGGCTACTATTTACAAAGTTCATTTTTTGATCAGTCTCATGAAATTGGGGCAGACTAGTTAACAAATGGGACTTGAAAGATTATAAAAAATCTGATCTTTCTCATGGACTAACTCTCAAGTTGGTAGCTCATCAATTTGGTAAAATTTCATGATTGCAGGTATTGCGGTTTCATGAGAACGGTGACTGGGTTGGACTACGAACCTGGTATTAGGGTTTACTGACAAAATCTCACTATCTCTCTTGATTTGTTCTGGCTTCTACAACTATGTACGGTCTCAATACCTTTTGATAGCACTATTTAGTCTAAAATGAGACAGGTATGTGATCCAAACCACTACCTAGGCTGACTAAAATTTCAAATTATGAAAGGGCCTCTCTCGGGTTTTGGTTTTAGTGGGTTGATTGTCAGCCCTGGAATGCTTCTAATTGTGTTTGCATGTTTTCTAGGTGTGTCAAACTAGATAAGGACTACTGATGGGGTATGTTTACCTGCTGAAGACCACTTCTAGGGATGTATCAGCAAGGTCCGTCATGGGACCAATCACACAAAAACACCAGGTAAGAACTTTTATCTTTTACCGTAAAAGACTTGGAATTGATAATAATTAATAATAATAGAAAAACTTTCTCTTTTTAGGATGAAACAACTCAACTTCCTATATTATACAGGCTGTGTTTTTGCCATTTTTATGGCAAGGACTGCAAAAGAATAGGATTCTAATTCTTTTGATTTTTACAGGGCTTGAGGAACTTTTGGCCAAGGGACTTATGATCAACTGAATACAAAAAACTGATGATCTGAGATGATCAAAAGGAAATCAAACAGAAATGAAGCAGTCTCCTCCAGCCATGTCTAAACCTGGATTTTTTCAGCGTATGGCAGTCATCGTTGAAAATCATTTTATTCTAAAATGTGTGAGTTTTTCATCTCACTCAGTTAAGTTTGAATGGCTAAATGAATTATTCATTACCTTTTTCATGAACTAATACAATCTTTCTCCTTCAGACAATGGACATCAAAAAATGAAACAAATTCTATGAAACAGAATTAATCAAATGCACAACTTGGGAGGAGTAATACTGTGGGTTATTCTTACACAACTTTCAGTATCAAGTGTGTCATCATTTTCTAATGATGAAACTATTTCTCAAGATAGATCTATGTTCAGAAATACAGTCAATTCTCGGACCAGGTACGACCAAAAGCACTATTCCACGACGCGCTCTTGAGCAAATATGGTGGCGTAGTGCGCGACAGCAATATGGCGTCGTAGTGCGAGAGCATTATGATTTCGTGGATGGTTTCTGCTTCTCAAGGTAGGAGGTGCTGACATAATTTTGATCATCATCTGTTGTGGAACAACAATTTGATTGTGTTGGGGAAAAAATATTGTACTATTCTTGGTTTGAGATGACTACAGGTGGAGGAATTCTATGAAATTAGGAGAATTCCAGTGGGAGTCAGAGGGATCAGCTGGGGAAGAACGAGCAGGATTAGACTTTGAGGACATAAATGGTTTGACGTATACATATCAAACTTTGTCCTTGAAAAATCCTTCGCCAGGTGATTTGCATCCAATTCTTCAGTCACGCTGAAACAGTTGTAAGCTACTCTTTTTGAAGAGAGCTCACAGATATGTTATTTGCAGGCAAGACCCAAATGTTTTGGCTACACGGTGCTGTATTTTTGAATAATAACAGACTGATAGCTATTGTCTCCTCCGGAGTGGGTGATGCGTACTTCTTGTTGAAAAACACATACATTGGGAGGCTTTGCAACCTAGGCAGTGTTAATTTACACAAACATTTTTGATGCGAAATTTATTCCACGTTCCTGAACCGTGTTGTCCCCTCTGAAGAAGACAAACATTGGGGTATTTCCCAACTCAAGCAGCGTAAGACCATTCTTGTTGAAGAATTCATGACATATCAATGACCGTGTGTTGTTCTTACTGAAGAACACGAACATTGAAGTATTTACTGACCTAGGCAGTACAAATACATTCTTGTTGAAGAATTCATCATTGCTACTGAATGATTGTTATTCTTATTGAAGAACACAATCATCTGGGTATTCCCTAACCTAGATAGTGTGGATTTACAAAGAATTCTTGCTGAAGAATTCATTCCACATTACTGAACATGTGTTGTTCTTATTGAAGAACACAAACGTTAGGAGTATCCCCTAACCTAGAAAGTGTAAATACATTCTTGTTGAAGAATTCATCACACGCCTCTAAATGTGAGCTATTCTTATTGAAGAACGCAATCATCTGGAAATGTCCTAATCTAGGCAGTGTGGATTTACAAGAAATTCTTGTTGAAGAATTTTTCCACACGTGTACTGTTCTTTCTGAAGAACACAAACATTGGGGCATTTCTTAACCTTGATAGTGTAAGAAAAATTCTTGTTGAAGAATTCATGACACGTTACTGAACGTGTGTTATTCTTATTGAAGTACCCAAACAATGGGATATTTCCTAATCAATGCAACGTAAATGCATTCCTGTTGAAGAATATATTACAATATTTGAGCATGGTCTCAATATTATCATCTGCCACGTCAACTCATCCAGCTACACCCCTGGCGCCCCATATTATTGTTCAGTTAGCTATATTGGTTACAGATTCGAAAATGTACAAGCAGCCCCGCCACTCGTACATTTCCTCTATTAGGCATGGAACTCGGTCGAGTAGCGCCGCCACTCGTATATTTCTGAACCTGTAACCTAAGCATGGAACTCGGTCGGTAACACGTGGAACTCCGACATCCTCTTAAACGAGCTCCCTCTGGAGATCAATTCGCGAGAGCATTCTTAGAGAAATCGCTAATCTTTTGTGAAATCACTGCTTTGTACGTAGGTGCCCAGGTAACCTACATTCAAACTAGCGATTTTGCAAAAACTGTTTTCTACAGTGTTCCCAACTCGAGTCTCAAGGAATTTGGTGGAAAGTTTAAAAAGTGGATCGAATTCATGAGTATCCTAGGATTATTCTCGAGGCCTAAGCATGTCGAAAAGTTGGAGAGACGACGACTCAATTATAAGACTCAATTATTTTTGATTTTCTTTGCTCTAGTCAGAATACGCAGAGGACGCTTCGATTATCCCATGGTACTTCGGTTGCAACCCAAATTGAAGACATACTTTGATGTAATTTTCAAGTTACGGAGTTCATAGTCTTCCATGGATTTTTGCCAAGTTTTGAGAGTGTCTTCCGAAGTTTCAGGACTATTGCCATGTTTTCTGAATTGGAAAATTTTTAGTGCACTTCTTTTGAATATGCTAAATTTTGTATCATACAATCTCATACCGATCCACCATCCGAATTTTTGTTTGATAAACGTAATAGTGAGTTTGGAATTATTTGTTACTGCTTAATCTAACCTGACATATTCATAACTCTGTTGAAAAGCGGCAAAAGGGCTGCGAATATCAAGCCAATGAAAACGCGAAAAAGTTATGAAATGTGATTATACACCTACTCAACTTTTATAGTTAGTCATTTCGACGGAATCATCCATGGAAGGAAAGCTATCATCGGCAATTTGCCGCGTGTCTTTCCCCCAGTGCTGAACGTTTTGGCCTTTTCGGGAATAACATTGGGCTCCGCTGCGGCGGCACTTAGAGAAAGATCATTGATTTCAGCCTCCGCAGCGAACGTGTTAACAAGAAGGCTACAATCGATGTGAGCACATGTAGGCTTTTATTTTGATTAACCCAAATCCATAATATTCTAGCGAAAGCATATACATCATCTGCGATATGACTTCATATATACAAAAATGGAACAGCCCCAGGAAACCTATGAATTAAAAATTAAATATTGTCAAATGCACTCATCAAAGGATATAACGCTTATCGAAGTTGCTCAATAAGAATGTTCAAATATAACAAAGGAATGGTGTCGGTACACTTATAAAATTCCACTCCCTGGATTAAAAGGCTTCATAAAAACAGGAATCGCCAAAATTCGCGATTGATTGGGGCACACATCACATTTTTTGCGTCTCGGCGAATCTGGATCCTGAGTATCACTTAGGTGGTGGCCCAGCATGACGACCACTTTGCTTCGGAGTTTGATCAATCAATGGCAGTGAATCCTTGTTTGGACTTTGACTTATTGGCTTTGGATTTGTCCGCGATTCTGATGGTGTACCAGAGACCACCATTGGTGGGAACGATATATCGAATTCGAAGATCGAGGTATCTGCAAAATCGAAGTTGATCATTCTTTAAGAGTCCCAGCTCGATATTTTTTAGATAGATGGTCGGAATAAACTCTTGCCCAGTGCAGTTGGGAGCTCTTTTTTTGCACTTTCAAATGTGTTATTCCATTATTGCGCCAATGTTACATCCTAGAGCTGTAACAGCTTCAAAAAGTCCATATTTTGACGTTTTCGCGTGAATCTCTGATCACCTGCCCATTTTACGGAAATTGATAGTTCGAAATATGAGTTGTGGCACCACGGAGTACTTCTGTAGAACTTTGAAATCTCTTGTTTTTATTCAATCCTTATACAGCCAGCCTGGCTCATATATGAGACTCCCTTGACCTTCCTTAATCCCCGTAATGTACGGGTGTTTTTATAAATCAATCTGCCGCTTTAAACATAGTAATTCCCGTGGAAAAAATGCCGTCAGTACGAAGGTCAGAATCTATCTTAGATTGTCCCTGGTCTGAAAAATGATTTTTTTTTTGTGAAGGGAGACTCTGGTGCATATCAAAATATGTGGTATCCGTTTATGTATCCCATACTAATAGCTGTAAATGTACCTGATAAAACCAATGTATATGAACATGTGTCATACTAGATATAAGATGGTGACCTTTTTAGTTTGAGTTCTAATTTTATTGATTGGGAATTGGTTGTAAAACCTACAACTTTTATACAGCCCTGAAGAGCCCGACACAAAGTTCGGCGAAACGTTGCCAAATTAGCCAAAACTTCAACTCTTCGATCCGCCTGGACACACAAAAGCTTCTAGAAGAAGGAAGATTCTTCTTCAAAGAGATGCTCACAATTCAGGAATAGTGTGGGATTGATACCTCTGCTCTGCAATAACTTTTTGATTTGTCTGAAATTCTTGCCTGAATGTGGAAACAGAGGGAACGAAAGAAAGCCCTTGAATCACTTCAATCATAAGATTTTACATCATTTTCAGAAGTTGGGACTATTTATCGAGAAAAATTCTCCTCCAGAAAACCAGTAATTTCTCCTATAACGTATAGTATTCCTAAGATTTCGAGATTCCTCAAGATTTTTCACTCATCTCGTTCAAGATTGAGACAAGATTTCAGATTTGTGTTGAAAATGAGAATCTTGATGAGACAAGAATTTCAACTGAAAAATCTTGAAACTCTTGCAAATCTTGATATTTTTCGACTGATTGCACATTGCGAATCATCAATCATGTTCGTTCCAACAAAAGGGTTATGGGATTACGTGAATAACCTAATCCTTCATTTTCTTGATAACTGAATAAATAGTATATTACGCACCTGCGTCCGCGAGGCGCCGAAAGTGACACATTGCGGCCCGGGTGAGTTGCCGCACGAGCCGATAAGCAAGGGCGGCATACCCGTGGCCGCAATGGGTTGCTTTCGTCCCGAGGTGCGTATAGTTCTTTTCAGTACACTTTCATCGAAATTCTATGGTTTCTGGCACGATTTCGGGGCAAAATCCCGCACCGAAAACGTCGGAGCACGCATTGTAGCAGCCCGCCCCGAGGTCTGATGCGCATGCTCAGTCGTTTTCTGCCCTGGGCGGCAATGCGGGATTTTCTGCCCCGGCATCGGGGCGGAAACCACAGGCTTTCGATGCAAGTGTACTGAAAAAAAAATTTTTTCTTGATAAAATAGAACTATATGAAAATATGAATCATGGGTAGAATCTCATTAGTCATGTAAAGTCGAATCATAAAATTATAATCAAAATGGATCAAATCTCAATGAAAAAGAGACACAAAACCAATCAAACGAGATTTCTCACATATTTACCCGAACTATGATAAAAAGTCGACGAAGACAGTTAGAAAATTGAGAAAATTATAATTAAGGAAGTCAGTCGAACATTGACAACTCAGATTCCCATTTCACAGATTGTTGGTTTCAAACTGAAGTGCATCCTCATATTGATGCCTATTGTTGAACATCAAATCAACTGATCTGATAGATGGTAACGATCTTTAGCCACTGTTAGATACCATTTCTGAGAGAACTCTCTCCCAGAGTACAGATGAGTGCGTGAGCCCCATAATATCTCTCGCCATCACGGACAGGATGAAGATTTTTGATAAAATTGATTCCCACCAACCCAATACACGATGTTAGGAGCCTTTCTCGATTCACGGAGATACAGGTCAATCTCAGAATTCCAGATAGGATAATTGACTGGTAGACCACGATTCATGCATTTTTCAATAATCTCGGCGAGACATCTTGATCTCGATGAAACAAGATAAGATTTGTTCCCAAAAATGTTGACCTAGGCGAGACAGGATTAACTAATTCTTGTTCTTAATTCGGCTGAGGTCAGATGACAAAAAAATATCATCTTGTCTTGATCTCGGAAACTCTATTCCCGTTCCTCATTCAAGAAAGACCCAGGGCAACTCATAAGACTGGATGTAACTTATATTTTGACCTATCAATTTCCGTATGTGCAGGTAATCAGAGATTAACGTGAAATCGTCAAAAAATGGACATTTCAAAGCTAGTACAGCTCAAAGCTGTAAAGTTGGGTGAAAATGGAATAACATATTTGAAGATTTATGGAGAGAACTTCAAAATGAGTGAAGCAAAAGTTCATTCAAACCACCTAGATCCGAAATATTGTCTATGACGGTTATAAATTATCTTCGGGTAGTCTTGAACTTTTAGCTGGAAGTGTATCATTTCAAATTGCATCGGAGTTTTGTGAGTTCATATTTATCAATTGCAAATATGTTGCCTTTGCATCGATAAATTCACGTTTTTTTGACAAGATTTTTTCACTGACACAGATAATTAAAACATATCAAGTACACAGGAAATGCGAATAGGTTTGACTTCTGAAGACGAACGATAATCTCAATGACAGTGAGTATCTCTATATTATGTCAATCGTATCCATGATCGTATCGATGATAGGCTTTTTGTCCCCGACAATAGACAAATAATGTTGATATTTCTTGATCTTGGAGGACAAAGTAACAAGAATTATCACCAAGATCATCAACAAGATCAACATCATTCATCCCCAATGTCATCGTGAAATTTCCAAGGATTGAAGAATTTCAAAGATCAAGACACCTTTGTGAGATTCGAGATGAATTTTCCTGATGGAACGAAAGCAAACCTTTTTTCATGTATTTGGAACTTTCGTGGATAGGAAGGACTTGCTTCCTTCGAAAATGACGATTCACTGTAACTACCCTCGTTGAAACATTTTTTGGCTTACTTACCATTAATTGTGCGAGGCAGAGCTCGAGAAACGATCATCAAAGTAAGAATAAGGCAAATATTGAACAACAGCTTCATATTGGAAACACGGAAAATATTTTCAATCAATGATCCGACTCTCGATATGATCTTGCTTTTATAGTTCGAAAATCAATGAGATTAAATTATGCAGAGGTATAAAAAATTCTCATTGCCTGAAAAATAATAATATATGTTTTTGACTTTTAGTATTTGATGAATAAATGTTTTTGACGTTTAGTAGCCCTATTCTTATTGTGAGATCAATGAGCTATAATACATGAGGATCAGAATAAAAATATTCATCTATTTTGAACTTCCAAGTCATTGACTCGTAAGTGCGATCTCATTATCTGCTTAGGATAATATTACAATGGTACACAACAAATGTACACTTCATTGAATGATGAGAGGCTTCGCCCTTTCAAACCGATCTCATTCCTAAATATTATCTTATGAGGTTATCGAATTGTGGAAACACGACTCGCATTGAAAGTGAAGGATAATCAATTTATACAATTTGACAAAAATAGCATATGAGGAACAAAATTTGTAGGCCGGGATGTCCTTCCCGGGAGAATATGATTTTCTTGTGTATTTTTCACCGTAGGACCCAAATCCGACCTCCGTTGTTCTGCTCCTACACGTCAGAACTACTTTTGAACCGCATATAAATAATTTTCCAAAATACGGCGCTTTTGACGGTTTTTGCTAATTTTTCAAATTGATTGATGCAGTGAAACATCCTTGTCAAGGGCCGAGGGCGTATCGAGAACGTTGATTCCTACGTATTTTGACCTGCTGAACATGATGGCAGTGGTTTTAGAGGGCTAGGCATCAGTGACAAGATGATCTATCGAGTTGTTATCAGCAAAATTCGACTGACTTCGCTATGCATCTCCAAATACTCATAGAATCGACCAGAAGTTCTCCTGTTTAAACTCACGAGAGCGCATTTTATTCATTCCTCTACATACATTGGAGGAAAATTATTAGCCATAGCTCAAAATTAAACGGGTCAAATATACGTGTATTATCCCGAAAAACGCATTGGAAGTATTTTTTGAGGTCAGCTCGAGCCAGCCCCCTCAAATGGACCAAACCTCGAATTTTGGCGTCTCACAGGTCCTTGAAACGACTGAAATGGTCTCTTCGTTAACTCGATATTCGGAGTCTCGGAGACCAGTGCTTCGGTAATCTCAAGTAAGCCTTGATCTATCACAAAGATGCAACCGATCATATTTACATTGTTTTCCATCCTAAATTCATATGGGGTAAAATAATTCCCGGGAACTCAACGATCAATGGATTTGATTCATTTTCATAATTCATGATTCGTGCTGTAAAAATGAATCCAATCAATCCATCGATGAATCTCATTAGTTCTAGCGTGGAAATACCTGAGAGTTGGGTTCAATAATTTTGTATATTCTCTGTGGTGCTAACAGAAGAATATTCCCAGAGTGTCAACCGAATTCGTGATCCGGATCAAGAACACTTCCTTGGTCCAACTTGAGTACCAAGTGTATTCCACTCGGTATTTCAGTACAGCAATTATGTGATTTGCAGCTCGCTTGTCGAAATGCAATGCCACTACACGTACCGCAGAAGTCTCCGCGTATACTAATGTACGTATATGATATGTACATGTCTCTGATTCATCAAAGTTCTGACTAGACCAAAATAACTCAAACTGTATAGGATTCTTTGCAATGCAAAATTATCAAAATCGTTGATCGGCTTACAGCAGCAACTATAGCGAAACGAGCAGATGGTCAGATACTTGTTAATTTAATTTTAATTTCAAAGGAAACTGACGATAGAAACTCGACGCAGATGAGTGATAAATCTTCAGCAATCGATGCTTATCCGCTGCAAGAGAAACATGACCGGTAGACAACCGAACTAAAATACTCAAAATATCGATGAGTATCGTACATGTAACTGTAGAAGACCCACCAGGATAGTATGGACCTCCGAAGATGTACTCCTTCGAATTGGTGTCATAATTTCTGCCAACTACACAATTATTGATATTATCACCCAATGTTGACTGCAATAATTGCAAGTACACCGTTGTATTGATTGGTTCGGATGGTCACAGCAAAGGTGGTATCAAACGTAATGCCACATTGATACCTTTTGAGAATTTTGAAAATATCAGTCGTTCGGAGCGCGATGGATTGCTAACTTTGTACAAATTGGATGAACTAATTGAATTTGGAAGACAAGCTCAACCTGCAAAACTATAACCATACAAGAAAGTCCAACCGGGAGATTTTGGCATCGCTTTTGGTCCATCCAATTCTGAAGTTCATCAACGAACGACCATCAAATACCGTAAATGCGATCGTGTCGTGATTGAGGATCAAAAATATCACGATTACAAGTTTGTTTACGCATACTTCCCCTACCAACTAACTGGATTCCTCCCAGCCACAGACCGCACGAAGAAATGTTTCATCAGGGGTCATCCATGCAGTCTCTTGTTTATGCTGGATTATGTTGTCGGTATTCGGAAGAACCAGGACATAGCGTGAGGTGACCCTCCTTATTACAACATACTTTTGCGTGAATTCTGTCATGATATATTCTACTTTAGGAATTGGATCAAGGCCATCGCCGGCGTTTGAATCAACTTTCATGTACCAATCATAGAATTGAGTTTTCAGTATTTCATGATAGAACGCACCCAAGCGAAAAAATTGACAATAAAAATCTCAAAAAGTTTCGGATTGTACTAAACCCTCCTAAACCATCTCAGACTGACTTGGACCAGTCCAATCCACCTGAACACCCACTCATCAACCCACTCACCTATCGACCTATGACCCATACGGCCCTCCATTATACTCTACCTCTTCTGCGTAGGCAACCCAATACACGAGATTTGATTCGATTTGATTTTGATACCAGGTTGATTTTTACATTAACAAGCGAGAAATTCATCTCGGACATTTATTTTTTATTCAGGCGAAGTGTTCGGAGCGTAAATTTTACGCATCTCCACTGGACCTTCAGTTTAGTGTGAATTCCAAACCACCGAAACCACGGGTAAAGGCATTTGAAAAAATTTTCAGTGGTGTCGGCACTGGGGATCGAACCTACGACTTCTCGATAAAAGGCGAGAGCTCTAACCTCGCTGCCACCGCGTCCGAGATCCGGAAGGACAAATTTTGGACTGGCGTTTAATTATCATATTTTCGGTTTCATATTCGATAGGTGTAATAATAATTTTATTCAATAGACAATTTTGGTAATAAACTCTTCAAAATCACAAAAAAAATCGTGTGCGTTTGAGAAACGCGTAAGGACCGGAGTTCCAGTATTGATTTTGATTTGATGTCAGAAGTGCACAATCTTGAGGAATGAGATAAACAGTCGATCAATAATCATGATGTTGTTATGCAGTTGAACCATTTATAGGATCCATTACTCTCATACAGTCACGAATGATTTCCAATTTTATTGAACCAAGTCATAAAAGATATGTGGCAATGAGCCTTTGGGTGTTTGAGATAGTTTTCATCATTGACTTATGCCATGTACTCAAGTGATAAACGTAAGAAGTAGCATTCTTGATCTTGAATAAAATTCTCTGACCCTAATGTAAGACAGAAGCTCACAAAAGTGGGCCCCAATCATTGATACTCATTGAGCATGTATATGGATCAAGATAAGGAAAGGAATTTCAATGGAACATTTTCATAATCAAAACTCAATGGTTGTGATCCACTGAATCTGCGTGCTTTTAGCATGAAGTAATCAGAAATAGCATCTCCTCTATTGGTAGGACCTCATTTTGCCTAGGGAGTACACAGGTGTGTCTACGGTAATGAGAGATTTTTGGCTTCCGACGATGAATGTGTTTATCAAGAAATTCAAAGTGTTTGTGTTAGTTCATGAGAGTCTTCTACCGCCCAGTCCATATTATTTTTGGATCCAACGATCAAACAGCTGAATTAATAGAGATTAATGGAACTTCAGATTTCTTGTGAAAATTGTACTTTTGTTGAAAGGTTTTATTGGAATCACCTTACCTCACTACTCGCAAAAGTCACGTCTCTGCTAGGTCTTGCTGTAATGAGTGGGTGCATGGGGAGTCTTTTCGGTGATAGTGACATTGTTCCTGCAAAATTTGGTGAAAAAATTGCATGTCTGTAGATGTGGAAGGTGCCAATGTTAAGAGTGGTGGTACGCGTAACCCATAACAATGTTTTGAGATGTATGTAGATCACTAATTCTTGGAATAACTTGGCATGATTCAATGAATCTTATATGAATTTACTGGATGATCTGAGATTCAGCATTCTATTTCTAATTGGGACCATAATTTGCCAAATGAGTGATCAGATATGTATTCTGATCAAATGGTGTCTTTCGGTAATGACTACATTTTACCTTCGATTTCAACTGTGATTCTTTTCAACATCAGTCTTCAATCCATAGTCAGTTTATATTGATAAAAAACAGTTCCTGGTTACTTCAAAGTAGTTTTGTGTTGATTTGATAGGATTGTAAAACATCGTCCACCAGCAAGATACACCTTCTTATCTCGAAATTTTCAAATGACTCTTGAACAAATGTGGAAGAGTGCTTAGTCTTACGACAGAAATTGTTGACACAGCTTTGGGCTCTCTACGAGAGCAGATGCACGAGAGCATAATCTTCTTCTAGGTTAGATATTGCACGAGGAGCACTACTATCAAAAACACAACACAACATTGAGATTTGTTACATTGATTTTGCACACTGCTTTGATCGGTACCCATGTAAAACATACGATTCCATGAACATATATGATCATGGAATCCGAGGATTCCATGGTCATATATGATCATACGTAAAACCGCTTCAAACATTTTTTTTCATTCCAGAAAGTTGTGATATATTGATTAAAACCTATTCTAACATCAATACGTCACGATACTGATCATATCCAACAGAAAAAAATTATTCCAGGAGCCGGTCTCAAGTTCCCAAAAACTGACATTTTCGACGAAAAATGATATTTAATGTGGATTTTTTCTCTTCGGTACTTCAAATGTTCAAAATCTGAGAATGAGTCTGGGAAAAATTATTCTGAGTAATGTTCGATCATCACTGTGAAGTATTGATGTTGTAAATTAGTATATCACACGTTTCCGGAATGAAAAGGACCAATTTTGAAACCGATTTTATTTATGATCATATATGACCATGGAATCCACGGATTCCATGATCATATATGTTCATGGAATCTTATGTTTTACATGGGTACTTTTAGCACACGGCTGTCACAAATTAATTATTTTCGTGAGTATTTGTTTCGAATGAGCATCAGATTTTAGTGTACGTATTAGTATCGACGTGTACAAATAGATGAATTTTATTTAATAGACAATTTTGGTGATAACCTCTTCAAAATCACAAAAAATTTCATTTTTCGCAGCAATCATTCAGATTATAAACCATGTCTATTCCTCGCCCCTCATCCCGTTTACTTGTAACACGATTCGCGTGGAGTCAATTTCCGATCGCCACCAACCCGTTCTCAATGCATCCTGAACTAACATAAGGAACAGGAAACAGCCTTCCTTCCTTCACAATTCCTTTTCCATCTACCAATTCTTTACCTTTAAACAACTTCTAACCAAGTACATCCATTGTCTATCCTATAAGTACTTTTGTGAAAATTAGCTTCGTACGGTGCGCGTAAGAATCTCACAAGAAATCGCAACGCTCATCAGATTCGGGAAACGTCGGCGGCGGCGGCGCGCGGCGGCGTTGGTAAAAGCCCTTGAGATTTGAAAAGAAAAAAATTACAAGACGGAAGGAGATTCTCGTCTTCTACTCTGCTTCAATAAGATACGAAGAGACAAGAAATAGACAAGAAAGGAATCGAGAACTATATAGCAAAGAGCAAAAGGATACTTAGAGCCTTGGAAAAAGATGAGACGAGAGAGGTGAATTTCTGCCAAAGCCGGTTTACAGTTATCTCTGCGCTGTGCGAGGCTCTTGAGCTCTATAGAGAGACTCTAGTTCTTGTCACGGATCGACTCGTCTATTATGAACACGTGGTATTTTCGCTTATGCGTGTCTGGCTACATAAGTATATAAAATATATTGTGAATATTTCTTTTACGCTTCGTAGCCCGATATTGCGATTTATAATATGCATTCTGAACCTAAAAATCATATGTAATACATGCATACATACCTGTCGATAAAATTTACGCATCGCTGCGGAACTTCGTCTCGCATGTATAATATTTTCATCCGAGTGAGTCCTGATATGATATACCCGTGTATGTGTGTAAAAAAATGATAGATATATATGTAACCCCGATTGATGTAATACAGCCACGTACATAAAACTCATACTAATACATTACTGATATAATATGTAAATGTATTTGAATATAGGTTCAATTGCCGCTTTTTGTGCATGCATGCATTCATGCATCAGGCAAAGGATGATATTCAATAGTCGAGGGTATGCAAGATTACGGGGATATCATCCGAGATTCGATATATGCGGTGCTGGTTTTGTGAGCTTTAGGTATATATATATAGATGTATCGTGTAGCTTACGGATTTAGCCCGATTCACGTAATCGTTTGATATGCGGATGGAAATTGCATGAGAAGATTAGCTATAGACGAGTGAAGGAATGAGCCAGAGTTGAGGAATCGAGTTCGTTTGATGGCAACGTGTTCTTTGAGAGTTTGGATTGGTATGTACTTATTTGCATGAGTCATCTGATGGAAGCGCATTTCTATGCGCGGATGCCTCGGCGGTTGCAGAAATTATTGTTGGCGGTGTTTTGGTTTCTAGGAGTGAAGATTTTAATGCATCAAAAATGATGAGTTCGAAGCAAATAAGTAGCATTTTCTACAGTTTGGAGCAAATTCAATTTTGACGATGTGTTGTCAATTCAATACATAGAAATTTTGGAACCCGAATTTTCAAAACGGATGGAATCCGAGTGATTTTTGATATTTGCTGCGAAAAAACTGCGCTTTTGGTTCATTATTTCTATACCTTCTCCTTCTTCAATGGAAAAACACAAAAGTTGGCCATTTCATCCTGTCATGATGGTGAATTTTTATCTATGAAAGAATTGGTGCAAAATAAATCTATTTAAAATCTCATGCGACTTTCATCACTGGCCAAGAAATGTTGGTAATGGCCGCTTTTTGAATTAAAAGAATAAAATACATACTAGGTTCGGTATTGTTATGACGTAGAAAATCCAAAAAATTAATGATGGAAGAATGTTTACATTTATTCTCGACCACAGTGCATGTAAGATGAGATTTCAGAATGGCCAGAGACAGGCTTCCATTCGTAGATAACAAGAAAATTTCTACTATCCTTCCACATATTTTCACTTAAGGGTGAAAAATATCAAAAAATGTTGTAAGCCGAACTACGCCGTGGACACCATATGCTAAAGGTGACGACAGACAACTCACTAAGACATGAATTTCACGACACTACATCACCCGACACGACACAAAATTCATCCTGATGGGCTCAACCATCGATGGATTTGATTCATATTCACAGTACTAATTATGGATAATGGGGATAAATTCAATCCATCTATAGATGGGTCCATTGGTATGAATTTCGTGTTGTGTCAGGCGGTGTAGTGTCGTGAGATTCGTCCGTAGTGGGTTATCATGTCATCACTTCAAGTTACAAATGACTGAGCTTTTGATATGTTTGCTACGATGGGTCCTAACGCACGGTTGGCCCCGCGTGTCTTTCTAAGAATTTTGATCTTATATGGGGAATAACATTAAGCAGGACCCACCGGTGGGCCTTGCCAAACATGGATCACCAATTTGAGCTTCCGTAGCGAATATGTTGCTAGTATATTTGCATATGATAAAAGAAGTTTTTTGTCATCATCAAAACGACAAAAATGTCCCAATCAGTCTGGAAGCCGCTGTATTCTGAGTTCTCAGTTGTTCAAATATGTTGCCATTCTGAATTGAGGATTGATTCATACCACATTTTGAAAATTCATTGATATCTCATGACGACACAAATATGTACCAACTCAATTTTACCTTCTTTCACATTCTCATCTCGTGATTACATATTTCGTACGATGGAAATAGCAATTCCATCTTAAGCCTCCCTCTAAGGGGTCCTGCAATATTCTTGAGTTGATGATGTGAAACATCTCGAGGGAAATCAACGACAAAGATGATGTCACGACAAAGTAAGATACGAAAATCAGAATAAGATGAACTCAGAATCTATACTGCTTTGTGCGCAGCTCTTTTACAAATGAGATGAGTGTATTTTCAAATTTCGTCTACGTCTGTTCTCATCTAAGATTCTCAGATATATTCATTCAGGATTGGCTTCATTCAGAATTCCATTTTCAACCAAATCTCCATAACAAAGGATCACATAGGTAAACCTTGCCTTGCAAATGTCATCATAGGAATAAGGTAATATAAATTCTGGAAGGCGTCCCCAAAAATTAAGAAATCGATCTCACGCATCCACAGTTACAAGAAAAAATCCTCCCCCAAATCACCAACTACAGGTCGAAAAAAACTGCATTCGAGGTAAAGGAGTATCCGCATCAATAATACAAGCAACAGGTAGGTACACAAAATTCATATACCTGCTCTCGCGCCCTCATCTTACTCCAATGTACGATCTATATACAAAGGGGTTGAACCCTGGAGTATAAATAGGCGCCATACGGAAGCCGCGGCTGGAATTGGCCGTAAGATCGGGTATAAATATATAATAATAGTATATATCTTTACCCATAGATTTCTCACCCTTTGTTCTTTGCACCCACGCCGCTGTAAGGGGGATATAAAATAAATATTACCTGCATTCTCGATGCATGAGATTTTAGTCTCGTGTATTTCTCAAAGAAAGGAATGATGTCTTCCTGTGGTCCATCACATCAGTTAGGTATAGTAAATTTATAGTATATAGTGCGGAAGGCTGCCGAAGGAGTAAAAGGGGTATCATCGATCTGCCGATTTCCGGTGTTTGTAGGTTATATATGCGTGGATATATGTTGCATCCACTGAATGATGTATATACAGGTAGAAGCCGTCACACGAGCAACCCCTTTTATTTTAGGCTAAGATTGTTTCCTCTTTCGACGCATCTTGTTTCCGGTAGATAGCGTGAAGCTGAGGGAAGCAGATCCGGAAGTGTTGGTGATCATTGGTTATAGATTGGATTGAAAATCGGTTATGGTCTATGATTTTGATACGCTATGATTTTGAAGGAAATGAAATGAAAAAATTGAAGAAAAAAGGTTGCTTTGTTGTGATGCCTTCATTGATCGTGCAATAAGGGCTTTCATATAGTACAACGGTCTCGACTAATGATAAATATCAGCTGAGAACAAATCAGTGTATTCAGAAAGGAATTGAAAGCAGACCGAGAAGCAGACTGACGAAAATGGCAATTGTTGACAAAAGAGAAATTTGAAAAATATGAACAGCAGAGATGAATCTTATTTGTAAAGGCATGAGCATTAATTGGAAAAGTATGATCGTGTGGATATAAGTATTGCTGATTATTCAAAACACTAACGTTATTGCTACCGCTCGTTCGCGGATTGTAAATGTTCTTTATAAGTCAAAAGTTCCAAAACGCAGGCTTTTGTACCTCAAAAATGATCTTTGTGAAATTTGATGGTAATAAGCAAAGGTTTCTTATGAAGTTAGTGAAAATGACATTTTGTTCAAGTGGTGTGATGATACTTATAACCACTCACGAGTCGGTCTAGCTGACCAGTCATTCACCTGTCCTCCTAAGAATCCTCTAGACTATCAACCTACCGAGCCACCAAATTTCCTGCTCCGCCACCCATAACCCGAACGGCCACGTATTAAATTTTCGGTAGCCCAGCCCAGCCCAACCTAGCCTTACCCAGATCGTACCTTACCGTTGTTAGACCACCCGAGACTACCCGAGACACTCCAAACCTCTCCAAACCGTTCCAAACTGTTCCAGACCATTTTAGACCATTCCACTCCGTCTCAGACTATTCCAGACCAGCCTAAGCCATTCCAGGCTGTTTTAGACCATCCGGGATCGTTCCAGACCAGTCCAGACCATCTAAGGTCGTGCCCGAAAATTCCAGTCCGTTCAAGACGATTCCACATCATCCCAGATTGCACCAGACCACCCTAGATCGTTTCGCACCAAACCAGATCATCCTAGACCATCCCAAACTGTACCATAACCTCCCACGTCGTACCAGAACGTTTAAGACCATTTCAGATCGTCTCAGACCTTTCTAGACCACTCGAGATTATTCCAAACCATTCCAGACGATTCCGGATCGGCCTAGATCATTCAACATCGTGTCAGGCTGTACCATTCCAGACCATTTGAGACCGTTCCAAACCAATCTAGACCACCACAGATCGTCCCAGATCGTCCTAGACCGTTCCAGCCCGTTCATGGCTGTTCCACATCGTCCCAGATCGTACCAGACCACCCTAGACTATTTCAGACCTTACTGGAGCATCCTTGACCGTGCCAGAAACTCCTAGATCGCACCAGACCATTTTAGACCGTCCCAGACCGTCCTAGCTCATTACAGACCATTCTAAGCCGGATCAGATCATTCACCTACCCAACCACTTGACCACCCAATCATCAGCCCATCCATCGGATCCATCCATCGACCCACCCACTAGACTATTCCAGACCATTTCAGACCGTCCCAAATTGAACCAGATGGTCCAACACGGTTCCACAACCATTCTTCGACCCATTCATGACCCAAACAGCCACCATACGTCAGTCCTTCTACGTAGGCAACCCGATACGCCACGCCGGATCCGGACGGACAAATTTTGGCTGGGCGTTCAATTATTTTAAATATGTTTTGAATCTGAATCTATGCATATAAGAGATAAAGAAGATCTCGTCATTAAATTTCTTACAACTTTTCGAATCACAGTAAGTTACAGGAGAGCCTATTTTGGATTTTCAGATAAGTAAGTGGATAATTTGAAGTTTGTTTTCATCCTTTTTTTTCCTATCTGTTTTCATTCTAAAATAAAAGAGAAATCAGCTGCTTGCACAGCTTTGAGAAACATTCCCCGAAATGGAAGCCATATAATTGAAATTGTAAGAAAAATTTTGACAATTCCACATCTGTGGACACGTCTAATAGTCAATATTTGTAATAAGTTCTGTTGAACTCATGATAAAACTTTGAAACAAAAAACAGTGAAAATTTTCAGCGTTATCGGGGACATGGCTAAAGGTTGTAAGACATTGGTGCTTTTAAGAATGATGGGAAAGATGAGATTTCTAGATTCTATAAAATTTTCATTATCTTGGTCGTTTTTGGAGTTAGGTATTGCTTTCTTTGTATCAGAAAATTCACCGGGACCGGAAAGTAAGATCCAAAGCTAGCGCGCTTTTACAATGCGTTTGCATTTGAAACACATTTTGAATACAGATCGAGATGTGAAACTAACTGAATTCGAATTATCCGCTCGCATTTAAATGGCAATAAAAAACGAGCCCCGTTATAAAAATCTGCTATCAACCGTTGCTACGGACCAACTCATCGATAAACTGCATCTCTTCACTATTATAATCCAGCTCATCCAAACTCGTTTCAGAATAATTCTGAATAAAAAACAACATCCGCGATCCTACAATTTCCGGGTCCATCTTTCACTATATACGTCAATTCCAACATGTACATACTAAAATATAACCCCAAAAGAAGCATCACTCAATCCAGTCTGATGTGCCAATCCATCATTCTTTACTTTGCTAAGAATCCCATCATCCCAATCACGTCCAAAAAAATCTCAATCCAATCACTCACACGACACAGATAACGTTCAAATACATCAGTATCACTTCTCCTCATCTTATATATGTATATCCTCTTTTCCTCACTTCAGCACGTGTCAGATGAACAAATCGCGTCTGCCAGGATGATTGGCGGTCGCAAGCTTGGCTTATATACTCTATATATATATGAGTAAGTAGTTGAAGTACACACTCGAGTCGTTCATCACATTTTCAGACTTTCCGCTAATTAAATCGTATGCTCCGGCAATCGTCGACGCGTCAACGGCATCGTAGCTCGCATCGTAGTCCGATGCAAACCGCTACTTAAAATATATACATATTTATTAATAACCCATATTAAATAGTTCTATCATCGATTGCGTGATTAGCGTGTTGGTTGGAATTGAAAAATAAGAACTCGTTGATATTTCCAATATGTGAGCGGCTGCTGACCAGAACGGAATAAGTCCAATTTAGATTTTTTTAAAGAATTGTTTTGAAATTTTGGAAGCTTTTATCAGTGATAACGTTTCTAGAAAATTTTTTTGCACTATGCAAGCATCCTCATATTCCAATTTACGTCTTTGGGCATTTTTTATGACAGAGACCACCGATAGAAACAGCATTCAACAAATATCGAAGTATTTCTTCGAAAATGTGAAACGGACTTACATCGTTCTGGTTCGGAGCCTTTCATTCAGTGCAGTCATATGAGATTATGTACAAATTTGTGTGTGTAGGTAGCAGAAAATTTGAGCCTTAAAGAAGCAAAAATGTAAGATTCGTGATTTCGGTAACGGCAGCAGCCTAAACTTTACTATTTACAAGAAAAACAAGAAAAAAATGCGGGTGGGAAGATAATATGAAAATGAATGTATGGTGTAAAGTTGGCTTACGTATTTTGTGTTAACACGTGATAGGATAAAATCCGCGCGAGATATCAATTGATTGAAAATTTATTCAAAGCAAGCCTAAGTATAGGAGATTGGCTTATTTGAGCAAGGGTGAATGTACTATTTGGAGAGGTCGACGGTATAAGCTGTCGATTTAATATTTTATGCTGATCCGATATCTGTGCTAGCCTGATGTTTCAAGCTCCCAAGAGAGTGAGAAAGATAGACCGTGGATAGTTTGTTCTCTATGAATTATTTAGATAGACGCCTATTACATAGTCGAATTGGGCGAATGAGGAACGAGATGTAAATCCGTTTTTCTGTTCTTAAATTTACGTAGAGGGCTTGAATTCCTCAAATAACTTGGATTATTCATTGAGCGGGGGTGTCCGTGACTGTTTGCTGAATTGCATCATCTATGCTTGCGGTCCTTTTTTAAATTCATAATTACGCAAAAATCCGAGTCATTCGCTGGATTTTCAGAGTTTTATCAATGATTTCTAAAAACGACGTCAAAAAGATGAATATTAAATTCCGGGAAATGAGGCAAGTGTCCCCAGTATTCCCTGGTATTCATCTTGCTCCCAAATGTCGATCTCGGGAATGTATACACTCGTCGGTCCCATAATCTCGAGCATAATCTTTTTTATGTTATATTAAAATATGATGAAATAAGTGAGTTAGCCCGGCTCTCGATGATTTCTGCATTACGGAAAATTCAAAACGAGCTTTTGCATTTTTCGTAACTACAATGTGAAAAATTTATTCAAAAAACTTCAACTAGTTGGTTTAATGAAAACTTCAACCACACTGGTTGAATTATTGAATATTCGACGGGTGTGAAAGTGGTTATGATAATATGCGACTCATGAGATGGATACTTAGGTGGACGTCTGCGGACGATATTTTTGGGTCAGAAAAAAAGAGTATCATCATGTTTCTTCATGAACAAATAGGAACAAACATCATCGGCGGCCACGCAAGCCTTGCAAACGTTTCCGCAATTCAGTACCGTCATATTGGGTAAATTTGGTAAGATTTCGTCACTTTTTATTTTCTCTGGCTCGGCATCTCAACATACATTGACAAAACCCACTTCTATTAGTAGTAAATCTCAAGCTTACAGTTTCAGCTTTCGATTGACGGGCTATAAAGTTCAATTTGATGAGTTTAAGCCGGAGCTATTAGCAGTTTTGTGAGTGTACCAAAGTTAGACCCCGATGGGGCAACTTTGGTACACTTAGAAGATATTTCAACTCTACTCACCACTATGTGAGTGAATCAATCGTTCAGAAGTCTTGTTCTAAGCTGGTTGAAGCGTTTTGGAACCTCGTAGACCATCACTTGACTCAAGGTGGGATGAAAAGAAGCTACTATAGGAAGATGTTCTGAAGTTACCTTATCCTCATGCTTCTTACGTAGAGTGGGGTAACTTTGGTACACTTTTTCATGGCTTTTTTCCCTGTTTTTCATTCATTAAAATCCCGAATGCTTCATCTAACCCAATGTAACGATGGTTTCTTCAATATATGTGGTCGAAATGTATCATTATTCACCCGTAGTTCGTTCCGGAACACTTCTTGCCAGGTACACTAAGTGGACCACTCGCGTATCGCTGCTAAATCAACCTTTTCTGAAAAAGCTTTAATAAACGAGTACAATCATTCACGCGGGATCCACGGTGGCTCAACACATTGTTTATGCGTGTGCTAAGAAGGAGGAACAGGTTTAAGAGCGATCTCGCCGAACGCAGCTCTGAAAGTCATTTTTCAGGGGTGTACCAAAGTTGCACCCACTGTCCCAAAGTTACCCAATTCGACGGTGCGTATTCGGATTGGTGACCACTTATCTCCCGTTTGTCTAGTTCTTGATCACAAATATTATAGGCTTTGCAAATTAACCCGGGTGGTCACCAATCCAATCTTTTTTTCCATTCGTAGATAAAAAAAAAAAAACATGAAATAACTTGTTCTTCTAATCTAAAAATATTATCCGGGCACCACCATTGCCGGATTTATGCAACCCGTATTAGACCCAAATTGAAAGAGTCGGCGAATTTTTTGTACGAGCTAATGATAGCGTGGCAGCCCCAGTCGAGCGGTCACCAAACCGGACACTGAATCGCGAACACGTTGCTCAACCTGGATTCACCAAAAAGAACCGCGCGGTCACCGCCGAAATTTTTCCAATTTTTTGATGAAAAAACTTGAAGAAACTAGTTCTTATGACCCAAAAATGTCGTCCAGAGACTATCGTTTATCAATCCCATGGGTTCCACATTAAACCCATGACATAATAAAAGAGCCGACGAATTTTTTTGCGCGAGCTAAGAGTGGCAGATCCAGACCAGTGGTCAGCTATCCGGATCCGATCGCCACCAAAACATCCTCAACTTGGGAGTTCAACCAGCCAATTGAAAAAAAATTCAACCACCTGTTCGAGAGCAAAATTCAACCAACTGGTGGAAAATTGAACCAGTCTGGTTGAAATTTTGGTTGAAAATTGAACCAATTTTTTACAGTGTGCACACACACGATTTCGCCTTCAGTAAAACCGGGCCGAAAAAATTACGGTCCGACCAATATTTCCGCACCTTGTTGCGTATTTTACCGATTCGATCTGTTGTCAAGATTTATGAAAACCCTTTTTTGCGAGTTGCACAAGTCAGACTTGATGGGTCAGTGTTGCGGTTGAGAGGCAAAGACATTAGTGGTAAAACGTGGAGGTGTACTCAATTTGCCCCTATTTCTTTTTCCTGACTTCCCTATCACCCCATTAAGGGTTTACGCAGAAGTTTTGAGACCATCTGAAGAGGTATGAATCAAGCTTTAAAATGAGCCAAGCTACGTCGAAAAATATCGAAGCAAAATGGCTTTATAGGGGCAAGTTAAGTATATTACTTATATCATCGATTATTACAAAATGGTGCGAAAACTTGTTACGGTTTTCCGACAGACAAATGAATGCAAGAACGCATGATTACCATATATAAGGTAAGTGTACCCAACTTGCCTCTGTACCCAACTTGCGGCCATATGCCGATCTCAGGAATGGGCGCTCGTTGACCTTCCCGCAATTTTTTTTTACGTTTGTTATGTTAAAATATGAGAAAATACGTAGTTTTCAACGACCCCGGATCATTTCTGCGTTCTCCAGAAAATATAAAGTGAGTTTTCCATTTTTCGTGTTTGCGCGGCTAAGAAATCACCGAGGAAATCGCGCTCACTAAAACCGGTGCCAATTTATTTTTATTCGACCAATCTTGGCGTACCTTAGCGCATTCGATTCCTTGTCTCAAGACCTTCAAATCCGCTCTTCAGGCTTGCAGAACTCTGATTTGGAGCGATTTTATGTACAAAACACGGAGATGATTTGCGTTTCAAGAAGGCCGACATCGGAGTGTACCCAACATGCCCCCATATGGTTATCTCGGAAAGGCGTGCAGTATGGCTTTTTTTACCACTCAGAACGTGTTTATCACGTCAAAATAGGTCGGAAACGATGTCTTGGGCCAGCAAAGCTACAAATGTCGCTGCACGGTGATAAAATTGGATCAAAGCGATTTTATGCGCTTTATCGCCGATTTACATTGTTTAAAATGATGGGGGCAAGTTGGGTACACACTTTTGTAAACTCTCAAAAATTACCTTTTAGAAGAATTCAAACAGTTTGGCTCCAGTTGGTTCAAATTGAATGTACCTTCACTCATTTTGAAGGTCTTGAGACAAGCTCCAAAATGAACTGGAGTACGTTGGAAAATATTTGAATGGGCCAGAGTTATTAAGAAAATGGCTTAATTGGGGCAAGTTAGGTACACTTACCTTATTCAAAGGTCTGTTGAAACCAGTTTTCTATTAAACTGATCTCAGATATGAGATCAATTGGAAGCGTTCACAAATAAGTCCACTGCATGAATCTTTGATTCAATTTCAAAAATGAGAATGGTATGTAACATCCAGACGAATTCAAGTCTTCATTTTTTGTTAATTAGTATTGCTTACGACTTCCTCTTCGTCATAAGTACCAATAGAAATTTAGAATGTAGATTGGATTGTGCATTTTTTCAAAATTGATTTCACAAATTTTTGATTCAATTTCTCTTTGCGTGTCTGTGATAAAAAATTGAAAGCCCTCAATCGACCTTATCTGTTTCTACTGTTTACTATATAAACTGGACTTTTTATAACTATGGGGTAGTCGGCATGTATCGTACATCATCAATCCTCATCAAAATGAGACAGTTTGAGATTTGATATGTATCCTTTACATGTAGACAGACTATGATAATACTGGCTTTTGGCCACTGTGCAAGTAGCGGGTACCTCATGTGATATAATCACAATTAAAAATTGCAAATACTAGAAGAACTGTACTTGAAAGTCGAGCTACAGTGAGAAAATTATTTTGATAAAAACAAAAATGTCAAAAAAGTGTGTCAAAGTCGCCTCCACAGTGCAGTTCACCATTTTCAGGTAAACTAGAGAGAGAGAGATACGAGAGAGAGACCAGGAGAGCGAGATGTAGGAGCAGGCATCTCGGCCCCCCCTGGGACTAAATCGTTACCTGAGAGGCTTCGGACACACACGTTACACTCGATGATAAGAACGATCGTATTTATCTCGAGTGTGGATAGGCACAAATACAATTTTTCGCTCTTATATACGGATCGGTACTCTTTCTCGTCGATTGCGAGAAAGGCCACTTGTGGTGATCCATCTGGCGATCTTCATCTGAGTCATTCTCATACGTATGACAAACGGCGCGCTTTTTTGAACAACGTTTCCTGATAGTAGCGTTTGCTCGTATTTTTGATTAGTAAATAATTGTTATCGGGGGATGTAACCGTCTTCATGTTTCATATGATGAAAAATCTATGGTACGAAAATATGTCACTTTGCAGCGGATTGTAATGCACAAGAGGATGTGATTAAAAAAAAAATCGATAACAAATAGGTGAAATATGTCACTCTTTCTTCTAGGAATTCTCAATAAATTCAACTCGACGGAAAGTGGCGCTAGAAAGAAATTCGACTAAGGTATGCCATCAGTCATGCTCTGTCATAATCGCGCCAATAAATCAATCCGTGCTCAATAAGTCAAGTAAGTGCTAAAAAGGCAGTTTAGACACATTCCACGGTCCATTTATAAGAAAAGTAAAGTACTTAGCTTCCAGACGAGCTCATTAAATCGACAATAGCGAGGTGAATACTTGCGCACTGCCCCAGTACGCAAAAAAATACACCTGCCCTTAAAAAAAAGTTGACTTTCAACAGAATAGACCCTGGCGTGACATTCACAAAAATAATTTCAAATATCGTACCATCCGGTCAGAAAAAAAACTGGTTAAGCATCAGTCACTTGCTGAGCATTATAAACACAAAATAATCCCTATCGTAAAATAATGAGTCCTGCTGAGGTTAGAAGACCCAAAATTTTACAACCGTTTTGTGAAGCTTGGGAGTTCTTCTCAAGTAATACCAGAAGTCAACTTTTTTGTGTTAGAGGTAATTAGGCAGGTTCACGTTCCGATGCAATTTAAACCCTTTCACGGGACTATTCTCTAATTGCTATTATATAGAAAGAGCGTCTCGGAAACGATGTCGTTTACTGCCTGTTAGTAAAAGCATATTATAGAAGTTAATCGGATCGCTTAGAACGCTAATCTTTAGTAGATTTTTTGCCAATTCAGGATGCTTAAGGACCATAACTGAGAGGGAGGAAGTTATTCTATTCTCTTTTACCGGTGCGATACTCCTTAGCACTTTTAAAAAGAAATTTAGAGGTATAATGTGTAGATGATTCTGGGCTGTACACCTCATTATGCATTTCAGAAAAGAGTCACGTAAAGTCGTCGTAAGACTTAGGATATTTACGGTACTTACGCGGCTTATACTGTATGATAATATAATTCCATGAGAAGCATATGCGTGCACGCAGATGTGAATTTTATCTCATACATAATTGGCTACCGACATATAGACAACGCTGCAGACATTGACCTTTACGTCAGTTTGGAAAAGCTGATTTTGAGGATTTTATTCAGTTGCATCTATCTTTTACAGTCGATTGGACGATTTGAACCAATTTCGACTAAATTTTTTCGTGAACCCGAATAACTCACCTATTTTCCAAGTATTTGAAATAATTAATGTAGTTTTCAACAATGAACTATTTTCTATTGATATTTTCACCCTCATTTTAGTGACTTTGAGGGTGGTAAAATTTGCTTCACAAAACCAAATTTGAATGAAAAGTCAATGCAGATTACAGGTTCGAACTTGAATCGTCCTCTCATGTGAATCAATGATATTAAATTTGTAAATCGGCATTGGAGGGCTAATTTTTTCATTTCTCTATTGTTGATCTCGGGATTTGAGGCCATTTTTTATGAGAAATTATCGATCGGGGTTTGATCGTCAAGATGTTGATCAAAGAAAAAATGTATTTGACTGACATTGTGAAAAAAACTTTTGGACCCAGGATCGAACTAGGAACCTTCTTCAGGGTCCAGGCATTTTTTTCACGATGTCATTCAAATGCACTTTTTCTTTGATTAATATCTCGACGATCAAACCCTGATCGATAATTTCTCATAAAAAATGGCCTCGAATCCGAGATCAATAAAAGAGAAATAAAAATAAGTCCTCCAATGCCGATTTACGAATTCATACGTTGGGTAAACATGATTGTGTAGCGGAGATTGATCATCATTTGATTTATATTTCTAATCATGATCAATCATTCTTACCTATCTAATTAAAAAACAATGCAGTATTTACCTCAGTATGGCCAGTGCGTTTGTCAAATTTTGAATCAATTTTAGTGATTCCCTTGCCTCCGTTCCATTTACTCTTTTTTCATCAAAACGCTGATATACACTGATTTCCTCGCTGATTTTATTACCATCCTACTTCAGTATTTCAAATAATGAATGAGAAATATCGTTTCACTTACCCAGAGATCGTTTTTTTCACTCATATCATTAAATTTTCTTGTATAAAGCTGAGCAAATTCCGGTAGCATCATCCGTACATTTAATAAAAATCAGATCTTTTAATCAGTTGATAATCAAAATTATATCTTAAAAATAGTTTCATGTACAACGTAGCATAATAGAATATTCGACAAAGCAGAGAATAGAATCTGATACATATGACTTCATCACAATCGAATACCAATTTGCTAATCCGATTACCCTGGATTACCGACACGCAGATCAAACCAATGAACCACATCTCGAGAGAATCATCTGCTATCTATATACTTGCTCACCGCAATCCTCGGGCCACTTATGCTCTCCAATAATAATCCGACACCCACGAGATTAGACTAATACATTCGCGGGCTCGGGCAGATCTGATTCTATAGAGACTTCCCTATACTATTATTTCCACCGCAATTCGACAATCAGAAAGTACACTATCTCGTCGTGTTCTGCCTCTATATTTCCGTCGGTCCCACCTGCGTTTGTTTCCGGGGATTAGAACCCAATAACCATCACACTCGCTAAAACCTTCTTAAACACACAGACACAGACACAGACACAGACACACACACACACACACACACACACACACACACCTCTTTACATATATTTTTTTTATATTATATCTGTTCCACCTTTCTCGAATGTTCGAGAAAAAAATGTGGGAAAAACAGTATTCAAACGGAAAGAAAAAAAGGAAAAGAGAACACATTAGGATAATACCGCGGGGCTCGCGATCTGCCCACTTCCTTACTGTATAGAAACCATACGGACTTACTTGTACTCAAAGCCATTTTTTTCTCAATTCGCATGATGTACATATCGTTTAGGTATATGTGCATGGAATCGAGTAATACATACATGTAAGGTACATTCACGACAATGGAAGGAAATCTTGCGTACCGCATATTGCGTAATTTTGAGTCTAAGATATATGACTCGAGACCTGAAGAGTAGTCTCATTATTCGATATATATGATGATGTACTGAACAGACACGATAGGAAGTGTCTGTCCAAACGATCTTTCATAATAATTGCCGTGTATCAGTATTATCCCGTAATATGTCGTGTTCATTCACTATACCTATCAGGCGTACATGAGATGGAGTTCAATTGTGCAGAGAAAAAAAATCGCGTGCAAATATCGTCTGCTGATGGTACACGCGAGATTTTTGTACATATACGGTAATGAAATCAAAAGTCATAATATCGCAAGATTCAGTCATCACATGTTTTTACGTATATACCCGCTTTTATGAAATTTCTTTCATTCATTGACAAAAGCGATCTAACCACTGAATCAAAACAGCAATCTGCTTCACTTTTGCAGTCGAGAAGAAAAAATTGTCTTTGGGTTATAACAGGAGGTGAAGTAAATTTTGAATTCAATAGGTGATTAACAAAAGCAATGAAACATTTGGTTCCTGAATAAACGATAGTTCGTTCAAACGAGGTTAAGAGAAGCATAATTTTTGTGTAGAAAGAGAGACATCTGCTTTTTTTCAGTAATTTTTTGAGGTTCTTTTTTTAATACCTATACGCCATTGTGAGACAGTACATTTTAGCGATAGGTCATCGAATTCTTTTCTCATACAGATTTGGAGATATAAATCAATTCTTGAAGTGAAATGAGAGGCGCTTATCTGTGTGATAGTGACTGCCCTGATTTTCATCATGGGATCTTGAAAACTGAGTAAAATTAGAGTTCACTTCTTGGCCAAATTGATTTTAGGTTAGGTTCGTGATCAAATTTTTAAAAAATCAAAAAGCTCACTTCTTGTATTGTACTGATGATTTGATCACAATGACGATTATTAGCAATATTACTCATTACAAAAATGAAATGATTCAATATTTCAATTTGGTCTCTATTTGGGAAAAACCACGGGCTGCCCAATAAACATCATCATACAACAATACACAAGAATGAGAAAGATAATATTCAATGTGGTTTACGATATGAGGGTGCAAAATAGTACATTTCGATACAAGGGTGTAAAACCTTTTTTCCGCGCCCGAGTGATGGGTTTCCGGCCCGAGCCGTAGGCGAGGGTCGGAATCATCACGAGGATGCGAAAAATAAATTTTACACCCGTGTATCGAATACTATTTTTTGACAAACTGTGAGAGAAAGTGGAAAATCAGTGCGAAAAAGTTACTTTGTCGCACAGTGTGTCAAAAATTAATGTTCGCATCCGGCTTTTGCACCTCAATTTTGAGTGACTTTTTCAGCCCTAGCCCAAGGCTAGGGAAGGGTCAGGATTTCGAATCACCACGACGATAGAAAATCTGGGTTTTGTACCTGCGCATCGCATGATATTTTTTAATATGGTTGAATGGAAATTGGTAAATCCATGTAGAAAGGACACTGCTATGCACGGTGCATTAAAAAATGAGTTCAATGGTTTTAATTTAGTTATCAAAATTTCGCAGATGAGTTCAAACTGTTATGGCCAGTTTGGAGAGAATCCAGATATTTTGCCCAATAGATGGCGCTCCGATCGGCCTATGCATGCGATCGGATAACATTACTGATTATTTTTGTGCCAGAATGGATAATTCAGGCAAATAATCATGAAAGGACCCCGCTCCGAGAGATAGGATTTTGGCTTTCGGTTAATTTTGTCGGGGAAGAAATATGTTGTCAAGCACAAAATTCTGAACAAAAAGTTCAATGGGCTCGAAGACGGAAAATGGCTAGTTTTTTCAGTATAAATCAAATAAATACCAATAAATGGGAGGTTATGAGGTTATCTAGAACAACAACAAGGCTTGTCTGCAGCGTTCGAATTTGAATTGAAAATGTACAATTTGAGTGTGATGTAGCTAAAAGGTCATCACTTTGGTAATTGAAACATTTTATCTGAAACCTTCGATGCAAAAAGCAAATAAATGCATGCAAAAAAAGTGATAATGCGTGATTGACAAAGAAATTATAACGGCTTGTATTCTCAATAATTACATTTCATTTCAATCAATGTAGCATCTAACGCCGCAGAGCTGGATCATAAGGCTGTGCTGACTCGATGCAACGAGTACATGATCTTGAGAGCCCAGATATGGGGCGGGAGCGGCTTTTTGACATCAACATCATCGCATAGCATGAGGCTCGAGCTTTGAATAGTTGATAAAAGGTGTCCGATAGTGCCTCGTTGCAATCAAATTATATGGAATGAATCAAAATTAATCTTGGATCGCGTGAGACTAGTGTCTGCCAAGTGTTTCGAGGATATGGAGATCGAATCTCATATTGCCGTACCTCGAGATCATATCGCGTAAGGGGCTGCGGGGTCGCGAGCAAGCCACTATCAAAATCGAGCTCGAAAAGTCGAGTGGAGGGTGTTTTTGAGGTATTTCAAGGTCGCTGAACACGAATATGACATTGCCTTGCCTCCTAATCGTGTTGCGTTGGCGGCTGCGGGGGCGGAGGCGCGAATTGACGGAGATCGAAGCTCGAGACTTGAGTAAGGGTGTTTTTGGGGTATTTTGGGGTCACTAAGCACGAATTTGACATCGTCCGGCCTCCAAGTCATGTTGCGTGGGCGGTTGGGGGGGAGGGGGGAGGGTCGAGTAGAGGCACAAATTGACCAAGAGTGGAGTTTGAGAGTTGAGTAGGGGTTGTTTTTGGAGTATTTTGGCATCGCTAAGCACGTATTCGAGATTACACAGCTCCCGATTCGTGTTGAATGGGTGGCTGCAAGAGCAAGGACACGTGTTGAACTAGATAAAACTGGAAGAGCTGGCGGGGGGGGGGGGGTCCTTGATATCTCGAGATCACTGGAAACGAATCTCAGATCACCCAGCCTCAGAACCGTATTGGGTGAGCGGCTGTGATGGTGAATTCGAGGTAGTTTTCTGACAATGATCATTTCCTGAGATAGAATCTGACCAGGATTGTATGCCGAATTAAGGCATCGGGACCAGACCACGGGCATACGCCAAGTATCTCCTTTGACCGAGGGGTCGAGCGATATCCTGTTGATCGGAATTCCGATTCACTAGGTATGTAATCACAATCTTCGATCACGGAATAGGCCACAAATAGTTTCAGGCGTGAATCTGCGAGAAAGTGGTGACTGCCAGGAGATTTGACCGTTAAATCTCTATTCTGGCCATCTTCACAAGCAGGATCTGATTGGATGTACCGAGAGGCACGAGGAATAAACAACGCCCGGAATCACCACGTGATCCAATAGCCTAAGGATCGGAAGATATCCCAGGACGTGCGATTCTGAAATCTTAGCTCTGTGGCAAAAAACTCAAGAATCTACTCGACTCTTTCTCAAGATTTTTGATCACACGCTGAGATTTCAGGATCACACTCCCTAAAACACCACTCGATCAAGCTGCTTCGAAATCGTACCCTGTCCACAGTCGTTGTATTGTAGTCATGCTTCTCGCAGGATCAGATGATACTCCCTATGAAATCGTCCAGAATAGTGAATCAGCTCTCAAATCTCCTTGCAGTCACCGCCCTTCCATAGATTCACGCCCGAAAATATTCGTAGTCCATTCCAATATCAGGATTTGTGATCGCATAGCTAGAGGATCGTAGTTTCAATCCCTAGAAAATTGCTAGATCTTTGGACCACCAAACACACTCGGCTTAGTCTCGAGGTATGGTGACAGATAACAGGTTTATTCGAATATGCTGGTCGGAGCACTCCGAACTCTGGGATCTCTTTCTCTCTCTCTTACTCATTGCGTTTGGAAAGAGAGGTTCGGGGGTAAGCATAATCTGGTGAATTTAATGTGAGCCTTCCCACGATTTGGGATCAGATTTCATCCGTGGGGATGTCCAGATTCAGCAAAGGAACACTCGAATCTCCTACCCGTCAGTATCGAGTAGTAGATTCACGTCCGCCAATGTATTAAAATCGAATCCTTCTCGAGATTTTCAACCACATAGCTAGGATTTCAGAATCGGACGTCCGAGGTTATCTCCCGATCCCTAGGCTATTGGATCACGTGTTGGTTCTGGGCCGTTGTATGGTCACCATGCTTCTCGATACATGAGATCAGATTCTGCTTGTAAAGATGGCCAGGATAGAGATTTAATGCTGGAATCTCCTTGCAGTCAACACCTTTTCCTAGATTCACGCCCGAAAAGATTTGTAGTCCATTCCTTTATCAATAATTGTGATCACGTAGCTAGAGGATCGTAGTTCCCGTGCCCAGAATATTGCTCGAATTTTCGGCCACTGAACACACTATGCTTAGGTTCGTGGTAAGGTGACCGAATAACGTAAGTCATCCCACTACTTGGGATCAGATTTAACCCGTGGGGATGTCCAGATTCAGCAAAGAAAAACTCAAATCTCCTAACCGTTACTATGGAGGAGTAGATTCACGCCCATAAATCTATGAGAACTCCTCCTCGAGATTTATGATCACAGAGTTAAGATTTCATAATCGCACGTCCTGGGATATCTCCTGATCCCTAGGCTATTGGATCATGTAATAGTTCTGGGTGGTTGTATGGTCACCATGCTTCTCGGTACATGAGATCAGATTTCGCTTGTGAAAACAGTCCAAATAGATATCTAACGCTTGAATCTTCTTGCAGTCATCACCCTCTCGTAGATTCTCGCCCGCAATATTTTGTAGTCCATTCCGTCATTGAGGATTATGATCACATAGCTAGAGGATCAGGGTTCGAATCCCTATGATATTGCACGGTGTTCCATCCCACAAACACAGTTGGCTTAGGCTCGTGGTATGCGTGATTTACGCCCGTCAATATATGAAAACCGACTGCTTTGTAAGATTTCCGGTTACAGAGCTGAGATTTCAGTATCACACTCCCTGAGTCATTACCCAATCCCGCTGCTATCACATCACGCTCTGGTCATGGTCGTTGTGGAGTGGTCATGCTTCGCGCTTGATGAGATGAGACTTCGCCTGGAAAATTGGCCAGAATAGAGATTCAGCTCTCGAATCTCCTCGCAGTCACCACTCTCTCGCAGATTCACGCCTGAAACTATTTGTGGCCTATTCCGTGATCGAAGATTGTGATTACATACCTAGTGAATCGGAATTCCGATCAACAGGATATCGCTCGACCCCTCGGTCAAAGGAGATACTTGGCGTATGCCCGTGGTCTGGTCCCGATGCCTTAATTCGGCATACAATCCTGGTCAGATTCTATCTCAGGAAATGATCATTGTCAGAAAACTACCTCGAATTCACCATCACAGCCGCCCACGCAATACGGTTCTGAGGCCGGGTGATCTGAGATTCGTTTCCAGTGATCTCGAGATATCAAGGACCCCCCCCCCCCGCCAGCTCTTCCAGTTTTATCTAGTTCAACACGTGTACTTGCTCTTGCAGCCACCCATTCAACACGAATCGGGAGCTGTGTAATCTCGAATACGTGCTTAGCGATGCCAAAATACTCCAAAAACAACCCCTACTCAACTCTCAAACTCCACTCTTGGTCAATTTGTGCCTCTACTCGACCCTCCCCCCTCCCCCCCAACCGCCCACGCAACATGACTTGGAGGCCGGACGATGTCAAATTCGTGCTTAGTGACCCCAAAATACCCCAAAAACACCCTTACTCAAGTCTCGAGCTTCGATCTCCGTCAATTCGCGCCTCCGCCCCCGCAGCCGCCAACGCAACACGATTAGGAGGCAAGGCAATGTCATATTCGTGTTCAGCGACCTTGAAATACCTCAAAAACACCCTCCACTCGACTTTTCGAGCTCGATTTTGATAGTGGCTTGCTCGCGACCCCGCAGCCCCTTACGCGATATGATCTCGAGATACGGCAATATGAGATTCGATCTCCATATCCTCGAAATACTTGGCAGACACTAGTCTCACGCGATCCAAGATTAATTTTGATTCATTCCATATAATTTGATTGCAACGAGGCACTATCGGACACCTTTTATCAACTATTCAAAGCTCGAGCCTCATGCTATGCGATGATGTTGATGTCAAAAAGCCGCTCCCGCCCCATATCTGGGCTCTCAAGATCATGTACTCGTTGCATCGAGTCAGCACAGCCTTATGATCCAGCTCTGCGGCGTTAGATGCTACATTGATTGAAATGAAATGTAATTATTGAGAATACAAGCCGTTATAATTTCTTTGTCAATCGCGCATTATCACTTTTTTTGCATGCATTTATTTGCTTTTTGCATCGAAGGTTTCAGATAAAATGTTTCAATTACCAAAGTGATGACCTTTTAGCTACATCACACTCAAATTGTACATTTTCAATTCAAATTCGAACGCTGCAGACAAGCCTTGTTGTTGTTCTAGATAACCTCATAACCTCCCATTTATTGGTATTTATTTGATTTATACTGAAAAAACTAGCCATTTTCCGTCTTCGAGCCCATTGAACTTTTTGTTCAGAATTTTGTGCTTGACAACATATTTCTTCCCCGACAAAATTAACCGAAAGCCAAAATCCTATCTCTCGGAGCGGGGTCCTTTGCAATTGAATGAGTTATTTCACGTCGAAGCATATGCATTCTTTTTCACGAGAATCATAACTCTTTAGCTTGCTGAGCGAGGTATCCTGCTCGATGCTCCTCGCGATGCTCACACCTGTTCGCGTTTTTTGCGAACTAGATTTCGAATTTTTGGACGTGAGAGGACTCATTTGATTGAAAATTTCATTACACAGGTGGGATGCCATTTGATTTTGGTTAGAAATTTTACGTTGTTAAGTAATGAATAGGAAGCACCACGTTGAACCATGTATTCCCGTCACATTTTTCTAATTTCCTGATACACAGAATGGCACGAAATTTTGTGTATCATCATGAAATAACATTTCAAAGGTGGGTTACTATCTGGGCAACTCATTCAATACCAATAAAAGCGTAAAAACAATAATTCCACTCTCAGAATCATTGCATGCAGCCGTAACCTGAAAGTACGCCGTTGCGTGTCAGATTGATAGATCGATTAATTTTTGAAGGCTGGGATGACATTCCAAAATGATAATTAAATTTCACAACTCCAGAAGAAATGAAGCGATCATCACGTGGTTCGCATTTTAATACATCTTATAACTGATTTGCAATCACTGAAAATATTGAAAATATTGCAAAAACTCACAAAATGATTGGGATCGTGTCCCATGTACGTGGAAAAGGCGCAATTTTTTTTAAACAAACGGACGAAACTACTAGAGAGTAGGTTCACATCAGATTTACCTAACCTTCAAAATTCTGTAACGAAATTCTTTCGGACTCGTAGCGGAAAATGCCATCGACAGGCAATGAGATTTTGTTAGGATTACGTTGAGGCTACTATTTGTATTGCAGATGCAATTTAGGAAGTTACGTGCAAAAATCTTCATTCTTGGAAGTATTACCCATGCTCGTTAATGCACTACCATACATCCAACCGCATGTCCACTCCTCGGTCGCGCACAGCGCAAACCAAATACTTCTATGTTTCATCCCAATAAAAAAACAAAAACGAAAAAAGGAGAAAATGAATGAGGGAGTGTCAATACCTATACCTATAGAACACCAGCAGCAATCGAAGATTTTGCTTCACTCGCCCACGCAGGGCAATTAACGCCTACAATCCCGACACTTTGAAAATATATATACTCTTCCCCAACGACAGAAGTTGTCTCTGGGTCCGCAGTTAAAATATCGGACAAAGATCGTCTCTGTTTAATGGATAACAGAGTCTCTCGATAAATGTTCAAAAGCCACGCGATTCTAAAAGGCGGCTATACTCAATGAATTAAGTAAGTATAGACGGGTGGCAATGTAACTTTGTAAAATAGCATCAGTGGGAATATCGACATCTTGTGAAAGGCTTAAAAAATTTCCGGTTTCTCAAAAAATTCGACAGTAGTGTACCGAGACAGTCGAAAGTCTCTCGAAAGTCGTAAATAAGTGTACATTCTCTTGGATATTTTTTAAAATTACTATGTGCGGAGATCGTTGAAGTTGACTTGTAAGACACAATGGGGCCAACAATTCACCTTCAATATAACAATTTTCGAATTTATGCACTGCGGGATACCGTCGATGCATTTCCTTTTTCATTCGTGACAAAAAAATTCATAGATATAAGCTAAGATTGGAATTGAAACGTGCAGCGCGGTCATATTATATGTATTTTTTGGAAGGTTCAACCGCGAGGTCGGAGTTTAGAGGAATTTCTCGTAAAGTGAGTAGAGGGTCGATTATTATTGAATGAAAAAATGTCAGGGGTTTGGATACAAAGTAAGCAAGGGTTACCTTTCCTGTATCCGATGAAAAAGCCTGCAACTTTATTTGAAATTCTTGGGACGCCGCGGAATCGTCTGATGGGTTTTATTGCTCATTTTCGGTATTTTCATTCGGGTCTGCGGGGACTCTTTCCAATGAAATATCGAATTTGACAGGTGAGACCGGAAAATTTGGAAATACCTGGGGTTGATCGTGTTGCTACTTTGTCTTATTGCGTAGTACATCATTCGAGACTTTCGCGGTTTTTTGATTGTCAATTGCTAGAACCGTCTTGTGATCGTAAACAAAAGACCAGTCTTGCATTATCCTTCTTAGATACAATTGAATGCACTAGGATTTATGGACAGTTCGTGCTTTCAAAGTATTTTGAAATTAATCCAGTTCTGAATTGGCGGCTTTTTTTCAATACAGCTTCCGATACAACGATTGTCATTTTTTGGCACTGAACCTAAACAACAAAATTTATTTTTTATCAGTCAGAAGTGTCCAAAACATTTTTGCAATGTGCGCAGCATCAACTCTTAAACTCGAATTCTCCGAGCTCAAAAGTTATAGTCCAATTCAATTTGAATGATGCTGGTCAAATGAAAGTCTATTTTGATCAGGTATCAAGTAGTTATTTGAAATTTTTGAGGGTATTGATTTTTAATTTCAAATATATCTGATGAACGAAGTGATTCATTGAAGAAGATCCTCAAAAAAAGGTATACGAGGAAAATCGTTCATGCTGATGAAACAGTCGAATCACAATTCAGCAGTGCTTTCTGAATGTGACTACAGTAGATAAGAGTTCAATTGGATCTTAATCATTGGTGAAGCGTTATTATCGCACAGCTATCTATAGAATTTTAAAGCAAACTTAGTTGTGGCTAAATGGAAAATTTCATCACATCATTGCGATCATTTTGAGGAACAAAATTTTTCATGTGTAAAAGGCAAAATTAGCTCAAGTGAGACAGTTTTTAATCTTGATTATTATCCGCCATACCCTTTGAAGGTTTGTTCCAATTGTTCCAATTTGAGTCTACTTTTGATGAGTCTGATATCAAAGAAAACTTTTTCAAACTCAATTCATCATTACTTGCAGGAATTGAAAATATGTTCTGGGGAAATCAAGAACCTAGACTTATTAAATTTGCTATTTTGTTATATTTAAGCACCAGTGAAATATCACATGCACTATCAGTCACACCGAGTAGCGTGTATGACCTACAAAAGACCAAACACTGGTCAGAGATCTCAGCAATTCCGGAGAAAAAGCTTCAATCTGGTTCAAAAAATTTAGGAATCGACGACAATGAATACTCTTCGATCGTAGAAATCAGTGATCAAGAAGCTTCAGAAGAGGAGGTTAGTGGTGGAATAACAAGTTCAACTTCAATGAATAATTTCACAATGCAGACAGGTGTTGCAGCATCAACAACAATATCACCCAACGAATTGGATTTAATCGGGCAGCTCCGTAAACGCGATACACCAACACCAAAATTGATTGATATCAAATCTTTCAGCATCGATGAGTCATTATCTCTTCGAAATCCTTCTCATGTAAAAACATCACATCAAGAGTTGAATATAATGAGAATTTTTCCCAGACAAGATCTTCAATATCAGGCAAAGTCAACAGAGGGATCAGCGCATATCATGAAAGTAATTCGCAAAAAAAGAAGTTTGACATCCACATAATGTCGTCTGCAGAAATGAGCTACAATATTTTCTATATATTCTTTGCTCACCCGATTGCGATAATATCTATAAATAATTCTGTGATAATCTGAGATTCGTATGATAACTGAACAGGATTCTAGATGCAGGTCTCTTATTTGATAAATTAAAGAGCAATAATTGAATTTTATCCTAATCTCTTCCCGATGAAGTTGTGTAAAAAATTTTCATTGAATAGGATCTCATAACCGTGTCATCGATAGTATTCAAATCACATAAAATATCAGTGGTTCTCGGAGATGTCATTTTTCGGTGACTTGCAAATTTCGTCCATACGAGCATATAAAAAATTGTACTCATTCTCGAAATCGGTCTTCATGGTACGATACATGATTGCACAAGCTCTTACTGAAGTCTGCTACTTTTGTACAATCTAACGCACAAACAATGATTAATACATCCGTCAAAGGTTCAATCTGATAATGATGTCGAAAATCTGAAATCTAGTTATTCATTTTCCCTATTGAATCTGTTGTGACGAACTTGTATAACATATTCACCACGAAAAAAAGACAGAATTTTTGCACTGAACGTTTGAACTAGTTTTTTGTAACCTAGTATTTCATTAACCACACGGCTATCGATAACTTCCCGATAACCCGGAAAAGGACAGCCGTGGTAAATTGTGCTGTATTTCACTCTGTTTAGCTTCAGATACTTAGGTTTCCAAATGATTTCTGGAATGGCCAGCCTCGATCTTATGTTTCTCATTCATCATCAGCATATATGGCACAGTCATTCTTTAGTCAACAAAAGCAAATTGGTTACACTCATTCAGGATCATACAACACATTCTTCATGAGATTACCATTGTGACATTGTTGTTGATAATCAACTATTTATTAAAAAAGCTTTTGAAAAGTTAGAGACAGAAAAACTACGTATGATGAGGCTTGCGATGTGCGTCGTCATTCAAGAACCTAATCTGTACTCTCTCCGCCGGAATCAGTGAAAACTGCTCCCAACCACTGGCTGCGTCTACATGAGACTGAATCAGCGTGGATTCAGCGCCGGTTCTCATCCGTGCGGACGAAAAGTCGATAAAACAGAGCACAAAAAGCGTCCTGTTTTATCGCAAATCCTTCCGCACGGACAAGAATCGACGCTGAATCAGCCTCATGTAGACGCACCCACTGATTTTCAGTGCATATACACTGATTTGCAGTGAAATTCGCTGCGAATCAGTGAGTTGGGAGCTATTTTCACTGATTCCGGCAGAGAGAGTTAAGTCCCAAAAAATTTACGAACATGCAGTAGTACAGAAATACTGTGAAAATTATGAAATACCCTTAAATTGCTATGGAAACAACTTCCAATCATATACAGGTGACCATAGAATACCGTCAATCGGGGTCACTTGGAACAGACCGGGTAACTTTAAACACTCGTTTGAATTCTCGAAACCAGCAAAATAGAGATGCGTAAAGTTTTTATCACTAATTCGCTTGATAGTTGGCATGCATGGAGAACATTTTGTCCTGGTGAAAGAGTCTCTATCAGCTGTTTGTGTCTGAAAAGCAAGATTTTTGAGCAAAAATACTAAAAAAACTATATTTTTTTGCTCCAAAAGCATACTTTTGAAGCCACACAGCTGATAGTGCTCCTATACCGGTGCATAATGTTCTCTCTGCATCGAGCTCTGCATGCAACTATCAAGCAAATTAGTGCTAAACCCTTGCGCATCCTTATTTTGCTGATTTCGAGAATTTAAACGAATGTTGAAAGTTATCCCGTCTGTTTAAAGAAAACCCGGTTGACGCTAGCTCTATTGGCTTAGAATCGCGTAGTTGGTATATGTGTGGAAAAATTGCGGGCCTGCAAGCTTCTCAGCGCCATGAATTTTTTTCAAATTAAATAGCAAAATTCTCCTGGGCTCGCATTCCAATCAAATCCACCGTCCCTCATCCTCTTGCTGTACCACATCCAAATTTTAGATTGATTAAAAAAAATTCATCGTTCATTCGATTCAATACTAGAGCGACCAACAACTCGAGAGCACATATTGTTTTAACCGTGTCCCTCAAGAGCCAAAAAATGTAAACCATTCACAACACAAAAACGACCCCTGGCTTTTTCGATCTGTAATGAAAAAAAAATATCAGAGGACACATCCCGTTTCCATATACAAAGAGGCCATGGGAGAATGAAAAAAAAAGAGAGAGTGTGTGTAACGAAAGCTCGATCTATCAACCCTTTCGGCGATAGAAAAAGTATCATACACGAGAGTGGCACTCGCAACAGTACTATTCATCATCATTGCCATTGCGTGTATATTCGATGTCCTTTTCATCGCACAAAAAAACGATAGCAAGCTCACGCATCGACGCCTCGCACATCACGATAAATGCATGAAATGAAAAAAAAGGGAGAGCGACACCATACAGCGGAAACTTCCTAGGTCACGTCAAAAAAGGGTATATTACGGCACTCACGTTGTTACACTATACTCTTTATACACACGAGTTCCGTTTTGTGTACACGATATTATAATGTGTATCAGGAATAAATTTATGCGCACGATTGCAAATGAGGAGATGAGTTGTATAGGTTAAATTTCTGAGCGAGGGAGTGAGCGATACCGTATTATATACTTGAGCTCTGATGTGTAATGCATAAGCGAATTGCTCTGGTAGTTTCGTTCTATGCAGAGATTCCATTGTGCACTTCAATCGCGCACCGGAGACAATGTAATTCTGGTAAAATTGTTGGCAGCTATATTACATAGGTACGATTGAAATGAATTTCATTCATGAATGTATGTGTGCATGGTTTGTGAATGTTGAGAGAAAATTGGAATGAGAGATGGGATGAGAGAGGAATGAATTGCGAATAAAAGAGTGAAAATCTGAGGGTAGAATGTGTCCTAGAGGCAAATTGTTATGGAGTCGGAGTTGGTATTGATGTAATTACTTTTGTTCTGTTAGAAGAAAGTCAGATAGTTTCAAATGCATCGTGGCAATGGATCGGCTGATCAACTTTTGGAAGTTCCCAAATTAGTAAGAGAAACTGTCAGAGCAGAAAGACTGTCCGAGCTCTCATTATTCTTATATATCATCACCCCCGAAGAAGAAAAACACTTCCCATTGTTCTCGCAATGTGTTTTTAGATGGGGACGTATTTTTCTTCGTCGGGGGGGGGGGGATGATATATTCTCATTATTCTGAAAACAGAACTTTCGATGTAATGTAACATAAGTAACATTTACAAAAAATTCTAAATAGGTTGACTAAGATTTTTTTATTTTGGTCAAAATGATTCGCACTAGGCTCTCCTGCGTGCGTCTTCTACTTAATGAACGTGGTCCTCGGTGAGGTCAATGTTTTGGAAAGCCAAAGTTCGGATGCCAAGCCTACTATTCGGAGAGCCGGAAAGAAGTGAAGAGAAAAATTCTGAATGCAAGATTACGGAAGGAAAAATATTCGGAAATGAGAAATAAGGTGATGAGGTAACAGTTTGGAATGCCCGAGAAGGCTAATAATATTAAAAACAATCAAAATTCTTGGTGGCAAACATTTGGAGATGTGAAACTGGAGTGCCAATATTTCAGAACAATACTCTCGGAGTTTTCAAATTCCGGATTTCTGACTTTCCTAAACCCCATCCTTTTGGGCATTCCAAATTTAAATCCTCTCGAAATGGAACATTTCGAATTTTCCAGCCACCCTTCACTCGTGATTTCTGTTAACTTTGTTTTCTTGCATTACGAATTTTATTTCCACCAAATTCCTGCTCTCCGAAAAATTGATTACATTCATATTAATGATATGAGAAAACATGAATGGTCATACTGTGAATTTCGGAAGAAGTGTATTTCCCTGCACCAGGTCGCTGTACCTAGAAAATTTTGATTCTTACTTCATAGTGGCCAAATTCTGCTTGATAATCAAGATTTTCTAACAATCATTCTCTGATAGCACGCAGAGGGAACTCGCAAAGTCAGCGATGACGCGGATTAAGTTTAAGACGGACAGGGTTGGTCCGCTACACTTCTCCAGGAGTCTGGCGGGACTTCAACATTATTAGTGCAATGACCAGTCCAAGACTGACAAGGCTGATCGACTACATTTTCCAGAATTTGAACTGTACCACAACAGTACTAGCGCAGGACCAATCCTGGACTGACAATGCTCGTCCGTGATACTTTCTCAGAACTTTTACGGTACCTTAATGGTGCTAGCGCAGGACAAATTCAAGACTGACTAACTGGTCCGCGATACTTTCTCAAAACTTTTACGGTACCTCAATAGTACTATGCAGGACAAATTCAAGTTTGACACGGGTGGTCCGCGAAACTTTCTCAAAACTTCTATGGTACCTCAAAGGCACCAGAGTAGGACCAGTGCAAGACTGACAAGGTTGGTCCGCAATACTTTCTCAGAACTTTTACGGTATCTCAACGGTACTAGCGCAGGGTCAGTTCAAGACTGACATGACTGGTCCGCGATTTTTTCTCAGAACATGGACGTTATCTCAACGGTATACTAGCGCAGGACCGCTGCAAGACTGACAATGCCGGTCCGCAATACTATCTCAGAACTTTTACGGTACCTTGATAGTACTGTGCAGGACAAATTCAAGACTGACATGACTAGTCCGTGAGACTTTCTGTGAACTTGGACGGTATCTCAACGATACTAGCGCAGGGTCAGTTCAAGTCTGACACGACTGGTCCGCGATACTTTCTCAGAACTTTTACTGAGCCTCGATAAACTATGCAGGACAAATTCAAGTCTCCCACGACTGGTCCGTGATACTTTTTGTGAACTTGGACGGTATCTCAACGATACTAGCGCAGGGTCAGTTCAAGACTGACATGACCGGTCCGCAATACTTTTTCAGGACTTGTACGGTATCTCAATGATGCTAGCGCAAGGTCAGTTCACGACTGTCACAGTTGGTCCGCGATACTTTCTCAAAACTCCTATGGTACCTCAACGGTACCAGCGCAGGACCAGCGCAAGACTGACATGGCTGGTCCGCAATACTATCTCAAAAGTTTTACGGTACTTCATTAGTACTATGCAGGACAAATTCAAGACGGACACGTCTGGTTTGCGATACGTTTCCAAAGTTTTGATGGCACCTCGACGGTACTATCGCAGGACAAATCCAAGGCCGGGCCAGTACTTTTCGAGGATCTGCTCAGTATTCCACCAGTACTGTTGCGGTACCGCCATAGTCTCCCAAAAAATTCCGCCATCTTCTGTAAACTCTCTTCAAGCAAATCCATTTCAACTCAACCAAGAAAATCAAAATGAGAGAAATATTCCCTATTATTCTAACTGAGATCCGTTTGAAGAATGATCAGATGATATGATATCAGACGATTTGATCGGTATCTCCTACTTTCTACTCCATTCCTACAGAAATACCCATCGTAAACAATATTATATTATCATGATAAGCTTACTCCGAATGCCTCTAGCCTGCTTCTCTTTCACGTATCTATTTATAAGATGCATAATAAGTAACAGAATCACGAAGCCAAGATTATTCAATCCATCAAACACCGATACTCCCTACTACACACCAGCTATTATACACCCGTACCTCACCTAACAGACCTCCAACGCCTCCTTTACAGTCCTGAATCTGCATCAGGTATAACACCATCCCTCACCCTTATCCCCACCCTTACACTCTCTCAAATCCTGCATGGAAATCGAATATTATATACATAAATCCATACCCATACTCTCAATTCTAGTGTTGCATTATATATGTGTGTGTGTAATTCATACATATCCAAAAATCGGATTTCGGCCAACTCTAAAACGGATGTTGCATCTTGCACCGGATTGATTTCTCCCCCCGTTGACTGACTACTATAATACTATGGGGGTATCCAGGTACGACACACCATATATCCGGGGGTCACGCACGGATTATCATCTCAAAAATACATTATAATACTCATATGAGAGTAGGTATATAAGCCATACATCAGATCCTCTTTTTGGCCCTTTACAGCATCCCTATATATATAATACATACTGTTTCACACATGTATGTATAGCAGCGTGGGAGAAGAGGACAGGTGTGTCACGCGTTGGTATACCGATTTTAAAAACCTCTTGCCATTCTAAATATGTATATACCTTACACAATCATATTCGAACCTTCTTTATGTGTGTGTATGCGTTTAATACATACATCATAAGTCTAACCGATATAATATTCATATTTCGCGGGGGCGAGAGAATAAGTATATATATGTGTGTTTCATCCTCGTGGGAAAAAAAAGACGAGCGTCTTTTTGCGACTTTCTACATTCAAATACTATAGACACAAAAGGGCTCTCCCAGATCTGTCTCTTTCTCTTATTCCCTTAACACGCACAACAGATATTTTGTATACCTATATTCTATGCGGGATTCACTCTGAAAAAAGTGTGGTTACATCGAGTAGGTGTATTTCATATACACCGCATATGCATCAGTAGCCGCAATTTGCAAAATCTTCTTCCTTCTCTGAGTTATATTCTTGCACTGTGAATTTTTCTATATCCTTCTGTCAGTTATCTTTCTTTTCCCTACTCACTTTTTTTGCATGTTGTAATTCATTAACTTACATATATAGGTATAGAATACAACAGTAAAACGGTGGTTTCCGATGAGAAAATGTTGAAGAAGAGCCCGTTGCGTATATGTTGCATTTTGCGTTTACGTGCTTGCGGCTATTATGTGTATATACTCGAAAGTATACATACGTGTTCATTTTGAAATTCAAGATTTCACATAGCGAATCTTTCTTTTTTGTCAAGGGTTAACTTGCATGAATGCACTTAGTGCGTATTGTATGTACTCTTCAAAAAATGTGTGGGTTCGTTTCATTTTCGCCTCTTTTTTATTTGCGTAACAGTTTATGTACGTACATCACTCGTGAGAAGAGAAAGTTTTGAGATGATGAATATGAAGTATTCATATATATCTTGTAGGCTTGTAACTTCAATTTTTCGACGTTGTTTAATTGAATTAAATTGATTTTCATTTTTTTTTCTTTCGAATTTTTTGTAAATGAGAGGCTTATGCAAGAATTATTATTGAAGAAGAATAAGGGATGCATAAGTAGTAAAAATCAATCAGGATATCTTGTAGAACGGAAGGCACCATTTTATTCAATGGCTGCAGTTATGGAAGTTGAATATAGAGTTGAAATATATAGATAGAGGGTTATCTTGGAAGGTACAGATAAATACGACTATTTCGGTACAACAGGTCAGGTTGCTAAGACAAATATTTTAAACAGCTTAATCTAATCTCAATCCAGTCGATCCAATAATAATTTATATAGTCAGTAAGAACTGGGGATGATCCACTGAAGGATCGGCCTCAGAGTCACCTGCAAGAAGTAAAAAGTAGGTAATCAAAACTTGTCATGACCAACTGGTACCCCTTTTGGTCTTTTAATAGAATTCGGTGTAGTGCATGGCTGAGACTCAAAAAAAGCAGACAAATATCTGATTAGAACTGATGATGTGCGCACTTTATTCCGGATATTCCAAATAAATAGGTACAAGAGTAATTTAAGTAAAATCTCGTTGGCGGTAGATTCTCAAAAAGTCAAAGAGGATTATGTAGTTGGAACACAAGTGCTTGCCAATTTCTATAAAATTTCTAAAATGGCTGAGGAATATATTTCTAGCACGTTTACTGCGAAGCTGAAAATCTCAGTTCCGTCCCTGTGTGCGGCGGGAGCTCGGGTGGGAGCCACACGGGACCCCCATTCATAAAGACAAAAATCTTCAGCACACAGAGGAAAACACTCGAGACCCACCGGTGAATTCCGACGCAGCGAACGCGTTAATCCTATCCCTGCAGGTAGGTAATTTTTTTGTTGTTTTTAAAATTATGCATCCATTGTAATAGGTAATAGATGGCATTGAAAGTTACGCATAGCGATTGATATTAAATTTCGTTCATCAGTGACCAACGGTTTTTGAAAACAGAAACTGGTTCATGGAAAAGTATGCATGAAGCACGTTTGAAAACCCTGTCAAATTTGATCCTGTCTCGGTCTTCAATCACCGATCGTAGATATTTTTCGATCCCCTTCGTACCCCTTGGAACGGATTAGAAATCGTGCGAAAATCATTTTGATCTGAGTTTTATTTTATCGGATGATTGTGGAAAATAGTTTTGAAGAAAAATGCATGAAAATAATTTGATTACATTGATTTCAAGGAGCATCGAAAGTCTGCCCTGGTAGAAATCCACTTTCATTTACGGCTAAAAATTGTCCATATGAATTTTTCTATAACTAAAAAATGAAGTATCGCATAATGCCCACTTTTTGCCTAGATTTTTTAGACTATTGTAAAATCCCTTTAAAAGTTGCCCAAATATTGGCCATTTATTAGTCATCGAATATGGTCCATATTTTTTGGCAACATTTTATTTTTAAGTCTAAATTTAATGGAGAGATGCCAATCAGGGTGGTCAATGAGATATTCTTAATTTTTCCATTTTCATTCGAACAACTAATAGTTCTACAGTTCAGTAGTTCATCATCGTTCCGTCCAGCACTCCGATTTTAAAACAAGTGATATTGACTGTGTTTTCTTTTCGTTTCAGCTGAAATTTACACAATAAACAATTGAGATACTTCGTGAATATTTCAAACTGTGCCCACCCCTATCCGACAGATTTTTCCCGAAAATAGAGTTTTCAATTGTGATTCTTTCTCACTCTGAAATTTGGAATTTTAACTACCGTATTTACCTGATTATAAGACGCACCAAAAAAATCCGTTTTTTCACTACAAAAGGGTGCGTCTTATCTATAGGTGCTTAATATTTCCTTCATGAACAAACTCATGACAGCGCCCGAGTACAAGATGCACCAAAAATGTATCGCAAAATTCAGCTGTGTAGTCCTCAAATTGTGTTTACATTCGTATGAACGCGTGCAAATCTATACAAAGCTAGCTCACGTGATTTCTGAGTTTGTTTACGTTTTTCAATCATAGCAACCACTAAGAAATCGTCATAATAGGTTACTTTGTGATATCGGCATTTACACATATGCGGATCAAAGTTCCATCGGTCGATAGTTAGTACACTATTGAATCGAGTTGACTAACATTATTATTTTTCGATTCTTCATCCAAAAAAGTGGGGTGCGTCTAATCGCGTATAATCAGGTAAATACGGTAGTCATTTGACGAAATCACAGGAAATTTTCTGAAATTTGATTTTAACGTCATGAGTATTCCAGGAGAAGATGATTGTAAGTGAACTTTGGGACATAATCCATAAAAACAAATTCAAACACGACTGAAATAAATCAGAAATGTACCAAAACCATAGAACTCAATCTTTTGGAAATGTTCGAAGTCTATCAGAATGTATCGGATAAGTTCTATTTTTTTTTTTACAAGCGTGAGTGACAAAAAAGGAATCGTAACATTTTAGTTATAAAATAATCGACAGTTAGATCTTCCAAATGATGATAATATAATCCTCTAAGTATTAAAAAAATGAATAATAATCTAGTAGAGGGGAAAATAACATCATTGTGATACCAAGCTTGTTTTTTTTCCTGCTAACTCAATTAAAACCTCCACGTGTTAATAATGAGAAAGTTCTCTGATGGGTTTCAATTTAGACACCAGATTCACCGTATTCCCCTGACGTAATCGGGAACTCAACTCGTAATGCTATGATGAACGTTCTCACGCAATCTGGAATAATTGTATGGTAATAATTTCCGTTAGCATATCTTACTTGCAAGTCAAAACGTAGAACAATTCAGTTTACAAGAAAGTTATAAATAACATATTCTCAGATCGATTCTTAGAGAGATTGTCCTTATGAATAACACAAGCAAAACTCTCAAAGATTGAATCTATGAATAAAGTAAGAGTGCATTGAATCTATCATTTATAACTGCAGATGATTTGATGTATGCGTAAATAACGATAATTTACTTGCAAATCGAAGGTTAAAAAGAAACGGTATTCTAAAATCCTTGCAACGATAAAAATATTCAATGAATAAAGGACCACACAACAATTTCTTGAAATTCAAAATCAGTTCGGGAAAGAAGTGAAGTTTAAATTGCAGTAATGAATTTTTCGACAAAGTGGATTCGATTCACCATCGGATAAGTATTGCATAAAGTCAAGAAGTCGATACGGTTGAAGAAAATGTAAACGATCTTAAAACGAAAATCGGAGCGCTACATAAAGGTATTACATATACATATGCTTCAGAGAGGACGACGATGGTATGTAATGAAAAATGAGCAAATAACGCTCCTGTCCAAAAAAAATTTTTTAACAGCAGTGTATAAGTTGCTATACGGCAAAAGAGCCGCTCTCTTCGCGAGATATCGGCAAAAAAAGTCTTGAGGAGGGCCTTTTACTTTTTAGCCGATCCTGCGCCAGAGTAGAGTGCGAGTGCGGTCACATATATCACTTGTATACATACTGGTCCACCTTTTACACACACATACATAAAAAAAAATACACAGGTAAATGAAACGATGAGGAGGCTCGCGCGTGTCGGGATATCGAAAATCGAAACTGGTCTTAAAATCTATATATACATGTATAATAATACCGGTCTGTATAAAAAAGTGGTTTGGACCGTTGAGCGGACGGGAATCTGTAAGTATATATAATAATAATATGTGATGCTATGATGGAAGAAGAGAAGCGGAGGTGCAAGGTCGCCCTTTCACCCACTCTTTTTTTTTTTTTTTTGAGAGCCCTTTTCTTTCGGTTCTCATAGGTATATCATAATGCTATGGTGTAATAATCTACCTGTTTTGTTACGATCCATTCAATGAGATCGTTTTGAATGAGTTGGTTCAAGAGGGTATATGGTTCATAGGTTATGTAGGTACATGTATAAATGTAGACCAGTAAGGTGATGATCAAAGGGGTTGAACTGCTTATTTTCGCAGGTTCCGTTTTGTCACGAGGTCGAGTGGTAGTAGTATTGTACATATTATATATACCTATGCAGGGTGAAATACATGATATGAATGAGCGGTTTGCCATGCGGGCGTGGACGACAGCGGATAAAAAAAAGAATGGATGTACTCTGAAATTTATATGGATATTCACAACCGCGCTTACACCCAATTCAGATGTGACAGTTGAGTCTTTTAAAATTTGTGTAAAGAAAAGTAGTACCCGCAAGAATGAAATTTTAATTATGAATTGTTGGACAGATTTTGAAATAGTGTCACCGGGAATATTGTACATTTTTGCAGATGTATTTTTTTTTTTTTAAGTCTTAGAGGGTGGCAGAATGTAAGCTGTCCTGCATGAAAATTTTGATGGTTCCAGGTTGTATTAGAGAATGAGAGATATCTGCACACCTGCAATGTGTAAATCTTGTCTTATGAAGGTATGTCGTGCGAATTTTATTTGGAAAGTGACACATGTAGAACGGGTCAGTATGCGTGTATTTTGTAATGGATGATATTGTGGTAAGGTTTCAAGGTTTTGGACAATCTGTTCACATTTCGCGTGAAAGAGTGCGCTTGATTTTGAGTAATAAATGAAACACTGCGTGGACATTATGAGTCTTGATAAAAAATTGTCATTATGATTATGATGAGATACAATTTATGAATCAAATTTTTGCAATTGCGTTGGGTAATAACAATGAAGACCAAAAAGCCGTGTGCGTTTGAGAAACGCGTTAGGAACGGAGTTCCAAGATTTGGTTATAAATATATATGATAGAGAACTGTGGTGGAGTTTTTAATAGCTTCAAATTTTCCAAAGCTCATCATGAAGCATTCCCAAAAAAATACATGACAATGAAACTGTAAATAATTGAGACAGTTCGCATCAAACTCTAGAGTAGTGAACACCATGCATTAACCAGATAAGATGATACGTTTCTGATCTTGGATGGACTTTTTTAAGATTATGGTAGAAAACTTGAAACAAGCTAGCCAGTACGAGTCTCAATCACCACAATTCAGTTATTCCTGAAAAAAGGACCAAAACTGGCAAATTAAAGACACCTCCATTGCAGGCTCCATTGAATCATTGAGATATATAATAATCCAATGAATCTGTGTACCCACCGAATAAGATAAAAAGCAATCTTTTGGAACGGAGTTCCTTTACGCTCGTCTGAGGAGTAAAATCGCGCGCGATCAGCTGACCGACACGGCCCCGTGAACGAGATTCGATGCAACCCGCCATACGATGCAACGAAAAAGCGACACTTTTGCGATATAGGTACTGCTTGCTCTCAGCAACCGCGCGTACTTATTCCCATCAGCATATCGCATCATGAGATGCCGAATGCCGAAATTTGTCTGCTATATGGTCTACCGTCTGAATGCATGCAGCACTATCCGATTGTTGTTAATAGTATTGCTAGATATACAATGATGAAAGTGATATCTATGTGTTCCTCTGGGCAGAATTTAAAGTCTGAACGAATAAGACATTGCTTCCATATCTAAAAGGTACAAAGTTTCATTGTGACATCTTAAATCCAAAGATTCAGTGAATCCCAATAAAATTCTCTTCTTAATATTCAATCAGCTCTGATGCATTTCGTGAACCTAAATTAAGTAGTGAGGATTCAGATTCAAAATTTGAAGCTTTTTATGTCCCCCACCATAACCTTCCAAAGAGTTCACTCAGGAAGGCCAAGGACTCGTCATTTTATTTACATAATGGTGCATGATACTTGAAAAAATGATGCAAACTATCTCAATCACTCAGGGGCTTATTGGTGTGCATCTCTATCGGTATCGTTACATGATGAGCATTCAAAAGCTTGCAACTCAGTTTGAAGTCGATCAAAGTTTTAGACTCTGTTGACATTTCCACACATCTTATCGAGGCGAATTTTGGAACTCCGTTCCTTACGCGTTTCTCAAACGCACACGAGTTTTTATTCATCCAGACTCTTTATCTTGCCTGGAGAGGACCGATAATCTCATTTGAACTGATTGGGTGTTTCAATGTTGAATGTGTATTTTGAACAAATTTGATTTGTGATGTTCCCCCAAACTCTTCATTCCACTACTAATTTAATTTCAATCAAAGCGCCAAAAAGTTGATGAGACTCTATTTGAATGCATGAATCAAGTATGAAGATTAAAATTGATCATAATGAATCTACATCAACAAAAAAGTTCTAATTTTGATCTCAAGTTTTTGAGTGAATGAATGCTCTCACTTGACTACTCGCTACCTTACATGTAGTGATCTACTCTCTTGGCTAATTTTTGCTCTATGTCAGGGGGTTAGATAGAGGACCGTTGTTGGTATTCCCTGTTCATATTTGAATAAGACATCAAGTGTATGTTAATCTGGAAAAAGCCCAGCAAAATGTGTAGAGTCAAAGTGGTGGTACACGTAACCCATATTCAGATTTTTGGACAAGATGACCAAAATTGAAAATAGCTCATCGTGATTTGACGCAATCATGTAATTACCTACAAGCATGTGGAATCAGAGTTTACATACAGAGAACATACTTTCCCTCACTAAGCAAATGGGTTTTGACGATAAATATTCTTATTTCACAATCCAAAGTTGAAATCCTTCTCAAAAACCTCCTGCAGCTTATAACACTTGGTTCATGCTTTAGGCGAAGTTTAGCAAAATGTATTCTGATCCAACAATTGAGTCTAAACTAAAATTGCCATTGATGGGTCAATGTGATATAATTTAACTCTTGTTGTAACTTCTAAGTAAATCTCAACTCAATCAAACAAATCACAACATTGTATATAACCTTTCTTTATATTTGAGTGTACTTAGATGTAGCTGCAGTGACAATTGGAGATGTCTCACGACCGTAGCGCTCGTAACGGATTCTCTGCTGAACAAGAATCATGCCCAATGCATAAGTATACCTTTAGCGATATTCACGCTATAGCTACTAAGCATGATTGTAGTTCACGCGTCGACCGCTTCATAAAATTCTGCTCGGAGAAATTGGCGCTGAAGTCGTCGGACATGTCGAATACTGATATGCATGGAGGGAAAATGGGGGCACAAACAACCAAAATAGTAATGTTTTGGTAGCTTCAACGAAAGACCTTCTCTCAATATAGGGCTTGGAAAAAATGAACAGGATCACATTTAATCCTGTGAATTATGTTGAAATTTAGCAGAACCCAGGCAGAACATGAGGGCGCTTGGAGAGCTCCAAGCTCTATCTAGGCTCTCATTTCTTATAGAGTAGGGCGTTTGTAAGCAAGAATTCATCAAAATTCAAAAAGTCCAAAGTGCCGCGTATATAAAATCCCACCACGACCACGCACATGTTGCACTTATGATCACCACATAACCTCACTTTCCGTATGTAATTAGCAGTGAAAATTCAGCAAGGACTTATTAACCGGCATCATAAGCAGCCATACAGATAATATGATAACCTTGAAAGAAGATTAGGATTTAGAATCACATGTTGCTGTGAGCCACCACATGTATGTATCTAAGGATGGGGGGCATCACACAGCCCTATAGCAGACGCCACGGATATCTGTGAATCTGTAATATGCTGATATTATGTGCTGTAAATTCACGCGGTTCTTCAGCCCAGCCAGTATACCCGATTTTTCGATGCAACTGTATGACGGGTTGCATCGAATCTCGTTACAAGGGGCGGTGTCGGTTTCACGATTTCACTCTTCATGCAGACGAGCGGAAAGGACCTACGTTCCAAAGAATTTTTCACTTTTGTACAAGTCCCCGTGGATTTTTCTTTTGGGATCTGAGCTTGAATAAAGCAAGCTTTGCAGTTCTGTAATATGATGCTTGTTGGCATCATCTGTTGTTAATGTTTGAATATATCACGAGAGAAGAATTTTAGTTCCTTTTAGATCTTTCATGGCCTCAGTGGCGAATCCATTTCTCCAAATGGACAAAATTCCGAATGATCAAAACTCCGAAGACCATTTCTCCGAAAACAAGAAGTCCGAATGGCCAAAAGTCCGAATGGTCAAAAGTCTGAATGGTCGAAAGTCCAATTAACAAGAATCGAAATAATCACAATTCAAATGTTTACGTAAAGCGAAACTACGGAATATGATTCCATTCCACTCAAAATCGCTACAGTGAGTCGTTCGTTGTTTAATTCGTCGTGGCTTCGATCGATCGGCTGATAGCGATCAATATGCGCGATAGTACTCGCAAATCAGTTTCGCGTCTGCTATGGAGCCGAAAATTGTGGCGGAGAAACTCTTGTTGGGCGGATTCAAGTACTTTTGATCGGAAACAGTGCCGGAAAAAATTTCCTGAGATAAAATGGTCTGATCAGCAACGCTGTTTGCAGATCATCACGGGTGATCATGATTACTCATGATTAGGGTGGAGGAGTTCTAGACTCTTTGCGAGCTGTGGGACACTACATTCCCATCACATCTCATTGAGATTCTGTAGATATTGGAGGCTGTTACTCCTTCGTTGGCCTCCTACCTTCAGTAGACCATGGTAAATTTGATATGTGTACTACTTCAATACTTGATAATTACTGGTGCAATATTTTGAACGTATATGTGATGCGTGTAGTTAGTGATCATGATGTGAAATGGTAGAATATTTATGTAATTGATTCTTGACTGATTTTATCCTTTTTTATAGTAGATGTTGCTTCTCAATGCTAATACTGAGTCGTTTTATCTATTTATGAGTAGTCGAAGTTGATTGGTGAGTCAAGAATTTTAAAAATATTTTTCGCATTTTGTCCGTTCGGAGGAATGGTCTTCGGAGTTTTGTCCATTCGTAGAGAAATGGATTCGGACTTCTGACCGGGAACCTCAAATTAAATCGAATTTCAAATGAAATATTGGGAAACCTGACATCCGTAGCGTCTTACCGAAAAGGGTATCATTTGCCTTCTAAGCTCACGATGGGACCTTCGGCAACTTTCAACCATCTCTATGCCAATATATGTCAATGATTCTCTGAGAGCAAACAACTTTCGTAAAGCTACAAACTTTAAATTGTGTGGATCCAAGTAAAATAGCCCACCACTTGACTAGTCGAGATTGAACACAATTTAAATTGGACATGAATATTTTTGAACTATCAAATCGTCATTTCAATAGATCCTAAAGTACCGAATCCATGCGTAACCAAAGCTGAGAACTCGAATCTATAGCGCACCATAAGAGAATCTTTTTCGAATGGGTCCCACGGAATTTTCAATCGCTTTCTACCCGATGGTGTGCCACTCCATGGCACGCCACACCCTTCACTGTGAAATCCATTTTCTTGTTTACAGTATTTAGTTTCTATCGGTGAATTCTATGAGGGAAAGATTTTATGATTAATTGTCTAGCGCCGTGAAAATATTTTTGAAGCCAAATGTCTGCTGCACCCCTGTCAATCCCATCTCTCTCGGAGCCACTTGAAACTTAACATATCTTTGGTTGGCAACAACTCCAAGCATCGTGGCACCCGAAATTTCTTTTTTATAGCCAAACGAGTGAAAATTCTGGAGCTTAAAAATTTCATCAATTCCAAGTCACTCTCTGGCTTGATTAGAACAAACTATGATTTTGGGGAAATCGCCTATGCTGATTCATTTCAAAGCTGTTCCGAATTTGCACATTTGATTCTAATGGAGTAATACAAACACTGTATCGCTATTTTTTGATTTCTGGCTCCCGGACTAATCGAGGGGGAACGCCTATTTCCCAATGAGGTTCTGAGGTTATGGAGGAATGAAATCAATAGCTCAATCTTTTGTCGTCATTATTTTCCATTATTCTTTCTCTGACTTCAAATGATCATCAATCCACTCACGAAACATGGACACTTCTGTGTAAAATGCAGGAACTTTAGGTGTTCCACATGCCATGGGGCCAAACGATGTTACACCAGCCAATGTTCCGTTTATGACAAGAGGTCCACCCGAGTCACCTATGCATGTATCTCGTCTGCCTGTTTCAAGACTATCTCCACCACCAGCACAGAATGCCGCTTTTGGAACTGGCAGGGTTCCATTACTGGACCAGCGCCCGTGGCATTTTTTCTTGTCAACAACCCAAATATCAGTGGCTTTCAAGTAGTTGGTTGGACCTTTTTCCGTGTATCCGAAGCCTACGACTTTTGCTGGTGTTCCATCTGTCAATGGGGGACTGAACTTGTCAAACATTTGGATAGTTCTTCTAGTTTTGTCAAACCTGAAAGGTTCCTGAACTCGCACCAAAGCAATATCGTAATCCACGCCACCTACGCCGCCGTCTTCAATATAATCAGGGTGGATTTGGTAATAATCTAGACTGTGTACACTGCCTCCTTCAAACTTTTTGTCTGATCCAGCTCGGATCTGATAGAACTCTTTATCAGGGAAATAGTCGAATACGTGAGCTGCTGTCACCACAAAGTGTCGAGATATGATTGATCCTCCGCCTTCAACGCGATCGATCCAGGGAATCTCGACGGACACGAAATACGGGAATCGTGTGATCGGTGTATTCGCTCCGAAAAAAATTGGGAAGGGTGATGGTCGAGGATGAGCAACTCCTCGAATTGTTCCTGTGAATAGAGCTGTGAAATTTCCAGAAAAATTCATCATCATCATTTTAGGTAAATTTCATTCAGGTAATATGTGGAGAGCCGAGTTGGATAAGATTCTAAGTTGCAAAGGGGGTGGGGGACATTTTGAGTTTGAAGGGCTGTTGTCATTCAGCTTATCCATTTACTATCCGATGCCAAAATGTTAATGAAGAGTTTGACATGGTTTCCCACGTAGTTAGGCGCGCTGAATCCGGATCCGTTTCCAGAATTGCACTATCACGTCACGAAGCCGAGAAAATCTATGTCAAAGTTGAGAAAAGGCCAATTTGACTGTTTTAGAGGGCTCTTGTCTCAAATATTAGGATAGTTATCAAAGTTGGGTGAGGTCTAGCTGGTTATCAAAGGAAAGATCTTCAATATGAGCCCATTGCACATACATGATAATCGATTAAGAGATTACCGAGAATACCGACTTTAGAAAATTAGGATGGTCCCCGATATGGGACCACCCAGCCTATGTTTTAGTATAGTGTATCCTCCTCCCTCGCCATCGCCCCGTCTTATGGTTAAGAATTGCGTAGATTTTAATCCATGTGGGTTGAAGATTTCTTCTCTGATAACTCACTAAACCTTACGAAATTTCGATAATTATCATGGTGACGTTGATAAGAGGTCTCGTAAACAGTCAAATTCACGTTTTACCAACTTCAACATCGACTTTTTTGACATCTTGACGTGATAGAGCAATTTTGGAAACGGATTTGGTCTCAGCGCGCCAAACTACGTAGCTCACAGTGTCGCAATCTTCTTACCTTTTCCAGCACTGACGCCTGAGAAAGCGGCGAAGAATACTATGAAAAGGATCTTCATATTTCTGATGGTTCCTTGATTCGGTAAAGAAGACAGACGAATTCTGATTGAATTCAATCTCAGGTTGTTCCTTATTTATAAATCAGTAGTACTGTACCAATGATTACATTATGTACTCAATTTTCGAGCTCAATAATGTACTCAATCGAGGGTATCGAGGAACAGTCAGTGTAAAAGCATTTAATGACCTGGATATGATTTTTACGAGTAATGTTTGCTCAAGATTCAGGGTTTCGAATTTGAAACCAAAACCTGTAAGCTGAATCTACACTGTAAAAAATTTTCGAGGTAAAGATACCTGGTGGGATTGTAGATTCACAGTGTTGAGCATGGTGAATTTACCAGAAAGTGAGGAAACCTACGAGTGGCTTGTAAATTTACCATGCTCAGCACAGGAAATCCTGGGACACCATGCTGAGCATGGTGAGTTTACGTTCCGGAGCTTGTAAATTTTCCGTCCCAGGCTTGTAAATTTCATTTGAGTGCGCGTGCGCGAGTTGCGATCTGTCATCTGAAAATTTTTGAATCGGCCCGTTCGGCCGTTCAAAGAGAACAACTGTATATATGTATGTGGGAGTGGAGCAGACATCATAGACTCGAAAGTCGAAAGTGGGCATCCGTCTTCTGCCTCTAGTCTTCCTATAGAATGATTCAAGCGCGATCAATTTCTATAACGAGGCTACACAGTATTAGGTTACGACCGGTCCAACAAAATCGATGCATTTTTGTCCAAAAAATTCCATTCACCGTAAGAAATTAACACATCTCAATATTTCACTACTATGCTAGAAATGACGTCTAGATGTAAAATCAACAACTCGGCATTTTACAGAAACTTTGATAAGGATCTGTTAGGCACAGCGGCTCCTCTCGAGCGGGAAAATTTGCCATCCGTATCCGTCGGTAAGGAAATTTACAAGCCCGCTCGAAAATTCCCCACCCGGGCTTGTAAATTTACAATGCTGAGCGCGGTGTCCCCAGATTTCCTGTGCTCAGCATGGTGAATTTACATAAATTTTTTTTACAGTGTATATCAAGGATATACAGGAAAAAACCACGTGTACTCTCTCGATCCCTGAAGTCTTTATTGACTTCATGGGGAACTTGGTAAAATCAAATTGTCTTGCTCCTCTATTAATTGGGAGTAAACACGTTTAGATCTGCAGCTACTATGCACTGTGTACTTTTCACGATGCCGAGTTATAAGGCGGCCATATTGGTTTTTGTTGACATCTAAAACCACACAGAAGTCCAACCCCAATGGGAACATTAATTTTCTAACAGCATAATCCTCTATGAACGAGAGTTTGCTCGAGAGTTCGATACTCGAATCTTGATTTGTGAGAACTTTGATCGCGGTTATAGATTTGTTTATCCAATTGTGGAGATTTTATATTGGTTGTAAGATAAATTCGAGTTTGAATGAAAAATGGAACGGAACTTCGTGACTTACCCGAATCTTGTGAATGAATGATGTTTTTATTTGAAAACTATAGGTATCCCAATGGAATCACGCGATAGTTCCAGAATTTTTGGTTCATTTTTCGATTCTACGGACCAAATTGTGAGCATCTTTCATCATAGGAAGTTTCGAGGGATTTCTGGATAGTGTTTTAGTATTCAAGTCTTTCAAACATCGTTGTGGAAGAAGATTAATCTGGCAAAATTGAATTTCTTCTCGTTGCAAAAGAAACTAAGCTAACTTAGATCAATATTACATTCCATGATCTTTTTCTACGAGTCTTCTCTCATTTCCAACTTTCAAACCAAGGTTTTTAATGCTATTATCCTGACATGAAACAACTATTTTTCCTCCCCGTTGCATATTTCAATTTGTATTAAGTGCGGGAATTCAACTATGGAGGGGACCTTCTATCAAAGATAATGATTGTTTACAGAACTCCCGAATCGATGCACACGGAACTCATCGCCATAACTCAAGAGTATTTGTTTAAACAATACGAGTTTTTGATTCCATTCACTATGTCAACGTCATCACGATTTAATTTGATAAAATTTATAACTTATGATGAAACTTTTAGATGCTACTGTGACGTACGTAACTATACGCGCTGAGCTTCGAATAAGTGCAACGCGGGCATCTCCGGATTGTCTCTGGAGGTGTTAGTCGATGAGACGATGGAGAAATAGGCGGTCGTAGTCCAGTTATTAGGACACTTGGCTTCCGTTAAGACGGACCCGGGTTTGAATATCCGCGGTTCACATGTAAAATCGAGTGATTACTTTATCACAAATATATCATCCCTCTATAAATTCCCACGTGATACTATTTAATCGATACGTTCACATTATTAATACCCACATCGCTCCCAGTGAGACGAGTCAAGTTCCTCAAACAATTTTTCAAACTTTTGTTTTTCAGATAGTAACCCACATCTGTAATGCTATTTCATGATAGTACACAAAATTTCGTGCCACTCAGTTCATCAGAAAATGCTCGAGGAAATGAGAAAAACGTGAACGAAATACATGGCCGAACGCGGCGCAGCGGTGCCTCACCTATTCTTACTCATTACTCAACAACGTAACATTTCCAGCGAGATGTCCAGCCAAAATCAAAAAATATCCCGATGGTGTATTAAAACTTCAAATCGAATGAGCCCTTCCACGTCCGAAAATTCGAGATCTAGTTCGCAAAAAACGTGAACGGGTGTAAGCGTCGAGCAGGGTACCTCGCTTAACGAGCTGAAGAATTATGATCCTCTTGAGAAAGAATGCATATGCTCCGACGTAGAAAGACTTATTCGCTTGGAAATTTGATAATGCTTCGCCTGAGTTATCCATTTTGGAACAAAAATAGGAAGGTCAAATGCTGTGAGCAAAAATAATCTCTAATATTATCCGATTGCATGCATAGGCTGATAAAAGCGCCATTTATTGGACAAAACCTTGAGAGTCTCATACCCCTGAAATCTTTTTCCTCTTTTACGTATCAATTCGACAATAACTTTATTCGCATTCACAAAAAATATTTCTATAACATTATCTAAATCTAAATTAATCAGTTTAACCCGTTCACTTACAATGTCGATTATAATAGACACAAATTATGAAGATATAATTTTTTCGGTCTTTGCGAGCTAAAGTCAGCAGATATTGCTGACGTTTTTGGCATCAATCGAGAATGGATTTCACTCCACTCTCGAGTGTCAGAATTAATTACATATATGATGGACACATTTTCCTTCATCGATTTTCAATGATGGATTATTATTTTTTGGACACGTCAGAAAAATCTGTAAAAATTCTCAAAAGTTCCTATTGATGCAAAAAAATGAATTGAGCTAGAGGCCGAGGCCCAATTAGTTTTCATTTTTTTTCTCGCTAGCAATACTTGATTGCTAGCGAGAAAAAAATGAGAACTAATAAACTCAAAATTCCTGGTTTAGCCGTTTTTGCCCTACTTTCATCAGGAAAACATATTCTGAATGTCAGAAATACGTTTTTCAATGTTTGAAGCTCGCAGTAGTGAATGGGTTAACATCGAGGTTAACATGCTATAAGTTCACCGAGTCAGTACGTTGCTTGACTCGCTTTGCTTTACTCTGTTTGCAGTGAGGACATACCTAGCAAACTTGACAATTCGAACTCATCATAGAGTGATGTTTCAGCATCAACTGTTCAAGGATATTGACTCCCATCGACATTTGAGAATGATACATTTCGGAGCCAGGGTTATAGCTCTCACTTGGTGCATCTTCATTCTTTCCACGACGCACATGAAGTAGACATACTCTTGATTTTTCATCACAAAATGAGTGTTTTATTGCATAGAATTACTGGACATATCAATAAATGCTCAGAATTCAAATCAGAAGGCCAACAAAGTACTATCTCTTGAGTTTTTGGGACTGACTGGACTACGTCTTATGTAGTGAGTGAATATACTTAGGTATTTGGACGCTTGCGAGTTTGGATCGTTTCTCGACTCCGCCCAGTGGCGGCCGCGGTCAACAACAATTAACGTATGCATGCGACTCCCCCCACAAAGGTTCGATTGCTTCCATTATTTTTGAGTAATGGACCGAAAAATGATGGTTTGGCTCAAAATAGTTTTGTTTCGAACTCTTCAATAACTTTTAAATATTCAAATATAAATATTGTCAAATACATTTTTCGCCATTGTGTGCGTAAAGTTGTGCGAAAAAGTTACTTTGTAGTTAAGTGTGCGGTGCGCATAGTTAAGTGGAATTTTTTTTACGCACGATTTTCAGTGCGCAAAGTTGCCGCTATCGTGCGCAAAGTTGGGTTGATCGTGCGCACAAAGTTCGCCAATTCGTACGCAACGTTGGAATTGAATTTCGAATTTTCGCGGACTTATCACTTTTGTTGGTTTGGTTCAACTCAAATAGATATGTAAGAATTCCTATTTTTGTTCCGTATAAAGAATTATGTTATGTTCGTGTACCCACAATGTGGAGTTTTATTTTTGATAAAGCTCAAACATTGAGACAAAGTGTCTTATTGAATGACGGTAAATGTACTTAATTGTTGACTAGCGCTTTTGCCTACCTCGCTAGCGCTCGTCCGGCTTGGAAGTGTTTCCGATATGGTATGAGCCCCTGAAATGTTTCTGTAATTCAATAATGTAACGTTGAGATTCCATAATACAATGGATTCGGGAAAAATAATTTCCTTGACGTAACCTAGTAACTGTGATTGAGTTGGTGTAATGTTGCGCATAGTGAGGTTCCTGAATCTCCAATAAGTATCTGGAAATTTCGCCCAGTTAGCCAGTCCCACAGCGACGGCCTCAGACCCAATCCCAGCCCCTGCCTCAGCCACGCCCCATCCGCGGCCCTAGCTTCAGTCCCAGCACCAGCCTCAGCTACAGCCTCGGCCCCAGCGTCAGTCTCAGGCTTAGCCACTGCCCCAGCCCAATCTCGTCCCTAGTCACAGCCACAGCCTTCGAACTCAGCCTCAGCGTTAGCTCCAACCTCAGCCTCGGCGACGCTCCAGCTTAGCTTTAGCGCCAACATTGGCCCCAGCCCCAGCCTAAGCCTTAGCTTCGGCCTCAGTCCCAGGCTTAGCCTCAGCCTCAGCCCCAGCTCCAGCCACGCCCCATCCACGGCCGCAGTCCCAGTTCCAGCCACAGCTCCAGCCTTAGTCCCAGTCACAACCTCAGCCTCAGTCCATCCTCACCTTCGGCCCGGCCTCAGCCCCAGCTTTAGCCCAAGACTCAGCTCCAGCCTCAGACCAGCCTTGCCCCGAGCCACAGGCCTTGCCTCATTCCAAGCCACAGGCCCAGCCTTAGCCCCAGCCATAGCCCCGTCTCATCCCAAGCTACAGGTCCAGCCTCATCCCTAGCCACAGGACCAGCTTCAGCCTCAGCCATAGCGCCAGTCCCAGTACCAGCCACAGCCCAGCTTTAGTCCCAGCCTCCGTCCCAGCGTCAGTCTCAGGCTTATCCACTGCCCCAGCCTCGGTCCAACCCCAGCCTCGGACCAGCTCCAGCCCAGTCTTAGCTCCAGCCTCCGCCCTAGCGTCAGTCTCAGGCTTAGCCACTGCCCCAGCCTTGGTCCCAGCTCCAGCCCCAGCTCCAGCCCCACCCCTAGCCCCAGCCCCATATCATGCCTAGTCACAGTCACAGATTCAGCCTCAGCCTCAGCGTTAGCTCCAACCTCAGTCTCGCGGCCACCCTCCAGCTTAGCCGCAGCCCCAACATTGACCCAAGCCTCAGCCTAAGCCTCAGGGTGCGGCTACGTGTAGTCGTTTGAGGTGATTCTGAGACAGTGGGCAGCGCCTCTAGTGGTAATCAAGCCGTTTTCTCCATGTAATTTGAAGCAAACACCACCGCAGCCTCCGATGGAGGAGCTGTCCCACTGTCTCAGGATCGCCTCAAACGACTGCATGTAACCGCTGCCTTAGCTTTGGCCTCAGTCCCAGCCTCAGCCCCAGACACGGACACAGCCTCAGCCTCTGCTCCAGCCTTAGTCCCAGCATCAGCTCAGCCACAGACCCAGCCTCAGCTCCACCCGTAGCCCCAGACCTAGCCTCGAACACAGCCGCAGCCCAGCGTCAGCCCCAGCCTCAGCTCTAGCCTTAGTCCCAGCATCAGCTCAGCCACAGACCCAGACTCAGCCCCAAAAGCCTAAGCTCCAGCCTTAGTCACAGCCCCAGCCCCTGCCCCAGCCTCGACCCCAGCCACAGCCCATCAATCCAAAAGAAAAGTTTTGACTGATTGGATCCTAGAACAACTGATCGGACCATCTACTCAACTGCCCATCCGTACGGATAAGTCAAAAGCCATCACCAGCAACACCAACACGGACCCACCGATCTGTCGACCCTCTAACCCACCGACCCACCAACAGCACCTGCGGCGCCGCCACGATACGAGGCATCCGGACGAATAAAATTAATATACGTGAAATATATAATGAGGTAATTACCTTAGCATTAGACCTGGACCGAATGAGGCTCCCTTGGAGTGAATTAAACCAAACAAGAACAAACCAGATTGAACTACACCGGATGAGACCGACCTACACTAACCTAAACCTGCGTGATTTTTGCAAAAATTATCAACGGGAAAAATAACACCGACACGGTATTCATTCCAAGAATCAACGTCAAATCCTCAAAGAATGAAATCTCGTTCTCTATGGTACGTCGGCAATTCCCTCTCATAATCGGATTTGCAATTACTATAAATAAGCCTCAAGGACAATCATTTGAAAGCGTTGGGATCTATTTGCCGGCACCAGTATATTTGCACATGGGCAATTATACGTTGCTCTGTCAAGAGTCACATCAAAAGAAAATTTGAAAATTGTTATGAAAAATGGTGCTAGGAAGAGCAGAGAACAAATACTTTCAGACAATTCATCTAAATCGCCTTCCGCAGGAACTCAGGTTTATACCACGAATGTTGTATATCCAGAAATATCTTGTGATTAACTCAGAATTTCGAATAGCTCTTGCACAAATTTAGTCGAATTCCTTAGTTTCTATTATCCCCACATGTGTAGTGTTGAATTTGAAATATTATGTATTCTCCACAGCATCACAACAATTTATAATTTCTACTCACAATCAAGAATCAATTCGTTCGTGAAATGTACATAATGTAATGAATAAAGAATTCAGAATAGTAACTCAATACAGTGTGCTATTATTATTTTTGGAGCATTCCCATCACCAGCAACACATGCAACGCCAACAATACCAACACGGACTACCGAACCCACCACCACCACCGCCACCACCACCGGATCCACCGACCCGCCGGACCCACCGACCCACAACAGCCCCACCACCACACTGGACCCACCGACCCACCGACCCACCAACAGCCCCAACGACGCCACCACGATACGAGGCATCCGGACGGATAAAATTGGACAGGAGCTTAATTAATTTAATTTGGATATTCGTGTCAAATAATTAATTTAAATAACTATGTACTGACTCGGAAAAATATGTGAGAGTTTCTAGAATAATATGATAGGATTCATGTTGACCACTGTCTCAAAAGTAGGATATTTCTCAATTTAAAAAAATGTTGAATATTCAAAATATTACAAATTTGTATAATAAATTGTAAGACGGATTCCACTTTGAAATTTTATCCTAATCACAATGTATTTATATGATTATTCAAATCTTGAGATCGATGCCTGTATAATGATTTGAGATTCCTCTTATTACGACTCTTGAGAAGGAATTTCATCCAAATTTTCAACACTATTACACTGAAGCACGAATATTCAAATGACTTGAGCTTCAATCTTTAGCCATAGAATTTGACGATGATACTTTCCATGGAGTCTGTTCTTTCATCTTGGAAATTTTCGTAATCCATTCTTACAATAATTTTTTTCCACTCACATATTCTACTTTCGTATGATATTGGCACTTTCGAAAATTGGAAAAAACATCTTTCAACGATGTGGTAACAAAAAATATATCAATTGGGAAATTTTTTATGATACATTTTCAGAACTTTTTTTCAGTCGGCACTCCCACCGAGGCTCCGTCCCTGGACCCCTCCCGCGCCCTCCCCGCCCCCCGCCTTTCAGGGTATAAGCCACGAGGGACAACTTTCCGCACCAATGACAAAAAGTATGGTCAGCAAAACGGGCGCAACTTTTCCGCTCTCGTTCCCGAAATTCTCGTGACTTTGCGCACAGTTGTAATTTTATGACACTGCACGTAGATGGGTAGTTTTGTACGAAGGACTGTTTATGGCACGAGCGAAGCGAGTGCTATAAGTCCTTCGTAACAAAAATACCCATCTGCACGCAGTCTCATAAGATAATTTATGGCACGAGAATCCAAAAATCATGTCAAAGTTGCGAGTTTTAGGTTAGAGTGCTATAAAGGTACTTTTGCACACGACGCAGAAGTTACAACTGTGCGCAAAGTTCACTTTTGCGCACTCATTTTGGGAACTCGTGCGTAAAAGTACTTTGCGCCCTTGTTACTTAATGTACTATTCTATTACATCTCTTAGAAGAATGTATTGCAACATGGCTGGTACGAATTTGAGAAGTCTCCTGGTGTTATTTTGAGTATAGGCTTTATGTTCGTTCAATTTATAACTTACTGGCATTACCAAAGAGAAAAATCTGTTCAAACTGTTTAAGGATAGGTATACTCGCTTCCTGGTCCATGCATTTGCAGTAGATCGAGTAATTTCTGAGTCTTGCTTGTAAATTTTCTAGATTTTATCTGAAAATCTTGCAGTTTCGAATCGATAACTTCATGAGTCATGAGAATCGGGGAAACTCACTGATTTACCCTAGAAAAGTTGGTGCAGTTAAGTCAGGGAAAATTGCCAACCGGACTGGAAAATTTCCCGATTGCGACTCTGAAAATGTTCCAGAACTATCGTCAATTTCTACAGAAATCGCATGTAAAATTAATAGATTTGGAAGAGGGTCGCTTCGCTATTACTAAATCTGGAAGAATCAGTAGAATTTACAGATTAATTGCTCTCAGTGCAGTAAAAGTGTTTCCAAGGCAAAATCCCTACTTCACTCCTGTCAATTCCATCTCCTTCGAAACACTGGAGACGTTGCATATTTTTGGCTGGCAAGAAATCTTCAAACTTCGTGGCACTACACAATTATTATTATTTTTTTTTTTTTTGATAGCCAAACGAGTGGCAATTTCACGAAACGGGCCACCGATTGACTGAAGCTCAAATATTTTGGCCCCAAGTCGCTCTGTGGTCTGGCCCAGAATATACTATGGTTTTGTCGAAATCACCTTTGCGGATTCTTTGAACGACTCTTCTGAATTCCGAAATTGGATTCTGATGGCGTATATGACAAATTTTGTATTTTCTGACTACCGCTGCTTCATTATTCGATTTCTGGCTCCTAGAAGGGGGAACGCCAATTTTTCGATGAGGTTCTGAGGTTATGGAGGAATGAAATCAATAGCTCAATCTTTTGTTGTCATTGTTTTCCATTATTCTTTTTCTGACTTCAAATGATCATCAATCCACTCACGAAACATGGACACTTCTGTGTAAAATGAAGGAACTTTAGGTGTTCCACATCTCCCGGGGCCAAACGATGTTACACCAGCCAAAGTCCCGTTTATGACAAGAGGTCCACCCGAGTCACCTTTGCATGTATCCCGTCTGCCTATTTTACGACTATTTCCACCACCAGCACAGAATGCCGCTTTTGGAACTGGCAGGGTTCCATTTTTGGACCAGCGCACGTGGCATTTTTTCTTGTCAACAACCCAAATATCAGTGGCTTTCAAGTAGTTGGTTGGACCTTTTTCCGTGTATCCGAAGCCTACGACTTTTGCTGGTGTTCCATCTGTCAATGGGGGACTGAACTTGTCAAACATTTGGATAGTTCTTCTAGTTTTGTCAAACCTGAAAGGTTCTTGAACTCGCACCAAAGCAATATCGTAATCCACGCCATCTACGCCGTCGTCTTCAATATAATCAGGGTGGATTTCGTAATAATCTATACTGTGTACACTGCCTCCTTCAAACTTTTTGTCTGATCCAGCCCGGATCTGATAGAACTCTTTATCACGGAAATTGCCGAATATATGAGCTGCTGTCACCACAAAGTGTTGAGATATGATGGCTCCTCCGCCAATGTGACCGTAGTAGAGAATTTCGACGGATACAAAATACGGGAATGTTGTGATCGGTGTATCTGCTCCGAAAAAAATTGGGAAAGGCCATGGTCGAGGATGAGCCACTCCTCGAATTGTTCCTGTGAAGTTGTAGGGATGATTTGTGATTATTATCTTCAAACATTTCATGCAGATTATTTGTGAAGAGCCGATCTAGATTAGATTTAAGTTGCACGGGTAGGGGCGTGTGTCATTTCGATTTCGAAGGTTTGGTGTTATTTAGTCTATCCACGATTTCTCGAGTCGACTGGAAGACATAAGTACCATGGAAAAAAGAGATTTGAAGGACAAACGGAATTTTGTTAAAAGAGACTTTGAATGCAGAATGCACTTCATGACTACCTGCATGGTAGCTTTCCAATCTATTCAAGTAGATCATAATGAATTCGAACACGGATCCTCTTGGTTATACAAATTTTGACTACCACAAGGACTAAACTTTTCCCAATTTTCGCTCGGACTCAATGACCCGCTCACTCCGCTTGCACTCTTCACCCAAACACCGGAGTAGGTACCAAAAATGGGATTTGAAAATCTTTTGACGAGTGTTCCCCCTCAACTCGAGTATCAGCGCGAGTTTGTGAGATGAAAAACGACCAGTCTTTTGCGTAAATTGATCAAAAAATTAATTTGCATCGAATAGAGATCGGAAAATGAGAGGCGTGGTTGTGTCTCATCTGAGCATCCCCCAACTTTTCATCGGGTCTCCAATTGGTAAAACATTCAGCAATATTCAGCATCATCTTGGTTATACATTGGTATTTATCTCGGTACTTATTCAAGAAGCTGAATGATGAGCTCAAGTATATGAAATCCTGCATAAGAACACCCGAGATGTCCCAAATTTACGGAGGAGTGGCTCTTGGAACACTAATTTGATCTTTGATGCACATGGGATAGCTCGATTCTTCTTAACCACAATTCCGCACACTTTCGCTCATTTTACATTCTCTGTAGAGAGAATCAATGCAAACCCAAAATAATGTTAATTATTGTTGAATAAGCCGTTAGTTAGGAACCTGAGAAGTTGGGGTGGCGATATTACGCACATCGGCCGACATCCAAGTTTCTCACTTTTCGATCTCTATTCGATGCAAATAAATCTATGATCAATTTGCGCGATAAATTGGCCGTTTTTCATCTCACAAACTCGCGCTAATACTCAAATTGAGATGGAACACTCGTCAAAAGATTTTGAAATCACATTTTTGGTACCTACTCCGGTGTTTGGGTGGAGAGCGCGCGCGCCCAGGGTGAGCGCGTCTATGTAGACTCGGCCAATGGTACCACGTTTACTATTTCCTGAAAAGTGAAATACCAATATGTGAAAACATGTAGCAATTCATAGTTCCGCTCAAATGCGGCTGTAACTTAGTGATAAATCATTGATACCGCATGAATGGTTCACGATTTTCTCATACAAACAGACACACAACGGGGGACTATGGGTCCAGTTAGGTAGTCTTTTTATTATACACTTTTATTATACTTCACCGAATTGATGTTTCTTCCGTCCTAGATCTAGTAATTTTAGTCATGTCACGTGACTACCGATAATTGACTTCCGGCTAGTCATTCATTTGATCTCGTGGGTGTGCTCAGCTGTGGGTGTTCAGAATACATATTGGATCGTATCTGAGTTTTGCAATAACTCATGGCATACTGATAGTGGATGGGGAGTGATGAAAATTCAATCAGAGCAGCGTTAGACTCTTGGATTTATAAAGGAAAATTTACAAAGGTGCCTGCCGGGAACAACCCCGAGCCTTCCGAGTGGAAGGTGAGTGTACCCACTTGACCACGGTGGCTACCATTGGCAATTGATGTCCTCTGCATGTATGTGACTCCGCGACATAGTGGCGCCTAATACGAGACACCCATAGCTCATTTTTGGGACACCCAGTGCACACGCGTCTCAGATGCTCATGTATTGCATCGCACCAGGCGCAGTTCATTGAAGTGTATGTTAAAAATTCTTTTGAACTCTTACTTACTACAATTTTTCTATGGGTAATTATTTCCTAGAATATGAAAAACCTCGAGCAACTTTGTCCCATGGACTGCGTGTTCAAAAGCCAGAAACACTTGCAAAAATATTAGCGTTGTCCACACATACCAATGTTGAAAGTATATCTACCCATATAAAACATACAATTTCATGAATCATGAAATCCGAGGATTCTAATTGGTCCTATATGATTATACATAAGATCGCTTCAATTTTTTTTTTTTATTACTGAAAGTTGTGATATATTGCTGTAAATCTGTTCTAACATCAATTCATCACGATTCTGATCATGTACTGCTGAGAAACAATCTTTCCGGGAGTCGGCCTCGAGTTTCAAAATAGTGAAATTTTTGACGGAAAACGATATTTAATGTAAATTTTTTTTCTTCAGTGCTTCAAATGTTCAAAACCTGGGGGAATGACTCCACGAAAGATCTTTCTGGGGTCGACATTTGATCAATACCATGAGGTATTAACGTTCCACAAGCTGTAAATTAGTAAATAACGTCTTTTCGGACCGAAGATAACAAATTTTTGAACCGATTTTACATATGATCGTCTTATGACCATGGAATCCGTAGATTGATGGGAAGGTATATTTGCAATGATGATATTTTTGGCTGTATCTCTGAACAAAAGGTCCATTTCATGAGTTGCTTTAGATTTTTTATGTTCTAGGTAGTACTAAACTGTTTAAAACTGTTGAAAATTTAATATTCAATACACTTGTTTGAAGAAATAATTAAAAAGCTCACGAGATTATCCAAATACCCTCATCTATATGACGAAACATGCTTTGAGTCACACAGTTTTTGTAGTGCCTAAGATTTTCACTTGTTGAGAAGGATTTCTTTACCTTTTCCAGCACTGACGCCTGACAAAGCAGCGAAGAATACAATGAAAAGGATCTTCATATTTCTGATGGTTCCTTGATTCGGTAAGGAAGACAGACGAATTCTGATTGAATTCAATGTGGGGTTGTTCCTTATTCATAAATCAGTAGAGAAGGCGTCGCTCCACTGTACCAATGTACCAATGATTACTTTATGTACTTAATTTTTGAGCTCAATAGTGTACTCAATCGAGGGTATCGAGAAACAATCAGTGTAAATGAATCGAATATGATTGACGCGAGTGATGTTTGCTCGAGCTGTATCCTCTTCGGTAATTCAAATTCCAATCCAAAAACCCTCAGCCAAAACTGTATCAAGGATACACAGACAGTGGATCTTTAATTTGCGTATCCAAAATCCATGTGCGCTCTTTCGATTCCGTAACTCTTCATTGACTTCATGGAGGACTTACCAGAATGGAATCACCATGCCTTGGGCATTTCTTACGATGGCGAGGTATAAGGCGGCCATATTGGTTTTTGTTCCCATCTAAAACTACACAGAAGTCCATTCCTAATGAGAATATCAATTTTTAAACACGGTGTCTACTACGGGGGATACGCCAAATTCCAGATGGTTTCCCGTTTTCTCCCGATGAAATTTGTTGAAATTCCAGACTATTTCCATGAAAAGTTCTCAGAGGCAAATACTCAGTGTTAGATGTATAATGGTTTCTTTATTTGTAAAAAAGCGTAAAATATCATTAGACAAATCAAGCCGACTTTATAACACAAAACTAAAATTATAACGATAATATCTTCCTAAACATTCAGTGAAAACAAAAATATCATTAGGCAAATCCATCATTTGGACTTCATGAATTGTTCGGAGATGGTTGGCAATCATATGCCGATGCACGCATTTAGTCAATTTGCACGATTTGCAGCTCTTCGTGAGCCGTTTTGGAGCATTTTTACTGGGACCGTCACCAGAGAGCGTGGGATTCATATCAACAAATTTTTATCAATCAGCCTTATAGGGATATAAAACAAAATAACTTTTTTGGGGTTTTTTTTTTTAAAGATCTCGTGGGCCCCAGAGCTCTGATTGAGCGTAGCGACTTCTAGGAGCTAGTTGCTGAGAGCGGATTCCAGGGGATTCTAGCGATCCTCCCAGCCTGCTTCGAAGTGATCTAGCTCCTACTAGACATGTGATGTTCGACTTTTACCCATGCTTATCGTTCAAGTGTGGGAAAAACCTACAATTTGACCACTTCTAACAGTCGATTTTCGTACTTTTCATAGAAGTTACAGTCGTTACGTTGAGCAGCTTTGTAATTCGGAGATAATGTATCGGATATGTGATAAATTCAAATTAGGATGAGCTTAGATCGATATGACATCTCATGGCCTTGTTTTGTACAAGGTTTCTTTGATTTTCAACTTTCAGACCAAGGTTGTTAATGCTATTATTCTTACATGGAACAATTTTTCTTTTCTTCCCTTGCATATTTTGATGTGTATTTAGTGCGTGCGATTTTATTCAACTTTACAATTATGAGGAGAACTTCTGCCAAAGCTAATGATTGTTTGGAGAACTTCCGAATCGATGCACACGGAACTTATGACTATGATTCAAAAGTATTTGCTTGAGCAATACGAGTTTTTCATTCCATTCACTAATATACCGGGACCATAACAATTCAATTTACAGAATTAATAACTCGTGATGAAATCTTCAGTTGCTACATAAACTATACGTTCGTATTAATAATGGCAAATTAATTCCGCAGTGGCTGCACATATGAGCACAGTTTGCGACGGTTACCATTCGAGTCACTCAATCAAGTTTTCGAATTTCAGTTTTATGGAGCATCTCTATTGGTGGCTGATCTACCATAGGTGACTATCTGCCATATTCTATCCTCAGTATGGGAGGAATGCTCTCGACTATATTATGGAGGAATCGTCAGAAGTCAACGTAATCCAGTGGGTTAAACGTGTGCTTGAATCAACTCCTCAACCGCAAGCTGGAAACGGAATCTCATGCAGGATCTATCACTGAATAAGAATCTCAGGTTATCACTCGTAATTTCGATGAAGAAATTGATGCTAGACCTATTGAAAGGTGATAGAAGACGGCTTTTGGGAGCTTTCGGGCAAGTTTTGGGCTACGATGCGATGGAATATGACTCCTAATTTCAGCATCGAGTCAGGTAGAAAATTTGTCATGAAAGCTCGTGAAGGTATTAGGTCTCGCTGCATGGCAGCTTTTCTCTTGCTTGAACTGATGTTTGCTACTCTTCCAAGTAACAGCAAACATCATTTACTGTACAAGCTTCAGCTTCGTTTGGAGCTTGGAAGCATTTACCAACGTATTAAGCTTATGAGCAGTTCCACGCAAAACCGACCTACGAAGAAGGGTCAAGTCTCAGATGCTTTTTCCAACATTCTTATTCGATTCGATTGTACAAAATTTGAACTTTCCACCACCTATGGGGCCCGAAATTTTTTTTTGGTCCTATCGCGAGAACTTTTGAAAATGATGTAAAATACATTTTTTTTTAAATTCTAGCAGCTTTTTTCCACTAAAATGCAAATATGTCGAGTTTGCTCGCAGATAAAGACATGCAGTTTGCGGCATTCAAAAGATCTTCTAAGAACCAATCAAAACCGTTATTGAAATGTTGATTTTGAGATTATGGATGGCCTGTATGAGCAAAAGTGTAAAAACCACTAAACAGAGAATTTCTCAGTTGCCTATTCTTTTTATTCGCTTTTATTGCACTCGACCGCGTCCGGACGGAATCTTGTCACCAAAATCTATGTGTGAGCGCGTCAATGATTTCTTTTCGCGTGCATTTGTGTTAGTTTCGGGCTCTGCGCGTTTCAACATTGTGTCAACGCAAAATGGGTTACTGCGCAGCGTCGGACCTCTCTCTCTTTCTCATTGCATCGGCCTCGCCTTAGAATATCACAGCAGTCGACGAAACTCGTCGATTCTTCGCAAACCCTAAAAATTTCACTCTTTCTAGTTGTGATTAATCGAAACATAATGATTATCAACAAATAGAAATGTTCTCTCTGAGATGTGAGATATGCCTATAACAAGTATAAAAAACTGCCTGTAGGACCCATAACCTCGAAGTGCTGCCAGTGCCACGAGATGCTGTCCTGTCAAGCCTAAACTGCTGCTGGCTGTGTTGATGCTTTTAGTGCTGTTATTGTGATGATTTGATGTTTCTCAGTTTTAAGCAGTTTTCAGAGTGCGGTCGATCTCGCCTAACTTTTGGATTCCAACAAGTTTTCTGCATGCGGCCTCGCTATACCATGGTTTTATCAAAAGTTTCTCTCCACCACGTGTGACCAAAGAGTTTGTGATGAGTGTTAGTAGATAAAAAATAATAGGTACCTCTAAAAATTGAATGGTCTCATATTTTTGCAAGCTCAGAGAGGAAGTTGAGGCCTCAGTGTCGAGGCAATCAAGTTTCGTGGTGTATGTACAGTAAGCGCACTGAGCCAAAGTCCTGGTGTTCAAATCATGAAGCACAATCAAGGTGATGAGTGATATTTCATGAGACATTGTGAGCTTCTTGATTTGTCATTGAAATAAGACTTTCTCCTCACTGTTACTATTGTCTGCTTCAAGAAACTTCAGATGAATGACGCAATGGACTACATTCAAAAGTAAAATAGTCACAGTGGCTCTACGCGTTATGAACTTGTTCATTTGAACCATTGAGGATGCTTCTTGTCATTTCTTGATGCATCACAGGGATTCAACAGTCTCTTTCGGTTGAATTTTCATGGGTCCAGCCATTAAAGTGTAGCATACCATGTTACATTCGGCTCAAGACTCATTCCATTTCTAATAAATTTCACTCTACTGATTCAGGAATATGATCATCCATGTTCGAGCTTTGGCATGTGATGTATCATGTGATCTTAACGGATGGAGATGTCCTGATGATAAATTAATATATCATTGGATGTCTTCATATTCTAGTAATAAGGCTAACACAGCCTCTCAAATGTGATTTGACTGTGGCTTGTGAATCAATTCAAAATTATCGGTATGCTCAACATGAGATCAGGAATTATTTCTGATCAGCCATAGCTGACTGATTTATTCCACGATTTATCAATTTGCATTCTGAAGCGCTTGAGCAAAGATGAATACCCAAAGAATCTTAAGAATAGTATCTCAACATTCTGGCTGATATTAATATCCTTCATTCATGTTCTATACTCCAAGCGATTAGGATAAAACTAAAACTGAGAAAATAAAATAATTTAAAAAAAAACATTTTAAAAATTCGCTTTTATGTGAACCGTTAAGTATAATAGCATGTCAAAATTTGAAGAAAATGAAAACTGTTATCTACGTTTCTGTCATAAACAAAGAGTAAATCAGTTGACGTCCAGCTTTACGAATTCCATGATTTCAAGATATCAAAATGGTAAAAGCGTGGGTTGTTAACTTTGACACATCAAGAGTAGTTTTCACCAATCAACCCACGCTTTTACCATTTTGATATCTTGAAATCATGGAATTCGTAAAGCTGGACGTCAACTGATTTACTCTTTGTTTATGACAGAAACGTAGATAACAGTTTTCATTTTCTTCAAATTTTGACATGCTATTATACTTAACGGTTCACATAAAAGCGAATTTTTAAAATGTTTTTTTTTTAATTATTTTTTAATTCCTGAAAATCACATATTAGATGTAAAATTTTGTGTTCTACCAGAAAAAAATGATCTCACATTCCCTTTTCCGCCGTCTGAGGCCTGTTTTTTCAAATTTTCGCAAACTTATTTTTTAGGCAGTTTGAAACTGTCTGTTAACTGCACATGCGCAGGAATTCGGACCGTTGAAACCAATTCCATTGAAAAATCAAGAAAATTTCCTTTGAAATGATCACTCGACGAAGTCAATTTCATCAATTTGGCTCGGAGTTACAGCCTACGAAAGATGAGGCTTCAGCTCGAGTGCGTCAATAGGCAAACGATATATCGTGCCAGAGATCGTGCCCGGATTTTCCCACTATTGTCGCGGTGGCTCCGATCCACCTCCTGATGATTATCGAGATTCGGTGGTATTTCAAATTTTGTAGCTCCGAGTCAGGTTGATGAAATTGACTTCGTCAAGTGATCATTTTGAAGGAAATTTTCTTGGTTTTTCAATGGAATTGGTTTCAATAGTCCAAATTCCTACGCATGCGTAGTAAGCAGATAATTTCAAGCTGCCTAAAACATAGGTTTGCGAAAATTTGAAAAAACAGGCCTTAGACGACAGAAAAGGGAATCGGGATCATTTTTTTCTGGAAGAACACAAAATTTCACATCTAATATGTGATTTTCAGGAATTAAAAAGAATGGGCAACTGAGAAATTCTCTGTTTAGTAACTCTTACTTTTTTGCTTGTACAGGCCACCCATAACCTCAAAATCCACATTTCAATAAAGATTAGGATTGGTTCTCGAAAAACCTTTTAAATGCCATAAACCGCATGTTTTCATCTGTGAGCAAACTCGATTTATTTGCATTTTAGTGGAAAAAAGCTGCTAGAATTAAAACAAAAATGTATTTCACTCCCTTTTCTAAAATTCTCGCCATGGGACCAAAAAATTTTTTCGGGACCTCATAGGTGGTAGGAAGTTTATATTTGTACCATAGAACTACTCTTATAAGAGTAATGATATCTGAGTGATGATGATTTTCAGTAATTTGCATCATGATGCATGTACAAATATGCATAATGCAATCTTTCATTTATAAGTAGATACCAAAGTTTGTCTTGAGAAAGACTCGTGGTTGTTAAAAGGAATGAAGAAACCTCGAGTTTCTAACCCCTCAAATAATTTTTCTCTCTCACTAATCAGTAGGGTGATAACTCTATTCGCATTCGCAAAGAATATCCCAATAGCACCATGCTATGAGCCTAAGCTCCGGTGAATTTCTTGATTCGCTTCGCTTTATTCTGTTTGCTGTGAGGGCACACCTGGCAAACTTTTGAATTCCAACTTGTTGAACGGCAATTTTTCACTATCATTTGTATAGGGATATTTAGTAAATCGATGTATAAGAACGATACATCTTGGAACGATATGACGAAATTAGTGGAACCTTCAATTGTTGACCTTTGCGATGAAACAAAACTTAGCTTCTCCGTCGGTCCTAAAGCTTATTAGATAATGTTTCATAGTACATCTAAGATATATGAAGGAAGTCTTGCCCATCATTTTGGGTCGATGTTATTTTTTGTACCAATGAATCTAGTGGAGGTTGGCAGATTGGCTCTCCAAATTGCCGCATTTCTTGGGTTTCGCGGAAGATACTTCGTGGAGTTTCCCTTGGTCTATGAGTTCATATTCCACATCCAGTCATGCTGTTGTAGAACTTTAATGTATTTGAGTGACAAATAGAGTTCTATGTCCATACTAACAACGTATACTCAACACGAAAGTTTTCAGCAGAGATCCTGCCTTGGATAAAATTGCAATAGCCTCCCCTTCAAAATTCAAAACAGTTCCAATATCCGAATGGAATATGGGCAATAATTTACAAGAGCAACATCCTCTCATCTTTTGAATGCCAAAGGTTTGTTTTGATTTCCGAAGTGTTGGGCGCGGCAATTTTTCTGGATTGGACATTGAACATTTTCAACCCGAATGATGTGCCGCTGTTGATTTAAAAGGCATTTTGACCTTACTCTAAAAATTCCCGCAATATAATTTGTCCTAGCTTGAATGTCATTTTTTACTTTGACTGGGTAATTAGATGGATGATAAATGCATGATGGACGGATGGGTGACGGATGGATGAATGGAACCATCACCCATTCATCCATCCATCCACTTGCCGTCCATCACTCCATCCATTCATCCACCCATCATCCATTCTTCGATCCATTCATCAACCCCATCCATCATCCATCCATCGATCCATAGTCCATCAGTCCACCCTCCCCCATCCATCCTTATCCACCCATAGGATCATCCACCATATTCTATCCCCCCCCCCCACACGTAGGCAACCTGATTTGCAGGAACCGCACGGACATATTGTGATAATCCACATTGGTTGGATATTCAACCAAACTGGTTTCATTTGTTTCAATCAGTGGTTGAATGAAAACTCCCACCAGTTGGTTGAAGTTTTTCGGAGAAATTTTTCACAGTGCAGATACTCTCTGTGAAGCAACGGAATCCCCGGTGCAATTCATCGTAAGTCAATCTTACGAGAAGTATCTCAAATGTCACGAAAAAATCTATCAATGTATGTACTTTAAAAATTGTCTACGTATCTCCAAATTGGTCTCAGTCGACGCACAGTCTCGTCCCATTTATATTTTGAATAGACTCTCAGACGAATCATTGAGGGGAGTGAGTATTTTCCTGAAAGTCAGCTTCGCTCTCAATAGGGATTGGACATCCTTGGAGGGCCTTGGCGGATGGCCATCATACTGGCGCTCATTCATCAAAGATGGCTGCCGTTGGATCTAGATCGTGATCTAGATTTAGCAATTGGGTACATATAGGGTCACATTAATGATATTGTGTTTTTTATTCTTCCCGGTCATTGGTCATCCTTCAAACGCAATAGTGAGTAGACCAGGTTCAAGCACAAGTGTTTCGCGTCAGACTGAGGGAACAACGCCTCGAATAATACAAAAACCTAACCCTATCCCTATCCTATTCCGCATTTAATCGAAAGTCGTTGGTCGAAGATCAGCTGATCGTCGTCGGTGTGAAATCTCGCGAGTTCGCAAGAGTGTGTAACGTGTGTGAAATCGCATTGGTGTGAGTGTCCCCGCGCCGATTGGTGCCTTGATACAGATTTAGTTTGGTAAAACTGTATATGTGTGGCCCAATTTTGGATGTTTACACTGTACATCGGACACGCAGGCGCCAGCAGAAGACACAATTTAGACGTCTCCACGATCCATATTAGGGAGGGTAGAGAGACCCTCCCTAATCCATATCATATGGCTCTCTCAATCAAAGGGGAGGGGATTCCCGGAGAGTGCGCGTGCGGGGGAATCCTGCTGTTTCTGTTCGAGCGATGTGGCGCGAAAACTCAAATGAAACAAAACATGATCCGGAGCACGTACGAGTGGGCAAAATCCCATCGCGCGCGCGGTTGTCTTCGGTCCATATTCCATGGAAATAAATCACCGAATCGAAGTCTGTTCGTCCTCAAAAGTCGTATATCGTAAAATGAGGAACGGAATCGCAGGCGACAATAACGAGATCGCGGGTAACAATAACACATCGTAAATAGCAAATACAATCCATCCATGGCTCTCTCAATCAAAGGGGAGGGAATTCCCGGAGAGATCGCGCGCGGGGGAATCCTGCTGTTCTTGTTCGAGCGATGTGGCGCGAAAACTCGTTCATCGTAGATTCAGGAAAGGAATCGCAGGCAACAATAGCGATATCGCGGGTAACAACTACGAATCAAAAATAACAAATCCGCGCGCTTGCGCGCGTCTTAAGTTCCTAGTCCCTATCTTATTCCGCTAGTGGTCGAAATCTCGATGGTCGAAGTCGACGCGGTCCCGCTCGAAGATCAGCTGATTCCCGTCGGTGAGAAATCTCGCGAATTCCCGAGAGTGTGTAACGTGCGTGAGGTCGCTTCGGTGTGGGTGCTCCCGCGCTGATTGGTGCCGATCCACGATAGCTTTAGCTCGATGGGACTGTACGTGGCCTACTAGGGTATAGTACATCGGCCACGCGGACGCCAGCATAAAAGACGCGAGATTCCCACCGCTCATGGCTCAACCGAGGTACATGGAAGGGGTCCCAACAGAGGCGCGGGCGCGCGGAGTCCTGCTGTTTCTGCTCAGCCAGTGTGGCGGGAAAATTCAAACGGAATACAAGATAGTCCAGTGGACGTACGAATACTCAGCGGGCGGTCTTGCGCGCGTGGTTATGTATTGAGTTAGTTATGGCGTGGAAATACATTACGGAATTGAGTTCTGCTCAATCTCAGAACCATTCCAGTAGCTCACATCATAGGGAAGTACAGAAAATGACAACAACGGAATCTCGGGTGCGGGCAACGACAACGGAATCGCGGGTAACGATAACTCATCCGCGCGCTTGCGCGCGTGTATTAAATATTCCGGCGAACGCACGAGCGCAGTCAAATACTGTCACAACGCGCGGTTGCGTGCGTGGTTGTTTATTGGATTGCTTATGGCGTCAAAATACATTACAGGATTGAGTTCTGCTCAATCCCAGAATCATTCCAGTAGCCCACATCATAGGGAAGTACATGGAATGACAACAACGAAATGCCGGGTTCGATAACGGAATCGCGGGCAACAACAACGGAATCGCGGGTAACAATAACGTATCCGCGCGCTTGCGCGCGTGTCCAGTTCCTAGTCCCTATCCTATTCCGCATTTAATCGAAAGTCGTTGATCGAAGATCAGCTGATCGTCGTCGGTGTGAAATCTCGCGAGTTCGCAAGAATGTGTAACGTGTGTGAAATCGCATTGGTGTGAGTGTCCCCGCGCTGATTGGTGCCAATCCATGGGTTAAGTCTGATATTACTGTATGTAGCCCTGTTGACCAAGCTTGGCTAAACTATACATCGGCCACGCAGGCGCCAGCAGAAGACACAATTTAGACGTCTCCACGATCCATCCATATGGCTCTCTTAATCAAAGGGGAGGGGATTCCCGGAGAGTGCGCGCACGGGGGAGTTCTGCTGTTTCTGTTCGAGCGATGTGGAGCGAAAACTCAAATGGAACAAAACATGATCCGGAGCACGTACGAGTGGACGAAATCCCATCGTGCGCGCGGTTGTCTTCGGTCCATATTCCATGGAAATAAATCACCGAATCGAAGTCTGTTCGTCCTCAAAAGTCGTTTATCGTAGAATCAGGAACGGAATCGCAGGCAACAATAACGAAATCGCGGGTAACAATAACAAATCGAAAATAGCAAATACAATCTATCCATGGCTCTCTCAATCAAAGGGGAGGGAACTCCCGGAGAGATCGCGCGCGGGGGAATCCTGCTGTTCCTGTTCGAGCGATGTGGCGCGAAAACTCGTTCATCGTAGATTCAGGAAAGGAATCGCAGGCAACAATAGCGATATCGCGGGTAACAATTGTTATTAACAAATCAAAAATAACAAATCCGCGCGCTTGCGCGCGTCTTAAGTTCCTAGTCCCTATCCTATTCCGTATTTAATCGAAAGTCGACGGTCGAAGATCAGCTGATCGTCGTCGGTGTGGAATCTCGCGAGTTCGCAAGAGTGTGTAACGTGCGTGAGGTCGCGTTGGTGTGCGTGTCCCCGCTCTGATTGGCGCCGCGATACAGGTTCAGTTTGGTAGAACTGTATACGTGTAGCCCAATTTTGCATGTTCACACTGTACATCGGCCACGCAGGTGCCAGCAGAAGACACGTCCCCACGATCCATCCATGAGCTAAGCAAAGCTAAGCCATATCGAAGGGGAGGGGATTCCCGGAGAAAGCGCGTGGGGGAATCCTGCTGTTTCTGTTCGAGCGGTGTGGCGCGAAAACTCAAATGTAACACAACAGGATCCGGAGAACATTTTCGAGCGGGCAAAGTACCATTGCGCCCGCGGTTGTCTCCGGTCCATATTTTGTGAGAATAAATCACCGAATCAAGGTCTGTTCATTCTCAAAAGTCGTTTATAGTAGAATCAGTAACGGAATCGCAGGCAACAATAACGAAATCACGATAACAATAACAAATCGAAAATAACATACGACCCATCCATGGCTCTCTCGATCAAAGGGGAGGGGATTCCCACAGAGTGCGCGCGCGGGGGGATCCTGCTTTTTCTGTCCGAGCGGTGTGGCGCGAAAACTCGTTCATCCTAGATTCAGGAAAGGAATCGCAGGCAACAATGACGAGATCGCGGGTAACAATAACAAAGCAAAAGTGACAAATCCGCGCGCTTGCGCGCGTCTTAAGTTCCTAGTCTAAATCTATACTAAACGGTAGCTATTTTACGCCTGTTTGCAGGCAACCCGACAACAATGTCCGATTCCTATAGAGCGATTACTCCTTACCCCGGACGTGAGTCGCTGTTGGGACTAAATTCTAATAAAAATATAAGATTCGAGGTGTCAAATATGCTGTGATCATATTTCTGGAGAGAAATTCATTTCCTCTACAGGCTGGAGAACTTGAAGAAAAAAATGAGACAGTGACACTCGAAAACTACCAAATTAGTTAACATTTCAATTTTCATCAAGAAAAACTTGGTATGTATCACCAAATTCAACCGAATACCATTTCGAGCACCACAAAAACGATCAGGGAATCTTTTTTATTGAGCATGAAAGTCTCGTTTTGAGTGAAATACTGTGCGGTAACATAGAAGCTCAAGGTTCCGCGGATTTCCCCATATACCTTTCACCCGGTGTATCTCTGTTATGAATTAGATATGCATTCGATTTTTCATCACAAAGTGTGTGCTTTATTGCATAGAATCACTGAAAATATCAATGAATGCTTAGTACTCAAATCAGAAGACCAACAAATTACTATCTCTTTAGTTTTTAGGACTGATTAGGCTACAAGCCATTCGAATGCGTTATCATATTACAACATTCATTCTTCATCGGACGGCTCCAAGTGCTTCTTAATCCAAGAATGGAATTTTGATACTTCTGTGTAGACTCCAGGAAACTTTGGGTGTCCACATTCTATCTCACCGGTAAACTTGTCAATTCTAGCAAAACCAAAAGATGTTATGCCAACCAAACTTCCATTAACCACAAGAGGTCCACCTGAGTCACCATTGCAAGTATCTCTTTTGCTATTTCCATCACCGGCACAGAGAGAATTTTTCGGTATTGACACGGATCCAACCTGAGTCCAAGCTTTATGACACTTAGCCTTATCAGCAATGAATACGGTTGTACTTCTTAGTTGATTAGGAAGACCTTTTTCAGTGTATCCAAGTCCAACTACTGTTGCTGGTGTTCCAGTTTTGATTTTTTCGGTAAAATTGTACAAAGGAATGGGTTTCCTGGTATTATCAAATTTAAAGGGAGTTTCAACGCGTGCCAAAGCAATATCATTGATTGTACCACCTGCGCCATCGTCTGATACATATTTTGGATGGATTTCAAAATATTCTAGAGAATGTTTACTTCCTCCTTTGTTTGGCAAATCTGATCCGGCTCGGATCAAATAGTTTCTTGCAGAACGAAGTGGATCGAATACGTGAGCTGCTGTTATTACAAAGCGTTGAGATATGATTGATCCTCCGCCAATTTGGCCAACCCAACGTGATTCGACAGCCACGAAATAAGGGAAAGATGTGATGGATGCTTTTCGACCATAGAAGACCATACGGAGTGACCAAGATGCATCTGTGATAGTTTCTGCAAGAAATTTATATCTTTTAGAAGTTGTTTGGACATTGGAATATTTTGGTGGAGAACTCAAATCGACTGGTTAGATTTTTCAATCATTCAACTAATTTGTTAAAATTTATATTCTTCTAGTTGATTTTGAGGAAAAATTGAAACAACGTGAGGAAAATTTCCTTTAGTGTTTTCTTACACTGTGGATTCGTTTTGTGGAGGATATCTTAAGAGGACGTCGAATACCGACATTGTCAAAATTCTAATTATCTTCATGAATTTTTGAGCCACCGTGATTCTGGTGAGTGACATTGGTTGTGTATGGTTTGCGAATTTCCAATAATTCATCGAAATACTCAGAAACTTGGTCATGTTGGTAAGTATGTAATAAGGATAGGACTCCGATATCTTCTCAACGAACCTACCGATTTCTAAAGGGAGATATACTGGGTATTATCAAATCCCACATGATTCGATATGCCGATTGGTTTTAGCTTTCATTTGGAAATTTTGGAATGACTAATAATAGACAAAGTCCAATACTGATGAGAAGAGTCCAGAGAGTGCGGGTCACAGATTTCGCTGAATCTTTGAGAATAGTCTTCTTTTGAGAATATGATATTCAGAGCCCCAGACTTCAACGCTCGAGCATTCCTGAGTTCCTGGCTATGACTTATGCTTTCAGTACATCTATGTATTATTTTTTAACGCATACAACCTTATATGGTCAATGCTGGTCTCATGACTGCAGCTCGGGCGAGCTCGAGCATCAGAATCTGAGGCTCTGGATATCACTTTTTGGTGCTAAAAATGACTATTCTAAAAGTTTTAGCTAAATCCGTGACCTGGATCTGAAACACTCTCCTGTTCAGTAAAATCTGTTATGAATGAATTGAAGTCACCAATGAATCAAATCAGGAGAGTGAGTTGGAGTTGCAAATACGATAAGGAATCTTGTCGTGTCGTACGTTTATAATGACCGATTTTCACTTTCTTCGCAACTTTAATGACACTGACTGCGTTCAGTTGGCGATGAGTGCAGTATAAGATTTCAATCTCAAATTTGAATCGAGGAGAGTTAAATGAAACGGATGGTATCATTCAGTTCGAACAAAAAAAAACAATTACATGATTCTAGATTAGGGCTAGGAATTTGTTGAGAAATAGAGGATATACTGAAGAGCAAGATGAATTCATGTTAGGATATTTATAACATTGTCTACTATGAGTGGGACATTTTGGAGCGTTCAGTTAGGAATTATCGAGTAATTATTATCATTCGTATATTCATGGTTCCAGATGCATCAAAATCACTGTTGAACATTTCAAAAAAAGAAAAAAAATGCTTACCTTCTTCGCCACTGACAATCACAAAGACAAAGGTCATGATACAGATGGAAATCTTCATGATTCGGACAACTTTTACACTCGCTCAGTGTATTTTCGGGGGATACGGGTCAATACTTAAGTACACTGATTTTAGACCGACCCTAATCAGAGAGTGGATGAAGAGTTGGGTGCACAAATGTAGGACACCCGAAAGAAGATCGAAACCTCGATAGAATCACTATTTTATATGTTTTTGACGATGAAGGAAATACTAAAAAATTACAGATGTAACAAAAAATTATTGAAGTCCTTTCGCGTCAAATGGTCTGTACATCATCCTGATATAACAAAACTTTTATCGACGTCAATGGTGAATCATATTATTAGAACTCCTTTTGAGGACTAATTCAATCCTCTATTCACACATATATATCAGTTGACACAGAGGAAGACAGAATTTCTCTAAAAAGTTTTATTAGACGTGATTTAGGGCAAGTCAGTCATAAACGTTTATCCATTCCCTCGAATCACATCACATACAGCGTTAAAAAAACATCATAAAATTGTAATACATTCCTATGCGGAAGAGACGAGCGTTGCACACTTGTTATATTCCGAATGGGAATTTCCCTAAATTTTCAGGCACACCTGAAATTGGAAAGTGACTTTAGATACATTCCCATCGTCTATGTACGTATATGTTTGCTAATGATTCAAATGATGACACTTCCTGATGTCTAGGACTTCCTCATCAATCTTTGAGATTCTCCGATAGTGAGAACTAGGAATTGGAGATTATAATAAATCAATTTATGGAACCCAGCACTTTCGTGAATCCCACTTCCTCGGACTATATTGTAGGAGTAAATGGCTTCGGAGTACTAATGGTTCTATTGCAATATTTTCTGAATTTGAATCAGAATCTAAAAGAACAACTTTTGCGATAAACGCGCTATTGAAGGCAATAGGATGCACTTGGCAGAAAATTCGAATGTGTCTGAATTCTACGCAAAAATACGCTAACTCCACTCTGTTTTCACTTTGAGATATTGAGTAGAATTTTGCTCGTGATATTGTTCTGAAGTTGGTCAAAGTGGGGTTAACTTTGTGTCAACAGAGCTATTTCAGATTAGTTCAGATTGAATTTTTTCAATCAACTTGTGGATAGAAACATGCAAAATCAGTGTAGAATATGCAGAGTCAGAGTGTGAGTTGAGCACGATACTTTGTTGTCAAATTTTTACAGGTCAGTCGCAGGATCTGCTATTGGTTGTGACTCTCCTAGGCTCCTCTTGGCAGTTTTCACAGTACAGCAGCTATTTGACAACACTAATTGGTGAAGTTATGGTCTCGGGATGTGAGTAAATGATATCCATTGCCGTAAGTTTATTGAAAAATCTTATATCCTCCCAGTCTCATCATTCCGTTATTGAAAAATTCAATTTAGCTAATTTTTTGATTCCCAACTCCTCTCATCCACGGTTGAGATGGGCTATACTAGTTTCATATGGCTGGAATTTGTTCTTTTCAATCTCTGTTTCATGTAACTATTCTGATACGTCCAAAGGAAAGCCCCACGAACAGAATAGCTAGCTTATGGAGAGCTATGAATGCGTCAACTCCTCGGTCAACCCACCTGGAAAAGGCCTATTTGCTGGGATATTGACCCTGGTACTCGGGATGATTTTATGAGCGTTGGCAAGTTATAAGAGAGGTTTGTTACATATTTTGTTATAAGAAGATATATGCCAGAGTTCCAGGAGAATTGGCGATCCGAAGGCTCGTCCGAAGGCCTGGCACCCTCCTCGTAAAATACATTCGCCTGGCCACAAAATGTTTGGGCTCATTCATACAAGAAATTCTGTACATAAGCTGTTCGCTAGTTCGCAGAACAAAAATCAAGTCGTGGAATACACGGCAACTTTGTTTCACAAGACGGTAGCTTGATTTTCATTCGAAATTAAAACAGTACTGAGAATCAAATATAGAGATATTCAAGTAGGCTGATCCAAAATACGTCTCTACCTAGTTGAACAGTCCTAAGAAAAGGGCTGAAAGAGCTTTCATGGGAAAAAAATAATAACAAATAAGAACAAGTCTCCACGAAACGGAACTTGAAGGTAAAGTAAAAGTTCCTTTTTTTTCTTCCAGGCGTCAATATTCCGAGCTTTTATTAGTGACCGATAGCAACCATTGATCGCGTAGTCGTTCCTGAAGTTCCACTTTGGCTATAGGTCTGCCCGGGGGTCTGCCTCTGCGCTTACGATGACGTACTTCCTACTTCAGTCGAACAAATATTCGCCGAGAGTACGATGCGGCCCAAAGATCACTCAACCTGCGTGCACGTGGTCCAAGAGGATGAAATCCTTCTTGTCTCATTCCCGTAAAAACTCTGAGCACTTTTTTGTTTTTAGTGAAATCGAATGGATGATGCAAAGAAGGAATATTGGCTTCCATATGCCAGGTCCCTGACTCTCACTTCTACCCCGGTTCCCCCCATGGGAGTGGGGCAGGGATACGCCCTACCAGGCGCGTCGGTTTGGAAGAAGGCCATTACGAGGCCACGAATGGCTCTGCAATGACCACCCTTCCTCCCCGACTACCGAATCTTGGACTAAGTCCCCAGCACAAGGCCGAGCTCACCCCTCGGTTGGAGGTTTGGGACTCTTTTAGGCTTTTTTGGAGCCCGGGGACCCCGTCCGGGTGGCTAAATGAGCCATCTAGGCTCGCATTGTGACCATCCACGGACGGTTCCAATAGGGATCTGACATCGATGTCGGATTGCCTGCACACAAGGGTAAAATGGCTGCGTAAGAAAGCAGATTTAGCATTGGTAGCATAGGGGTTTTGCTTCATTGACGTCTCATCTCCCACAGTCTGGCACAGAACACTTATGTGAGGACCTGATTCTCCTACTCTTGCGTTTGATGGACATTGGTCAACCCGGAAGAGCTAGAAACTCAAGATTACCAGTACAAGCTTATGCATCCAATGTTAAAACTGCTCTCTTCGTCGGCAATCTTGGAAAAAAAATGCCTGTGCGCAAGCAACCCGGCAAGCATGTCAGATCCCTATACGACTCCCTAGACTCCAGCCATCCCCAAGCACCGGATGGAGATGTGCGGTCTCCGCGCTCCAGCGGGCGCTGACTGCGGCACATAGAACAGATACCTCTGGGGCCGCGAGTTCGTCAGTCTCCAGGGCTATCACACCGAGGAGTCTTAAACCCCTTTGCGGTTCTCGGGAGAGGGCAAAGCGCGCCGAGCACCAGTCTCGGGACCAGGTTTTTCCCTACCGGATTCGGTTCGAGGCCCGCGTACGGTGTCCCGTTAACTAGGGTTGAAAAGTCGTCACACTCTAGGAGTTATTGTACCCCTTGCGGTTAATGAAGAATGGTGAAGTGAATATTCGTTCCGAGAAAGGTATTTAAACAAACAATTGATATGAATAAATTCAATGACTACATATCATCGGGAACATTTTTCCGCCCTTACACAAGATTGACGCATTATGTATATTTCCAAATTGTATTACTTTACGGCCTGGCCTTATCAATCCCGAGTAGAAATCTTAGTTGGGCGCTGTACAGGGCCAGGATAATCGCCTGCATGGGGTAACTGAGGAACGCCTGCAGTGAGCGTAGCTCAGACGCGAAACGCTGAGCAAGCCTTCGCCTTTCCAATAATCCAAGCGTTGTGCAGGCGAGACCGTGGTGGTAAGCCACTGCCAAAAAAGCCGTACTTTTTTTTCTTTTACAACTTAGAAAGCAGAGAATGATGAGTGCATTGTGGTTATGCGTTCCATGATGGAAAGCCACGGGAAGGCTGGCGGTGCTTGGATGTATTTTGGAGTACATTGCAGGAATAATTCCTAAAATCAAAATTGAACTGAAATTCTGCGCAGTGATTATTCTATCGCATATGAGTTATTCTCACTGTGAAATAATACCGAATTTTTGACAGCGGCTTGCAAAAGGTATACGAATACCTGAAATATTTCCAAATTTCGCAGTATATACCCGGGTTTTTACCACCAAAGGTTTGAAATCTAGTCTCGTAGGGATGAGATAACATACCTTATTTTCCCGTGTGAGGCAGTACTCATCTAATGCAAATTTTGTATGCACTCAAGTACCCAACATGAACTCTGCAAACCTCAACGTTACTCCGTCTCACATGACACTCACATTCACAACAAAACCTCTATGTGCGGGTGAGAATGGGTGAAGAGGAATAGGTAAAAATGTGCGGAATCAGCTTCATTTTCGAGTTCATTTTACATCCATCAGAATAGATGAGTCAAAATATCGGTCATAAATGAAAAAAATTAAGATAAGCAAGCTCTAAAAAGCACGTATCCACACGCATCATCCAATGTTCGGAAGGTTACATTTTGAATCTCCCATCAGCTGTCAAAATTACCAAGGTATAAGTAAGGCGGTAGCAAGGCGAAAGCTTGTTAAGGCAAAACTCAGCGCGATAAGCTGTGGCTCAGCGTTTCATGACTTATTTCCGCCCAGCGTTCGCCCAAGGACTGACTTAGGTACGCCTGTTAAGGCCCAAAGTTGTTGTACAGGCTCGCCTGAATAGATTTCTACTCGGGATGTACCAGTGGCAATTTTCAACTCTACGCAGTGTACTTGTTCATTTGAAACAGAGAATACACGTAAAACTGTGCCTTTTCCCTGCTCGTTTCAGGGTAACTGATCATCGCAAATCAAAACAAGCTCGTCAACTTCTAAAGGTTTATTGAATTTGAACCAAATTCTTTCGAAATATCAACGTAGATAGGTACTCTTTGAGTAATCTTTGCCAAAACAGGTCAGCGTAACATTATTTCCGAGTACACAAAGAATCTCAATCATACTTCAATACAAAAAACTCGGTATCGCTACAATTGCTGAACTATTCGATGACCATGGCATTTTGACCCTAAGATGTGCATTGTATCTTCGAGATTCGAATCCTTACATTCAATCTAAACTGATTGATTTCGAACATCCTTATGGCACGAGATCTACTCAATCTCTCAGAATACCACCACACAGTTTTCAAGGTACGAAGGAGTCGACATTTCGTCATTGTATAAAACTATGGAATAAGCTTCCAAACCATGTGGTTCAAAATCATGATAGTCCCAATTTTAAGTTTTTGGTGAAGAACAACATTGTGTCTTCATAACCCATAGCGATGGAAATTTTGTTGTTAGTTAGAATTTTTCATTTGCTGAATAATAATTTATGATTTATTAGAAAATTATGTATTTTCCTTGATAATTTATATCTCTATATGTTGTTATTCTTATCTGTCATGATATTTCTCAAAGAATCTTTACATTATCTATGTACATAGGGCCTTGTTGCTCGTTCGATTTTCTTGAATAAAATAAAAAAAAATAATAAAAATAGAATACTTAACCAATCTAATTGCACCTGACGATGAACCTGATAGAAATTGGTTTGAGAGAGCCTTCTTGTTCTGAAAATCACGAGAAATATGTGTCAGAGGTCTAGAGTTGAAAGAATGTACAATTAATAATATAATCTGCCTGCAGCGTCCGGCGGTACCAGATTTTTGCGATCTATATGTATATACGTATATACACAGACATTATTTAAACCTTATTTAGACCTTACTTCACTAGATTTTTGCCCTCTCAATGTATTCACGCATACATACAAATATACAGACCTAATTTAAACCTTATTTAGACCTTACTTCACGCGATTTTTGCCCTCTCAATGTATTCACGCATACATACAAATATACAGACCCTATTTAAACCTTATTTAGACCTTACTTCACTAGATTTTTACCCTCTTAATATATTCACGCATACATACAAACCTTATGTGAAACTTATTTAGACCTTATTAGTCTAATTTCCAATCTGAAAACGTTTTCGTGCGATCTTCGACGTCCAATTTTTATTATGTTGATTCTACAGTCTTGACCATTTCATTGTTGATTCATTTTCTATCTCCAAGATTTTCTATCTATTATCTATTATTATTTATAATACGGTGATCGTGTAAATGTGTTTTCGTCTAGTTCGTCCTATCTGTTCCAATGAATGATGATTTATGGGAATCGTCTGTCTGTCTATCTGTACGTCATCCTCGATCGCCTCATTTTCTATGCATGAATGACTCTCAATCCTTAGAGTCGCCACCATGCGTACCGGAGTGTTGCAAAGGCGCAGATTGAGAGCCAAGCCCCATAGTTTCGGCTCACGAGGATCTGTCGGTCATCTGAATCTACAAGATCAATTCTCCCAATATATATTCACAACGAAGATCAATTGGTCGCAGATGTAAGGAACGTATAAGGGAGAATGTTTTTTATACGATCGTTGCATCTCTCAAATCAATTGACTTTTGAAATGAATATATATTCTTCGAATTGACCCTTGAAAAATGGATGATTGATGAGGTATTGATGAGTGATCGAAAAGTAGTGATGGATGATTGATGATAATGACTAAATTGTTGAATGAGCAAAAAAATGATGTTGAGTGAATGTGCGTGCTGAAGATGAAGAATGAATGATGATGATGAAAATCGAGTGAATGAATGAAGGAAGTGATGTGAGCTGATGAAATGATGACGATGAATTGGAATGCATGATTAGTGAATATGTGTTGAAGATGATGACGAGCAAGAATGATATAAATGGAGTGAATGGATGTTGGTAAGTTGTGAGCTGATGAGGTGATGATGATAATGAATGAATGATGATAATGAAAAATATATGAAATAAGAGAGAGTGAATGCCTCACCCTCCTACTTAGAGAAGTCTTATGTGCGTGCAGAAATTGTTCTCTAAGTAGGCGATCATTGGCATTGTATGACTATTATGAATTAAATAATGAGAATGAAAATGATGGTGAGTAAATGTGCGTGTAGAAGATGATGAATGAATGGTGATGATGAAAATGGAGTGAATGAATGAAGGGAGTGATGTGAGCTGATGAAATGATGACGATGACTTGGAATGTATGATTAGTGAATATGTGTTGAAGATGATGACGAGCAAGAATGATATAAATGGAGTGAATGGATGTTGGTAAGTTGTGAGCTGATGAGGTGATGATGATAATGAATGAATGATGATAATGAAAAATATATGAAATAAGAGAGAGTGAATGCCTCACCCTCCTACTTAGAGAAGTCTTATGTGCGTGCAGAAATTGTTCTCTAAGTAGGCGATCATCGGCATTGTATGATTATGAATTGTTTAATGAGAATGAGAATGAAGGTGTCTAAACGTGGGTATAGAAGATGATGAATGAATGGTGATGATGAAAATGGAGTGAATGAATGAAGGAAGTGATGTGAGCTGATGAAATAATGACGATGAATGGGTTGAAATGTATGATAAGTGAATCTCATATTATTAATGGATAACTTTGATATTCGACATCCAAGGCGTTCCGATCAAGATTTCGCGCACCACTTACGAGTCGTCTTAATGTGTTTCGCTGTGGATTGATGATATTGGATTATTTGAATGTATCTATACGTGGATCAATATAGTTGAAAGTATCCAATCATGCTATCTACATAGCCGAACTATTATATCGGTTGATTATTTCGAATTCATCGAAAGAAAAGTAATGATGAGTTTCAAGCATCTGAACTCATGCACTGTAGCGTTCTGTCCAGTTCTGTCTGCTTCGTTGTCAATATTGAGCAGGTGATCGTCGCGCCTGCGCATTATATCGGGTTTTATTTCACCTGCATGATGTATTAATCAAATCGCGCGCTATATAAATGAGTAATGGGAAAGTAGATTGCTGCTCGACCGACAACAGGAATATCGGATAATCCCGTGTAATAATGAGGTTAATGGTAATCATTTGAAGATTCATTTTCTGATATTTCATCTTCCTTCAACGATCGAAAAAATCTCAGGAACGCTTATCTAAATTCTCTAATTGGTTCATGAAAACTTTAAAGTTGCATCTATACTGTTTTTGATTGGGGTAGAATAACTAGATTTTTTTCGTGAATGATGAATGTTCCAACATAATACTTGAATTGCATGTATAACATTTTGTGATTGAGGTAGATCAACTAAACTTTCCTCCGTGAATGTTGAATATCCTTACATCATTTTTGAGAAAATTCTCAATTTGTGTATATAATTCTTCAAGTTGAGATGGGTGAAACGACTTTTCAGTTGGTGGACGGCACTGAATTGTACAGAACCGATTGAGGAATTCTTTATTTGTGAATAATGTATTCTTTCGGATTGTAGAGGGATCAATGACTTCCTCATTCCCGAATAATGATCAATTGAATTTCAAATAATCGATTGAGAATTTTTCATTTGTGGACTAGAAAAAATTTCGACAGAAGCATTAAAGAAATCCTCGCTTTGCAAAGGCTGATTGGCTGATCTTTGTGCATATCTTTGGAAAATGTTTCCTCCTTCTCTTTCATAGCCGACTTAGAAGAGAAGAAGGAGGAGGAGAGGAATGTGTCTCCACCCGTAAATGAGTAAAAACCTTTAGAAATCTCAATCGAGTTGGGAACCCACATATTTTACGTGAGAATTGAAATTTTCATGCGAGCGTTGCATGAATTTGAATATTGATTTTGGATTTGAGCTGAATTCTTCAGTTCTCAAAATGATCTTCGTTCCTTGATGGTCACCCTCAATGGTATTTTATAAAAACTGCATAGTTTTTTGTCCCCACACCATACGGGTAGTTGAACCATGCGCGCGCAGCGCGCGCACTTCGTAGATCGAATAGTTTTTTGAGATTATTCGAAAAATCTCGCTGACAGTCGTGAAGTTTTGAATCAGCAATTCATAAATTTCGCTTTCGGGGCATGTTAGATAGATGAACATATGGATGAATGACATTTCCATTCCATATTTTTATACCATGTCATATTTACTCCTTCCTGGTACCATATATACCTGCATGATTTTTTCTTTCAAACACAATAGCTATTGCTATCGTGACCATCCGCGCGCGAGGCGCGCGTTTTAGAATTCTAGTTAATGAATGATATAATCTGCCTGCAGCGTCCTGCGGTACCAGATTTTAGCGATCTATATGTATGCACGTATCTATACAAACCTTGTTTGAACCTCATTTGAACCTTATTTAGACCTTATTAGTCGAATTTTGAATTTGAAAACAGTTTCGTGCAGATTTCTACGTCGAATTTTTGTCATGTTATCTCTACAGTCACTACAAATTAATACTTAACTAACATTACATTACTACTACTACTACTTCTACTACTATACTAAGCCCCAATCCTTCCCGTACCCGTTCATATGCATGCATATATAACTATTTCATTCTTAATTCATTCTTAGTTTTCAAGATTTTTCATTCATTATCTATAATATGGTGCACGTGCAAGTGTGTTTTTCGTCTAGTTCGTCGTATCTGTTACAATAAATTATGAATTATGGAAATCGTCTGTCTGTCTATCTGTGCGTCATCGTCGATCGCCTCATTTTCTATGAATGAATGACCCTCAATCCGTAGAGTCGCCACCATGCGTACCGGAGTGTTGCAAAGGCACAGATTGACGGTCATCCCCCAATAGTTTCGGCTCACGAGGATCTATCGGTCGTCTGAATCTACAAGTGCAATTCTCACATGATATATTTACAACAAATATCAATTGGTCGCAGATGTAAGGATCGTATAAGGGAGAATGTTCTTCATACGTTCGTTGTATCTCTCGAATCAATTGACCTTTGAAATGAATGTATATGTTTTGAATTGCCCCTCAAGAAATGAATGATTAATGAAGTAATGATGAATGATTGAAGAAGTAGTAATGAATAATTGATGAATGGTGACATGTTAGATAGATGGTTGATGAATCATTGATGAGTGAATTATGAAGTAGTAATGAATGAATGATAAATGATGACACGTTTGATAGATGGATCGAGAAAAAATGAAGTGATGAGAATGGATTACCTGACTCTCCTACTTGGAGATGGACCTGGATGCAACTCCTGCACCCGAAGGTAACTTATGTGTGTCCAGGGATTCATTTCTAAGCAGGCGGTCATTGGCGTCAATGTTGAGCGAATGAGTGAGTTGAAAGTGATGAATGAGTGAAAATGCTGATGAGATGAGAATATGTGAATTGAAAATGTATAATGATTTAAGTGGTGAGTGAAGGGAGTGGAGATGATTACTTGTGAAATGTGCGTTGAGGATATTCAATGAGATGGAGTAGTGATGAGTGATTGATGAATGATGATATGTTTGATGAATTAAACAAAGATCAATTGGTCGCAGACGAAAGGATCGTATGAGAGGGGATGTTTTCTATACCTTCGTTACATCTTTCGATTCAATTCACCTGTGACATGATTATATGTACATGCTCGAATTGAACTTTCAGAAGATGAATGATTGATGGATCCACCAATGGAATGGAATGAGATGATGAGTTGATGAAATGGAATGACAGAAAAATGATCAGGGGCAAATGATATAGGATAATGCCGGATGAGTGAATGGGATGAAATAACAGCAAAATGATTTCAATTATAGAATGTTGAGCGAATAATATGAAAAAATTGGTTCATGAGAGAATGATATGGGAATAAATAAGGGAACGAAATGAAAAACAAATTGAAATGGAAAGAGTCAAATGATGAAAATGGTGATGAAGTAGCAAATTTGCCTCACCCTTCTACTTGGTGACATCCCCAGACGCAACATCTGCACCCGGAAGCTGCTTACCTGCGTACAAAGATTCATCGCCAAGTAGGCGATCATTGGCATATGAGTTGGTATTGGTATATGACGATTGACAATGATATAAGAGAATCCTGGATGAATGAATGAAATAGAATGACAGAAAGATTATTTTGTTTGAAGAATGTGGAGTGAATAATTTGCAATGGTGCTGGATGAGTGAATCAAATAGGAATTAATGATGAAAAATTACTTTGATCATGGGAAGTCGAGCGAATGATATGAAACAATGGTGAATGCATGAATGATATGAGATGATGGTGGAAGGGTGGTGAACGACTTCAGATGGTACTGAATGAGTGAACGAAATGAAATTCATTGGGGAACTTGGATTGATCATGGGATGTAGAGTGATTGATATGAGATAATGGTGCATGTCTGAGAGATGTTATCAGGAATGAAAAAATGAGATGTTTTCAATGATGAGAATGGCGATGGAGGAGAAAATTTGCCTCGGCTCCTATTTTGTGATCAATCCGGACGCAACATCTGCACTCAGAGGCGGCTTACCCGCGTACAAGGATTCATCACCAAGTAGGCGATCGTTGGCATATGCGCAGGTGTATTTTGAAGATGAATGAATGATTTGTTTCTGTGACATATGGAGCTAATGATGAAAGATGATGCTGGATGAATGAATGTAATGAAATGATAGAGAAATGATTTTGTTTACGAGATGTGGAGTGGATGATTTTAAATGGTGCTGGATGAGTGAATGGAATGAAATTCAATGGATGAGAACGATTTTAACCATGGGATGTGGAGTGAAGGATATGAGATAATGGTGGATGTAGACTGAAGGATTCGAAATGGTGCTGGATGAATGAATGGAGTGAGATTCATTTAATGAGAAACTTAGATTGACTATTGGATGTGGAAGGAATGATCTGAGATAATGGTGGATAAGTGGATGGTAAGAAAAGAGATGAGAATAAAATGAACAATGAATTGAAATGAAATAGGTCAAAAAATGAAAATGGCGCTGAAGAAGAAAATTGTCCTCATCCTCCTATATGATGATAAATCCGAATGCAACATTTGCACCGAGGCGGCTTACGTGCGCACAAAATTCATCACCAAGTAGGTGATCATTGGCGTGTGAGGAGTGAATTCCGGAAAAGTATGATTTGCGAAGTTACCTGCTATTTTGATACGTGATGAGTTTCGAATCAGGAGTAATCAAGATCCGAACCCCGTCAATGGACGGCTAATAATCAGTGATGAATAGTGAAACAGTATCAATTAAAGAAGCTATATCAGTCGTGATTGAAGCTGAATACCTAAATAGAATAACTTACGTACAAGGACAACGACACAATTATGAAAGAACTCTATTAGAGCTCCACTGGGCTTCCGAAGGATGGAAACGGAGCTCTTTCGGAGCCCAGTCAGAATAGCGAAATTTGACATCCATTGAGACTTCAAAAACAATCATGGAGGAACTCTGAAAGAATTTCTAGTGAGTCCCAATTGAAAGGTATTTCTGGCCCCGCGTCTTAAGCGTCACTCAATAGAAACTTTCAGAGCTCAGGGAAGATTCCGTTGATTTTTTTTTCACAAAAAAGCCGACCCACGGAAATGTTTGGAAATGAATAAATATTTTCGGAGAGTACGAGAAATCAACAAAATATCTGGAGAAAAAAGCTGTACATCGAGGGGTCTCGAACCCAAGACCTTTGGATCACTGTCCTTGATTCTACGTCACTCGGCAATTCTGATTCTTGAATATTGTTACTGAGAAATTGTAAATAGGTGACCAACACTCTAATTCATCATTCTGGAGAGTAATACTGGGAGGGATATATCAACTGAGTTTCACTGCCTCAAGTACTCCCGATATCATCCGGTTCCATGGAAAATTCTTTCTAGTGGTACTAGAATTGACGTTCAGAAAATGGCGAATGTTGGCACAGTTGTAGATTAGGGTCTCGAAGTGCTTCAAATGACATTTCAGAAGCCTTCAGTATCGGGGAGAAAAGTTTTGAGCGTTTGTGTACAAGCCGTTTAACACGGAGTCTTATGGAAGATCACGAGTATAGTGATATCTGACGTTCAGATTTTCATAAGAATGCATACACAGAAGGAAGAATGCACAAAAATCACTCAGCAACAATCAGATTGATGATTCAGTGCTTATGAAGAGAAGTCTAAAGACAAATGTAGCCTCTTTTGACCGTTACGGGGTTATGTTGTCGTCTCCTGCGCGCCTTTACTGTACCTATATCGCGGGTGGACGGGAGTTTGACTCATCCAGTACCGCTACTATTACCTTATGAGAACGATACCTTGGGAATAGAAGATTCTGATGGTTTTTTATAGAAAATCCTACGAGCAGTTTCGTTTCAGCAACAAAATTTACAACAGTTCATACGGTTCTGAGGAACGTTACCGACGAGTTCATTACGTCGGGTCTTTCAAAATTGAAAGAAGGAAAGGAGGATAGGTGTTTGGTTGTCAAGAACGTTCTTGCCAATCCTCAATTTGCAGAACGAATGTTCTTCTCAGTCACTATGGGCGCTGTTAGACTCTCAGGGACTCTATTTTTCAAACCGCGATTGTTTTCGTGATTCGATTATACATAACTGATTCACAAATATTACGCATATACAGAATTTGTTGAAATTAAGATACAAACTGATTGGATTCAAAGATAAGATGGAAGAATGAAGTCCTACAATCAACTTATTTCATAATTGGAATCATTCCCAGGTATTGGTAATTATTGGAGAGAACATTGACATCTCCACATCACCAATGAGTTTCTGTACACTGTGGCCGAGCGAGCACGCGAGCTAGGCAGTTCTGCTAGTTTCAATCAGAATTGTCAAAAAAGTTTCTTTGAATATTGATCGATTATTGAACACAGCGTGCAGAGATTCTTCTACAGTGCGAATGAGTCTTTCCAACACACCACCCACGTGAGAGGCGGTAAGTGGGTTGAACTTCCATTTCATTTATGTTCAGTGCGGTTTTTGCAAGTTGATTTTTATCTATTTTGACACGGCTATCCGAAATTCTTGACTCGCGCCTTAGAAATTGGTGGCGTTATCAGTATTTATCTCTTGTGGGAGCGGCAAATCTTTTCGCAGCTATAATGAATGAGTTAGTACTAGAACTATTGACAAGTTATATGTGCATATTACTCTTGTGGTAACACAGGTAAACAACGCACCCCGATGCTTTCCCGACCATCGGCCTATTTTCACAAGCATAGTGCCAAAATAATCCAAGCCAAATTGCCATTTTGGGACTGCACGGACTACCTCGTAGAAACTTACAAATGATACAGTTATGAATAATCTCTCTCGAAGCTTGACGAAGACCAATTATTATCTAATATTTCTGTCGCAGTAAGATTCGATGAGTAGTATTATTACCACTGGATGCTTGCTATGCAAAATTGAAGGTTTGGTTTTCAAATTTGAACTAGGACGGTTTTCAATTCGGTCACTAACGCGTAATATTCCGTCATCGTCAAGGATCGAATTAAAAGAGACAATACAACTGTTTTCTTGAAATCTCTCTGACTCATGAAGAAAATGAAGCTCCTTTTCAAAATACTGATAATGGATTCCTTGGAACCACAAAACTTCGGCTCTTTTACGAAGTTGAAGATCAGTGGGCTTGATGATTCTTTCATTGTCCCCGTCTACTCCTAACCACGAAGCAGCAGCTTCACGGTACTGGTAATCAACTCATCGACCAAAATGAAAAACTACCAAATTTTGGTAGATAAACAGCTTTTCGAGCAATTTCTTTTGCCACGCAGACTCCAAGTATTTCAGCGTCGGTTACTTCCTCACTTACTCGCTTTCTCGGAACTTTAAAAAAAATCTCTGTTGGGCAACTCAGATTCCTGTTCCAACAATTGACTGAAGATTCGGTGAACCATTTACAGTCATTATCAAGTGAGTTTGGAAGTAATTTAGTGGCATCATCGGCCAAATTTAGTTAAGATGGGTACCATAGAGCTCACTGATTTCCCCGAGGCAATTTGATACGAGAGCTTTGAACAATTTATGCTCCAAATGAATCCAGTTTATGACTGTTTGAGAATCTGACCAAGATGAGTACACGTCTTCGAGTCTGGAAGGTATATTATTTTCTGATCATTTGAGCCAAATTCACACCCATGACAGCGGCTTGCAACTTTAAACAATGAATTGTGGGACATTTGAAAGGAACTACTCTATTTTTATAGCCATAAACGTGAATAAACGCTGTATGGATCTTCCCACTGATGTTTGTGAACTTGAAGTACCTTCCAGTAGGGAGGGATCCTTCAGGAGATACCGTTGACAGGGGTTTGTAACAAAGTACAGATTTGGTTTCGATGAATGCCGTTGTTTTGTTTATTTTTATTCTAGCCTATTCCAGATGTCGAACAGAACTGCTTTCTTATTGATAATTATTTAGATTTTGATAATCAGAGTTGGGATTTTATGTACAGACTTAGGTAGAAAATGGGCCTTACGTAATTTTATAAAATTGGAAATAGCTAGGTTTCATTACAAACCCTGCTGTCTCTTATGTCGATAGAAGATTGAAACTCCACAGAGAGATTTAGATCTCCGCAACAACATTTTCTCCTCAACGTGCAACTAACGCAAAAATGCATGTGTATCTTGACTTGACTTGATTTTCTAAAGACTCTTCATGCATGAAACGATGAACTATTTTTCTATCAACTCGCTTATAACCAAAGTTTGTAACCATTCAAATCTTCAATGACACTCCAAAAGAGTTTATAAGAACTAAATTAGTTGCCAAAATCTTTGATTGAATACATCGGCGACTAATCGTCTTCATTTAATGGGCCAGGTTCAACTGAATTCGATCATCAATTCTAAAGTAACGCAGGCAATAACAATTAAAGATACTGTTTTCCAATAGGAGTGTCAATAGAGTTTGATATGAATCGTCATGAATAGAATTGATGATCAATATCAATCATAAATTAGCTATCAATCACGATCATTCACGGTAGTTTTACAGACGTTTTTCCTACACAAACTCGTCCACACACATGTGCGATTCGTGGAAATATCTTTGTCTATACTCATTGTTCTACTCGTCATTCTTTCTTATTCTTGAGCTAGCTTTTGATCACTAACCAAATGTATAGGTATTAGTATATCGATGGAGCACGATGAAGTTTGCGATAATATGCCTTCAAGGTAAGTTTGAACTTTTCTGTTTTATCGACGGAACGTGGTTTCAACAGTATTCACTTCAAATGATTACGAATGTTTTAACGAATCATGTGAGAAAGTAGAGGAAATTTATCATAAAATTCCAATAATTTGAGATCTGTTGTACGCCTTAACTCAGATCCCGTGCAGGAAAAAACTGGAAACTTGCAATTTTGACGGATCACTATGGCGTTATAAGCATCATGCGGTGATACACGATAATTGGTTTTCATTTCATCATCCTAAACGATCTTGAATTTCGGAACGTGATATTAGTCAACATCTCGGGATTCCGATGAAAGATAGCGCCTCTGATTCATACGATCCGTGTAGTAATTCAAAATCATTAACAATGTGGGTATTCCTAAAACCACGCCAGGTCGATAAAACAGAGCAAAGCGAACTTCTCTTAGCTACAAGACTTCGAAGACATTCATCACCAGAATGGAATGGATCTGATCATATAAAATCTATGCCATTTACTGATGAAATTTCTCTCATTTCAAAAATCATCAATCACCAATCCTCGAGCATGTCCTCATCAAAGTAAAAAACCGACGAGACATAGTTCATCCAAATTTTCGTCTATTTGAATCACGAAAGAGAACCCCTGATAACCAATTATGTCAACCAACCTGATGAATTCATCAAGCTAGTTTTTGCTCGTCAGGAATCACTCCGACCGAAAAATTCTCACCCACCATCGGCCTACAAGCCAAAGATTTAATATCTAACCTCACCCATAATAATAACAGTAAGAAAAGTAAAAGCAAATCCAGCAGAGCAACGGATAAGTATTTCAGTCTGCAGTATAAAGCATATTACAGAGGTAACCTCTTATAGAGTATACGGCATCGCAAGTAAAGATTCTCTTTTCTGCCTCCAACTTGTATGTGTATGTATGAACTGCAAAAGAAGCTTCAGAAGTAAAATTGGAGCCTACAAAAGGTGCTAAGGGAAAGGCTATACATGTACACAATATCGGTATCGGTTGCTCGGTCGCTCGGTCTGTCGGTCGTCGTCGTCGTCTTCTTCTTCTGCTAAAACACTTCAATGTATTGGTATAAATGTATAATATATATATACAATCCTTTGGTTGAAAAGTGTACGTAGAGGTATCAAGAGGACCACAAGAGGAACGGAGTATTAAAGAGAAGGTGAGTAAAGTAGTGGAAGTTGCTGTCCTTGGACTCGGTTAAACGTGGATCGGTCCAGTCAATGACCGGCGCATTCCTTTCCTGCACAGAAGAACAAGGCCCCACTCACGTTCTTTTTCTATACATACATCTATACAGACTTCAAGAAGTATATAGTAACAGCAAATGACGAAGATGATGATGGCTTCTCTTGAGTTTGCTTGATATCACGATTGCTTTGGGCTAAGGATATATATGCTGGAGTCATATATGGCCCCGATAACATTGCTGCATCATACATGTGATGATGGGTAGAAACTTGCTTTTCTACACGATAATGATGTTAAAGGTAGCCTTAGGAAACATCAAAGGATTGCTCGTGATTATACTTGGATATAGACTTACGAGAGTCATGCTTACATATGGAACTACTGGTTGAAATAATTTGACCATGCGTAAATAATGTGATTGGGATGTTGCGTGAGTTGGGATGTGGTAATGATGGAAGGTTATCTGGGTTATGGAAGTTCCTTTTATGGAAGTTCTGGTTGGGATGCGAAAGAAGAGTTATGCACAGTGCGGGAGAGATGATAAGGCGCATATCGGGTTCAAGTCCAATGAGTTCCTTTTTGGATTGTTGAACGTTTAGTTGAATATCAAGGGATTTCAGTGAGGCCTACGCAGAGTGAACGAAACTTTAACCTGAGTTTTGAGGTTGCTACGAGATACTGAAGTAGTCTAATTTTTGTTTGTTGTACTCTCGGATGTACTGGATTTGAACAAAAAAAGCAATTATTCCTGTCTAAACATAATTTTCATGATACTGTATGATGATGAGTACCTCAGAGCCAATCCCTAAAGCTCCCTCAAAATATGGTCTGAGGGCAATGAGAGCTTGATCTGCGACATGAGAATTCACAATCTCATCGATTTCACATCTTCGATCAATTCATCATTTGACTCCGGAAAGATCACGCAGATAGATTTCTTCATTAGGAATCTTTATTGCTTAGATGGCCTTGTGCAAGTGTATTCGCGACCAAATCAACGAATTCTTCAAAAATCAGAAGCTTCTGCCACAGCATCCAAGTTTTCGATCGTTCAAAAATTTAAGTCAGAGAAATTTCGGTTCAGATTATAGGCGAAAAATGATCTAATTTTTGGGTTAGGGAGTCTCTCGAGTTGTCTCTGCTGACAAATTTCATTTCGAATTGGGCCATGTATTTTTTCGAATTATGGAGTTTTTTTCCAACAGGTCGGTCATTTACTTGGCGTCAAGGGGTTTTTGAGGTTAGGGAGTTTCAAATTAGAGAGTTTCTATTGTACTCGTATTCCTGCTTTTAAGGGAAGGGTACACACATTTTCGGAATTTCCACATTATTAATGATTCCAGGGTTCATATTAAACATTTTATGGAAGTACCCATAAATATATCTTATATTGGTGCTAAATTAACCATTCTGATAGCTCAGATACTCAAAATATCAAACCTAACCTCCAAAAAGCACTAATTACCAAGATTGAGGATGGCGTATACTCTATCGATGGACATATCTGCGCTTGGAGGTATGTATTCGAAGGGTCAAAAGGCAACTTTTTGTATTGAGATAATGATGGAATTCATTCTTTTATAAATTTTGAGATGATATTCATCAATAAATTGACCAATCTATCGACGATTTGACAATAAATTAATGAAAATTATTTGACAAATCACCTTCAAAGAAGAATTCGACCATTATCTCAATGCAAAAAATTGCCTTCTGATCCTTCAAATACATATACCTCCAAGCACAGATATGTCCATCGATAGAGTATGCGCCAACCTCAATCTTGGTAATTAGTGCTTTTTTGAGGTTACGTTTGATATTTTGAGTATCTGAGCTATCAGAATTATTAGTTTAGCATCAATGTAAGATATATTTATGGGTACTTCCATAAAATGTGTAATATGAACCCTGGAATCACTAATAACGTGGAAATTCCGAAGATGTGTGTACCCTTCCCTTAATTAAAATCACTTGCAGGACAGATCGACTTATCAAAGTTTGGTACCTTTATCCACCCGATTGGAAACTGAAGTATGGATTTTGAAGTCCTTTAGCTCAACACAAGGTCGGTTACAAAATTTCTCTAATGGTTAATTTTTCTCAAAGATGTCTTGAACTTCTACCCCAGGTAGTCAACTGAAATTCCTATAAAAAACTATTCAGATTTTTGGATTGAAAACCTCCCCTGTCTTTTCTATTGTGAAGAATAACCCGAATGACACATGTTCACACTGAAAAGCCTCTGTGATGCAACCTATGTTGGTATTCGGAAAACTGCACCAATTGCGATTGGTAAGAAAATCTTTCCGAAATCTGAATTTTTGCACTGTATTGCTTCAACAGACTTATGATCTCATACAACTGTGTATCTCCTCGACGAGGTCTTATTTGAACAATGTTGAGGTAAAATTCCAACCAACAGAAATCTTGAAGAATGAGCACAGTTACTTGAGGAAAGCGGCGAGATTCAACTATCAATATTGACCAAAAAAAGAAAAATTTGTAAAATCTTTATAGTTGCTGGTTTTAGACCTTCTTAATCGAGAGATTAATCTCTTCTTGACTAATCATACATTTTATAATCTGAATCTTGCGACCAAAAAAAAAACGGTAAGTGAACCATGTCCTTGCATGTGTACATTTCCATGGGAATAATTGTATTTTTACCATGTGTTAATAAAAGGAATTCATCCATCTATTCATTATCTAAGTCGAGCCTAGATAGAACTTCATATCAGAGCTTCAGCTACCACAAATCACAGAACGACTGATTTTTTAAAATCCAACCTGAACCACTTCAAAATTTTTTTTAAAATTCATTTTCCTTCGATGCTCAGTCTTTGATAGAAATCATTCTCACAATCTCTCACGAGGAGCTCCTACGAATGCATTTATTGCTACAACATCCTCTGAACATGAACCCTGCAATATGTACATACAACCATAAAGGTTATATAGGATATGGGTCTATCAAGAATCTTGTACATTCCAAATGGCAAATTTCCGTTCGAACCTCGTTACAATCCTCTATATACATAACCTCTCAAACATTTTAACCTTCCTTATACCTCTTTTTCAAGACATTCGAGAAGGATATTTTTTCAATGAATCTTGTAAAGATAGTTATATGGCTTCAGATGCTGAAGAGATAGCAAGTATATAATACTTCTTTAAAGGTCTGCTATATAAAATATGCGTGTGTGGGTTTAACTTACAGGGTGGCTTGTTTCAAAAGAGGAGTTAAGGGAACTTGTACACACACACACATATATATATATATATAGAGTCGTAACGATCGGGTTGTAGAATCGTTTGAGGATTGAATTGCGCGATGAGAATTGGACATCATCAGGCGATCTTGGACAAACTGATGTGCTAAGGGACCATCAAGAGTACATAAGGGCTTGTGAAAACCGCGCAATGGCGAATGTGCAGCTGCACGAAGAGTCTTGTCAACTTATTTTCTCTATTTTGTTTTGGTGCACCTGAGAGACAAGAGAGATGTATGATGGTGATTTTATATTAGGGGCACCACGTGTCCGAGTGTATATGTAAGGAAAGGGTTAATCAAGAGTGGATGATCAAGTTTATATAGTGAGTGTGAAGGATGCTATCTGACTTGGATGAATTTATTTGATGTGTGGGTAATTGAGTCTGGATGGGTAATGAAAATTGAATTAAGAAGATTTTCCCGAGGGGAGACATTTCAATTTATCGTGTGGATTAGAAGTGGTGTTTGGGTCGAGTATTACATGCTTAGTGTGGAAAGGATACGGGAATCATAGGGTCGTTTGGAATAGAAGGAGGGTATTTGGCATCACTCGAGAAGTTCACTATTCTGTTGTGAAACTTTTCATTATTTACCCAAGGACTCTTCCACAGAATTGAATCACTCATTTGAGTTTATGTGAGTAATAATGAAGGACCGACGGAAATGAATGTAATGTGCAAAATGTTACGCAAGATAAACTGCCCACTCTGATGATTCATAAGAATTCATTGATAACTAGAAATAGTTATGAGAAACCTCGAAGAATTGGAATCAGCTTTGAGTTTGATGTGGATCTTTTTCTACGGAATCTTCACGGAATCTCTACGATGAGGTTGGATGTGATGGATTATATAAAAGACAAAATATTTTGAGTTTTTCTCGTCACTTTCAATCTTCATGATCAAATCTAAAACTATATGCCCACACATAACTTTTTCAGTCTTCAGTGCCTCTAGTCATGATATCATAAAGAAGAAATGATTTTGAACCTTCCAGAACTTCAATTTTCTTTTATTATCACGTATACATCTTATTGGAATCGTGACCTTACAGTAGAAGGATAACCGTCATGAAATTTTGTAAATGGTCAGTTGGCAATTTCGAGAACTGCAAACTCATCTTTGCATCCAACTTCCGCCGATTACCAGACCAAGACAAGCCGCTATGAATTTAAACGGTCAACGATTCACTAAAGGTGACGCTATCGGCACGTGGTATAACGATTTTGCTAAAAGGATGCACTTATACTTTCATGTCAAGTATTATCGTAAGAGGTAATGTCTGTAACATCCAGACATTCAAAGTCGTTTAGCCGTATCGCGGTTCTAAAACTGTTGGCTTCTCTTGAAGGTGTTTACGAATTCATGGTGAACGTTTACCCTGGGATATTTAAATCTTTCATCCGATGGTGGTATGTCGAGTTTAGATGTTTCCGAGTGTCATTTTAATAAAGTATATGTGTATTCGACGTTTTACTCGTTAAATTCTGGATTTACGATGGTCACATTCTTATTTTTCTGAAACGAGAGCTTGCCAGCTGGTTTCAGTGCCTTCTTAAAGTCAAATAGTTTTATTATAAATAGTTAATACGGTGCGGTCACTGTGCACCGTGCACGCTGAAAGTTATTCGCACTTTTATCCAATACACTTGCGATTTGGACTAAACGAGGAGAAGACGAATACTTTTTATCATTCAACTTGAGTTCGTCTTCTCGTCGTTTGGCTCAAATCACAAGAAAACTGGAGAAAAGTGCGAATAACTCGAGTGCGGACACTTCCTAACCTATAATATAGGCACTTTGTAATTCGCACTTTTATCCGATTATTTTGCGATTTGGGCAAAACGACGAGAAGACGAACTCTAATTAGATAATAATAAACGTGGATCTTCTCGTCATTTCATCCAAATTGCAAGCAAATTTGATTAAAGTGCGAATAACTTTCAGCGTGCACAGTGACCGCATCGCCTTAATTCTTCCAACAGCTTTGGGAGGATGACATTGTAACAACACGTGCGGGAATCTTTCTGCGAATTTAAGGAAAAGAGTTCATCGGGATTGATGCAAAAAAGCGTGTGCATTCGTGGCAAAAATAATCGGCGATTGCCAAAACCAGTTCGATTTTCGCTGCAACTTCGTTGGCTTAATTAAGCACCAATTCCGACGAAAGTTTTTTTAGTTGACTCTAGAAGTGGCTTGCAGCACTCCCAATCACTGTTTGATGGTGTAAACCACATATTCTAGTGTTTCAAACCGTGAAAAATGACAAAATGGCAAGTGAAAATTTTTCGATTTTTATTTTCATTCTTCTCAAAAACGGTCGAATATTGAGTCTCGAACAATAAGATTCTACAATTCCCCAGCAATTTCTTGATTTTTTGCAGATTTTTCCGATTCTCACATCAAGCATCATCAAAAAATATCCAATATATAACGCTTGCCCAGTGTTCAAAAGTTAACAGAAGAACTTTCCGCACATGGCGGTGAATCATTATCAATTCAAAGTTAATTGTTTGGTTGATTAATTGTTATCAATATATCAGTTTTACCGCAACATGGTACCAACGCTGTATTTTGAAAGCTGGGAAGCATTTGATGAGCGATTTCAATTTCTATACAACACCAAAATAATTGATATCATCATTTAAACTTTAGTGCATTGATTCTTTTGGGGAATATTTGAGATATATTTTCTAGGAAAGGTTCAATCATTCTCGTTTCGGACACCAGGAATTATTTTTTAAATAATTCTGGTGGGACGCAATCATAACCTCATGAAAATTAATCGATAACTCTAACCACTTGTTCCTTGGATTTGAAAAATGATGCAATTATTTTACAGCTTGACTTTGAATTAATTCTCGTTCAACTCAAGTCTAGCAGAAAAGCTAACAAAATTGATGTTTCTCAAACACCAAAATCAAAATTCGATGAAAAAATTTGAATTTGAACATCTGATGACAAGATAGAAAGACTTTTAAAATCAGACCTGAGGTAAAATAGAGATTCTTCCTAATTCTGCCTGAACCGATGAGAATAGATCTGCAGAAAGTATTCCATCACTCAGGACAATAGTTCTCTAACTTCAAACCTCCAAAATTTTCAACAATGTAATCGCGAAGTTGCTACACCACTCTGAAAAAGCAAATCTCACCCATCACTGAAAGTTTTTTAGAAGCAGACTACGTGCATTAAATCAAAACAAGATTTTCACGTGGCAAAATCCGACGATCTCGAACGCAATAATTCACTACGTCAACACATTTTCCCTATACCTCCTTCTTTCCCAACCATATTCACACTTTACCATCTCGGCCCTTAAGTATATACAAGCTCAAGATGACGTAAAACGATCTATGTTTGCTAGACTAGAAAATACTTCACCTCACCACCATCACACTACATAAACCACACTAGTATTGCCATCATCGAGCATGATAAGAGCCCGGATAATTTTTAAGGGGGATCCATCCTATAAACATACGAAACAGCTTCGATATTTCGATAGAAGTCTTGAAACATCTTTGCGGCTGCGATGAATCAAAGCTCGCATGAAACAGCCCATATATATAAATATTCTATCCTCAAATCACCTCCTATCGTGAATTTACAGCAAAGGTATGCAGTATAACCAGACACCAAGAATACACATACACCTATATCTATATGGGGTATACTGCATTGAAGCGATGCAAGATTACTGTTCGCCAGGATATGCAGTTCTCAAATGATGCGGTATATGTAGTGGTATCACCGAGAGTCCGCTTTTCTTAGAACGCGAAAGAGTGGCCTTGACCGTGCTCACGGACTGTTGCACTCACACACTTGTATTATCTTACACACTCATACTAAAAAAGTAAATATGTATACGGAGGTTTACGTCTTATGAAATATTCCGTGCTCAGATCCGCAAGAGATCGGGTTTTGAAGTCGTGGAGATTTTTTTAGCCTCCTTTGGGATATCTTTCGCTCGCGCCCTTATGCATCGCGACAACTGCAGCCATAATACGGATGGACTGATGTACTTATATATTTGCACAAGTACAGAGAAAAGTGAGGATCATGTGTGGTATTATGTGTACTTTTAGTTGTGTGGTTCATGCGTAGTTTGCTGCTGTGGGCCGTTTCGCGTTGAGAATTCGTAACGAGCTTTCGTGTGAAGCTGGTCGAGGTGTGGCCCTGATGATATTTCGCGACGGTACTTATTGTACATGTAACTATGTACATATGTGTAAATCGTATGTGAAGGTAACCAAGGTCGTTCGAGGATGACTTGAATATGGGTTTGAGGCAGAGCTTTAGTTTGATGGCAATAAAAGATACGCACGAGTTCAGAAATTCGTTACTTTTTACATTTAATCAATTCTTCTCAAAGTTTTTGGTTTGTTCAGATCAATTTGTCATAACGATAAAATTGAAAAAAATTGTGGGCCCCGGGATATGCATGCGGATTGCGCGCCAACATCTGCGACAAACACTTTTTAAAATCTTCTGGCGAACCATGAATTTCATTCGAGCCAAGATGAAATCAAAATTCTCGCAATCTGTACAGTTTCCGTAAGTAATCTCGTTAACCCCTTCGTAACCCTCACGTAAAACCCTTGGAGTTTTTTACTTTTTTCACTTTTCGCGAGCGAAACTTCATAAATTTGGATGGAAATGAGCTCTTGCAATGATTCAAAATGCCGAATTCTTAATTCGAGCCTCCGGGTACTTGTAGGTGTGATAGCCCTACCTCAGTTTTGGGATTGGTTCATCTACGGCAGAGTTTTTGATTCGGACATTTCCGGGTTCGACTGCTCTCTCAGGTTTTAGCAATGACTCATCTCCTGACAAAAATTGTAACCCGAGCCCTCCAGGTAACTGTAAGTTTGGTTGCCTTCCTAGGTTTTGAAATTGGTTTACTCCTTGATAAAAATTGTGGTTCAAGCCTCTGGTTATCTGAGAATTTGTGGGTTTGATCGTTTTCCAGGGTTTAGGGATTGGTTCATACCTCGGCAGAGTTTCTGGTTCGGGTATTTGTAGGTTTGAGTGCCTCCTTAGGTTTTCGGATTGGTTGATGCTCCAACAGAAGTTCTGGTTCAAGCATCCGGATATTTGTGGGTTTGCTTGTTCTCCAAGGTTTAGGGATTAGTTTATCCCTTCAGTTCGACTTTCTAGTTCGTGCATTTCCGCTTTGACTGCCTTTCTAGGTTTTGGAATTGGTCCATTCCCTGACAGAGACTCGGGTCCAAGCATCCGGGCACTTGCATATTTGATCGCCTTCCCGGGTTTTGAAATTGATTCATTCCCTGACAGCGATTCTGGTTCAAGCATCTGGGTATTTGTGAGTCTGACTGTCTTTCTAGGATTTGGGAATTTCCTTGATCCCACTAGGATAGCTGTTGATCGATAAACGGTTATCATTCCGGGGTATTTTCTTGTTTTGGGTTCAATTTGATTCTGGAATCAGATTCGGTGACTCTAAAAATCTACAAGTAAGACAATGGAAACTCTCACTAGGAAGGGCTACACTGAGAGACTTCCGTCATTAAATTTTACAGATGTGGAATTAATTTTTAGAGAAAGACGCTGCAATTGGGGGACACTAGATATTTTTGAAACCCGGGCTGCAATTTTTGATGTCATGACACTAATTTTTCTTGCCGGATACGATAATGGATTAAAATATAATTTACTGGGAAAGAAGTAAGTTTTTTCCCCAGGTAGTATTTACACTGACTTATGAAGTATAGATATGCTTAAACTTCATATCAGATTTCGTACAATGTTTGATATATGGTGATACATTATATGATGATATACTTATATTATGATTGATACTTAGGTCGCTATATAACTAGATGTATTTTTCTCACCTCTTACCACACCTACCACACTCTCGCCATGTATGGTATTCGTTTACGTCCAAATTTTGGAACTTTTATATATACAAACGAGGTTAGATTTGACCGCTCGCGAGAAAGACTGAACACGTCGTTTACGAATTTTCCTGAATATGGATGTGTTCACCTTTGATGTAATAACATGCGTTATCGCTCAATTTATCATTCTAACGTGAAAGGGGAATTCTAACATGTTCATTGAACTCAAAATTTGATTCGAAAGAGCTGTTATTGAGTCTCAGAACGAGCCGAGAGCGCTTCGGATCCATCTGGTGGCGTCAATGACAAATGGTGCACTCTGTTTGCTACGTTTGAGTGGTTGTAGCGGCCCACACTAAATTTTAGTTCTTGAGCACTAATTTTTGCTTCCCACGCGCCAATTTTTGGTGCCCGTGTGACGGGAGAGAAATTTTGTTGCGGGATCACTAAAATTTGATATTGCATCTTTAAATTTTGCTGCGGATACTACACTTTCTGATGAAATTCAATCCTGTCCCCCGGATGGAGCCGATCGCAGCAATTTTTAATGTCGGGAGTTTCTCAGTGTAGGGAGTGCGGGTCACGGATTTGGATGAAACTCCGGGAATAGTCTCCTTTTAGTACCAAAAGATGATACCCAAAGCCGCAGAGTCTAACGCTGAAGCGTTTCCGAGCTACAGGCTACAATTCATGCTTTACAGTATATCTATACATGTGGGAAAATGGTATATATAGATATACTGTAATGCATGGGTTGTAGCCTATAGCTCGGAAACGCTTCAGCGTTAGACTCTGCGGCTTTGGGTATCATCTTTTGGTGCTAAAAGGAGACTATTTCCAAAGTTTCATCCGAATCCGTGACCCGCACTCTCTGGCCTCTCCTTGTCAGTTCCGAATATTTCGAGGATTGCCCTAACGATTATTCCAGAATCTGTACGTGCTGGGACCAAACAAACCCCGGATTCGGATTCGGCGACCTCATAAAATGGAGTGGTGCAAAACAAGGTATGGTTTGATCACCAGCTCCAAGCATCTTCGAAAGAATCATAATTTCTAGAGTTTATATCTAGATCTCGACATGCTAGGGCCAAATCGGCCTCGTATTTTGATTCAGCAACCCCATCACCACAAAATCACTAGACCAAAGTACATTTATAGTATGCTTTGATTATGATCTCCGAGCGATTTTGTGATATCGTGGTATTTTAAGGTTACGGTTAAGTCTCGACGTGCTGAGATCAAACTGACCCCGAATTCGGATTCAGCGAGCTCAAAAACATGAAGGTAGCATAGTTTGGAAATTAGAGCAGGGCTTTTCATTCCAAAAACCTAGGAGGGCGAACAAACCCGTAAATAACCGGATGCTCTGGCCGAAACCACTGACTGACGGTATAGAAATCATCTCCAAAACCCAGAAAGGCAATCAAACCCGCAAACAAGTGTATCCTCAGACAAAAAGCTGTGCAGAGGGGAAGAATGAACCTCAAAACTCAGGAAAGCGATCAAATCTGCAGATAATCATTCTCGTACCAACAACTCTGTCGGGGGAAATTCAAATTCCAAAACGTAGGGGGACAAACAAACCCGCAAATAACCTTATGCTCAGACCAAAACTTGTGCTGGGGAGAATTCTAATCCCAAAATGTAGGGAAGCAACCATACCTGCAGAAGCAGGCAAGACTGCAGCCTCGCATAGTATGCTATCTTCAGACGAACTGAGAAGAAATGGAGATTCCATGAGAAAAAGACACTCTCTCGAATAGTTTGTGAAAAAGGATAAAAGCTGATTCGATACAAAGGTGCGACGTACATCATTTGACTTAAATAGTGACTTTACGCAAAATAACACCACGTCAAATTTATTCGGAAGCGCTCACTACATTGGAGATCAACTATTTCAGTCAATTTCCTTTAAATGCTCAAAACGGCGCAAGTATGATCAATCGATTGTCCGATGGGCAGTCGTCGCTCATCGCGAACACAAAATTTAAATTTGTTATGAACACGCAAAATCCATCGTCATAATAGCTGATCGAGCTCTGGGCAGCAAATCGTGGTAATTCCGTCGAGACACTGCTCTGTCTACTCTTCAATCTTTTTATTAAGCTGACCCAGTGATTCCATAGCCAACATGTAATTTTTACGAAACCTTGATATTTGAATTTGTAATAGGCTAAGGAACAGATAATACGAGTGTGGCTTTCTCACGATGTCTGGTGGCCAGATATTATATATAGTCCCAGATCCTCGAGACTGTACACTGGGGAAAAGATTTGGGTCATACGCTGTAGTGATTTGTCGTGTAAATAAAATATCGCAAATGCTTATGTAACTTGATTGAATACTGTCACAGTAACTAGAAGAATTGTCACTTTGGCAATATTCTGTTGTCACGACGAACTAGAATGCTGTGTATCCCTATAAAAGACCAAAACGATATAGTTCTCGTGGTAGCGCCGCACGACTAAGCAGTAACTTTGAATTAGCAATCAATTTCATGGTGGACAGTACAATGATCCCCTCTCACGAGGAGCACCCAGGTGTTGTGGGCCACGGATTTGGATGAAACTCTGGGGATAGTCTCCTTTTACCGCCAAAAGATGAAACCCAGAGGCGCACTTGCAAATGCCCAACCGTTTTCGAGCTGCAGTTTATAACATTAGCATTACGAGTATATCTATGTATATCTTTCTTGAGCATAGGTCTGTATGGGCTGATGTCATAGGCTGTAGCTTGAAAACGGTTGGGCATTTGCAAGATTGGCTTCGGATTTAACTTCTTGGTGGTAAAAGGAGACTATCCCCAGAGTTTCATCCAAATCCGTGGCCCACAACACCTGGGTGCTCCTTGCGTCAGTGTAATGGAACCATTTTGCCGTGAGAACAATTTTACTGCAAATCATTTCAAAGATCCAGAATCAAGTCTTGACGACCAAATAAAAAGAAATCAAAACTGAAATGAGTGAAAAATTTGAGGAACTGAATTAATGCATTCCGACTTTTGGTCTCAACTGTAAGCTGTAATTATAGACTGTCTGAACCGGGACTTGGACACACACAAATCGTCTCTCAGTGATACCTAAAAATAGTTAGAACAGGTTCCGAAGAAAATGAAACTCTCGCATTCAAATTGACACGAATACTCATGAATAGCACTCATTCATCCTGAGTTATGTTCTTGCAAATCATGAATAATACAAATTTGAATCTGAAAGATTTCTACGTTGAAGAACCCATGATTCTGACTGTAATGTGAAGATGCTTAATATAATAACCTGTATTAGGAAAGTAATGAACAAATTCAACAGTAGTTCCAGGAGCTCCTCAGGAATCTTCAAACTAGACAAGAACCTTTGAAACTGGTGTAACAGAATTCCAAAGTCCACCTCTTGGCATTTTTTAACTCATTTTGCTGATTTGAATTGTGTGGTAAGATGATGGACGCTGGAAAATAAATTTTGAGTGAGTCCCATTACAAAATTTTATCGAAAATTGCTCTGGCCTCAAGTTAAAACTGCTCACGATTCTGGCGAACAAGAAAAAGTTCGACATCTTGATAGTATCCAAAATCTTTGAGAAAATCGTCGAATTTCAAGACGGGGGCGTTATAACACCTCCATAAACTGTCTACAGTATTGTCGGGCATTGCACGCGGTGTTACAGAAATACCGAGATGTGATCATAAACCTAGTTCACTGTTGATAGCCTGAGATCACAGACTTGAAAATTGCACGAGGAATTCAGAAAATGGTTTTCACGAATTCGTGAGAGATAACTTGAGTGGATTCAAGTAAAGAAAAAAACTGTAAAATCTCAATTTCATGCCCGAACGGCCTGAGAACAATACTGTTATGGAATTCTAAGGGTCGAAGATTGTTCAAAGTAAGATTTGCAGATAGCATTCAAATAATTCAAAACAGTAATACAGATTACAGTTCAGGAATCAAAGGCATAAGATGCTGTTTTGTTATTATTATTATTATTTTTTTTTTCTTTTTCATCATAAAATACTTCACCAGATGAGTAGATCCGTAAATTTGGTCGAAAGAGGCTACCTTACCATAATCACTCGATCGTATTCATGGGGTAAAACATTCTAGGGCAAATTGAAAATAAGATGAAGGAGTAATGTGGCGAATAGCTCGTGATGAGTGTAATGGTGTAATTCATTTGCATTCCTTACTCACAGGTGAGCAAAGGCGTATCAAGTTGATAAATTAGATACCCTTCCAGATATGAAGGTCGCCACGCGTCGGATGAAGTCATTATAATTCATCTATCCGAATAACAGTTCTTTGATTCATTAAAAACAACCTAATGACTCAGACTCGTACACTAAATGAACGAGCTTCTCATCCAATTCGACATAATGTTACGTTGAATCGGATTCATCCGGCGTGAGTAATGAGATCTTGATTTCTGGATTTATGCACGTACAATACAGGTATGAGTTTGGATCTTATTTGGTTGAAAGTTGATACATGCAATGAACAGTTTTCCCAGTTTTAAAAGTTGGTAGAAAGAACCTTGCGCCTTATAATTACATCTGAGGAAGTTCGAATCTGGATCATTTAGTGAAAATGACAATGACTGGATTCAGATTCGTCAGGTCTTAACAAAACTCTAGTCAATGCACTCGTTCAGATTTACTTGCGTTATAAGGGATTTATTCTGTTCATCAATCTCGAAGTGATCTGCATAAAAGAAATAAAATGTTGTTTGGAGTTGTTATCACTACTCTGAATATTTTATATGGTTGGGAATGATCTAGATATCTCGAGTTATACGAGATGACAAAAATTCTAACGCACTTATGCTAGGACTGCTTGTGACTCCTATGTCTCTTAAATTATTATTGATCAATAGATTCGACGTATTCTTGAGAAAATCCATCCCCTCAAGTATTGCGACAGTAAGAATGTTTTCCAAATCCGAGTTCACTGAGGATCATGAATCTTTTTTTTTTAAATGACACCTTTTCAGTTTTGATTCAACTGTTCAGATCGAAACTCGAACGTTTAATCATGGAGAAGTATGATTGGTTGTCAAAACTTGACGAAAAAGGACCAATATCTCGCAAAATAGTAGTATTAAGACACTTCTATGGCCACAATCAGTAATAATCCGGGATCGTTCACTCATAAGTTATTATGCTAATTATGCCCCGAGAAAAATATTTATCTAAAAATTACTTCGATGATACAAACGAGACTATAATCTTTCCATAGTTAAGTCCATGGCCATCAGAAATGATGAATCTTCCAAGACCTAAGTCGATCCGAAGCAAGGAATGAATCGGTAAAAATGAAGCCAACGTTGGTCTCCCACTGAATCATCGAAAACTTGAATAAACCAAAGCTCCAACTCATTCACGAGAATATTCACGATAACAGGCAAAGCTGCTTCGATCGAAATGTCAATCAATAAAAAAAAAAAAATGTGGCCAAGAGCCAACGAACTCTAAAACCCACGACGCAATCGATCCGCTCGTGGCTTTTCAAGTTTAGAAGCCGATTCTCGAGGCTCTCGACTAGGAAACGCCACGCGGTTACCGGTCATCTTGGCATGGACAGGAACAAGAATCGTACGCTCGCGAGAAAAGGAGAAGGTGCACATACAAGACGAAGAGCACGAAGACGAAGAAGAATAAGAAGCAGAAAGAGTCAAGAGAGTGGCCAATGTGGTGGTATCTCAAAGAAGTAGTATATGTGCAATGTTCAGTCCAGCTTGGGGCAGCACTTGTTGACTCGTGGTATCATAGAAGGAGAGGAGAGCCGACCTCATTTTCGGTCGTACACCTTAGAGTCTGATACTCATGATGATGCCAAGTCTGAGCTTCTCTGGCTTGCGGCTAATTCGCCGCTCCTTACTGGCGTCCATCACATATGTACTTATATCTTATAAACGTATACAAATGAGCTTACGTGTCCTCACGTACTATGCACTTAAGAGAATTTGATAGTATAGACTCTAATCAATTCTGACGTGAATATTATACGTCGAGACTTGATTGTGTGTCCTGTCCGAAGTTTGACGAGACAAGGTCTGCTAAAATATTCATGACCCGTGCCCGGAAACTTCAACAAACCGATTGGCTGTGGTGTTGACGATTTTGGCTGTCTATTGCAAGGCGATTGGCGCATTGATGTTGCAGTGCCGAAATTGGTTAAAGGTGATTGGTATGGACAGGAGATGACTAAGACTTGGAATTTTGGCGACTCGTCATCGTCAGCTGATGGCCAAGTTTGGCGATGCAATCGACCGTCAGAGATGTTAGAGGTCCGAGGTCATTAGCACCTTTAGGATCACCATTTTGGATGTCTGGGAGGAAATAATTAGGATTATTTTCGGAGATAATGACGCTTTACTTGGTTTCATCGATTTTGGATTCATTGTGGTTGTGATCGACTCATTGAGTGATTAAGTATTGTGGGGTATGTATTTCTAGGGGCACAAAAATTCTGAAAAATATGCTTCCGACGTAAAATTTGATGGCGAAAAAAATCTCGCCCTCACTTCTCCTGTAACAGGTCTCGAATTTCCTCTAATATGCGAAAACTCACCCCTAGGTACTATTCTAATCCATAAATATGGCTATATATAACTCGAAAACGGCTCGAAAAAGGTACTATTTTGAGTTTGGATTCGTGTTCAGCAACTCGAGTACGTCGGAAATGACTTTCATCTTTCCTGATCAGACAGACATTTTTTCTTTTTTGTGGGCCTGTGTTATCTACACTGTACCTTACCTTGGGAATGTGAATGAGAAATCAGATGTGATTATTGAGAAAACCCACAAACAAGATGAATTTCCAATCATTTTGCTATTGAAGTATTTGCTGAAGGATTATGCGAATAAGCAGGATTTAAGACAGAACTTTACTAACCATCCTAGTCCAAATCCAGTCTACTGATCTAGAATACATCAGTTCAAAAAGGGTTTCTAAACACCATTGAGAAGGGTCATGTCAAAAACTGTCTAAGGATGTCTTCAATAACGGACTCAAAGCCTCGATGAAATAGTCAATTTTATTTCAATATTGAGTAAAAGGCTGGAAAAAATTTTCATCAATCATGTTGTCTTTGCTCACGCTGTCTTTCTGTTTTTTTTGTATTTCACGTTCCAGTGATTAACTTGACTACAAATTTGAGAAATACGGAAATCGAAGCAAATAAAACGTATAACAGAGAATAGATTATCTCTGTACCCACTCACAGTCGTCGTGGAGATAAAAAGATTGACAAGACAATGATTACCACACCTCAAAAAATATTACCAGGAAGTTATACTATTATCATCTCATCGCGTAGGATTGCAAACATTCAACAGATGAGCTCAAATCCATGACTACTTCTAATGGAATCATCCACCATAATTAGAGTTTTTGAAATAGTTCTGAAACGATTGGTCGCATAATTCATGAGAAAGTTGGAAGGAATGCGCTTGTCTGACCATATGCTAGACCACAACTACTTAGTCAAATGAATGCCTCACGCAAATCTTAAGGATCTGTCTAAAATAAACATGCTGTTTAGCTAAGGATGCAAAATTATGCCCTTTCAAACCGTGGAAAGTAGGGTATCTGCGACTACACACCGCAGCTTCGTGGTCATTTTTTTCTTTCATTCCGTGAGAAGATATCCGGCATTGTCGAATGGAACATATGTTGAAATTTTTTTCATCTCACCTGCAGCAAGCCTCCCCGTGACTGTGAGAATATAAATATACGTGAATGACACTACCGGTTTTTGAACGAAATTATGGAACTTTATGGAATCAGTTGTAGTTGACTTTTTTAAACAACGCTTTAATTTATTGATGAAAAATCAGATCGAAAATAATAGTGAAATTATTCCGAGCCCAGGGGATTTTTGGGGGAATGTAAGTGTCTGACGATTAGTTACGGTTTGGTCCATAATTCAAAAACTTGAATTGCTGTTAGTTAACGATGGATTTTGGCAACCAAGAGAGTTGATGGACAGAAAAATCTTGAGGATGATTGGAACAGTTAACAAGTGTATATTAAATGCTTTTTTAACCTGAATGAAAATGAATCATACTGGATTGGCTAAAATTCTTCGCTGACTTCCTGAAAATAAACTTTTGTACGGCTAACAATCCCAGTTGGAATGTTCATGTTTTTTTGTTTTGTTTGACATTCTTATGAGGAACGAAGATTACAAATAAGACTCGGGAATCAAAAACCGCGAGACCATGCAGCCACAAAATTTCAGAAAATCAATGCCGACCACATAGTACAGGATTCACCGATACCTGTGTTTGGGATCTGCAATTCTTGAACTATCCACCATCAGACTCCACTAACAATGCTTTCAACAAATTTAACAGCAACTCAACTAGCCACGTTGCCTGATTTGAATTTAACTCTCGACAAATCGGCTGACATGTTCAAATACCTCATCTTCCTCGTATAGCAATTTCCCTCATATAATCTTCAAAGATGCACCTCTCCAGGCCACTCTTCAGATAGCTCTCAATACTTGCACGGCTGTATCATACTTAATAGGAAACATACAAATCATACAGCGCACATGTAATACTCAATATGTTACCACAAGCATCGCGGCCGTATGTGCTGGGAAGTGAATGCGATAACATGTATACACCTGGAAGTCGTGATACTCTTGCGATTCAAGATGGCCGTTCAGAGAAGGTTGCTGGAATCCAATATTACCTCACCGGGGCCTAGCCTATGGCAGTGACAGTGGCCTTTCCTTCTTCCCCTCTCTGTCGCTTTTTCCTGAGTTTGCTATTACTCGAGAGAGTTAAAGGGGGGAAATCGTGACACTTGCACGAGGGCTGGCTGGAATCGGCTCACTGGAATTTCCAGTTCTTGAGTTCTCAGGTCTGAGGTTGTTACTTCTTCTGATGTTGCTGCTAATATGCTTTTGAACCACCACCATCATCACTGATTCACTGTTTACGGAAGCAACCACGCCGGGACCAAGTGTACGGTTCTTTCCGCAGCGCATGGCAAGGCTGTATAAAGCTTGAATCATATCTGTTTGTCAGGATTTGACCTCATTTTATTACAAGCTTTGTTCGAATCCGGAATCGATTGTGGAGAGTGAAAGCCTGTGTTTCTTGATAAGTGTTTCACTACCATTTGCTTTGACAAGCATAAATCAAGAGTTGTAGTAAACTTACCAAAGTAGAGGGGGAATGAAATCACATTTTGGAGATGACTTCGAGCTGTTAAGATGAGTCAGTGAACAATGAGAGATTCACGTTCCTTTTGTCTAAAAAATCTTCATAAAGTTAATGACAACCTATTGATGATAACTCATGTGTTCAAGCTATAAGGAAAATTTGCGAAAATTCTTGATCCTAAGTTACCACATCGGGTCAAAATGGCCCCAAGCGAATTTCCAACACTTTTTACGATGTTGAATTCGCTAAAATGGGACAGCCACGCGTTATCCGTTTCAATCTTTGACTACGGGTTACTTCGAATGTCATGTTGATCAAATCGTATTTTTGGTATAGCAGTAACTCGTTAAAACGAACTCATTAATCAGACTTCAAGATTACGACCGAGGTCAGACCGATGCGAAAATTACACATCCTGATCCAAAAAAATTTGTAGATATTTTTTGGAATTTTCGAAACGACTATTGAAACCTCATGGATGCACTACTTACTTCCAAAAGACTTGAGGTGATGCGGTCACCATGCATGCTGAATTTTGTTCCAATTTTTTTCCGATACTATTGCGAATTTCGGCTGAATGACGATTTGTCGAATCCTTGTTATTTATCTAACTTTTATTTGGCAACTTGTCGTTTAGCCCAAATCGCAAGAAAATCGGAGGAAAATGAGAACAAAAAATGCCTATATTAGGGGGTAGGAAGTACCTGTGGTCAATTGGTTTCCTTTCTACTTCAGTATCTTCGTGAATTAGGCTGAACGACAACTTACCGAAAATAAGCTGGCAACAGCAATGATTCGACAACCCTTCTTATACAACGAATCATCAAAGTTTTCACGTGAGATGTTAAAGTCTCAGCGCCTCGGAGTTCACTGGCAAAATATTAGAAGCGTTATAAAAAATATCAAATTTTTTACTTGGGTCAATGTGACCCCAGTATGTCACGGATTGCTCGACAATGAAAATGTGTCGACCATTGATTAGAATTTTGTAGGCTTAAAATGCAATAAATTCCTGCAAAATTCAACTGTTCCATTTCCTGAACGCATTGAGACGAAAATACGCAATAATCCTTTCCAATTATTAAACTGGTGGTTCGAAAGTAGATTCTCGCCCAACAATGGCATCCTGATAGTAAGGACATCTAAATACATTACAAAAATATGCGCCATGGATTTAATCTTCATATCTGTTTACTAACCCGGTATTATAGTATAGCAATCTCCTCAAACATGGTTTAGTTCCCGAAACCGTACATAAATTGGCTGAAACATGAATAGAATTGCACAATAGACGACACGACTTCTTGGGTCACTTTAAAACACTTATCATAGAATTCCATCTCATTCTATGAATAAAGACTGCCAATTATTATCATCTACCCAGTACTATTGATAATATAACAAGATATTTCATATCACTTATATGAACAATGGGATACCGTTCAAACAGAGTCACGTGAATTCAAAGGGACCAAAATAGCAGTCCTAGGAAGTTATGCGTTCAGCAATTGAGTCTCACATTTCCTATTCCTAATTTACCACTTGATACTCACCCAAATACGCATTCTAATTATTTAGGAATACGCTACCCCAAGCTCGCTCTTTGGGTGGGAACCAAAAAAGAAAAAAAGATTCGAAAACAAAACCCCCAAGATAATTCCACAAGTGCACCTGCGGTAAGGCACTAAAATGCGATCTTCGGATGATGATAAAAACCAAGCAAGCTAATTATAAGCGTCGCATCTACGTTTGTCTCACATTTTTCAGACTCCAGATTAAACGAACAAGTGGCTAAATTTGTACGTGCACGAGTAGAGATTGCGCAAGGTACGAAGAACCTCACACGATGCGAATTAAATGCATTAAATGCGATCTTGCTTTTAAAAGCGACCTTTGTTAGCGAATACACTCACGGCAGACTAATTAAACGAAAATTATTCGCTTCTCTGAATGTGACCTCGGCCTACGTATTGCGGCATACGTGAGCGTGAACTCGTTATAGGAATTACGTGCGAACTGATGATTTGCTTTGATTTTAGCAAGAGTGAAAAACTACGATAACGAGATGGAAGAGATTCTGAAAGTGAGTTACTGGCATTCTTCAGCTGTTGCAGTTCTAAATTGGATGACCAAGTAAGAGTGATTTAGCAATAAGATACGCTCACAGGTGAAGCAAAACCAAATTCCAATTTTTAAGGCGATGCGGTCACCGTGCACGCTGAACTTTGTTCACAGAACTCTCAAAATCTTTCCCATTATGTGCTAAACGACGAGTTATCCAGGCTTTATTATCATCTAAATTGGCCTGGATAACTCTTCGTTTGGCCCAAATCGGACTAGATTTTGGGAGTTTTGTGAAAGAAATTGTGCCAATTTGTAGGTTAGAAAGTACCCGCGGGCAAGTTATTCTCGTTTATTAGTGATAGTCTTGTGATTGGTGACAAATAATGAGTTGTTCACCACAATTCAGATGATAATACGTAATGGAGGAATCGTCTCCGACTTCGTTTCGTGAAAATTTTTTTATTTACATCCAAATAAGATATAATTTCCGGGTTGCACGGTGACCGCATCGCCTTAAGCATTGAAAATTTCTTCACTCGCTTGAAATGAAAAAGTTGATTGAAATTCACCCGGAAAATGCAAAAATTAGAAAGTAGAAGGAAATTCATACTTTTCAGCTTTCATCGAGTGGTGAGAGATCTATTACGGCAATTGTTTCGATATTCTAATCCTCCGAGATCAAGATATTTTTTGATCCACCGTGTGAGCATGAGGTTCATTTCACAATTTTCTAATATTTGGGTGCCTAAAAAGTTGCAAAATATACCATCTGAGCCTCGCTCGTGAGGTTCTTTGCTTCCAAGCGATTATTTCGACCCTTGCCTGCGGCTCGAATCGAAAATCAGTCGCTCAAAACAACCTCACAAACTCGGTGCAAGGATTTTTCATTTTCAAGGAAAGTTTGTTAAGAATAAAATACGGTGCCCGTCCGGAAAATCTGGATTTTGCATCATCGTGAAAATTCCAACCTCCGCCTTTGGCTTGGTCCGGAATAAGTAACTTGGGACACTAAGTCCAACTTTTGCGGCCTTTTGACCTGATTCATTATTTCATATGTATTCCAAATATTTTTGAACCCAATTCTCGATATGAACTCTTAGTGATCGTTGAAAAATGGTCACAGGGCCAAAGAAATTTTCGAAGAATGTTCAACTTATGAAATATGGAACTTGTGGGCTTGAGGAAAACCTGATTCTCATTCCCCTATCATTAATTTTGCAATAGAATTTTTTTTTGTTACTGAAAAAAATTTACAACATGATGAACTTATCTGTTGTAGAACACATGCAAGTCATCTCAGACTCAGATATTGTATTTTTTTTTATCTTCTTGAAATCTCAGACATTGTTAATCAGTTTCCGGGATCGTCAAAAAAGTGTATTCGAATACTGGAAGAAGAATGGCAAACTACCTAGTAGTTTCAGATTTAGTGATTATTCAACTTTCACGGAGGGAATCGTGTGCATAATCCCAAGTATCGAAGTTCATTTGCCATTATTGCTTTGAGACTAAAAGTGGATATTCATGAAAAATTCTGGGCGTAAAAAATAGTTGTGCTCGAATCTTCGAAAACGCCCAATCAAATTCACTTGTTTGCACTAACTTTGAAAACAAACTGACCTCGTATACGTATACTTAGGTCGATCCAATGAAAATAATTGCTATTCTACAAATTCGTGTTTGCCGTCTGCAGTCTCAAGATAGCTAACGATTCTGCCAAAAAATCGTTAATAACAAGCCTAATCATCGCTAGTTTCTCTAAGCCATTGATTTCAAAGCATATGGTTGACGGGGGCAACGAAAGGGGTATATAGAATAATTGATAGTTCAATAGACATCAGAAAGTAAATTCTCTCTCACATGTACAATGTATACACCAGGACCAAACAATTCTTTAGGCTTACCCATTGGAGCCTCAATCAACTCTTAACTACAAACTTCCTCGGATTAGATAGATTCTCACTTTACTCTTGCATTCGTTCACCATTGAGCTATACAAAAGTAATTGAGCGCCGATTTGGCATCAGGTTTTAACCAAGTATTTGTGAATTTTGTACACACAAATCGAAATTTCGCCAAGTGTACGCACTTTTTGAACAAAAAGAAACTCCTCCCTTCGTATTTAACGAGTAGTATATAAGTAATGGGAGAGTATCTGATTCTAAACCCTTCTAATCCAAAACGAAGGACAGTGTAAGTATAATAAGAAAAAGATTCCTTAGTGCACAAGTCGGCCACCTGGCGAATAACACCGTCAAGACAACCAAAGTAATGTACGCGTATATCGTTTTAAAAAGTAGCCATAGGACCAGAAGCAACAGCAGAAGTACAATCATTGAAGACCAGGTGGATAGTATATATTAGTAGTAGGTACCTAATGCACAACTCTAAAAAAAAGAGGTGAAAAAAAAACTAACCAGGATGGCGATGGTCCGATTTGAACCGGCATTGCTCTGCGGTAACAAATGGTAATACAGATAATATTGTCTGATTCTACATCGAGAGATAAACAAAGAATATAGTTTGAATCACAGATTCACTTCGCGGGCTAGATATTATAATTCTATCTATAGAAAAGCAATAAAAATAGATTCATTGTAAATATATGTATGGGGTATATCATTGATGAAACAATATCATTGGCGTAAGGCTCTTTATCATCTCACCCGCTATGAACAATACCATCGCGAATCTGACTTTGAAATATCTCAGCCAGGGTGGTATAGGTGACTGTATCATAAGTCCATTCAGCCTATAGATAATCTAAACAGGGACGTACCTACTGTAGGGTTCTTCTCGTGGAATCTAAATGCATATTTATATGAAAGAGGACTTGCCAATGTATTTTTGGGACACAGCTGCTATAAAATTCACGACTCATAGAATGTCCACTGTATGGGGCTCATCCATTAATAACGAAAGTTGAACAATGTACCCCCTACTTCTATGAAACATTGACATCAGGCATCCATTTCTCCATTTTTTGTTTTCTTTTCTACCTGTTAGAGTGTCCGCCAAAAATCAGTTTTCGTGATTGCGATCGATGCGTAGTGTACATGAGGAAACTTTGAAATATTGTGTGCCACCATGTACGAACTCTATTAAAACGATTAGGAAGACAATCACACAAGTCGTTTTCGATGTATTTTTTGGCTGAATTGTTGATTTTCCGGTCCAGGGTTCCTTTAAGAAACTATCACCCAAAAAGGAGTCCAAATGTCAGCTCCGTGTCCTGTGGATTTTCCTTTTTTCGGTCTTGATGAGTGTGAAAGGCCACAGCGAGGCTCGTTCAAGATTCGGGCAGACATACTTATCAAATATCATGATATTTTGCATCAAGTGCCAAGCTGCAAGGACCAAAAGGTCACTCTCTATGTTCATGCTGAGCACGTGGATTTTCTGATATAATTCTGCCTAAAATTTTACTCGCTCAGTTTTCCTTTATGAAAATGATTTTGCGTCATTCTAGGATTTTCCGCACATATTTTTCTTCAAATTGAATCATCGCGGGCGTAACTCTTTCACGCCTAAAGATTTCAAAAAAAGTTGAAATTCACACTTTGGGGAGTACTTTACCAAAATCTACTTTTGCTAAGTTTCCTGGTAAGGTCCACGACCTACTAGTGCGACCCTCAAACGTGAGGTTACAGAAGTCCTAGTCAGTTCTTTCATTAATTCTTTTATTCAATGATTCATGAGCTGAAAATTCCAATTACGAAATAAATCTAATCACGATTAACTAGCGTGATATTTTTATACAAATAGAACATAATGTCATGGATAAATGCATGTTTGATTTTGAAAATCTGTGATAACCAACTCCTTCCAGTACGATTGAGTAAATTTATCGCAGATTTTCATATTAGCTTAGCACTCTTGACAACCAATTTGGTTTAATCACTCGAAATCAGGAAAATAGGAGCCTAAGATGGTTTAGTCTTCATCATAACTTCAAATCTCCAACTTCATTTCTAGAAAAATAAATTTCAAGTTTTGTACACAACCAGCTCTTTTGAACTATGAATCACATAAATGTGGCACTTCCCAGAAATCAGCAACTCTTCTTTGAGAATAGGCTCAACCAATAGTGAGTTCTAAGGGCTTTTTTACTTCTAGTGTTATTTGATTAGCGTGACAGTGTTTGAATGTTGCCAGAATATTACTCCTTCTAACTTCCAAGCTTTTCAATATTATGTTATTATTCTTCAAGATTATACTCTTAAGGTGGCCAGACAGTGTGAGATAAATGACAGTGACTAAAAGTCTGAGCGACTGATATTCAATTTCAACAGCTACATTGCCGGAACCATCAACATAACCTAGAGGATTTTATAGCACATTTTTCTGATGAAAGGCACAACACCTGAGACTCACATAAAACACTGACAATCTGAAATGATACGCTAGGATGCTGTATTACTGAGGTTGATTTCATTTCTACTCGTGCTGAGTATAAGCAACTAATTAGATGTTGCATTCTGAAGGGTCGACTGGAAATTTGGCTGCTTCGACCAGTTTTCATTCTTCTTGACTGACACCAAAGTTGGTGAATTTTTTCATATTTAATGGTGTGCTGGTTCTGAGGATTTCCCTCATCATAGGTTAACATTTGGGATCTAAACTTATTCATGTGGTTCGAGGTCTCTTTCTGCAAGTGTCCAATAGTGATACCATCTAGCAGCATGCGTTTATTCCCGAGCACCTCCGCTTGAGCTGTGATATTGTTAGCCAGTCAAAAGAGCAACGGTCTAGGCTTTTTAGCTGCTCCTTCATCAAGCCTTTTGATAGACATATTATTAGTATTGATCACACTCATTGTCAGTCTATAGACAATAGGCGATCAGCTTGTAAAATTTTGCTTTTCCTTGGAATTTGATTGTTCGTTTAGATCATGCATGATGGCATTGGATGACCTTCGGACTCTATCGACTACTTCGGCACTAATGCAGTCAACTTGTATCAGCTTTGGAACTCTGTCACTTTTAAAGACTTTCAACTTGGTATCAATTTGAGAGACCTGATTACTTATGCCTTCTTGAAAATTTATGATCTTGGGTTAGAGTTTGAGGATATTTCCACTCAATTCGTTAAATGTATTCTACAGAAATTTTGAAAGGGCCTAGATATTTCCACTTTCAAACTCTGATTTGGATGATTCATTTGATTCCAGTGATTCAGCAGTGATTGATCGGTTATCCGCACAACCCTTGAATATTCCAGCTACACAGGTAGTAGATCTAAGTCCACGTGACTCATGATATCCTATACTAGAGACGCAGCACAAAAATCTAGTCTGACATCCGGTCGATTTCCGCAGCAACCATTTTTTTTCCAAATCTATCTTCTTCTTGGGGGTCGGACGAATAATTTTGTCTGGCATATCATTATTGACAGAGTCAGGCATGGTCAGGAACGACAGTATCGGTGTCACACATCAATCCAGGTGATATTTTCTAGTCAGTTTGTTTTCAAAGTATCTGGTGGCCCAATAAAAATCCCCCAGACTGTAGCTCACATCATTTTGCCGTGAGATCAATTTTAGTGACAAGATGTCATGTCCGTGCTTCGCATTGAAAAGTCAGGTTTACCAAACCGCGTCTCATTACGTTATTCTTATACGGTGCCGATGAGTAGAAATATTTGCACTTCGTGCGCGAGTTGGCTCGAATTCTACATGTTCCAAGAAAACAAAAAATAATACATTTTAGAACTTTCGGAAGTGAAATTTGGAGTTGGCACATTTTCGAACCCGACATATCGAAGTTCCCGCGGAACTACCCATATACAGGGTAATCTACCATTACTGCAATACTATTTCACCTCTTGAAAATTTTTTTATATCGTATCATTGTATGCTATGACCTATCCTTAAATTTCAAGTATGTCTTCCTATCTCTTATTCTCTTTCTCGTTATTCAGATTTTCTTGTATCCACGTTGAGCAGATACTGCAAATTCAATTGGCATTGTTGAGCACGAGGTTGCACGAGGAGAATTAAGGCCAAGACTAGCAGAGCATAGAAGAGTATATGGAAGGCAAGAAGGGAACATTAGAGGGGCGCAGTTGCGGAGCAGTTGCGCATGAGGTGAGAACGGAGGAAGCGAGCGAAAGGATTCTATACATATAGCGTGTAAACTTAGCTTGCATTAGGACGTTGAACTTGGCCGTGTAGAATAGACTGAGTGAGGCCGCCATTACACAATCGAGCTTTGCTTTCCAAGAGTCAAGTGCGACGCCATGTTGGTACCCTTGCCCCTGCAAGATAATCGTCGAGAGTTGTTCTCCCTCTCTCTCTCTCTTGATTTCATGTGGAAAGGATAGAATCGACTTCATAAGACGTCGAGTGAGCTTGAAATGGTCCCGGTCTCTGGGTGGTTATCGCGCTGTACAGCTGTTGCACAGTTCGAGAATTTTCTTTGAAGTGGATCTTGTTTTAAAAGAATGATTGCTGCAAAATTTGCATATTCAATTCCATTGAGTTATATAAGGTAAGTGTACCCAACTTGCCTCTGTACCCAACTTGCCCCCATATGCCGATCTCAGGAATGAGCGTTCGTTGACCTTCCCGCAATTTTTTTTTACGTTTGTTATGTTGAAATATGAGAAAATACGTAGTTTTCATCGACCCCGGATCATTTCTGCGTTCTCCAGAAAATATAAATTGAGTTTTCTATTTTTCGTGTTTGCACGGCTAAGAAATCACCGAGGAAATCACGTTCACTGAAACCGGTGCCAATTTATTTTCATTCGACCAATCTTGACGTACCTTAGCGCATTCGATTCCTTGTCTCAATACCTTCAAAATCCGCTCTTCAGGGTTGCAGAACTCTGATTTGGAGCGATTTTATGGACAAAACACGAAGATGGTTTGAGAATCAAGAAGGCCCACATCGGAGTGTACCCAACATGCCCTCATATGGTTATCTCGGAAAGGCGTGCAGTATGGCTTTTTTTAACACTCAGAACGTGTTTATCACGTCAATATAGGTCGGAAACGATGTCTTGAGCCAGCTAAAAGCTATAAATGTCGCTGCACGGTAATCAAAACGGATCAAAGCGATTCTATTCACTTCATCGCCGATTTACATTGTTTTAAATGATGGGGGCAAGTTGGGTACACACTTTTGTAAACTCTCAAAAATCACCTTTTGGGAGAATTCAAACAGCTCGGCTCCACTATATTCAAATTGGACGTATCTCAGCTCATTTTAAAGGTCTTGAGACAAGCTTCAAAATGAGCTAAGGTACGTTGGAAAATATCGAGATGGGCCAAAGTTATTAAGAAAATGGCTTAATGGGGGCAAGTTGGGTACACTTACCTTATAACTCAATATAGCGAGAGTCCACAAAGATTCCCAAATTTTGAGATTGTTTAGGGATTTAATGCTCTTTAGATTATGTTCTATTCAGGAAATTCAGTTGCTGAAGATTGGGACTCCTATCAAATTTTTTCATGATTCAATCATTGGCTTTGATACCTACTCCTGTCGTGTTTCGGAATCCAATGACTTGTAATCACTCGGGACAGATTCAGCACCAGTATGTCTATTTTTCATGTTTTCCAGAATCCAATAACACAATGTTCTTTAATGTGCCAATGCACTGAACGATGAACAGCAAACAGTTTGAGACAGTTTTCCCAAAGAATGGGCTCAGAATTTCATTGGTTAGAAATTGCATATCCCGCACCAAGCCTGAGTTGGTAATCATGTTCCTGAGCCCACAATGTTTCAATTCTGATTTTTCAAACATTTGAGGAGAATAATGATGATTGTGATTTTAATGCTGTTTTTGGACTGTCCTTTTAAATATACTTATGCTTAGGTAAACAACGTTTCGGACCTCCGATAAGGTCCTTCTTCAGGTTAAATTCTATCACTTAATGTGGGAATGAGTAATAGAGTGAGTAAGTAAGCTTAAATAACTAGGACTTATCATCGTAGATGGGGTAATTTGTGGTCCCCCTTGAGATGAAACCTGGTGCAAATCTCGATCCTTATCGGCCCACAGGAACTTCTTTGAAGATCAGCCGCGTGGCTAACAGGAGAAGAATGATTGAAATCCCACCAGAAGTTTCATAATGTTTCAATGGGGTATGCAATTTCAAGAATATTTCGGGTGCCAACGCTCACGTATGTTTGTTACCGAAATTCAATGATCAATGATTTCCTGAGCTACTAAGTCGTCTTCAGATTATTCAAAGTGTCCAGATTCTGGGAAAACCTATAAACGTATTTAGAATTTTTCACCAGGATCATCTTTCTACTCTGAGGGAACTATTTTCACAAAATCTGTCCCCTGCCCCAAGGAAATTTCACAGTCCCAACCTCTTCCGAAGGCTTGAAATTCATATCTGATGTTTTTCTTACAAAATGAGGAAATTATTCCGGGTGATTTCGATTTTCCAGATTGTGCCAGGATCTGGACAATCTGTTATCATATTCTATCTTGAATTTGTGTCAGACTTGAAGACCACGCAATCGACTGTGAAATTCATGCATAAACATCGTATCAAGTCTCTATGACAAACACAAGGATCGAGTAAGAAACATCCAAGTTCTCCAACTCTCATATCACTAATTTATATATGCATAGCTTTACCATAACCCATCACCTTAGAGTTTGCAACTTATCCATAGTAAAAGAAACCTTTTCTTTTTGAATTTGAGAGTGAAAATTGGGATGCTTCGAAAAATCACCCGAGGAAAGTGATGTGCCAAGAGGTCATCATGAAATGCGCAAAACTCAAGCAAAACATGGCGAAATTTCTTCTACTCAATTCAAATTCACTGAGATATTGCTTCCAAACGATGGTACTAGACGAAATATGATAGATTAATGAAGAGATACGAGGTATATTACCGCTGATTGTGAGTATATACCTTTTATGCAAAATATCAACTTATCCATTCTATATTAGAGCCTAAATTTCAAGACACCAAACTATCTCCAAAAGTACTTGATTACAACATTTCGCTCTCGTAACCATTTTATAGGGTACACATAAAATGACGCAATAAAAATATGTCGACAATGACTGCACATCATAAAATGTTCATCATAAATTTCTGTCACCTTGACTCTTTTTAAGTCAAGATTTTGAAAACCCTCCAACGTCTCCAGCAATCTTGTCTCAAGACCCCATCATCGAAATCGACCAGACTTAAAAGCCCAAGACTTTTAACATGAAGGTTAGTATGTTCAAAACAACAGCGACAAAACGCTTCAAGAGTCAAACGTAAGAGTCAATTTTGTTCACGTGATTCTTAAAAACGTTTCCGTAAAGACTCGCCAAGCAACAACAAGAACGACTATGACGACAACAATGCTCAAGAGTGTACAGTTATTTGAAGAATTAACCGAGTAAGAGAGGGAAAAAGTCTTCAGAGGATATATGTATAATACGACAGAAGGCAAGGCTGATGGCGGCTAAGGCATCATCATCCACATCCGTATATAGAGATTTAAACGCGTAGTAAAGCACGATTCGCGTGCCATTTGTAACGACGACGCATTTACGCGGAAGCACTTTAGGCTTAACACATGCTCACATCGTCCATGCTCACATCATATATGAATGTCGAACAGGATGACGTGGTCTCTTCATGGCAATGATGATTCGCGAATCTATCTATGCCCACCGTCTTTTGAAAATTACCCGAGACACGGTATAGCAGATGTTGACTTTGAAATCTGCGCGCCAGAGGTGCTTTATTATCATCTTCGCAATGGATGATGAGATTGGCCAATTTTTTAACCAAGTTCATTGACACGTAAGATTGGAATCTCGATATGCTTCTCACTTTTGTGCGTAAAATTGCTATTTTCGCTTCACTTGATGTACTATACTATACTGAATAAGATATTAATCATCAGCCAGAAACGCTTCTCCCTAACTATTATTTGCTCGTTCAAGGGGCACCTGCTCTACCTCGTAACTCATACATTTTGGTGTGCAATTTGTACAATTTTTAGACTATTATTGAGACATACTCATTGATCATATCGTTGGGTTGGAAAAGAGTTGGATTAAAATGAGTTTTTTGGATTTTCAACTGAACTTTTCATGCATTTCAAAACTCTTCCATATTCGAATTCCTTTTCAATAGTAAGCATTAAACCTAATTTACGAAAGAAATACAATTTGATTCAGAATTGAATGGACCCATTCTGCCATTGTCTTATGCTTCTGAGAGCACACCCTTATCTAAGTTTCAGAATTAATGAGACAATTCTATCACATAGCCCGTGGTAGGTTTACATTGTAGGAGACTAACGGTATACGATTGAATGATACAACACCAATGCTATGAGTTTTGATGAATCATTCATGGCAAGTTTTTGAAGATCACCCAAACACTCTATATAATGTACATGATAATCTTGCGTGTGCTGGAGCAAAGTCTCATGATTTTTGTGGGAGATTCTAGAGTGGAATTCGGTTGAAATAAGTCAAGCTGAATTTCAGAGTTGGCTATACATCCATGTCTAGGTATGAAACTTCAAAGTTGATTTCACACGTGAAAATGATTTAAACTTTATCAGAGACAGAAAACTAGATTGATATATCTCCACAAATTTGTTTATCAATTGGTTCTATTGGCTATTCAACCATCTAAAACCAGAAATTTTGCCGAGCTATGGAGATGAAATATTGAAGGATTGGCCACAATTGAAAAATTGTTGAAATACACTATTTCGTTCTTAATCCTTTCGAGAATTCATCAGTCAAATGACAGAGAAATTTGTCTGAAAGAGCTGTTGGGAGAATGATATGATGATAATAATGATGATACATGATGATGATGATGTTGAACAGGGTAAGTTAGTTGAGTCAGGAAAGATTATCAACTTTCTGTGAACTATATTCCAATAAATTTTGAACTTCATCGACATTTCAGTTGAAGCATGTGACGGGTTGTCACGGGCTTCGGCACGGTTAAACCTCGACCAATTTAACATTTTCGCCTCTTCATTATTAGGTTGAGGGGGTTGAGTCAGATTTAGCTTTTTGCGTAGCAGGAAAGACCAATAGAATTAGTTTGTACAATATTATAAAGAATTTCTTGCCATCCAGTCAAAAATATTGATGTATCTCAAGTAACCTCAAATAGTGGTAATGGCAGCGATTTGATAAATTTTTAGATGAAAGTTGACAATTGTACCCTAGAGTTCCCATTTGAAGACAAAGTTGCCTTAGAGAAATATTGTAATCATAACCGCATTATTTCAACAAAAATGGGCACAAGGTTCAGGAACGAGTGTCCCATCAAACACCTGCAGAATATCTACGAATGATTCCTCGAAAATGTCTTTACCACATCCAGGAATGAGATGGCAATGTTTGTTCTTGATACGAAAGCATCATCATCGATCTTATTCGGATTCCAGATTCTGAACATTGCAGCATCATTTTTCTGTTATCCTGAGTGAATCAATTGATTTGAGGGAACTCTTTTCAGAGCTCATCCGGACCTCGACTCAAACTATTTTCTACGTTTGTTCCACCAAGATGAATAAGAGAACCACAAAGATGGCTAGATTGCAATGAGTTGAAAGAGGTAGCGTTGATAATTCTAGATTGGTTGAACTCATATCCTGAATAATTACTTGAAATGATATCTGATAATGGCTAAGGTTAAGATTTCTTGACAAAATTTGCATCTTTTAGACCTACACGGTGAACCAAAAACTAGCTCATACTTTGATATTCTTTATATTTGTGTTGATTCTGTCCAAAAACTAAAGTCGACTGAGTTAACCCTAATTCTATGAATAAGCAAACCCACACATGTATGGCTACTTCCTTCAACCTTTATGACAAAAACCAACCAAGTAAGATAGGCAAGCCAGATATTATACCTATACAAAAGCTTCGTGGAGTAGGAGCAATCAAGTTGCGTTATACTCAAAGCTCTTTGTTGACTAGGATTGCCGCACAAATTACTGGATTCCTTCGCGTATAGTACCTACGAGTTTGGGATCAAGAACTCAATGGGTTTACGATTCGCGGTATATACGAGGCCACAAGGTATATAAAAGACTCCGCTAGTTTTAGATGAGCTTTTTCCCAGCAACCGCTCGAGATAAGGTTCGCACCAACGCGCAATCTAACTTTAGCGAAATAAGGGGGTAATCACTGCGAGGCGAGATTGCAAGTTGAGCGTGAACCTTTCTTTCTGCCATTATAACAAAAGGGTGCAGTTATTATCTAATTCTATAGTGGTACGTACTCTGTAGCGTGAATTGGTACAATTAGGAGAAGCAATTCAATGTGTGAATCTCATTTTTTTTGTAATATTGGAAAAGGGCTTTCTGTGATGAATTGATTTTCGCTGGTCTGATTGACGAAAGATGGGAATGGGATTGCAACGAAGTAAAAAAAGAACCGAAATTTGATTCAATTTGCGCCGGAGTTGATGAAGATTTCCTATGTCAAATGATCATTATAATCAAATCTATATTAGTCGGAACCATAATTTTTGTTATTTCTCATTTATTCATAACTACACATACATCTTATTCATCTATATTATGATAGCATATCGTTCAGAATTCGAGTAAAAAGTGCTAATTTGGGTGGGCCGAAAAATTAAAATCTTTGAATTTTGACAAGTTCGGGGTGGCAAAACTTGTGTATTCACATGTACATATGAAAAAATTTTGATTAACTATGAAATGACATTTTCAGCTTCAGCGAGAGACATGAAGTTTGAAACGATAATGCGTGTCAAGTGTTATTAAAGGGTTCTATCTTTTCGTACTTTTCCTCTTCATATAGGTGTTGTTCCAAAGAGAGGAAGGTAACCGTGGATTAGAGGACATCAAAAAGAGTGAGAATAAAATCAAGGGATAGAGCTGACCGAATGGAAAAATAGGAAAAAAGAGCAGTACAAAAGGAACATAAAATGAACTAACAGAAAGAATCAATGAAAACTAAGGAAGGCAAATGAAGAAGAGGGTTCAAATGAAACGAAGCGAAGAAGAAGAACAGTGAGAAATCGGAAGAAAAACGAGGAAACGAGTGCCTGTTGACAAAATTGATCTTTGTCTCATCAACATGTGGATCGACTTGGGTTTGATTTTCCTCATCTAGATAGTTCTTTGAAGTAGTGCTATTTCCTCGGCTAATTCATTGAGCGTGCATATTGAGCGTGAATTTCTTCTTCCTCAATCGAAGAAAGCCCATTATTATTGTCAAAAAAATAATGATATCCGAAAAATGCAAAAACAAAGTTTCAGAAAATCCTATTCGTTTGAGAATGAAACTTCGGATGATTTTGCTCAGCCATATACTCACACTTCATTCCCGAAAAAATCCGGCTACGATCAATGCAAACCTTACACACACGAAATATCCCTTCAGGCACGACATAAACAAGTCGCTTCCACAACAGGGTGAGTATAAGTAAGTATATAAGTATGTAAGTAAGTGGGCGCGAGAGTAGTCCGAATCCTCAACCAACCTCTTGGGAGTCCGGTCCTCTCTTGATGCGCTTTTCAAAACCGGAATCACGTAATCTGCATGAATCTGAGGATGGCAGGGTCCAATCTTACCACCCATATAATGCGTCATGATGTCCACTATACAGTCACACACAATATACCAACTTATAATGCAAGATTCTCTTCTTACGTAAAATACTATATGAAGCTAACTTATACTCTCATCTGGAAGCACAAAATGCACATTCTCACACACACACATGCACATGTACACACACACACATAGATGTAATGAATTGAAGCTTTAACCCTTTGGGGCGGCTGCATCAGAGTATCACGCACACGTCGGGGTATTATCTGGGAGTCCAGTCAGGTATATGTATATATATATATATATATATATATATAAATATGTTCTTCAAGTTTTCTTGGTTATGTAAGTAGGCCGGAGCCAAGTCGAGTATATAATAAAATACCGTTATCCTGGATGGCAATAGGCGCGTATACGTTATAAACACCACACACGCGTATAATACGCGAATGGAATGGACTAGGTGAACATCGTCATGTGGAACCCCATGGATGAACACACACATATATATTTTGGTGCTTTGTTACGTCTGGATGGTATAAAACCAATACGAGAGAGAGTTACGGGGCTCTTTCGTCATCGGTTGTGATGCCTTTGTCGGCGGTATTATACACATATAAGTACTTTAGAGCTTGCAAGGATCGCGGCGCACCGCATTCAAAATTCCGCGGGCGTAAAGAAGTATGTATGTATGTATGTATTTTTACACCGTATATGCCAAGCCTTGCGCGTTCTTGGCCTATAAATACAGACTATATATACTATATAAGCATTGCAAAGGTTATGGTATGCGAGTCTTGAAATTTTTATATGGGGTTATGTGTTTGGTACGTGATGGTTTAGTCTGTATTCTTTGTGTGCACGCGCAGTATTTGAATGATGGCTGCATGAGATATGTCGGACGAATTCGTGAGCGTTTTAAATTGTGTGAGTGGAATCGGAAAATTCTTGAAGAGGTACATATACAAAAGAGTACAGTCAATGAATGAAACAGTAGTTTTTGAAATGGAGCTTTGCGTATTTGACTGATAGGGCTGAGTTTTTTGTGGGAAAAAATTGTTAAAGAATATGGGTTTATTGTGGATGAAAATTGTTGCTACCCGTGACCGAGATCTTTGCTGATGGGAAAGGAACTTGTATCCAGTTTTATATACTATGAGAATTCTTGGTTCAAATTGGCAACGATCTTGCAAGAATGCTGGCATTTGGGGAAACGTCTGACCTCTCCGCAAGTTTCTCTGTGAGTAGGAACATCATTCTTTTATATGAATTCCTTATGGACACCTACAACTTGGGAGAAGAGTTAAATAGTTTCTTTTATTGAAGAAGGTTAGACAGTTGTTTGACTGTAAAGTCTGTTTGGACGTGTGTCACGAAAATGTCAACCGATGAGATACTTTAATCAAACAATTGAGACAGAATGATTTCATCCAGTCTTTCTCCCGTTGAATACTCAAGTCCTGTGAAGTCAATCCCGACGAAGAAAGATGCCACCCCATTTAAAATATATTGGGGTATGTGCATAAACCAGCACAAACCACATAGTGACCTTTTCGGGAATAGTTAACCACACCAACCCATCCCACTTGGTGAAATCTGGTTTTCGGACCAACCATTCTATGCCTCCTTGAAAACCATTTGGTGAGCAAAAAAAGTCTCCAAGTGAATTGATCAAGTATTGAAGTTCCAAAGATTGGCATGGCGAATCTCTCTTTCATAACATTTATCCGGCAATTACATCGATCACGAGGAATACGTTCATGGTCTCTGTTTGGCGAGGAAATGATACCAAGCTGACATCACCTTCTCGAGGTTTCCGGTCTCAACCCATTCGATGATCGGATCCAAAGCATCCAATCTCACTAGTTTGGTCCAAATTATTCATTACTCTAATGCAAACGTTAGGTGTTGTAACGGTGATTGACATTGTAATTCTGCTCATTGATGTAGTTTTTCGTGCAGTTTACAACATTCATCGAAATCTAATATAATATTGGACCAAATCTGGTAAGCTCAATTTTCTTCTACAGCTGATTGCAAGATTACACGTATAGCTTATATTCAACGGTGCAATGGGGATCTTTGGATAAACATAAACTCGATATAACCTCTTCAGTCAACAATTTGGATACCACGATACACGTGCGATTGAAACATCAGTCTCAAAAATTCAAGGCTACGTGCTTATCACGAAAGAGTCAAGGACCGTTATGTGGGTCAAAAGTTCAAGGTGGCATAGTGCACAGATGAGAATACGCATGTGTATTTTTTTCGTCTCGAGAAACGACATGTTATTCGCCTTTCTTTTATATACTTTATGGGTGGGGAAGTGAGGCGTCGTCCAGTAAAATGTAAAAGAGGAAAGGAGATAAGACCAATGTACACAGGTAGGAGAAATTCCATCGTCCAACCCATTCTCCGTGTAACACTTTTACAAGTTACGTTTCCGCGTTGCGTAATACGAAAGCCATCATTACGAGGTGCGATCTCTCGCCAACGGGAGTTCTAGTTCTCCTGCATCATTATGACCTCTAATGTAATGCAATGGATAACGTATGATTCTGTCGGTTTCATTGATCATCTTTCTCTTCTGAATGAAGCAGGGTGGTGTATGATGATTGATTTAGAGCTCGTACAAACTAATTATTATCTAAGGATTCCATAATGATTAATGTCAAGGCCAGTCTAAGTGATTATTGACAATCATCATATTTCCAGTCAGTGATTTGCCATTTTTTGAAGGTGAAATCTTCTCATCTGACACGTCACACTCGGGGGTAAATCCATTTGGATAAACGTTGCACGCACCCTTCGCGTTCGTAACTCTTACGAACAATATATATAGTAACAATATAAATAACTATACTGTATAGGTATATCCATTCCATCCCTTCTCTTCCCGAATCCTAACCCTCCCATCCATCTCATCCCACACCAGCCTATCCCCCACGTGGCCCATACGACCCCATCCCAATCCATCCCATCCAATCCCAGACCATTCCACCTCACCCGGTCCATTCAGCCCAGCTCAGCTCACCTAATCCAGTTCCAGCCCATCCCATCTCGACTCACCCCAGCCTAGCCCGCACCCCATCCAAGCCCATACCACCTTAGCCCATCCAATCCTATCCCAGCCCAGTCGGCGCCCTCCCGACGAAGCCCATGCCAGTCCAGCCTATCTCAGATCATACCACTCTACCGCATCCCATCCCAACCACGTGCATCCCATCTCCCGTCACAGCCCAGCCAGTCCCATCCCAGCCCAGTCCAGCCCAACCAATCCCTCTCCGGCCTAGTTGGTACCATCCCATCCCATCTTTGCCCACCCTACCCCTTATCCCACCACAGCTCATCCCAACCCAGCCCAGCTCATCTCATTCCACCCTAACCCATCTCGTCGCACCCAATCGCATCCCAGCCCAGCATACTCGATCCACGCCCATTCCACCCCGGCCCAGCGAGTACCACTCCATCAAATCTCGGTCCAGCCTGTACCATACCGGCCCAGTACAGTCCAGTCCAGCTCAGCCCACTCTGACCCGGGCATCCTATCCACGATCCCTTTTCCAATCCACCCCAGGCCACTCTATCCATCCATCCTATACCATCGTGCCTTAGCCCATCCCAGCCCAGCTCATCCCATCCCAACACTCGTTTCGTGAAGGAAATCGTTTTCCGCATGAGATAAATAAGCTATTTTATCGCCTGAGTACGGAAACAGTGTTTATTGATCCGTCTATGTAAATTGACGGAAACACAATGTTTCCGTAAGGAAGCCATAAGATACTAAGATCAGAATCGTCAGATGAAGAGAAAATCGTTATGTTCTGTAATATCGTGGAATATGTTCTCGATGCACAGATCCAGTGATTCTTGATCCAGAAAAATTATCATTCGCAGCAAAAAATAGCCTTGCCAGAACGGCCCACGGTCGTTTCATATTCCTGCGCGCGTGGTCACCACGCGCATAATTTTTTTCATAAAGGGCCAGCAGGAAAAGTATCAAAAACTCGATAAAAAAATTATTGTCGAGAAGATGAATCTCCTCTGTCATCGGCTCGTTAGTAGAATCATTTGTAGAATCGTTTGTACAATCTCGAGCCTTCGTTAATCTAGACCAAGTTGGGATAGTACCACGCGTGAATCTAAAATAAAATAAGCATGAGTTCTCATCAAATGAACGTAGAGATTGTGGGGGGTGAGATTTTCTTGTTCCACAATGACTCCCTGGTAGAGATTTTGAATGAACTTATGAATCGATGAAGGATACGTGTTTTCCATGATTATTTCTGAGTATACATACTAATCACAAAGCGTTTGTGGCGCAAAGTGTTACAGGTTTTGGTGACTACCGATTTTCGAAATGTAAGAGAACACGAGAGATGAAAATGATTTCGAATGGACTCGTGAGGTGTCACCAGATACAATGGTTCCGATTCGTGCTAAATAAGAACTCACGATGATCAACTATCTTCCTGGAAAGCATATTGGACATGGAAAAATTACGAGGAGCCGATTCTGATGTAAGTACAATTTTTTCAAACTCCATTTGGAATAACGAATTCACGTAAAGAGATAAAAACTCTCAACCATGATCTAACTAACATAGCCGAGGACACGATAGCCAATTATGAAACCTTCATGATCGATTTCCATCATCTCCACGAAATTATCATCATTCTCATTAAATCAGCCAAGTAACCCATCCCAACTCCATCACTAACATGACCATCAAATTTCTCCCAAGGATCACATCTTTCCTTCATGTTCATGCATAATTATTAGGGCAGATTACACCCAAGGCCCCAATCTTAAAAAGAAGAAAAAAAAATACAAGATCGCCGCATCGTTTACAAAGGGTGCAAAAAAGCATTAGGGAACCGCGAGAGCTCAGTAAAATGTGCATAAGCGGGCAAAAAAGAGCGCGATAAAAAGCCATCTCATTATCCGGCGCTGAGCCGTCATTGTACGCCCCACGCACACATTTATATAACCTTGTGGATGAAATCCTCTTTACTACACCGACAGACTTTCCAAGCAGTCCTTTGCGGATAACAAAAGAATCGCAACGCCTTCTTCTTGCGAAGAATCCATTACAGGTTTTTTTTCTGCATGGCTCTCGCGTGAGCAAGCGCGATTTCAGTCAAGACATTGACAACGATCTTTTGAGACGATAAAAATGATAGCCCAACAATAGAATGAATCAATGTGTCAGCCCTGATGGGGATGGTTTTATTGACCAGTAGGATGGCTATGAAGCAAATTGTCCTCTGAATCCTATCGTGGTCAGAGTATCATATGTGATGCTTGTGGTTAAAATACTTTGATCATCATCTTCTTCAATGGTTTGATTTTTGAGTTATCTTTTAGGTTAGCCACCTTGACCCTCTACCTGTTGAGGATGAGATGAGATTCATCGTGGCGGCGTGACTTGGAAAAATGCGATATATATCTATATAGCTTTAGACAGTTTGATCGCTATCAGAGAACGCTGGGAAGCATGAGGGTGCATAGAGTGGCGGCTGATTCTACATAGTAGGCATACTTTAAATTGTTATCAATATGATCCACTTGAATGAATGATCTTCAACTTGACATATGGGCAAAGAGGATTTTTGTCGGTTTCGTAAGCTTCGAGTGCCAAGTTCATATCGGGCTATAGGTTCGGGACAGGTGCATCCAAAAGTATGTAAATTGCAACCTGAGACCATTCTTCATTATTGATTATATCTGGTTAGGCATCTCGAGCGTAATTGAGTACGAAAATGTTGGCTCATCGTTCAAGATTCATCAATTATGCGAGAAAAAGAATATGGAGAATTTGATTGCTCACTATCATGTGTTCCCTTGATTCCATACTTCCATTTATAGTTGAAAAGACCCAACAGTAAAGAGAGATAGATATCCTACAGAAGTTACAGTCCGGCTCAGATGAAGTTGAAAGTGATTAAGTTTTTCAGATACCCATATTTTTCTTGACGGAATCTTGCACCAGATATCTCTAGACTTCAAAGATAGAATTTCATAATACCACAATTTCACTATCGAATCATCTGATTTCCAATTCTTCGATTGAGAGAAGAAAGTTCAGATAACCGTATGTTTCGTATCAAATGGCTTTCCAATTTCTGGAATTTAAAACCCCTTCCTCTCTTCCTCTTCCCAACGTTGCAAATTTTCAGAGTTGTACATGGTATGGTTATTATTCTCTTGAAGTATTGAATAGCCAAGATTGTCAATCAAAATGTTGAGCATAGTTCAGAAGTCTGAATAGGCTGCAGTTGGAAAGCTATGCCTGAGAACACAAATTCTCAATGAATTTTGGCTCTGGATATGAACTTAACATGACCAGAATATTCCAGCGTGAGTTGATACAGCCATTACAAGGTTATTCTTTCATTGATTCATAGATTAACTCGACAATGACGAGAAAATTTTTTTCATGAATCATGTTTCATTGATGATAATTAGAGTTCATTGACGGCATTAACCATTATCCATGCTTTCGGCAAAGTATAGCATATTATTCATAAATTGCAATGATTATAATTGCTATTGAGAACATTTTTCGCATGAGTTGGAAAAGATTGGAAAGATGTAGTCCCAACTACTAGGCTCAACTGCAACGATGTTGAGCAATAATTATTATACTGAAAATTGAAAAAACAATTAGAAATGTGCACCGCCTTAATAGTGTAGCACTCTGGTGCAACAGTTTGATAGTTCATCAACTAGTTTATCAATACTTCAATCCAATTCATATTGACTTTCACAATACATACTACATTTTGCAAATAATAGTGCAAAATGACAAAGAATTCATAACGAAAGTTTTGTAACCAAGAGCCACCCCACACTCCAAAAAATGTTGTTTTATCACAAAGATCCTCATAGCCCGAGTAAAAGCTTGCCTCTCCAGTGGTGGTTCACCACCATCATTATCAGCCTCACGAAGCAGAAAGCCGCGTGTGGTCGCATCGTGGCAGAAATGAGCCTCGAGCGTGAGCTGCACCACACCGCTCAGGAACTAAGCTCACCGGAGCGAGGAGAACCGCCTTGACCTCGAGCTCTCGTGCACAAGCAAAAGGCCAAGATCGTATAGAGCACCGACTCATGCAACTCTATGTAGCAGTCTACAATCTTTCCTCAACACAAACTAGTCAAGGTTTCACAGAAAGGTAGAAAAGCTTCCACATCGTCGCGCTCGAGGAAGCATGAGGCAGGATATGTAATGTCTGTCTGTAGACACACACACACACACACGATTGTGAAGCACACATAACATTGCAAAGAAACGGTACTGGAGTGATGTGAGGTTGAAACAGCTTCACTGAAAGCAGTTCTCGCGGATTCAGAAGAAGCATACATGATGGCATGGCGAACAAGTAGGCGAATGTAACTGTTTTATAAAACCACGGGTCTCTCTTTCGCCAGAGGTAACCGGGCTTTGGCTTGCGTAATCGAAAACACGGAGAGTGAAAATCTCACGGAGCGATTCTTGAATGTATATACTTTCTTTAACAGTATCATCATCCTCTCGCTCTCATGGTATTCTGTCTTTGGCTTTTACTGAGAAATGAGGTGAAATGGTATCATGGTTGCGAAAGGTTACGACAGAAAGATTTGATTTAATAGTTTCGGAGGGAAGCACAGGTTATGGGCATCGATGTCAAAAAAAATACACCTGTTGGCCCAAATTACGCGGGTGCTGTCTGGGGATCGAATGGGATAAGAACAGAGCTCCTTTCAATTTCATTTTACATGGATTTAATTGTTAGTCGTCCTAAAGAATGACAGGCGAACGGACTAGTTTATTTTTTGCATTATTTTGTTGTTATAATTTTTCCCACGCCCCTACAATTGTTTCATTTTATGTTACGGTGTCCTCTGCCATGTTCTGCATCAAAAATTAATGAAACCATCCTTTAGCAGCCATGTCAAAAACGGATGAATTTAGAACTAGAATCATTGGCCTATTCAATAGATTTCAGATTACTTTGAAATAGATAGGCATGATAGCTTATTCACTAAAATTCATCCACGGACAAATGTTCAAGATTCGAGAACCTTATCAAAATTTTCATGAATCGATTTTTCGTCATGGACAATAGAACAGGTTTTGAAAGTATTCATTGTGCTATATTTTGGATAACTGACGAGCTTACCAAATTCTTAGGGAATCCAAATTTTACAGAGTAGAAAAATTAATGTCTACAAAACTCTGGGGATAGTTTCGTAGGGAGATCACATTATTTCGGAAGATTTATCGATTAATGAACCAAATATGAATTATGATTGACAGATAGGCTTTCGGATGATTCTTAGACTGATTACAGTAGTCTACCCGAGTACCGAAATCTCGATCAGAGATTTCTAATTTTCATTGCTTCAAGAAAAATTCTGAATGATGTAAAAAGAATTTTATGAACGATCTATTCCTCGCAATTAATCCAACTAATTACTAACGGATAAATCTATCTGTACTGTATTGCACAAATGAGAAGATTCTCGAATTTATCAAACTCTATTTATAGACCTTGAATGAATAGGTTTGATCTGATCTCACAAGACAATGTTTGAACATGTAAGCATCGTTGCTAAGTTAAGCAAATAAGAAAGGCCATCTCACTAGTGGTTGACAAATATCTGAGTTTCATTATTGAATAAAGTGAAACATCAATACCGCAAAAGATTCTGTTCGGTACGTGATATCTTTAGGAATTTTGAGATACGAAAATTTTCACAATACGCTTCATCCTCTGAGATTGGCTCACGGTTAAGAGCACTTGAGATTAATGAGCCAAGTTCAAACCCTGGCCGATAACATGAGAGTATACCTGATGCACCATTTCTAGGCATATTCAAGAGATATTTCCACGCAGTACAGGACGTAGGTATTGTGACCTAATACGTACTTTAGAAGTACAAGTAACCCGGTCCCGCATACAAATAAGGATATGGTTATCTCCACTTGGCACGGCAAGGATTCCTTATCTTGTCTTTATCAATAAAAAATGCGGTCATAGTGTGCAGTGGCAATGTCAAGGTTTTCTGTTCACTTCTCGACAAGCCTCTGTGTGTCAAAGTCACCTTGAAATCACAATAGCTGGCGTTTTTCAAACAATCATTGTGTTTCGTTAACACTTGAATACTTACGATGAAATAAGCAAACCATTGTCCTCAGGTTTAGATAACGGTGATCTTCCTCTCAAACTGTCTTGATGAATCATCGAAATTTGCTCAATATGTTTTTCGCATCGGAACAACGAAGATTTTTTAAGAAGTCATTCACTGTCTTGCTTCTTTGGTAAAATGAAATTCAAAGTTGATCGGCAGTACAAGAGATTCTTATGAACCTTGAACTCTGAATTTGGGATGCATTGTAATACGTCACGCTTTTGTTCATTATATTCGTCATTGGTCTTATCAACATTTACTCCAAGTTTCTCTCCACTCCAATGCTGATCTTTTCATAGCTTTTTTTTAGCAGAGACCAGAACAGACAAGTGGATGAGTCAGCGCGAATTATTGTAAAAATGCACAGAAACGTCGCAGAAGTGATCGTACGTTGTAAAAAAAATGAACGAAGAAGTTCAAAGAAAGTCATCGAAGCGTGCCTCTTCCATAATCTTTTCCACGGATACTCCAAGAATACTCTATGCTTTCCAGAGTCAGCATGATATCTCGTGTTATAAATGTGGATGATCCAAATCTATTTCTTCGTTTCTTCTTCTTCTGGGACTAAAACCTTTCAGTCAGTGCCCTCCGAGGAGGGCTTTAAAGGTAGGAAGTTCCGATATTTTCCGAATGAATTCAACACTCCACACAATCATGCACGTTCTTATGAACATTCCCCCTTCACAGAATCCCCCCCCCCCTCCAGTTTCATAGAGTATGAAGTCAGAAAAGGTAAAAAAAAGTCCCGGTTGAATTGAAGAGTATATCTCGAATTATACAATAACATCCAAATCATAACTCTCTGATTTCCACACGTTCTATCACTATATCCCAAGTTCACTCATGTACAGATGATAGTAAGAATGTTGGAGAGTATTCAGCCACAAACGAGATGGATCCTCGGACGTGTTTTCTAGGTCATCGGTCTCATTTTCCTTGTTCATGTAATGCGGACCACTTCACTTGGACATTTAGAATGAGAATCTTCATGAAGTAAGAGATGCTATCTGGCTAGAATGATAAATTAAGAATAGAGTGACGATCGAGATTTGAAGTATAGTAAATACTATCATATTCTAATCCCTCCCCTTTCCTTCCGAAAGGGATAATCTATTGGGAACTAAGCTCTGTGCTCTTCTAGATAGCAGAAAAAGCAATATGGCCGAATCTGGAATCTATCCCATAAAAATAACACGGAGGACAGATAAGAGCACTTATTGGCGCTTATCGCTTGTTAGCCCCCAATTGGCACAATTACAACATATCCATCAACCACTCAAAAGTAAGAAACTTCGAAGGATCATCTCGAGGATCATTGTTTTTTTTGTACATTCAAGCACAAATTTTTCCACAGTGTATTCAGAGGAGGATCATCTCATTTGGTTGCAATGTTTACAAAACAGTCACTTTCGAAGAGTCACCGATTCTGGGGTTATAATACTACAGATGAGAGAGTGGGTGAGGTGGGATGAACGAGTCCCCTCGCTTTCAGTTATTCATCGATTCGCTTTCTCGTTAGTTATGCAACGAGTAAGAAAGTATATACGCGGATAACGTTAGCGCAAAACGGTACCAAGCTGCAAACTGTTATAAAGACTTTCAGCGCGGGCGCAGTTTCTTCTATATAATACTCAGCTGAGAAGAGGACTCGCGCTCTCGTACAAACGGACGGACCCACTGGCACAGCGATCTCATCCAGTTTACCTCCATAAAGTTGCTTGACTGACACGGTTGACGGTTAGGTGCGGCTTCATACCATACAGAACCTTCGTTTGCCTACCTTGGATTTTTCATGAATATGAATATGTATTAGAGCCTTGTATATCATTGGAAATTGGATTGATCACTTGACCATTGGTATGTGGAAATCGCGCGAGTGGACAGTAGAATGATGGAGATTGGGTTTCGATGTCACGCATAAGCTTGATTGTGGGATTCGTCGATATTTTTTTCTGAGGTTTAATTTGAACTGTTACCGTGGTAGAAATGAGTTTTCATTCTTTGACCAATAAATGACTAAGTCGTATTGTTGCTAGCCATGAAACCTATACCAGCCACCTGGTGGCCAGAAAAAATATTAATAAAATGGTCACATTTCTACCAGGGATGGCATATTCCACATCTTCCAATTGATTTTGGTTGATTAATTTAGCGTGAACACTATCAAATAGGGCCGTATGAAGCTTGAGGGGGACAATAGTCTCATTAGATACCTAAATCAATGAGAATTTAAACACAAGTTTGAACGGCTGATGAAGAACTTTCGAATATTTATCGCAGATATCGTCTATTCCAACGCGATATTTTTCCCCATTCCTACTTCATACTCCTTCTTTTCCTTCTTCTGGGATTATGACCTTTAGGTTAGAGTCAAATGGCAGGCTGGGGGGGTTAGTTGTTAGGTGCTCAAATACTGTTTGGAGGATCTAATAGGATTGTCTTTTGAGTGTCTATGAAGATTTCTCCTTCACGGCTTTCTGATAAGAACTGAATCGTGACATTTTCCGATACTACCTTCAATTCGCAATCACACGAACCACTCCTTCCTGACGTTCGAAATCGCTAGATTCTCAGGTGAACCGCTGTTATGCAGACAAGGATTGGCATAGTTGTGGCATTCTCTTCGCTCTTCTTCAGGTTTGCATTCGAAGAATCAGCTGAACGATTGGTTTTAATCATCAATCACATCCCTCACATTGGTGACCGCTTGAGTGACAGCCCACATTTTGTACCTAAAAAGTGAATATAATCATCAAGGAAACAGAGAAAAAAGATGTTTCAATATTCCGAATTAAAATTGCTTTCTCAAGTACGATACAATATATTGCTGTGTGTCTGATTGGAGATGGACTGCTATCATCTCCTAAAAATGCATTCAAGTGTACTTCAGCAAACACTCGTCCAGGGTATGCGTGATAAATAGAAGGCTAGACAAGAACTTGGGTTATCTCAAAAGTCAACGAGAATTGGTAGGTCAAAAACAAACCAGACGATGAAAAGTGATTCCCTCAAACGCAATCTGTGCATCATTCAAACAGTCCAGATTACCAATTTGGGTGTTGGCAGCTTGACAGCTGGGCCTTGTTATACATGTTGTTACCTCACCTCTGGCCAACACTTTTACCTCTCGTAACTTTCATTCTGCATCAGCAGCTCTCACCCTAACTGATATTCAGAATGCAGGGCTTGCGAAAGCCATCAGGTGTGTGTATAGTATATTTCACGTCTGGCTGACTTCGTCAGTCCCTAATTACCCCAATTCCATTCTTCCGACATCCACGAAGCCAAGGTCGGATACCTGCCAAAATCTTAACCTACCGTAAAAATTCCATAACTCTCTTCGTTCACGCCTTCCATTGTCCTCCTTCAACTATATAATATTGCATAACAGCTCAGCCACGTGTTGGCTACTCTTTCACTCTTACGCCAATATTTCGATACAATATATATAGTATATAACCTTTAGGTCCTTTAGAGTGAGCCCAATCATCATCATCATCATCATCATCTTCCTTAAAAAGGTAACGTAATATTTCGTGTCAGCCGGTTCTCGTGGTAGCAGATTTTTGCGAAAGAGTTGTGTAATATTATTTTGTCGGATTCAGTTACAGGTTAAAAAATACTTATGAAATGCTGCATGAGAAAAAAATGAAAGAAAGGGAGGAAGGGAAACAAGGAAGCAGATTTTGGGGGTGTGTTTTGTTGAGAAATGAGGTCAAACGGCAGATTGCTAGCATCTCCGTGAAGAAAGAGTCTGGCGCAGATATACTCTTCCGTATACAACGAGTTCTGGCGAGCCGCAATTCTTAACTTTTTTCTTTATTTTATCCCAGAGAACATGCTGCACACTGTAAAACAGATATAGCTACAAACTTTACTCAAGAGACGAAAGAGCTACATATTTTCAAGAAAAATCGCGCACCGATCGTAACACCCACGTACGAAAGCTACAAACTCGTATACCTAAGTAATAGTGAATGTAGTTTATACCTTCTCCCATGAGTACAATAAGTAAAATCAAAGTGGATACTCTGGTTCTTCCAAATGCCACAACAACCGCGATTCCAAAAGCACTGCACGCGAGTAATGATTCTTTGGGTTGGGGTAACTTCCGCGAGTGAGTATATGGAGCTTTGCACGCTGAACACGCGAGAATGAATTTAAGTACTTCGTGCACCATCACAGATGTGTGTTGCAGTGGTTATAGACACTGTGGGAATTCAAAGCTTGGGATCTGTTCTGACGCTTCTAAAGAGTAAGTATAAGTATATAAAACCTGATTATATACACTGTTGTGCAAATTTACTTGCAAGGGATGTTGGCTACTGCCGGTGTCACGTGGCTGTGGCAAGAAGATAGAGGATATCGTCGAGAAAGAGTGGTGTTTATCTCGAACAAAATCGAGAGACCGTGATGGTCATGGTTTTGTTGAAGAGGAGATGAGATTGTGAGGTTATGTGATGATAGTTACTGGATAGGTTCTCTTGAGCAAAAGAGGATAGATGGTAAAGAGGGATGTATATTATGCAAATGGTATGCGAAGTGAGCAACGTGACATTGAAAGATTCTAAGATCATGATCGTTCGCGGTTCGATAGTACTTTTTTTTTCTATAAGTGACTTGCGATAGAGAATCCCTTTGATATGCCCGATGATGAAGGTTTGCGTCTCACACTCGTTATCCATGATTGTAAATAGATGCTCACGATGATTGTAATGTTGAAACTTGAAGTAAGGAAGGATTTTGTATATTGTGATCTGCGGGATCTGTGATGAGCGAATCAATTTCCATGTAAGTTTCTTAATGAGCTGCAAAATTGTTGAAATGATAATACTGTCATTGTTCCCATATCCTCAACTAATTTGTGGAAGTAATTACTTAAGACGCCTGGCATATCCTTACTATTATTAATCCTTGGAAATTTTACATTCACAATTCTACACACACTCACGACATTGGACCATGTGTATCTATCTTGTAGGTATCCCTCCACATAGTAGATAAATTACCCTTTATCTCAAATGAATTCATGGCGAAAATTTGCATGTAAACTGCAAGAGGAGGAATTCTTGAAATCAGTTGAATTTTCTAAAAATTAAAATTACAAGGTAAGGGGGTTTCTTGTGATGCAGTAAGATTTTTACCTGACTTTAAGAATTTCTTCTTTCAGTGTATACCCAGGTTTTAATCAGGAGTTCAGACTGATCCCAGTGTGTCATTTATGCACATCAAATCTCATCTGAAGCAAATGGTTTGCTTTTTATTTAACATTCTGTCGCAAATACACGTACAATGTTGGAGCTGTGCTTAGAATCGATCCACACATTTTTCATTGCATTACTGCATGTTCCATATATGATTATGGTTTCAATATAACCTTCCTTTTTCTCGGATGCAAAATTTTTAATTCATTCTCTCGGGTGATTTTTCAAAATACTTCCTTGGGAGGGTTGGCTATTGGTGATGTATGCATCTTGAAGTATAGTATGAGACATGAAGTCCCACTAGAGTATTCAGCACTTCATATCAATAGGGAAAATAGTTCTTCATTTTACACTAAAAAATCGACATTAAGGTCACTAAAGTTGGTGAAAATTCGGTCCAAGTGTTGATGAACACCTGTGCAAAATTTCAAAATGATTGACCGTTTTGTTTCAGAGGGGTAGCCATGAAAATTCGTCACTTTTAACATTGCGCTTATATTGGAGTCCACGTTCTGTTTGAGTCTTAGAGTCGATCCCATATAAGCGCAATGTTAAAATTGACGAATTTTCATGGCTACCCCTCCGAAACAAAACGGTCAGTCATTTTGAAATTCGCGCTGGTGTTCATTAACACTTGAACTAAATTTTCACCAACTTTGGTGACATTATGGTATAAATTGCGTTTTAGTGTAAAACTACCTTAAACTTTTGCCTCGACTTTTGCAAAATTCTTACACTAAATATTTTTCATTTCTTTTTGGGGTCACCGTTTGGGCTCTGCTGATGTAGGGTCTTGTTTCGAGGGCTCTTAACAATTATCAAAAAAAATGTTAAGGCGATATATTCAATGCAATTGGAGAAATATCAAATTTTCGACTTGGGATCAATTTGACCCCAGAGTATCATGTATTATCGGTTCCGGAAAAGTGCCATTTGAAGTTTGAATAGATGTCACTGTACATAAAACGAACGATTTTCATTTGAACATAATCCTATCTTATACATCAAGGAAACTTATTGGAGCCATTTTATGATATTTGTGGCTCCACAAAGAGCTCGCATTGTGCAAATTACCATAATCTCCATCACATATAGGGTAATGATTATATCGAATCCTTAGTTTCGAATATCTGTGTGTTCGTAACAAAACGACCACAGAAGTTCTTTACGAGCGATTGAGTCATAATACATACGTCGTAACCTCCCATTCAATCTCATAATGAACAAAATGTGCCTCAACTTGACAGAAAATGTAACGATTCTCGAGAATTGTCATTCAGATGTCGTGAGCTAGCTCTTTAGCTTCATCAATGCACTTGAGTAAAACATACACGAATAGCGAGTTCCAAGTTTAAGTATAGCCTCTGTTCAAGCTCCCTTCCCCTCAATTCATGAGAAATGCTCAAGCGAGTCATGAGAAGTTTCGTCACGATCCTCCAGAGCAAAACTCGCGCTGACTCCGTAACGAAGTCTCTCGATCTTATTTGCTCTTAGCAGCTCGTGCTCGCGGTGATTTCAAATTTTTTCCTCAATGAACGGATACAGATCTCATAGAAACACTATATTACCAATAGATACCTAGATATCCGCAGAAAATAGATATAATGCAGCGACGCGTCTTCATTATTCTATGGAAATGGTCGTATAAATAGAAATTTGATGCTATTACATAGCGGTGGTAGATGCGCGGGTGGATTCAGATCAGAGAGCACTTGGTATTACAACGACGATAACGACGACTACGACGGTTTGGCATTGTGTATAAAGGAAGAGTCGATGCAAATGACATTGCTTGTTGATCGAAAGATAGTATACCTACCTCTAATGAGATATATAGCAAATAGCAAGGCGAATAGTTGTCTCTGGTGGTAATCTGGGTATGTATAAAGTGGTATGGATGATTTTAGGATGTGTGGTATGTATAGTAAATGAGAGTCTGAAAAATTTGTGATTGAACAACATATATTATCAAGGTGAGTACGTTGAATTGGAACAATGGGAGGGCTTATATAATGAGTTTGTATACTGATTGGATTCTCAGAATTACCGAGTGATTACGATGTTGACAAAAAGAAGGGTAATGATGGGATGTTGAGGATGGGAAATTATTTGGATGATAACTCTTGAAGTGGAGGCTCTCGAGATGACATTCAATAAAAATCATGCGCTTGCAAGTATTTCTTGATTGATATCTGCCCATTACCGGTGTGATTTTCAAGAAGAATAACGTGGAGGTATACATTGATGACTGCTCAATGAGATAGGAGGTTTATTCGATTACGGCGGCCACGCCAGGCCACGCCGGCCTGCCGGCGTAATCGAATAAACCTAGGGTATGAAGCTCTGATATTATTCTAACCTCTTATCTCATCATTTTCATTTCACGACTGTTTCATGATCACTAAGGAGGTTCATCGTTTCATAAAATTTTAAATTTCCATTTAGAGTGTAAATAGCAAACTTGATTATTCCGTTTTTAATCAACTTATTCTAGTTGTGATCCAAAATTGAAAATAAGCCCTGCTTGAACAGCAAAGTTGTAAGATTTTAGAAGGAATCAATTTGATAGATATGTGCACGCACGACATATCCAAGTTTTATGAATTCATTTGGTGTTGGGCGTTAGTGAGCAAATGATTCTTCATGCGAGACAATTCAACGACTGGTCCTGTCACAGACTCATTTAAATGTAATTAAATTCAAGTCAGCCTGTGTACCTCTGAACTTCGTTTAAATACGAAGACGTATTTGAGGGATTTTGGTGAGTAGAAGATTTGAGGTTGTAGAATGATTCAGATGAAAGGGTGGCAACATTTGAAAAAATGAATTCAAACGTAAATAGCGTTTTGACTTCCGATAGTCGCCGGAATCACTTACAAAAACATTTTCTCGAAGCGGATGTTTCATTACGCTATTAGTATGTATTGACGTTGCTGAATATGAATCCGGGGTGCATTCGATCCCAACACGCCGGAATTTCGACATAACTTTGGAAAATCATCATTCCGTGGAATTGCTCCAAGCTTATGGGCGAATCACACCGACTTTACATTATCCAATGTCTGAGTTCATAACATGGAGGATGTCATGATATTGGCCCGTATGAGGATCTGCACACCTTCGCAGCTCATTACATTCTTCCCGATTTCCTCTTCTCTTTATTTGCTTCTTCCTTCTTCGGACGATCTTTCACTGATCCTGAGGAACAGACACAATCCCCGGCCACAGTCTTCCGGCAGGGGTGACCTTAGTTTCCCGGGCGCACACGACGAGTACCCTGCACAATCCCGTTCGCTTCTGTGCGTGTGATGGATCCTGAGCGGCATCTTGGATAGCTTTAGGTCACCCGCTTCTTCGCGAGCTCCTTGTATTTTCACATCTTCCTTTATTCTCTATTTCTTCCTTTCTTATTCTGGGACTATAACCTTCGGGTTGGTGCCCTCCGAGGAGGGATTTTAGTCGGTAAGTACCCGAGTTTTCTGGGGGCGAATCCGACACTACTCACACTCTTGTGAGCGCCATGAAAATTTCTCCTTCTCAGCCTACCAAAAAAATCTGGGATTATAACCTTCGAGGTTGGCGCTCTCACAGGAGGGTTTTCAGTCGGCTCGAGTTTTCTGGGATCAATCCGATACTAACCCACACTCTTGTCGGTGTCTATAAAGATTTCTCCTTCCCAGCATACCAAAGAAGATCTGGGACTATCATTTCCGGGTTGGCGCCCTTCGGGGAGGGAGTCTAGTCGGCGAGAGGCCGAGTTGTCAGGGGTGAATCCAACACCAAACATACTTTAGTAGGTGTCTATAGAGATTTGTCCTTCCCAGCTTACCAAAACAAAAATCCGGAACCATAACCTCCGAAGTTGGTGCCCTCCCAGGAGGGTTTCGAGTCGGCTCGAGTTTTCTGGTGTAAACCCATCACTACCCATACTCTTATCAGTGCATGAAGATGTCTCTTTCTCAGTCTACCAAGAAAAATCTGGGAGTATAAGCTCCGGATTGGTGCCCTGAGGTGGGGTCTTGGTTAAGTAGGTTTTGATATATTCCGGATGAATTGGACGCTTTCCATACTCTCGTGAATGTCAAACTATCAAGATTTTTCCTTCCCAGCTTACCTAAAAAGATCATTGATAAGTAAGGAGCGGAATGAATGTTTTCACCACCAAAATATAGATATTATGAAAACTCGCCAACGAGGTAGGTGAGACGAGGGTATTATACTGTCAGATTTTTATTGAATGTTATAGTTACGTGTACCGAAACTGAAAAGAAAAGGTACGACAATTTACATATAGGTTTTCCAGAGAGAAGAAGCCTCGCCAGAGCAGGAAATAATAGTATTCTACTAAATAAATTCTTCATAACTTGCGAGATAGGTGAGCCTTCTATGATGTGCTTATGTAATTTTCTCAAAATTATGAGATCAGAAGTTTCTATTAAATCAAGTCCTCCTAGATCATATTATGAAAGAAATTGCTTGCTAGGATAGAACGAATCCCAGATAAAGACTAAACAACCCAATGAAATGTGATTTTCAGCTTGTATCAATTCAATAAAAATCTTGGTTTTTTTTGCGAGAACCAAGTCAAAATTCCGAAGTGCTGGAAACTAACGGATTCCAGATTAAGATTCAGCGACCACAAAAACATGGAGATAGTATTATAGGACCTCCATGGGAGATGGAAGAAGTTTGTTTTGTATATGGCTAAGTAATCGAAGGTACATTCCACCATTCATTACAATGTACAAATTACAAAAAATATGCACGTCAGATTTGGTAACATGGAATGTCTGTTTCTAAAGCTACACGTACCAGTTAACCAAAAATAGTTCTCGATTCTCGCTTTACCTCCAATACAAACTCTGTGGGTACACATTCTTTCACGTAAGTAATCGTGTTAACGCCGTCGCGCCAACTCGAGATCCGCAAGCGACACCTTAAGCATAACGTATTCGATAATATATCGGGCACACAATCCTCTCCTTATATACATACCGGTGAAACAAAGCTCAGCGAGCTTTTATCGTGGCGCGAAAATTCAAATCCGAATGTACACTCAAAGCGCTCATTAAAGTACACACATACATAGACATAAACAAAATCCGCAAGCTCTCTTCGTAAAGAGCACCATCGCATTGCTAATTACGTCACGTATGCTACAGTAATTAATTATCCCTTTCCTAGCTATTCTTGTACAGAACGAATCGAACACCTGACGCAGTTAATAATACACAATAGCTTTTTAGCTTCCTTATATAAGACACAGATGACAGGATAATGAGAAAAAAATTCACCCAAGCTGCATCAGTGTTTTGGACAAAAATGTATCATTCAAGAGTCTGTATCTTTCGTGTGCTTAATCATGTTTTATTTACAAGCTCTTCTTTTCGAATTTTTGTCAAAGTTGTCGTGAGCTTAACATTGGCCGTGAAAAGTAGAAGTATCACCATAGGTTAGGGATAGAAAGCATAGAAGCATCGTAGAAGTAAACTCGGGTAAAAGATAGTCCACATAGTATAAGAGGTAAGAAGCAAGAAACTAAGGACGGAGTGGTGGATGAGAAGAAGAAGAAGAAGAAGAAGAAGAAGAAGAGGAAAGGACGGAGAAGGCATACTGCAAGAGGGCATAATCACACGAATGGCCGGGCATCGCTCCCACGAAGCAACTGCGCGGGGCCAAGTAACGGTCTTCTCCTCCACCATCATCATGAACAGCTTCACCACACAGACAACTAATACTCAGCTCTCTTTCGATTCTTACATATATACCTATATACTCTTCTGGAGCTATTTTCCTGACGTTCACGAGATTCTCAACACACATGTACATTTGCAACCCTGAAATTTTGATGTGCACTTATTTTGGCGTGTATAGAGTCATGATGAAGTTGTACATACCTATATTCAGAGAAAGCCTGCGAAAATTGAAGAGACGCGAGAAAAGAGAAGAGGCTGCACGCGATAAGGAAAATTATTGACGGGGTGATGAGCACGCGAACGTTCTATAGCTTTGTAGAAATTTACTTGAATTTACCTGGATAGATAAGTAAGGAAAAAGGAGAAGGATGGGATGCACATGGTATAGGTTAAGATGGTTATTGGAGGGTAGCCAAGCAAAACCAAGAGTAACTATTATTATCAACCTTCCAGAGCTGCAATATATGCGATTTTAAGTGTTGATGTATAGGTTATGATGAAAGGGATAGGGGTAAGATTAGGGAGTAAGAATATGACAACATTAGCAGCTTTCTATGATGTATACTATGGCACGTCGTGGTATTTTGAAAATCACGCAACCCGAGGCGGTCATGATGTCTGTTATCAAACTATTACTGCACAATGCGCGCAAAGATTGAACGAAATTTGCGTTCTTCGTACCCGTCGGGCATCTCAATTATGTATTTTCATTTCATTTTTTCATAAATAATGATTGCATTTGTCTCTCTAATTCAACAAATATTCGCTGCATATTGACTGATGATTTTCCATTGTGCAGGAAAATTGAATTTATTCTTACAATTATATATACTACAAAATGAAAAGCGAGGCTGATATTTTTGCGTGATAAAGAGTGAGCACCTAACACAGTACACATCAATTCAGTTCGTTAACATCTATTCATGAACATCATAGAGCTTGCAAGAAGCGTAAGAGTTGGAGAACCATCGCAAGCTCTGAATCCGGATGAAGATATAAAAGGTTGACACCTATTGTATTGAAGGCTTTCAATGGAAATCATAGAAAAAATCCAAAGAGGCTTATGTCAAGTACAGCACATGTTAAGAATCAATTGTGGGGAAATTAATCTGGATTCGGGGCATCTCTACTTTGAAAGTTCCCACTTTCTGAAGAGGAGAGGAAGCTGAGTATTTTGGAAATTTTCAAATCCTTACACTTCTTCACTCCGATACTCGATTTTTCCGACAGAAAATCTTCCCTCTTATGAAGAAAAAAAGGCTTGCTTAACAGAAATTTCCAAAATTTTAAATCATGACTAAACTGATATTGTAAAGAACCTACGTCATAGTGAACATGACAACAAGTGACTGTTATAACAAACATTCATAATTTTGAAATATACAACTTGGTGTGATCGAAGACAGAACGAGTAGTCCATGACCCATCATGACCTTAGACTTGGCACAGTCTCTTTCAATAAGACACTTCATTTACAAGTACTCTGAATCGCATAAAAGATGAGCGAAATGCGTGGAAGCAATCATGAAGTACACTTGATGCACAAGGGCACTGAGCATTAAAAATTGAATGCATCAGTAGCCGTGACATTGCACATGAATCATATGAAAGCAAGGAAAAGATTTGCCCTTGCGACGATTTTTAAAAACAGCCCAATGCCTTTCATTCCTGGTGAATTTTTTTTTCTTTCCACATAATTTGGCATTCAAGCAGAGTCATTCAAAAACTGAAGAACTCTTGTACGAGAATTGGAAAAAAAAGAGGGAGAAAAGGGTCTAAACGCCTCTTTAAGGCGTAATCACAGAGTAGACCAAACGGCTCAACGTTAGCAGCGTCTCCTTTCAAACAAAAATGGTAATTTTGACAAGTGCGTTGTACCTGTTGAATAATAGTGCTCGTCTCAAGATATACATACATATATGCATGTATACGCGTACCGGACCATCTTCATGAGTCTCTTTCTTCCATACTCATTTGCAAAATGAAGAGGCGAAACAATTACGCGGTCTTTCTGTGTGCATGCATCATCATTTTGGAGAATTTTCAAGCGTGCCACTGTAACGGCACCCAACATTAAAATAAAAGTCTTGGAATGAATTTTTTTTCCCTCTTATTCTATGATTTTTCTCCCTCGTCGTTATAATATGCATTACAATTAGCGTATATGAGAGCAGTCCTCAGTGGATAATGGCCCTATTCAGCAGCTCTAATTATTTCTCTAGTTGCCACGTTGTATAGTTAACACATTCTTCTGAGGAGTCGTGGAAATGAAAAGTAAGAGAGGAAAGGTATAGTAATTTTTCTGGAAGTTTCTTTTGCCACTTATTTCTAATTCCGCGAATTAGTCGTCAGAATTCTTCAGCGGAATTGAGTACAAAAAAGTTTTATGAAATGAAAGAATGTGTCTTGGAAAGTAGAGCGAGTGTCTTTGGTTTTGCAAATCTCACTCGTCATTTATCGATAATAGATTATTTTGTTTCACAAACGTTTACTACAGTCGTCAATTGATTTTCCGGGAAAGGTCGACAACTTGCTACGATCGATCAATTTGTATCAAGGATTCCCAAATATCCCTATGAAACGTTTCCAAGTGTTTTGAGAGAATCTTCAAATGTTTTGGTGATTTTCTTGCTTTGAATTTTCTCCCAATAGACCAGAAAATATCTCTCGTTTCTTCTAATTATTGATTCCAAGTTGCAGAGATATTTTATAGAAATGTCGAATAAGCCCCCAACGAATTTTTCTAAAATCTATGTTTAGGGCAGAAAATCTGTACCATCCAAAATTTCTTGTCATTGCAATATACATAGAGCTGCGCAGCATTTGAAAAGAAGCTGCACTAATTCAAACGACTAGAAAAACAAAAAGTACCCGTCGATGAGATTTATTATCTCGAACTTTTGGCACAGTACTAACAAATTGAAAAGTCTGCAAATGCTCTTCAATATATCAAGGTTATCTGTTTCTCAGAACTCTCTTAACCTTTCCGAGTGAACCCCCCCCCCCCCTTTGTGGCAACTCCGAAAAGAGTGAGTTTCACTCTTTCGAAATGAGAATTCCACTCGGGCCCGAGTGAATCTCACTCTTTCCGAGTTGCCACAAAAGGGAGGTTCACTCGGAAAGGTTAAGAGAGAAAACATAACATTTCGAGGAAGATCCTGAGAGAAATGTCGATTCAATAATGCGTTTATCGCACATCAGCGTCGGACTTGCCTAGGTGAGACTTGGATAACTGGGAAACCCCTCATATTGTGGAACCATTTTGGTTCCTTGGTTAACACTTTTGAGTCAGATCAAAAAGCGGCTCTGAGTAGTACCAGTTGGCGAACGTTCGGCACCCTCTGGAACCAAATTTGAGGAGAACTCCGTAACTGGGACGCGATCTTGATCTGAGAAACTCCTTTATCTGGGGGAAAAATGTTGTCCCTCCACGTTCCACTCGTACAACTTCGGCTGTAGATCCATACACAGCAAAATCTAACATGGGTGACATCCGATTCAATGTCAGTTTAATTTCAAATCATCAAATTATCCAGATAAATACAATAGGATACTAGTTTTTTTTTTTTTTTTTTTTTTTTTCAAATTTCTGATGGAAAAGATTTTCAATTATTAATGTTCACGGAATATTGATTCGTTAAATTTTTTACACAGCCAAACTTTAACGACTTTTCCTTTTTTCCCAATCATAAACTGACGAATTCGCACGTGACCAGAGGTGAGACCTCGGGTGAGACCAGTCATCTCCTTTTCCAACAGCCGTAAAATAAACGGCTCCCGTAAAATCATTACGACGACAATAACGACACTTTTTTCGCCACAGTCAGCATCGCATACCGAATATCCCCGCATCATCATAGCTCTCATAGAGAAGCCCTCCAGACAAACTTTACGACTGGCATCCTAAGGTTGGCTAGCCGCACAAAAAGTGCCAATAAGCACGTGCTCATCTCTTCTTTTTTCCCACTTCCCACAATTCACATAGTTCAACAGGAATAGTTGACTTCAGTAGTATATCTCTGATACGTGAGTTTGTGAAATGGATTCCCCAAAGTGCAATAATGAAAGAAGCCCAGAGTAAAAAAAAGTCCTAGACCTAAGAAAGAGAGAGAGGTCAGGGATTATAGTATAGAAAAACCATCGCTCGATAATCGCGAACTTGGATGCTGCTGCTAGAGGGCTAACCTCTGATGAATGGGCGCATACTTTTTACCTTGATGTGGGTGTGTCTAACATTGGTACTATATAACCTTATAGATGAGTACCCCCTCGAGCAAACAGACAGAGAAGACACTTACTTTACTCTGTCAGGGTGCTTGTAAATATCTACGAGGCAGAGATGAAAACGGGAGCAGGGGCACGCGAGCGAGAAATTGAGAGCAATGTTACGTACTTTATATATTTATATATAGTTCTCGGTCACGCTTTCTCCAAATGGACCTTAGACCTCAGACAAGGTTTTGTTTACCTAATGTATGTAATGTAAGAGTCAGCTATTGCCTAGAGGAGGACTGAATCGTAAATTATTACAAAATAGCTCCGCCACGGTAATAAGTAAACTTAAACGACGACCGAAACCATCAACCAAGAACTAATACCACACACGCAACCTTGCAATGGGTCACAGGTTCGCTATAATACTCTTATTTTCTGTACACCGCGAGTCAGCTCACTTGAGTTCGTTAGCTAAAGTATGGATGAAAGGTTCTGTAGAAAGTATATTAGGGAAGGTAGAAAGAACCCTCCCTAGTAGAGAGATATTCTGCTAAGTACCTTGCGAGAATATTATATAGGTAGATGGTATTCCTCTGGAGGGTAAATGGGTAAGAGCCATTTACCCACGTCAGTATATTAGCGGCATGCACGCATCAGTTGTTGAATATAGTATAGATGCAACTGTTAGAAAATGTATCCAGGGGGATGATGATAACGATGTGCGCGCGCACGCCAAACCCTGATGATAATGCGAAAGTTGAGCTTTTGACCTGGTATTCGAGAACTGGTGATAGATGCTCATTTCCATCTGAAGAGGCTTCGATGAGATCACCCATTCCTCCATCAAAATGCAAGTTTTTCGAAAATCTTTTGGAAGCCGTTGGTTTTCGACTACATGACTGGGCTCGATTCTACATAATTTGAAATTTTTTCGAGATTCTATCCTTAGTCATTGTGAATAAGATTGTGCGAGATTTGCAAATCGTTTCCGATATTCAAAAAGTTTCCACTCCAGCATTTGAATCATCCGAACTTTCGTTGGTATGATTCGAATTTCATAAAGTTTAAAATATTTATTTGTAAAGCTCATAATGTACGAGAGTCTTTATTGTAAGATTTAATATGATTATAATCAGTGAATAGATTCGTCGATGATATAATAACCACTGGATTTTGAAGATTAAATATTTTGCAGGACCATCAAAAAACTTTCAACAATTACACAGTCCCAAAAGGCAAGATATATGCAGTTCGAAATGATGTTCCATTCGAAATTTATTCAAAGATGAGGCACTCACAGAATTTTCAACAGAAAATTTCGTCTGTACAACAGAATTTATTCCAAAATAATGACATTTCCCTCGCGGGGCAATGCATGAATTCACAGAGTTCATCTTCTTCGATTTGCGTTTTACATTTATAATAATTAGATAAACGATGAAGATCTTATAATGAAAAAGACATGTGCACTGAGACTTTATCACACACGGCTCAGAAATCTTTGATAGATGATGCACTACGTTCTCACTTATACGACACTTGCAACAATATAACGTTCCAGTGATGAAAACTGAAGAACCTCATTTTCGAATCATCATCTTTTGCCAATTCGACTCAACTTGCTTAAACCAAATGGATGAAATCTGTTATGACGTGAAATGACATCTAAATCATCGAGTGCAGAAAATGTATTTTCTTCGCATATTCGCGAACTTCTGCTGCCGTCGTCAAGGAAAGAAAATCTGGAAGCCGCAGTGGCAGCGTGGATCTTTCAATCGAAAAGGTCATGGTCATGGGTTCGATCCCCGGTGCCGGGACCACTAGAATTTTTTTCAAGTGCTTTTACCGTGGTTTCGGTTGTTCGAAATCCACCTTAAATGGTAGGTCCAGTGGAGATGTAAAATTCACCCTCCAAACACTTTGCCTCAATAAAAAAGAAGTGTCGGAGATGAGTTTCTCGTCATATAGGGAATCCAGCCTGCGCACAGGAGCTCTGAGCACCTTCTGCAGGAGTACCTATATAGTCGAAAAAGTAAGCTACTGAATTCGTTCACTAACCGGCTAAACTCTTCCGAATCCTCCAAATTTGGGCTCAAATGATAGGTGGCACATCCAATAACCAATATTGATGAGATTTATTGTTCAAAAATTGGGGGAAGGCATAAATAAACAATGAAAGCATGCATTTTCCCGACCTTTTTTCGGTTTTTCCATTATAGGTCAAAATATTGATTCTTCGGGAAAACTTGTGGGAGGTAATTTATAGATCTTTGAACGATCTACAAGATTGATTCATACACTTTTTCCCGTAAAATGCGTCTTTTTGGAGTTATTCTTGATCTAAGTTATAGTTGAATTAGTTTTAATAAATTCGCCGAAATTGTACCGTTAACGGGTACAAATTATTTTTCCTAGGTAATTGAGTCAATTTTGAAAAGAAAAGGTCTCCTGGTACTTTTTCCTAAGTTTGATCGATTTCGAGTAATGAAAAAAGCAAATTTTGCGACTTGTAACCCTCAATTCGGTGCTTTCATGACAGCACTTTGACTTGGAAGTTGCGAAATCTGCTTTTTCTCATTACTCGAAAGTAAATCAAAGTTAGGAAAAAATACCAAGAGACCTTTTCATTTTAAAATTGACTCAATTACCTGGGAAAAATAATTTGAACCCGTTATAAACAATTTTAGCGAAGTTATTTAAAAAAATTCGATTGTAGCTTTGATCAAGAATAACTCTAAAAGGATGCATTTCACGGGAAAAAGTAAATGTATCAATTTTGGAGATCGTTTATAGATCTACAAATCACCTCTCCACAAACTTTCCCGAAAAACCAATAGTTTCTGACTTATAATGGAAAAACCGAAAAAGGTTCGAAAATGCACGTTTTTATTGTTTATTTATGCCTTTCCCCAATTTTTGAACAATAAACCTCGTCATGATTGATTATTGGATGTACCACCTATCATTTGAGCCAAAAATTGGAGGGTTCGGAAGAGTTTAGTTGCTTACTCCTAAAAGGAAGCTTTTCGGATCTTACTCACTCTACTAATATTCCAGGTACTCCTTGATGTAAAAAGTAATACCTGGTACTTATCAAAATCAAATCCAAACAAATCGTCTGCAACGGTTTCTGGTAAAAAATGTCCTTGGCAAATTGGCGATACAGAAATGCCCACAAACGCCTGCCAAATATTAATTATGAGGATCAACTTCAACCTCGTTGCACGAAAATCCGTTCTCAGTAGAAGCACTGATGAGAGATTTGATCTGCAATCTGCAGCGTTATTTCCTTACTTTGATTGATCTATGGGTAATTCATTGAATCATAAACGTTGAGCTTACGCTCTCGTGGCGTCTCGAATTCTACGAATAACATTTGTTTACAAAACACCTTATGCTGCGGTGGCGGCGTCACGGCTCGCGGCCGTTGATTTCGGACGCGCATCAACGCGCTCGCGCATCGAGTCGAGTTAGTGTATATACGAGACCACTTGCATTCCCAATATTTGAAAATTTTTAATAATTAATGCAAAATGACTCAGTTTCTAAATGAAGTGAAATTGGGAGACTCAGTTTGTATTTAGTGGAAAACCACGAAAAAAGTCACCCTTGGAGGATGGAAAATGTGCCGGGGCACCCGTGGTGTATGTGACAGTGACAGTGTAGGCTGTTGATGAGTGCAGTCAGTTTCATCGATCATACGGTATTTGTAACCTGTGTGCATATTCAACAGGTGAAATAACGAGAATCGCAACAGTGAAAGAGTTACGAAATTATCGCAAAGCAGAAGATTTGTATCAACTCACCTCATTGTTTATCGCCTCCTGCACGATGTCGATGTCGTCGGAGGAAATTTACTATTGCACGTCGTCGAGCTCGTCTTCGTCGAGCAGCAGCAGCGGAAGCTCCTGTTCCACGGGCAACTTCTCCTCGACGACCCTCGATTCTAAAGCCAGCACTATTATCGCCACGCAGCCCTGTGTCAGACCGTAAGTACTAGATTAACAGCCTCCACTACATCGTTTTGATCTTCTAATGTCAGAAAATTGTAAGCTTGTGAAGATGTTCGCACTATCTTATTTGCTTACACTCTTTGTCCGTAATTTCCAAGATCACCGATGATCGAATCAAAACTCGGAAAACTCGTGCACAAAGCCGCGGGAAAAACGCTGCGTGCCGCGTGCGACTTGCGAGCGAGACACCGTCATGCACACCGACACACCATCGAACTTATGCACGTGCATGTGAGGGTGATTCTGTCGACCAATCAGAGAGCGTCATTTTGACATGCAGCATGTTCCTGTTTTCGGAATTAGCATGGGAAAGAGTCGCTATTATAGTGCATGCACTTGAACTTCTTTTTTATGAAACAATGACACATTTTTTTTTATTATACTTTGGATCTTCGACAATTAGGATAGCAAATGATGGTATGTAAAAATCAACTCTTGCAGAATAATTGGCTCAAGCTATTAAGATCAGATTCATAATTTCAACTCATTCACTCGGTACTCCATTCAAAATGTCATGATGTAGTTGTTCAAGCTCTATTAGTAGTTGGCTATCCAACAATAAATTAACTGTTGATATGATGAACAAACTCTGTTATGCACAACTTCTCATCCTTTGTGTAAACTGGCTTTCTTGATATTCTTATATATATTCACTATCGAGTTCACTGTAGAACCAAGCATGCTCAATTTTAAACTTAATTTTTGTAGCGGATTGGAAATTGTAGTGGCTCATTGTCAGGATAACATCGATCAAAGATAATAAACGATAAGCTCTTTTCTCTAGACAATCCTTGATTACTCTCACAAATTTTCCTCATTGAAACAGGTTTGGATGTCCAGACTACAACTATTTTTGGATAGAGAATAAATCAAAAACAAATCCCAAGCTGTCATATTTTTACAACTTCAAGAGCCGCAATGTTGTTTGGGAGAGACCTGTTCCAAATGATGTCCCTTTACCGTATTATTCAACATGTTGGGTAAGATGCACTTATGTATAGGACTATTGCAACTTAAATCATCAAATCTTCTAGACTTTGTCACAAATTCTTTCTAAACGATTCGATGTACAATATTGAATGTAAGATATGCTTTTTGAATACATTGCGTGAATACAATCTTTGATAATGACAATTTACTTACAGAATCCAGATCCACAACTACCCTCTGATGAGGATGATGAAGACCTAATTGTATCTGAGTCTGAGGATGCTATCCAGAAGAAAAGACGACTCGAGATCAAGAGGAGAAATAGGCTGCTTCTAAGGGAGGGGAAGTTAGGTGTAACTCAACTCATCACTTGTAAGAAGACAATGAGCAAGAAGAAGTTCCGCACATTGTGGAAACTGCTAAGAAATCCAGGCGAAACAGAAGAGGATGTCAAAAAACGCTTATTTGAAGATGGAGAAAATGATTTGACTCTTGGAACGAGTGAAATTTCCAAAGTTGCTCAGAACGATATGCACAATCCTCAGTTTATCACCATAAAGAAGGAACCTGAATTACTCGATGGTGATGGTGATTCTGCTCAGGAGCCACTGCAAGAACTCAAGTGCTCCATAGACTCTGATTCTGATCCAGAACATGTTAGTCGTGTTATCAAACAAGAATATATGATGCACTATGCAGACTCGGAGATGGAAACTGATAATGATAAAGACGAGGGATCTGAAGATGTAGAGAGAGAAAGTATATCCGATTTTGAAGAAGATGAATCCGAGGAAGAAGAAGATGATGACTATCAGAAGTACATGGATCAAGGAAGTGATGCAGAATTGGAAAATGCTGTCGACTTAACAAATGTCAGTCAGGAGCAACTCAATGGTCTACTTATGGATGTATCAGATGAAGAAATATTGCCCATCTCAGATTATCTTGCTGTAGACTTGACTGAGACCGCTGAGGAGGATCCTCTACAAGAATTGAACAGATCCAACTATGAAGATCCTGACAGTGAAAAAGTGAATTGGTCATTTGACATTTCTTGTAGAATTGAAAATCCCCTGCTTACAGTGAACAATCCAGAATTAAATTGTCCCTTCAGAGCTCCTAAACTCAAACAAATATCCAAGAAACATCTCACTTCGAGAAAAAGAAAGAAGAAGAAGAATAGTAAGAAAATTCAATTGGAACCCTCCTCTATAGATATACCTACAGTGGTTGTGAAGGATAACGAGCCAAATGATGACGGACCAATTGTTTGCGACATGTATGGTACCAGAACCATCAATTACAATCATCCTCCAAAAATGAAAGTACCAAAGTGGCAAAGCAGATCTAGATTGAGCGATAGTGGATCCTCAAATTCTGAGTTTGATAAAGAGCACGTTTCCAAGTCTCAAACAGAAACTCACATCAACAATAAATCAGATGCTTTGGAGCTGAAGAACTGGTTCCCTAAAGACAAAAAGAGGAAAAGATTGCGGCAGAGGAAAAATTCGAATAGTTCTTGGCATGACTCTGACATTTCTGCGTATTCTGATGTGGATGAGCATGTCAAGAAACTTGTCAGGATGAAAAAGGAAAAAAGATCTTCTACTCCTGAAGCTGATGATCACAATGATTCGTCGTCGGTTACATCGTTAGATTCTGTGGAAAAAGATGTTGCTAATGAAGAATTCCTCGATAACCAGACTGACCTAATTTCCAGAGAGAAGCGGTGTGAGGTGTCAGAGCCCAAAACTCAGGAAGTTGATATAAGTATGGCAAAAATTGAGAGGAAGTCACCCATTGTAATCGACTTGGAATCTGAAGACGCAGTGGAACCAGACCAAGAAGAATCTCAGAGCGATTTTGCAGCTATTGATGAAGAGCAGTTTATGAAAGATATCGAAAAACGAAGAAAAGAGTGGCTAGAGGCTGTGGCAGCAATAGAAAATGAGGAACAAGAAAATGAAGCAGCTTCGTCCGATCAAATGACGCAAGGCTCTTTAGAAGCACTTGCTCAAGCTAATTTGCAAAAAGCTATTGATTCTCTCGCTGATCTAGAGCCAGAGTATATTACCCCCGATATGGTTCCGGATTCGGAAGAAGTTTTTCCGACCGAACTGTTCAAAGTGGCAGAAGAACCACATAATGTCGAGGAAACTCCTGAAACGATTACGCATCAGCTAGAAAAAATGTTCTCAGACAATACCCTGGAAGTATCCAGAGAACTACATGATCTCAACGAAAACTCCCACACGATTATGGATATTCAAGAAATGCTTCCAGACGAAATGTTGATAGAGTCAATGGGGCCGCCAGGTATCCGCGAAAGTATCAACATGATTCTGGATGAAGAACGAATTCTTCCTGATGAAATGACAAAAGTACCATCAGAGCCGTTTATAATCAATGAGAAATCGCTTGTGAATGATAACCAGGTTTTTAGCAGCTTCAGAACCGCCGATTCTATTTCTTATCGCCGCTCAAGTTCAAGCTCAAGTTCGTGTACTTGTGGATCTTCGTGTTCATGTGGATCTTCATCAAGTTCTTCTGATGACGGCGGAGACAGCGATCGTGAGAAGGAAAAGAAAGAAGCGTGAGTTTTGTAGTAATTTTATGAGTTACCATTTTAATCAGCCGTGTAGTTTTCCCAGTTTTGATCTATAAAGTTGTGTTTGAAACGTCAATTTCAATTGTGTCTTTACAATCATCTAGAGCTACTCTCATTTTATATATATCTAAGATATATAAGAATTTATTTTTTATAAACTAATTCGACTCAGTGATTCATGTCTACTGCAGGTTTGTTTTAATTTTTGTGTGAATACGTACTCTTCTGTTTTTTCGTCGTAAACTAATGTATAGTTACCACGTATCAATTTTGTGCAGTTCTGATCATGTGTCAATAAGTCTCTTGTCCATAGTTTCAGGTCCATGTAATAAATGAATCTTTAGCGAATTACATCGCATAATATTTTATCATTGTCTCAGCATTGGATTACTCTCGATAAGGGTTCGATAATCAGTGTAACGGGAAAATTACTTCCTGCAACAGTCAACAGGAAATTTGCAGTATACCATCGACCGGATCTACACCCCCTTATTTTCAGCATCAAAATCTAACAATCTGCAGAGCAGTCCTTTAGGAGTATTAGAATCACATTGAATTCGTGCACATCGACAGAAGTTAATTCCTTATACATAGCTAACCCTATCAGGAAGCGCAGCGGGAGCGGATGCACATATAGAGTATAGGGAGGACCACGAGTACGAGAGACCACGACCACGACTCGTTGAGTATGCATTAGATTCGCATTGTTGTCAGTCGGGCAGCGATGCAAGCCCTCAGGGAGACAACGTGCAGCTGACGCAAACGTATACATAGACTGGTTATGGCTTAAGGGACATATCGAGAGTATGACGACCTCGTTGCACAGGATCCAAACTGTCTGGTTGCTTCAAACGCGTGACATTCCTTTGAGGATGAGCGTTTCTGCTTTTCTAGATCTTGGATATAGTTATGGTAATCCTATTTCGTACCCTTAAATTTTATTGCTTTCCGTTGAAACGTCAGCATTCGGGTGTATCTTTATTGGAAAATAACAATACTGTGTCAGATTATCACTTTTTTTGCCTCTAATACCATCATACAGTCTAAAAATTCATATCAAAGTTGCTTTTCAATCGAGACCCATTTGGTTGGTCTCCTCATTATCATAAACATTTTTCCAGCTCCAAATTTTAGAATTTCTTGATTCAGTTCTTAATTTTGATGACAAAAGCAACCTTTCTGTAAATCATGAAGTCTTCACTCATCAAACTTTATACTTTAATCAAAATTTCCAGAACAATAATGGTCCAGCACAGAATGAATTTTGTGCTGGATTCATGTCGATTTTGACATGGTCATCGAGTCGGTCCATCAATATCTTAGATGCTTCTTAAGCACAAGAAATCAAATCTTTCGACGACTGATAGCTTCCGCATCGTCAAAGCTCACTACGGGAGCAGATTGAAGAAAAAGCTTCGACGTCGGCATCTATAAACGTAATGAGACGTTGGAACGAATTGCCCCCGAAGTATGACGTGATAGAGCAATGGCTTGGAAAAAGGGCATCAACGATGATCGTCCAGGTGTAATCTCAATCGGCAAATGGCTATATACTTGCCAGAGTATATACAGGCTGCCAATTCCCATCACTGCTCATGAGGATGAATCGGCAAAGGCATCAGTCCAGCCTGCGGCTGATCTATCGATTCGTTCAAAGGTTCAAAGACGAGTGAGTATACGATGGTTCATGACGAAGTTTTCTTGCGGATCTCGCTGAGTCGTTTGTAGGTCGTGAATCTATGAGTGCACAAAAAGGTCTTGAGATCTTGAAATGATCGAAGTCTCATATGGTTTAGATTTACTCTGATTGGTTGCAATGTAGGTATAGTTTTAGTACTCGAGAGTGTCGTCAGAATCTTTGGCTCTGAGGATATAATATCATAATTCGTCAATTTTTTTTGAATTATGAATATGATGGTGACATTCGAGAACATCAATTCAGCTAAGACTACTAAATCAAGATTCTTGTACATCTGTATTTGAAAGATTGTTTCAAATCGTTCGTGTTTATTGAGTCGAATCTATATTATCAAAGTGAACGCAAGAAATTTTGCACGTTCTGGAATTCAAATGCTATTGAGCTGGGATGAATCAACGACCTATCGCTTTTTGAGAAAGAATGATTGCGATCGAAAATATTTCTGTCACTAGTTGGTCTAATGCCATTTCGGACAATCTTTCGTGCTCCAAATTCTTCGCGGTTACTACAGGAATAAAACTTCAAAACTCTTAAAAAAATGTTAACACATAATTTGAAATACATATTATAAGCTGTCGATATTCTCACTCAAAATTGGAAAAAATAATCTTGTTGAACATCGTATCAATTTTTTACTTTGCAAAAATTCTCGAATTAATATTGGCGGGAGAGCATAGGGATTCTCTTATGTACAGAAATTTTGAAACGAACGATTTTGATCATCCTTGATTGCAATGAGTAATAGCCTTTTAGCCACCTTATGATTGGTAGTGAACGGTCAATGATCACTATTCAATTAAAAAATTCCTGTTGTCGCCTAAAAAATTTCACTGGAGAAAAGGGCGCACAACTATTACTAACCATAAAATGACGTCTGAATGTTCAATTGCAATGAATAGATCTCGTTTTATACGGATGCGTCATTATCATGATCGAGATCATGATTAAAATCGAAAAATCATCCAAAAAATCTAAACCGTCGTGGGATCATCTCGCTCACACCGAGATTCAAATTCTCCACGCTCTAGTTTTATTCTTCAACTTCGGAGACGTGTTCTATATTGCTCGAATAAAAGAGTCGGCATCATCACGCTCCAATTGAAAAGCGCGAGTAATCGCTGGATGAAGCACAGCCGACTCGGTATAGTCTAACCAGGTAGTTGTATGTATATACGAGATGCCTTGATAAAGATCGCACGACTGCGTGGCCCTGAACTCTAGCCCGTGGGAGAATTTTTCTTTTCTCTGGCATATACAGATCCGCTGTGAAATGCGCACCTCCACCACTCACCTATTATACGAGTATTCCATTCATCTGAGCGAGTAATGGCTCACTACTGTAACCCGACAGGTGAAATGTTTTACCGGAAAATATGAAGTATCTTGCTCGGCATGTGGCATAAAGGGTTGACGAGATTTTTTTTTAGGGCATTCGGAGATTTTTTCTTACTGAGAAAACTTTCACTTGCTCTGTTGGTGGTCCAGAGTTCATTTTTTTACAGAAGAATTTGAAGGGGTGGAAGAGTTTTTTGTAGCTCTCAAAAACATGTTTCCGAAGGCAATGAGATTTTCATATTTTGTCTTGAAAGTCATATAGGTGGAAGAATGTAAATTGTGTAATTTGAAAGTACTGCCTGGATATGCGGTTGGGAGATGAAGAACAGATGCTTTTTTAGTTTTAAAGCTCTTAGAAAGCTAGAAAGGTTGTTTATTTCAGTGTAGGATCGGAAATCGTTTAAAAATTGGAGAACGGAAATTTGAAAACTGTACGGGAGTGACGCCAACGAAGAATCGATGAACTCTGTGCAGCATTCGTCCTAACCACGCTCTCTTGGTAACAGGCTGCAAAACAGATATTTGCTGTATCGACCCGAGGCAATCACTGAAATATTTAGGATTTTTTTTCTCATTCTTTTCAATTAATTAATTCACTTTTTATGCTAATAGATTTTATCTTCCTTACTTTCAAATTTTAACTTGCAAATTTTACGGAATGAAAATCTTATAAATCTCGAAGGCTTTCAAAAATGAGAAAAGATGAAATGAAGTATCGTTTAGTTTTAAAATTAAATTTTCTCATTGAAATAACTTCAACTCGAAGCTAGCCTTCTCAAACGTCGCTCGTAGTGGATTATAAAGAGGGATTAGCCCGATTTCTGCGCAAAATCCATTTGACGGGTTGAAACAAACGGTTCTTGATTATCCGTCGTTTCACGTTTCGTACTGTATATACATACTTTAAAGTTGCTTCGCTTATACAGAGAGTAAGCCGCGCTCGAAGCTTTTCTATCAATTCTCGACGACTAGGTCATAAATCTAATAAAGATTGAATTACCATCGAGTTCTTGATATCAATACAAACTAGGTGTATACCGATATAAATTGAGAATGATAGGTCAAATTTACCAAGCAACTAGCCATATTAATATTTCAGTCTTCTCAGTTTTTAAAATATTCAACGCTCATCTCGTTCGCTTTGCTCGAGCATATTTTCCTTCTTTTCAAAGGAAGACGAATGGATATAAGTCACAAAATCGACGTTGTTGAATTTTCAAAGCTGAAAAATCTCATCTGTAGCGTTTCACCTTATGAACCACCACCGAAACTATTGATTTTTTTTCCTTCCAGATTCCAAAAGAGTTTGAATTTTTTTATACCTGTATATATGACAGGTGGAAGTAACAGCGCAAAAGCTTTTTCCGCCTTCATTTTTCGCGGAAACTGCAAAGAATTTCGCTACCTCATTTTTCTTCACCCAGGCATATACTATACAGAGCGCAAAAAGAAAAAAGATTCATAGGTATATATTCTATAGCCCGAAGCTAAAGAGCAAAACTCGACGATTTACCTTTCACCCCCTCGTGGTTTGAAAAATTTACCCTCAAACGAGCAATGACTTTCCACATTCATTAATCAAAATTACCGGGTATAACTTCTATCAATTCAACTATAAATTATTCTTCATTTTCAGGATTTGAGTAATATATACCTACATACACAATGAAAGGAAAAGGTCAATATCTTGAAAGGAAATCCAACGATGTCACGAACCGGATGATTTTCCAATAAAGCCATTCTACGTCTTTGAGAAGAAGCCAATCTTGAGTTCAGACTCTTGGATATATAGAAAGGGTATCAGAAAGCACGTCTCGAGTGCTTCTTCACAGGTATAATACTCTTCTATAGCACTTGAGATTTTACTCTATTTGTGTACATAATAGGTAATTGGATTTTTGAGAAGATATCTGATGATAAGAATCTTCCAATTATCGCCCTTTATGAGATATATAGATACACACAGATAATGTGTTTTGTGAAAAATAAGTCAGAAAAAAATTGAAAGTGGTACGATGAACTTGGCCTCTAATACGTGCGCTAGTGGTTCTATGCTCGAGCTTGCAACGTTCAAATAAATAGAAATTGATGAGTTGCTGAAGCTAGATCTTATATTTATGTATAGAGTCACAGTAGAGTGTAGATAGACAATTTGAGTCTCGAGAGAGATGAACCCGCCAGCTTCTAGAGTGTTCTATAATTGTAACTGAGAGTTCGCTAGAGTACAGGAAAATTGGAATAAATTCGCAATGTTGGATAGTAAGTGTACCCACGCGGGTTGAGCGTATTCTATATTATTTAGGAATGTCTGGCGGTGGTTTAAATCGAGACGTTTGAAGGAAGATTTATTCGACTCCAAAATTTTGGCAATGTGAAGTGTACGATATTGTCACAGCTGTGCTCGATTCTTCATGTACCGGGGCTGATTTTCAAGCTTTTGACGCAATATTTACTCTTTGTGAAGATGTATAGGTGTGGGATATGGGAAGCAGATGTTAAATATCGATTTTGAGGAGAGCCAAAATTAATTGAAAATCGTTGAGCTTTGACGCGCAAGCAGCGAGATGTGAACGCCTGAAATTTTTTTTAGAAGAGATGACCCAATATTGCGCTTTGAGAAAATTTTTATGAGATAACGTCTCTCTTTGAGTCTTTTTGAAGTAGAAAATCCATTGAGCGTGAAAAATTTAGGCGAGCTTTTCTGTCTCCTGTAAAGTGTGATTATTCATATTTTATTCAGACTCAAAGCTTTTTAGTTCGTAGAATTGCGGTAGAAATTGCTTGGACGTTAAGGTTTAATGGAAGAATCGCTTCTTAACGGCGATATTCTGTGTGTATTTATGGCATACTGCAGGATCGCCGAGATGGACGTAATAAAATTACAACGCGTCAAGCTTTTTCATATACGTCTATATTATACACATCTTTCAGAGTATGAGCGCATCCTGACATTTACGTCACGTTTATAGTTGCCTTAAGGTTTTCAAGACGTCGGATTTTTCTTTGAAAGTCTCCTGTAACTGGGTGAACAATGAAATTTTTTTACAAGATATAACTCTGTTGATGGAGACAATTTTTATCCCACAGAATGATCAAATTGCATTAGTGCAAGCTCTTTCTCCGATAATATTATCATGCCAGAGGCAATTATGAAATGTTCATCTTGTCAAGTTTTCTCTAGACTATCATTATTATCACTTCTTTTTTGTAAACTTCAAGAATGAATAAGAAATAATTTCCAAGATAGAGGTGAAATTTTTCTAATCGCGTACAGTATAATTGTGATCCGAGTTTGAAATTTTATTCTAGAGTATGTGATGAAATTCTTGCAGTGTTACATTTTGTTAAAGGCCCAAGAGTACACTTTGAGAGTTGAAAATTAATCAGTTAAAAGCGCACAGGCTGAGTTATGAAATTAAGAGGCTTCTACATTTCAGAGAGTGAGAGAGAGAGAATATTCAATTTAGAATATGAGTCAAAAGTTTCAGCTCGAGTAATGCCAACTAATTGACATAGATTAATTTAAGAAAATGTGTGAACACTCACAGTTTCATCTCGACTTTCATTATTAATGCCGAAGGGCTTTGTGAGCCCTAAGCACACATTCAATGTTATATTATGCGGAAGTTCTGGAAACATTTTTGTAGATGACCACTCGAGATTTTTAATTAATCGACGGTACGTTATTTTCATTTTTTTCTCACCTGCGGGGGTACTATGTAATTAAATCCTTCGGGTTGATGCGAGTCGATGGAAATTTCAAAAAATATGGCGAATTCAACTCTTCTCTATTCCATGGATAAAAATTTTCATCGAGTGGGCGTAGAATAAAATTTTTTGTTGATGTATTTGTAACAGATGATTAAATAATGGATCTATCTCCTTCATGATAACTTTTGCCGTGAAATTATGATCATAATCAGATCATTTTGATGATTTGATACATTTTATTTGTCAAAACATCTGTTTTTCCGAAATTTTAGTGATGAAATTAACCCTTAGCCTGACGGATATATGAGCCATCCGTGACGTTGTATGATCCTCGTGACTCTCGTGGCATATTGAATGTTACTATGGATGAGTTGCTCCTTTGGAGATACTAAATTTTCTTACGGGAAATACCAGCAAACTTAAAGTTAACAGTGTCATGGGCAATGACACGTAATAAGTTTTTTCAAGAGGGGCTGTTGTTGGGCAAAAAATTATCTAAAAAATATGTAGTTTTTATCGTCATTCAATAACTCCATTAGAAGCAGTAAAATAATTTAGCACGAGGTATGGACGGTATACCGACTTATCTAAAGTATTTTGAACACAAAATTTCTTCTACGATCAATTTTGTGTGTATATTCTTTTATTCCTCGGCTTGGGTGAATCAAAAAAAGTACAGCATTCGACGTGATTACGCGGTCATGATTTGCATTATGAGTATAGCGTCGAAGGCATTAATTTCGAAAACAAGTTTTTTCTGCTACCCGTTGTTCACTATAATTTTACAAATTGTGTCCATAACTGATCTCCTCCTGACTCGAATTTTCTAGATTTTTCTTGTTTGAGAATCCAGTTGTCGTAACGTGCACAATGTTTCCTGTGTTAAAAATTTTATTTCAAATCAGAACCAATTGAGACACCTTTAAGCAAGCATAATTAAAAAGAGTTATGAATCTGAATTGTTTGAGTTTTCGTGGGCTTCAAATAATTATATGTGCTACCTAGACAACTAGAGACAGCATGAAATTGAACTTTTGGTAGATATAACTAAATTTGAAGATTCATAGAGGTTTGCGGGCTCAAATAGTTGATACTCCAAAATAATTATTTACACTGACTACTTACCTTTACTGTGAAACACGAAGAATCAAGATAATAGGTAGTAAGTCTTTTCGATTCCACTCCATAGCCTGCATCTTGATTGACAATCGGGAGTAAAAAACAATCATTCTAAAAGATAAATTGAAGTCCAAGTGTGTACATATTTTGAGAATTGATGCAATTTTTCAGTCTACAGAGGTTTGAAATTAATTTGTTCCATACATATCTATCGATAATAAAGTTGACAATGTCAAATTCACCCAGTTTTTACCCGTGGCATATTGTATATTGATGGATCAAAATATCTCGTCATCAGTAATTGACTCGTACTTATACTCATCCATACCGTGTGTGAGATTATTTCCGAGCAGAATGAGAGAATCAAATCTTCAATATAACTGAAATGGACACGCGAGTACGAGACAATTTTGATTTTTCACGTTAGGAAACCATTTACCAGTGTCAAATGAGGCAATTTTGGTTTAGCGCTCTGCGTTAGACCGGTTTTTCATAATTTAATCTCAATCATGATTTAGAATAGACTTCTATATTCTGGTAAGCTTATCAGTACGGGGTTGAACTTTTCTTTTAACTCATGCACCTCTGTTTTCAAAGAACCGCCATGATAGACTGTCATTTAGAATGTCTTCTTAGCAAATATGATTGATTTGATTTATTGATTGATTTATTTATGTTATATGAATCGGTAATTATTAAATATAAAAACTCAGCCTGTGGGGTTTATCCTCAAACTTATCGCAATGATCAATTTGTATTAGAAGTATAAGAAATGCATCCTTCAAGGCTCGATTCTCAGATCAACTGGCACATCAGAATTATGCATTTATGAAATTTTGATTATCTAGCCTAACTTCCATCCAATCACGTTACTCATACAAAGTTCTGATGGATACGTATTATTGAAGATCCGAAATGAGCTTATCATGGTAGTTTTGCACTCATTTTGGATTCAACCCCATGAATAAACTGTCCGATATGTCTGATACAAAGATTCACACGCGCCAAATGATATCTATAGAAATCAATGACAGCTGAAACAACAAAAGCTGCCCTAGAAATTACTTACAAGGGAAGGTCCAACCTTGCGGAACACGGACCTTGATGAAACTCAGGGAATCACCTTGTTTTGATGAAAAATGAAGGCATCTCAAAGGGTTTGATCCCATGGGCCTCCTATCTCGAGATACAGCTATACAGATTTGCATTGCTAATATAGACCCATGTTGAAAATTCGTATATTATATAGATATACAATCAATGCTAACTTCCATAGCTGTATCTCGAGATGAGAAGCACATGGGATTAAACCCTTGGAGATGCCTTCGCATCTCACCAAAACAAGATGATTCCCAGAGTTTCATAAGGATCCGTGTTCCACAAGGTTGGATCTCCCCTTGTTAGGTATACTCTCTGTCGTCCACTGTTAAATATCCACATCCCCACAAATATTCCATTCTTATTAACCCATAGGCGCCTGGTGGGTCCTACAGGACCCATGGACAGTATAATGAATTCTATACACCAGAATCAATATCCCATGCCTCCCAAAGCCGCATCATTTAGTTCTAGGCCATTATAAACTGTTCTGTATGCGTATTGAAGTCTATCAACAGCCTCCAAGTCTTCAGACCACTTTCAAAGCATCGTTCGGACAAACTTTCAAATTGGTAAAAATGACTCGTCATCGTACTGACCGTATTTTACCGTTTTCTGAGTTTCTACTCGGGTTTGAGTCTTCGGGGGTTTTCAGTGGTATAAATACCACTCTTTTGTCCAAAAATTCACCCTGAGGACATTGATACATAACCAAAATTGTGAAAAATCTCATTATGGAGGTTCTAGATGACCGGGTAATGAGTGACATTCTTGAATAATTTATAATATTCTACGTACATTGTGCTTAATTGTAACCTCCAAATAAGCAAATAAAATCAAGAAATCAAATATCTACCCCATTTTAGATGGTCTCGATTTCTATGGATTATAGACATTCGACTCATTCAATTGCAAATTTATAGTAGCCTAACAAAGTTTTTAACCCCAACCTTTCGTGACATGATCTTTCATAAACCTCACAAATCAAAAACACCGACAGAGCGATTCGTCTAAAATGCGCCCAATCCCGAGAAATTATACTGTCTCTTGATTTTACATGATGCAACCCTTTCAAGACGCTACAAATCGAATTCGACAAGGTCGGTAGAGAGATGGACGCTAAGGCGATTATTGTTGAGTACCTATTATACATATGTATATCGAATTCAGTGGTGTCGCCCGACTACGATAGCAAAAGACCAAATCCTTAGCTGATGAAACGATTTTGTTGTATGAATCACTGACCTGTAATTGTGCTTACCATCAGCTATTCAAATGCATTCAAATATGAAGCTTAAATTATATCCTGCCGATATTTCACAATTTCGTGGGATATACATAATCTCAAATTATTTTGATGAATATTAGACGAATTGGGTAATAAGTCATCTCGTTAAATCAACGAATGTGGAAAAACATGACATATCTTCAAACTTTTGGGTGTTCCCTCGAAATTATACCATCCCCAATTTTGAAAGCGAAAAAATGATTCTTTTTTCATGAGAAAAATTCAGGCTTCATCCAAGAGACCAGTCACTTTTCAATAATTACTCGCATCATCTGGAACTTTAAAATCTTCTCAAATGTAATGTTAGGAAAATGATGAAAAAGTAAATAGTAAAATGCGCAAACATGCTGTAATATGTGTCTCGTTTCGCGCATAATATGTGGTGCACGAGCCTAATGTCGTTAGGGCATTAAGCAAAATAGAATTGTAGTGTACGGGCTTCGGGAAGCCTTTGAGATGAAAGTATGGCCCTGTCTTTCGATGTGAACGTTCAGTTTTCCTAACGATACTCTATCGGTCCGATCGCTTCTTTATACTATCTTATTGATAAGTGAAATCGGCAAAGAAAGTTCAATTATTAGTTTGAAAAATGCCTGGTGATAACGATTACGACGACGAAGACGAGATCGTTGACGATGGGTGAGTCACGATCAGAATTCAAGTTTTCATACGTATGTGCGGGCAAGAGTTGAGAAATTGAAGGAATCTGAAGTCTAGACCTATGAGTTTAAAAAAATATGAACGTTGAAATCTTGATATTGCAAGACTTGAAGTAGCATAACTGGAAAAAATCCAGTGCTTTTTTAATTAATGGATTCAGGAACAAAAAAATATGTGAACTGCTTTTACTCTCACGGATGAGGAAATTGACGACCGTAACAATTTTCAATGCAAGGGTAGATAATTTGATTTCCACAGACTACTGATTGGTTTTTTTTTGGACTCAGCTGATAATTATGAAAATCGAGATTATTGCTAAGGAAGTAGTTTCACGTCACTTAAGTATTCCAACTCATCATTTTGATCGTTTGATTCATCAGAAAAGTAGGCCTATAATAAACTTTGTTGCACAGAAACTTTTGATATCTGACCATTTTAAAAAAAATTTAGCGTAAGAATCTTCGAAAAAAATTGCCATCAAGAATCATAAGCTCGGAGCGCTGCAACTCTAAGAAAATGAAATTCAAGTTTTCGATAAATTCAAAATTTTCCTGTATAATCCTTCGAAAATGAATTATCATCTCGACACACTGCGCGCGAGAGCCTCACGCATAAATGGCTATTTTGCACCCCACTCTTGCTCACAGTTCGTCAAATATTAATAGCATATGCAATACTTTTCGGCAAGACCTATTTTCGTGACAATACTAATCTTCGCTTCCGGAAAAACTCACTCGGAATGCAAAATTCAATTTTTTGCACTCTTGCATGGAAATCCACTATTTTCAACCAATATTCTTGTTCCATCTGAACCATTTCGAAATGGAAAATTTTCTCTCTTACAATTTGAATAACTTTCAATCCATCTTCTGTAAGAAATTAATTCCATTCTCAACTCTTGCCTGGATTCTACACCTATACTCTATTAGCGTGTCCATGTTCCGCTCTCTGTGTCATTTTATGCACATCTAATACTAATAAGGTCAGTGTACCCAACTTGCCCCCATTAAGCCATTTTCTTAATAACTTTGGCCCATCTCCATGTTTTCCAACGTACCTTAGCTCATTTTAAAGCTTGTCTCAAGACCTTCAAAATGAGTTGAGGTACATTCAATTTGAACCAACTGGAGCCAAACTGTTTGAGTTCTCTCAAAAGGTGATTTTTGAGAGTTTACAAAAGTGTGTACCTAACTTGCCCCCATTAAGCCATTTTCCCAACAACTCTGGTCCATCTCAATATTTTCCAACGTATCTTAGCTCATTTTGAAGCTTGTCTCAGGGCCTTTAAAATGCACTAAGCTACGTCTAATTTCGATGACTTGGAGCCGAACTGTCTCAATTCTTCCGAAATCAATGATGGTTATCGGCGATAAAGTGTTTTTATCGCCGTGCACGCACATGTGGAGCTTTTCGGTGGTTCGAAACACTATTTTTAACCCATTTTGACGTGATGAACACGTTCTGAGTGGTAAAAAAAGTCGCTATGCACGCCCTTTCGAGATAAACATCTGGAGAATGTTAGGTATGTACACTCCGATGTTGGCATCCTTGTTCACAAATCGTCTCCGTGTTTTGCACGTATAACAACTCCATATTCAAATTTTGCAATTTTGAAAATGGATTTTAAAGGTCTTGAAACAAGGAATCGAATGCGCTAAGGTACGTCGAAATTGGTTGAACTCAAAGAATTTGGCACCGATTTTACTGAACGCAATTCCCTCGGTGCTTTCTTAACTAAGCAATCACGAAAAATAGAAAAATCACATTAGATTTTTTGGAGAACGCAGGAATGATTCGGGGTCGATGCAAACTACTTACTTTCTCATATTTCAACATAACAAACGTGAAAAAAAATTGCCGGGAGGCCAAGGAGTGCCCATCCCCGAGATCGGCATATGGGGGCAAGTTGGGTACAGAGGCAAGTTGGGTACACTTACCTTATATCTATATCACATAAAATTGCAATCGTAGTACTAATATACGCACGCACAACGTAAACCTCATAACAATATTTATATGAATGTCCATAAATAACCTATATCCACACGCATAATACTCTAGACACTCAATTATATGTGGTTAGAAATAGCTCATGTCTCGTTCCACTCCTCAAAAACGTAATTCGAATATTTATACGTATTATGTCGCGTGACTATTACCTCGCGATGCGAGCTGTCGTCACATGCGTTTTGCGCCTATTTTCGCGCGTCACTTTCTTTCAACACATCACATAACCTATAACATTATAATATACCTATCTATGAGTAGTTCCGCGGAAACTTTGATATTTAAATAGTCGAAAGTGTGCCATCGCCAAAATTCACTCCCGAGGGTTCTGAGATGAATTTTTCGGTTTTTTGAAACATATACAGCATAAATTTTGAGATAAATTTGCTCGCGTACGATTATAAAAATGTCTACTCACCGGTACCATAAGCATTTGTATTCATAAGAATTCCTCTATCTGTTAATCTATGCAAGGTAAGTGTACCCAACAATGACCCCATATGCCGAACTCAGAACTGGGCACTCGGTGACCTTCCCATGAATGATTTTGACACATCTCAATAAATAATTTCTGCGTTACCAGAAAATTTTCAGTAATTTCTCCTGTTTTTCGTGTTTGCAGACCTAAGAAATCGCCAACGAAATTGCGTTTGGTAAAATCCATGCCAAATTTTTTTGGTTCAACCGATCTTCATGTATTTGAGCGCATCCGATTCCTCCAAGACCTTCAGATTCCACTCTTGAAAATTGCAAAACTTGAATTATGAGCAATTTTATGAGCAAAATGCGGAGTTCGCTAGCAAAAATAGTGTCCAAAATCAGTGTGTATCCAACATGCCCCCACGTGGTCATCTCGGAAGGGCGTGCAGTATGACTTTCTTACCACTCAGGACATGTTTATCGCGTCAAAATGGGTAGGACACAGTGTTTTGGACCGGCGAAAAGCTCCAAATGTATAACAGCACGCCGATAAAAATGATTTTACGCACTTGACCGCCGATTAACAGTTTGACTCCAGTTAATCAAAACTAGAGTCACTTGAGCTCATTTCAAGGATCTTCAAATAAGCCTCAAAATGAGCTAAAGTATAATTGAAAAATGTTGAGGTAGACCTGAGTTGTTGAAAAATGACACAATGGAGGCATGTTAGGCACACTCTTTCGCGAACTTGCAAAAAATCTTTATACGTCCATACTACTAATAAAACTGCATACGCGTCTCGTGCGGAAACATTTTTCCTTTGGGAAAACTAAGCTGAACGGTGCCATCAACCACGTCCAGCTTGGTTTCCCGAAGAAAAAAATGTTTCCAGCACTCGACGCGTAATGTACTATTTTTTTTGAGAAAATCGTGATAGCAAGGCTTTGTCGGTCAAAATTGGCAATACCTTGGCTCATCTTAGATGTCTCGAAACAACATTCAAGATGCGATCAAGTACTTTGAAAAAGATTGAAGTGGAACAAGGCACACTTACCTTATATATTGTATTAGATTCATAAATTCTCGCGTACAATGCGATTTCACATCTATGACCAAAGATGAGACTGTAATAGGGTATGCATGCTGTAACAGCTCAATTTCATTTATATCAAGATTATTCAGTCACCAACACAATTTGTTTCTACATTATTCTACGTATGTGTGATTCAAGATACCAAGATCGAATTTTGTGATACAATTAGCAATGGTGGCAACGTAAGGATGCTGTTATTATCATTACTATCATTATCATTATCACTGATATGATTATCATGTGTTCAGACTTTGCTCTCAAAACAACAAATTGGTATCTATCTATCTAAGTAAAGTACGGCTAATACGATGACATTAGACAGAACCTGACGTTTTGAGCATGTCGTTGAACACTGAATTTGCCACTAGAATTGATCTCACAGCCAAACGTTTTGAGCTGAGCTTTGGGGTTTTGGGATATGGATTTGACCATTACACGTGATATAAAAATGTAGCAAAACTAGATTCTCCTCGAATACTACTCCACAAAGTGTGAAAATCAATTCATTTCATTTTTGAGGGCATCGAAATGTTGCGTCTGACGATTTTCTCTGAGAATAAATTGGTGCGGAAAGGCCTGAAACGAGACAAATCCACTTTAATGGAGGAAAACTGAGTGGGTAAAATTTTAGTCGAAATCGGGTAAAAAAAATGTAAGTGTTAGCCATGCACACAAAAAATGGTCTTTGATTCTAATAGCTGTGGGATTTGGTGCTCAATACTATTACATTCGATGTATCTGCCCGACCGAATCCCAAACGAGCCCTATCTTGGCACTCTACACTCGCGGAGGCCGAAGAAAAGAAAAGACGCACGACACGGATATGATATTTTGACCCCATTTTTAATAATAATTTCTTCTTGGTGACCCTGGATCACCAAATTAATGATTGCGCCAAAAAGAGGACCAAAAAATACGTCGTAATTAATCTGTACGAATTTTTCCCCAAGCGTTTTGAGGGTTCGTACATGTAAGCACACATTATTTCAACATTTCCACGGAACTACTCATATACATATCTCTAAAGTGGCCAAATATCTTATTGCACGCAGAATGCAGTTTCTATTTTGATCCACGCGGCTCTCTCGGGTACCTTTTATCATCCATAAAAATATTATATTACCAAGTAGTTTGACGCGGTAGTGAGACAGATGAAAGCATCAGATATTATTGCAAATGCGTCAACTATTATATATAAATATATAATATCTTTTCAAACAGTTGTCTAAGTTGCGTCACCGATTTTAAATTACGATATACAACTTTATAGATGTGATTTTAAGTGTTGGTGTATGTGTATCAAGTTTGTTTGGCGAGTAAATGTGTTTGAGTATAGTAAATGTAGTAGTTGACGAGAAGCTTGAAAGTTTCAAGCTTGCAAAAGCTTACTATCCCTCTCTCTAAGCGAGTGCATAAGCTTTATATAGGTATAGGGTAGTCTGTCGCATTTTCTCGAACGGCATTGAGGCCGGATTTTCTTCGAGACTCGCACTTTTTTCAATTCACCGCCATCGTCGCCAATCCTGAGGTTAAGGTTGTGTTGTGACGGTGGTGGTGTGTGGGTGTGCTGATCGGATACGTTAGCCGCAAACTGTATTTTAACGCTCCTTCTGCAAGTTTCCTCTCTGAGCCGTAAATGTTTTCCCAAAGCTTAGTCTGCTCATTCATGTACCTCTATCTAGTAAATCTGGATATTTGAATTAAACGATTCATGGTTAAAGTTTGTTCGATTGAAATTTGATGGAATTATTGTTCCGCGTGATTGATTTTTTTTTCTTCTTTTTTTTAAATTTCGAATTAGGATAACGATTATAACAGTTGGCCCGATTGAATTTTTATTCATGATAAACCACTTGTTGGGAATGATTCGTAAGTGTAAGATTCGTGGCTGTCGTTCTTGTTAAGAGCGACTGAGATTTTTTGCCAAAAATATGAGATGATGTGAATTATAAAGCAAGTGCGCCTAATTTGCCCCCACTCAAGTTCTCGAATGCACACGGCCACAGACCTCGCCACGCACTCATGATTGTGAATAGCGTTGAAATAAGAGAAAATAAACGTTTAGGACCAATTCTAAATGACCCGTTCATTTCTCAAAAACGAATTAAAAAACTGGTTCTCGATACTTTCGACTTTTTTCTGCTAAGAAACCAAAAGTTACACCAAAAATGATGGCACGACCAATCTTAACGCCCTTCAGGGCATGCGGTAGCCGAGCAAGCTGAATTTTTTCCACACTCTACTCAAATTTTCCTTCGATTTGGGGTAAACGACGAGAAGAGCCACATTTGTTATCATCCAACTCAAATGGCTCTTCTCGTTGTTTAGCCCCCAGATCGCAAGAGAATAGAAGAAAAGTGCGAATTACAATGTGATCATCTTATAGGTAAGGAGGCACGATCAGTCCAGTCATTCTGGTTTTTCTGCAATATAATTTAAGGCTGATGAGTGAGTCATCAAGAATATGTTAGACAATAACAATGATTCGACTCGACAATTCATCTCAACCTTTGTCTCATTGAAATTCCAATACAAGATACTCAAATTGTATGAAAGGTTGTAAAAGAAACTGCAAAATAAGCTGAATTGCGACTCATTTGGACGTGATGGCGCAAAAATACAAATATCTCGATTCTACGGAAACCCATATATATAATCCCATGGGAATCGGCCTCTGGTACAGTAAAGGCAAATCGAGGGAAAATTAAGAAGACCCTCTCGGAAACTCACAAAAATCTTTTTTGCGAGAATTGAGATAGCTCAGCGCCAATTTTTGAGATTAAACTTACTACAGCTCATTAAAAAAAAAAAGAAAAAAAAAATTGAGCCGAGCCAAAGTTCTCGGCAAAACAAAAAAACTAGGGAAAATTAGGCACACTTACCTTGCGTTGTGAGTACTTATTTGCCAATCATGAACAGTAAAAGTCGGAATTTGCTTCGAACTTCAAATACACAAGGATGAGTTAAATTCACGAATCATATATGTCTTTACAAGGAATTCACCTCAAATACGAGTTCTATGAGCCTCTTACAAGGAGCACCCAAGGGTTGTGGAACACGGATTTTGCTGAAACTTTGGGGATAGTCTCCTTTTAGCACCAAAAGATGAAACCCAGAGCCGCACTTGCAAATGCCCAACCGTTTTCAAGCTGTAGCCTATGACATTAGCATTGCCTATATGGGTCCGTGTTCAGGAAAGATATATATAGATATACTTGTAATGCTAATGTTATGAGCTACAGCTCGAAAACGGTTGGGCATTTGCAAGTGCGGCTCTGGGTTTCATCTTTTGGTGCTAAAAGGAGACTATCCCCAGAGTTTGAGCCAAATCCGTGTTCCACAACCCCTGGGTGTTCCTCGTTAGTTTTGGAAATTCGAAAGGAGATGAACACAAGGCGCTCTCTTAACTTTTCCGAGTGAAATCTCACTCGGAAAGAGTGAGTTCTGACTCGGAGTTCGGAGTGAAATTGTGGCAACTCGGTACCGAGTGAGTTTCACTCAGAAAAAAGAGTGAGATTTTTCACTCGGGGAATCCGAGTGAATCCAAATGTTATTTAGCCGAAACTGAATATTTTCGTTTAATCAATACGTTGCGGGCTATAAAATTAATAAATTATTATTAATCATCCGAAGGTTGGAAGAAAAGAAAAAAATCTATCACGGCTTTAGCGGCATGGCCTTTTCAGTATTTTTGTTATTTGGGAAGTGCGGGGAATCGAACTCGGTTGTCTTGATTGGAAGTCGGACTGCTTCTCCACTGGGCTACTGCTGCTGTTGACTTCTGAGGCCCATAGCACCTTTTCATGTGAATGATGCACCGTGTAACTTTATACGTGTCGTAAGTGGAAATGAAAATATGAAAACTAGCAATGGTTTCGGGTGAAGAAATAACAAAAGTGAAACCTACATTTCCCCGGTAACAGGGCATTGCTTCTATATTAATAGGGTTGATTAATTTATACGTAATATGATATAATATTGGTCTGCACATGCATTTATAAAACTTATGGAAGAGGATATTGACATTTCTTAGCTCAGTTTTTCAACGAATATTGGAGGAAATCTACTATTTTCCTCTTTGTGAGCTACGCATTGATCCATCAGTAACAAACGTGCGGCAAAACATAACCTAAAATTTAATTTGAGCGTCTCACTCTTGCGTCCGAGTTAAATTTCACTCGAACTTCCGAGTGAAATTTTTGATTTTTTTGATATCTGACTCTTTACCGAGTGAAATTGACTTTCACTCGGAGAAGTTAAGAGAGCGAGGAATCCACGATGACTAGTCTGAATATTCTCCTTATCTATCCATAATCGTCCTTTGCAACAAATCTTGATTAATATACCTACATTTCTCACCCGTATCCCGGGTGTCGATATTTGTATTGGATAGGCATCTTGCATTTTCTCTGACCCCCTCAAGTAAAGGCTGTGCATTTTAGAGCAATTCCAGTTGAACATGGTGCAATTTGGGAAAAAATTCTCGAAAATTTTCCCATCTTGAGCAAATTGTTCGAAATTCGAGTGGCTTCAGAATGACTTCAAGTAGTCGAGCCCCAAATGACGTCATAACGACACACGTCTCATTACGCCCCATGCTACTAGCATAGATGAGTCAAAACTTTCATTCATCTGATGGACCAACTGTGCAGAGGCATATCATAATTCATATGGCGATTGACCTGAATGCTAGACTAATACTTAAAAAGGTTCAGACCGTTCGCTGATCTCGAGAAAATATTTTATCTACTTATTGTTAGTTATTCACAGTGGAACAATGTATTTCTCTGAGACCTGAGAATGATTGTACCTTTTCCAAATATCAGTCTAGCATTCAGGTCAATCGCCATATGAATTATGATATGCCTCTGAACAGTTGGTCCATTAGATGAATAAAAGTTTGGATTCTCCTATACTTATGCTATTAGCATGAGGCATACCGAAACATTTGTCGGTATGACATAATTAAAGGCTCGATCACTTGGAGTCATTCTGAAGCCACTCGACTTTGGAACAATTTGCTCAAGATGGGAAAATTTTTGAGAATTTTTTCTCAAATTGCACCATGTTCAACTAAAATTGCTCTGAAATGCACAGCCTTTACTTGAGGGGGTCGGGAAAGATGCGAGATGCCTACTGTAAGGTTTTCTACATTATATAACGGTAGATTTCCGTAATTTTTTAATCTTGCATACAACATGCTCGCTCGACACTTACATCAATCTTTGATTATAATTAGACACCTAATTACAGTACTGCTTCTCCAAGTTTTCACAAATTTCCCTCTCTTGCTGATTCGAATCTCTTGAGAACTCGGTGAAACTATTGCGCTTAATTTTCAAGGAAGTAAGCTGATATAGTGTTGCTCGTGATCATAGGAATATTTTTTAAACAAATCAGATTCTTATCACCTACAAAAAATATACTTAAACTAATAACTTATTGCTTCAAATAGTATCGAGATTAGGTAAATGAACATCAACTAAACCTAAATATGTACTTGATGCATGAGATTGCTCCAGTCTGTAAGTAAAATCTCGTTTGAATTGTCATTTTACCGGATTAAATTCAGGGGACATCCATAAATTTCGCCATAAATCACACGGTCCAATCCTCTATCAAGCTTCTGGTCATCTTCCTCTGCTGTCAATGGATTTTTTTGGTCAAGCATATGGTACGTTCAGTTTGTTGACGCCCTTTTTACCCTTGATATCAGGCGAAAATGTCTTCTCGATTTATTAACGTCCCCTCACACATAAAGCGCTATCGCATCGCCGAACTTATCACAATATGTATTGAATATATTCCTACGTACAATACATTGACTTGATAAGTTCAAAATCGAATAGTCTAGTGATTATGGCAACGAGCAGTATTTTGATTTTCAATGGCTTTGTGCAACGAAAAAACTCGAGTACACATTCGTCGAGTTTTCAACCTAATGATTCAATCGTCAAATTTTTCTTGTAAAGGTCAATCTTTGTCAACTCAGATCGCCTCACTCAATGAAAAATGTTTTCATCGTTATTTTTGTTTATTTGAAATCTTGTACGTACTTATACCTTACCGGTAAGAAGTTTGAGCTCATACAGTTTTTCTTTAATCCAGTAAGTTGAATCACTCAGCTCTACTTCACGTTGGTTCATTTTGAAAATCATTACATGTACTTCAAGACGGCATATCTCATCGTCACCTGCGCGAATCCGAATCTTTTCAATCCTAGTTTGACAAAGTGTCAATTTCAATGATCTTTGAAAAATCTTCTGGCTCATGCAAGTTTGAAACACATTAAGGTTTCGGTACGAGAAATGCAAGCCTATAGCTTCCAAATACCTTTTTAAACGTCCCTCTACGCTAATCCCTGTCTGAGTTATAGACATTTCCTTTGAGGAGAGATTTTGTGCAAAAATTAGTGGACCCCTTGATTTAAAAATGACAAGGAAGTTCATTTTTTGGGGCATGCCTCAAGGGTTTCTGGTTTTCTTGATAAAGATCCAGGTGATAATGACGGATATGATGTATTGCATAAAGAACGTATTTCGCGGTCTTTTTTGAATTAAGGTGGTATTCTTTCTCGAGAATTTTCTCATCACAGAAAATGTTATTGCTCAGATGGGAAGTAGAGGGACGTTCAAAACCGGATTTTGAAGCTGTAGACTTATAAATTTAGGTCACATGAGTCTTATACCAAAACATTCACGTGCCTCAAACTTGCACAAGCAAAGAAATTCTCTCAAAAATCGTCACAGTTGTCACTCTTTCAAACTATGATTGGAAACATCTCGATTCGTGTAGATAAAAACGAATAATGCCATCTTGGGGTACACAAAGAGACCTAGGGAGACCCTTTCAATTAATTCAGGTAAAGTCCTTCACGGTTGAGTAGAGATTCTTCGTTCAACTCACAAAAATGAAAAAAAAAACGTATGTTTTGGGTTTAGAAAAATTTCGATCGAGCACTGCTTTACGCACAGTCGATCGGAAAATACCATTTACCGGCAGTGTATTTGGAAATTTGATGATGAGCGCCGTGAACATTGTCAAAACCTTTTTTGAGAAGTTGCATTTTCATCATCATGAGAACCGGTTCCTGGTCAGAAATCCGAATACATTTTTTTCAAAAACTCAGTTTTGTCCGTTCGGAAGAGTTGATGTGTCCTTTTGATCGGGTACCAACTTAAAATCGGAATCTCTGTGCTCATGTTGCAGTGACACTCACATTTTGATACAGTTTTTCATATATATCTTCCAATGCGTATAATTGAAAATAGTGTGGGATCAAATCACTATAGAAAATTCAAGATTATTCCGAAATTTAAATACGAACATTTAAAAAAAAAATTGATATTTTGTTCGGAATACTCCGTGTACATGATGTATTGAATCATAATCGAGCACGTAATGTAAGCATTGCGCTTACTGTAGCAAGAATAATAACAAACAACTTGTCGACGACAAAAACGATCGGTGTGAATAATACCGATACACACATGAGGTAACGATGTATCGTGTAATTCTTGAGAACGATACACATATTGCGATACACCGATATTACACTTACACCAATATGAAACGTATCCATACTGCAAGCATCAGAAATTTGCAATATAATCGTCATCATAAGCGCGGGAGTAAATAAGAAAGAAAAACCGGTTGTCTAGGTGTACCCACTACTATACAGATCCCTACCATGATCTACAACAATATTGTACCCACTTCCATATTTTATGTACATGATGCATCTATATATGGGTGATTCCCCCGAAAGTGTAATTTTTTGGGTCCAAAATCGTCGCAGGCGGTGATTTGGGTCAAAAATTTTTATTTCAGTTTCAGACGAGTTTCGGTGTCTCTGAGCACTTGATTTTCACTCATTTGGGCACAAAAAGAAAATAACTAGGGCTACTTACGAAGGTATCTTAAAAGTGAAGCCAGATGAAGATATGCCAAGTTTATATAAGGCCCACAACGGAGACGGGATTGGCAGGAGCGGAATTGACGCTCGCCAACTAGTCGTAGACTCTTTTCTGCATGAATTTGGTCTAATGTAATCAAACATTGCGAGCTGTTCAGCGTGCCAGAGAGGAGCACAACTAACGTGAGGACGGAATTGACCGGAAATTTTGTGTGCCATTCTGAAAACACGTTTACGTGGTGCGCCTGGCTGCAGATTCAAGTTTTCGGTATATGTCGCGCAAGAATTAGGTGTATTTGGGTTTCTAGATGACAATCTCATTGGTTGGAAAGGTTTCGTGGACAATTGGGGACTTTGCCGAGCTAATCAGTGCTGTTCAAGCAGTTTTGGTGCAAACCCGTATTCAAAATGTCGGATGTCCGTGTGCGAACTGAGCTAGTAATTTTGACTCGCAAAGTAGTGGACTATGTTATTTGAAGTATTACAAATTGAAGTGTATAGCTACATGTAGGGGTTTTTGACTCTGAATATGCGTCGCGATGGATTCAAAAGTCCAAGTTGGGTTTACTACACGGGACGGAAAGGACATTTCGACTCTTTATGAGGCACGACAAATTACGGGGACAACAGAATCGTCTCAAAAACGATTAACATAGTTGCGCACCAATAGAATACACCCCAGAAAATTGTTATAATGCATATTCAAACCGTCAGAAACTTGGGGGAACTCGGAACACAGAAAATCACACTTTCGGTGGAATCACTCATATATTAGAGATTGCGTCTATTCCACCTTCCTCGTGTGCATCGTGCGGAACTGCAACTGCAACTGCAACTAAACACGAGAGCTTTAATTCTTCAGCTCTCTCATCGAGCTCATATCAAACCTCGTACATCAGTCTGTACACAGAGTCACACCTGTGTATACCTCAATTTTTGATCTCTGTTTTATAAAAACACATTTTTATCACTGTGCATCGTCGTATCTCAAATTTACTATACCTATGTATTTGATATATGTACAAAGTGTCTCCGTAATACTTGTCTCAGTATAGGTAATAAACATGTGCCATCAGTTCTCGCAGTGTATAATCATCAGGTGAATTACTCAGTACACTCAAAAGTCGCGCAAAAGCTTGTGTACATCCGCTTATCGTAATATAAGACATATATACACGTGTGTCACTGCTTCTGCTGTTGCTGCTGCTGCTCAGAATTGAAAAGTCGTTGAGACGCGGATATCTAAAACTCCTTGAAACTATACTAAATTACCCATTAACGTATAATATATCTATAGATATATTTTCAAGTGTAACACGCGTAATCGTATCGAGGACACTATATATATATAAAACCTGCGGTGTGTGTTTGTATTGTTTCTCTTTCATACATATCTTGGAATATACTTACTCACCTGAAGATATCTATACACCTATAATTAATGTTTAGTTTTGTGCGAGCTATCGTAAAGTTAAGTCGACGAGTTAATGATGTTCCGTATACCATCGCGAGTGCAGTGATCTTAATGATGATGATAATAAATATAAAAGTGGTGAATTGAAAAATAGTGTAGTGATAAGTGTGATAAAAGTGTATATGAATGAAGTGGACGAATGCACTGGTTAAAATGTTGTAGGGCGCCTTGCCCAAGAGGACCAGGATGCAAAAGATCGGCAAAATTAAAATTAAAATTGAATAAAGCTAAACAAGCTTGTGCTGAGGGCAGAGGTACTTGGAGAAAATTACCACCGGATCTTATTATCAAGTGAGTGATGATGAAAAGTAAAGATAGATTGAAATTTTTTCTTTTTTTCTTGGTCTGTTGGGTTATTATCGGTCGTTGACAAGAGGATTTATAGACGAGGAATAAAAAGGTATTAATTGTACATTGTAAACACGTGGTTTTTGATTGATTAGGTAGAAAATGATTATACCTGCGATATAAATGCATGCGGATGTGGAAATTGAAATTTTCTTATTTATGAGTCATTATCAAGATATAGATACGAGACATCGATTTTTTTATGATATCAACATTTTTGGAGTAATTTGTGACACAGACTGATTCTAGTTTTTTTTTTTTTTTTTTTTTTTTTTTTTTTCGTGAAATCAACACGCTCTTTATAAACCTGTTTGAATTGATCAATTTTGATTTTAAGGAAGTAAAATTTGACCACAGTCTTTTGGAATAAAATTTGTGCGGCTCAACTATGAGTCAATTAGTACTCCTAGCTGGAGTTGAATTTCATTTGAATTTGAGTCAAGATTCACTCTTAAGATTGAGTCGAATGGACCAAAATAAAACTTATAGATTCTTCTAGTATTTGCAAAAAAATTGCTTTATGACTTGTGGACATATTCCGAATGATCACAAGAATTTTTCAGTCATTGATAAATTATGAAGAATGAGTTTCACGAGGGGTTCCACTTCTGAACTGTGACTACTGAGCATAATTTCTTGAATAGTATAAGTGTGAAAATATGTAAGTGTCCAAAGATAAAATTTATTCAGGTTCCTGGTGTCCGGATACATTGATGCTAGCACTCATTACCTGTCAAATCAGAATTTATGAATAAAAACTATATTGAAATGGGACGTAAACTTAACTTTGAGTATTTTAGAAATACTAAATTCAAAACAAATGTATAAATTTAAACCCCAGAGATGAAAATTCAAAATTATTTCACAGTTTTTCGGAATTTATCCGGATGGAGTAAATTTATAAATGAATGAATCCGAATCAATCAGCTTTCAACTCATTGCGTAGTTTTGTTCTGACTTAAAAAAAACTTGCTTACAGGTATCGGTACTTGTCAAAATTCTGTGAGAGTGATGTGAAATTTGCTCAGGTGATTCACTTGGAATTCAATACTTTTCAAGAATTTTTGATACATGAAATTTTTCGTTATCTGAATGGCTCTAGTAGGGCCAGCTGTTATTTCATCAGTCATTCAGATATTTGGAACTCGTGCAGTGGTCAAAATTGAGTAATTCTCGAATTTTGGAATTAAATTTTTGGAAATGTGTGATGAAAAATCATTCGAAATCACTTAGCATTGATGAGGAAAACTTGCGATTGTCATACGAGACGGAACACGAAAATAAAATATTACTTCGAGCATGCTATTTTTGATTGATAACGCTGAGGAACAAAATTTTGGGGTCAAAATAACGCATTGACTAGACTGCGATCAACTTGTCTCTTTTTCGACGTAGAAACCGAGTCCTCAGCCCATTTTGCGTTTTTCAAAAATTCTTTCGAATTACAACGAACTGGTTTCTAATAGATTTTCTTGACGTTGATAAAAATCCCGACGAAGGAGCTCAAAACGGAGCACGGGGTCATGTTGAACGAGAATTTTTTCCTTTATGATTTTTGAACAGCAAGGATTATTGCAAAAACAGGTTTTTCGACTTCTAAAACATATGTGTTTAAAAACTATAGGTAAGGAAAAAAATTCTCGCTTGCGCGGGGTACCCGGATACGCTTTTTAACGAAAAATGACCGTCTGAACACGACCCTGTGCTCCATTTGATGAGCTTAGACCAATTCCATGTAAGATCAGACAGTCGAAAATTGCTCAAGTCTCAAATCACTTCCAGGATGAAATATATGTTTCTTAGGGCAAATTAACGAGACGCGTATTTTTGCGTTTTGCCCCATCATTCTCTGACTCGAAGTTATCGAATCTTTTTCATTCAATGGGCATTTCGTGAAATTGGCAAATTTTGGTCGATATAGATGCGATTCTCCGTGAATGGCCTTCGTGGAGATGAGACTTGTTCAGGGGGGTCAAATAAGTTATATTGCACCAGAAAATCTTGGTACAGAAACACAATTAGTGAGCAAATCCACAGAAATTGATTTCGGCCGGAATCGAGGAAAGTTGAATAGCTCAAAATAATCATCCTCAATTTTGATGGGAAATTTTCTGTGAACTCATTGAAACATGAAGAACAAAATGCACTTGGTCCGGTTTGCGCGACGTGACGCAGAGTGGTGCTAAAGATCATTTTCTGGATTTTATTATTAGAACTTGTTTTTTAAGATTGTGAATGTAATACTATGATGCTTCGATGCTATCAAATTTAAGTTTGACTCATCTATGATATCAGACTTGTGTTATTATTTGAAAAAAATATGGCGTGGAGTATATCCTGTATTTCAGATAAGATGAATGCAATGAGAAACGAGGAAATCAGTCTTCAACAGCCATTGGCGTGGATAGAAGCGTCCAAATATCGACGGAGCACTCCACTGACTCATTACGAACTCAATCTGTCCGAACGATCATGAAAAGAAAGTTTTAACGATTAAATCCAGAAAATGATCTTTGGTGCCACTCTGCGCTACGTCGCGCAAACCGGACCAAATGCATTTTGGTCCTCATGTTTCAACGAGTTCACAGAAAATTTCCCATCAAAATTGAGAATGATTATCTTGAGTTAATCAACTTCCCTCGATTCTGGCCAAAATCTGTCTAGGCTTGACTCACAGGAGTTGGCCGAAGTACTTGTGCGGAGGATCGATCCAAACGTTTTTCCCCTCCACCCAGTTCCCTCTCAGTCAGACCGAAACATCGATCGTTATGCATCTGTAAATACTGTAAATAGTTCTGTAAATACTTCTAGGTTAATTTTGTTAGATTTAAGCTCCCCTATCCTCTCTTCATTCAGTGCAGCTGATATCGATGCTAAATCTGAGCACTTCTCATCCGCTGCTTTATCGACGTTTGACCAGCTGTCCCCTGTGAAAATTATCTCGGTATCTTCTCAGCATAAACCCTGGGTGACAGCTGATATCAAGCGTCTGATTAAGGAGCGTGATCGAGTGTACCGAGCGGCAACCAGAACTTCCTCTCCTTCAAAATATGAAGAGTACCGTTCTCTCCGCAACGATGTCAGAAATCAGCTTGACTCTGGTAAAAACAAATACGTATCATCCCGTCTTGACAACGCTCCAGATCCGAAATCTAGATGGAGAGAACTACGGAAGCTTGGTTTACTCTCTCAAAGGCTTCCCTCGCCGCTTACCCATTTTTCTGCTAATGCCTTGAATAATCACTACGTATCTGTCTCAGCCGGTTCCAATCCACTGACTGATACTGACATAGAGCGTGCTTGTCAATTTTCCAAACCTGCAAATATTCCCACGTTTGATTTCATGCCCGTCTCCGAAGGTGACGTACTTCGAGCCCACGCATCGAGTACTTCACACGGTATTGGTGAGGACTTAATTTCGTCCGGTATGCTGAAATCCGCCCTGCCTACGCTTGTACCGTATTACACTCAACTTTTCAACGAGTCGCTTTCAACCGGACATTTTCCTTCTAACTGGAAGCGTGCATCTGTCATCCCGCTAGCAAAGTCATCAACATTGGCTTCGATGTCCAATACCCGTCCCATTGCACAGCTCCCGGAGGCCTCTAAAATCCTTGAGCGACTGGTTCATGAGCAACTCATGGCTCATTCGTCAACCAATAAACTGCTTAGTCCCTCTCAATCCGGCTTTCGCCCTTCCCATTCAACTCAAACCGCACTTTTGCAACTCCTTGAAGGCACTTGTCAAGCTGTTGATAAGCGAATGTTGACTGTGCTGATATCATTCGATTTTTCTACAGCTTTCGACACTGTGCCTCATGCTAGACTTCTTATCAAACTAAGGAAAATTGGTTGCAGCGACAGAGTTATAAGATGGTTTGCGAGCTATCTTCGCGGTAGGACTCAAGCTGTGCGGTCTCAGAATGGCCAACACTCTGATTGGTTGACTCTATCATCTGGTGTTCCGCAAGGAAGCTGCCTTGGTCCTCTGTTATTCGTTATATACATCAATGATTTAGCTGATAACTTGAGTCCTGATGTACAGAGGATTATATACGCTGATGACACTCAAATTTACCGCCACTGTTATCCCTCCGATCTAACTGCTTGTATTGCTCTACTCAATCAGGATGCCAGTGCGGTTGTTCGCTGGGCAGCTGACAATGGGCTGAAATTGAACTCCAAGAAGACAACCGTAATTATCCTAGGCAGCGAACCAAATCTCAGACAAATCCAGATTGCGAATTTACCCAAAATAATTGTGTCAGGATCGGAAATTCCCTACTCAGAGTCTATCAAAAGTCTTGGAGTACACATCTCCTCCAAACTAGACTGGACCACCCAGGTTAACGGCATCGTACGGCGAGTTCATGGTACGCTTTATGCTTTAAGGTTGTACAGGGGTGCACTATCGCGTTCTCTCCGCTTGAAGTTAGTGCAAAGCCTCGCCCTGCCTCACCTCGACTACGCCGCTCCCGTCATCCACCACATGCAGCAATACCTGGATGGTAAACTTCAACGCCTGATGAACGCTTGCATACGTTTTGTTTATGGCAATATCCCATGGCGGGAACATGTTTCCCCTTACCGGCTATCCCTTGGTTGGCTATCAACGAAACGCAGGCGCCTTTACTTGATAGGCTGTCTTGCCTTCAAAATCCTCGCAACCGGGGAACCTTCCACTCTACGGTCTCTATTCAAACTCAAGTATGACGATGCTCCTCCTCCTTACAGTAGAAGGCTCCCAGCTCATATGCTTGACTATAGAACTCCTAGAACTGAAGCGTTGAAGCAGTCCTTTATCATTGTTGCTTCAGAACTCATCAATTCCCTCCCCCCAATGAAAATTAGTATTGAACTTTTTCCTCAGTTCAAGGAAATTCTTCTTAACCAACTCTTGAGTCAAGATAGAGCTGATTGGATCATGAAAGCTCAAACTCTGGGTGCTGTACCCTTTCCACTTCCCCTTCCTGACCCCTTATCTGTTTGAATCTTCATATTTCTCTCCCTCATTCTTCTCCCCTCCCCTCTTTCAGCCTTTCTATTCATCGTCCTCAGTAGTAAATCGGCGGGTATGCACTGCACGTGTCCATAGTACTTCTCCATGAAATCACCTGTATTTACTTCTTTTGAATTTCGGTTATTTTTACATATTCTACGTCTCTTGAACTTTGTCATAACTTATCCTAAAGAGTCTCATGGGGTTATACCCCCAGACTTCAATAAAGTTAATTTCAATCAATCAATCAATCAAAATCAATTTCTGTGGATCCTGCTCACTAATTGTGTTTCTGTACCAAGATTTTCTGGTGCAATATAACTTACTTGACCCCCCTGAACAAGTCTTATCTCGACGAAGGCCATTACACACGGAGAATTGCATCTATATCGATCAAAATTCGCTAATTTACGAAATGCCCATTGAATGAGAAAAATTCGATAACTTCGAGTCAGATCATAATAGGGCAGAACACAGAAACACGTGTCTCGTTAATTTGTCCTTAGAAACATTTATTTCATCCTGGAAGAGATTTGAGACTTGAGCAATTTTCGACTGTCTGATCTTACATGGAATTGGTCCTTACTCATCCGAATTTATGTCCACGTCAAGAAAATCTGTTAGAAATGAGTTTGTTGTACTTTGTAAGTAATTTTGAAAGACGTAAAATGCAGGGCTGCGTACTCGGTTCCTAAATCGAAAAATGCACGAGGTAATCGGAATTTGGTCGATGCGTTTTTTTTCACACCAATATTTCGTATCTCAGTGTAATTCGATCGCTATGATGCATTTATGATCGAAGATTTGAATTTTCATAATTTCAACAGTTACCAGATGAGTTACTTCTACGATCGATCTCTTAAGGAACGGTTAAAGAAATCATCATCATAAAAGAAATTGATACTTCTAATTTCCTTTGTCAAAAATACAAATTTCAAGCTGATTCTCAAATATTCTTGGTTAGAGACTATTCTCGTGGGGAATACACTCGAGAATGTGAGAAAAAAACATTTCCAACGATTTTATTTTATGGTAAATACCATATTATTAAGGAATTCCTGCCCCAGTCTATTGCTTCCTTCTGGATGAATTGTACGATTCGAGTGAGTTTGCAAGATACATTTCCCCTTGTCCGCACAAATATTTCGTCTACTTTTCTGACCAGGGAATGAATTTTATGTCTTATCTTGAAGAGTTGACATTTTTTTACACATAGAATAATAAAAATGGAATCTTCTTTCATAGTTCATGAATTAAAACTGAAAATATTTCATCAAGAATTTTGCATCTCAAGACTCGTTTCTGCCAAAATATTTTGGTACCACTATCAAAATTCATCACCATACACGAGTTTCCAAACACAAGTGCGAATACGTCACTAATCAAAACCAAAGTTCCATGCATCACACGGAATATCCAAAGCGCAAGATTGCCCTGACGATTGTATACAACAGCAGTATATGTATTATAGGAGACTCCTATATCAGACATCCATGAATTGGCTCTCTCAAATGGCGAATTCATAGAACTAGGATCTAATATTCAGAAACTCAGCTATATAGACCAGTGTGATTTCAGTTTCCGTATCCACACATATATTTCATAACCTATATATGGTATATATTACACCGGCAGATCTGAATCTCTCGTTGAATATTAAAATCACGCACAGATTGTACATAGACTGCACGAACTAAGCGATCATGTGGAAACTTTTATGTAAACGAGACCTTGTTCGTTCTTTTTTTTCTGAACGATTGTTCGCAAAGCTTGCTCATACTTTCTGTACTCTGATGGTAATTTGGTGATTTCCGGGAGCTTGAAAAGTGGAAAACTTTTAAAATTCTATGCACGTGTGTGTGGTGAACCTTTTTTTTTGTTGACGCGCCGTGATCTACATTATAAATTTGATTTTGTCAATGAGTTATAGAATGTTATATAGAATGACTGATATTGGAAAAACGAGTGATGGCAATGACATTTTTTCTCTTTGTGATCGATAATAATGTGTAAACCGAGTAGTCGTCGTAATGAGAATTTAATGCATTTTCGATTGAAGAGGCTTTAGAGTATTTGCGTCATTCGAGATATGAGTTAAGCTTGTGGAATCGGATGTGTGTTATTGTTTCCGATTTTGAGGAAATTTTTTCGGGATCGTCGTTATCCATTAATTCATAGATGTATTGGTTTTGATATTACGATAGATTGTTAAATATATCTATGAAAGTGACATATTTCACTAATATGTGTATATGACCTCATCCGCTAATCGCAGGATGACTGGCGTTTGAAAAAATTCAATTGGACAGGTATTAGCCCACTTTTCATAAGTCGAAACGTTCGATTAATATTTCAAGAGAAAAATATGTCTCGTCTTGATCGAATTAAAAGATAATTAATTTGGCTAAACAGAAACTCAGTTGACAAAAGAAAGAAACCAGTTATCCACATACTCGGGCTCCGTGGTCGTGTGAGACGATTTTCCAGGGCGCATACAATTTTGAATAATCGTTATTCATGATTATGCAATTTTTGAAGCTCATTGCACGTAATTTTTTATTATAATTGTCTTGCGGATTCTATTGTATACATATCACCCAAGTATTCTTAATGAAAAATAGCCTTATTGGGGGATATAAATTATAACAATCACAATCAAATTATCGACAGTTAAGTATCTTGAATTCGCTACCATTAATTGTGCTTCAGGAAAACTCGGAGCCTTCAATTTTTCTCATTACTGTTTGTGCACCGATGTTGCGTAAATTAATCATGTAGCGCGCAAGACCTTGGAATTCAGACTGCTCCCAATTATACTTTGAGTAGTATCGGACACTAGACTTCTTAGTTTCCGTCACATTTTGAAACTACCAGTGACGTATTCAAAGATAAAATAATTCAGTATACACACGTCGATAAATTTTAGTTCAATAAATTTTATTTCATACAAATTAAGCCATCCCTATTGTAATTTATTTTGAATCTTTTCACCGCAAATTTGACAGGAACAAAATTTGACTTTGTACTATTTTCCACTCGAATCTACCCTCGAATCTACCGTACTTCGAGATGACTCAGATGAATTATCATTTTTTTTTTTTTTCATGAAAATTGAGCGTATTGAAATTTTTCAATGAGATGACTCATTTTTTTTCATTCTCTGCATATTTGTATATTCTGTGAATTTTTTATTTCAGTTTTATGAAGATCTGCGCATGTTTGAAAAGCATATTCAAAATATCACAATAAAATCGAATATTAATTACAGGAGTTACAGCATCAATTTTTATGGCCTGAGTGAAATCCCCTCAAGTTGGCCAATAGGGTGGTCCGAAAAATGAAATTATTTGAATTCTAACATGTTCGGGCGGAAAAACTTGCGTATCCACATGTCTAAATACGAGAAGGTTATTGGTACATGCTTAGAGATGACATTTTTAGTCTCGTCAGAAGACATTTTTTCGCCTTTCCCACAACAAATCGGGGGTTTTGTGAATGCTACATTCTAATCGACAAACATGCATGGTAAGCTCTGTTTTCATAGGTATTTTGACGTCCTGATATTTTTTCTCTGCGATTTACGAGAGCCAGAGCGCGTCTGGGTTGAGAATCCGATCCACGATTTTTGGTATTCTTTGCAATTCTTGACGAAATTCGGCTATTTGGTCTAGTTTACATCTACTTTCACGCACGTCATCGCCCCCAAAGATCACCAGGACCATTTTCAGGGATCAAAATACGTAGGAGAGCAATATAATGGTGCATGTTTGTCAGTTAGAATGCAGCATTCATGTAAGAGGCCCTTGAACGGCACCTTACATGCATTTTCGTTTCAAACTTCATGTATCTTGCCAAGGCTAAGAATATCATCTCCCATCATGTGCCAAAAATTTTTTCGTATGTACATGTGAATGTACAAGTTTTACCGCCCAGAATCCTTTGGAATTCGAATATTTCTATTTTTCGTTACACCCTATTGGCCGACTATGTTATGTGGAGGTCAAAGGCGAGATAAGGGTGAATAATCATGTTCACGGAAATTTTCGAAAGATCAAGAATCTAATAACTTTTCTTGCATTAATCCATAATCATAAACATGAACGAGACGATTAGAGTGCAGCAAAAAAGAATATATTTTCATCAAAAGTAAGAAAAGTTACAGGTAATGAGTGAGAAATTGACTTCAGTCCTCCTAATGACAAGTCAATATGAATCAATTGAAACTGGGTGAAACTCGATAGTTGACTGATGAATACGTATCTATGTCGCTCTCTGTATACTAAACTCATCGACTATCGAAGCCGTAATAGTCTAATATTTACCCACATTCACTTATATACGCACACGCACACGTTGCCATTCATTGATTGTCGTATTCCCTACCACCTACACTATATATTTTCAATGGAGATGCAAACGATTCTACAAGGCGTCTCTAAACACATCACTCGTCTACAAACGAGGCTTTCAAAAGCTTCTTCCATTATACAAACTATCGGTCGTCTTCTCAAAGTTCTGCAAGTTTGATATAGTCACACATCCATCCTATACATCTCACTTCTATATTAGAGTTACCATATCCTTACCACTTTGCGTCAGAGTGACACAAAGGCTGATGCTTTTATGTATATATAAAAGTTTCTAAAGTGGTATCTTTTGAAAATGGTTAATCTGTCTCTGAGTTTTTGACGAGCTAGTTTATCCAACTTATTGGAAAACTTTTTTGAAATTTTAAACTTTTCAAGACTTCTTTCTGAAGAGAGTGGCATCAGAGAAAAAACTTTATCCAATAGCTATGAGAAAATTTGATTGTGGGATTTTCGTGTTTGAAATTTTGAATTGAAGTGGTGAGGAAAAATGAAGTTGGTTTGTACGAAGGGTGAAAGTTGTGATGGCGAGTGCGAGAATAGATGGATGGAGTTTACTCAATCGTTTTATGAACAATCGATGGAACGACGTCGAAGTCGAGCTGGGTACATGACGACTGGGCTTGCGAAGGACGAGTTTTACTTCGATTCTCATGCTTTTGAGAACCCATGTAGAACATAAGATTCCATGTTCATATATGATCAGGTGAAAATCGGTTTGAAAATTTGTCATTTTTATTCCGGAAAGACGTGATATACTAGTTTACGACTGGTGTAACATCAATACCTCACTTATTGATCAAACATCACTCAGAAAAACCTTTCCCGGAGTCATTCTCAGGTTTCGAACATTTGAAGCACCAAAGAGAAAGGTTTCGTAAAAAATGTCACTTTTTCGAAACTCGAGAGCGAATCCTGGGAAGATTTTTTTTCAGTAGTATATGATCAGTATCGTTACGTATTGGTGTTAGAATGGGTTTGCATCAATATATCACAAATTTGTGGAATAAAAAAAAGTGTTTGAAACGGTTTTACGTATGATCATATATGACCATGGAATCCTCGGATTCCATGATCATATATGTTCATGGAATCGTATGTTTTACATGGGAAGTTTAAGTAAGGATTACACCATGATTGGAGTGTATTATTATATAAAAATATACCAACTCAATTATTTTACTTTCATTCCATTTTTTTTCGACGTGTGATTCAGATTGTTAGGTCGATTGCGAGTTATTTACATTGTCTCCTGCATGTCATTTTTGTACATGTATGTGGATAATTTCAATCAATTTGGAATTTTCGAGATGTCATTTTGAAAAAAACTGAAATAATATTTCTCTGATTATCACGTTACGTTGAGATTGTTCATCTTCATACAATTTCAATTACTGAGTTGAAAGAAACTAATTCTTGAGCTGCAAATTTTTCTGAATTTTCACATCAACTCAGGGTAATCTCATTTCAATTTTAAACATCTTTGGAAACTGAGATTCGTTTTCATGGTCCACTCATCTTACAGAACTTTTGCAGAAAAATGCGTAGTGCTGAAAACGATTTTTAAAGTTTGTTTCCATTTCGAGAGTAAAGAATCTATTTACTTGGAATTACATGTGTCAATTTTCTGATAATATCCACTGATGACTACCTCCAAAAAAAAGTATGCTATAATTTATTCAATGTCGAGAGTGAAATTATGTTCCTATAATTCTTTGTTTGAGAATATGATTCATACGTAATTGAGAGTTGGAAAAGGTTGGGACTAAAATTTCGCGGAATTTTTTATCAATGATTCTGAAAATGATTGAGAAACACTCCTCATCGTGCAATGATAGTAGATTTTTTCCAGTCAATGCATCTCTTGATGATGGGTATTTGAAAAATTATCTTATGAAAAAGATCGAGCAATTCTCATTTTCCTTGGATTTGGCTAACAAATGGTGATGCTAATTGGAATGGTTTTCCCAGTCAGTAAATCGAACAATGAGGATCATAAAAGTTCACAATCCTCAGAAATTGGAACTTTATTCGGAATCCTTTCAGATTTTCCTCATTTTCTACTCGGTTCTCAATACAAACTAGGGATTTATATGTTACCCTGTTCGTAACCTTCATGAAAACGAAAGTTTCAAAGAGGTCCTTCGATACGAAGTTACATGTGGTCTCTCTCTTGCCCCGTTTCTAGAAATATCGATCAAGTACAAACTTTTTGCGACAAAGAAGAATCAGAAAATCTCGACCATGAGCTTTGAAGATTTTCAAGATCTCATTCTCAATTGAAAACTGGATTCACAGTCAATGAATTCAGAGTATCACCTATTTTGAAAACCGAGAATTTCATGATCCAGTAAATCCGTTGACAAAATCGGATTACTTGATACGAATTTTGAAATATCCCTGAAAATTCTCCGGATAAGCGATAAAAATTGATGCCGAATGCATCTTTCTTTTGCCTACTTTCACCAAGTTGATCCGATAAACCGTTACAAATAGACTCATGAAAATATTATGCAAAAGTGCGAGATAATAGGTACGACAATCGCATTACCCATCTAATACACCCCTTATACACATGCAAAAGATCCCTTTTCTGTAAAGACTCTTACAAAAACTTTTCAAACATCTCCAGTAAAATGTCCAACTTCATATATATAGCCTACCTGTCGTAAATAGTGAAATTGGTTTTTCACGATCCGTACAGACCCGATGAAATGCATCAATTCTCAACTTTCCTATACTTTTTCCTTCTTCTTCTGACAGATCGAACTCGTGAAATGATAGAAAATACAAAAAAAGACGCACAAATACACATACGTGGAAAATTCTTCAACTAGGCCAGAACCGTAAAAGTGCAACTGCTCGATATAAAAATGACGAAAAAGCCATCTTCTATATACCACACCTCAGTTTCTATCTATCCCTCCCTTGCGACAACGTCCGATCTCTCTTTATCTCTTTTTAACTTTTCTTTCATCTACACGATATACACAAGATTCCTTCCAACTCTACTGACTCTTGCACTCGAGAATTTTTGCCCTCTCTCGCCTTTTTCTTTCAACTTCGAGACTCAATAGCTCAATTGAAGTACTACTACTGCTGATGTTTAAAAAAAGAAAGATATCTTACTCCAGTTCATCGCATTTGCTTTCGTATTTCTTTCGGCTTTTCAGAGGAGACTGCGAATTAAAAATACTTACTGGGTATAAAGCTTGTTGAAAGGAAAACATTACATATAGCTCATTTTGCTTGCATCTTCTTTTTTCTGCATGTGTAATTGCCAGCTACCTATCTTTTTCCTCACAAAGTTTCGTTAAAAAGCCCGACTCCAATCATGCAGAAAAGAGCTGGTAGTACGGCTGAAATCCAATTTTTTATTATGCCTGTTTATCCAACAGAATTTTCGCGTCGGTTGCTTTGCATACTACAGAGAGACTTTTGCTGAGTTTGAATTTTAAATGGAAATAGGGAATGAGAGAGAAAATTCTTTGCTAGGCTTAAAAAGCACACGAAATACTTTCGACGACGGTTGTATGACCGAATGTATACTATGAATTTATTCTACGAGCTCTCGGACTTTTTTAATGTGGAATAATTAGATGTGAGAGGTTAGGAAAGGTTTGTGGTATTGTAGAATATGCAGGAAGTGTCAGAAGTTTTTTTGCTAACTTTTAGTTGGCGAAGTTGTGAGTTTACGTTAATTTTACTCGTTTGAAATTAGAGAGACTTATTCATGTATGCTCTTCTATTCTTTGAACTGGATGATGCTTTGAGGATCTCGTCTAAAAATTTTTGCATTGCCTCATTTTAGTATAACTGACTGAGAAATGTGTGGTTCATAATTGAGTTGTACGTATGGTACAGAAAATTAGCTGACTTACTTTGGAATTTACTTTACAGTCTCGGAAACATAATTTCATACGAGAAAAAAAATCGATGATTAATCGTGAAACTACGAGGATAGGCAAAATTGCACTATTGAAAGTTGAGGATTTTGTTCATTTTACTACAAATCAACTCTGTTTTTCCGGAGTCACTAGAGCTTCATTTGATTTCTTCCAGATTTTTATTGTGCGTTCAACAAAACTGATCACAAATACTGGAAATTGGTTATGCCCACAGTTGTGGATATTCCAAGAGCCAATGGGTCGAGAAGAGATGAATTATTTTTTTTAAAAAGTCCACGTTGATAAGTTGTAATAAAAAACGGTCTGTGAAGGAAATTTCGCTCGAAAAAGATTGTCAATTTTGCGATTAATTTCACCTACAGAACGTCATTCACTGATTGGTTATTTATTCGAAAAATGCTAGAATCATGAGGATATATAACTGCAGCTGAAAAAGTTATCACCTCAGTCCAGTGGTGAGGTCTGGGCCGATTAGAGTAATAGATTCAAGAAATCATACATTATAATGCCTGTTCGCACTTATCACAAGAAGAACTCAAACTCCGGATAAACCTCACCAAATCACTCTTTGTGACGATTTGGGCCCCAAAAAATCTCACTTCCGGCGGAATCACCCATATGTAGTATTTCTAAAAATTATCGTGAAATCTAGCTTGTATCAATTTGAACTCAATCAGGCCAGGAATCATTATATGCAGAAGATTACGCAATTGTGAAAAATGGGTAAATTATTCTTGACACAAATTCAAGAATGTCAGAACAACCTTCATTGACATTGCTATATCTCTACCTAATATGTAGTTATACGACTGTCGCTGAAATCGAATAAGGCTAAGAACATTTCATTCTTGATCCTCATCTAGATATCCATGGAAATCTCGAGGACTTCGTGCGCAAAAGGAATCCGAAAATTTCCCTAGAAATAGCATAGGATGTAGAAATTCCAAGCTATCTCTCGAGCAACACAAAGTCTTTTTCAAGTGAGCCCTAACTCTACCCAAAATACGCTCGTGTCAGCATCCGTGAAATTGGCCTTGTTCTCAAATCCTCCTCTTCCTGCACTTACCACAAAAATCCAACGAAATCCTCCAACGTAAACTATTCTCAAAATCCACTTGAAACTACTAATTAGCACGTAATTTGATATATTGTTAAGCTAACCCTCTCAAAACAAAGAGTAGATACATACAGGATATCATCCTCAATTTCAAATTAATACGATACTCTAAAAGAGCAGTTGAAATATCTTGGGTTGCAAGGATGGGCCAAACGCTTATAACGAGGTGCGGATATCGTATCTCCGTTGTTACGAAGAAGAGTTACGTTCACTTCAAGTAGCTCTAGGCTGATATATTTCTCATGCTACAGCTACTACTGCAGTGAAAGATCTTTTTTTTTTCTTAAATGGAATATAAGGAAAAATCCGATGACAGGCTATCTCTAATGGATCTCCTACCGGCAGACCATAAGCGCTTTCATTTTGCTCACCCGGTAAACCGGATGTGCATGAATCCAACGCCCGTGTGCCCTAGGGGCTAAAACCTTCTACTCTCAGCCCTACGATGTTGGCAAGCCATAATTGCAGAACTGGGGGCAGCTAACCACTATCTAACCAACCCACCCCGGGACCGCGTTAGCATTACTTCAGGGTGGGAGGCGTACCGCGCGCCATGGGGCGTTCCTCTTTTGTGTGTCCGCTCTTCTGTCTTCTCTCTTCGTCGTCAATGATCACTCTCCAAGTCGTCGTTGTTCGCTATGCAGCACCCTTCGCTTGGCGCTGCAATGCCCGTTCTCGCTCTTCTTTTCGGGTGATCGCCGTCTTGATATAGGTGGCGGTCTTATCCCATGTCTCTTTGCTGCGGAGCATGAACGGCACTAGATTCTCAGGGGTTATCTGATTTCCAAGCCAGTTCGCGAACTCCGCTCTCTCCACAGCTGTGTTCATGCACTGAAAGAGTGCATGCTCGACGTCGTCTCAGTCTGCCGCACACATCTGACAGACCGGGGTCTCCCTCTTCTGGAACCGCTCCAGGTACTCTCCAAAGCAGCCATGCCCACTAAACGCTTGCGTCAGTCTGTAATCCAGCTCTCCGTGAGCTCGATCGATCCACCTGGCTATGTTGGAGATCAACCTTCGCGTCCACTTCCTTTTTTTTGAGCTCTCCCACTTTTTTTGCCACTCTTCGACGGTCTCCCCCCTCTCGAGATCTCGTATGAGGGCCTTACGAGTGGGGTTGAGCTCGACTCCATCGTTCTTAAGGGTTTCTTGGCGTTTCCATATCCGCACTCTTTCGGCTACAAGCAGTCGAATGGGTGGTGTACCCGCAAGCACACAGGCTGCGTGGTCGAACACCGTGCAATAAGCGCTGATCGTCCGCAGCGCGAAACGCCGCTGGACTGGACTTAGCTTTGCATCGATTACGGACCCTCTAGCTACCTGTCCCCAAATTGGTGCACCGTACAGCATGATGGTATAGCTCACGTTGCTGAATAAGGCTCTCCTGTTTGGCTTGGGGCCACCAATGTTTGGCATCAGCCGTTGGAGGGCGCCACCAACCCTGTCTGCCTCCTCGCTGCTTCTCTGGCTTGTGCCTTGTAGCTCCATTGGTCATCAAACCAAACCTCGAGGTACTTGAGTTCCCTCTTGAGTGGAATCTCGTACCCGTTGACGGAGAACACGCACGCAGAAAAGTAGGCAGCAGAAATCCCGGTGCGCGCCGCCTCACCCAAACTCATGCAGCTCGCGCTGTGATTTCCGATGCGAGGCATCCCTTTTTCCCATGCGAGGCACCTCGAAATCGGTGCCGACGCGACCACGTTGATTAGAAGCTCGCGCTACGGCGCACGGCCGGTACATATCACGTCGTCACTGTGACATGACTCGATCAATTTAGCTGAAATTTTGTACACGTATAGTTGAAGAACATTGCTTCCGAGTAGTGCAAGATTTGTGATGAAATATTATACCAAAAAAATTAGAAAAATCGTTGTATTCTTTCAAGATTTTCGTAGGTTCCTTAAACGTTAGCATAATTTTCGACATGCGAGAAACTTTTTCAATTTTGAACTACACGAAAACTCAAAGCGAGAAAGTTGTTCGGAATGGTCTAAATTATGATAATATTCAAAATTCAGACCGAATGATGCAATACAAAAAAAGTTCTGAGAGATTCATTGAGTTGCTGGGGGAGGTATCGTAAACACAAACTTGTGCTCTTCAGCCTCCAAAGACCCGAATACAAAAACTACTCCCATTTTTTTCGGATCGCATCTTTTGGTCTGAATCTTGGATATTATCATAATTTAGACCATTCCGAACAACTTTCTCGCTTTGAGTTTTCGTGTAGTTCAAAATTGAAAAAGTTTCTCGCATGTCGAAAATTATGCTAACGTTTAAGGAACCTACGAAAATCTTGAAAGAATACAACGATTTTTCTAATTTTTTTGGTATAATATTTCATCACAAATCTTACACTACGTGGAAGCAATGTTCTTCAACTATGTGTGTACAAAATTTCAGCTAAATTGATCGAGTCATGTCACAGTGACGACGTGATATGTACCAGCCGTGCGCCGTAGCGCGAGCTTCTAATCAACGTGGTCGCGTCGGCACCGATTTCGAGGTGCCTCGCATGGGAAAAAGGGATGCCTCGCATCGGAAATCACAGCGCGAGCTGCATGAGTTTGGGTGAGGCGGCGCGCACCGGGATTTCTGCTGCCTACTTTTCTGCGTGCGGGAGTTTCGAAACTCCTCCTCTTGGTGACTAGCATCGCTTCGCACTTGTGCTCGGCAAGCTCCAGCCCGTTCTCAGGGAACCACTGGCCAATGCGGTAAAGAGCTTCATTGGCCACACACTTCACTTGCTACGCGGTTTCGGTGACCACGACAAATGCCGCATCGTCCGCGAAGCCAATGAGTTCTGCCCCATCTGGGAGTGTCGTCTATCTTGAAGAAGATGTGGCGGTGTTCGGTGAGCGTTTGCGAGTCAAGGACCTGCCACTCCGTGACTCGTTTCATGAGAATCGCGCTAACAAACGCTAAGTCGAGCACTGAGGATGATGCCCCTCTGTGCCATGTCGCCTTTCCTACCTCGTTGAGGCAATCAGGTCCAATTGGGCCATGGTTGTTTCCAGCGCGTTACCTCTTTCATCCTCTGGCCCTCCACTCCAGGCTGGAGCTTTGGAGTTAAAATCCCCCGCTACTGTGGCGAGGCCTCTCCACTGTCTCAGACTATCCTCGAGTTCCCGCAATTCCCGAAAAAAGTCGTTCATCAGTGCGTTCGGTGAGTAGTAGCAGCTATACACCGCTATATCGCGGATGACTCTTCGGACGAACCCCGACCCTTTGATCGGTTTTTTTGTCTCTTTAATGGTTCCATTCCAGACTTGGATGGCCGATCCCCTCCCAAGATCTTCCGTGGTTCGTGGTCGCTCTTCTCGGGAATGGAGATTCTGCTCGGAGATGATGAGAACGTCTGCTCCCAGTCTTGAGGCCTCTGCCTCAAGTAGACTGTGGGCATCGTTGCTCCTGCGAAGATTCGCTTGCAGGAAACTAGCCATCTTTGCGCCTTTTCCGGCCCTTCCATACTGCTCGCGCCTGCTGATAGGTCTTGCAGCACTGCGTGCCCGACCTGTGTTTGTGATCCTCTTTGAGGGCCTCGCAGCTCAGACATTTCTGCCCTTCGTTCCACATGCTGCTGCTATGTGGTCTTCTTCTCCACAGTTGAAGCAGCGTTTTGCCCGCCTCACCTGTGGCTTGTGTCACACTTTGCGGATAAATGTCCGTATTGCAGGCAGTTGTAACATCTCGGGATCCCGCCTTTTTCCCGGACCCGCGCGTTAACAAAATCTACCCGGAATTTCCCTTTGGCGAGCCGCTCTGGCAGTGTGATCACCGTGACCTGGGTACCCCTGTATCCTGGGCGGATGGTCCTGACCGTGATGCTGCCCGCATGCTCTGGCCCGAGTACCTTCGCGGAGGCTTCCTTGACTTCCTGGAGTGTACTCACGTCGTCAAGGTCAAGCACTTCCAGCGTGACCGTTGGCGAGAGGCGCCGTATCTCTCCGGCGTCCTCAATCGCCCCCTTAAGGGCATCCTCAACGGCCTCTGCCTTCACCCCTTTCTCGAGCTCGATGAGTAGATGACCCTCTTTTGTCTTCCGCAGTTTGGAGACTTTTGAAGCCACTTGCCTCATTTCGTCTCCCTGCTTCACTCTCTTGATCATATCCGCGTAGAACAAACCATCTTTCTTCATTTCTATGAGGAGTGCGTCGGGTCTAGTCCTTCTCCTATTTCCCTTGTTCTTCCTCTCCTTTTTCTTCTTCTCGGCTCTGCCCTGATTGTTGGGACACCTCTCGTTTCCCCTACGTCCCCTATTCCGGCCCGCAAGTTGCCAGCCGGACCCAGCGTCCGAGAGCTGGCCGTTATCTGACCAGTTTGTCATTGGTGTCCCTGGCGTAGATGGGGGTGTCCTGAACAGTCCAGCCCCTTGTCTGCAAAATTGAGCTGCTCCGGTCTGAGGGCTGTTCTCTTTGCTCTTTTGGTGGTAGTGAAAGATCTAGCGAAGTAGAAAGCTGCCGAGTAGAGTCAGACGGTACGAGCATTATGACTATATATGTACAAAGTGCACACTGTTATCCAACTAGCTAAAGCTCAGCGCGTCGCTTCGTTGCATTAAATCCGCTCCAGGTGCTTCAATTACTCCTTTTCTCCCCACTAAAACCCTATGCACTCTACCCTCAAGCCCTTTTCGTCTTAAAATTCCTACCTTCGAGTGAGAAAAGTTTGAAACTCTCAAATATATACTTAAGACGCCCTCAAAACTCACTCAAGAGCCTCTATGAGCACACAGACGAAGACCGTTAAGGTGCGTCCACAAATATGCATCTGGATGCATAATTGCATATGCAATGTGCACTCCGCAATGTGCAGCTCATCAAATGTGAGTCAAAATCAGACGGGACTTGTCGAGTTTTGCTTTGGATCATACGGTAACGAAGCAAAAATACATACAAACCGACTCAAATCAGAAATTCTCTGATGTGAGCCCTTCAATCTTTGCTCAAGTCCGATGAGCTGCACATGTGCACGTGTGCACTGCATATGCATGCACATGCATCGTTTGTGGACACACCCTTATTCGTATCAGACGATGAAGCGAGACCGATTTTTGATACTCGCGGGTCAGAATTTGTTCAGTGTATTCGCGGATTGGGTTACTCCTCTGGAAAATTTTTCGGAATTTTGAATTCCAAATTTTGAGCATTACAAATCTTCCCAGCTTCGGCAACACTTGTTGCAGTCACAACTCAATGATGATATCCAAAACATGAGAAATTGTTACTCGTCTAGCGCTATTGCCTCTCTCGCTACCGCAATCATGGGTACTGATCGATTTATAATATTGAAGAGAGGTTTCTCATGAGGTTTAGAATGATGGCATATCGTGGGTCAATAAACTCATCAGTCATAAGCACCACCCACAACCCATACAGCCACGTAATATATTTTAGCCAGACGAGACCGAATTGCGCCGAACTAGATTGGATCAGGCCGAACTAGACCGAACTAGACCGTATTCAGACTATATTAGTACGGAAGATCTAGTAAGGTAGTGGTACGGTACTAAACGGTATTATTGCAGTACTAACGCAGTACTAATGCGGTACTAGTGCAGCTTTCATGCGGTCCTAGTGATCGTAATGGCACTAGTGCTATCCTAGTGGTCCTAGCGGCACTAGTACAATACTAGAACCCAGCTAGTAGCTGACCGTGAGCTAGTTCGTACTACTTAAAACTAGACTGAATTAGACCGGGCTAGACCGAATTAGACCGAATTAGACTGCACTTAGACTATACTAGTGCAAAAATTTTTATGCGGTATTGGTACGGTACTGTAGTGCGACTTCGATGCCGGATTGATCCTAACCGTACTAGTGCGGTCCTAGCGGTACTAGTGTTATTCTAGAACCGAACTAGTGCCAAACTAGACCTACTAGACCGAACAAGACCGTATTCGACCGAATTAGACCGCACTTAGACTATACTAGTGGTGAAATTCTAGTGCGGTGATACGGTACTAATGCGGTACTAGTGCGGTACTAGTCCGGTACATATGCGGCTTTGATGCCGGATTAATCATACTAACCGTAGTAGTGTGGTCCTCGCGGTACTAGTACCGTTATAGAAACTTACTAGTACCAAACTAGACCGTACTAGATCAAACTAGACCGTATTAGACCGCACTAGACTGGGCTAGATCTGATCATCTATCCATCCACCCATCCACCCGACCATTTCAACTACCCACTCACCATGGACCTATATAGCCCCCCATCACGCTTCACCTCTTCTACGTAACGAACCCCATATGCGTGATCCGGACGGACAAAGGATCCAGCCATGAGAGATATGATCTTGGGTTTCAGCGAATTTCGCAGGATGGCAACCAAAGGATAGAGCTCAACAAGCTGAGCAAAAATTTCTATTATCGTTGAGCCTGAAAAATTCCCATTCGTGAGTGATGCGGTCGCAAACACATTAATGCCGTTAATTGATTGATCACATTCGTTTGAATTCGCTCGGCTCGTCAAGTTTTCCCTGGCCTAGTAAATCTGGTGGGGCAAGAACCTTTCTTTCAAATTCATCGGAAGTAGCTGAAACCCGAAATTCTATCATTCATGGCGGGGTTCTTTTGGCTGGGTGTGTGATTTTGGAAGGAAAAAAATGATATTTTGAAAGAAAATTTCAATGGGAAACGGCCTTTTTCATCTTGAAAATCAAATCTAGCGGCGAAAATTAGGTTCCGAGGGAGATAGAACAAACAAAATTGTGAACAGAAAATTCAGAGCCTACATATATATTCAAAATAGTTTACAATCTTTCAGTTTCGTCAAGGAGTCTCCTTTAGATCTAATGTAGATTCAAGATGAATGATTCAAGAGCCCATTTAATTCGGAATAGATTTTGTAAATCATCGAAAAAGTTATCAAGATGGTCAAAAATACCTTATCTGGTCGATGACACGAAATCAAATACATCAGTTTTTCAGGATCGTGATGTTATTCGGTGGATCATATTTGAATGACCTTGTACAATTTTGATAATTGGAATTTTTTTAAATAAGTTCTGTTTAGGAAAAGTTTAAAATTCTTCAGAACAATTAATTCTTCATGGAACGCATCGTTTTCCGATGTACCCAATGCCTCCATCTTCGCGGTAGCTTTTTTAGAAATTATCACCCCGCGAATAATGGCGTTGCCTGTGCATATGTTAATTTTGAAATCGTCACGTCAGCAAATTACCATGCATACTGTACCTTCTGACCCCAAAAAATATCCTATGATGTTCGACAGCTGCCGAGTAGCATCGATCTTTATCTTTTGATATTTTCCATCGAAGCAGAGAAAATGCGAATGCTTCGACCGAACTACATCAACCTATGTATAATATCGAAAAATTTGCATGAGATCTCTGGTATGCTTGACTATAGGCTCAAGCTGTTTCCCATGTGGCCTTTGAGCTTTGAGAGCCGCATCGGAAAATACACGCTCGATATCTCTGCAGCAGAAGCATCAGCCGAGGATGGAAAATAGAATCTGCATCGATAAGCCACAGCACAGCCAATGCACAATTTTCCAACATATAGCACAGATCACATATGTCTATCTATATTATATCGTCACAAAGATTATCTAAACTTTAATATTTTGCACAAGAGATTGAGGACAAATTCTAAGTTAACAGCACAGATCAGATTAATACACACAAAGACAATTTTCGTTAAGAAAGAAAAAAAAATTGATTTGGAAAGAAAAAAAAATCGTCCTGTTGTCGTGTGTCTATTATAGGTTGCTCGGATTATCGCCAGGCCTAGGATGCAAGGTCAAGTTCGAGCCGGGCACAAATTTACGATGTCGCGAAGATCCGAAGCCTGAAGAAAAACAGCCTGGTGACAGGTTCGCTTGATTTTTTTCGCACATTTAGCCTACATCACATCAAACTCTCTGTAACCATTTATACACTTACAAGAAGTGAAAGTGCGTGAACAGCAACTTTTCTGATTTGGCGGTTTTTTTTCCCAATCTAAGAATTTTTCAAATTTTGGAATCCACGCATACGATCTTAGAATGGATTAACATCCAAATTTCATAGTCTGTGCGTGGGAAAAAATTTCAAATTCAAGTCAACGTTGTATGGCAATGCAAAGTCGATAGGCGATCGTGAAATTTAGTGCTTGTACCTTCGATTCTCGTTATTTTTGTGCAAAGAATTGAGCTCTCTTTTATGAGTTATTGGCTCTCTCGACCGCACCGTTCATCGAAAAATTATATTCGATACTTGAGTAGTTCAGAATCAAAGTGGGTCGACTTCACTATTGAGACTCATTCATCCCGCGTTCTCCCAAAATCAAACCATGAATGGCAATCATTCGGGAATTATCCCTTCAGTCGAAAAATATTGAGAAATCGTTATAACTTCAAATCCGTCGCATCCGTCAAGCTAGTTCTGAGACACTAGCTTGTAGGTATCGGTTTTTGGTTTCTCGTAAGAACCCAGAATTTTTCTTTTCGATCTGGGATGAAAATGATGAAAAACTGTAACCCTAAAAACACTCGTCTGCACCATCCAAGACAATCACAATTCCACACGCTTGTATTGACTTAGATTCCGTAGCATTGAATGTGGACAGTGAATTCCCCTCGTAGTACACTTAGTGTCCTAAGATAGTAAACTCTTGGCTACTCATTTTGCACAAACCTAGGAATGTCCAACAATTCTCAGCCAAACTCGTATACTCCAACAAGAGCTTTGAAACTATTCATTCTGGTCCCATTTTTTGGGACCTTAATTGATATAAGATTTTGTCTGTTTTTGAGTAATGCCAAACCTGATAACATAAATATATACATTGTATTTTCACGCGGTAAGAATTAAAGGTCTGACTCCTTCCTCGAGTCATTTTTCAAAAATTGATATTCCAAGTCGCATTTTTAGGCTACCAATGGCACGCAATCATCCACGCACAAGTGATTAAAAAATACGTGAAGATTCATTTCGGATACTCTAAGCACGAAAAATTTGCCACATCTACAAAGTAAAATCCCTCTCTCTTTCATCACCAAAGAGTCCATTTATTAAGCTCTCATAGTCCCACAGCTTCCACTCGTGCATCACAAAGGTTGAAAGACAAAGACAGTGATATAGAGACTCGTCCGTTGAAAAAATATGTAAATAGGATTAGCCTAATTGAATTGGATTTACGCTGAGCGAGAGTAGCTATATGTCCGTAGCCAAACGACAGAGAGAAAGAGTATAAGCGATGGCTTAGAATGTGTACCGAAAAAGTACAACGTGCTCAAAAAAATGAGAAAAAGCCTCTAAACCACTAGCTTGCTGTATAGATAAAATGAATACAGAGCTTGCGAAGAGTAGTGTCAAAGTTTTAAATAGGTAATACGACAGAAAGAACAGAGATGGTAAATATTTCAACGAAAACGTAACCCTAGTGTTTTTCTTTCATTTGAAGCTTTAGCCACCCCCTCCCTAAACTGTTATTCGTGCCCATTCTGAAAACTTTCATTTTTCACGCAAGCTCGGCCCGTCGCCTATTGGATTTTTCACAAGTTCTACCTATATATACCACTTGGAAAACTTGAATAAAATATTCGTGCGTCAAGAGATGGTGATTCCAATCTCAACTTCCTCGCTTCAAATTTATTACTCTAAAGGAAGCTTACGATTAGGCTCTGAATGAGTGACGAGAGCTTGCAAGCTCTTACAGTCCAACCAATCCTCCCCTATATCTTTTAGAAGTGAACACATCGATCTCACTTAGTCAGACCCGAAGGCGAAAAGTGAAACATTAAGAATTCATCTCTCGGCTAATTAGACAGTCAGCCTCGTTTTCTGATGTCATACAAAGCTGAGCTTTATTCATTGTTTTGACTCGTGAGAGAGAATTGAGCTTGCAAGATTTTCTTTCACATCGTTGAGTTCATTGTTGTTGTTGTTTTCTTGGTATCTATATCACTAAGTAAACATTTGTGAAAGTATATGAAGCTCAAGAGTACATTCATGCAAAAAGCTCGTGAGCGTTAGACACATATAAATATGACATATCATACCAAGTTACGCAAATACATACGTTATTTTCAAAGCTTCCATATTAATATAGAAAGCTTCCGTGTGCTCAAGTATTATACTCTGTAGGCAATTTCAAAATGTACACTGGGTAGTAGTAACAAGCTGCACCCATCATTCACTCAAACTTTGCATACTCGTCACACACACATATGTATTTATGTAAAAGTTTGTCGAGCTTGCAGTACGACACGAGCCTATATATATCGTCGTTCGTTGAGAGCTGGAATAAACAATTGCCCCGAGTGTATGTACATCTGTATACGCTTGGGACTTTCTATGCATTTTAGTAAAAGCTCAAAAAAGCTCCCTGCGTAAATGTGTATCGTACACGCAAAAGAATGAAAGAGAGCTTGCAGTAGCCATACTATATATAATGACGGTTAAAGCTTTGGGTCACGCCGTGTCACGCGGTCAACTCATGTCGGACAAATCGATATCAATCGATCAATCCTTTTTCTCACATCTGTTTCTTGCAAGCTCTACATTTCTTAAGGTTCTTCGACTTTGTCCACTCACTTTCTTGACATTCTTAAGCTTTCTTGAGGTTTTGAGTTATCCGAAGATAAACACAGACAAGAAGAAGAAAAAGCTCTCTCTCTCTCTCTTACTCTCTACGTATAAGCTTTGCTAAGCACAAGCGCCAGTTCCGCCTTGCGGCCAATAATTCAGCGAGCGAAACGTAAATATTACCCCCCCCCCCCTCTCTCTAAAAGTGGGTACCTCTATATTGGTGGCGCGTGCGCAAGCTTCGCGTGAACTCTGCTGCCCGAGCTTGCACTCACCCACGCCTATATACGATATATAGCAAGACTCGGAGTGTATAGAAAGCTTTCGCTGTTGACGGCGGAGTGGATATAGAACAGATGGCAAGGGGGATGTATATAACTAGGCAGCGTATATGTATATACAAAGTGGGCTTGTTCAATGCGATTCTTGCGTCTCACGAGCTTGCAAGCTCGTGAGTCGGTTTGTCGTCATGGATGGATGAGAGTTGCGGTCTAACTCCTGAGTTTTACAAATTCTTGTTGTACAGACTATAATGATAAACGAGAACTGTCTTGCTACGAACTTACGAGCTTGCAAGCTTGCAAACTCACAGTGTCACTCAGATGAGTTCTCAGCGCTCTTACAAAATCTGACGTTTGAGCGTTGAAAAGACCAAAAGATGCACGAATGATGTTATAAGGTTTGCAAGCTCGCAAATATGACTGGTACCGGGAGCTTGCGAGCTTTTATCCGTTTCCAATGCCCGCGCTTGCGAGATTTTCTGTTATATTATTGGGGCTCTAGCTTACTTGTGAAGCAGTGCTTAATCACGTGCAAGCTGTGTACAACTGTGCAAGCTTCCGGGCTGGCAGACATATTCAAAATTTCTGAGCTTTTAAGCTCTTGAAACATTAGCCTCAGTTGGCGGAAACTCTTGACGAATTTGTTGAGCTCCGCTATCATTCATTGCACAGATTACTCAATAATCTCGCGGATACTTGCGTGAATATCGGTAGTGTTCAGAGCTTGAAAGCTCTCAAATGTTCATATCGTCGCACGTAGTTATCGTAACTCATACAATGCGATTTTGTAATCTCGGCACAGTTGATTCTAAGTTTTGGTATACGATGAGCTTGTACGGCTTTTTGTGCAAGCAACTTCACACAAGAAGTTCGAGGAGCTTGCAAGCTCTTGATTTTCTTCATCGTGGTGGTTAGCAGTTATCTGAGATTAGTTTATTGGGTCTCCCCCACGTCATGGGCTTCCAAGTAAGTCCTCGTCGCAGCCTCCCACACACCTCCATCGTGTAAGCTTACAACTTCTCCGTAGGCGTGAAAGTTCTTAGTTCAAGCTTTTGAATAGTGCGGCTCTATTTCAATGCATGAGTGCTATGCTATTCTCGAGATAATGGAATCACATTACATGGTACTGCATGATATTTTGAGGTATAACTGGGGGCTACTATCTCCGGTGCTGTGAGCTTGCAAGCTCTGAAGTGATACTTATAATCTGTTATGATCTTTCAATATGCCTCAGAAGTTGGAATGTCCAATCGCGTAAGCTCTTATAGTATTTCAACAAGCTTAGACATGCTTCTGGTATGATGAGCTTGCAAGCTCTCCGAGTCACTCCGTCACGTGTCCCCAACCGTAGCCAAAGTTCGCGGCCAATATTTTGGATCTTCCGGGCGCTTTCCGAGCTCAAAATACGAAGCACACGGTTTGTACAGCTACACCGCAAGCTTGCAAGCTCTCAGAGAGAGGTCTTCGTTGAGGCGCGCATGTCTGACCGATGAGTAGTTGGCGGCTGAAATTCTCAATGGTGGGAGGTAGTCGTGCGCTCGCAACTCTATTCCGAATGAAGCTCCACAGTCAGCGACGCGCAAGCTCGCGCGCTTGCTCGTCGCGCGCTATATGCTCATTACAGAGCTTTTCCGTCGTTTATTTCGCGCTCTCCGCGGTCATGCCGCTACCGGGCGCTTTCCGATCCTCATGAGCCTCGTCGATCTTAAAGACGATTCCACTAACGAAGACGACGACGAGGACGACGACGACGACGACAATCTGAAGCACGAAAAGAAATAAAATTCATCGTTTCAGCTTGCAAAGTCTTAAAGCTTCAAAGGGGGCCACAACGAGTGCACGGATCGATCGTTTCTAAGCGTTGGCACGCCATCATCACCGATGCACGTGCATCAAATGCGGCCGGCTAGCCGATGAGTTAGCGGCGCCGCCGCCGGGGGCGGACCCGGGGCCGCCACCGCCGACGATCGCCTATATTTAAAAAATATTACCCCGGGGTTTCTACTGGTCAGCTTTATTAATATAGCAACCAGTTAGAAATCAAAACAATTTTTTTGTTTAATATTAATCGGAATGCAGAGACTTCGTTGCACGTTTAAAAGGTCGCGCACGCCGACCGGTGCCGAAATGAAATCTCAATCAAGTCTCGAAGTACCAAAACAAGTTCGTTCAGCTTCCTTTGATGAAATTCAACTAGAAGCTTGTCATCAACATCTACAGTTACAACAATGCGAACCTTCAACATCATCAGGAAGTCGTCAACAAACCGAATTAGAGCTTCGTTCAATTGCCGGTATGGCTATGGCAACGAGCAACACACCGTCATCACCAAGACCGGCATCTGGTGGAGCTTTACCTCGCAAGCTTTCAACTTTAAGAATTCCCCAAGGTACTCAACGTTCAAAGAGCTTAGATGCTTCTGGAAGCTTATTGGAACGTAGTGCTGCTACAAGTAGATGGAAAAGCTCTGATGGCCAACCGACTTCTTCGGCATCAACTACTCATTTACTGCAAGTTCAAACATCTCAAATGTTGAAAGAATCGTTACAACAACAACAACAACAACAACAACAGCAGCAGACGACACAGCAACAACAACAGCAACAGAATCAACAGCTGTTACAGCAACAGTTGAGCCAACCGTACACGTGTTGGCATTGTGCTTGCGTTGATGAATGGAAAGCTTCTCAAGCTGGTCAAAGTATATCTGGTGATTCATGGGATGATGAAGAACTTAGAGGTGAAGATGCTGAAGATGCTGATGAAGAAGAATGTTGTGACAGTTCAAATGAGCTTGAACCAGATGCTGTAATTCCAGCAGGTGCACCAACTCCACAATTAGCAAGGGATGAACATGATAATTCATATTACTTTGTTGTGCTTCAAAGAGCATCTGAAGATGCAGATGATGACGCCAGTGATTGTTCTAGAAGAGAAGGTAGTCCAGAAATTAGGATTACTCTAAGTCAACAACCGAAGCTTTTAGCTAGTTATGAACAACCTCAAAGTGATGAAATTGATTCTGCAAGCTCTGAAACTGATCAACAACAGCAACAACAGCAGCCGATACCTACACCAATAACACTGCCTCCAGGATTTACAAGTGAACGTAGAAGATCTTTATCTAGACAAGAAGCTTTACCTGAACTTCCAGCTATTTTAGGAATCAGTGTAACAGCTAGTGATGATGAAGATGATGATGATGATGATGAGCTTGCAGCAGCACAAGATGATATATCAACAGAAGAAACAATTGTAAGAATTGTTGAGGAAGAAGAAGAAGAAGAAGAAGAAGAAGAAAGGGAACCTGAACAAGCTAGTGCGGGAGAGCTTGTTGTTAGAGATATTTTTTTGACTGTGCCGGATTTAAAAAGGGATAGAGCCGCTTCGGTTGATTCGTGCTTTAAAAATAGAGGCGATAGTGATGCTTGTTACTCTTTACAAGTTCCTCAACAGAGTACAAGATCTAAAAGTGTAGATATTGTTTTACCAACTGATGTACAGACTAGATATACAGCATTGCTACCAGAAGCTACTGCTTTTGCCGGGTAAGAATGATGCTCTCTCTTTCTTTTCTTCTTATGTTTACGCGAGCGATTGATGGCCACGTGCTTGAGCTTCTAGAGATAGGAGGATGGGATGGGATTGAGCTTGCAATGAAGTCAGGATGATGAGATGCGACGGGTGGAATTTACTGGAAGGTATTTCGAAATTGCAATGAAGTAGAGCTTGCAAGCTTGGAAAGGGGTGGTGGTAGGGTGATCTTTTGATTACGTCAAAGGGCTTTGGGTTTCTCAGTAGTTGATGGGAGATCAAATCGTTTTACAGAAATGATTGGAATTTGAATTTTATTGAATTATAGCGATTGAAATTGAATCTTAAATTGGATTTGATTGAGGGTATCTGAATTTTTAAAGAGTTTCCTGAAGTATAAGTTGGATTGAGGGCTTTGACGTTCTCAAATTCCAAGTTGATATTTTTCTGAGAAAATGATTTTTTCCAATAGGATTATCATGAGAAGGGATATTGAGTAAGATCGACCTCGATTTATAAGCCACGGCTAACAACTTTAGGAAACCAATATTGATGAAACTTTTGGATGTGTTGTTTCATTTTTTGATGTCATTGAAATCAGCATCAATTGTGGAAAATGGGATTTGAAATCATGAATAAGAACTGGATGGTTGAGTTTCTAAATGAAAACATTCTAACCCAGATTGATAAACCTTTGCTCCGCGTGAATGACCAAATGAATTGAATGAGCTAGAAAAATTGTCATTTTGAACAAGACTACCTATATTCATATCATGAACTAGTAGCTCATTCATAATACATGGATAGATCCCTTATGCGATTTGATTCCATGGGCCATGTTGGTTTCGGGCTTATTACATTTCTGAATTTCTGTCATGTTGTATGTCATAGTACTACAAAAATCTACGGATACTGACTTTTTTTTCTGTCTTCCAATGAGCCAATCGCAGATGCACGTTGTACACTTTCATTCACAGAACACCGGTATCAATAAAGTAACTGGCCGAATTATCTTCCACCCAAGGATAGATTAAACAACGCTATGGAGAACCAAGTCATATTCTTCACTTTTTTCAAATTTTGACTTTCAATCTTGCTTATCTATGGGTTTTTTTAACTGAGAAAGGCGCTGAAATGGGACTGCTGAGTGTGAAGCGTTGGACTTTGATCTGGCGAAGTACACCATAGAATGAGAATCAGATTTGAAGTGTTCAAGAGAACTTATCCCAAAAGTAGAATCAAAGTAAAAAAAATCTGAAACTTCGAGATGAGATCTTGCAGTTTGTTGTGAGACATATCCATCGACAGTTACAGTAAAAGCAAAATCATTTCCGAAAAAGTTTCTGGATTGACCCAGGTTTATGAATCATCTCAGATCACGGCATGAGAGCACATAGTCGGAGTCTCAAAAATCGGTATTCCGTAAAAGATAAATGCTTGCAGACAAAATTTCAATCGGATAGTATGACCTCGTGTAAATACTCTAACGTACTGAAAAATTACCCGCTAACTCACAGTTGTGATATATACTCCATCGTCCGGAACAGAATTTTACCGGGAATTCTCATTTCATTTGTCAGCATTCAGCTGATGAATAGAGTTGAGTATCAATCGTGAAAAGGATTCTCATACCTCAATCTACGAAGAGGTTCATTACTTTTCCTTTAATCAATCTCTCATCAATGGTAAAAATGAACAAATTCGGAAACAGCTTTTTTCCTGTGGAAATTTATTTTTCAAAAGTTATAACCTACAATAAGGTAGCTGTGTCAATCTGGGACTACAATTATCGTTTTACTTTCATGTCAGTTTTCGATCAAACAATCAACTGTCAGTTCCCAAAATAGCTGAACTTCCCCAAGATTCCGTATCAAACTTTAAACCAACTTCGAAAATATCAGCTTCAACTTCGAGGAACTTGATCGATCATTATAACTTCACTTACCAGATCAATCAGATTTTTGTGGAACAAGTTTTGATGATACTATATATACTACACCTAAATGGCAATATCGTGATTAATTTTGCAAAATTCACAGCTCAAATAATTGTAGGATAATTCTTGGCTCCTGCTATGTTTATATATATATTCTCAAAATTTTTGTATCTACGTCAAGGGTGGTTCATTGTCCAAACTAAAATTCTTTTTTGAAATGATAATAAGGAAAACTACGCTCCTGCTCTGTGTGCGGTGGGTCCCATCAGAGAGCACAACAATATGGAATTTCTGATTACTTTCCGCCAGAGGGACCCATTGCAGTGAACGTATGAATCTTTCGATCAAGTTTACGATTCATTAAACCCAATTTTCAACTCAGCGATGAAATTTTCAGAATATTTGTCGATGTTTGATTAGAATACCCAATGAAAACAAAATTCAGGGTGCTTTAAATTAGATTCCAAATTTTGATCAGAAAATTCAATCACTGGAGCACGCATGAACAGAATCTCAGGATTAAGATTTTTCGTCAAAATTACATATCTAAACGTCATTTTTCAACTTACAAGGGGAGACCACGGGGTCCGGATCGCCAATCATCCCCAAACCGTTTTTACAGTTTCGTGTCACCTAGAATATGAAGAATCTAGAGTAACTCCGTCAAATGGGCCTCCTGTCCAGAGCTACAAGCAAAAATGTTAGCATTGTCAGAATATCTATATATACATCACTTTTCAACATGGGCCTATATGGGCAATGCTAATGTGATAGGCTGTAACTTCGGACAGAGGGACCATTTGACGGAGTTTTTCTGGATTCTTCATATTCTAGGCGGTACCAAACTGTGAAAAAATTTTGGGGATGATTGGCGATCCGGACCCCGTGGTCCCCCCTTGCTAGTATCATTCTACTTTGCATTGAAAGGGTCATATTGTCTGGCACAAACATGAAATATACATTATTTGAAACATAATTTTTGGAACATAACGCTGTGTAACAAAATTTTTTGGTCTTATAATGTCTCACTGACAACATAATGATTATCTTATGAATCTTTCTACGTATAAAACCGAATTCGCAGTTCAATTTGCGTATGTATGTAAGGGTTTTTGCTAAACGCAGAAAACACGATTTTGAGAGATCTTCTTGACTTGAACAAAACATGCGAGTATTGAGATTTATATTCCGGGCCCTTGCCTATTGGCTCTATTCCGACCTGGACCAAAACCAGATATGGTACCTCGAACCAGAAAACGTGATCGTATTTAGACGATTTTATTTCGTCGAAGAAGCGTATTCGGGTACCGAGCGCTCGCGAGAATTTTCCTCTTTGTGATTTTTGAGCAGCAGAATTTTTTCCAAAAACGGCTATTTTTCACCTTTTTGGGTTAAGAAACACGTTGAAACACGTGTTTCAGTAAAAATTCAAGAATTACCAGGAAAAAAAATCTCGCTGTCAAGGAGTATCTGAGTATGCTTTTTTAACGCCAAAAGACCGTCTCAACACGACCCCGTCTCTCGTTTTGAGCTTTTATATCATGATTTTTATCCAGTACAAGAAAAGATCCTGACACGCAGGAGGAAAACGAGCTGCAGATGCAATTTCTACGTAGAAAAATACAAAAGAATTCTGTAGTCTGGTCAATGAGACATTCCGTTCCCAAAATTTTGTTCCTCAGCGTAATTTTCACGTTAGCTTTCTTTTATCAACAACAGCTTTAAGATAAATCCCTAGCAAACTTTGCCTACAATACTGTTTCATTTATTCTGCAATCTCTCAATTTTCTCAACGGCTATCTACAAAATCACTCAAAATTCAAGGTGTCAATATCTGAAAAGCAACCTTCTGACATTTTTCAAAAACATTCCAATCGAAATGAGAATCCATCCAATCGCAAAGCAATCGCTCAAACTCATAGGTATATCAAAGATTCAGAACAACAAGGTCTTCAAGTATCATATTTCAAATAATACAAACCTACGTGGGAGTGTACATAGCACCACCTCTTTTACACTTTTTCCAATTCCAAATATCCGAGTATAGTGAAATACAAATCGAGAAACCTTCAACGTTCTATACACCAATGGTAACAATTTTCTCTACCCTGCGACCCTTTGAAATTTTAAAAATACTCAAAGCAAGAGTGCCATTCTCAGAATAGAGATCTCGAAAAGTCATCTATATATCGAATATCAATCTCAAAGCTCTCAAACGTCGATCGCGTCAGAGTGGCTCCAATATCTCAATTCAAACGAGAAATTCTAGGATATACAATACGAAATTCCTTTGATACACACGATATCTACGTACCAATTTATACTCTTGATGCTTTAGAATATATATATCTATATAGATACAAATGTATGAGGGTTTGCATCACAAATATCTATGGAAATACACTTTTTGAGAGCTTTCAAGATTTTTGGAGTGTATAAACATCAAACAGCCTCGTGGGCGATATGAATAGTGTAGATACGAAACAAGTATCATGATTTTCTGTAAATGTGTGGGTATATGTATAGGATGTTTAGTTTGAATGTTGGGGTAGGGGAAGCTTTGTGTATCATTGCTTTGAATTCGGACTCTCTGGGTAAAGTTTAACGTCGGTTGCTTGGTCAATCGAGCTTTCTGACCAGTTTCAAATTAGTTTCAAGTGGGCGGTTACGATTGATTCGAACCGTTCGATTTTGATTGCAAATTGACAACTCTCCTGCTTGTTTGGTTTGTTTTGTCGCTTTCTCATGAATATATTCATTCCAAAAACTTGGTAGAGTTCAAATTTTTTCAAAATATTGATTGTTCGATTCGAAGATAAACTCACAATTCAGTTGCATTGTATTACCAAAAAAGAAGATCCTTACTTCCAGATCGTTAAGATATCTTACTATTCTATATTATCCCTTCGTTACTTGCACTCCAACCTACGTGGTAGACTTTTGGCATACATCTAATTTCTAAAATTTGAGGCAGTAAGTGACATGAACAAATTATTTCCTCAAAGCTCAACAATCTAAGACCCACTATAGATGTCCTCCAGAAGGTGAAAAGTTCCTGAATTTTCCTGGAAAATTTCTCAACAAAATCCTATTCTGGATGTCAAACCTATGAGTACTTCCACAATTATTTTTGAGAAAATTATGGCGAAAATTGCAAAATTTACTTCCAAAATGATTCTATTGTAACAAATAGATCTTGAAAACCCCATTAATTGTAGCTCCACTCTAGTGCATGTTTATATTTTCTTAGGCATTTCTCATTCTTGCATTTTTGACAATTTCACTTCTTCCGATGATGGGTTTTTGGCACTCAATTACATCATTGTTCAAAAAATGATAGAATTCAAAATTCTGAGAGGGTCACTGTTGTAAGAAACCACTAAAATTTGAATTCACATTCAAATCCCGAGTTTCTGTAAGGGAATTCCAACCTTTTAGACGGAATGAAATTTTGAATATGCCGAAAGTCTACCATGCACGTAATTAACGAAGGTTTAGAATTTTCCTCGACCGGATTCAAGTTTAAAACAGGCTCCCAGGAGTTTTCATTCAGAAAATAACACTAGATTGGTGAAATTTGGTTGAATATACGAATATTCAGTCGCATTTTCAGTTCTGATATATGTTTTACTCTGAATGAAACCAGAAAAATCATTTTGTTAGGTTTAACACAGTAGAAATAACAAAATTCGAGATATCTTTTTTATCAGTAACGCCAATATCTCATCCGTCAGAAATAGATGATTTGGAATTCCACGATAATGAGACTTGTTAGTCTTCATTACATCTTCCAAGAGGTACGAGCACGAATATGAATAATTGAAATTCTCATCATATTTTGAAAACATTTTCTTCCTATCAAAAAAGCTCTCACCCAGTAAATTATTCGATTGATTTTTGGAGTGTATCGGAAATGGCTCTCGGAAGATGCGAATATTTGTTCACTTTGAACTTGATTAACGGACACTGATTGAATTTCAGAAATTGATAATACCAAAATTGGAAAAACTCGAAAATCCCACCGTGAGATGGATATGATCATAATCATCAGTTTACAAGAAATAAATCTGCCTCAAGCAAACAGAGAGTGAAACACAAAGCCAGATTCACTTTGAAATGCCATAAAATGATCACAAACCACGATGAAATTCTCATTCCCTCGTTGCTTTAATTAATTGAGCCTGAATAGTCCCTTAATTATAATATATAATCGAAGTTCAGCAACGTAGTTTCCTATATATTCTCTCTGATTTTTGCGCACCGAGAAATTGAGATAAATTTCGCGTGTACCGCCTCTAGGGTTTTCCTTCCTGTTTTCAAATGAATATATATTTCTTGCGCGCAAATGCACACGTAGATACATTTATACAGACATAGCCTACCAATTTTCTGAAAATTAATTTGTCATTTCTGTAGAGATTTACACGGTAAATGTCTATATACATATTATATAAATATCAAAAAGTAAAAGTTAGTTTTGATTGATAGCAAATGTTATAATACTTTTTGCAGCGATAAGGATGATGGTGGTACAAGCCCAAGTCAAAGAGAACCTAGATCAACACCAGACTGGAGCGATGCAGCGGTTAATGGTGAACATCTTTGGGTACCAACTGCGGCTTCAGGAGAATTTTGTTACGTAAACGATTGCTCGGTAAGTTTTAAGATTTTCATCCTTCCTTGTTCAACTTTTCATCCTGTCTCGGTTCGCGTACTGATTCTATACATATATATTTAAAATAAGTTTGCCTGGATGCAATGCTATTGTGTACAGTTGGTCGATTGAGGGGGGGGGGGATAAGGGGGGAGGGCATCTGTTGGATTTGTAAAATGAAGTAATGCTTGAGGATTGAGGTACAAATCCTACTTGAAAGGATTTTGAGATGATAGCTAAGTCGTAGGATAAGATTTTAGTGCGAGATTTTTGAGTTCAGGAGTTGAATTTGATTTCAAAAGGTCGAATGGATGGGATTTGGTGGTGGATCCTGAGGTAATTGGATGCTGATATTATTTTCCAATGAATTACTAAATCTGAGTGGTTGTCGCTCGTTTGGTCACGTTGAAAATTGATGAAAAATAATGAAAGAAAACATATGACCGGCGGATTAAAAGTTTTACTCTAGCATCCTCGAAATTTTGAGATAACTAGAAAAGCTTCACGCGCGCAAGCGAGCTGATTTTCGTAATTTTTGGGAGGAAGTTGATAACATTCGTTTCAGTACATTTATTTTATATGGCGCAAGATCAGATTCTATCATTTGATTTGTGATCGCCCATTGATGGTACGCTACTTGGAAAGTATAGCACATATTTATGAAGCCAAAATTGAGAGAAATCAGAGGCAAAAATCTGTTTGGCAACTTCGTGATCCTCAAATCTCTCATCTCACTTAAAATGTGTGCGTGCAGGTATTCATCAACTCTGTGGGCACAGTCATATATTATCTTGCTCACTTATATGACCGTATGGTTCAAAAAAAAAATCAAAAATCGAAACGGGACGAAGGTGCGGCATCTGATAATAAGTATGAATAAAAATGCGAGACAAAAGGGCGCCGAAGGGCTGCACAAGGATACATTTTCATTAAATAGTTTGCAGTGACGCATCAGAAGGGAGGAGGGGTAGGGGTGTCCAGTACCAAGCACGTCTCCAATTTTTCCCTTTGAGTTGTAAATTGTAATCGCTCAATCAAGATCAGGCAGATATTATCAAGATTTCATTATCTAGGATGATTTATCTCTTGAATCGAAAATGATTATTTTTTGTCTGTTCAGGGAATGTCGATCACAACTTGACTTCTTAGTAAATATGTTGGATCCCATACTTACTTTCTACAAATACAGCCAAATGACAACACAAAAGCCATAATATCAACTTCATCAACTACACAAATTTTCACATTTATTTCATGAAATTATGTCGCTGGATTGCAAAACTATTCTTCATTGGTTATGAATTTATACATTCAAGTTCTAGCTACCGAAATTGAAATTGATAAATCGCTTCAATGATGAACAGTCTCATGACGCTGTTCCAGTTGTCTAGTCAAAATCAAAATTAACTTTACACGAAAAGACGATCCCAAAATCTTATTAAAAATGTGAGCATCTCGTTCTTACCTTATCCTTCCTTTTTATTCAATTTATTGTGAATTTATTATTTACTGTTGATGAATATCCATCAGACTCACCGCAATAAAAATTCAGAAGAAAAAATTCAAATCGAGGGTCAGAAAGATCAAGCATCTCTTCAATATTCGGGAAAGTCATTAATTGAGATTTATGCTACAACAGACTCTCGAATCTTACTTGACTCGGTTTTCCCATCCTCATTCTCCTTTATAGTTTTCCATGTAAGACGAGAACGATATTTCTGGATCTTGATTATCAATATTGCCTCCTATTTGCTTTTTCACGCACTTCTTGATTGCATCTGCACAATAGCTTTTGCTTAATGGAAAAATAGAGAACAGATCTGCAGATACCAAAATATCAACAAAATCGAAATCAAACCTCAATTTCCATCACAACAAAACCATTGAAATTCAAAGCCAAAACAAACTTGATATATCGAAAAATTCGATATACGCTAACTTCTCGATTAGCCTGCGGAATTTTTACAATTATTGTTGACAAGATGTCTTGAAAAAACCAAGAAAGAACAGTTTTTCAGTCATTTTCTGTGTAATACTAGCGAGGAAAAATGACTTGAATTACTCGTGTCAATGGTTGCAAATTATCTGAAGCTTGAACCTCTTGTATTTTTCAATAAAATATACCTGAAGTTAACGTCAAATTTTTTCATTGAAATAGTATCGGTATTCAAGTATTAATGACAGTTATGCTGTAACAAGATAGACAGTTAGGAACTAAATGAATATTCATTATTTTAATAAACTCTTTGAAAATAGCGGCTCAACACGTTTGGTACGACGGCGAAAATCGCAGTTCCTTCTGTGTTTGCAGCGGGACCCACCGGAGGGTCCCGCGCAGTGTTAAATCCCATAAGACGAAAATCTGCCGAACACAGAGGACAAGCGAGACCCACCGGTGGGTACGCCGCAGCGAACATGTTAAATACGACCATACATGTCGGCAACTCAAATTCTTCGACGTCTGATTTTTTGCCTCTTCTGTATCTTTTTATAGAATCCGACCCCTTATACTACAAGAAGAAATTCTCAAAAACAGATAAAAAGTTTACTGAATCACAATAAACACCCGAACCTTGTGATGTTAATTTTCAGCTAATTAGTCTGATTCTAAGAATTTCTTTCGCGGTGCTGATATGGCAAATAATCACCTTAGCAGCTTGTTTCCGAGCTTACTCAATTGCATGTGACACTTTCACAGTCTGTCGTAAAATTTCGCACAACTATTGTAAACGTAATGTACACAATTCAACTATTAGAATGGATCTGTATATGATGAATCCGAATATAATGCACTTCCGAACACAAATGTATGTATAGGAGATGATTGAATTTATCATCGATGCCCTTGACTCTACGATAATTTTTCAATAAGCACTCGGAAGATTACGAAAGAGTCACTAATTTATGTTCTTTTTAAAATTTCCAACTGCAAAACTCGTGGTTTTGACTGATAAAATTAAGAAATCAAAGTTTGTCTCACCCCAATCAATCATTAATGATATTCATCAAGGGACCATGGCAGTGAAAAAAATTGAGCACTCATTTGCAATTTTTTCAGTCCGAGTTACAAATCACCAAACATGAAAAATTGCCCGTACGTAATCTTGTCAAGGGCCATAATGCTATACGCTTCTTTATTTGAGATTTTTTCATTAGCTTGACCAATAAAATCAGGTGTACTAACAAGGAGAGATCATCACACCCGGATCACGGATTTGGCTGAAACTTTGGAAATAGTCTTTTTTTTGATGTCAAAAGATGAAACCCAAAATTATAGACCCTAACGCTCAAAAATTTCCGAGCTACATTTTCAGGCAATAGCATTGCAGGTATATCTATATGTATGAGATTTAATATGAGCCTGTATGGGCAATGTTAATATCCTTGGCTGTTACTCGTTGACAGTACCCGACTTGTGCAGTGAATGACTGTCGTTCGTGTGAGACACTATTCACGTGCACCTGCCAATGACAACGGGACCGTGTGGTTCGTTGCCTAGACATTGATCGTGCTTAGGTCGTGAAGCGACGATGGAACGGAGTTAGCAAGGCAAAAATGATTTCACTGTCGGCGCGGAGTGCCTTTGGATGTCTTAGGTTGACTCGAGGGCCCAGTGGCCGAACGGCTAGACGGAGCAGCCATCAAGGCTCCAAGACGCGCGAGCTTGCGAGCTTCGCACATACCGCACGGGTTTTCACTACACTGAGCTTTGGAAACACCAGAAGGGGCGTCCCGTTCCATTGTTGGCACTTTGGATTGGCACTCCGTGATATAATGCGGCACTCGGTTCCGAAAGAGTATATAGTCACTATAACCGGGTAGAAGGTTCTGTGTGAGCGGGAGCGGGCACAGGTATACGAATTAGACGCACTGTTTTAAATTCGAATTGTGCCGCAGCTGCCGATGCGCGGAACACCACAAACACACACACATATTCGTCCATGCTGGGTTACACTGATTAAGAGCGCACTGAGTGGATCGCGGCCATCGCGGTGGCCGGATGACGTAGGGCCGTAGGTCGTAGGGTCGAAGGGCCAGCAGACCTGGTGGCGCGGCTTTTGGTAAGCGATTTTACGTGAACGAATGACCGTGGAGGCCTAGCCTTCGTGATAGCTTGAGCAAAACTGAGCATGCTGAGCCAGGAGGGCTCGGCTTTATATAGGCGCGGGTCGGCAATATCTGCAGATCTGAAGATACGTGGATCTGTGGATCTGCAGATCTGATGATTCGTGGATCCGCGGATCGGTGGATCTGCGGATCTGAGGATCGGTGGATCTGCGGATCTGTGGATCTGCGGATCTGTGGATGTACCGGATTTTATGAGTTTATAATCCCTTTTGAATTTATGACGTTGTTTTTGAAATCGTTTTCTCATGCATACATTCGGCCTAAGGTTGAATCAAGACGCAAGTATTTATTAAAAATATGAGTGCAATGCGCACGTCAAGCGCCCGGGGGAAAGCGACTTGATTCGACCTTGGGACCCACACCCCGTCATCGGCAGCCGTATATCAGCTTTATTGTTAATGGTTACAGATTCTTATCGATATCGGTTACATATTCTTATATCTACTGAGTATGAACGTGATATTCCCCGCATTTGTGAAAAAGCTCTTCGGTATTTCTACTTCGGAGTTCTGACTTTATAGTTTACTGGTTCTGCACGCTTTTAAGGTATGTCTGCTAATTGTTTCCAAAAATAAATTGAATTACAATATCCATCCGGATTGAGTGAAAGAAAATTGAATCACGGACAAACATAATCTTGAGTGAATATCACGAGAACGTATTATCTAATAAGTTGGTGCACCATTATTATCCTTCATGAAGTCAAGTCGACCTTCTTCTCCTGAGGTCATACTTGTGAGTCGGCGGAGGGCGTGCGAGCTTGCGCTCGTGGCGTCTTCGAGCTGCCTCCTCCAAGGTTGGTCTTCCTCTCCGGTTTTTCCAAGTTGAACCGGGAATTTGCGGCACTCCAGTGCTCGCGTTTTGCCGTACGATGAGGTCTTCCTTCCCCATTGGCGTTGTGTTGGGCTCCGATCCGTGGATTGGTGTGTCCAGGACCGGTCGATGGGCAACATCGTCGCTGGTTGGAGCGATGATGAACGTCGGCGTGAACCTCGGCATAGGCGTCCCCATGGCAGGTTGTGGTTTGGAGGCGGAGGCTCCGTGGTGTTGCGGCGGCGTTGGCTCCGTGATCGGCCGTGATAGGAGCAACGGCTGGCGGTTGTACGTCAGAGTCCGTGGCAGGACTCTGTGCTGAGTGGTCTCGTTTCATTTGCGAGACATGTACTTTGATGTGTGCATTACCTGGTCTCTCGACGGAGAAGAGGATGCGTGGTAATTGGAGGTCCCAATTGTTCTGGTTACGTTGAGAGTGAAGGGCCAGTCGGAGTCCCTTCTTGATCTCTTGATTACGCCGTTCCGTGGGATTCGCACGTGGCATGTACGCAGGGGTGGTCCACACTGCGATTTGGTGCTTCTCGCACCATTTGGCCCACTGGGTGCTGCGGAATTGAGGTCCGTTGTCGCAGATGATGACCGACGGATATCCCCATCTCTGGAAAACTTCGGCTTCGAGAGTACTCATGGTTACCTCGGTAGATGACGACGCGACTGGAAACGCTTCGGTCCATCGGGAGAAGACATCTGTGGCCACCAGAATGTGCTTCTTGCCGCGTGGAGTCCTAGGATAATATCCCATGAAGTCGACGGCGATTACCTCCCACGGGCGTTGTGGTTGACGAGGCGATAAGGTTCCGTGAGTCGTCGGTCTTGCAGCCTTGGTGAGATTGCAGTCGGTGCAGACTCGTACGTATTGTCGCACGTCGTTGCGTAGCTTGGGCCAGTAGTATCGGTCTCGGACTTGCTGCAATGTCTCCTTCATGCCGGGATGTCCGGCCAGCGGGTCCCTGTGATAGAACTGGAGCACGTCATCTCGAGCTGCTTCCGGTACGTAGAGTCTGGGGCAGTCGGGAACGCGTATGAACCACAGGAGGCCATTGCGCATCTCCCAGTCTGGTCCGCTGGGTAGATGTTCGGTGTCGTCTTGCGCTTGGCGGATCACGTCCTCTAGGGTGCCGCAGTCCACGTTTGCGAGCACTACGTCGTCTTCCAAGGATTGGCTTACGGGAGGAGCGAGGGCGTCGTAGTCGTTCTCGGAGTCGACGAATACCCCATCCCCCGGGAAGCGCGAGAGTGCGTCTGGCAACTCGTTTTCCTTGCCTGGTACGTGCTCGATCCTGAAACTGAAGCGTCGGAGGAACATGGCCCACCGTGTTAATTTACCTCTCTCGTCCTTGACTTTGTCTAGCCAGGTGAGGGCTTTGTTGTCGGTTCGAAGCGTGAAGCAGTTGTCCTCGAGGAGATGTTTGTACTTCTTAAGGGCCCACACGACGGCGAGGCATTCCTTCTCGTTGGAGTGGTAAGCTTTTTCCGGCGGTGTGAACTTCGCGGAAGCGTACGAGATCACCTCTCGTTGGCCATCTGCACCTTGGTGATACAGGACAGCTCCCATGCCGACGTCGCAGGCGTCGGTCTGCAAGTAGAGGACCTCTCCCGCCCGGGGACGATGGAGCTTCAGGGGGTTCTTGAACTCCTCCCTTAACCGGTCCATGGCGTGCTGAGCGGCTTCCGTCCATCTCCAGGATTTGTTTTTCTTCAATAACTCCGTCATTGGGGCGGCGATGGTGGCGAAGCCTGGAATGTACTCGCGCAGCCATCCGCATATCCCCAGAAACTTCTGGAGCTCCTTCTTGTTTCGTGGCGCATGAGATTCCAGCACCGCTCGGACGTGTTCAGTCTTTGCCTCGTTGTGCTTGTCGGAGACTACGTGGCCCAGGAAGGACACTTGTGTTTTTCCAAACTCACACTTTGGCAAGGCGCAGACGAGTCCGTATGTCTCGAGTCGTTCGAGAACTAGGGCGACGTGCGTGAGGTGTTCCTCATACGTGTTGGAGTACACGACGACGTCATCCTGAAAGTTGAGACAGAACTTTCCCACATACCCCAGCAGAACCTCCTTACCGATGAGTTGGTTGCACGTGCGTCCGGAGTTCTTGAGTCCGAAGGCGGCGACGTTGAACACGTATTGGCCTCCATCCGGTGTGCAGAAAGCGGTGTATTGCCGTGATTCCTCGGTGAGTGGTATCTGCCAGTAGCACTTTCGTAGGTCGATGACCGTATAGTATTTGGCTCCGCCAATTTCCTTGAGCACCTCGTGTATCACCGGGTTTGGCTGGGCCGCGTCTTCGGTGATGCTGTTGATGCCCCTGAAGTCCACGCAGAATCGAAACGTCCCGTCATGTTTCGGTACCAAGACGATGGGCGAAGAGTAAGGGGATGACCTTGCGCTGATGACTCCGTCGGCGAGCATCTGCTTGACGAGCTCGCTGATGGCTCGCTTCTTCTCGGCGGAGTACCTATACGGAGGGATTTTAAAAGGCTTGTGGTTCGTCACCTTGATGTCGTGCATGATGAAGGGCGTCCTTGCCAGGGGTCCTGATTCGTCGAAAACCTTCCAGTGGCGTAGGATGATGGCCTTGAACGCATCGACGTATTCCGCTGGAAAACCGTGGTCCACCTGCTCCCACAGTTGCTGATGCTGCTGGCTGGATAGTTCTCGGGGGACCCTCCCCAAGAATATCCGTGTGCGTCGTTCGGTGCCGACGTATATGCAGTCTAAGCTATGGTCGTGGAGAACTTTGTTTTCCTTGAGCCACCTGCGCCCGAGGATGGCCCGTGCGCGCAGGTGCTTGGCGACGAGGAACGTGGCTTGACCCTGGAAGTCTGCTACGTGAATAGGCAGCGAGCACGTTCCTTGCAGGTCCATTTCCACATCGTCTTGAGCGAGCTTGGCGCTCCTGGGTTCTGAGAATGGTCGTATTTCTCCCGCCGAGACAATTTTACTCGAGATAAAGTTGTCCGATGCGGCGGAATCAAGAAGAGCATTGACGAGGTGTCCGCCGATGTTGACCTTGAGGGATGCCACCAGGAGGCCGGTCGCGTCGGCCGTTGCGACGCTTACTGCTGGGCTGCTGTTCCCGGAGCGGGAGTGCCCGCGCTGCTCGTCGCCCCGGGTCCGTTTTCCGGACGCGTTCGGCGACTCGGACAGTCGCGGTGCCAGTGGAAACCTGGGCAAAAATCACATTTGGGTATTTTTTCACCATTTACCTCTCGGAATTCCCGCACGGCGCGCTTGGGCACGAACGGGGTATTCGGCTTGGTGTTGCCGCTTAGAGTTGGTTTCCTAGCAGACTGCTCCGTTGCTTCGTCCAACTCCAGCTCGGTGGCTCTAGAGAGGAGCTCGCCGACGGTGGTTGGCGGGTTCCCCCGAAGGTGCTTACGGAGGGATCCTCGCATCGCCTCCATGAGCAGGGCGACCATCTCCTCTTCTGTTGCCGTTGGTAGCAGGCGCCGGGCGAGAAGATGACGTTTCTCGATGAAGACGCCCACTTCCTCTCGTTCCCCCTGCGGCTGGCCGTACAGCTTAACCTTCAGCTTCAGTTTGAGTTGGGTGGAATCGAACCGGGCCAGCAGGAGTTCCTTGAACTTCGCCCAGTCCGTGATGACGTCCTTGTAGCAGGTCCACCATTTTGATGCGTCCCCCTTCAAGGCGCGCTCCGCAATTTGTACGCGGAAGGCCTCATCAGTTCCGAGTTTACAGAAATGCTCTTCGCATTTCTGCAAGAATCGGTGAGGATCTTCGTGCTCCGCCCCAGAATAGTCGGGCGGAGTAAGAGGGGTTCCGGCCAATTGGCGGAATATGTCACGCATACCTTCCATGCTCGAGCGTACGATGTCAGCAGGATCCGCTGCTTGTTGGATGACTGCTGGTTGGCTGCTGCGCCCGGGTTTGCGGGTTGCTCCGAAGCAGGGTGCTCCGCAGGTTCGATTTCGTCGCGCTGCTCGGCGACGAGGTCGCCAGGGTTGACTGCTTTGCTGACTGGTGCTGGTACGGCAGCTGGCTCCGCGACGTCGGACGCTGGAGCTACTGCGTTGGTTGGTTCTTGTATGACGAGGAGTTCCTCGCGATTATGTGCGTCGACGGCAAGCTGAAGATTGGCTTCGACAACTTCTAGCTGTGCGACGTCCACCGGCTGGCGGAGAGCGGCTTGGATCTCTGCGCTGGCACCGTGCTGCTGAGCTTCAAGGGATGCGGCACCTTGAATTTCAGGCAAGTCGTCCGGTACTGGAGCGATCAAGGGTCTTCCGAGTGAGTGGTGGCGCAGCTGTCGTGGAGAAGCTGGAGCCTGTGCTGCTTGTGTTGTCCGTCTTGGTTGATGTTGAGCGCCACTGGGTGTTTCAGTACTCCCAGAAGTACTTGGTGCTGCCTGCCTGGTGCGGCGTGACGCAGGCGGCGTTTTGGGCACGTGGCTCATTGGGTCGTGGATTCTCGCACCTTCCGATGCCGATCGAGGAATTGATCAAAACCTCGTGGCCCCACGTTGGGCGCCAAATTGACAGTACCCGACTTGTGCAGTGAATGACTGTCGTTCGTGTGAGACACTATTCGCGTGCACCTGCCAATGACAACGGGACCGTGTGGTTCGTTGCCTAGACATTGATCGTGCTTAGGTCGTGAAGCGACGATGGAACGGAGTTAGCAAGGCAAAAATGATTTCACTGTCGGCGCGGAGTGCCTTTGGATGTCTTAGGTTGACTCGAGGGCCCAGTGGCCGAACGGCTAGACGGAGCAGCCATCAAGGCTCCAAGACGCGCGAGCTTGCGAGCTTCGCACATACCGCACGGGTTTTCACTACACTGAGCTTTGGAAACACCAGAAGGGGCGTCCCGTTCCATTGTTGGCACTTTGGATTGGCACTCCGTGATATAATGCGGCACTCGGTTCCGAAAGAGTATATAGTCACTATAACCGGGTAGAAGGTTCTGTGTGAGCGGGAGCGGGCACAGGTATACGAATTAGACGCACTGTTTTAAATTCGAATTGTGCCGCAGCTGCCGATGCGCGGAACACCACAAACACACACACATATTCGTCCATGCTGGGTTACACTGATTAAGAGCGCACTGAGTGGATCGCGGCCATCGCGGTGGCCGGATGACGTAGGGCCGTAGGTCGTAGGGTCGAAGGGCCAGCAGACCTGGTGGCGCGGCTTTTGGTAAGCGATTTTACGTGAACGAATGACCGTGGAGGCCTAGCCTTCGTGATAGCTTGAGCAAAACTGAGCATGCTGAGCCAGGAGGGCTCGGCTTTATATAGGCGCGGGTCGGCAATATCTGCAGATCTGAAGATACGTGGATCTGTGGATCTGCAGATCTGATGATTCGTGGATCCGCGGATCGGTGGATCTGCGGATCTGAGGATCGGTGGATCTGCGGATCTGTGGATCTGCGGATCTGCGGATCTGTGGATGTACCGGATTTTATGAGTTTATAATCCCTTTTGAATTTATGACGTTGTTTTTGAAATCGTTTTCTCATGCATACATTCGGCCTAAGGTTGAATCAAGACGCAAGTATTTATTAAAAATATGAGTGCGATGCGCACGTCATCGTAAACGTTTGAGCGTTAGGGTCTATAGTTTTGGGTTTCATCTTTTGGCACTAAAAGGAGATTAATTCAGCCAAATCCGTGATCCGGATGTGATGGCCTCTCCTGGTAAGCACTATTCAGACCCATAACTCAAATTGAAAGAAGAATTGAGTCAATTTGAGTATGGAAGATTGAGTATTCATCAATTGCAAGGCTGATTGGACTTACCGGTATTTTTCACTAATCGATGAAAAAATCGGAACAGTTTTTAGAACTATTTTTCTTTACTCAATAAATTTCCAATCTCTTGAATTCAAAATCAATGACACGAAAAATAAAGTTGCATCATCTCTTCATTCAAGAATAAGCAATTGAATCTTTTCAGGCTTAATTTCCAAATCCTCAATTTGGAATCAATTGAAATCCGTCGCCAACTTGTTTGAACTGATTTAGCACAGTCTTCGCGGTCGTGCGCGTGTCACGGAATGAATTAAAATTAGACCAAATGATTGTTCCTGAATTGTATTCCAATCCACAAGGCAAACAAGCTGTCATCATAATTGCCCATGACGTAAGTCACTCAACGGCGCTCAATAGAATTTCCCAACCAATCATCGAGCAACGTTTAGTGAAGTAATGTGACTCTATATTTATTAACTTTCTCTATTTTGGCAAGAATCTACATGATGCATTTGCGAGATTATTCCTCTCATCGACCATAGCTGACTGATAACAAATTATTTCAATTCATATTCTTGCAGTCTTAGATATGTTCAAGATAAACCAGTTGATTTTGAAAAAATTTTAATAAAGAAGAATCACTTGGGTTAAATTGATTCATGTTGAGTGTAAACCACGTGATTGATATGGGATAAGGAACCCCGATTGATCCGGCTAGTACATCTCTCATCGATGCAAAAATTATTTACACGGATTCCTTCTCAACGTAACTCCCAAATGAATCCAATTGTTTCATGGAAGATTGTTTACAATTGAATAGTTGTGATCTGATGATACTAATTTTTTGCAGATTCGAAATTCAAATTACACAGTCTTGATTGCCTATCCGACCCACTTGTAGTTGGCCAAGTTAGTTTGAGGGAGGTTCTAGTCAGAACAATTAAAAATTACGGATAACTATTTTCGTTTTACAATAATTTCAATCTGGCAAATGTAGTGGAGAGATTGCGGGTTACGAATTCGGTTGAAACTTTGGATATAATCACCCTCTCGCAACAAACTCACCTCGTTAGTTGAGAAAAAAATAACCAGTTCAATGAATTTTGGTGTTGAATCAAAGTTGCGAAATCATCTGTTGTATTGACATCTCTCTAAGATTTTCAAGGAAGAGTTTTTTTTTTCATACGTAGTTCAGGTTAGAAAACATTGAAAGATTTATTTTGACTCCCTGATGAATGGTATTACTCATCTTCAGATTTCTATATAATCCATGGATCGTCGAAAGTCTGGTATGATTGTTCAGAAAAATTAAAATTAGACTGATCAACTTATGTGAAGGCAATAATTTTTGATAATGATAAGAGTATCCAATCGAATCAGATTCGGTGCCGCCAATCCCTTGCATAATGAAATTGAAAATACTGTGCCTGATGAAATTTCTGGCATGATCTTGCACATATTATAAATATTATCATCAGACCACTCAAGATCGTTATTTGGTCTGAATTCAACTATATTAGAGAGCAGTTCAATTGTAGATTGAACGTCTGTAGAATAATTTGCGGAGGAATATTGTTTCGATTCAATGAGTATGGCTCATTCCCGATCGGAAAGTTGAGCAGGGCTCGGATCCGGTGCCCTATCCGGGAAGCCCTATCTCCTGCAGGGTCCCTGTCCGGATTTCGGGGGTCTGGGCATCCATTACTGATCAGCTCCCTATCCGGCCTGATTCAGCTACCCGGACTTAGGGTCATCCAATCCGTTGCCCTAGAAGTGCCCTATGTATTTTTCTAATGAAACAGTTTTTTTTTATTTTTTCGATAACTTTCATTATTCGACACAATATCAACGAAAGATTGAGAACAACTACTTGAGCAATCAAATTTAATAGCGTGTTATCGAGTATGTCATCTTTGAGCATTAATATTGGTTAAGTTTGATAATGTTGGGAATAGGAAATGATTTGTCAAAATTTTTTGTTTTTCATTCCAAAAAAAAAAAAGATTGGATTATGTGCTGACTTACAAGGGGAGGTCATGGTCTGTGGGTCGGGGATTCGGCTGAAACTCTGGGAATCATCTCCTTTTGGCACCAAAAGATGATATCCAAAACCGCTTACTTGAATGCTGAAGCGTTTTGGAGCTACAACCCATGACATTAGCATTGCCCATATAGGCCCATGTTAAAAAGTCGCATATATAGATATACTGACAATGATAATCTCTATAGCTGTAGCTCTAAAACGCTTTAGCATTCAAGTAAGCCGTTTTGGATATCATCTTTTGGTGCCAAACGGAGATGATTCCCAGAGTTTCAGCCAAATCCACGGCCCACAGACCATGACCTCTCCTTGTTAGTTCGTGAACCCATACAACTCGTGCTCAAAGAATAATATATTCAGAAGAATATTCATTTTACACACACTTAACTCCTAACCTCTACTTTCATGTGCAAATACATATCACTGTAAAGAATTTGTTGAATTTTCAACCACACTGGTTAAATATTCAACCAATTGGTTGAATTTTCAACCAGACTGGTTGAATTTTTCATTCAACCAAGCAATTATATTCCGTGATGGATGTATGGATGGTCGATGGAATATCCATTGTCCATCCATCCAGCATGCATCCGTCCATTATCCACCCATCATCCATCACTCCATCCATACATCCATTCGTCCACCCACCATCCATTTCTCGATTTATTTATCGACCTCATCCATCATCCATCCATCGACCATCGACCCATCATCCATTAGTCCATCCCTCCATCATCCTTATCTACCCATATGACCATCCATCATATTCTACTCCTCTCAGGTAGACAACCTGATATGCAGGAACCCCACGGGCAGATTGCGATAATCCACATTGGTTGAATATTCAACCAAACTGGTTGAATTTTTCATTCAACCAGTTGGTTGAAGTTTTTCGGAAAATTTTTTACAGTGTAACCTGTGAGGGTAGACCTATTAGAGTATCTTGTTTAACGATCCCAAAGTCCACTTTCGTCATGTTTTGTCATTCCATTCGCGTCTAATTAGTTATTTAGATTGATAGCATTGATACAACTGTATTGAAAAATTTAAAGGAGGCGGTCATTTTCTCTTTAGGGCGATTGTAGGGCGCTGATAGGGCAATGCATCGGAACCCTAAGTCCGGGTACCCGGATCAAGCCGGATAAGGGCGGCGGATCAAGAACGGGTGCCCAGCCCTATCACACCCATACCAAATTGAAGGGCGACTCCTGCCAGATCCGGATACGGCGCCGGATCCGTGGTCAGGATGCCCCTACAAAATTTCCGATAACAAATAAGCTACTGATCATTCGTTACAGATCGTCTATCAATGAAAAAAATATCAATGAGCGCAAAAGTTCGTTAATTAGAGTGACCTATATCTATTCAGTAAAATTAAACTTCGCAAATTGCAGATTCTCCTTCAAAGTTTTTTGCACGAATTGCCTCCGAAAGTAAGTCTTTTACAGCAAATAAGCTATAACGTTTCTAGCTATGATGTGGAAGCATAAAGGACAAAAACTTTTTAAAAGAGTCATACGAGTTACAGGAAATGACTTTTCTTGCAGCGAAAGCTTTGAATGATTTCTTGATAAATATGGAGATAGAAACTTTATATGCTTTCGTCCAACTCATTCTGAATTCAGAGGTCGTTTCGACTTTCTTTCTTTCTTTCCTTCAAGATGGCTGATAGATAACAAAAGGTCGACATTTTATTTCTACAAGGATTTGTTTGTAGAACAAAGTAACTATTTTGTACGAGCTTCATTCAAAAAACCAGATTAATGCGTGGTCTTTCTGTAGCAAGATATTTGTTATGCAGTTCTCATCGTGTAAAACTCGATTTGGAAGCCTTTTCTTGCTGAAGTCGAATCTTTTTGATGGATAAACCTGATATATTCCTCCATTCTTTACCCTGATCTTTATTGAGATACCTACACGGTTGGTTTTGCTGTAACTATCAGACCACATGTCGAGGCGTGAGTCAAATATCCAGATATGCAAGAATTTATCGATTCTTGGTTATTATTAGTTCTGCATAATAAGAATTTTTTCGTCGTATCTTTGAAACATTTATCAAATCATTTCATTAAAGTTGAATACGGTAGTATTCATGATGAAAAATCTTTCGTTGATTATTAGCTCCTGCAAGACATGTAAAAAAACCTCAATTTTTCGTATTTTAGCTCGTATCATATTTTATCGGAAAAAAATCATTCAAAAATGATACATGCCTCTGATTGGGGACGAAACTCACGTGCGTTCGGGATATATTTCACAATGTCAGAGTGAGGAACCACTGTCAGAGTCGAAAAAGAAGAGCCATTCTCTCAAATTTCATTGTTTGTGTCTGCCATCTCAGGATTAATTAATTTGGATCAAATTTGATAAATACGGCAGAATTAAATGTTCAAAAGACTTGATATCATTCATAGAGTTCTATCTTGAGAGTATACTTGTTGGAAATTATTGCTTACTCGCGAATTTGTCAAACAATCTGGAAATTGCAATTACACTCTCAACGACTCAACGACGTACTCAATGTACACTTTCGGTATGTACATACGCCCTTCTGTATGCGCCTGAAAGCCACACTAGACGCATAATGCAAAAGTACTTCATTGTACGAGTACGAGTTTTATTACTCGTGTACACTGTCCATCCTCGGCGGAGGAAGAAAAAAAAGTCTCGAAAGCTCATTCTGTACATTGGCTACTGGCCAACGTAGGATATAGTAAGAAATGTACTTGAATTGCTCAATCTTACAGGAAGGTGACTGATTCAGGAAAGTATTCCATATTCACCGCCTTCAATCTAACAGTTGTTAGCTTCTCACAAAATTCAACAATTTCGATGGTTCTTAACACCTTCAATGCGATGGGCCCCACCGGTGGGGCCTATCGCACACAGGATCCGAACGCGTTTTTCGCCGTCGCAGTGTTAAATATTAGGTGAATGTAACCGAAATGCTATTTTGCCAATAGTTTTGGTTCACTTGAATATTTTCCAATGCCCTTCAACTCATTCTGAAGCTTGTTTCGAGGCCTTTAAAATGAGCCAAGGAAACTTTAATCTTAATCAATCAGAGCCAGTCTGTCACGATTTTTCCTATGGAATGATTCTTTGCGTGCTCGCGAAAGAGTGCGCTCATAATGCCCTCATCGTTCAAAACGGTGTAAATCGGCGGTAAAGTGCATAATAGTAGATTTCGATACAAGGGCGGAGATGTATGTTTCCGCGGCCCAAGCGATGTTCTTCTGGTCCGAACCTTGGCGAGAGCCGGAATCATCGCTTGGAAGCGGAAACCACCGCGCCCGAGTGTCGAACACTATTTTTTCATCGTCGACGTGGGAAAGAAAATAAAAAAATTGCTCTGTCCCGCACAGACGATGAAAATGGTATTTTTCGATACGAGGGTGGGAAGTTTGGTTTTGCTTCCGAGTGATTGTTTTTGGCCCTCACCAAGGCCCAAGCCTTGGTGAGGGTCGAAATTATATCACGAGTAGAGGAAACAACTTCACGCTCGAGTATCCTTTCCTAGAAGATCTCCGTATCCGCTCATAAAGTCGCTCCAGATCCAAATTTGTAATTCCAAAAAGAAACGGAATCTTAAGTAGTTGAAATAATAAATCGAGTGCGCTAACGTAAGTTAAGATTGGTTGAACCAAAAATTCTTGGCACCGTTTTTACTGAATGTGATTTTCCGGTGATTTCTTAGCTGTGCGATAACAGAATATGAAAAACTCACGCCAAATTTTCAGGACACGCAAAAATTATCTCAGGCTAGTCCAAACCACTCAAATTCTTACATTTTAACACGAAGATACGTAAAAACAATTCGCGGGAAGGTCAACGAATGCCCATTCCTGATATCGACAATTGGGGGACGTTGGGTACACCAATTTTATGATGAATGAGTAAACAACTGATGAAATAATGATCGTGCACAGAAAGTAGTGGTTTTCAGAGTCCAAACATCAAATCTAGATATGGTATCCAGTAAAGATTTATTGATGTTATGGATGAAAAATATGTGAAGAAGAAAAAAACATGAATAGCATAAGTATAATTCGTATCAGCTTCGAACCACTACGATTGATCTATTCTCATCAGTAACATGATACTTAAGGACCCAAAAAAGATGTCTTTTCTGGCTCATCAACACCATCTTCACCTTCCCCAACCCAGATGAATGAATTTCGCTTTTCTCCCAATGCCGAAGCTTTAATAGAAAAAAATTCCAAGCCCGCAATTTTTCATACATTGCAAGTCACGTGTGCGATAAGCATATACTTACGTTGCGCGTGCTTCCTCTCAATTCACATCCGTACATAAGAGTGAGGAGAGTGAGTGAGATGGAATGTCAGTACATTTGTAGGTATACTATGTAGGCTCACTTCATCTTGACCTATATCAATTCTGTCGAATCAGTGGCCTCGAACATAGGCTGAATTCTCGCTCTGTTGAGAAACAGTTGGGTGCAATTCTGTCCAATACGAACAGCCTCTCCAGAGCTCATCATCACAGCTTCCAAACTTGCCAACAAGAGACCCTCTCTCGTGACGATACATCGTCAGTCCGACCCTCCAAATCGACAACCTCGACCTTCTTACTCCCTCCACTGTTCACAAGTACCTCATTACAATAGCCTTCCGGGTACTCTGATTTGATATGATGATGACATTACCTGAGGCAGATTGAGACCGTTCATTGGGAGTATCAATTATTTATTTATGTTTATGCTTGGGAGATGCTCAAATTTTACAAAATTAAATTTCAACAAGATTGACTCGTACTCAAGGGGGAGGGGAGGAGGCTACAGTTATAAGGAGGAAATAGTTTCGTTTCCGAGTGACAACTTCTCTAGAATTCTAGGGTGTATCAATTTTTTTGGCAAATTCTATGGAGAATATGAAAAAAATTCTCATCGAGAGCTCAAGTTACGGGCTGAATATGAACTACGCAAGGGACACGTGAGTGGAGCAATTGACAAGGATTCTTATACAAATCCTAATTCGAGTACAGGAGGGTAGGTAGAAGGGTCAACTTGACACGATGGATCGCGAAGGCAGCAGGAAATTCGAACGTCAACGGGATAGAGAAATTCCTGTGGGATGAGATTATATGTACCTCCACCATCATTTTTTATAATAAAAATCAAAATCATCCGTCGGTTGTTTTTTTTTTTTTTTAAATGAAGTCGATTTCTCGATCTTTCTTTTATAAGGATATTTAAAAATTTGCCTCTTTCGTGGTTTTCCGGTTTTCTTGTTATTCTACCGTAACAACTCGGAAGCGATGAGTTTTATCGAAAAATGTGTGAAACAATTTTTTTGGCACACTGTGCGAGAATAGTTTATTACGAAAGTACTTGTATTCTTTACGCACTGCCGAAAATTTTTACACACAAGGGTAACAGCTTTACGCACGAGCGTCAGCGAGTGCGTTAAGAATCTCAACAGTGCGTAAAGTGTTACTCGAGTGTGTAAAGTTTCCGACAGTGAGTAAAGTATCGAAGTCATTTCGTACGATATTTTTCGCAATCCGATGTGCCTAAAGTTTTTCCTTACGCACCGAAAATAGTATATTTCCGTACTGAGCGCGGTAGCCCATTTTGGGCACTAGGACCTCGACTAGGACAGTTTGTCTGTCGAGCGAAACGAGACAGACATGTCCTCCAGTGCCCAAAATGGGCTTGCAAGCGAGGTGCAGATATATTTTTTCATTACGAGAACCCTAAAATACTATTTAAACGCGGCATTTTTAGGTTAGAGTAATGAAAAATGGTCTTTACGCACTAACTTTACGCACATGATTGCGAAAAGTAACTTTTTCGCACTGATTTTCCACTTTCTCTCTTAGTTTATCGCAATAGTACATTTCGATACAAGGGTCGAAAAATAAATTTTACACCCGTGTATCGAATACTATTTTTTGACAAACTGTGAGAGAAAGTGGGAAATCAGTGCGGAAAATTTACTTTCTGCAGTGTGTCAAAAAATAGTATTCGATAGACGGGTGTAAACTTATTTTTCACATCCTTGTATCGAAATGTACTATTTCAACACGCTGTGCGGAAAAGTGTCTTCTTGGCATAGTGCGACTAAACGGTCATTTTTTCTCCCGGCCCTATTCAGAAAATTGGCGTTTAGTCGCCCTGATACCAAAAAATAATATATGCACCTCGCTCGTCGGGCCGTTTTGGGGCACTGGGAATCTTTCTCCCTCGTTACACTCGGGGAAAATTGATTCCCATTACCCAAAACAGCCTAACCTCGCATCGGTGCATAATGTACTATTTCCGCACTCATTTTTCACTTTCTCACACACATCACTGAGAACAGAATATTGCAGTTCAAACAGTATTAGGGCTGTATATTGTAACGTGGTATTGCTGTCAGACCAATACTGGATTGTCAATACAGCATTTTGATTTGTTATTGCCGTGAAATAACCTCAAAAAATCTTTGAATATAGTACATTTCGATACAAGGGCGTAAAACGTTTTATTCGCGTCCGAGTGATGGGTTTCCGGCCCGAGCCGCAGGCGAGGGTCGGAATCATCACGAGGATGCGAATAATAGGTTTTACGGACGTGTATCTAACTACACTTTTCGATAAACTGTGAGTAAAAGTCGACAAACTGTGCGCAAAGTGCACTTTTACGCACAGTGTATCGAAAAATAGATTTTCTCACCGGTACCATTTTGTACGAAAAATTAGATGGCTTTCCTGGTAAAATAGTCGTAATGTGACTGTGATTCCATCGAGTATCAAAGTATTTGCAATATATGGGCTATTGTTATTTATTCTGTCAGAAATACTAGATGCCAAATCATTTCGATGATATTGGCATAGTGACAAAATTTGTATTGCTCTCCTGGCTATACCACTTTTTGGTCGCATGGCGAATCACTTCGCCGTGCTACCAAGGATTTTTTCTCAGTGCAGTTTGTCGAGAAACACAGTTCGATACACGGGTGTAAAACCCATTTTTCCCACCCTCATATCGAAATGTATTATTTTGTAGGATTTTGGGAAATCTTCAAAACAGTGCGCCTACGTGTACCGAAGGATTTGATCCAACCAGAGTAGTTGAGAGAACTTCAGGAAAAGATGTGAGCAAATCATGAGTTTCTGCGAGGTTCTTCTCCCATTTGAGAATCTCTCAGCGGCGCTTCCTCGTATTATAATGAATGAGAGCATATTCACTTGTAGATCTTCGAGAAATCCACAAGATACTATTCTACATATTATTTGATAAAACTCATCCTATCCAAGTTATAACGGTGAACAAAAAGACGGAAAACCTATGGGAGAGCCGAACGAAAATCAAAAAACCGATTTCGTTTTATAATCCACAGGGGAATGATTTTCATTTTTGTCGGAAAATTACTGTGGAGGCACCCACAAATCTCACCCCGCAGGGATTCCTTCATTTCGTTGACATTCAACTTCTCAGTCTATCCGTCCCGCTGTGTTACCCTTACGCAAGGCAATGAACGGGGTGCCAACTTTTCACCACATCGTCAGCTTGTGAATTTTTGTATTTCACTAATTCTCACCATACTGGCCATGGAGAATTTTATAATGCAGATATTTTGGGAATCATTTAAATTACTATTTTGATAGCGCGAAAACATGAATGAGGGTCAGGGGTTCTTGAACTGAATCATTCACATATTTCCGATTGTTTTTTCAATAATTAAATTCTTTTCAATCAGAAAATAAACATTTCCAAGTCAGAAAATGGTTCTTGAATCAATCAATATCAGAAAAAGACGAGTTCTCATAATTAGAGAGATTGCATTTTCTCTATTCCAAGACAAAAAACTCCGAGACGATTCGATTTTCAGGATATTTTATATAAATTCCTTTGCAATTGCAACTACTGTTTAAAGGTTTGCTTGGTAATTTGTTAAAAATTGGTGCCATATACTTTACTGCTAGATATACCGTTTCCATTAGTGTAAGTACTTTTTTTCTGTCTTGGAATCGTAGGGAATTCGAAAGTAACTGTGAAAAATGCAAGAAGTATAAAAAGTTATGTGGATCCACCTGAGATTATACAAGTTATTCAAACATAAAATTTGCATAAACCGACTCAAATTCGCCGCCCAGTTATTTTTGAATCTGTACGTCGAAATTCCAATTTAACTCCTGGGTACCCTGCTATCGTGATTTTTCCACACTGTATTGTTTTTGAAAGACTCTCAGATAAATTTTCTTCTGAACCCTAAGGCATCAATCATCTCCATTGGAACAGGTTGAGATCCTATTCATTACCATGAATAGACTCGCGCTGGGATTTTCTATTCCTCCCTAAAATAAAAAAATCAATGAGTGAATTTATTGGTCGTCCAACTAATCATTAAATCAATTTCTCTGATTTCAGAAACACGGGCCTCGCCTAAAATGTTCAGCCTGCCGAGTAGTTGCCCACACAGCCTGCACTACAAATCTAAATTTTGCCTGCAAACCAAGTTACCGAGACGTCGGTGTACGCCAATACCGTGAACAAAAAGTAACAAATCATCACTTCGTCCATCGACGTTCTCAAAAAGGAAAATGTTCCAATTGTTCAAAATCCTTCCAATCGAAACTAAGCTTTTCATCAAAAGAAATTGTTGCTGTAAGCTGCAGTTGGTGCAAATCGGCCTATCACAATCGAGAATCATGCTTTAATGCTCAAAAAATTGGCGAACAATGTGAATTAGGCATACACTCTTCTATTATGGTACCACCATCTTGGATTGTTAAAGTACCTAAAAGGGGTAATTTCAAAAGTAGTTTGAGGAAAAGTCCGAAAAAGAAAAGATCACAGGGTGGTGGAGGTACGAAGAAACCAAATAAGGCTGGTGATGATGATAAAGATGCTGCTGATCCTTTGAAACTTTGGGCGATTAAACCGATACCAAATTCGAATGTTACGCCGGTTTTGGTGTTTATTAATCCAAGATCTGGTGGTAATCAAGGCGCCAAGCTGTTGCAGAAGTTTCAGTGGTTGCTGAATCCTAGACAGGTGTTTGATCTTACCCAAGGTGGACCGAATATGGGGTGAGTTTTAAAGATTCATTTGTGACATTTACTTGGGTGAGATTTCAAGAAGGAGAGAGGGAGATTTGGGTGGAAAGGTTTTTCGTATCAATTTGCCGACGATTCCTTGTAAATTGATAAATCTGTGTCAATATTCGCCATCTTCGTAAGGCCTCTGTGAATATAAAATATGGAACGTTGGTCCATTGAGAAAAATTATTCGCTCGATATTTCGTGAGGAAACTGATCAAATGAGTTGTCCAGTCTAAAGTAAAATGAGGCTAGGAAATTTAAATGCTCACCACGATCTCGTGAGAGATGATAGCCTTGAGGATGTTATTATCAAGAAGAAGGATTAAAAATTGCATTCCATTAGAGGGAAATGGTTTGAAATGAAAAAAAGCTGTTAGAATATGAAGCTCAGAAAGAACTGGATTTATATCAAAGAAATTAAGGAAAAAAATATCTCAACTTGAGTATCCAGAGACGTATATTCCATTTAGAAGCAAAGTTCAGAATTTTGAGTGGGAAAAAGTTCCATTTCCAAGAGCTCCAAGTGTTCTTGTCGAGTGGATAAGATCATACCCGGTAGACAATTTTGAGAGAAATTTGTTCTGTCAAGTGCACGGGTATTTTTACAATGACAACGGCACTCGCTTTTCATCGACGAGAAAGTTATTTTTCTGAGAGAATGATATCTCTCTTTTTAAAGTGAGAACGCTGGTGGCACTTGAACGGATCTTGACAAGTGAGTTTCGAAAAATTGTTTTTTCCGAAATTCTACTCGAAAGTTCTTGAGATGTTTGAGTTTGTGATTCGGGACCAATATATGTATACATGTTATGATCTCGAGTTTGGATTTTTATTCAACACAATGGGTCAATGGATAAAATTTTGAGATCTGTCGCGGAAATTGCAGTGCTGAATTTTGGGACTTTGGGATTTTCTTTTTTAGGATCTTTTTTCAGTATCTAGATCGAAATAAAAGTATCGAAAGACAGAAGTTACAACGCTAGAAATGCCAACTCAAAAATGTCAAAAATATCAAGAACATTTTTCACTCGAGCATTCTTTGCTTCGAATCAAAGAATTGGTTGAAGTTGATTGAATGGCAAATGAAGATATCAATGAATGAATTAATAACGCACAATAATCCATGGCTAGTTTTAATTGAGCAACTCCATGAATAATATAAACTCGTGAAAAGGAGCAGTGCTTATGTGTTGGTAGGCCTCGAAAATATCGGAATGATGATTGATTCTTAACAATAAGAGTATTTCAATTGATACAACTGATCACGTTTGAAAACCCAATCTTTTCTTACGAGCATGCGAGGAATGTAGTCATGTCAACTTTTTTGCTTACACAGCATTAGACTTGAAGAGTTGGTAAACAAAGAACTTAGAACATGGTTCTGTTATTTCATTAATGGCTCATAATTTGAGCGTTTTCAGGATTAACAAACGCTTGTTATTCTTCCGCAATGTGGTAATATTGAGTAAACAAAAGGAAAATTGTTGATTACCCGAAGTAAGATGAGTATCTGATAAGATTTCATTATCTTCGAAACCGTAAGAAGGAAAACGCTCCTTCAAGAATCTTCTTTCGCGTTACGTGAGAATAAATCTGAAAAACAAAAAGAACAACTTGAAGATGATTTTCTAATAGTACTTTATTATCATGATACGGCTAAAACCGTGTTTCGCTAGCGATATCGAAGTATGCACCTAAATGTCGTTTGCAGATATATAAGATCTCGGAAATTCTCGAATAGAATGCTCCTAATTCAGCTGAAACGATTAGAAATCCGTATTGGAAAATTAGCGGTCGGTTTCAAACAATACATTTGCAGAGTTTCCTCTTGAGTTCATCTCTTCATCAACCTTCATATATTTCTCTGACCTATAATCGAGTTTCTCACCGCTAACTAACTGTTTTGGGGTGAAGAGTTTTTTTTTCAACGGATACCATTTGCTGGCTTCCTCGAATACCAAACGATTGCTTTGTTTCATTCAATAGCTATCGTCCCCTAAGTTGAGATTTAGACATGACTATTTTCTGTATCGAAGAGCATATAACGTGATTGATTGATTGATTGATTGATGCCCATTTATTCGTCCGAAGACAAAAAAGAAAAATAATCAGTTACATATGGTAATATATATCACAGATCAATAGTGCACATTAATAAAAATAATGAACGTGATGAGTATTATTGAAAATCTCTGAAAATATGTCAGGGTTTTATAATCTGAAATTTTGATAATCAACATAATTACTCACATTGTTCATTGAGATAGACGAGTTCTTTTAAAATATTCTTACAGAAAATGGTGATTGGACTTTTTAAACATAACATGAAAATTAAAAAAAACCTGTAGGTAATGTTCTGGAGACCCTCAAGGCCCTACACCCTGTTGATCTAGCTGTATTGAATACCAAACCGAGACCAAATACTTGATTACAAGCAAGGAGAAAAATTGAGCCAAAAATGTTCAAAGTTCTGACAACGTCATTTTTCATCCTAATTTCATCAGATCGATTTCAAGATCTGCATAATCCACTTTATTCTCGAAAATTCTTCTTTTACAGTCCAGAGTAAGTAATAGTGATAGAAAAGATCGACTAATTTCTCAAGTGGCTGATCCAACGACACGATTATTACAAAACGAAACTAGTGAATACTAAGAATGCGTTCAATATTTGACTCTTATTTGATTTTTTCATGTCTGATTTTCTGGAACACGAGAAAGTGTTCTCCCACGAAATACGTTATCACAGCGAAAATTAGGCGAAGATTACTGAAATTAGGGATCTAAAATGCTGAAGATTAACAAAAATGTAAAAGAGAATCTTAACGAGCCGATTCATGTGGGACCTCGATTCCTAGGTACTACAATAACTCCACATTTTTTCCTGATTTTTTTTGTTGTTACACAAAAGATTCTGCGAATTCACTGAAAAAATTAATTGCTGCAAACATTTTACGGTAGCCCTGAAGGGGTGATTTACGTTTCAGTTCGTTCTATGTGTAGCTATTTCCATATCGATCATTGACTTTTTCAATCAATAAAAAAAATGTGGAAGGAGATGAAATCCATTTGATATCCCGATAGATTGTACATACATCAAAAAGTTATTTCAGCTTGAACGATCAAGATTCTGACGGATCCCTTGTAAAATGGAGATTATGTCAGAGCATCATCTCGTCCCTAATTGGACAGGGCACTACCCTCGGATAATGTACTCTCAAGGATTAACTGAGAAGATTTTTTTTTTGCAACCCTCCCTGGTAGAGTAGAAAATCTCTTGTAATTTATGTTCTGGTGTATGCGAGCAACGTTTCGGATTACTCATCCCTTTCTTCAGACAGATAAGTACGTGTACGCCCCCAAGGCAAAACTTTTTCACTTTTATCCATCTCGTGGATATAGTAAGTGAAATCTGTATTGGTATAAGAGAAATAATCCTCCTGTGTCATTTCTCATGATTTAACGATTAGCGATGATTTTGAGTACCTCGATAGAGTTATGTTAGGTATTTCAATTCAAACTATATTAGTCTGGGGTGGAATAATTTGATTTTCATTTAGAGATACAAAGCAGTGACTGGAAAAGTTTATTGAAGCTAATTGACCAGCTTCTATTCTTGGTTATAGACTTTAATTTGAAACTCAATGGATGTATATGATGTGGCAGATGAATGAAATGAGGCCGTGATTTATTTTTGTGAGTCTCGCTATCGAACTGGATCAATAAATAATGGATACTACAAATTTGATCTTCATTTGAATCTATTCTTTCCAAGATCACACTTCTCGGAATCTCTGATGGTGAAATGAGTGAGTTTGGATTGATCTTTATGAATCAGTGTATAACATTCGTGATAGAAATGATGAACATTTTTTGCCAATAACTGACAAAGTCGCATTGCTACTGGCTATAGGTGACCAGAAAAAATGGTCACATTTCTATCAGGGGAGGTTCAAATTATTTATATCAATATGAAGTTGAAGATTGAAGTCGAATGTGATTCTATTGGAATGGTCGAGATTCTAGAGTTAATGTAAATAATTTGGTATTAGGAAATTGAACACGGAAATTTTGCAAAAGATACGTCAAGCACAAGTAAAAACCAAAACCCACAGTTTAAGCCTCTGACTTCTTTGTTTGGAACTGTGATTTGTCAGGAGAGATTCGAAAGAATTGAACTCATATTTGACTTCGATGATTACATTCGTATTAGGAAATCAAATATCCAATCAATGCAAAAATCCAAACAGATTTTCCTAGACTGCGACTGATATTGTACATTTCCGGAATGATGCCTTCATTTTTTGTGAAGAGGAATTGAGTTTTGAATGGATGACGAAATTAGATCTAAAGTTTATATTCTTATATATTGTCTTTAGTATGAGAATTTTTACATGCTCTCAGTTTTTTGGATCCAGTTCTACTCAATGCTTTGTATTCCATCTGTAATGCGCATACTATCACGATTGAGAACTGCTCCGATTTGATGATATGCCGGATGTCGATGCTGCGTCTGATACTACGATTATGGGATTTAGATTCTACAGATTTGGTAATTCAATGTCTCGAGTGACAATGTATCAATTTTCATGATGAAAATTGAATTTGCGATGAAGTTTCCATTCAAGAAAAGTAGACTCTAATAAGAACGTGCATTTTTTATTTCAAAGCTTATACTATCCCAATTCCGATGGCAAAATCTGAAGAAACAGACGATTTTACGTCAAAAACATGGCTTATAATATTTTTACAGGAGCCATTCGATGCTCAGAATTGAGATCGAAAGGGTTGAGAGGTTTTAATGACGATAGGCGTTTCGACAACTATTTTGTTTCGGTCGTTATGTTGCACGCTAAAAACAGTTTGGTTAAACTAGCAAATTTTTCTGCTCGACTAGCGATTTTCTGCTGCTGTTTCCGGAGAGCGAAAATAATTTGCTGTCGTAACTAGATCTCAATTTACTGGGACCCAGCAGAACATGTCATTGTTATTGAATTTGTTCTGGAGAATATGAGGTGAAGGATCTCTTATGAATGGCCACATGCAATTGTATTTCAACGGGGATATACCACCGTTGGAAGAGAATGAGTAAACTCACCTTCTGAATCCTCAATTAATTGCGGAGAGTGGGTTATGTGGGTGTAAACATTGACGAGAGGTTATATTCACTTAGGTTGAAAATTAGCCGCACCAGCTAGACATGAAGCTCGCCCAGCACGCAACTTTTGTGCTGTTTTACCCATTTCGAGTCGCTGAGACACTAAAATTTTTTGCAGCGCAGATGGCGTAGCTGTTTTGCTTTCTCAAAAGAGAAAGCTTTCATTTGATGGTAGTAGATTTTTCCTCGAATTTCTTTGTAAAAAATTTTTTTCTCCTCCCAGAAAGCTCTTGGATGAATGAAAATTGAACTATCCTCTTCGTTTTCCCGAGATCTATCGATTGTAGGTAACAGTTTTCCTTGATAACGCCTTGGAAAATTACAATCACCCTATCTTCCGAGCCCTCTGATCGTGTCTGTGTGTGTGTGTACATGTATTTCCCTTTCTATGTCGCAGCAAAACTCCTCACTGTTTCCACCAATCCCCTCCAAATTTTGCACACATGTTCGTTGTCATCTGTAGATGGGAACGCTACAATTTGAGCATCCCCCGACCATTATCTCCCGAATTAGAAAATTTTTTCTGAAAAGTTTTTTCCCCCCATATCTTGAAAACTATCTATAAATTTTCCTCCTCCTTTGAAAAATATGAGTCCTTTAATATAAAGGTTTTTTGAGGTGCTGAATTGATTGGTTAATACACAATTTTGATTTCTTCCAATTTTATTCTAGCTTTTGTGTACTCCTTTTTACATTTGTCTCTAAGACCATGATAATGACATTTTAACAAAATTCCGTATCAACCAATCGATTTAGCACCTCAAAAAACATCAAAAATTACTTCTCTCAAAATTTTTTCAAGTAGGACTAGGAATTACAAATCATTTTCAAGATATTTTTTTTCAATAAAAATCAAAAATTTGTCATCAAAATATCTATAAGTCCAAAAATACTCATCGAATAATGCTCAAAATTTACTGGCCTCAGCGTGAGAGTCTTCCAAATCCACTCACAGAGTTCAAGAATAAATCTATCTAAGCGTTTTTAAGTTTTCTCGTTACCTATGAATCCATATTATTCCGTTTTCTTCGTTTGCTACAATTTCAGATAATCGATAGATCGATTGTTGATTTCATAAATTTGATTTGAGAAAGCATTCTGCTAATCTCTTTTAGCAGCGTATTTTCAAAATAATTTGCTAGCTGAACTCAAAAATGTTTCTAGATTTGCAGAACGTCTTCTAGCGAAATCTGTTTGCTGATTTATCGAGGCAAACTTTGCCTGATTTGGCAGCAGAAACAGCAAGACCAGATGAAAAAATTGTTGGATAAACGAAAATCTTTACAGCAAATTCTGTTTTGCTGTCGTAACTCGATCTCTTTTTAGCGTGTGGGTCCAGATTCGTCTTTTCAACTTTTTCTGACCTTTCTGGTCCGCCTGCGTAGAATGGTGGTAACTAAGCAATGGAGAGTATGTGAAATGACAATTGATTTACACCCAAGGTGGGCATCGTACGTTTTATACAAGCTGAGATATGCATTTTTTGAATAATTATTCTGTAAGCGATTTTGGTCTGTCAGTGTATAGTGCCCAAATCTCCCTGTTAAAAATGGTCTTCAAAAAAAGATGCATCTGGATCAAGTCTTGGATTTCCGTGATCTAATTTGATCAAATGATGTAAAACTTCTTGATCCAATCTTGATCAAATGTTGGATTCGAGTAGCGAACTTCGTCTGGCTCGCACTTGCGCGTGGCGATCCCACGCTTCATCGGAACGAAATATTGCGTTATGTGCTTTATTGTGGATGTTATTTGGGAAATTTCTTAGAGAATCTGTGTGTTAGATCGCTTCATCAGTCTCTTTATGAAATCTTCATTTTGTCTGAATTTTTTTGATCGATAGTTCCAATTTTTTTTTCATCAAGCAATCTTTCAAAAGGTTAAATGTTTTAACAGTCACATAGATCAATATCACCAATGTAATTTCCTCACAGCTGTAACCATTTTCACGTTCGAGAAATTCCACAGAGGCTCAGTTTATTATGCATTATACTAGCTGCTAATGATTTGCTCTGAAACTTCTTGTATTTCCATGGTGATTTTTGTAGCTTAACTCAGGGTAATGGTCTGGCAGAAAAGAAAGTTTTCATTTGATGAAAGTACATTCTCCGTAAAGTTTTTTCCTGATAAATTCTGGTTTTTTCTACTCTTAGGGTTCTACTCTAACACGTACATAGTTTACATATACAACGCCTACACTATACAAGTCTGCAAAATAATTCGATTAAAGACATTAAAATTGCGTAGATGAAAGAAAAAAAAACAAAAATAACTGTAAGTGACATGGTTGTGATTTTTTCTTCATGGTGATTGGGTCATTTTGGTACATGGTATTTCAATGGTATGCTCGCGGTGTACGGGGGAGCATATTGTTGGCAGCAAACTGAAGAGGCACCTGTTCAGTTTCTCTGCCACATAATCTACAAAATGCCATGAAACATTTGAGGAAAATCGGTAAAATTGTTGGGTAATCAGGACGGTATTTCAGGGACTAACAAGGGGAGGGGTCCAACCTTGCGGCACCCGGATTCTTATGAAACTCTGGGAATCATCTTGTTTTGGTGGAAAATGAAGGTATCTCCAAGGGTTTGATTCCATGGGCCTTCTACTCTGAGATACAGCCATCAAGATTAACATTGTCAACATAGGCCGATGTTGAAAATTCGTATATTATATAGATATACAATCAATGCTAACTTCCATAGCTGTATCTCGAGATGAGAAGCCCACGGGATTAAACCCTTGGAGATGCCTTCGTTTCTCACCAAAACAAGATGATTCCCAGAGTTTCGTCAAGATCCGTGCTCCACAAGGTTGGACTTCCCCTTGTAAGTAAGCCATGATCACGTGGTCACAATGAAAGCGTGCTCGTGCCAAAAACTTTTACATGAGCTAACTTTGCCTTGGGATAGTATACATTCTGCGAATCTCTCATAGCACTGTATTTATAATTGCGTTGTTGTTGTGAGTGATAACCAAGAATATACCAATCACTCTGGTACATTCAACCCAAATTAAACACTGGAGCAATTGATTATAACGAATTTAGTCTTGGTTGCATTTGATCTGCACAAAATAGCTAGTGAGTAAATTGAAACTGCTGAGATCTATTTCCGTTAAATAGTTTAGAATTTTCAACGTCGAAGCTTGTGAGACCATTATATTGACCACAATGTATCTATTTAATTGAGGCACTTACGTGATATTCACATCAGCTACCTTTGCAAGTATCGTCGGCAGCTTCTATCATTCATGACGAGGTTTCAGAGCTTTCCTATTCTTGTCGATCGTTTGGATTTACAATGGAAATCACGATTAGCTTCATCCATCAGATCAGAGATTTTACAATACTCTTGACTAAAACCGAGATTTGAGATATTGGAAAAGTTGCGCCTATATTCGTGAAATTTTTGCGTTTAAAATTCTAGAAACTTACATTCTTATCGATTGAACTTGAGTACATAATACTTAAAATAGAAAATTCATCTAACGAGTCTAATTGGCAATGAAGTGCTCATTCACACGTTCCTCTGATATTATTCAATTAAAAAGTTTTGTAGAGTAGGTTGATGAATTCACGTTTCACTTGATACTCCTGAGAGTCGAACTAGGCAAGAAACTTTCCAGCTTTTTTAGTTAGACTTCATAAAAATAATTCCACGTGTGTGTGTGTGTGTGTGGGCTATTCGATCAAAATTGAGGTATTTATGACTCCAGACCGAGCATTTCGGTATGACAGCAATGAATCAATATGTGTATTTGAATGAGTTACAGGTTTAGCAATAAAATATCTCCCAAACAATGGTAGAAATAACTTTTTCCATATGAAAGTTTGCATGAATATGCAAACATATCCATCAAGATTAGGTTAAAATCAACGAATGGACTATTTCAAAACTAAAGCCTGATATGTCAATTTTTGGAAAATTTATACTAGAAGACTTTGAGGTAGAATTCCAATGAAATCAAACGAACAAATATATTATCCGTATAACCCTAGAAATTTCTTGAAAACTGATTCGTATTTCATGGAAGAGCTTTGAAGGCATTGTCATCATGTTTGAAAATTTAAGATACTTCTCATTGATTTGTTTGAAAACATCATTTTTCTGTAAGCATAAATCAGTTCATGAGCCTTCATTTGAGCTGTTTCATGTGGCCGTTAGAATACACGCCGCCGTATCCCACGATCGATCAAATTCTGGCTGAGTCAGATTCTTTCAAGAGCTCGTATATGAAAAACTAATTGGGTAGATTACCATCATCAATAATAACTGATTGATCGACAATTTGACCGATTTTCTCACTTTAGTACGTACTTGGATGGTTAGCTCAAACGATTCGTTTTATTCCCTATCATCTTTTTTTTTGTATACGCGTCATAAAAGAAAAGGGGGATGGAATGGTGACTCGTCAAAAATTCAACCTCGCATAGCCGAAGCACGTGCTCTTTTCACCGTCAGTTTATCGCTTCTCATGAATAATTTGTGATAAAAATTCAGATGGTACTCCAGGGCGCCCTTGGTTCTTCTTGATTTTGCATGAGCTGTTTACATGGAGTATCTTGTGAGAAGCGAACGATTTATCGAGCAATTGTGATGAATTAGAGATTTTGGTTGCTAAAGTGGCGAGATTTAGAACCGCAAGTTACATACTGCCATTGATTCATGGTTATTCCCAGTAGAATCTGTATCTGTAACTTCGAACAATTCCTCAAGTTATGCGATGGTTATCTTTCAATCACGAAGGGGGATGAAACTCGTACATTACTTTTAGACAAATGGAGTGCTGCTGCTTTTAAAAGCTTTATTCTCATCTTGAACCAGACATACATGTAAAACTTGAAATTATTTCACGGAGCACACGATAACAAGGAAATTGGACGTACATGATTTGAAAATTGATATCAAAGTCGAATGATACCAGGTATGGTTACCAAGTTGTTTCGAGATCAATCTGAAGTCATGGCAAAGTACATTTTGGATCATCTCTTGCAAATTATATCAGGTTTTCCGATGACCTGTTACTTTTTTTGAAAATTTCAAAAAACACCACCACTGTCAAAGACTGCTAAAGTCATAGATCAAATCTTCTGATTCCCTATTCATTGTATTCGTTTTCCATGAAATCTTTCAATTGGCATCACTCAACAGTAATCTGTTTCATCTTCTTTTAAGACATCTTAAAGATCTCAACGAAGTTCAGCCTACAGGAAGTTTATAAAATATCTAACAAGAATGAGTACTCAATGCTCTGAAAATATACGAGAAAGACGGTAGGGGATAAAACGAATCGTTTTAGCCATAACCACCCAAGTACGGATAAAAGTGACAAAATCAACCAAATTGTCTACGAATTAATTATTATTGATGATGGTGATCGACTCAATTAGTTTCTCAAGCGAGCTGTCAAAAGAATCTGACTCATTGTCAGCCAAAATTCAATCGATCGTGAGCTATACGGTGGTGTGTATCTCAAAAGCCTTTCGAAACACCTCAATTGAAGGCTTATAAATTGATTTGGAATGCTTACGATGAAATATAGCCTACATTCAGGTTGTGTCAAACTGTAGTGAGTTGAAAGTATCTCAAATTATCAAAAAATGATAAAATTATTTTATAATAATTGAACGCCAGCTCGAAATTGGTTTGTTCGGGTCCCACGTATCGGGATGCCTACGTGGAGAGGGGAAGTTAGGTATATAATGAGTGTCCCTATGGGTTATGGTTGAGTTGATGGATAGCTGGAAGCGTGGTCTGGTTTCGTCCGGTCTAGTTCGGTCTAATACGGATCTAGTATCGTACCAGAATCTTCCTAAACTCGCATTAGTACTGCACTGTTACCGTACTAGCACCGTGCTAGTGGCGTACTAGTACCGTACTAGCATCGTACTAGTGCCATACCAGTACCGTTCTAGAAGGACCATACTAGTGCTGTGCTGATCCGCTCTAGTGCTGTCTAATTCGGTCTCGTTGGGTCTAGTTCGGTCTAATTCTGTCTATCTCTCTTCAATTCCATCTAGCTTGGTCTACTTTGGCCCAATTCGGTTTAGTTCGGTCGGTTATAGCTGAAGTATATTGCATGGTTGTGAGGGTCATAGGTGGCATGGACTGATCAGATTACTGACTGACAATATGCCATGAGTCCGAACTTCATAAGAAATCTCTTTTCAATATCATTTATCAATCATACCCCATCATTTTACAAATATAATTTCTTGCTGCAAAAGAATTTCAGGAGCCTTTGACTTGTCAAGAACATTCATATGCCGTATGAGCGGTAGCGGAAAAGACAATTACGCTATTATAGAGTATGATCAGCGTCCAAAAAATTACTAGAATCAAAAAAATGAGGTATTTATCCATCTGATTCCATTGGATTTCTTCTTCAAAGTGTCTTAGCATAATATTTATTAGTTCTCCGATAACTCGGCTCCGAAAAAATGGCTAGAATTTAATGAAATTTCTCTGGATCTAGACAAAACGGTCTACATACTTACACAAATTACAGGGATAGTCTTCCAGGGTCCATTATTTTGGAAATAGATGGTGAATCAATTCAAAGAGTAGACAATATTAAGCATCTAAGAGTGACTAGCGACTGCCATCTTAGATGGGAGTCTGAATTAAAGAATAAAGTCAACAGAATCAAATATGTTGTGTATGCACTAGGTCGGTTTAGCACACTTCTATCTATCTCCAGTCTAGTATCAATTATGCATGGTCTTTATTACTCGCTCATATCCTATGGTATAGTTGCCTGGAGAGCAACGAGTACAACACAAATAAACCTATTGATTAGTAAACATAAGAAAATAATGAAAATTATGAATTAAAAGGACAAAAAATTCTCTGACACCCTGGATCCAAGAAAGAAATTCATTCTAGAATGCCTGACTTACAGTTGTGAAACATTAAAAGAATCTTTCCTATCGAGTAAATCAAAAACACATATTACTATTACTACTTCATGCGATGGCGGCTTGGATGATTATCTGATATTTACTGATCTTTACACTGGCGCATGGCTCATCTAAAAACTCCCTAACCTTTCGAGCACAAAATTATTTTAGTTTTTCAAAAAATGTCGGTTTCAACTGAAATATGCTCTAGAGTAAGATATACAAATTGGAGAATTTCTAATTTTTACTTATTAAAGTCTTGGCGATTGTTGGGTGTACGATTTTTATGTTATTCCTAAGGAAATTTGAACCTCGGACGCTCAGGAATTCTCAACAATTTTCCATTTTAAAGTTATGACAGTATTTAAGATAGTCTGGATGAAAAACTTTGTGTCCCATCTTGTGGAAAATTGTTCAAAATAAGTGCTGAACCACGACACACTCCATGAATCCTTCATGATCATCTTTAGAAAGTTAATTAAAAGCTCTTGCATTCTGACAAACATAATTTATAACCCTTCAATTTGCAAGTATTCCAAAATCTTGCTCTCCGAATTCCCTCTCTCTCTTCCGAATCTTGGCCATTCCTCTTCACTGAGAACTCATAGAAATCTAGCTAAGAAATCCACAACTAAGAATATATTTTCCAATTTTCAGCTTAGAACTCTTCAAAAAAGTGCCAAATTTAAAAATTTTGGCATGCGGTGGCGATGGCACAGTCGGCTGGGTCCTCTCCGTACTCGACAAAATCGGTGCGGATCCACCACCAGCTGTAGGAACATTACCTCTTGGAACGGGCAACGATTTAGCTCGAGCACTCGGATGGGGTGGTGGCTACACAGACGAACCAATTGGAAAAATTTTGACCAGTATGGCTGAAAGTGAAATCACAATACTCGATAGATGGAAACTGGAAGTTGAACGAAATACAGATGCACAGGGTAACGATGAAGATGCCAGCAAAGGAAAAGAAAATCTTCCTCTCAATGTGGTCAACAATTATTTTTCATTGGGTGTTGATGCACATATTGCCCTTGAGTTCCACGAGGCTAGAGGTATGTTCATTTTATTAATATTGATACGATTGAATGGTTGAGGAGAAGAAAATAGGGTATGAGTGACAGGGTTCTTTTTATTAAGTTAAAATTGGATTGGTTTAGGCATGATTGAATTTTTTAAGATGAGAATAGATCCACAATAAATTAAGAAATGCATTACCGAATGAATTGTTGGATGAAAATGAAGAAATCCTGTGTGGATAGATCTGGTAGAACAATGATAGTTTGCCAAAGACGTAATTCAAGTTACAATGCAAACTGACAAGGGGGACCCACGACGTTCGGGTCGCCAATCAGACCCCAAAATTTTTGTACAGTTTGGTATTACCTAGAATATGGAGAATCTAATATAACTCCATTAAATGGGTCTCCTGTCCAAAGATACAGCGAGTGAGATTAGCATTACCCCCCATGAATGAATTATGAAAAATTCATCTGTCTCTTTCCTACTATTATGACTTCATCTTCATTGTACTACTGGTTCTCCCAACTTGTACTCTCTTAGCAGTGATAATGAGGTCACTGAATATTCATCGCTTCATAGTTAATGATTCAATTATCTTCTTCCTTGTAACTCTTCTTCAAACTCCATTTCCTTCTCTGCATAGTGTCAACTGTATAATATTCGTGCTGAATTTTGAAGTGCTCTATTCATCTCAGCAAATTCTACTGTGCGATTTACCTTGGAATGTAATTCATTAAGCACTTGGGACACATAAAATTTTGATATGAAGCGAAACGTAGAAAGTAAGTGCTGCTCTGAGTAATTCCACAATATAGACGCCAGAATAAGGTTAAAAATTACATCATGAATAATTCAATATTGCGATTCAGAGTTTCGTACAAGAACGTTTCCCAAAATGAAAATCAATCACATGATTCAAACTACGCAAGTTCACGTTCTTTGGTTGATGAAAGTAATCGATCCATGCATGCGTATCATGTTTTATCTTCGAGGTCATGTTTGTAGATAATCATCGCCAAAATCCATCTACGTGTTGGGGTAAAAGCTGTTTTTTTTATCATAGTCACGTTTTCGATATCATTAAATGGAGTGGATCAGTATTTTTCCTCCTTATTCTAATCTCATCAAAATTATAAGGAGAGGAAAATTTGAGAAATTTATGATTCCAATGCATTCTCCCAACTGATTTCGTTCAAAATAATCTTCTTGCTTTCCGTCATTTCTAGATTTTAATCTTCACCATGGACACGTTCTCCAAAATGTATTTTAAATGCCATTGTCCAACGTAAAGTTTACTACTTAGGTTCCAAGATAAGTCATCCGAGAAAAAATCCATTGGAGCATCATATCAAATCACAATCGACAATATACAATATTTAGCCTTCATCACATATTTCTATCCAGAGTTCCATTTACTTGTTTTGTAAGACTTTGTTTTTATCTATCTCTGAATCTATGAAAATCGTACTGAGCAGATGAATGATACATCAGTAAACAAATCATGTGCGAGTCTAATGATTGGAATGTTATGCTACTGTACATGTACAGATTGCTGGCCCAAATTTGTCAGTTCCGCGGAAAATTTACGAGTCTGACCATAGGTTGAGTTAGATCACTTAGATTTTAGGTATGATCCTTCGAACTTTGTTTAGTACGGAAATCGGCATGGTAAGGCTTTGATTCAAACCTGTAGTCGAAATGAAAGACAAAACTGTGTAAATATGAATGCCATCTCACATACATCTTCTCTTTCACCATCTTTGATAATAATTATTCCCAATTTGATATTCATTGGGCAACGATGAGTCAGATACTTTCGAAATATTTTTCTATCATGAGTCTAAACTATCTTGGTTGTAGATGGTTCTGACATGAATGAAGTTTAGGTAGTTATTAAAGCTTTTGAGTGAAAATTTACTGATAGAATTGTAGAAATTTTCGATTCATGTATACTATACTATAACTATAAGAAATCCTTGAGCTCGAATTCATACTCTAAGCGCCAGACTCGGAGTATTCTTCCGGAATAAAAGTATTTCAGATTTTTTTGAAAACACCTAAGAAGGGAAGAAGGATATAACCACAATCTAGAGCTCTCAGGAACTAAAATATGATTCTCTTTTGAAATTACAGAGGCACACCCAGAACGTTTCAACTCACGTCTTCGAAACAAGATGTTCTACGGCCAAATGGGTGGTAAAGATCTTGTAGTCCGACGCTGGAAAGACTTATCGGAATTCGTGACGCTCGAGTGCGATGGCCAGGACATGACGTCCAAGCTAAAAGAGCACCGGGTGCACGCAATTTTATTCTTAAACATTGCATCGTACGGTGGTGGAACTCATCCTTGGGGTGGAGGTATCGGACGTGAACCTACGACTGAGGATGGACTTATCGAGGTGGTCGGACTCACAACTTATCAGCTGCCTTTGTTGCAAGCTGGTGGACACGGGACCAGTATAGCTCAGTGTAGTACGGCCAAACTCGTTACTACGAGGACGATACCCATGCAGGTAAGAAGTTACATCTCATTCTTTAAAATCAATTATCATGTTGAGATTTTGATGATTTTTCAGTCTTATTGACGTTCAGAATTTATTTAGTCAAGTGGCAAAGAAGCTAGTTTCTAACCTCCAATAGTGGGTCAAAAGAAGTTTGTCAAGCTTAATTTCTTGTCAAAGTGATTCGAGTTTTTCAAAAAATGTTTGAGATTCGTGGAATTTACTGTTCCCATCTGAAATACGATGAAAGATTTGGAACTATTTTCAACTGCGGGAAACTCATCTAAATTAAGGGTACGGTAGAAGTATTGACCTAATTCTTCTCAAGAATGACTAATCTGAACTTTGAAAGAAAAATAAGTATGAAGTGAGGCTATCATTACACTAATTGAGACTCTTGATACTTGAATGAGAACAAATAATCTTGTCTTCAACTCTCTTGTTCCAATTCTTTGATCGGATTCCTGACGCAATTGATACACGAACGAACGGAAAAGTTATCTAAATATGATGATTGGCACTTAAGTTTGGTGATCGCATCGCCCTATCCTTACTGAATTCCGGATGTGATTTTCAAAATTCGTCGGTTTCGAGTTGAAACATAGGACACTATGGCTGTGAGATTAGAGATTTCGATTCTCGATACGAAATTCATAGGTTCGATTATGACCGATGCAATTGGAATCCATCTCCACATGAAGAGTGGATCGGAACATGCAAAATGAGTGAAGGGAATAATCATAACCGAACATAATAAATGAATAAATTGAAGATTTTGTTCATACCTACACCTAAATTGGAGATTGCGCAAAATTGGCGAGAATGGGAGACATTGCAGTGGTACTCTTCGGGAGGACAGAAGTTCTGAAAATTTTGATCGATTCGAATGTGTAAAAATTTTCACATTTTTTTAGGGAAGCGAATCAAGAATTATTCCTACATTTGAAGTGATTCCTCAGTGCGAAATATAAAACAAGTGCCAGCAATATCCTGTCAAAAAAACTTGAACTCAGGAATTTTTTCAAAGAACATATCTCCCAAAAAAACATTTTTTGATTAGTTTTGATATTCTGAGATTCTCCGGAATCAACAAAAATTATAATCTTGTTTCTAAAATATCCTCTTCGCCGCATGAGGAAAGTTCCGATCACCCACGACACTTTCAATACATTCGATTTCCGGATGCGTCGACAAGAGGCATATTTTATTACTTTTCACCTCTCAAGTTGAAAATAGCCCATAACCTTTTCACACCCTGTAAATATATCCATCATGTACCATAGGAATATACGGAACTGTACGTGCGAATACTAGAGATGAAAATTTCAATAACCATTTCCAACAGTTCACATATCCTGGTTGAAATGTGAAGAGTGACGTTATCAATCGGAGTTATATATGCCGAGATGTGTGTGTATATATAACTGTCTCACGAGTCGGGTATTTGTCGATATGGAAATTGCCACTCAGTGAGAGTGAAGGAGCTTTATTCAATTGGGCTGCGTGTGACTGGCTTGATCTCTCTCTCCCTAGTGAGAACTCAGACGATACAGCTGACAGTATACGATACGAGCAATTGAGTGTCAGTTGAGATCGTTTCAATATATCGGAACGTGTCGATGAGGATGATGCCTGTAGATGACGTAATTTGGAGAATCGTGTATGGGAATGCAGAGTTTATTTATTCTGAGTGGTTGCATTTTGAATGATTCGATTCGGTATTCGATTTGGATAAATTTGATTGGATGATTGAAAATCTGAATGTATGGAATTTCTATTTTTTTGATTATTCTTCATCAAACTGATTGTTTTCTAGAAGTGGTGAAGAGCTTTGAGTTTAAATCACGTTAAAAGTTGATTGAAAGTAGAATTATATACTCTTTACGTTTGGAGCTCGTTGGATCGTCTTAAAGAAGAATAATACTCATGAGGTGAATTTTCAATACCTAATTCATAGATTCGGCTGACTTTTTTGAGAATAATCTTCTTTCGATATCAAAAGATGATAACATAAATCTTGATGGCGTTCGGGAGCTTACAAAATCCATCATACAATATCAGCATTGCAGTGATAATTATAATTATCACTTTTGACGCGTGCACACACACATCTAATTTTCCCGTCGAGCACATTGTTTCCCGTGTGCCCAAGCGGAAGCACATTATATTTCACTCATTCACACGTCACACACATGCCACGCATCGCGGTAACGCGACACACAGTTACACGACGCTTATTGAACACGTAATGAGGCACTCCGTTACCGACTTAGTAACGAAGCACCCCGTTACCATTCATTCGCACCATACACATAAAAGCAACGTGGCACCCCGTTACTTTTATGACATGGATAAACGATCACCCACTTTTCGTTAACGCATTTACGCGTTACCCCGCACTTTCTCATATATTCGAAACGCAACTTGCAGTTACACGCATTTTCTGGCGCATAACGCAAAGGAACGTTACTTACGCCAATTTCACACCTAGGAACGCCACTTACCGTTACCACTCACAGAAACATGTAACGCAACGACACGTTAACCAAGGCGCGTTTCCCATAGGCTCGTTCTACATAAGATGCGCTCAGCGCGTGAGCTTACGCGCATACGCTTGCGCGCATAGCATTTGATGCCGGGGATTTCGTGAAGCAGCCTCACCAGTCATTTTCCACTCAGAATTTCCAGAAGTGAAGAGTTGGCTGATGCTTGGTGGACTGCGAGTGACATTATCGAGCCAATAAATCAAGTTTTCCCATGTTTCTCCATGAGCAAATAGACAAAAACATCAGGGTTGACCACGCGAGCCTTTTCGGAAAGAAGCTCAGGTTAAGCACGGGTTTCGCGATTCAGTGTCTGGATTGGTAACCACTCGTTTTGCTCTTGCCTAGTTTCTGATTCCAAACAAACTTACAGTGTTCGCAAACTAAGACGGGTGGTCACCAATCCAGATACTGAGTTGCAAGAATGTTGGTCAACCTGGATTTTCCCCCGAAGAGGCTCGCGGTGCCACCACTGCTGGTTCCTCCTTCTTGTTTATGAGAAAACATGAAGGAAATTGTTTTTCTGACCCAAAAATGTGACTAGGAGACCGCCATTATTCTCGCGGGTCCCGTATTCCACCGATAATAATGAAAGAGCGCGTAGCTATTAGGGTGGTCAAAGCTGGGGTTTTTCTCTGATTGGTTGTAGAAAAACACGAAGAAACTTGATTTTTTGTCTCGATAATGTCACTCGGAGCCCACCAATCATCAACTAACTCTTCCCGTGAGGAAATTCTGAGTGAAAAACGACTGGTAAGGCTGCTTTATGAAAATTCTTGGATTGAATGCTTTGACCACAAGCGTATGCGCGTACGCTCACGCACTGAGCGCATCCTATGTAGAACAAGCCATAAGGAAACGCATCTTACCGTTACACCCTCGGGTACACACGCAACGCATCCGAGCGTTACACATAGCGTATTTCATACGCCGTAACGTTGCTTAGCGTTACACACTCCTTGCGGCTTAGCCCGCCTATGTAAACCCCCGCAAACCAAGCTCAAAAACACAGTCCTTTTTCGAACCGCCGTCGCGACGCATACTCCACGACACTTGGCCCAGCCGCGGCCAGGCTACTCCGTTACTCCGACGTATCCCGGTGCCGTCAAGAACGTCGTCACCGCGACCTAGTGACCATTCCATAATTGTTTTCCGCACTTTGGTTCCCGTGTCATATTTGTGTGAACATACTTTATGTCATTTCATTCAATCTCAACCTCATCAACCACATCCTTCACCTCAACTTCCTCAACGTCCATGTTGTGCCAAAAGTGACCAGTGACGAGGAATTCAAGGGAATGTTACCAACGACCCCTTGCCCGAGCCCGCCGTGTCACTTTTCCATTTTTCAACTTCAATGCTGTGGTGACTTTGTCTGTAGTTTCAGGATCCGTGACTTTTAGGATGTACAATTTTAATAATCATTTTTCGTTACTGAAAAGAGAACATTTCTAAAGTTCCAGCTGAATCCGTTATTCGACTGGGAAATTCTATCTCTGCCAGCGAATATGGATCTCCTTTTGTCGTTCAACTGTAACCACTCATAGTCACGTTCAAATCCGTGTATCGTGGCCAAAGGCTAATCACGAAATAAGGGTATTGTCCAAAGTGGATATATGAGTATAGAAGGGAGAGGCTAAACCACAAAGTGAATAGTAGACATCTTTTCTCGAGGCTTTCTCCAATGGATTCAGTATTTTGAATTTTGTACAAAATTTTACATCTTTCATTTTTCTCGGGCAGAATAATGGGGATGACAAAATTCTGTAAGTTCTTAAAATTAGTTTCTGAGTATTTTGGCCCCGATCAGATTCTCTCAAATTGAATATTCAGATCCATAAATTGTCCAGCTAGCGAAAGATGTGAATACATAATTCATATTCGACTAGAATGTCATTAAGCTTCGTTTTTCCTCATTGCGGTCGGCAATTGAATACTCCCAGTCTGTCACATGATTCAATTCAAATATCTGAAAGCCGGCCCACTCACTTTCTGAATGAACGTCGTGTCTATCAAACGAGTATCGCCCGAATAGACCCTCACAAGATCACGTCTGAAATTTTTTCATCAAAATTAATCTTCATCTCGAATTCATCATAAGAACAAAATGGGCGATGAAAAATGTATCGTCTTTAGGGAATCGAGAACTGCATCCAATCCATGATTGGCCTACTGTGTTACAATGCCTATCCTACATCAACTTTTATCTGCAGAATTCAATCACTCGACATATGAATAGTTCCGTGAAAACGTAGATCTTTGGTCGTCGAAAATGTACCAACCCCAAATTTCATTCCCGAAGGTTCTAGGAGTCATTTTTCAACATCTTGAAAGATGTAGAGTGACAATTAATCGCGCACGAATATAAAGATCTTCACTCATCGGTACCACGAGGATAACACGGATAACGTGTGGGAACATGACACAGAATTTGACATTCGCCACTAGAATTACTCCCAAGGTCAAACAGACCAAGCTACCGTCTTGAGGTTTTAGGGTCTTGATCAACCCATTAGATACTTTGGAAAAAAATTGTCTGTGTCACATTAGTACGACGGGGACTGAATTTGACGGGCATCAGTCTGACTCAAAAATTTAGCAAAAAAATGTCCAAACTGTGAAAATTAACTCTTTTTGATACTTCAGGACATGGGAAGGTTACAGTTGACAATAGACTTTGAGAAAAAATTGGTGCGGAGAAGACTGATGGAATGAGGCCAGTTTACTTTCATCGAGGAAAATAGAAACAGTAAAATTTCAATCGAAATTGCTTCATTAAATGCACGTGCTCACCGTGCACACAAAACATGGGTGTCTCTTGGCTCTCATAACATTGAGATTTGAAGCTTGACTTTACCATTGAATTTGATAATTCTGCTCACCCAAATCTTGAACGAGTCCGACCTCGGCGCTGCACACTCACAAAATCTGAAAAAGAGAAGGAACTGATTCTTTGATTTTTTCTTTAATTATGATTTTTAAGGTAACCCTGAATCATAAACACCAACGATTGCGCCAGAAAAACTTCCTAAGAAGATGGAAAATTGACTCGTACGATTATTTTCAAAGCGTTTGTAAGGCTTGTACAAGGTGGCACACATAATTTCAAAATTTTTACGGAACTCACACACACACATAATCCCATCAATGCTCTCAAATACAATGCTAAATCCTTCCTACTCAAAATCTTATCCAGGTAAAACCAAGACAGTCCCACAGATTCAAATTATTGGCTACAGATAATTCCATAAGCTCGTCAAACTTTGAGATTGCGTTCGTAAAATGAGAAAAGTAAACGAGTGGTATTTTCGTTTTATTTCAGTTTATTTAGGAAAAACGGATTACGCTTTGAAAGCGAACGAACGAATGAGCGAGCGAGTGAGCGAGCGAGCGTCAGAGACCGTCGATGCGGAAGTTTCACATCTGTGCGTAGCGATGAGCTTTGTGCGATATAAATGAAAAGCTCCTAACTAGAAAGAGAGAGAGAGAGAGCTTGTGGTCGATCCCTCTCTCTCTCTCTCTTTCTCTGCATGAACGATACGAAATTTCCACGGGTGTATTGAAAAAGAGTTAATAGATGGATATTATCGGGATTTCGCATTCACAAATCTCTTTTCAATTAATCACAGATGTGGAAACCCGCGCCACTAACTGACATCAATATAACACTTTGTAAATCAACCCTTTCCATTTTATCCTATCTCAAACGAATCTTCGTATACACGAATTTATTCAACGAATCAGATTATTTCTCTCACTCACTCTCGATACCTCTGAAAATGACAAATAATTAATCGAGAGACCTCGATCGCTCGAATACACCGAGTTTCGATCAATAGAGTACATTTTCGAGAGCTTATACACTGTCTCTGATATACCTACACATTTGCAAACGAGCAACCTTTTGACCGGTTCCCGTAGTCGTAGGTATAAATGTTAGCTTGGATGCTCTCATCCCTTTGATGTTGTTACAGGAATCCACTATACAGTATTACGGTGAAATGATTAAATTCTTCGAATCATCAGGTATAATTTGTTAATCTTAACCGAGAGCTAGAAGGGCTTTGCGCTTAATCATGTAACGTTGACGACAGTGATTTCCGTTCTGAATATGTGACAATATGTACATTTGTACCACTAAGCTTGGTTATAATTAGCTCTGTTGCAAGCCCAAGCTTGGCCGTTTGGAAAGTCATATAATTTCAAAATTCAAAATTTTGATTAGCTGCCGCACAACAATACCAACGCACAAACAAATATGAAAACAGTTATATAGATTATCAGTCGAGTTGGCTTGCAGCTTCCGCGACGCGCTTGTTGCCTCAGTGAACTCGAATGTTTGTCGAATTTTCCTGATGCTTGCAAGCTCGACTGATTCATACGGGCTATACCCGCTCGAATGAGTTTGATGCGTACAGCGTACATTCTACCTCGGATACATTATTTGCCTGAAACTGGCATGATTCTCATTTTGTGTGAATGCGTGTGACCGTGTGTGTGTGTTGGTGTGGATCTGTGGGCATAGGGGTAGGTGTGTGAGGAGGAAAGAGGTGTCATAGAAAAGCGAGTGCAATCTTTCTTCCGAAGAATTGGAACTAAAACAATTTAGAGAGAAGAAACATATGAGTGCATATGGCGAGGCATGTCGTCTGCATGCGTGTAAAAGGATGAATGAAATAGAAAAGCTCGAGAGATACTCGATTCAGTTGTAAGTGGTAAAATTTATGGTGAAGAACTTGGTATCGGCTAATGGCTCGAATCTCAGTCATATAGGGGAGAGTGGGGCGAATTAGGACAAGCAAGATAGCTCGGTTGTGGATGAGTCTAGGCTTCCGCCGCATAAAAACATTTCCAATACCATCACAGACAATGGTTTTTATCCAGGTTAGACCTTTCGAAACGACACTGGGGGTCCTCGCTGACGTAGGGTTGCTTTTTGGGGGCCTCACGCGGTTTATTTTGGAAATGCAAGAGTTTACGCTGCTCCTGCATAACTGGACGGACTTCATCGCCATTTGAGGGTCAAAAACTACATTACAAAACGAAGATTTTGAGCCATCGTGGGTCAAAATCGGCTCACTTGAACTCAAGTAATCGCAATTTTGCGAAAAAAACGCTTGGGGGCATATTAGGACAAAGTGGACGGGGCGAATTAGGACAATGCTAAATCCCATATAAAATCGGTCGAACGGTCGCGAGTCCGTGTTTTTCGATGATAATTACCCGTATCTATATATGTTATATAGATATAATATGATGTATATTGTATATTGATACACATTATGTATATTATATATTATATAATATATACATGATGTATATTGGGTATATTATATATGAATGATGTATATTGGGCGTTTTTCGAGGCGCGGGAGGTTCAGGGATAGTTAGGTGATTGATAATGGGTAAGAAAATGAAGTTACGATGTCCAATGACGGTTTGAGGAGTCAGATTAGAGGTCAAAAGTCGCTCTCGCCGTGTTCCAAGATAGTCCTCGATTTAAGCATTTTCACTCTCGCATTCGGTGACACTGCCTTGAATGTTACACACTATCAGCGGGATCCTTGACTTAGGGCGAGTATGAGTACCTCCAATATGAAGAAAAACTAATGAAAGTAGACTGTTAGAGGCTGCGAAACGATTGCTTATTCCTAAAGACGGTAGTGCGCCAATAAAGTGCCTGATTCAACAATGTTCAAAAATGACACAAAAATGGCTCGCTTTCTGAGGCTCTAGGAGGATGTAAAGGTCGCGGGCGAGTTTCCCTCTGTATTTAGGGTCACTACTACATATTTTGGTGAGCAAACTTGACTCTAATAGTTGAGGAATATTGCATTATACCCCGATCTTCAAAGGCTGTCCTAATTTGCCCCCAAAACTGTCCTAAAGTGCCCCCAAACGCGGGGCGAATTAGGACAGATTTTTTTTTTCAAACTTCAAAAAAAATTATGAAAGCGGTGACCTGGAGGTCTGAAAATTTTTTTACAATTCATTCAATAGTTGAACTTTCATGTCCCGTAGCGCGCCTATCCCCAAGTATTGCCAGAAAGCCCCACTGCAAAACCTGTCCTAATTTTCCCCACTCTCCCCTATATGTAGTATGACGATAAATTAGCTCGTCATTTTAATTATATGCGAGTCCGCGAAGTGCAATGCGGCTTGCCAGGGTCTGCTTGGCTGCTATGACATCAGGTCCCTGGACAACCTCCTGGTGGTTGTTCTTGTTCTGTACTTATCGAGTATGGCGGACGAACGACAGAGAGACACATGTACGAATTTATGAGAGTAGCGAGTACGAAGTTGAATGAGAAATTTATTCAAAAAGTGAATTTTATAAAAGAGCGCATCCAAGCGCAACGCAACAGGTAAAATACGTCGCGAGAGAGAGCCACACGCATATAGAGAGAAATAGAGAGACATTCTTGGCCGGTACTCACGCTGCGATGTCGCTTTGCAGGCCGCTGCCTAAGTTACACTGTTCACCGGGAGTCCGTTGAGCTAATATACCGCCATAGTACAGAGAGGAGATCGTTGTATTATGCTTTAGTTTTGCAATGTGTGTGGTTTTTTTAGGTGACTTCCATTTTTTTCCAATAATTGTATCGTGAAATCGTCACTTTTGCGGCATTATAAATTCTTTGCATAATTTACCTTCGTGGACGAGTATGACTGTGTCATGTTTTGATAAGTTTAGACGTGAGTTGATTGGCTACCGTAAATGACTATAGAGCCAGGACAGTTTATTCCCCGAGCGAAGCGAGGAATATCAGTCCTCCAAACCTGAAATGAAATTGCGAGCACAGTACAATAATGATTTTTCATCATAAGAATCTTAAAATCTCGTTTGGACCGCCGTTTTTAGGTGAGGATGATGAAAACCTCTTGCTCGGAACAGTATATTCGATTCATCTATCTTTGGGCTATTGCAAATAATTTTCCCCTGATAATATTTGTGAAAACGAGAAAAGTGCGCCCTCGGCAGCTCAAAACGGTCATTTCGGTAAATTTTTTGGACGTTTTGAAATTTTTCATAAAATCATCAAAATTCCGATGACAACAACTCGAAAGATGAGTAGCTTGTCACTCATTTCGAACACATCCCAGTTCTCTAAAACCAGTGCCATGGTGTTCAGCAACTTAGAACGTGTAGAAAATCATAGATACGATATGCCCCTTGCCCACCACAAGAATGCGTCACCAAAGTAGTCAATCCATGAGATTATCAGACAATTCTCAAAACGTTTTTTTTTTTCAGGAAATTAGTTTCCCGCGATAAACAAATAGTCCGGTTGTGCATGCAGAGGGAAAATTAAGGTCGGGTTTGGATTCTTCGGTGAAGAATAAGTAAAAAAATCTACGAGTTGAATATTTGGTCTCGTCGATCTTGAAGGACGGACCGTCCTTCAAGATCAACGAGACCAAATATTCAACTCGTATATCAACCATCAAGGACGAAAAAATCTACCAAAATCACTTATGAAAGTGAAAAAATCGTTCACACCTCACAGAGGCCAACCCTTAATTATTGTTCCTCAGTGTTTTATTCCACAATCAAAATGAAGTCAAAGTCAGAGACAAATTATTTAAATTCCTAGAGAGCTCAATTGGAGGAGAAATATTTGACTCTATGCTGCAATAGTTGAACAAAAGGTATAAGAAATTTATTGGATATTATACAGCACTTCGAGACGAGCCCGAGAAATTTTCATAAAGACATCGCTGTGTAATTGTTGAAAAGCGACGCCAGAGTCTCCGTGAACCCTTTCATAACGGTACGTGTTCAGACATCTCAAGTGACAATAATTTTAAGTTGCATTCTTGGAAGAAACAAGTGCTTTACAGGCTGTACAATTCAAGGGAGATATTCACTTGACTCGCAAAACGTGTCATATAATATTCCAACTGCACTTCTCATTTCCATAAAGTTTACAAAGGAAATGTCTCCAGCCCTTGTAGTCCGGGAGCTAGATAGGCTCCCGTATGCACTGGGAGCGCCGATCATGAACCAAACGTTTTCTAACGGGATTTTTCTCGTAGAATCCGAACCCGTCGGTATTTTTACGATAGAAGGCGGAGATCACCTTTGAAAATGCAACTTTTAACCTCAAACCTGCTTTTCCGCGCGTGCAAGGGGACCAATCTTCCAAACTACTTGGATGACCTCCGGAACATGGAAGTGTAAGTAAAAACACGCCCTAACATCATATTCAGATATTTCGCATCCGATATACAGGGTGTCGAAGCCCCTGCGGGGTTTTTCAGTGTAATCGATGGGCCGAGAACGGATGAATTGCTAAATAATTTAGCTATTGTCTGGTAGAAATTCATCCTCATGTAACACATTATTAGCCATAAAATGGCCATTTTCAGCAAAAATTGGCCAAAAATAGCCATTTTATGTCCATGAATGTGTTACATCGAAGTAAATTTCTACCAGGGTGGGTATTTATATAATCAGGTCATTGATGCCACTTACTTTTCCCACCTCTGGGCCCTACGGACCCAATGTACAGGGTATCGAAGAGTTGCAATGCCCATCTCGATCGTATTTAAATGTTGAATAATAAAAAAAATCGTATTTAAATTACTTCAACTCACGTAATAGAGTACTGGGCAGTGAAATTGATAACTCTCAATCCAATTTGATCCTCTGACTAGACATTCAGAGATACTCTCTCGATTTGTAGCAAGGAAATTTCATAGAAGTCATCATTTTCCATAACAAAATGAATAAATTTACAACGCGATCAGGTCGGAAAACCGAAATGTACAATCTGCATGTGATATGTCATCTCTAGTTGATGATGTATCAGATTGCGCCTGTACTTCGGTAGCTCTGAAAGAAAATTGTATAGGTAGTTTATGAACGTTATTGATGCGCCTTCGAACCAGGAATTCCTCATATCATCTAGCCGTAACCATTGGATCGTTAGAACTCACACCGTCTCAAAATGCATAAACACATATGTCAGAATAAATTTGACTCCTGATAGCCGCCGATTTTTTAGGTAACACGCTATGCCCCAAGGAAAATTGCAGTGCAAATTGATTTTGAGTCTTTCTGAGGAACTGAACGCGAATACTTCGATCTATAGATCGGGGTTTAGAAGTTTTGTCTTTGTTTTTGAATTTGAAAGTCTTGGATGGCTTATTTCTCAACGGTCATATTACTATGGATTATCTTAGTTAAAAAGCAAATTGGGCTCAAATGAACGAGACTCAGAGTAGGAGTGCAACTGGGATCACAGTCAGCCATATTGTTGTGAATGATGGTAAATGCATTCGTCTGACGTTTCCATCGATATCATACCTACAGCTGTATCATTTTATCCTCGAAATTTTTTGGAGATATCGTGAAACAGATTCATACAACGATATTCTTCAGGAAAGGATGTGGATAGTGCATTTATAATGCACATTCAGTTTTTTGAGCTTTGGAAATACAAGCAACTGAATGTTATTCCGTATTCTGAATAGTGATAAACCAGAGACCACGCCCTTTTGTAAATTCACATTTTGTTATGAAAACTCTTAGTGAGTTCTATGGAATTTCCATGCTCCAAATCGAGAGAGGATCTCTGAATGTCTAGTCAGAAGATCAAATTGAATTGAGAGTTATCAATTCCACTGCCCAATACTCTATTACGTGAGTTGGAGTAATTTGAATACGATTTTTTTCTTCATTATTCAACATCTAAATACGATCGAGATGGGCATTGCAACTCTTCGACACCCTGTCCACTGGGTCCGTAGGGCCCAGAGGTGGGAAAAGTAAGTGGCATCGATCACCTGATTATATAAATACCCAATAGCTAAATTATTCAGCGATTTATCCGTTTTCGGCCCATCGATTACACCGAACAACCCCGCAGGGGCTTCGACACCCTGTGTATCGGATGCGAAATATCTGAATACGATGTTAGGGCGTATTTTTACTTACACTCCCATGTTCCTGAGGTTATCCAAGCAGTTTGGAAGATTGGTCCCCTTGCACGCGTGAAAAAGTGATTTTGAGGTTAAAAGTTGCATTTTTAAAGGTGATCTCCACCTCCTATCGTAAAAATACCGACGTATTCGGATTTTACGAGAGAAATCACGTTAAAAAACGTTTGGTTCATGATCTGCGCTCTCAGTGCATACGGGAACCTATCCAGCTCCCGGACTATTGAGCGCCCTTGTTCAAATTTTCAAGATTATTAAAATATATACCACACATCTTCGAAGAGTTTAAGGATAATTTCTCTTCGGGCGTTATTCAGCATGTGCACTAATGGAAATTCAAGCAGTCCTAATAATAGCTGGATCCAAAAATGCGTTTCAATTAACACGTTACAATACGCCGCAATGAAATTGAGGGAGGAATAAATAGAAAATTAGCCCATTCATAAATACGCTTTCTCGTTTTCTGCTGACAGACACAGTCTGTTATTAAAATCAAGCTGTAATTTTTGACGGATTACAATGCTTTGTGTGGATTTCCATGCTCGTTTTCGACATTGTTAACGTTTCTGTCCCAGTTGAGTGTAAGCCGAGTGAGAATGGAATGTCAATTGCGTTCGCTCGCAAATTCAGAATTATGTGAAATACGCTGTTTCAAAATAAACCAAGATACTCGTGTCATAATGTAATTTACACCTTTCCTGTCACTGGATGCAGTTAGAGTTTCTCGATATGTTTCGGTGTTTACTCAGCGTACGATGTTTACTGGCAAATACTTGTAGTCAGCCACTACGTAATTTAGCCAATTATATCTATCAAAAATTACTCAACGATGAGTAGTTTCTATAGTGAGAGGTGAACAATGATAAAATAAATTTTGAGATGTTAAAAGTTCAAGGAACATGACTAGATTTGAGTGCTGATGGAAATTTGATTGAGCATTCTTTGAAAACTATGAAATCATTTGATTTAGTATGTTCTAAGACGTCTGAAATAGTGCAGAGACGTTTTCATGTTAGGTGTAAAGGGCATACAATTCTTACGACAAGATATTGTTCGTGGATTTCAATGTTGGGGAACCCCACTTCACAAAAATTCTAGATTCAACCATTGAATAATTGAAGAGTCTTGAGAGTGGTTTCTTTTATTAAAGGGTGGCCAGGATTAGAATTAACCTCTTTTAATCTATAAAAGTAGATCAGAATTGCCCACAATACTCTGCAAAACTTGAAGGGGTTCGAGAGACGAACCATTGAAAATTTAATTCTACCTCCTCGGACATGTACTTTTCTTTACATATTCTCAACCATCTCAAATCTCATTCAAAGTTGATAGAGTTGTAAAAATACTACAGAATATTCAGAAAAACCTACTAGTAATCTCAAAACTCCGTATGATAAGAAATTTCATTATTCACCTTGCATATTCCCATTTTTCATTTTTAGGTCGACGGTGAGGCTTGTAGATTGCTACCAAGTGTAATAAACCTAAGCCTACTAAACAAGGCTACGATGTTATCGAAACGTCGTGGTGGAGGTGGTGGCAGACATCGTCAAAAAGCTTCCGAAGTAGAGAAGCTAAAAGTGCCACTCATGAGGGTCCTTATGGCAGATTATGAAAATTGGCATTCAGACAGGGAAAGGCTAGCAAAAACAGCTACCCAATGGAGATCTGAGTTGCTTGAACTCGATGCTGCAATGGATCTCGATTCTTTAAGAAAAATGCTTGCCAAAGACTATCCCATGGATTCGTGCTGCTTCCTTGACTGTAAGTTTTGACTTTGTTCCAGGACTAGATTATATTCAAATCGAGGAACACTGAAAGTGTGAGAAATAGAGTAAAAAATGACGCAACTATTCATAAACCCTGTCTTAATTTTTTTGATATTTTCATTGGTCATTTCATTTTTTACGCTAAACAATAGCTCGTTTAGAAACGACGGAAAAAATATCTCTGAATTTGGAAAGAGTGAGCTTGGAGGGGTAGTCATCCGTGAATCATCCAGAAAAAGTTGCCTCCGTAACATAACAGGAGATTCTATAATCCAATGGCTCATGGTTGGCGAAGGCATTCCATGGAATCCAAAATTATTATAAATCAGGGAATTTTCTTGCAAGTGTTTCCCAAACTTCCAAACTATTTTCCGGAGAAAGGCTATATTGGGGGCCACATCGGTCTGTTCAACTCGAAAGATGGTTTAGGGAATGAGACTCTGCTCATCCAAACAAGTATAATAACAAAATAGCAGAAAAATGACAAAATCACTGGATTATTATTTTCCGCATCGCGGATTCTATCTCACACTCTTCCGGATCTTGAAATGAAAACTTGTGCGTGGGTGTATGATTCGGATCGCGTGGTTTGCCAGACTGACTCAAAAATAGACGCCAAGTGAGCATCTGGATATAATATGCTCTCAAATAGCGGCAAGTCTATCTAACCGTCTACCTCATGCTTCTCATTCGTTACATTCTGCAAAAAGGTGCCATGGTAAAGAGAAAATTGTATTGATTTCTCGTCTAATTGCTCATAAATATCGAGGGGCGCTAGTTAATTTGTATCTTCTGAATAATATTTATCGGGAAACTTGGTCTTGCAACGATACAGATCAAGGTATACCGTGTATTTATTGGAGCAGTACTTTTTCCTTTCAGTATTTACCTTGAATTCGATAAATTTTTTGCAATCGATTTTTCTCATTAGAAATTTCCAACTGCTGCCTCGTATCTGTTATTTATTGGCTGTGTTAAAATTTCTAGAGAAAATTTTTCCGATACTTTGATTGATATTATTTTTGCATACATTTTACGATTGGGATGGAAGAAACATTTTGTTTCTCTCGCATCTGATGCATATCGGTCAATCTCCGTACACAAAAATGTGGTATTGCAAACGACAACACAATCCTGACAGTGAGTCTAAAAAATACTTCAACCCTTTTATGCCAAAACTATTCGCTCAAAGCTGAATTCAAGTCTAAAATATACGCTGCACAGAAAATACGCTGGAAAAAGACAGAGGACATTTGCAGGAAGCTTTCTCGTGTCTTACTGATTACTATGAGCATTATTGCCTCACCTGCTACCGCTCGTTCATCTCGTAAATGTTCTCGATAAGTCAGACGTCCTCGAAATGGTTTTGTAAATCAATATTGATGTTTGTGAAACAACGTTTGATGATCAATTCAAAGTGTCAGAAAAAAGTCCCTCATGAAGTTTGCATTGATGTTATTATTACGTTGAATCATACCTGCTGATAGATATGTTATTTTAAGAAATTTAGATGAAGTGAATTTTTGAACCAGCTTTGTTGAACATGTCAAAGTCCCGAACTACTCAGAGATTTCCTTATGAATATTCGATGTGTTGGAAAAATATTCAATAATGCGAAGAACTTGAGACACATCAGGCATTCAAAACCAAACATAACGCTCACCATGCACGGAACACATGACTCACGAGCAATCAGGGAGTTGTGAATCAGTCTATTGATCATCAAATCAAAAGGCCAAACCAGACAAGACCCAGCTAGACAATGTGAGACTGTACCACAGCTTATTAGACTGATCTAGACCGTATGATACCACAATAAACTGAATGAGACTGCACTCGACCGAAACAGACCAAACTAGACCGAACTAGATCAAAACACACCGTATTAGACCGTACTAGTATCGAATTCGACCAAACTAGACTGCAGTAGACCGAACTCAATCAAAATATACCAAATTAGACCGAATAGAATCGAACTAGACCGAACTACATCGAATTACAACGAAGTAGACCGAACTAATAGATCGAACTAGATCGAACTAGATTGAATGTCAACGTACTAGATCAAACTAGTCCGAACTAGACCAACTAGACTCAATTAGACCGAATTAGAATAGAGTGGATCAAACTGGTCCGAACCAGTCCGAATTAGACCGGAGTAGACCGAGCTTGGTACAACGATTCTTGTACGGTACTTGTATGATAATTCTTATACGGTACTTGTGAGACAATTATCGTAGGGTGCTAGTACGGCGCTTCTCGTACGGTACTAGCACGCGATGATCCCCGTATGGTATTAGCGCGATGATTTTCGTACGGTACTCTTACGGTGATTCTAGTGAGGTTGTAGTACGGTACTAGAACCACATTAGAGTTGAACTAGGCAGGACTAGACCAGACCATCCCTCCATCCATCCACTCACCCACAAAACCAACCCGACCGATACTTGACCCTGCACCCAGCATGGCCACTTATCATACTACACCCCTCACACGCAGGCAATCCAATTAGCGGGATTGGGACAGAAAAATTTTGGTTAGGCATTTAGTTATCATAAGATTTCAAAATTAAAGCCGGAATCCAGTTTAAATTCCGTATCAACAAATCTCTCCAAAACACTAGAGGAGCATAAGGGTAATATCTTGGTAGTTTTATCTGGCTGGTGTACAGCATTGGATGGTTAAAACAGATTTGATTTAGAGATTTGGTTGAATTATGAATGACAATGAGAAGCCAATATATACGGACATATAAGTGGTCCCGTGGAAAATTTGAAATAATGTGTGCCTGCTTCTAGAACCTTTAAAAAGCACGGGGACAAAACTCATACAGGTCCTTCGACGTATTTTTGGGTCTCTCTTAGGTGCAGTTATAAGTTTTACGAGCCAGGCTCACCCAAAATAATTATCGTCGAAAGATGGTCAAAATGTCAGTTCCGTATCATGTCGGTTTTGTCGTTTTTTTTCGGCTTTTACGAGTAGGATGCGTCACGGTGGGGCTCGTTTGGGAATCGGGCGGCCAAACTTATCTTTGTTTGTATTGAGCTTCAAATCTCATCGCTAATATAAGAGCCCAAAGACCACTCTTTGTGTGCATGGCGAACACTTACATTTTGTTATCCGATTTCGACTAAAATTTTACTCACTCAGTTTTCCTTCATAAAAGTGGGTTTGTCTCATCCCAGGCCTTTCTATAACAGTTTTTTCTTATCACACTCTCTTTTACATTCTCCTGTTGATTCCGACCTTCGCCTACGCCTCAGGCCGGAAACCCAACACTCGGACGCGAAAAAAAGTTTTTCCACCCTAGTATCGAAATGTACTATTTCGCATCCTCGTGTTGATTCCGACCTTCGCTCACGGTTCAGGCCAGAAACCCATCCCTCGGACGCGTAAAAAAGATTTTCCACCCTTGTGTCAAAATGTACTTTTTCTTAATTTTTATCGTCGAGCGCAACTTCTCTATGCCTCAAAGTATCGAAAAAGTTGATCCTCACACTTTTAGGGAGTTCTTTTCCGCGAAAATCTGGTTTTGCTCAATTTTTTGGTCAGTTCCGTGTGGTACTAGTGCGACCCTTGAACGCGAGTCTCCACAGACCCTAATAAGTTTCTTCCAAAGTATTTGGTGAAAAAATGAGAACCCCAAAATCTCAAGACTGCAGCTCAAACCGTTTGGTCGTGAGATCAATTTTAGTGGCAAATTTCAGGTTCCTTGTCAAATTACCGCTTCATCCGTATTGTCCTTATGGCACCAATGAGCGAAAATTTGTATATTCCTGCATGTGTTGAATTATATTCTTTATATTAGAAAAAGTCGAAAAATACATCTTAGAACTTTCCGAAGTGCGATTTGGGGTTTGCAGCCTTTCGGCCTTCAAATATCAAAGTTTCAACGGAACTACTCATGTACAAGGTGTAATTCGAAATTATTCACAAAAATTCTTGAACATTGGCAGTGAAATGCTTAGAGGTACAATTCAATAGGTCTGAGTTAGCAGAATCGGACGGAATTTTCATTGGGGTCGAACTAGGGGGTCAAAAATAATGAATTCAAAAAATTTCCAACCGAAAATTCCCGCACCTACACAATATTTTCTCGTACAGAAAGAAAAAAGTAAAATACGAAATCTCAGTTTGCCACTGTTGTTTTACCTCATTCTACAGTTTGATTAAAACATAACAAAGACGTGTACTTTCATTTGCCACAAAACTAACAAGGATTCTCTTTTTTTTTCGCTCGCAGCATGTACAGCGGATCGTTTTTTCCGAATCGACCGAGGCCAGGAGCAGTTACACTACGTTGCGGATGTCGTCAGCGAGGCCATTTATGTACTTCACGAGGGTTCAACCGGTTCTCAATCTCAATATATAGATAACCAGTCGTCATCGAGGTAAGCCACTTCACATATCTCATTCAAACAGCCCAGCATAGAACTAACCCATTTCCTATCATATTATACCATTGCATAACCTCAAAATCTTTACACATTTCATTTTATCATCGCTATACTACGCTTTGATATGACAACCAGAATAGCTAAGAAGATTTTCACGATTCATAGAAGATACTTATCATCATTTTCATTATTCACGAGTTTCAAAGCTTCTCCATAGTGTCTTACTTGGCATCAGTCTCAAGTACAGCCGTTAAGTCGTAAAAAGCGCGGGAAATATGAAGCTTTCTAGAGCGCGCAGTGATGGCGCTAAGATCGCACTTGGTAAAATTTTACGACCCTCTTGGCTTTTCACGTTTGCGTCACGATTCTTTCACCCCAATATGTGAGATACTTCAGACGTTGATTATCGGACGAACTCTTCTTCTTTTTCCCTCTCGGATACATAGGGTATTATTTTTAATGAAGGTACTATCCCCAAGAGAGAGTATCTGATCGATTGAACTCCTATATATGTTAGAGAGAACAGAATCAAATTATTCATTGAAATTGCAGTGGGCATCAGGAGTCAAAGTATTTTAACTCTTGATTGTATAACCCTATAATAGCCTCGAGCTTTTCAAGCTTCTTCTCGTAATTGACGAGAGAGTAATCTAACTTGAGTCGATTTCGTGTGCATGCAACTCAATAATCCATCGACCGAATTCGACTTTGAGAATCTAATTTTGGCTATAAAGTATTATAGACAAGTTTGAGAGTTGTAACCCTCGTCGTTATTATTGGTTTTTCATTAACGATTATCGTTTCCTGTGCATCAACTGTTTGAAAAATTCAATTCGATCTATCATACGTACATCTATCGTAAAGCTATGTTTAGACGTACGTGATGGAATTATTATTGGAGCACTTCAAAGGTTCATGAATTGAATATCTATACCTATAACCGTTACTGTCGTATCTTCTTCTTTTGTCACCTTCGAATTCCACTTGTGTATGTGTGGAAGGCAACCTCTCACATGCCAATTGAATATTCAAGGAAGCAAATTGATCGTATAACATTTTGCAAAGGTAGCTTGAGAATAGAATCGGGAAATTCATATTACCTATGCAGAGCATCTCTTGCTCAAAATTGTGTGAGATCAAAGTCGCGCACGTGTCGTGTCGTTGATGAAAAAGAAATTTTACTCGATGTCATTGGAATTCGAGAAGAAGAAGAAGAAGAAGAACACTTCTTTCATTGATTTTCACTTGCTAAAACATCAGGGTCTCACTCTAGCTGACTCTCATCGAAAAGTTTTGTCGATTTCCTTCAAGAGTAATTTGCACCCACTTGAGACCTATGATTGTATGCCGTTTTCAAAGTTTCGCAATTGGTAATTTCAGAGACAGAAGAGAAGTTGTATAGTAGTAATGAAAGGGTCGCAAAAGAATTCGGATGAAAAGTTGAAAAGTTCAATCATCACGCTAACACTGCGTCAAAAGAATGCTTGAAAATACAGACTTTGTGTCGCCTACTCTTCTTCTACTTTTTATTATTTCTGGCGTTCAGTTCAAATTCCGTTAAGAATCGTTCAAGAAAATCCGATTCAACTACTTCGGTCTGCCGTACAGTAGGGAATTAATTCCGAGGTCCGACCAACGATGCAGACGAGACACTACAGACAATCACTCTGTAAAATTAGCTCGACGAGCTATTTTTGCTCCTTGTGGTGGAAAAAAAAATTCGATCAATCTTGCCATGAATAACATCCATTCTATCACTCATATCTGTACGAATTTCATCAAAAGAATTTCACACGCTGACACGGTGAGCTGGAAGGTCGAATAAGTGGACAAAAAGTGTCAAGAAAAACGGGTCACGCTATCTTGTAGGGTTACGCGAGTACATTCAAATCCCGTTTCAACGAAAATCGCAGCTGATTATTTGACAAAATGCGAGCGAAAAGTGTGAAAACGTCATTTAACTCCATGTATTTCCGTTGGCATATGTTGAGCAGTCGAAGGATGTCAGTAGCATAGTGGCTGACACAACGTCTCCGAATGGGCTAGAGGGGTGCCACTATGCATTCTCATAGGAAATTCTCCGTAGAACATCATGGTGAAATCCGTTTTTTGGTATCAAGTTGTAATTTTTGAGGCACGAACGGAATAGCGCAAGAACCATCAGTAAAATTTAATCTCGTAGCAACGTCTTGTACTGAGAATCGCGCTGACAAAGAGGATATGGAGGTCGAGATAAGGTATAGATTCATGATTTCTATTGTATTTTTCCACACAGAATCCGAATTCGAGCCCAGCTTCTTCCTCACTAGGCGAGTTTTCATTTGAATCGCGGGAAACTGTCGTGATTCTCGAAAAACTCCTAATTTTCATTAAAATTCTGGAAAGAATACATGTCAATCGAACAAGAGCTGTTCTCTCTCAATCTCACAAGACTCTCTCTGATGTAATTACTGAATATATTCTAGTCCACCTGATATAATGTCGACGGTGCTGTGACTGAAAAACGCACCTGGAAATAAACCACGGACTGACTCGATCGAGTTTTTCGTCCGGTGAATCATAACGAATCATAGTAATTCACCACTGCTCTCCGCGATTCTAATGAAAACTTGACTAGTGAGGAAGAAGCTGGGCTCGAATTCGGATTCTGCGTGGAAAAATACATAGAAATCATGAATCTATTCCTTATCTCGACCTCCATATCCTCTTTGTCAGCGCGATTCTCAGTACAAGACGTTGCTACGAGATTAAATTTTACTAATGGTTCTTGCGCTATTCCGTTCGTGCCTCGAAAATTACAACTTGATACCAAAAACGGATTTCACCATGATGTTCTACGGAGAATTTCCTATAAAAATGCATAGTGGCACCCCTCTAGCCCATTCGGAGACGTTGTGTCAGCCGCTATGCTACTGACATCCTTCGACTGCTCGACATATGCCAACGGGAATACATGGAGTTAAATGGCGTTTTCACACTTTTCGCTCGCATTTTGTCAAATAATCAGCTGCGATTTTCGTTGAAACGGGATTTGAATGTACTCGCGTAACCCTACAAGATAGCGTGACCCGTTTTTCTTGACACTTTTTGTCCACTAATTCGACCTTCCAGCCCACCGTGCTGACTTCATTCAGCATTTCGTGCATATTTAGCTTTGCTTGTATTGCAATCACTCATCGCTCTCTAGGATCGTTCACATTTTATGTTTTGATAATTTCAAAGAAAATCAGACCAAAGTTAATCAATCAGATCAACGAGGGATATATGAGACATGAAATTTGTTTGTTAGAGGAAAATGTTGTTGTTTCTGTGGGATTCTATGTTCAAAAATCGTTAATCATAATCAAAAGTCATTAAGATGAAAAAATCATAAAATCTCGAAAATCATAAAATTTTCTTTGGGGTATTACTGAATCCAAAATGCCGATCGTACAAAATCTATCTCTGATATTCTCCACCACATCTCGAAAGCTAATAAAAAAACTCGTCAAATCGTTTAAAACGTGAAATAAGAAAATGTTAAATCTCCCTCTACTCCTTGTATACACTAGAAGAATCCTTCATACTCTGCAGAATGAAATACATCTTCTTGCTATTTCAGTAGAAGTTCGAACCTATATCTCTGTAAGAAGGTTATGCGAGCACTCGAGCGAGTCGAGGAGCAAGTAAAAAAATTGTGCTCGGAATAAGGAAGTTATCGTTACAGAGTCAGAGTGACATAGCAGCAAAAGTAAATAGCTAGCATCTTGGAAAGAGGACTACTCTGACTTGAACCGTAAGAGTCAATTAACGTGACTATATCAACAAAAGAAGTTTATAATAAATCTTTCTGGGGAATTTTCAAATACCTCTTGAATTCAGCGTAGACGGGAATCTAATGGGTTTCCAAAATTATCTTAACCCCAACAAGCTACTCCTCATGAAGGATTACTGAATTTCTACAGAAAACTCGTTTGAAATTCTTTCACAACTTCCACCTGAATTTGATGGAGATTTTCACTTGTATTCAAATCTCATCTGAAATTCAGTCAAAACCAATCGGGGTACTGACTTAGAATTTGTTGTTCCACATCTATCGGATTTTTTGAGCCTTGTAATTTTGTCAATTTCAAAAATCTTGTACTGTCGAGTTAAAGATTCCATGTCAGTTTCCGCAAAAAATGCATTCATATCCGAGCTATTGTTCCCTGGAAATTTACGTGGAATTACATGATACATTATATTTCCGAAGTCTGTCTGGAATCCAGATCGGGGCCAACCTGAGATCCCACTTGAAGCTTCTATGCAAACCTTGCACATGCATTTCGTGGATATGAGGCGCTATCTGAAGAATTTTTTTTTTTTTTTTTAGAGAGATTCCATCAGTTGTTAGGAAAAATATTCCAAAATTTTAAGAATAAGCGCTCGATTTCCAAAATCAGCGAGTGTCTGATATAACCTCTCTTCAATACACGAGATGTTCATCATACAACAGATTCTTCCAAATTCGTTCCTCCAAAATTAGCTCTGAGACTTTGAAAGAGAAATTGGTCTCACTAGCACTTGGATTTTTCCATGATTGGTCAAAATTTGAAATAGGGATAAATCAAAATGTCAATGAGAAAGTCTAGACCATTTTCATATTCACTATACAGACGGCATTTCTACACGAAACAACCTAACTAACAATGTACGTTTAATAGACTATAAACTGTGAACGATCCCTAATTAACCTCATCACAATCACCCTCGCAAACTTAAAACACCATAAGCAACAGCGCAGCATCTAACCCAATTAATAAAACACAAAAAAAAACCTTTGCCACTTTGGAAAACTGAAGAGACGACCGGCGCAAAACATCCGCAGAAAAGAAAGCACGAACGGAATCAAATCAAGCTAGCCGTGACAGTCGTTACAATTCACGAGATGACCATCAAAACCAGCAACAGCAGCAACAGCGTAGCAACAGGTCCAGAAATCAGTCACATACGAGTAGAGGAAGTGGCTATAGTAATAATCCACATCAAGACAACTATAACTATCAAACCAACGATGAATTATCGTCAAACAGACAGTATTCGAAGCAGCAGACTCAGAGAGGTTCAAAATCCATGGGCTCGGCTACAAGTAATATAGGACTGGCACCTATGCAACACCACCAGCCACCCACTTTCATTAGGTAGGTGTGTAGTTTTAGTTGTAGTAGTAGTAGTAGTAGTAGGAGGAGGTTAGAGTTATATAGAGGTATTGTGAGTGGAGTCGAGGCATATGAGTGGGTGGGCGGTTAGGGTGGTATGACGCGACGTCTTTCGCATGCACGCGTTTCCAGCTATTTTTAGACTCATTCGTAGAGGTATATATGGGTACTTCCTCGGTAAATTTACAATTCTATGAGCCACCTCATTTGAACTCTTGGAAAGCTTGAGGGAAAGGATCGAATGAGTCAATTTTTATATATTCTTTGGTGGTTATCTTGTTTCAATCATTAGTTTTCATAATTCAGGGTCACTCTGAAAAATTATCGATGACAAGGATCAGAATGTCACGCTCTCGCCCCGCGAATTTTCCTTTTTTTCGATGTACACTCGGGAACAATATGAACTGCAATGGGATGACGGTCATCGGTCATTCGAGATCTTCTATCTCGCTCGCACCTAATGAGCGACTCCATGAGTGCGAGGGAGACGGCAGATCTCGAACGGTCACTGACCGTCATCCCATTGCAGTTCACATTGTTCCCGAGTGTATACGTCCCTGGTAGAAATGGTAAACATTTTTTGTCCAAACACTGGCCAAGTTGCATTGCTACTGGCTATAGCTTGACGCGAAAAATGGTCACACTACTACTAAGGACCTGAATCACAAGGGGGACTTAAAATTCCGAGGTGTGACGACCTTCCGGCCCCAGTTATAGAGACACCGCACCTCTACTGTCCTTGGTAAAAAAAAACCGTAAGTGCAGAAAGTTGAAACTGAAATATCGACGGAGACGTGGAAGTATTTCTGTGATTTCTTATGGAATTTGGAAACTTTTTTAATTTATTAAAAAGAAACTCTAACTGATAGCACGATGGTTCGAGCACATTGGATAGGTCGCGCTGAGATCTATAGCGTGGTATTTTTATCTCATTTTCGCCAAAATGTCACTTACGGTTTCTCTTACCAAGGACAGCAGACCTGGGCTTCCGCCCGAATCTGGTGGGGAGGAACCTGGCCCCGAGACTGATGCTCGGCGTGCTTTGGCCTCTCCCGAAAACCCGCAAGGGGGTTCGAGGCACCTTGGTGTCTCAGCCCTGGAGTCTGACGAACTTCCGGACCCAGTCAGCACCCGCCGGAACGCGGAGACCGCACATCTACATCCGGTGCTCGAGAATGGGTGAGTCTAGGGACTCGTATCAGGGCCGTCTGTGGACGGTCACAATACAAGCCTGGGCGGCTCATCCAGTAACCCGGAGGGGCTTCAAGGAAGCCTAGAAGAGTCTCAAACCCCCCACCGAGGGTCGGGTTTCGGCCTTGTGCTGGGACCCGAGCCCGGAATTCGGTAGTCGGGTGAGAGGACGGTCCATTGCTGAGCCACTCGTGACTTGATGACGGCTGTCTCCCTCACTGACGCCTGGCGTAAGGCGGATCGCTGCCCCCTGTCCATAGGGACAAGCCGGGGTGGAGGTCAAAGCCAGGCACCTGGTGTATGAAAGTCAAATTCTACCAAAGATCTGCGTTAAATATTGCGATAAGAATTGTTAAAGTTTAAACTTATTTCTATAGTAAATTGTGGTGTTGAGTATCAAATTTTTACAGCTATAATACGTTGGTGACCACTCTTTTTGTGCCAGGTGAGCACGCACATTGTTTGTGTCGCCATTAATGTTAATCACTTTATTTCCCGTATGAGAGTAAGTTTGATTCACTTTAGACCTCTTCGTATCAATTACTCAAAGTTCAGGTACATATCTTTAAAATCATTATTTTTCATCATTCTAACCTAAAAAGACCGCTTTCAAATGCGGTTTTAGGGTTCTCATGATGAAAAATCATTATTGCTCTGTGCTCGCAGGCCCACTTCAAGCGTGGAGGACTTATTTCCTGTCCTAGCGCCCGAACTGGGCGTACGCGCCCAGGGCAATAATGTACTATTTTCTGCATTTTTTTATACTCTGATAACCGCTACGGATCTAATTATGGTGCGATCTTGATGATAAAAATTCCTCACGGTGCGCAATTACATGCTCTTTGATAATATCTAAGTCACAAAATTTCTCGATTTGTACAAAATGTCTCGATTATTATTTTACGCTTTTCTGAGTGAGTTTGATGTGGAATATGTGAGCCATTTTTGAAGGAGGTGAAGGGTGTTCCTCGTTATAAAGTTGACAAAAATGTGCATTATGAACCACCAAGTGGTGCGTAGTTTAATTTTTGTCAGCATTTGGGAAATGAAAAATAATACGAGCTCTTTATTTGTTGCAGTGACAGATTTCTTGTGGAGAGTGTATTAGTACATTACGCGACAAGGGCCGAAAGTGACCCATCGCGGCCCGGGTAGGTTGCCGCACGAGCCGGCAGGCGAGGGCGGCATACCCGCGGCCGCGATGGGTTATTTTTGGCCCGAGGTGCGTACACTATTTTTCGGTGACACTTGTATCGAAATTCTATGCTTTCCGACGCGATGTCGGGGCAAAATGCTGCTCCGCCGTACAGGTTAGAAAACGTCGGAGCATGCAATGTAGTGGCCCGAGGGCGTAGCCCGAGGGCTACTGCGCATGCTCACTCGTTTTCTAGCCTGGGCAGCATTGCGGCATTTTCTGCCCCGGGATCGGGGCGGAAACCATAGGCTTTCGATGCCAGTGTGCCGAAAAAGCTCATTGTTACACCTTTCACTATTGCGAATCGAAAGGTATTCAATAACTGAGCGACTGAGTGACTAAAATAAGTTACGGAGCTATAATTTTGACTTCCATTCTTCAAATATGGAGAATGCAGAAAATATCGTCCCATATCCCCTGAAACATGTGTGCATCTCACCAGATTACGAAACAAACACTTCCAATTGAATTAAATGGCGTGGATTTAGCTCATCAAAACACAAAATTCATCCAAAGTATGCAAGTTTCTCCGATAATACTCATATGTATGTATGAGGAGAAATATTGTTCGCAAGCCGAGAGTTGCAGGGTAAGTGTAATACGGGTGTATATGGTCGAAAGTGAGCAGAGTTGCGAGGGCGGGCCGTATTTCACGCTAGCGTTTGCGCGACTCTTGTTTTGTGCAAAGACTGTGAATATATAGTTATACCCTGTTATACGCATATATATATATATATGAGCATTCGTTAGACTGTCAGGTGCACTTTGTTATGTGGATAGGTAGGAGATGTCTTCAGGAGTAAATGAGAGCTCGCAGAAATTCGTAAGGCTTATTTTACTTGGATTTGAGTTTGAGCTTTACTCGGATTTTACTTTGGATAGTCTTATGTCTTTCAGATGTGGAAAGCTTGTTTGGAGCTTTTGTTGAATTTGAAAGCATCTTGGGATGATTCCGTGTTTAGAAAATGGATGTCCCAAATTAATTGGGTGTGGTTGGAATGGAAATTTCCGGTGTGCTTGAAATCGTAAGTGGGTTTGTAGTTGCGTGTTGTATGAAAGATATTCTGATAGAAAGTTTCATTCGAGTAGTGACAATGATATATTATTTTCATTTAGAAATTCATGAAGAAAAGAGATTGATAAATTTGTGTGAGATACGTGAGCCACGTGGCTTAGAAATGCGTGTTCATATTGATTTTGGAATGTAACGGTGATTTTGGGTGATGTGGCATTGAATATTACTGATGAGGGCTGTCATTTGCTCCATGAAATATTTCACTTTATGTCAATGAGACGACCGGTGTTAGAGATAATGAGGTCAATTCAAGTGGATGAAAGATTCAATGAATGTATCCTCGATACACGAAATTACTATGCCTTTGGCCATTACTGATGGAGAGTATCGAGCTTGCAGTAAATCATAGTAATTGCAAACATTTCCAGTGAAATAGTATGATTGAAAGAGAAAATGCTGCGTCGTGCTATGGAGGTTAAAAGTTTGTGATATCTTTTACAATGGAAGAGTTGCAAAAGAGTAACTGTGTAGTTGGAAAATTTCCGAAATTAGATGGACGGTTTCGTCTATCTGGTCACTCGAACGCCTGTGACCAATGTCGAAAATTAGGAATCTAATTCCGTAAACCAGGGTGACTTTTGGCCACTTTGTAGCGTTACAGTAGAAAATTTGTTGGGAAAACTTCAAGCACCATTGGTTGGCGCAGGAAATCAACCAACTGATTGTCTTCTGACGGTAACTACTGGTTGTCTGCCAAATTCAACCACTGGTTGACTTTTTTCCCACAACGATATGGGGATGAAAATGAGGCCCATGAGATTGATAAATGGTGGTCCCCGGGTGACACTTTTGGTCCGGCAAAACAAGTCTCTTCGTATTTTTTCATGGACAAATAGGAATAAATATCAGCGCCGGCCACGCGAGCCTTTTCGGGAAAAAATTCAGGTTAAGCAACGTTTTCGCGATTCAGTATCCGGATTGGTGACTACTCGGTTGAAGCTGCCAGATGGCTATAGATTATGGGCTTGCTTGGGTAAGCTGGCAAGACCCAGTCGAGCGGTCACCGATCCGGATAATGGACCGCGAAAACGCTGCTTAACCTGAATTTTTTCCCGAAAAAGCTCGCGTGGCCGGCGCTGGTGTTTATTCTTATTCGTTTAGGAAAAACATGAAGAAACTTGTTTTTCTTACCCAAAAGTGTCACCCGGGGACCATTATCTACCAATATCTCATGGACCTGGTACTTACCTGTATATTTGCTGGGGAAAAAGAGTCAACCAGTGATTGGATTTGGTGAGCAACCAGTGGTTGAACAGACAACCAACTAATTGACTTTTGAACTAGGTGTTTGCCGATTTGATGGGAAGTCAACCAATTTTCTACAATGTTCTGATCAAATTCTCATTGCAATTTTCCGACCAAACCCACTTGTAGTTTAGGTCATTCGGCGCATTTTGACGTCTTCTTTAAAATGTTGTGCTCAGAATTGAATTTTACCCATATTCGGAAGCAGTTTGAATTGTCAAAGCTTTGAGATCTACTGTCTCACTTGCATCCATAAATTATGGTACCCCTAACTATGAGTGCGAGTGAGATAGTAGATCTCAAAGCTTGGACAGTTCAGACTGCTTCCGAGTGAGCTTTTTTTGAAAAATCCAAGATGATGTTCTGTACATGAGAATTTGATTGAACTGTTGATTGATGCACCAATTGGACAGGGCAATAGTATATTATGATACAAGGGCGCAAACGATGGTTTTCGCTCTTCCAGTGACTTTTTTAGGCCCGAGCCGTAGGTGAGGGTCTAAATAGCCACGAGAAAGCGGAAACCGTCGCGCCCGAGTATCATACTATATTTTTTAATCGTCTGTGAGCAAATGAAAAGCGACAAACAGTGTGCAAGTGACTCATTTGTTCACAGACGATCAAAAAAAAAAATTTACATCCAGAAGCTCACTCAATAGATTGGAAAATATCATCGATTTTCGCAATTTTCTTTAAGAATTTGATATTTCGAGAAGACCAAAGACATCGTCAAATCCGCTGGTTACACTTTTCTATTGAAATGGAAAAGTGTAACCAGCGGATCTGTAAGACTCTTTTCGCTCCAACGTAACCGAAATGTACACGATTAAAACGAGATTGTGTTTTGACAAGTCAGGCGTAGGTTTCAAAACTGATTGTAAACGGTGAAAAAAAAGAGATCATTCCACAGTCGATTTCATCCCGCTCATTCTTAGCGTCTTCGAATAATTGAAGCGTGAGAAATATAATTAGTGACAATTTGAGATGATCTAATTACTAGCTCATTCAGTGCAGATCGGAACGGCGTTGTGAAACGAGGATTTTTTCTCATTGCAAAAAATATATAATTTTTAACGATCGAAAAAATAAAAAAAAAGATCATTAAACATTTTTTTAATCTCTTTATCAATTCCTTGAATCGTCAATTACTGTCGATAAAGAGAGCTCTCATGGTTGAGCTTTTCATGATTCTGACCCATTCCATATTGAAATAGCGAAATTATACCACGGAGTCATTTCAAAATATTTAGCCAGCAAAAACTTTAAGCCCACATAGAGAGATATACACGAGGAGATACAACTAATAAAATCAATGAATCATCAAAAGTGTTACAATATTATCTGAATCACCCTTTTAACCAATACAAAGTCCAAAATACATCTCACATCAATAATAATCCATCAGAACCACGTATTTACATACAATTTATCCAGGCTACCTCCCACCAACACTATTCGCATGTAATCAAAATTTTACGGTTCCACGGCCACTATAAAGTTTTGATTATGCGCTCTGTAATACTAAATATATATATAGCAAATATGAAATACGTATAGAGGCTTTTATTAAACATGAATAGTGCTTTCAGGGATCATCGGTATAGCAACGTCAACGAGGATACCTATGTGCACCACCAACGTAACGAGTTGGTCATAAAATATATACACAGTGTTGACACGAAACATCGGATTTCCAAGCTTATACACTTACGTTGAAGAGAAAGATAGAGAGATAGATGAAAGTATGAGCTCATATAGACCATGTGCATATACATCACGTAACTCGATCAGCTCTTGTTCAATGTATGAAGCTGTTTAATCATAGTAGAGCTTGCAACTGATGTGCAAACTTGTTCGATGTAAATTTTGCCTATATGACATTGTTTTGGTTATAACGGATAATCACGATCGGAATAGAGATTCGATATTGTTTTGCATCTATGTACCGGAAAACTCATACATAGTATACGCTTTCATGTATGTATGTATGTATGTATGTGTGTTTGTAAATGTACGAAGGCCTCGAGATTAATTCCAGGGAAACTCCGGTGAATTCTCTCGTTGACAAAGTTAACTAGTTATATCAGGCAAATTAGTATGGTATACCGAGTATGACGTGCTTTTGTGCTGTATACGAAATTTCATACGTCCAGTTCGGTGTGTTGACTTTGCAATTATAACGATCTAAATAAATGGTCAGAGGTGCTTGTTTTTGTGACATGTTACCCCCAAGGGTAATCTGATAACCTGAAATTGATCGGTTGAATGATATTGATATTTAAAAATGTAAATGATAATCTTTTAGACGGCCAAGAATAGGTTCCTTTTTGGAAATGTTGAAGAAAATTTCATTTTGACAATTTGGAACGGTGCTATTAGAAAAAAAAAAAAAAAAAAAAAAAGCAGTGGAGAAGTTGAAGATGTAAAGGTTAACCACTTGATTTGGAACACTCTTCCCAGCTTCGGGAAAATTTTCTGATACAAAATTAGTTCATAAATAGTTGCAAAAGACAAAAAATTACAAAACTAAAATTGATTGAATTCGACGATTTCTTCGGACATTCATAGGCCAAAATGATGAAAGGCTCCCTTTTGTACTCCTCATGTGCACAGTGCAAGAAATTGGCTATGTAAATATCGTCCTTTATACTATAACTACATAGTATAGGGAACCACTTACGCCTCATTAATTGGCGTTAGTTACGTATAGAAAAGATATTTTGAAATTCAAATGATTTTGATGAAATAAGAGAAGAATAACTGTTACACCCTGGTCTTGCCACTCGGGCTCGCCAGTTAGACGATGGAGAGATCTGTCTAAGACAGAGGATATGGACAATGATATTTCAGAAAATGTGGGTGATATGGGATAAATTCCATTTAAAAACGATACATGAAAAATATCGATGTCTTAAGTCAGTTTCTCATGATTTTTATTCGATTCTATTGTCCATGATATGAGGTTCTTACGCACTTCTTTGGCCCGAAAAAATTTCGAAGACGCCTGCGGGGCTATCTTTGTTCTGCTTTGTGATTTCACCACAACATGAAAATCATGATTTTTTCATTATATTGGGTGTAGCTCGAGTTTAACATAAGATACTGTAACGCAGCTCACAACATTCTAAAGGTCTTGAAAAATTCTATCGATTATGATCTTGAGGATTTTCGTGTAGCTATTTCAGGCCTGGAACATGCAAAATCCGGAAAAATTAGGCTAGCCTGATTATCTCAAGAAGCAATTCTTTCTGCTTTCCAAAAATATGAATTCCCAAGCAAAATTGCATGATCTTTGCGATGAAACTAGTCCGAAGTTGTTTTTCGCTATTTTATGCATTTTTTGGTCAATTTTCTGAAATTTCATCTTCTGACCAATCAGAAACCCGATTTCTGCGCATGCGCATTGGTTTACAAATCACAAAGTAGTCCCAATCAAAACCTGAGACAAATTCCTTCTGAAAGGTCATTTGCAAAAGTCTATTTCGTGTTCCCAGTTCCTCCGTCTGGCAGCTTGATTATAAAAGAGTGGGATGGTTAGAGCGAGATGACCTAACCTACCCCGAACCAGAGCCTTGAGCCCTTCCTTTGCATCCATGATGTTAGTGGTGTTAACAAACTTGATGTGTAAAGAATCGTGTTTTTCGAGTCCGAGTCGATGGAATTGAACTCGGCAAACGGCCAGTTTTAAGGAAATGTTCTCAATTTTCAATTGAGACTACTCGGGAATCCGTGGAGTCACGCGCATGCACACAAATCGCTGTTTTATGTTAGCCAGAGAACGAAAAATCAGAAAACTGACCAAAAAATGCATAAAACAGCAAATAACAATTCCGGACTAGTTTCATCGCAAAGATCGTGCAATTTGGCATAAGATTTCACATTTTTGACAAGTTTACAAAGTTGATTCTTAAGATAATCAGGCTGGCCTGATTTGACCAGATTTTGCCTTACCAGGGCCTGAAAGAGCTAAACGAGAATCTTCAAAGTCATTCTCGATAGGTTTTTTCCAAGATCCTCCAAATAGCGCAAATTGCATTAGATAATCTTGGGCCAAACTCGACGTGAATGCAATTTAGTAAAGAAAAGTTATGATTTTTATGCTCTGACGGAATCAAATAGCAGAAAAAAGTAGCTCCAAAACTTCATATTATGGACCATGGAAACGAATAAAAATCACGAGAAACGAATCCGAGAAATCTTTATTTTCCATGCGTCGTTTTGGAATGGAATTTATCATGGACATTATTTCAAAATTCCAAAGTGAGCTGCGAAAATGTTTCATTTTGGCTTAAATGCCCGAAGAATTCGTCAGAAAACTCTGATTATCGGACGAGGAGTGATCCACCATAAGATGGAATTAAATTATTTTCACCACTTCTCTCCGATATAAAAGTGTGTAGGAATTTAATAATTGTCGGGATTGATTTATGGAGATGCCATGCATTTTTAGAAACTTTTCAGATTTGGATTCGATACCTATCCAACTAAAGTTATCACAAGTATCGATTCCGACGGCTTGTCCTCAAAATTGAAGAAGTGGGTTGAAAAATCTTCTTGTAGAACCTATCAATATCTCTTCTTATCATTTATCCAATGCAACCGGTCTGGGTCATCCATACTTGAGACCTAAAGATAATATTTTTATGGTGTACTCTGGAAGATGCAGAATGTCTCAAAAAAAAGAAATAATTCTAGATCAAATTAAATTTTCATTGAGGAAACGAAACTTAAGTGGATCATTGAGTTTTGATCAAGTATCTCCAAGCTCTTTGCTATAAACTCAGCCTCACAGCACACGAAATTTTCAAGCTATTCTTACTATAGCACCATCAATCTACCCATAATTCCCTTACGTCTAACGATGCGTGCCTCACACGTCACACTTCTCTCGTGTCAAATTAATCAAAGAGCAGTGACACCAGCCCTATCATCATTGATCTTCGAGATTTCCTCGAAATAGCATGAAACACACGTAGACTATATCATTCTCTCAGACTCGGAATATCTTTGAAGTAATTAATCAAATTTCAAATAGAACACCGATGCGTATTCTTCTTCCCTCTAGAAATACATTTTATCACCGTCTAGCGTGTGGCATCGCCTACTATTCCATACATATTCGGATTACTGTATATATATTACTGGTTAACGACATCGCAAGCTCGCAATTTTACTCAATATATTACCGATGACATGAAAGTATCCGAAATATCAAAGTCTACCAATGATATTCCAAATTGACTCATTAGAACTTCAACATTACTAATGAACTAACCCCCCTCACTCTATTCCGATCTCATCTATCTACATACAATCTACTCAATCAACTTAAATGATCTTCAGATTAATTTACTCTCTAGCTCCAATTGCTTGAATTCATCTCTCATACTCAAATCAGATATATAACTATAAATTTAGTTGGGGAGTACAAAATTTGCTATGAAGCATCTAGTTTGATACAGAGTTGTCGCATTGAAAATTCAACGCAATCAAATCAAATTCAAACCGTGAGAGAGAGTGATCCTTAAGCCAATCTCGCCTTTACTTCTATAATATATACTCAACTCATCGTTCGTGAAACTCGGCAAGACGCCCTCGTTGAGCTTTATTCGCTCAAGATTCGTACCATATAACGTCTACTTTATAGTAGTGAGTCGCAACTTGAGCATATCCCGTTTCCTAGATGTTCACTACTTGCAGTCTTCAGCCGAGCGTATAACCCTCAGGGAATCATGCCACAGGCATGCACACTTATATGGGTAGTTCCGTCAAAACTTTTGCTTTTTGTGTCCTGAGAGCTAATATTCTTCAGCCCGTTCACATGCGGCCTCAATTCCTGGCCTTGGAAAAATTTTCTGATACGAAAAATATCACCGATTAATCGAGAAATGTCAAAAAATGTCAGAATTACAAAATTGAAAAAATTTTAGTTCTCCTTAAAATAGAAGTTCATAGAGCCTTTACTGTTGTGGGAATGTGTTTCTAAAGGTTGCCAGAAATTTTTGTGGATGTTCTCCGATTTCCAACATGTGTCAATTAAAAGTTATCGCAAATAACAGTTTTTGGACATATCTTCTGTGGCGGACACAGAAATTTATGTTTCGTATCCCGGGTGCCCAACATTTGCCTCCACCCCAGCTTTCCCTTATGAACGTGTGGGAGAAATACGCCCAGCCAACGTATTCACCCAGAAACAGGTCATCTCGGGGCCACAAGTGACCGAGAGATGACTCAACCCCTAGGCCGACTACCGAATTTCGGGCTTGGCCTCCAGCACACGACCGAACCCACCTCTCGGTAGTGAGGATTGGGGACTCTTCTAAGCTTCCTTGGAGCCACGGAAGACCATCGAGTGCCTGGATAAGTCGTCCAGGCTTGCATTGTAATAGTCCGTAGACAATCCGTATACGAGTCCCTAAACTCATCCAGTCCCAGGCACTATGACTGTTGTGGCTACCGGATAGAGTTGTGCGGTCTTTGCGCTCCGGCGGGCGCTGAATGGGGCTGAGACTTCATCAGACGCCGGGGTATCTCAACTCCCCTTGCGGGTCTCCGGAAAAGGCCAAGGCAACAATCGTGTATGAGTCTCGAGGCCAGTCTTTCCCCAACCAGATTTGGGCCGAGGTTCGGGTACGGTGTCTTCTTAACTGAGGCCGGAGGGTCGTCATATCCTGAGACTCGAGTCCACTTTGCAGACACTGTAGTTGACCAAATAAGTGAGGGTATTTATAGAGAGGAATAAACAAATCTGAGTGAAGAATGTATGAACCACTACATATGATTTGGAAAAAGTAACCGCAGGCTCGTAGATTGGGTCCTGGTCTTTAGCGCATCAGAAGCACCGGATTCGAACCTCGGACGGTACCATTGTGAATTTTCATGAATATCTCTTTGGGTGGTTTCAGTGGTTTGAAACCTTTCGCCGACTGCGAGTCACGCAAAATAACTTCGAAATCGATTAAAAATACGTGTCATAACTTAAGCTCGTAATTTTGGATCAGAATTCCTATCTCAGAATTTTCGCCAATTCGAATTTTTGTTATTTTCAATGCTCATCTCTTCGGGCATTCCAAATTTTCACTCCTCCACATTCCTAATCACCAAATATTCATTCACTCGAATTTTTTGTTTCCCGGGTCTAAGCCTTTCCAACTTCTTGTCTCTTTGTGACTGTCTTCTAAAATTTTGGTTTTCTGAAGAATTTATCTCGGAAAAATTGACCTGAGAAACCGTATCAGATTCCGTGACACGCAAAAATGGCCAAATCCCGTTACATTCACAAGGGGAGGACCAGGTGTCCCGATCACCAATCTTGTCCAAATTTTTCCACGGTTTTGTACTATCTGGAATGTGGAGGATCCATAGTAACTCTGTCAAATGGATCTCCTGGCCAAAGATAGACCCATTTGACGGAGTTAGTCTAGATTTTTCATAACTGGGTGATACAAAACTGTAAAAAAATTCGGACGAGATTGGTGACACGGACACCTGGTCCTCCTCTTGTCAGTGCAAAGAAATATTGATCCGGTATCGTTTTTGTGGATATTCAGAGATACAACTGAGCTCAAGATCATCTGTCATCACATTTTGCTACGTGATGTTGAACTTACCAGGAGAGGCCATCACATCCGGATCACGAATTTGGCTGAAACTTTGGGAATAGTCTTCTTTTAGTGCCAAAAGATGAAACCCAAAATTCTAGACCCTAACGCTCAAGCGTTTCCGAGCTACAACCGAAAACATTAGCATTGCCCATATAGGCCCATGTTGAAAATCATACATATAGGTATACCTGCAATGCTATTGTCCTCGGTTGTAGCTCAGAAACGCTTGAAGGTTAGTGTTTCGTATATTCGGTATAAGGTCCAGGCTGGGTGGTGAATGAATTTTGAAACTGAGGTCTTGGTAGAGTTTCACGTATAATGATCAAATTTTGAATACAAGGTGATAGAGAAAGATACACCGTATAGCAGTGAGATAGAATATCTAAGTGACGATCGCTGATGCGGCGCCCCTTTTTATAGACGGAGCGTAACCCCGCCCACATCTCGCGGGGGTTGGTCTTTAAGAATCCAGTGACAAAGCTCAATACTCTTTCGTGGATTGATATTTTTGGAAGCTCTGCCGCCTAGAAGCACAAGTACCCAGGCGTGGCGTGGCAACCAAACTATCTGATCATTGCTTGAGCTAGTAAACGAAGTTCGTTTTCGAATTTGGCGTTCACTTTCTCGTACGCAATGAGCAAACGTTTTGGAATCAACGATTTTGCACATGTGGGTTGTTTACGGCCTATTTTTGCCGCGAGCCCACGTGATTAAAATCGTAGATTGATTCATGATAAATGATTAATGATTCATGCTTGGATTGAACAATGTACTTGACAAATGGCGGCAAATTTCTTCGGAAAATCATCACACTCTTTGTAAGAATGTCTCGAAAATGTATGAACAAGTTGCAAAAATGAATTTCCTCGGAGTTGGTCACTGAATTCTCACACATTATTGTCTCATCAGTAGTTTCATCAGATTCTTAAATATCAAAGATAAATAATGGCAAACATGGTACAATCCAGGTACTTGTTGATGTAAAAAGACATCTGGTATTAAATCGAATCAAATGCAAAATATGGATAATTATTTTTGATTAAATATCAAGTCGAATACAGAATAAATTTCTCATCAGTTTCAATAAAAAATACAATTTTCAAACAAATCTCAAATCAGATTACATATTGTTATTGATTATTTTTCAAGGAAAATACATGAATAACATTTTCTTATAATATCATAATTTTGCTCAAAAACGTCATAATACAGATATATTGGATCAGTCTCAATCACAAAACAAATGGGCCACACACATTATATTTTTTTGAGGGATTAATACGATTTTTGAATTTTTACCAATATTGAGATGATTATTTTTAAATAGTAACAGTCGGTTACTCTCACGCTCTCACACCATAATCTCAGCCGACTCATTCTCACGCACACAAAGAGCGACATATCTTCAATTTTATGAGGTCCCATGTAATTCTCACACAAATTTTTCGATCTCAAGTCTTCCGAAAATAAATAGCCTGAGAAAAACCAGAGCCGAGTGCATTAAAGAAAAACTCTCATTCCAGCCTACGCGTTAAAATAATGACACTTGCAGCTTGACTCTACTTATTCCATTCAGGCCTCTCACGCTCTGGGTACATAGATCGAAACTATGGGCTCAAATATACAAACATCTGCGTTGGTTCTCTTGCACCCGGTGATCGTAAATTTTCGGGCCACTTTTCGGCCTGCGCATCGCGATCCGCGATCAGACGCTCTCAAGCCAAAAAACGTGTCACCCGCGAGGTACAGGCGTCAGGTAAAGGCTCGAGCATATGTTTTTATTTTATCTTTGAAACACAAATCCGGGACCCATTCCACTATGCGCGCTTTTCTACACGCCCACAAGAAAATATTGATTTGACTCCGTAACAAATCTCCCCCTCGTGCGGGATTTAATTAATCTCGCACCTCTCTCAAGCCTAATAACTTTATGAGTTTTCGAGTGGGTCTTGTGAATAAACCATTCGGAGTTCGTACCTCTGCTACCCTAACCTGTTCGTCGTTACCGGGAAAAACGCGAACAACCGTGCCTCTTCTCCAGCAATTCCGCGGCGCTTGCAAATCAACTATCAATACTATATCTCCCGGTTCTAACGGTTCCTCAGTTCCTGTCCATTTCTTACGAGGTATGAGATTAGGTAGATATTCACGGATCCAGCGTTTCCAAAATTCATCAGCATATGCTTGAGCGAGCCGATATTGTTTTCGCAAACAGGTTTCGTTTAGCTGATAATTACCGAGGATTACATCTCCGGATGATGTGCCTATCAAAAAATGATTCGGAGTCAGTGCTTCGTTATCTCGCGGATCTAAAGATACGTGAGTCAACGGGCGTGAGTTTACAGTGTGCGCGATCTCCACGAGAGTTGTGAGCAGTACTTCCGGTTTTGGTGCCTGGCCATGCAAAATAGCATTGAGCGCTATTTTAACCGAGTATACCATGCGCTCCCAGGAGCCACCCATGTGGGGAGCATCCGGAGGGTTAAAGCGCCACTCAATTCGCCTCAATTTCGTGCGTGAAACCATGTCAACCCGGCTCATTTTCTCGAATTCAGCTTCCAATTCCTTATCAGCAGCTCTGAAATTAGTCCCATTATCGCTGTACATGACACGCGGGGTTCCTCGCAGCCGGGCAAGCCTAATCACTGCTAAAATCGCGGAGTCGGCGCTTAAAGATTCAGCGAAATCCAAGTGAATCGCTCGCGTGGTCAAACAAGTGAATAAGACACCCCATCGCTTTTCGCGTCTACGCCCGATTTTGACCCACATCGGTCCAAAGTAATCGACCCCGCAATGTGAGAAGGGATGTTGCCTGTAAGCCGTACGCCCACTGGGAAGTGCTGCCATCAGCGGATTTGCCGGCCTACCTCTGCGCACGCGACACACGATGCAACTGCTAGTCAACGAGCGCAACGCGTCACGCAGCCCTAGTATGTGGTACCTCTGCCTCATTTCATTTAACACTGTATCGTGAGATCCGTGCAGAAATTTTCGGTGATAAAATAAAATGAGGAATCTGGTGGCTTTGTGTTTTCCGTCGAGAATGATGGGATAGTTTTCGAACTCATTTGCTGGGGCGTGAATCACCCGCCCGTTCGCTCGCATGATTTGATGTTCATCTATGTATGGACAATAAGGAGCTAATTTACTCTTAGAGCCTACTCCGGACTTTTTTCTCAAGGACTTTAATTCATCCGGAAAGCATGCAGCTTGGATGACGCGGTACCAATAAAACTCAATTGGCTCGTCTGTAGGCACGGTTTTAGGTGTGGGTTCAGCCCCTGGCTCGCTTTCGCGGCGGAAGGTGAAGGTTTTCCAACGCGAGAGGACTCCACGCAAACGCCGTGTGACTATCAACAAGCCCTCCCAGCCAAGCACACAAGCGAAGGCGGGCGCCACGCGTTCGGATGGTGCATAGATTGCCGTTGTTGTGAAAACGCTCCGAGAGTGCATCGCGTTGAACCGGAGTTTCTCTTCTGCCGACAGAACCGTTTGTGCAGGCCAATCTCTTTCTGGTTTCGCGAGGAAGGCGGGACCATTAAACCACATTGAGTTTTTGCCGAGGGCTGCCTCGTTGAATCGCGTTGCTTCGTCCGCAGGGTTCTCTTTAGATGGTACCCAACGCCATTCATTCTGTCGCGTGAGCTCGCCGATCTCTCCCAACCTATTTGCGACAAACACTTGTCTCGCGCGAGGCTCCGACTTGATCCAGTGCAAAACCGCGATATTGTCGGTCCAAAAAATTCGGCTAGATATTTCGATTTCTAACTCGTCTTTCACGAATTTCGACAATCTAGCTCCGAGCAACGCAGCTTGAAGTTCCAGTTTCACTATATCCAAGGACGCGGGTTTTATTGGCGCGACCTTAGTTTTTGCGGTAAGCAGAGAGATAGAAACTTGACCATCCGGGCCCTCAAAACGCAAGTAAGCAGAGGCCGCGTACGCGCACAAACTAGCATCGCAGAACACGTGGAGTTGCGCTCCAGCATTTTGATCGTTCTTCGGCGTGAGACATCGCGGCAGACTGAATTTTTTCACAGTGTCTATTTTCGCGAACCAAGTAAGCCACGCGGCGTATTCTTCATCTTTTAACCTCTCATCCCACAAGATGCCACTACGCCATATTTCCTGCATGAGAATTTTGGATTGCAAAGTGAATGGGGCGATCAGCCCAAGCGGATCGAATATGGACATAATCACGCGCAATACTTCGCGTTTTGTGGGCTTATCGGTGCCATCAAGGATTTTTTTGGGAATTTTAGCAAGACTCAGATTGAATTTTAAAGTGTCTGATTCAACGTCCCAGAAAAGTCCGAGCACACGCTCTCCCCCTCGATCACATAGCCTCATTTCTCTATCGGTGTTTGGCGGCTCACTTTTTGCGATTTCACTCGAAACGACACGCGAATTACTAGCCCACCCATGCATCTCAAAATTCCCCGCAGCATTGATTCCAATCACATCTTTCATAAGACACAATGCCTCATGTTCCGTTTTGCAACTTGCTAATGCATCGTCCATATAACTATTATTTTTGACGCATTGAGACGCGATGGGTTTTGAGGCACTGAATTCATCCGCGTTTTTATTTTTCACAAAATTTGCGCTCGAAGGCGAAGACGAGGAACCAAAAATCAAACAGCCCATTTCGTACACATCCGGCTCTCCCGTGCGTCGATCTCCACGCCATAAGAAACGCTGCGCGCCCCGGTCACATTCTCTCACCCTCACGCGCAAGAACATATCCGATATATCACCTTTAATAGCATAGAGGTATTGACGGAAACGGAGGAGCACGCCAGGTAGGGGCCGCAATAAATCCGGACCCGCGTCGAGCTGGTCATTTAAACTCACGCCTACCGATTTTGCAGCGCAATCGAACACGAGTCTAACTTTGCCAGGCTTGTTTACATTGTAAACTCCGAAATGGGGCAGGTACCAATATCTTGGCCGTACTACCGATCTATCTACCTTTTTTGCATAGCCCGAGCTTATGAAACGCTGCATTTCGCGGTAATAGTACCTCGCGAATTCTGGATTTCGATCCAAACGATTCTCTAGCATGAAAAGACGTTTGCGCGCTGTGTGGTAACTGTCAATGCACGGTGGAACGTCGCTTTTCCAAAGCAGACCAGTTTCCCAAGCATTCCCTACGCGTCGAGTTGATTCCTCTAAAATATGCAGTGCGCGATTGAATTCGGGTTTTTGAGACGATGGGCCTTCAACCCCCGCAGTGTCAAATACGAAATACTCACGCATGAGTTTGTCAAGTGATACATCCTGGTCGAAACTGATAAATCGTCGCCGCCTAGCATATGTGGTCTGGGGCTCGCTGACGAGGGTCATAACATGTGTGAGGCTAGTTCCGGTTCCCGACCTCACATTTCGAGCATGATGAGATCGACCGTGCAAGGCCCAACCCATCGGGGTGCAAGAGAGTGCCAGATCAGATTGTTCTATCTCTATAAGTTCGGATGTTTTCAACAGTTCCCAATTATCCATTCCAATCAATAACCGTACCTGTGCACTGTAGTATGGCTCAATCTGCACTTTAGACGGTATATATAATTTGCTCAAGAATTCGGCTGAAAGAGTTTGATTAGGAAGCTTGATATTACGGGCTGCTATTGCATCCTCAATATGAAATTTACCAAAAATACTTGCAACTGAGAAATTTACTTTTTTACAATCCGGAACAGTCATTTGCCCATGAGCGGTGGTCATGGATAACTCAAAATCAGTGCCTTCCAACTCTAGTTCGTCAGATAAATTTTTGTCCAACAATGTTACAGTGGATCCATCATCTAATAAGGCATAAGTGAATTTAGAGCAGTTTGGTCCGACTATGCACACAGGTACAATTTTCAAATAAACTCTACGCTCCTCTAGTCAGGATTGCGACGGGGTAATCGAATTACAATTATTCTGCGCATTTTCACCTTGTTCTTTGTCACGACGTTGTCCACTGATTTGGTTATCCTTCGCTTCTCTGGGATTATGCAAAAGACTGTTATGCATTTTCCCACAGAAGAGACATTTCGTTCCATTACAAGAATTGACAGAGTGTCCCGAGCGAAGGCAATTGAAACACAATCGGTGCTTTTTAGCTAAATCCCATCGATCGCTGATTTTAGCTGCGCGAAAGGTTTGACATTTAGCAGGATGATGTGTTCCGCCTGAACACATACCGCATTCGTATACCGCGGTGGCTCCTTGCGCGGTCTTGCCACTTTCTTTTTGGGCCGTATTCTGCCCAGCAGTTACATGTACCGCGGCAGCACGCGTAGGCCGAGACGTTTTCTTCGCGGATGTACTTGTCGGTGCAGAAGATTCATCTGTCACCGGAGCATCGTTTTCGAAAATTCCCGATGCCGCCGCCAGCTCCGCCTCGGCGTATAAAAACTCACCTAATTTCTCCAAATTACTCAAATTAGCAGATGTAGTTGGAACGTACTTTGGATAGCTAAATTTAAGAAATTCGGGCAATTTATTTACCACCGATTTAAACAAATCTGGGCTGGAAAGATAACCCTCAAGATTCAATGATTTGAGCGCGGCTGCTGCGGTTTTGACCTTGGTGGCCGTCTGAATAAGATTTGTTTTTCCAGAGTCAATGCAAGGAAGATTTTTCAACTCGGTAATGATTTTATTGCCAAGCACGTCCTTGTTTCCGTAGTGCAACTCAAGTGTACTGATTACCGCGCTGGCTTCGTGAGTCGTAGCCATCAAAGTGCCTACGATTTTACGCGCATCGCCCTTGATTGATTGGAAGAGCCGATTCATATTTTCGCGCTCCGTAAAATCACCTAACTCGGAAGAGAGATCATAGGCCTCTTTGAATCGTAACCACTCCAACGGATCGCCGGAAAATTCGGGAAGCTTTCGATCAATCGTGAGCCGACTCACGAGCCGCGAGTTGTTTTCACTAATGGACGATTCGCGAATAGCACTTATTGTCTCTAACATCGCGTTGGCGAGGCGCTCTGCTGCGTCGTTCGGAGTATTAGCACTCGCGGGTACCGAGGTACTATTTCGCCATTCACTACCCCTACCTCGCATTGGTGCTGCGTTCGGTGAGATGTTGGATGCGCCGCTGCTGACCATATCGCCAATGTCGCTGTCGATGTCAAGCTCGTCGTTCTGGGGTGGCTGTGCTGGTGGCGGCTCGAGTTCGTGGTCGACACGGGTAGTTGTATGGGGCTGACCACGTGCTGCTGCTGTTGTTGGTGCTGCTGGTGTTGCTGATAGACGGCGTGGGCGCCCTCGGCCACGGCTCGGGGCACTGACCGGCATCAGAGGCGCTTGGATTACACCGTCGTCTCCTCTGGTTGTTCTCCTTGCTCGCTTGGCCATGGGTTGATGACCACCTGCGGTGGCTGCAGTGGTGGTCCTTTTTCGTGGAGCCATCGTCGGTATCTCAACAGGAATCGATGAATAAAGGTCCCTCGATTGTTGATCTCTCAAAGACCCAGCCTGGTTCCGGAAATTATAGTCCCGGGTTTCGGCACCAAATTTTGTTTCGTATATTCGGTATAAGGTCCAGGCTGGGTGGTGAATGAATTTTGAAACTGAGGTCTTGGTAGAGTTTCACGTATAATGATCAAATTTTGAATACAAGGTGATAGAGAAAGATACACCGTATAGCAGTGAGATAGAATATCTAAGTGACGATCGCTGATGCGGCGCCCCTTTTTATAGACGGAGCGTAACCCCGCCCACATCTCGCGGGGGTTGGTCTTTAAGAATCCAGTGACAAAGCTCAATACTCTTTCGTGGATTGATATTTTTGGAAGCTCTGCCGCCTAGAAGCACAAGTACCCAGGCGTGGCGTGGCAACCAAACTATCTGATCATTGCTTGAGCTAGTAAACGAAGTTCGTTTTCGAATTTGGCGTTCACTTTCTCGTACGCAATGAGCAAACGTTTTGGAATCAACGATTTTGCACATGTGGGTTGTTTACGGCCTATTTTTGCCGCGAGCCCACGTGATTAAAATCGTAGATTGATTCATGATAAATGATTAATGATTCATGCTTGGATTGAACAATGTACTTGACAAATGGCGGCAAATTTCTTCGGAAAATCATCACACTCTTTGTAAGAATGTCTCGAAAATGTATGAACAAGTTGCAAAAATGAATTTCCTCGGAGTTGGTCACTGAATTCTCACACATTATTGTCTCATCAGTAGTTTCATCAGATTCTTAAATATCAAAGATAAATAATGGCAAACATGGTACAATCCAGGTACTTGTTGATGTAAAAAGACATCTGGTATTAAATCGAATCAAATGCAAAATATGGATAATTATTTTTGATTAAATATCAAGTCGAATACAGAATAAATTTCTCATCAGTTTCAATAAAAAATACAATTTTCAAACAAATCTCAAATCAGATTACATATTGTTATTGATTATTTTTCAAGGAAAATACATGAATAACATTTTCTTATAATATCATAATTTTGCTCAAAAACGTCATAATACAGATATATTGGATCAGTCTCAATCACAAAACAAATGGGCCACACACATTATATTTTTTTGAGGGATTAATACGATTTTTGAATTTTTACCAATATTGAGATGATTATTTTTAAATAGTAACAGTCGGTTACTCTCACGCTCTCACACCATAATCTCAGCCGACTCATTCTCACGCACACAAAGAGCGACATATCTTCAATTTTATGAGGTCCCATGTAATTCTCACACAAATTTTTCGATCTCAAGTCTTCCGAAAATAAATAGCCTGAGAAAAACCAGAGCCGAGTGCATTAAAGAAAAACTCTCATTCCAGCCTACGCGTTAAAATAATGACACTTGCAGCTTGACTCTACTTATTCCATTCAGGCCTCTCACGCTCTGGGTACATAGATCGAAACTATGGGCTCAAATATACAAACATCTGCGTTGGTTCTCTTGCACCCGGTGATCGTAAATTTTCGGGCCACTTTTCGGCCTGCGCATCGCGATCCGCGATCAGACGCTCTCAAGCCAAAAAACGTGTCACCCGCGAGGTACAGGCGTCAGGTAAAGGCTCGAGCATATGTTTTTATTTTATCTTTGAAACACAAATCCGGGACCCATTCCACTATGCGCGCTTTTCTACACGCCCACAAGAAAATATTGATTTGACTCCGTAACAGTTAGGGTTTAGAATTTTGGGTTTCATCTTTTGACACTAAAAGAAAACTATTCCCGAAGTTTCAGCCAAATCCGTGATCCGGATGTGATGACCTCTCCTGGTTAGAGGATGAACAAAAATAGAATAGTCAAAAAGATAGGAAACTGTGACTTGAAGGATATCTTTTTATTGCTAAAGTTAACTGTTTCGACGAAATCACCCACATAGTGTGGTAGTGGTGGTGATATTATAGTTGTAAAACACGTTAAGGGAAGAATAAGTTGGTGATGTAGAGTATACTTGTAATGTTTTCAGCCCACGAGATCGTCTGTTCGGACTGAGCCCTGAGGTACACGCTTTCAGCGCTGAAATGCTCGAGAGGACGTCGGATGGGATTTTGCGAGCTGCCAAGGTCGGTGATCTTGGAACTTTGAGGCACTTGCACTCAAGAGGATACTCGTTGCTTTCGATAGATGCAAGTGGACAGACTGCCTTACATTTGGCATCTCACATGGGATTTAGAGATGTGGTTAGGTATCTCATCGCCTGTGCTCCTTCTACAATTCTCAACATGGCTGATAACGACAAGTGAGTTTTTGATATTGAATTTTGTAATAAAACGTCGGAACGATTTTCGTCATGGTTGTTTGAATTTCAGCCGACAGTTTTTATTGAATTGGTTATAAATATAAAATTCAATTTCTTCCCAATTCGTCAATTTTGCCGAGGTCAGATAGTGCCCACGGATCTATGTTCGGATTGATATTTGGAGCAAGTTTTTCATAGTTTTAGAATTAAGGTAGATTTGCGAGATAGACGGTGGAGGCTGTTTGATTTTTTTAGTGAAATTTGGTCAAACCTTTGTAGCCTGAGTCTCCAACATATATTTTTGCTTTTGAAAACAGAAAATTGTCATATGGAATTTGGAAACAATCGCTAAACAATGAGTAATGGAAATATTCAATTCGATGTTTCTCTTACCTAGGTAACTCATTATTTATTCGTTCAACCGGGTATAGTTTATTAATACAGCCATTAATTGATTCATTTGAAAATCAAGGAATCAGTATACTGGTTATGATACATTCATATATTTGTTTATTCATTTGTTTGTTTATTCATGAGCACAATTTCATTTGGCATACGGTATGAAGTGTACAGTCAGCCCCCGCTATTCGCGGTCCCGGTATTCGCGGAATTCGCTTATTCGCGGTTTCTGATTTGCGACATCCCCCGGTATTCGCGGTGCCCTGACTCGCTTATTCGCGGTTTGGATCTAGATATTCGAGACAACTTAGCTCATGGAACGTGAATTTTCGATGGACTTCATCCAAATAAGTCATTCCAAACCAACTTTGTGATTGAATGTTCATCACTTTCAGGGTGCTGGTATTGTTATTGTATCCCGAGACTGATTAATTGGTTATATGAAAAAGTTGTTGGTACACTATCTGGATTCAAGTCATGATACCGTACGTAAAAAAGAGTGCATATCCGTCAATCAGAAAACGTCATCATAAACTGTGAGCCTTTCGGAAAAATTGAAAATGTTGAATTTGCCTGTCACTAAAGGAAAAATAGCCGAAGCTTTTAGAACTTCCAATGGCCACTTACCAGACATTGTTGCTGACTATGTTCGTCGATCTCGCTAGCCAAAAGTGATAGAGCTCTTCACTCGATCGCTCGTGACTGATTGTTTCAACAGATTTTGGAGTGAATCACAGTAGTTTTTCAATGATATCAGACTGCTACTTCGTATCTTTCATATATTAATTCAACTTGCTAGGCTTTTTACATGAATTTGTCATTTAAAGATGATGTGTCGATTTTTTTAGTTACTCACGGACCCACATATGTATACGTAACCCCCCTTTTTCCATAAGCCCAAGGTCTCGGTATTCGCGGTTTCGGTATTCGCGGCATTTTCTTTATACGCATTAACCGCGAATAGCGGGGGCTGCCTGTATTTCTTTTTGTCTATGCCAACTGCCTCATGATGTTCCAGAATTATTAGAGTAAAAATGATTGAAAACTATGAATCATCAATGTCCGAAAGTTAATAAAATTGTTCCTGTATCTCTTATCGCCTCGGGTCGGTAGCTTTGGTGATTTTCTGACATCAATCTACGTGGATGTTAGTCCACACTGGGCAGCATTTTTCCCTTCCCATACATCATTCTTGAAAAGTTTTCTTACCTCGAGAGTCTTCTAAAAACATTCTATGATGTATCCTGAAAATATTATTCAATAAATTCTGACGATAGGATTCATTTGACATCAAATGGCCCGAACGAAAAAATATTCAATGTGTCAATATTACGTGTTTTCTATTATGGAAGGAGGATGACTCTTAGTTAAGTCAAGTCCTCATGCCTGTTGAATGAGTTTTCAATTTGTTAGATCATCATCAGAGAGTAAAACCTATATACACGTAGGCACAGGCTCTGTTGGTACTGGTAACCAAATTGATGACGTAAGTCATGGAGGATGGAAGGCTAGATAGAAAATATGAATTTTGAGAAATTTCCCAAAAATGATTGTTTTTACTCTTTTCCAAAAAAGATTACCGAGTGATTGAATTCTTCTCCAGGAAAGCTAACTCATCACTAAATATTCCTGCTGAAAAAGTCCAACACTAAAAAGAACCTAGATTTCAAACTGTATGCACACACGGGCTTATATTTTCACAGAAATACGGAATCCATTTGCCACAGCTCAGCGAAAAAGTTTGGCAAATGAATGAAGCATCAGCAACTGCTCTTTTTTCGTGCTCGCGTTTACTTTCCACTCGAGATGTGGAAAAGGCCAATCTGGAGAGCAAATTGTTCACTTCGCCTTTGTATCACGAACTAGCTTTTGGATTTTCACTTGTGCATGACGGATAGAAATTCATTAGATCACAAATTTCAAGATCTTAATTAAACATACGAGATTATTCGGAATCAAAGAAAAAAAATTCAGAACAAGATGAGAATCATATGATTTTCAATGTGAAATACTTGAAAATTTGGTTCATGGTGCGCTTGAAAAGTCAAGAAATTTCTTACAGTGTTGGTCATTAAGTGCTCCTTTTTGAACTCCTATCCCAGGCAGTTATTCAAGTTCAACCCTGTCAGCACGGTTTTCTTCAGAACTGAAAATACAGGATACCATGAAATTCACCATAACTTTTTTATTATTGCTGAAAAAAGCCTAGATCAATTTTAAAAAATACTTGAGCATCCGAGAATCAAGCCAACTTGCGAATTATATCAAAATCCTAGCTTTCACGGCTTGCAAGAGATCAAATGAGTAAAAATGATAAAATTTGTAACTCCAGTGATTTTAGTGTTTCTCGCCATATTTTAATGCAGATAACGTGATAAAATAAAAATTTCGAACAGCCAAAATAATTTTGTGCTGAGAGGATCAAAATGTCTTTTCCAATTTTAGGCATTAATGTCGCGCCCTTCTATGACTGAATATTGTGATGGGTTTTAGTTACTCTACAATTTCAACCAAAATCCATTTTTGAATGAATTCAAAGCCATTTGTTTCATATTTTGAACAGAACCAAAGCATCGAAATCGGATTACTTTCTACAGCGTTCATCCAGGGCAGAAAAAAGAAATGAAAAAATTGCATTTTCCCACGAAAGCCAATGCTGTAAACGAAATTTTCAGCAATATCAGAGTTCAAATAATCGTATCATCAAATTTCACACTAGAAACTCTACACTTTTCTCTTTGATGTAATTTTCTCTCACTATTTTCACCGATGCATCGATCCTCGCCAGCAGCATTTCCAAATATACTCGCGTGTTGTTGACTTTGTAAGCCTTTACCTACCTCTACAGTTCACCCTCTCCCCTTAAACCTCACACATTTACATACATTTACACACACATACTCACACAGACACACATATTGTTGGTGTGCATATAACCCTCATCCAACGACATAATACAGAGTCCACCCTGAGGGCAGTTTGCACAACCGAAAACAATGTTTTGATACTTGCCGCAGCGTGTAATCGAGCTCTATATGGATGATTCCAGACCAAAACGGTATAATTTTCTCTTTACATTTTCGAGAAATTGCTTTGGGATTTTCAGTCTGTTTCATTCGATGATTAATTTTTGAAAAAATTATTTTTTCATCGTGCACGTGAGTTCCCGTTTCCAATGCCGTCATTACGAGTTTTTTTTTTTGATAGTAATTAATAAAAAAATTAGTGCGTCCAGATAGAACGCGCAAAAGATGACGGAGTCGTCCATAAATTTTCTCTCACATTGAGTTTTGCACAGTACCATAAGTGCACCCAACTTGTCTCAATATGCCAATCTTAGAAATGGGTACTCCTTCACCTTCCCGATAATTTTTTCACGTGTGTTGAACTAAAGTTTGAGAAAATAGGTGATGGGTTTATACCGACTTAGAATCGTATCCGCTTTCCTCAAAACACTCGAGGTGGTTTTCCCATTTTTCGTGATTGTACAGCTAGGAAATCAACGAAGAAATTGAGTTTAGTAAAACCGGTGCAAATTTTTTCAGTTCGGTGGATCTTGAAGTTCTTAAGCGTATATTTGATACCTTGTTTCAAGACCTTCAAAACCCGTTTTTAGGGTTGGAAAACATCGATCTGGAACATGCAAAATTTGGAGGTAAACAGAAATAGTGGTTAATAACCTGCGAAAAACTCCAAATATGGTTGCACGGCGATAAAAACGAATTTATGGATTTTATCGCCAATTTACATCGTTTTGATTGATGGGGGCAAGTTGCTTGGCAAGTTGGGTACACACTTTTGTGAACTCCTAGAAAACACTTTCTGGGAGATTTTAAACAGCTCGCCTCCAGTTTATCAAAATTAGACCTACTCCGGCTCATTTCGAAGGTCTTGAGACAAGCTTCCACACGAGTTGAAGTACGTTCGAAAATATTGAGATGGGACAAAGTTATTGAGAAATTGGCTTGATGAGGGTACTCTACATTAGTTGAAATCACAAAACATGTATTCAATAATAGTGTGGTGCTTCGAAGTCTCACTCATATATAATCAGGAGATGGTCCATTACTTCCATTATTCCTATCTTAGAAATTCGTCATTGTAAACTCAAAATTTTACTCAACATTTGGGAGACCTATAATGCGACGCTCTGAAATTGAGGACTCGCTTCATCATACCATTATTATCGTGTGATATGAGAGAAAAGTTTCCGATTCTATATATATATAGATATCGGGCTAAAATAGTCTAGACTCGAGCTCGGTGGTGTATCAGAGTTTCGAGAATTGCGTTTTGTTGTCGCCTGATGTGAGTTTTCCTTCAAATCTCAGACAAAGGTTTCTCTTGAAAATTCTCGCAATTGCCTAAAAGAATTCTCAAAAAAGTTCACATTGAAATTACTAATATGGATATGATTTCAGTCTCAGACGAGTTCTCAAATATGTAATGCACACGCATTGCGAATGTCATCAAAATGTCCATGAACGAGTTGCCGTAATTTATGAAAGGATTTTGGACGTTCGAACATTCCCACGTTTGAGAGATGTAAAATTAATGAAGCAAGTTCCATCATCAAGCAATAGTATATTATGCGTCGAGTGCCAAAAAACGTTGTTCTTTGCGATAACTTTGTTGGACGTCAGCTTCGCCGACGTCCAACAAGGTTATCGTGAAGAACAGAGTTTTTGGCACGAGACGCATATGCCGCTTTACACGGCGAGCCGCACCGTGTAAATGCATGCTAGAGCACGCCGCATGACACACACACACACACACACACACACACACACACACACACACACACACACAGCAATGAGCGCGAGCATGAGGTCATAGGCCAAAAGTCGTTATATATAGCACATATATACAGCACCTCATATAATGTGAGCATATATCACGCGGCGCCTGCGCATAACATAGCAAACGATCCCGTCAACTGAGAGCGTGTCCACATGGATTCCCAATCACGGATTCACTCGCACCGCGCCGAAAGATGACTCCGTCATCAAAACATCCCTCAATGTACGGAGGCAACTTTTGAAAATCTGAATTGTTTTTGTAACATTTTGGTCTGAAACCGTCCATATGTGTCTATATTTTATCGAAGAAATCCTTCATTCTATGATAATATATGATCCTTGATTTGGGTTATTTTCGAATATGGGTTAACCCGATATATGCTCTGTTTTACTACACTTCACATATACGTATGTACGGAAGCTTCTATGTATACTCATGCACTTAGCGCGCTCATCAAAATTTCTCAAGCCGAGAATGGATGACCTCCTTATTCCCTCGTAATCAGACAAGAGTATTCCCTCACTCTCTTTGGTTCACTTTTCCTCTTTCATACATACTTTGGTATACCGATCGTTTGTTATCACAAAATTGATGGGCGTGTTTCTTAATGAACGAAAAATCCTAACGATGTCGCCGCGTCGCGTTCGCGTCACCACGCCACCTCGACATTTTATCGGATTAATGGATATGGGCTAACCCCACTGTGTGGCGTGACGATGACAGTGTTTGAAAAATTTAGCGATCACCGAATAACGCCTATATAGGGTGTAAATATAAACCGTAAAGATCTTGGTCTTAGATAAAATGTATATTCAAGAAAAATGTGAGTGTGTGTGAATGAAAGGAAAAAAAAAGAAGACTCTAGGGGACATATTACAGCGCTTTTATTTGTACAGACTTTGAAAGATGAGTCGGGTATAATAATGTTAGGGTAAAACTGATGATATCGTATGATTGTATATGTAGTCTGATGAGGCTATCGGATTGAGTAATCTTGCGTGATAAAAATTATGATGAATCGTGTTACGTATACAAGGGGATGTTTACTTTGTTTGGACGCGATTTGTTGAAAGGGGAAAATTTTTCTTATAACTACGTGAGAAATAGGGCTGTTATTTGATAAATTCATGATCGATCGGGGGATAACAAGATAAAAGTGATTTCCTTTGATAGTGCTGATTTTCTATCGAGAGGAAAATTGGTTCTGTGAATAATAGTGATGATTTTATCTGTAAACATTGATTTTGAATGGACATTTTTAGTTTGTCAGACGTAGAGCGGCAATTTTGATAGTATTACATTTTTTATGTGAGTGATCAGGGTTACAAGTCGTCTTTTGATTACACAGATACAAAAAGTAAAGGAAGTGGTCTGCGTGTTGAACAAGCGATGATTTGACGGTCATTTTACTTCAAAAGAGCACATTCTGTTCCTAGCCTAAACAAAGATGTAACCCTGCGAAAAAAACTCGTGCAATCCATTGGGCCCGTGCCTGACACTAATCCGCACTAATCTTGACCACGGATTCTGAGAATTCAAACACCAATTCCACGTCGAAATATGTGCTTTGAATACGTGTACTGGCGGAAATCAGTTCACTCGTACGATTTGGACCACTTTGAAAGACTGTGTCTTTTATACCCAAAATATGAAAAAACACCTACTTTTGCAATATTCTTTGCTGTTCAAAATTCAGGGAGAAAGAGGATAATACAAGGAACAAATTGTCGCTAGTGTTCCAAAAAATATTTTAGCGTAGCTGGTGAGCAAATTAATAATGGGTCATTCCGAAGATTTCAACGAGAGCCGTCACCAGGGGGTCTGGAAAAAATCCCAAAACATTTTTTTCTGTTAGTACCACGTTTAAGTAGTACGAAAAAATTTTTTTGGAATTTTTCGAAGCCCCCCATGGGCCTGAGGGCTTATAAAAGATCCATTTCAGGTCCCTTCTTAGCCTATTTCGGAAAAATCAGAGGTGCGACTAGGCTCGATATTTTTGGACGTACTTGGGCGCATTTTCTTTTTCGAGACTGGTACCCCTGAGAAAAAAACTGTCCAAGGGCGATAATTGAGCCTAGCAACTTCTAGGAGCTATTTGCTGAGAGCACATTTTAGCGATTTTTGGTCTTCTTCCCAGTGATCTGGCTCCTACTAGACATGTGATAATCGACTTTTACCGGTAGTCATTTTAAAGGTCTTGAGAAAGCCTACAATTTGACCACTAGTAAAAGTCGATTACTGTACTTTCTTTAGGACTTACAGTCGTTACAAGCTGAGCAAATTCGTAAAAATGCCAAACTTTGAGCTCAATTTTCAAAAATCTTTTTCTTATTTTCGACCTTAACAATATGCAAATATGTTCTCCATTACAAGAACTACCAGTATCATAAAAAATCTCGGTGGAGAAATCATCTCCTGATTTTCGGCATACCTTCAAAAATACAGTTTTTTGACTTTTTGCTTAAAATGCCGATATAGGCATGGCTCGCATATGCTTCCATCTGAGTTATGTGCATCAATCTGGATAAAATCACTCTCCAAAGTACTCCCAAATATGTATAAAAACTTCCGGAGGCGAGCCCCAAGCCAGAAGCGAGCTGGAGGTTCAAACCATCAGGTCGAAGATCGGCATTATTTCGTCTATTATGGGGCAGGCGAGCGAAGGCTCGATTCCCCGTGTTTCTGCCCACAAACGAGGCGAGTGGCTAGAATGGAGACACCAAGATGCTTTTCCGACTCAAAATGACCATCTCAACACGATTCCGGGGTCAATTTGTGCCTAGGATATCATCCAATCCTCAAACGGCGTTGAACTCCGTAATAACAGGTTTTGTGCCTCTACTGCAAAATGACGATAATTTAGGGCTAAATTGACTCCGGGATCATGTTTTGATGGCCATTTTGAGTCGGTGAAACATGTTTGTATCCCTATTCTAGCCCCTCGTCTCGTTTGTGAGCAGAAACAAGGGGAGTCGAGCCCTCGCTCGCCTGCCCGAAATTAGACGACATAATGCCCATTTTGGACGTGATGGTTTGAACCTCCAGCTCGCTTCTGGCTTGAGGCTCGCCTCCTGAGGTTCTTACACATGTTTGAGGATACTTTGGGGAGTAATTCGACCCAGAATGGTGCACAATAACTCAGATAGAAGCATATGCGAGCCATGCTTATGTCAGAATTTTAAGCGAAAAGCCAAGAACCTGCATTTTTGAACGTACGCCAAAAATCAGGAGATGATTTCTCCACCGAGAATCTTGTTGATATTGGTAGTTCTTGTGTTGAAGAACATATTCGCATAGTTTTTAGGTCGAAAATAAAAAAACGATTTTTGCAAATTGAGCTCAAAGTTTGGCATTTTTACAAAACTGATCCACTTGTATCGGCTATAGCTCCTATCAAAAGTACGATAATCCACTTTTACTAGTGGTCAAATTGTAGGTTTTCTCAAGACCTTTAAAATGACTACCGGTAAAAGTCGATTATCACATATCTAGTAGGAGCTAGATCACTTGGAAGAAGACCCAAAAATCGCTCAAATCTGCTCACAGCAAAATAGCTCCTTCAAATCGCTCGACTCAATAATCGGTGGCGGACAATTTTTTCCTCAAAAAAACTAGTTCTCACAAAAAAATGCGCCCAAGTACGTCCAAAAATATCGAGCCTAGTCGCAGCTCTGATTTTCCCAAAATAGGCTAAGAAGGGACCTGAAATGGATCTTTTATGAGCCCTCAGGCCCATGGGGGGCTTCGAAAAATTCCAAAGAAATTTTTTCGTACTACTTAAACGTGGTACTAACAGAAAAAAATGTTTTGGGATTTTTTCCAGACCCCTTGGTGACGCCTCTGGCCGAAATGCTCCGAAATGACGCATATCATGTGACGAGTGTGGAGCACGAGTGGCAAATGAAATTATTTAGCTGTGATACGGCGCAAATGCGACTTCTGATGAGTCCTCGCTTAGCGAACACGAGTCAAAAATCGCGTTTGCGACGTAGACAGCTAGAAAAGGATTGTTTGCGAGACAGAGTATCATTACGTTCATGGGAATCTTATGAATCATGAGAATAATTGTGCAAGACTCACGATCAGACAGTTTCATCTGATGATGAAACGTATAGAATTTGGCTTGAATTTTTGCCATCGCCTGTGGGCATCATAACATTCCTCTCATTTCCATACACGATCGATATGGTCAAACATTGCCTCTGATCACTCATAACTGAATAATCTACAAGAATTTTTCGTAAAGTATGAAAAAAAAACTGAGAGATAGTGAGTATCGGGAAAATATTCCTGCATGATTTTTTTACTCGATTATCTTCTGTGATAATTGTTTAAATTCTATCCAAAACAACTAAAGCTTCATCACAACACAATAGATGGTTTTCATAACCGTATTTCGTATTGAAGATTCATCTTACACAAATGAATGGAATTTCAAGGATTTTATAGTTTTTGGCGGGATGGAACATTTTTTTAGGTCTGCCGTTCATTTATCTTACAATATTAGTGGCTCATTATTTGCGGACATTCATTGCTATAGATTTAATTCAAAATAAAGAGTTGAAATTTTCATCTCAGCTCGCATGGAATACTCCGCTAATTGAAATTTTCGGCATGTAGGTAGAATGAGCAGAGAGCGAATACATATGAACAAAAAAACTCTGTTCGTACGCATTGAAAAAACTGGGTCAACTCAGTTGATTGAGTATGCTCTTCTAATTACTTAGCCACGTATGTATGAAGAAAAATTCAAAAAAATGTACAGAAGCAATTTTGATTACAAAATTGAGCACCAAGACAATCCCGTCAACAGCACAGCTCAGCTAAATCCAATATCGAGTCAGAATATCTGTTAAAAAAATTCCTCTTCTCTGAAATGTTTTCATCAGTGACAACACGTCACTGCCCCGATAGACCCACGAATTTCCATTCACAAAAATAACCAATCAATACACTTTACTATAATTGACTGTCACTTTACCTTCAACAAAATAAGTACAAAACTTTCTACAAAAAGTAAGTAATTAGATCCTAATAAGGTAAACTGCACTCAAAGTGTCTACAAGATTCAGACTTTGATCCTCCATGACTATCTCATCGAAAGATTTTTCAAGCTTTTAAGCCTCAACTCTTATATTTTTTTTTATCTTCCCCTTCATCTCAAACCTTTTGATAGAAATATCTAGGTGCTATAATCGTAATATCAATCGCCTCGGAAGCCAATATCCTCTTTAAGACTTTTTGCGGTCTTCTTCTTCTTTATCATCTTTTTCTAAACTAAAATTCTTTTCTGTTTTAAACGATGTCAGGGGTCAGACAGCACTTCATAAAGCAGCGCAACAAAAGCGACGATCGATTTGCTGTATGCTGGTAGCCGGAGGGGCTAAGTTAACAGTTCGTGATCGAAGCGGAAACACTCCAAGAGAACTTGCCCTAATTGCTGAGGATCGTGAGCTTGCCGCCTACCTCCAAAGTAAGTTTTTTATATAATTTTATTTTACTCATAACGACACTTTTTGTTTAGAACCCAGGAAATGTCTCTAGAAAAAATCCTTCTTTCATCCTCCAATGAGATATTTCCGAGTACCTCTATAAATATAAAAAATGTCATTACCTGAGGAAATTGGTTTTGAGAGCACGTACCAATTTTCAGCTCTTCCGTCGGGGTCAATGATTATTTTAAAATTATCTTGATGTGATGCGAAGCTAGCCAATTTCCAGTACTTTTGAATAATTCATGATAAGTTCCTTTGAGAAATTAGTAATGAAATCGTAGAGTGTTCTACAACTCTGCATTTGGAGACCTTCCTGAGGTTATGAATCTTTTATGGAATGAGTTTTTCAGACTTCATGATGCAAACCTAATACTTTTCTCGAATTATGAGACGCTGTACAGGAAATTAGAGCCATCAAGATTCAGTTCGTTGATGAAGCTTCTTCCAATTTATTAATCTGACGTTGGGTTCGGGTAAAATGTCCTTCTCAAGTATTTACTCTCCTAAGATGATGATATTGATCCGTCATAAGATTTGATGAGCAAGATAATACTATCGTCACGCGTTTTTTGAAATATTCAAAGTGCTTGAGTCTTGATCAATTCAGTCCAATTCCCAGCAGAGGCTTCGTTTAAGTTTGGCTCTAGCTTACTAAAAATTTCAGAGGCCTAAGATTTGTGCAACCAGAGATATAAAATTACAAACTTAGGCACTTTTGTCTTATTAGTGACTTATTTGTGACTTCCCGATTTCGTGTCAATATTAGCTCACTTCTAAGACACAAACTAACTAGACTCCGTGAAGAAACTTCTGAGTTCTGAGTGTATTTTCGATCATCACAGAATTTTTCAGATCAAATATGTTGAATTAAACAAAATAGTACATTACTGACCTGGCCGCGTAGACTCAAATTTAAATAAGTCCTCGACCGCCCGAAATGAGCCTGCAAGCACAGGGCAATTACGATTGTTAATCATGAAAACTCCTGAAATCGCGTTTGAAGGAGGCATTCTTAGGTTAGAATGTTGAAAATGTGTTTTTCTATAGGACCACATATTGAAAACATAGAAGTTTGGGAGCTCAGAAGTTTTCAATGATCAACCCAGGCCTCTGAAATTTCATTCGAATCACCGGACGCCAATCTAACTATATTTATGATTACATCAAAACCCTTCAGGTCAATCGATTCACGGTAATACAGTAGTATTGAGACAGGAATGATTGTAGAATATTTTGAACTTGTTCATACAGAATCTTCTCAAGATTCATCAACATTTATTCACATCATATACAGTATCCGCCAAAATGAATGGAACACGTGTTCCTTCACTAAAACCGCGATTACTTGGACGTCCTTGCTTCTACGCGCGGCAATTTTACAAAAGGCATTTGAAAGACGAGAAAAAAGCTATCAATTCATGTCTTCCAAAAAATGTTTCGACCCAAAATCCATGTTTTTGATTGGCCCCGAAAAGTGAAGAATTCTTCATTTCAATCAATCATCGATCATTTATCGAGAAATAACGATATCATTAAAATCCTTGCGGAGTCTTGTAGCTCTTTCCAAGACCTTCAAAATCGTTTTTTTTTATACATTACTCTACGGTTTTTTGCACCCGAGAGACGAGCGATCAAGTGAGAGCAAATTCACACGCGTTGAGGTTAACGGAGATACAAAAAAATGCGTAATCCACGATTTCGACGTGAAATCTTCCAAAAATTATAAAATATAAATTAGCTATGTTTTAGAACGCACTTGAAACGACCTGAGACGGCTGGAGGAAGAAAAAGCTCAAACCTCTAGACCAACAATATCCTCGACCCGCACCAACTTCTCCTAGCCAGATCACTCGTAACTCGGGGTGAAAAAAACCGTAGAGTAACGTATAAAAAAACTATTTTGAAGGTCTTGGAAAGATCTACAAGAGCTCGCAAGAATTTTTGCGCTATCATAGTTTTCCGATAAATGATCGATGATTGATTGAAATGAAAAATTCTTCACTTTGCGGAGCCAATTGAAACCATAAATATCTTCATACGATGGGAGGAACGGCCGAATTGCGAGGCATTCCTTATCAAAGCAAGATTTCTTGACAGAGCTTCCGTCACTCTGATTGTCTGGGGAACATACATCCCCTATAGAGCCACAGAGCCATCGGAAAGATATCGAGAACCCATCTTCAATACCATTATGAGTCTCAAATGCAGAGCTGATGATGGTTTCCATCCTTGTCTCTACATCGTACTGAATTATTTAGACTGTGAAAAAAAGTATGCGATATTAAGAGTGTGTTTCACCCTATGATTTTCATTACACCACCAAACGACATGAGACCGTATAGAGTCGTTTACCACACGAAGCTTAAGGCGATGCGGTCACCATGCAAGCTGAAAATCATTCCCTACTTTCTCCGATTTTGTTGCGATTTGGGCTAAACGACGAGCGCACAAATATTTGTTATCATCTAACTTAGATTTGTCCGCTCTTCGTTAAGCCCAAACTGCAATAGAATCGGAGAAAGTTGGGAATGAAAATGTGCGTATATTATAGGTTAGGAGGTGCCCGCGGCCGAGTTATTCCCACTTTTCTCCGATTCTCTTATGATTTGGGCTAAGCGACGGATTGAGGATTACAATTTGGACATTAACAAGTACTCGACAACTCGTCTCACACTTTGAATCATCAAAATTTTTATGTAAAGTGTATTTTCAAGGTCCATGGTCACGGTGCTCGGTGACCGCATCGCCTTAACATCCGCTTCGTGTCTTTATCACTAGATGGCAACTTTATTTTACGGTTATTTCACAAAAATTCCAATTTTAACTCTCTCTAACCTGATGTCAATCCACCCAATTCACAATAGTGTCTGAGACAGGTCTCTCTTCGTCTCACTGACGATCCCAAGAGAGAGACCAGACCGAAACACACACTTAATATTACATATATTTTTCACAGTCTAAATAATTCCGCACGGTGTAGAGACAAGAATGGACCTGCATTTGAGACTAATAATGATGTTGAAGTTGGGTTCTTGATATCTTCCCGATGGCTCTGTGGCTCTACAGGGGTTGTATGTTCCCCAAAAAATCAGAGTAGCGGAAGCTCTGTCAAGAAATCTTCCTTCAATAATGATTGCCTCACAATTCGGCCGTTCCTACCATCTAATATTTAAATATAGCGCGGGTATAATTCTCATAAATATCTCTGATTCTGATGAAAGGGGTCATATACGATGATATACGATGATACGAGCTTTTACCAATGAAATTTATTCTTCAGGAAATGTCAACGTCTCGAGGACCTTGGTATCCTCCTCTTCAGGACTACAAATGCATATTACATTGATGAATTTTTTGGTTGATTCATGAAACCATAAATTTTGCGACAAAAAATATTTCAGAGTACATGAATCGGTAGATTTTTCTCTCATCTTTCGAATGCTCTCTTCAAAATTGCCGTAGATTGCAGGACGTCCGAGTCATCGCTGTTTTGGTGAAGGAACCCGTGTTTCATTCATTTTGGCGGGTACTGTATATCTACCTAAAATAATCGCTGAGTAATATTCTACGATGTTTCGGATTAGATGAAACGAGAAAAGTGACGTTAAAAGAGTTACTTCCCAGAAGAAAGAGCCTCATACTAGGAACAAAATGCTCATTATACGGGGAAATTGAATGAAAATTTGCTACTTGTGATGTCTTTGTAGGAGTTTAAAAAGGAGAGTATTAATCTCTGTTCCAGAGGTAGATTAATATTCTAAAGGAGAAAAAAAGCTTGCTTGACTCCACGCCAAGGGGAGGTTTTTTTTCCTTCCTTGCTACTATATATCATCCTCTTGTCATAAAATTGTTATAAAGTTCTCAACTGAGACATTATTTTATTGTATACACAGGTCAAGAGCAGTTTCAACTTGTTACCGAGGATATGGACAACATATCATGATCGGAGAGATTTGAATAATTACGAAGGAAAGAAGAACACAAAAAAAAGAAACAAATAAGTCAAGCCTTGAAAACCTTCGTATAACCTAAAAAAAATATTATTCGTATGAGAATCAAGATTACAAATTGACAGTACGAAATTTTACGAGGGCTTTTATTGTTGCATCCTCGTGTAATTTCGACTCGTCAATCAGATATTTTGAAGAAATAGGTGTTATGAATGGTGATCGAGGCCCAGAGCGATATTTTAAGATTTGCGATTATAGTTATATCTGAGATATTATATTATTGAAGGAATCTCACCTTAGATATTATGTAAATTTCAAACCTAATCTCCTAGAGAAACAAAAAGTACTAGAAAGAATTGAATCGATGTATAGAACCAATTGTAACTTAATTCCCTAACGGATTTTAATATTGTAATACTATCGAAAGATACCGAGTATGATTCGTCAGGAAGAAAAATTTCTAAACGTTTATAAACTCTAATCGAATCTAAAAGTCTAGATTGTATAAATTCATATCAAAAAAAGAAAAATCTAAGAGTTGAACCGTTGAACGTTACGTACGTGATGGGAGAAAAAATGTGTAAGATATCGGATAGGCCTGGTAAGAATAATAATTTATGAAGCTTAAAAAAAATTCATAAATGATAATCTAGTCGTAATTTAAAGTTACCTGTGAACTTGTAAATCAATTCTTACTCGAATTTCTTGCTTTACTAATTCTCCGTACCAATTCTGAAGTAAAATTACTTTCAACTTCACACGTATGTGGATCAAAATGATGAAAACAGATATATGGATCAAATCTGCCTTGAAAATTCAAACAGTCGAAAGTTTCTTAAAGTCAATCTAGTCAACACTGTCCTTTACTAAGAATTTTTATTTACTATCAAATATTGATGAAGGCACGATGAATCAAGAATGTAATCTTGGGTGGTTAACTCTTTGGAAAGAGATAGTGAAGGAATGTGAAGTTAAGAAAAGATTAGGTATTCGTTCAGTACCAATATGAAAGAAAAAAAGAGGGATCAACGTACGAACACCAATTAGTAAATATAGGCGGGTCTATCGCAATTATATACTATATTAAAATGCTATTGTTACAAATTTAATCTAATCTCAATCGCATCGGTCATAAAATGAGGTCTTGAAAATCTAATTGAGAGTACTCTCGATCGATGATAGAATGAATTTTTAATGTATAGTGATGGTTGACTGTAAAGTGGCCAATTATTGTACTTGAAATATGCGAAAATCAGATTAGATTACATATGTTAACATATAGCTACAACGGCAATCCTTCCACTATCTTTAATTGATCCTATCATAATATTAAGTATGTAAAGTCATGATAACAAGGAGAGGAGTGTGACGGATCTCAGTTTGTAAAATGAAAAGTTCATGGATCTTTGGGTGTACTTGCATTTAAATTCAACAGATTCTCCTTAGGGTTATTTTTTTTGTTATTTTGTGTTATTGATCACGCAGTTATTTGCATTCAGTGATATTAAAAGGTTTCAGGTTAGAATTTTAGTGCAGAAAATTTCTATAGTGTATTTTTAAATTGATCTGTTTCATCATTGAGTTCTGCGAAGTAAAAAAAAGCAGCAATATATCTCAAAATATTCGTCTAAAATTGATTTTTATTTTTTCCAAGTTAAACATGGAATCTAAGTAAAAACAGAAATAAATCTTGATGAATACATTTTTTTGATTTTCAACACCATATTTTATCCAATTCTTTGAATACTGCATTCAATCTGCATGTACCAACACGCGGATCCTCTCTAAAAAAAGTGACCATTCAAATGTAGTAAAGTCAAGACTCAGTTACCTTGACCGCGTAACCATTATCAATGAAGCGCTGCATTTCATTGTAATATGGAGTAGCTAGCTGGGGATTACGATCGAGCCGCCCTTCGAGTAGGAAAAGCCGTTTTCGAGCAGTGCTGTAGCTATCAACGCGAGGAGGATAATCATTTTTCCAAAGCAGCCCAATCTCCCAGCCCCCGTCCACGCGCCGGCTCGTTTCGTTCATAATAGAGAGGGCCCTATCGTGTTCACTTTTCTTCGCGCTTTGTTGCTCCACCCCCAACGAGTCATACCCAAAATACTTTCGCATCAACCCGTCCAGCGACACGTCATCGTCGTAATTTCGTGTTACACGTCGTTTCGATTTATTTACGCTCTGAACTCGTTGATCTCTTATGGCCATAACATTCCGATCAGGTGGATTCTTGCAGATCAAATTGTTACCTGACGGCCCGTGCGAAACCCAACCCAACTCGGTGCGAGAGAGAGAGCCATTACCGAATTATCAAGTTCTCTTAACTCTAGGGTCTTCAACATATGCCAGTTATCCATACCAATGAGTAATTTTTCTTGTGCGTGACAATACGGTTCAATAGGAAAATTCTTCGGAATCTGTAGACTATTCAAAAGTTGCGACGAACACGTCTGTACTGGGAGCTTGATATTGGAGACCGTGACAGCGTTTTTTATCTGAAACTTTTCTAATTTATTTGCCACGCAAATATCCACTTTCGTACAATCAGAAAAAAACATCGTTCCAGTCGCCGTGACCATAGAAAATTTCATTTTCGTGCCATGAGACCGATTTTGGTGGCCAAACTTTTATCTATGAGAGTGACAGCGGATCCATCATCGAGATGTGCAAAAGCATTTTCTGAAGCTCTCGAACCGATCACACGCACAGGCAAAATTTTCACACACTGCTACACACACATATATATATATATATATATATACCGATGCCTTTTCTCGCCGGCAACAGATGAGTGGCCCTATCTCGATGCGACGCGCGATGGTTTTTTGCGAAGCACGCTCGACAGATTTTGAGTTCGTAACAATAGTAAATTCCAGAAAAAATTTGATTACCATGAAGATATTGAATTGAATCACTCATATGAATTTTAGTGAGAATTTTGAAAGGAAGATACTATGTAAAATTATAATCTATTCGGATTGAGATACACACAACATTGCCTTCTTACCGAGAGATGACGAAGTCCTTAAGCTGTGTGGTTTTTTTTTCTTTTACTTTTTAGAGCAATAAATCAGACAATCATGATGATGTATCACGTAGGTTAGGACCTCTTCATTACTCAAACGGTAATAAAAGAGATGCTGGTTTATTTTAACAAATTTTCTTATGGAACAAATTTCTGTGAGGAAATGAAAAGTCTCTCCTATTTCTACGCGTGAAAATGATGTTAGAAATTTGACCTTCAATACTCAGCTAAATTTTGGCATCAGGTCTCCAACATTTTTTCAACCATTTTTCTCAATTCTATTCATGTGTTTACTGATTACACAAAAAGTCAAGTGAAATTCCTAGATTAATGCGAATTCATTTCATTATCAATTTCTGATGCATGAATGGAAATTTATCTACATTACTGTCGAAAAATTGGGATTATGGTTCATCAAAACAAACGCCTAAGCCCAGAAAGTTTCAATGAATTTTCATCAAATATGAAATAAAATTCCATGTTTAATCAATGATCAGTCAAATTCAGATTTCGAACATCTGAAAAAAACAAATACTGCTAGTTTCTCAAGAAATCTATCGAATTTTCAAAAATTTTCAACCATACCATTTGCTGAGAATGAAATGTTATATGAAAGTTCAGGTTGCGGAATTACACATTCGAAGTGAATTTTGTAGATTCAACCCTATGTTCAGATGAAGCCTAAGAAGCTGATGTATAAATACACTTATAAAATAGAGAATGATTCTGCATCATTGCATGTATAGAACTGAACAGATACGTCTTTTTAAAATGTGTAAAAGTCTAACCGACAGATGACTAATAGTTGAATTACTTCTTTTAACATCTGATGATTTCTTCCTATGATCGAAACCTCGTCAAATTTGTATCGAATCTCTTAATTTTGCTTTCTCAAATATTCTCAAGATTTTCATTTCTTCTTAAATTATACAAAATAATTCCATCTTTTGGAATAACCATCATTAGTAGGCAAAAATTGTTTTGTTACTTGGAATCGAATATGATCTTAAAAATGATCTTATTTTGTGCCAGGCTTGATCTGTAAGTCTGAAAAAATGCTTATAGCAACAGTGAGAATATTTTCAAATACGTCATCCTGTACGTCATTAGTTTATCTCATGAAGATCTTCACTTAGAATTATTAATTATTTTTAATTTTCTCCTCTACAGTCTTGGAGTTTGCTGTGATATTCCTTGTTATCCAATCAATCGAAGAGTGTATGTCATTTTGAATGAATGCAAATATGATAAATAGAAGAATCAGTTTCTCATTTATTCGCGCGAATGGAAATTTATTAGTAGGTCTCATTCCTGGGTGATCATGGAACCATCTGAAATTCAATGAGTTTTTTCTTCACCACAAATATAAGAATGGAATAAGTAGAATCAATGGAAATGCTACAATGGGTTTATTGACGAACGAAGAATCACCCTTCTCGAGTCAAAGAACAAGGTGCAATGTAAGCATGATCATTCTTTGCGAAATATGATTGTCAAATTCTATTCACAATTTTCCTGGTTCTTAGGGGAAAATACCTAAAAGTCAAGATATGTTATGCAATGTGATCTGCACTATTCTAAAAATTTTGGGTGTCCGAATCTCGGTTGAATCATCTTCTGAGAATATTCGATCCAGATTTCTATTATTTTACCGAAGGCCGATGTTATTTTTACTATGACTTTTTTACAATCAAGCCCTCCTGGAGTGAGCATTCAAAAACCTCACTTCAGACCTTGATTACCGATTCCTTATCCTATTAGATCAGCATCACTCAAAAATTCTGATTTGATTCTAAAGATACTTCATCTTGAGTTTTCGGTCATGGTATATCCATCGAGTTATTATTTTTACTCAATTTAATGATTGTTTTTCACAATACACGGTACGTTTCGATATTTTTTGTTGGTCGAAGTGTAGAGTGTGAAGCGCAAAGTTGAATGCTATGTAATGTGGTGGCTATCTTGTGTTTTTTTATGACACCATTGTGTGAACTATTTGTTATGGGCTATCAGGCTGTTATCTAAACTAGTCTACATACGAATCTCTAAACTACCGTGACTTTAAAAATTGTTAACCTCGAGGGTTTACTTGGGGAAATAGCTATAGTTTTTGTGGAATGCATACGTTTAAAATTAAATTTCATTTTAGCAAATCAGCGAATGTTTCTAATGGCCTTCTCAACTATTTAGTGTAGTAAAATTTTATCATTCATTTGGATACAACGAATTTTTGGAGAATTGCAAGGATTCTTTCGGGAAAAACTAATCACGTCACAAGATCTCATTATCAACCACATTGAGCTGTATTATTACACTAATCACCAGAGAGTGAATATAGAATATTGTCCATCCCAAAAATTATCGCAAGAATGAATTCACATAATGTACAATTTTATTGTAAAGTTATTGTAGCCTCTTCATTTCCATTTCATACTCATGAATGAGGATAAAAATCTATGATTGTTACTATTATTATCGTTGCATATTGCTGCTCTTTCAAAACTGTCTATTTTACTATGAACAAAAGAAATATATCCTACGAGCGAATGAATTCATATTGTAGAAAAGCTGACGAGCGTTATGAAAATCGATATTTAAATAAAATTCCTATCACTCATTCTCTTGATTTTTCAATTCATTTCAAACTGACCCACCGTAGAAAATAGAATATGAATTATATTAAGTACATTCAATGGAGAGATAATCAGTGATGATTCGAGTTCATAAGTAAGCTACGAGATCAAATTTCATTTAATATTCAATATCGATGTGGCATCCTATCAGGAATAATTTTTAAATTCAGAATATGTTGAAGCAGGCGCTTCATGAAAACCAAATATGAGCGAGAATAGTGTGGATGATGCTATTGTACTACGTACCACTGTATTATATTCTTCCTGAAGGAACAAGGAATATCTGGCCACGATATGGCCAAATGATTCTTGAATTTCCTGTACTTTACTACATAAAAATAGCTTCTCTCCTTTCAAACTACCACAAATTATCTGCACTGGAGTTTGGATACATCTTTCAGATAATGAGAGATGATCACATCTAACTATGATAGTTTGAAAGATAAATTCCGAGTTTACCATGTATTGTCTATCGAATTGATAACCACGAAAAATTTCACTTCTCAACTTTGCCGCTTCGTGTACTATGTATGTATACATACTGTTTTTTCATTCCAAATTTTCGATCAGTTTCATAATTTTCCATTAACACATTTACTGCAAAGGAAGTTTTTTGAAGTTTTTAGTTGGCTGTGGTCTTAGCCCTCACAATCCGATCGACGTAGCCATATGAGTAGTTCCACGCGAAAGCGACCCACGAAAAAGGGTCATGTCTCCGATCCTTTTGTTAACATTCTTATTCGATTTTATGGTACAAAATATGAACTTTCCACTACCTATGGGGTCCCAAAAAAATTTTTTGGTCCCATGGCAAGAATTTTCGAAAATGAAGTAAAATACATTTTTTTTTTAATTCTAGCAGCTTTTTTGCACTAAAATGCAAATAAGTCGAGTTTGCTCCCAGATAAAGATATGCGGTTTGCGGCATTCGAAAGGTCTTTCAAAAACCTATCAAAATCGCTATTAAAAAGTTGTTTTTGGGGTTATGGGCAGCCTGTACGAGCAAAAGTGTAAAAGTCACTAAACAGTGAGTTTCTCAGTTGCCTATTTTTTTCAATTTTTGAAAATCACATATTTGATGTGAAATTTTGTGTTCTTCTAGAAAAAAGTGGTCCCGATTCCCTTTTCCGACGTCTAAAGTTTCTTCAAATTTTCGCAAACCTATTTATTAGGCAGTTTGGAATTGTCTGTTTACTGCGCATGCGCAGGAATTTGGACTGTTAGAACCGATTCCATTGGAAAGCCAAGAAAATTTCCTTCAAAATGACCACTTGGCAAAGTCAATTTCATCAATTTGGCTCGGAGTTACAGCCTACAAAAGATGAAGCTTCAGCTCGAGTGCGTCAATAGGCAAACGATATATCGGGCCAGAGATCGTGCTCAAATTTTCCTACTATACTGTCGCGGTGTCTCCGATCCACCTCTTGTTGGTTATCGAGATTCAATGGTCTTTCAAACATAGCTCCGAGCCAAATTGATGGAATTGACTTTGCCAAGTGGTCATTTTGAAGGAAATTTTCTTGGCTCTTCAATGGAATTGGTTTCAACAGTCTAAATTCCTGCGCATGCGCAGTAAACAGACAATTCCAAACTCCCTAAGAAATAGGTTTGCGAAAATCTGAAGAAACAGGCCTTAGACGTCGGAAAAGGAAATTGGGACCACTTTTTTCTGGAAGAACACAAATTTTCACATCAAATATGTGGTTTTCAAAAATTAAAAAAAATAGGCAACTGAGAAATTCACTGTTTAGTGATTTTCACACTTTTGCTGGTACAGGCTGCCCATTGACTCGAAAACAATTTTTTAATAGCGATTTTGATAGGTCTTTGAAAGACCTTTTGAATGCCGCAAACCGCATATCTTTATCTGGGAGCAAACTCGACTTATTTGTATTTTTGTGCAAAAAAGCTGCTAGAATTGAAAAAAAAATGTATTTTACTTCATTTTCGAAAATTCTCGCCATGGGACCGAAAAATTTTTTTGGGACCCCATAGGTAGTGAAAAGTTCATATTTTGTACCATAGAATCGAATAAGAATGTTAACAAAAGGATCTGAGACATGACCCTTTTTCGTGGGTCGCTTTCGCGTGGAACTACTCATATGGGAATAAATCCTTCACTGACTCTTCATTGATGGCCTCAGCAAACTAAATCGACAAGAAATACCGCCATTGAAAGTATTCTTCGAACAAATACGACCCATGGAAAATTGAGTTCTAGAAGATTGTGAGGCCCACCCCACAAATGAGTCCCACGTCAGTGAACGTCTTAGTCCGGTGAATGTCATATCCTTCCAATTCAGGTGTTGAATTATTCAAACTACAAATTTAATGAAAAGCAATTTAATCTACATGGTGTCCCAAAAGTCAGCTTCATCTCATGTTTTTTCAAGATCGGTTGGGTGCTGTGCAAAACCCCGCTACACGTGTCCCCTTATTCCGAGAGGGCATCCAATGGTGACCTTGGTTTTGACCTTGTATATCATTTTCAAGGTTACTTAGTGGTCAATTCTATTATTTCGAATACAAATACCTTTACTCTTGGCCTCAGGTTCTAAAAGAGCATGAAAAACTATGAAAGTTTTGTCGGACCTTTGTCTATTTTTTGTCTGTTTTTTATTCTACTTGACCTTGACGAGATGAATGGAAGTTAATTGGACCTCGCCAAGGTCATGTCAGATCAAAAAGTGTTTCTGACGTAAGTATTATAATTTTCTACGCTCTTTCAGAGTCTCAGGTTATAAGTAGGTGTTTTTATTTAGAAGTCGAGTTGACATCTGAATGACCTTCAAGGTCAAAACCAAGGTCACTAGCTCATTTTCGATCCGATCACGGACAAGTGTCATCCGAAACACTCTTTGATACAAGCCTCATCTCTGAAGCTACGGAGGTTACCGTCCACCCATTCTGACGTTCATTTATCTCTCCAAGGTCGAGTCGGATAAGAAAATGTTTCAGACAACAAAATTCATAATTTTTCACGCTTTCCCAGAGTCCTGGGCCATGTGTAAGCAGGTAACTTAATTCAAAAAAATCGAGTCAACCTCCAATAAATGATCGTGTAAATGACCTCCGAGGTCAAAACCAAGGTCATTATCGGAGCATTTTCCTCGAAATGAGGCGACATGTGCTCCGGGGTTTTTCGCAATTCCCAGTCGTTTTGGAAAAAACATGAGGAGAACTGACTTCTGGGCCAACCTCTATGTACACTCGGGAGGGAGGTGAACTGCATCAGGTCGACACTGTCGACAGTCAGTGTTGTTCGAGATCTGTCAATAGGTTATGGCACGAGTGCGAACTAGATGGAAGATCTCGATCGGGTACTGACCGTCACAGCCACTGCAGTTCACCTTCCACCCGAGTGTACCAATTCATTCAAGAGACCATGAACACGATGAATCTGAATTTAGAAGATCAAAGTTTGACTTTATTGCAAGTCATATGAGACTAGCTTTTGTTCATCGTCCATTAGCTAGGAAAATAACTCATGGCACTTGAGTCACTCAGAAGAAGGTTGTCAGTGTATAGGAGTACAAAATAGTAGATTATGTACCCGAGTGCCGCAATCGCGGAATTTCCATGACGAGGGCTGCAAACTTGTTTGCAGCACGAGTCATGGAAAGCCGCGATTGCGACACGAGTCGCATATGACCATAAAGGATAATGATTCACTAATTTGTTCGGTTTTTGATAGATATAATGATTCCTCTCATGAAATAATACAATCACTGAGCCTCAACTTTGCAAAGTTGGCGCATATTTTTCCTTCACAATTGTGCGAATGACATGATTCGACAAGATTATGATGGTGGTTACTTTGCAAAAGTTTTGGACAGCGTGTGATGAGCCTCTAAGGTCTCACAGACACGAGAAACAGAAAATTTTGTGGAGTTTTTATTCATTTTCGTTAACAGGAAAATCTACCCATGACCCATGATCCATAACCCATACTGATTGTGATGAGATATAAGTGAGTAGATCATTATGAAGAGGTCCGGTTCATCTTTGACTAGACCGAATTTGAATAACGGTGTCGCTTTTTGACGATTACATTTTTTCGCAAGTTCATGAGTTCGGTCAAATTTGCATTGGAAAAGTTTGAGCTGATCAATTATGTCGTTTACTAGTTTAGTTCTCAACCCTGATCCGTTATTGGCTTGAAGGAAACAACGAAATGAAGAACTAGAGTTTCTCCTATTCCTTCTTGCAGCTCCAAAGGCATTATCATCCTTTAAAAGACAAAACCTTGTATATATTGTCTACAGTTGACATCAGGAGCGACAGTGGCCTCAACATATACCATATAGTTGTTTTGGAAGTGATAAACAAATAAGAATGGCTTGCGAATTTCCGAGAAACCTGTTCACTTTGATTCGACGCGGATAAGCTTACTTTTGCCTAAATAGATATTCAAAGGTGCACTTCAATAAAAAAACCCAAGAGCCTCGATATCCGAAGAGCAAATTACTCCTCGACCGAGTTCTATTGAAATAAGTTCTATGTTTGATCCAAAACATTCATTTTTTTACTTTTGTGTTTATTCCAAATTCTGTCATACAGCAGAATCTCAATACATACGTGTTAGATATCCTCATGCATATTCGAAAATATCTACCCAATCTAAAAGTGCCTTTGAAATTGCTAGAAAACGATATCAGGTACAAGTAATATCTTACAATAAATGATGAAAATTCTGCAAGTAAAAATCAAATGGTGATTAAGTAGATCTCAAGTGAAAGCTAATTCCTCTTTGATGCCAACTGTCTCTTTGATCTTTGACATAGGGTACGGGTAGAGAGCAAATAAGATGAGTTCTGAAAGAGTCAGTGTAGACGGGTACTTGTAAAGCACTGAGATCGCTCGTTAATTCAATGTCGCTTCCGGACCATTCGCTTTGTCCTTCTTCTCTGTTGATATCGTTTGACTGGTCGTCGTCAGCATAAGCAATCAAGCAGCTCGGCGCCGTCATTAAAGAGCTTGAATTTACGCTTACTTCCTCCAGTACTCCATTCTCTATTCGAGCTCCTGATGATCAAGTTGAGACGCAAATCAGTCTTTTCATTCGTTATGTTCATGGATGTTTCTTAAGAATCGGGACTACTAAACTTTTTGTATTGATGTCGAGCATTTGTTTTTTTCAATATTTTATAATAGTTAGCTCGAATTTTAGATGTCCTATGTCGACTGTAAAAATTTTTGATCATTCCGTATGGAACAGAGAATATGTAGTAGAGAATATATAGTGGAATAATTTAATTGAGAAGCACCGCCAAAGGAGGATTTATTCATAAAAATGTCTTCAGAGTATGTGAAAGACAGTCACACGAGTACAGTTTTCTCAGGATACAGTTAACTGACAAAGGTCAAATATTCCAGGAAATTGAGCTCCTCTGCAAGTGACCGATGAAAGACTTTATCATTACGAAAGTTTAGATAAAAAATGTTAGGTATCGATTAGCAAAAATTGCAGGGTGTACCCCAGAGTTAGTTGATCAAGAAAAGTTTACGATAAAAATCTACATCTGGAAAATTACTTTGCGATCTCAAAGACATCTAAAACCCCAGATTTGTGCTCATTCTTTCATGTAACCTGGAAATGCGACAACTTACGTAAACGAAATTCAATGGGTTTTTTTCTTCCCCTTTCTTCTTAGCGTGAGAAACCAAGAGAAAATTTCACCTATCTGTTTCTTACGTATTTTCATACATAATCCTCTATTTGTAAAATAATACTTCATACAAACCTGTGAGAAGAAGCCCATCGACAAGTACAGCAACGCTCCAATTGCTACCCATAGCACCCGTAGCCCAGTCAGCATGTAAACGAAGACTTTCAAAAGGCGCATTTGATTTGCGTGCCGTATATTGCTTCAGAGCTGAGAGGAAAGCATCTGGTCTAGCAAACCACGAAAATTCAACTCTCCCAGGTAAGTTTCCACCCATCATCAGTGAACGAAGCGATTTGTGTCTTGAAATTAGATGGCTGACAAAAGGTACCATGTCTTTGGGACCCGATGACCAATACGATAACCATTTTGGAGGGGTCTGTACGAAAAATATTGAATTTTTAAGGTAATTATTCAGATTAAATCCTTAAAATTGATGGAAAATCGCGGGTTTGAGGCTTACCTTTAGGTCATCGGTTGAGCGAAAGTTCTCGAGATCGGAATGAGCCAACCAAAGTAGCTCTCTTGCAGAATTGACCTCATCCAAGAAGAATCTCTGCAGGGGGTCATCGCTCTCGATTTGTTTTGACTCACCAATGCGTAGTTCATGCTCGATCGACTGTTTTAAATCGTTCAAGGTTCGCGAGGTTGAAGAGGAGATCTTACCCTCGCTTTCTTTCTTTGTTTTTGCGCTTTTCCTTGAGATTTCTGTGGAAAATGACTTTTTTCATCAAACTGAACCACCATCTAAATTTTTGCGTCGTAGCTGTCCGTATGAAAATTTTTAATTCTCGATCGGAAGCTATGTGACGCGCCAATTTTTCTTATTTGTGGCTTTAAATTTTTCATGGGACAGGAATGCTGTCGAAGTGATCATTTTTTCAAAGTATCAGGCACCGTGTCAATGAATGAAATATTCCTGATGAGAGGTGAATCATATGAGCAGGAAATATATCTTATCTTGCAGCAATATTATTGCATACCTAATCGAAGTGCTAGAATAGTTCTGAAGATAAGAGCCAAGAAACAAAGAAATGCATAGTTGGGTAAATGTAGCCTAACTCATTTTTACTGTGCGACAATCAAAACAAAAACTCTGAACAGAATGTATTTCGTAGTTACGAAAGAGTTTGCTCGAATTCCAGTTAAATGACAGTATAATAATTGAGGCAAATCATCCTGATGATCAAAGTAACTTAATTGCAGAAAGTACTCACCCGAAAGATATCGTAGTGCCAATTCCCCAGCGGACTTTTCCCAAGCGCAATGAGCATTAGCAGGCAGACCAAAGTAAGCTTTCAAAGAGTCCGCTTCGTCGAGTTTATCCAGTGCTAGTAATGGATTTTCATTAGAAGCTCTGGGCACTGAAAGCACATCACCAAGTTTGCTTCTACCAGCATAGGCATCTGGACACCAAACCTGGCGCAGTATAGCCCTCAAAACTCTACCATCAAATGCATCTTGTAGTAAACCACCGTAAACCGCAGCATCGAGTATACCCCTTTCAGCTTCCCAATCTTCTGAACGAGCTTGAATTCCATTGCTACGTCTAGATCTATCTCTAGATGAAGCTTCGATTGTGGTTGATATCTTAACGACCAATTCGCAGGCAGCTTCAAGCTCAGCTTCGCTCCAAGCGTAGGCTTTGGTCCAGCCTTGTGGTACAAATCTGAAAAAATTTGATGACATCGATTTTTTTGTAGATTTCTTCAAAAGTTGTCAATTATGGTTCGGAGGTGATGTAAAAAATGGAGAATCAATCAGTGAAGTTATGAGATTTCAGATGAAGAATGATATTTAGATTAATTTTTACATGAGAAACTTCTTTCCAAACTCACAAATATTCGAATTTTGTGAAAATCGGTGTGACTCGGACAATCAACTCTCATAAGAGAATCACATCAGATCAGTTTTGTGATGTAAGTAGAATATTGCATGGCATGACAAGAATAAACTCAAGTCATTTATAAGGGGTGGAAAAATTTTTACATACATGAACGAAGTTGAATGTTCTATGATGGATCTAGCGAATTTTGCGTGATTATCGAAAGTCAATTCCAGATGAAAAATTCTTAGAAATGAGACCGTTTGCAGTAAAAATAAGGGCGGGACCGTTTTTGCCATCAAATGTTGCGTTGAAGATTCATCTTTTGATGATTTTTTACGTTTCCGGAAACTAGAAAAACTCTAGATGTACCAAACTCTCTTAGGCAGGGTACTTTCATACCAAACCAAAATTGTGATTAGATAATTCAAAACTAAGGCCAGGGTCAAATTTTACGTAAAATTTTATGTCGAAAACAATTTTCTTGAGAATTCTTAGCGAAGCTGGGAAGCTGAAAAACAACTTGAGCGGAAGGTCACACAAATCAGGCTCCGTATCAGCGTATTGATGTTGTGTATAACCTTAGTGATTTTCTTAGTGGTTCGATTTGCTCTGCTTCTCATCTTTGACTCCTAGCATCGCTGAAAATTCTCAAAATTACTTACTCGACACGGGATATGACGTAGAAATCGATTCCGTCCTCAATTTTGACATATCTAGGCACCACTTTGGTCTAAGGAGAAAGTACCTTGCCTAGGCAATTTTAGCATATCTAGAATTTTCTATCTTCTCAGAGGGTACGAAAATTCTCAAAAAATATATATTCTCGACGTGAAATTTGATGACAGGAATGATCCGATCTTCGGTTTTGCCGTAAGATGTCTTAATATGTACAGAAAGGCCTTGATTTGTTAAAAAAAAAGGATCATTGATTCATACTTTTTCATACAATGTTTGATTTTGAGGACTTTTCAAGCAGTTTATTCGCAGAGTCACATTGTATTATCAGAAATTGCAATTTGAGTACACGTGGATCAAAAAAGATATTGATAAAGAATTCCTATTAAAAGTTTATGGAAAGAACGATCTTCAAAATATCCAACTTACTTCCTTCTCTCCTGCAAAATTGCATGCAGCCAAGATATCATCAAACTCCTTTTAGGATCATTCATCATCGAAGATCTCTGTAAAAGTTGCTGAAGTGACCTCTTGACATTACGTTTAACACCCTCAGGCGGTTCATATGCCAATTTCAAACAAAGACCCGATAATCCAGAATAGAATCCAGAACATTCCTCCGTAGTCAGCCATATTCTAGTATTTGGATTTCTATTAACCGTACATATAGGTGAACGTAGAATCGTTTCAAGTTTTGGTAACCAATTCAAAGCCAACTGCAAATTGCTTAACAAGATCCAACTTCCTTGCCTGTAATAATTCAATAGACATAATTATCATCATCACAAAATCTACCTTACCTCGACAGTATCACCACCACCAGCTACGCCTTAAGGTCTAACAAACTTTTGGGGCACAATCAAAACTTTATCCCGTTATCTTATACTCCCCCAAAACTTACTTGCAAGCTAGTTCTAATGCTGATTCAGCTTGATCAACGTGACCTTGACCCAAAGATATTTCTGTAAAGCCATTTGCCAATACAGTTTGATTGGCTACTAATGTATTAAGTTCAGGTTCGGGATCAGCTCCTGGTGCTAAAAGCAGTAATATTGGACGTCTTTCATTTTCCTCAGCTATTTGTTTAAGTGTCCAGGATGGTGGTGTCAAAGTTCTAACTCCTGCAAGATTTGGCGGTAAATTTGGGTATTTGATCAATTTGAATTATTTGAGTAGATGAATGGCTTACCAAGTTGATGAGATGCCCATTTTGATAAAGCTGTATGTAGATGCTCTGGATGAAGTACTTTTATTAAAAGTATTCTCTCAAAGGATGAGATACCTTCTTCGGCATGAATATTGGCAACGTTGGTAACCCAGGTCGATTTCAATTTATCTTTCATCTACAAGAGTTATGAGACGGCAATGATAGAGTGCTTTAGAGATGGAGTTTGGAATTTCAAATGAAAATGTATGGTAGGAGGTATAGGGTATAGGAAGTTTGTACTTGCCTCAGGCATTCCACTGATCAAAGCTCTGATGGCTGACTTTTGTTCAGGTGGAATGAAATTTGGAACGTCACGTTCTATTGCAGATTTGCTACTAATGTATGCATTTTCACCACTCAAGAGAAGGTTTCTATGATCTTCTGATATTGAAGACAGTGACATGGCTAGATGTAATGCCAAAGGTAGGCGATGCTTTCGGTAGACTGCTTTTGTGCAGTGATGAAGAGTTAATGATATTATCCTGGAAATTAGATTTTGAATTTGTAGCAAGTGCTTTCTTGAGTATCTTTACGTGTCGGGAGCATAATTTTATGAACTTGTGAGTGATGAGTGAATGAATTAGAATGTGTTCATTGAGATAGGGAGTGGTCTTTTGAACTTCTAAGTGATGATTTTTTGTAGTAAATTTTTGGCACTTTGAAACTTTATTAGGAGGAAGAAAATTTGATTAATTTAAAATGCTTTCTGGGTTGAAACTTTTAACATTTTTTTCGCTTCAAGATGGCCAAAATTAACGAACTCTTTCAGAGGTAGCTCTTAGAGGTTCTTAAATAAGAGGTATCTCTTATGAAAATTTTAAACTTGAATGTACCTCTGAGTTTTCAGAAGATTCACTGTATGTGTATTTGAGAAGGAAGAAAAATTTATGAATCATCCAGAATCCGTGTGCTTAATTTCAGAATATGTGACTTGAACGTTCTATTTTTTGTTCTGGGACATTGCGAATTTAGCATCGAGATTGTTTAAATTTGATCAAAATCAAATGACTCTAATTACTTCGATTACCTATCCGAACCGTGTTATCTCGAAGTTTGCAAAATTTATCCATTCATTTTTGTTGATACCATGATTATACCATGGAAATTCAGAAATTCGTGGAGAAGACTTTTTTATTTCATTATATTGCAGTGTTTCCCAACTCATCAGGTATGAAAATCGATATTCATTGATACTTTAAAAGATGAGTGCAATTTGATCAAAAAATAGCCAGAAACTAACGCTTTCTCAAGTAGCTTGTCTTTTTCATCTCTCGTAGCATGTAGACATGCCCTGGTTTTCTCCACTTCCAAAAATATTTCACTCAGAGCTTCCATATCGAAAACATAAAGTGAGCTCAGTGCCGACAACGAACTGACGAATTTGTACAGGATTGCGGTGAACTTTGCAAGCCTATCGTGAACTCTGCAACGTTTGTTGATTTCCTCGAGGTCGGCTCTACTATCCTGTAAAGCTCGTTCGATTTCTCGAGCTTTGCGCTGGGTCAACTCTAGACTGGCCAATAAACCTCCACCACCACCACTACCACTACTGCTTTCTTGTAAAATATCTTGGCTGCGAGCTGCTCCAAGTTGTACCAGAAGATCAAGCCTTGCAATCTCGATCTCACCTTGGAGTTGTTCTTCACGTTCTAAAGCTTCACGTCGACGACCCTCCACTTCAGGTGTCTCTTGCAGGATAGCCTAGAAAAAATGTGACTAGTTGAGCAACTATTAATTTAATACTAGGTTATTGACCTCTCTCGATACCATTCATTCGGCTAGTAAATCTTCTCGATAAGTCAGAGTCTCCTGGAATGCTTTTCCAGCTTAAAAATGATATTTGTATGATGATCCATTGATGATATTGGAGGGAGATTTTTTATTAGGTTCAGAAAGATGGCAAACTGTCAATCAAGAAATTTATTAATCAATCGTACAAATAACCCACGTGGCTACGTGATAAATCTTAGCCGAATCAGCCCAAATTAGACCAGACAAGACCAAACTAGACCAAACTAGAGCAAATTGGACCGAATTAGACCTCACTAGACCTAGCTAGACCAAATTAGACCGAACTAAACCAAATCAGGCTGAACTAGACTGAAGTAGACTGAACTAGACTCAATTAGAATGAATCAGACCGAATTAGACCACACATGGACCATGTTTTACCGGCAATGGTAGTACTGTACTGGTACGGTAATTCTAGTGCGGTCATATTAGCGGTTGCTAGCACCGTAGTAGAACTAATTAGTACTGAAATAGGCTGTACTATACCGAATTAGACCGTATCACACCAGACCATCCATCAATCCACCCATCGACCCGTCCAACCCCTTACCCACCAACCCATCCACCCATCAACCCACCCACGTAAAAATGGGGACACTGTGATCACATGTGAACACAGTGTCCAAGAACACTATGATCACATGTGAACACCTGTGAAACGATTGAAAACTTTTTTTTAATCCTGGGAAATTATTATGGTTCAATTTCCCGGGAATGTGAATAATGCTATTGATTTTACATCACTCGAATAATTCCACAAAGTCAATCTTGTATTCTGAGAAAATAAAACAAAAAGATTGAATTTTCAAAATTCAAAGGGGTGTTTGACAGATTGGGAACGAATCTGCATATTTAAAATGTTATGTTCCTCAAAATGAATGATATTGATTTCAAAATATGACAAAAGTTGGCCAAAGCATCCCACTCCCAATGTAAGAATGGGGACACTATGGTCACATGTGAACACCTGTGAAACGATGTAAAATTTTTTTTCAATCCTGGGAAGTTTTATGGTTTAATTTTTTGGAAATATAGCATCAATAACTCACGATATTGATCGTACCTCGCTCGAGAAATTCCTCCAAGTCAACCTTATATCCAAAGGGAGAAATAAAAAAACTGGAGCCATTTTTTATTAGGAAAAATATCATAATCCTCAAGATACGAAGGGGTATTTGACAGATTGGTGACGAATCTGCATATTTGAAATGTCGTATTCCTCAAAATGAGTGATATTTATTTTAAAACAGTAACAAGGGTTGTTCAACAATACTATTGTACTCAAAGGCTAGAATTTTTCCACAGAATCGACCCAAAATTCCAAAAGAGTCGAGTCTGGATAATTTTAGGAGAAAAAATACGAGAATCAAGGGTAAATATGATTTCTTAGTTCAATACAGATACAGATTCTCTCCAAAAAGTGACGAATATGCATACCTAAAAGCTTATATGTCAAAGAATAAAGAATTACAGATTTTTCACTTTTTAGAGAGAATCTGTATCTGTATTGAACTAGAAAATCATATTTACCCTTGAATCTCGTCTTTTTCTCCTAAAATTATCTAGACTCGACTTTTTGGAATTTTGGGCCAATTCTGTGGAAAAATTCTAGCCTTTGAGAAGAATAGGATCGTTGACCAACATTTATTATTGTATTGAAATAAATATCATTCATTTTGACGAATATTACATTTTAAATATGCAGATTCTTCCCCAATCTGTCGAATACTCCTTTGAATTTTGAAGAGAATGCTATATTTTCTAATCAAAAAAATGAATTCAATTTTGTATTTTATTTTCTCAGAATACTAGATTGACTTTGAGGGATTATTCGAGTGATGTAAAATCAATAGCATTATTTAGATTCCCAGGGAATTGAACCATAATAATTTCTCATGATTAAAAAAAGTTTTAAATCGTTTCACAGGTGTTCACATGTGATCATAGTGTCCCCATTTTTACATGGGCACTCATTACCCATACGGACACCCATTTTACCCTTTTTACATAATAGGCAACACGATAGGCGGGATCCAATCGAACAAATTTTGGGTGGGCGTTCAATTTTTATAATTTAGATTTCAAGCGAGGTAAGCGTGTCTCAAATATCGAGGAGATAGTGACTTAAAGCTAAATAAATTCTCTCATGTGAGTGGTTCCTCGAGAAAGAGACACAAAAATATATTTATATTCCAAATCAATTATTTGACACTCCTTACTGATTCTACGGACCAAAATGAGGGATTTGAACCTTCACGAAAAAAATTTTTTGCTTCCCCTGAGTGCCCTTCACTTTATACTCTTGAATTAATAAATGGATGCTGAATTATTATGACGTGTGGCTCTCGCCCGCAGCTTCCTGCGTCCTAATACAATTCACCAATGACGACGGTTCTACGAGCTGTGCAAGATTTTATACTTCCCTGGTGATCGTAGGTGCATCATCAAATTTCATGAAAATACGCGTAACTCTTCCAGGTGCTGTCCATATTCAACGACCAGCAGTGTGATGAACAGACCTCTTTGATAAACCGATCAAATCAGATTCATTAGTACCTTTGGATCCTTTTACTTGGGTTTATCCTCAAGATCTGCATCCTATACCACGTCACAGAACTATGAATATCTCAATTTTGATGGGGATTACAAGCACACTTTTAGGTTGCGGTCACATGGACTAATAGTCATCTTGCCTTTGTATCTTGGATCTGTCTTTAAATTGTCAAATTCTTCACATAACAATGACGCATATAGCCAGTATGGCGCCAATTCCAAGATGAATTGATAAAATGGCTAGTCCATGTTGCCAAACCATAATTCTTGGAATGACCTCAAAAATTTATGGAAGTCAATCTTTGAACTCTACTTCGAAGTTATGGGCGTTTCGTACCAATAAAATTGTCAAAAAGGCATGAAATCACGTGAAATCTCCTCAGCCACAGAGGAGCTCAACATCCGGAGCTCAATATCGTTTGAGAGATATAATAGATTCACAACATGGGTAAGTTCCACTATCATTCCAAGGTGAGAAATGTTCTTGACTCGCAAATCCTCATTCTGAAATAGTCCGTAAGATACTGAACATTAGGCACTTTTAAGACACATGATCGTCTACTCGCAGTAGAATAAATCTCAGGTATGGAATCTGCATTAGAAGGTTTTCAGCAAAATGGATTGTGATTGTTTCCAGTCTGTTAATCTCCCAAATCAAGCAATTCACAGAAAAATATCTTTATTCATCGATCACACTTGTTCTTGGGTGTTATGTTGGATTACTCGATTTTCGTTTCATCGAAACACATAATTCGTTAGGAATAAGTGGAACTTGATTAATTCAATATACACAAATATTTACACGGAGATGTGATCATATTACCACATATACACTTTATAGAACGGATTCACGTCGTATGGGTAAGTCCTATCCTTCATTTTTTTCAATATGTTTCTCGTGGTTCCGCTGTGAGCCTTGTCAGTTTCTCCACAAATATTGAAGATCTGTACCTACTCCACCTGATTATTTTCCAGACTCGCATTTTATCCTCATGCGCCCTTGATAAATTCGTAATTCATCAACCTCAGCTATTCGCTAAAAACCAGTTGAACCTTACTAGTGTAAAGTATTTTCATGTTCTCATTGTCTGATTTCTTGTGGCTATTCAATCTGGCTACTGTAAAGAGTTATTATCTCCGGGAACATGATCATTATGAATGGATGATTTTGAGTCAGTCTCATTGAATTTGTCTATCCAAGTAAGGAATTGTGACAAATCCGTATAAAATGCAGGAACCCCAGGTATTCCACACTCATATTTCCTAGTTTTTTTAATGTATCTAATATCTCCGTAAGATGTTACACCAGCCAAATATCCTTTTATGACAAAAGGACCACCAGAATCACCATTGCACGTATCTCGTCTTCCTTTTTGACCACCAGCGCAGAATGCTGATTGTGGTATTGGTACGTTGGTACCTTTAGTCCAGACTTTTTTACAAATTTCTCTTTCAGTAACTAACAATTTGGTACTCATTAAATTATCAATCCAACCTTTTTCAGTTAAGCCAAATCCTACTGCTATTCCTTCAGTTTTTGGCGGGGGGCTCTCGTGTGATCTACGTAACGGAATTAGGTTGGTCACATTATTAAATTTGAATGATTCTTGAACACGAATGATTGCTATATCATTGACGGGACCACCAGCGCCATCATCCATAACATAATCAGGATGAATTTCATAGTAGTCGAAATAGTGTTCACTTCCACCTTCACCTCTTTTCTCACTTCCAGCTCGAACGAGATAAATTTTCTTGTCAAGACGTGAGTCAAATAAGTGAGCTGCCGTTAGTACATGATTTTTAGATATTATAGAGCCACCACCTTGAAATCCACCCCAGATGATTTCAACGGTCACGAAATATGGATATAAAGAGATTGATGCTTTATTACCGAAGAATATAGGATTCCGTCTTTGTCGTCCCGCTCCTGGAAGATACGACGACAGGTTGAATGTTGTAATGATGGATCAAAAAATTTTTTTCTGAATCATCTATTCAAATGAACATGCTCAGCACTTTATGACAGTATAATGATAGTTACTTTAATTTGCATGATTGGTGGCTTATTAATTGGATTGATGATACAGTTTTGAATCATGAAGCAGAATACATTGATTGAGCTGGGGAATACCGTAGCGATCAAGCATTGGACAATTTTTTCTTTGACGAAATTTCATTGAAAGACTCTGATTGGAAGACGTTAGAATCGATTAAATTTTGATGAAAATGCTATTACAGTACTTTTGAATTCGAAATCTACAATTATATCAGTATGAAGATGGACTACACATGGAATGATGGAGGTACATTCAGACGAAATAATTCTAAAACACGATCAAAATTCATGACTCTTATCGCATGGCAAAAGAATTTGTTGAGTATATTAACGCATGCTCTCAGTTTTCTAAATCTTTGATCTGACATTATCACAAAACGTATGGAGGGGAGATATGCGGAATCTATGTGTATTCTTCACTTGAAATTTTTTTCGGGTTTCTTTAAGCTTTAGTTGGATTTTACAGGCACCCAGAAATTGAAGGGTATACCAAGTTTGGAGATTTGACAATTTGTAGGAACAGATCAAAAACTAAAAATCATCTACTCACGTTCGTCAGCATTTGCGTTCAATAGAGCTAGGGAAAATATAGTGATGAAAATTCTCATGGTTCAGCTGACAACTTTATCCACGGGCCAGATTTGAGATAAGAGAGCCCAGTTCCAAATAGTTTCCGATTTTGGATGATAATTCTGTTACTGCTCGACTACAACTAGAGACTGAGCAAGTTTACAATATGGGAATGTTTTGAGGATGTATATATGTTTATAGCTCTTATGATATTTGAGCTGCACATGAAGAATAATCATTAAATTACCTGAGCATAATGCGATTGAAACAAGTATCTTTTCGCATTTTGGAGTTGGTTTGTTGGTCCTTCCAAGTGAGAAAGAACTACTTATTCTTAATTGTATTATCGATTTATACAATCCTTGAGTCTCACTCTTATTGAAAATTTATCATCCTTGAAAATATGAAATTCATCAACTCTTGTTAACCTTCAGACCGACAGCATTTCCCCGAAGAAAATTGAGGGGGTAGGTGGAAAAAGGGCGTAATCGCCATTATGCCCCTTTTCCGGACATCGCTTTTTTTGAGCCTCTGTACCAAGATCTACCACCGCCCGAAATCCGTTTTTCGTAAGACCCCAAAAACCGTCTGGCAGAAAAAAATGCGTAACCGCCATTACGCTCTTTCATCTGCTCAATAAAAAGGCGTAATGGAGCTTAAGCCCTTCTAATCGGCAAAATGATTAATTTACGCCCTTTTTACGAGTATCATGACGGTTACGCTTTTTTATCGTAATAGTATTTTTCGATTCGAGGGAGGGAAGTTTGGTTTTGCTTTTCGAGTGATTGTTTTCGGCCCGAGCCCTGGCGAGGGTCGAAATTAGGACGAGTAAAGCAAAAAAACTTCACGCCCGAGTATCGAAATACGTTTTTCGATCGACTATGCGTAAAGCACTGCTTCACGCACGGTAGTTTATGTTCACTTTACGCCCAGTCGATCGAAAAACGTATTTCGATACTCGGGCGTGAAGTTTTTTTGCTTTACTCGTCCTAATTTCGACCCTCGCCAGGGCTCGGGCCGAAAACAATCACTCGAAAAGCAAAACCAAACTTCCCACCCTCGAATCGAACAATACTATTTCGATCGGCTGGGCGTAAAGTAAACGAAAACTACCGTGCGTAAAGCAGTGCTTTACGCCCAGTCGATCGAAAAAATTATTTTACTTACGCCCTTTTATCGAATATCACGCCATGGCGCGTGGAAAATACAGATGCGAAGTCCCGCGAGTCTTGTGCATCTTCGAAAGCAGAGTGACATCCACTGCTAGGGAGTGTCGAATATGGCCCCGATGGATAGAATTTCGGTCAGTTAAGGATTTCAAGGATCAGCAAATGTAAATTTCAAGTTGGCAAAGAATTTCCGATTGATTTCTTGGATCAGATTTTTTTCCAATTTTTTCCTGACACCATTGATTGCAGAAAGGACGTCACTGTGGAATTCCTCAAAAGGGCGTGACTGCTATGATGGAATTTCAAAAGGGCGTAAGTGCTATGATAAAATTTAAAAAGGGCGTAGCTGCCATGATAGAATCTTAAAAGGGCGTAACTACGATCATTGTTTTCAGAAAGGGCCTAATTGCAGCCAAAAAATTTCAAAGGGGCTTAACTTTTTGCTCGGCACAACAGGATTTGGAAAAAGGGCTGAAGTACCTGACTAAAAAGATTTAAAAAGGCGTAATTACTCTGTAACGGGGCGTGAGTGAGGGCGGATCGAGTCTAGTTACCGAAGGAAAATTTCATAAAAATTCTCCCGAGCTTGGAAACGCTTTTTTACCTCATGTAACGCTGAAAACATGTTGTTCTACTTCCTAGTTAGGTATTTTTACCCTTCCCTAGTGAAAATAATTTCTCGTCATTTTCACACGACTGATGAAGGCATTTCGTGCCCATAGAACCGTGGAGCATAAATCGAACCAACCCCTAATAATCAGACATCTTTCAAAACATGCCCAGGAATACTCTCAAAAAATTTGGAGACGATTGGACCCGATCTCGAGATATAATTCCACTTTTCTTGAGGAAAAAAGGCCGAAATTTGACCCTGTATTCGGAAGAAGGGTGTAATTGCATTTTTTGAACTGCTGAAAAAAGCTCAAAATCAAATTCCATCCCCCGACTCGGGTTGGGCTATTTCGAGAATGCTATCTTCTTCGAAATAATTCAGGTCAACTCGAAAATAGAACTCATCAATCATGGCTAGATTGAAATTGACAGGGTTGGATCAATAACATCTTTCAGAATTTTGACTTTTGTTGTTATCGCCCAAGTAAAGCAATTCTTAAAACTTAGTAAGCAACAACATTTGTATGAGCTTGACTCCTTTCTATGCCTTTTTTGTTCCAGTTTTCAGGTATTTTGATGGAGATTCAAATGTGTTTGAATGTAGAGTTATAGCATGTGTGGGATGGGATTAGTGGCACGAATAACCATCATGTTTGGTCAAAGCTCCTGTCATTAGTAGTGTTCTGGTTGTTCCAACAGAATATTTCTTTTGATCTAGTAGATTCAGAGCAGAATGATTTAGAGCAGATGAACATCATTGCGTTGAGTTTATTACTTATCAAAATGGATCAGAAAGAAGCTTGTGAAACCCTTATTCTTTCTACGATTCAAAGATTTTGTTGCAAAAGATTTATCAAAGTGGTACCCTCATCGTTAAAATACTTGTCACTGATCACTTATTGTCATAACCACACATTCACTATCATTATTTTTGTAATCAACAAAGAATTAGCAGCGAGGGGTCATAGTTGACATTTTCTCGGCAATGATATCCACATATCATGGATTATGCTTATGGTAAGCCAATTCTCTCTACGTCTATTTGCCCGATCCTCCCCTCGACCCATCCCCCGCGCCTTGTTGGTGTTTCTTATTACGTATATTAGGTATTTCTGATCATTCTGATGCGATTTACCTGGGTCATTGGTGGGGTAAGTACCGAGAATATCTAATCAATTGGACGAATTTGTGTACACAGCAAACGAAACTGTCTACTGTCTGTGACAGTTCGTGGCACATGCTCCCATACCATGTGACAGGCCTATCTCACCTAATAGTACACCTATATCTATCGCGTGACGATTTTTCGTCACAAAATGGCGGCCAAAGCATGTCGGTTACGTGATCACTCTGCGATTCTACTCCTCATCTGACGGCGGGAAAGGAACTCCGTTCCAAAAAAAATGGTGATGATGATTCCCTCTTAAGAGGATGTCGGATACCGACATTGTCGAGTTTTCGGATTTCCCGATGAATTTTCGAGATATCAGGATTCTACTAAGTAACGCCGATTCTGTATGGCTCATAGAATCGGCGTTACTTGTTAGATTTTTGATATCTCAAAAATTCATCGAGAAATCCGAAAACTCGACCATGTCGGTAACTGTACAATATTGATAAGACTCCGACACCCCCTTAAGGCGATACGTTGTTCCTGCTCAAAGTGGTTTTGATGTCTCGATGAAGATTCTTTGTGAATTTGGTTGAGCAAGTTTCTCTAATTTTTAACGTCCAACGTTTCACCCATCAAAATTTCATGGACCTCGTCAGGGTTTTCAAGGAAAATATCAATACATCGTCACAGCTTCTAGTGACATGCGTGTATCGTTTGTGATACATGTAATACGTGAATAACACTCAAATCCGGACCAATGTATTGAAATTATCCTCAAAACTCCTGATGAGGCCTATGAAATTTCGGTAGGTGAAACTTTGGCACGTTGAAGAAATAAAGGAACCTGCTCGACCAAATCCACAAAGAACCTTCATCATTACATCAATATTTTGATAACCTTGATCGCATAATATCTCAGCGTACTAAATGGTTAATGGGACAGAATTCATGTTTCTATGAAGTGACGAAGGTCATGTCTTTCAATCATAAATGTTGTACATTCCAGGCGTCGAGCTATGAAGCAACACTTCAAGGACTTCTTTAAAAATTGTTGTAGGATCAGTAAATTTCGATTGGGAGATCATAGACTTACGCTGGAAATGTGCAAGCACTAGGTTCTATTATGGGAATTAATGATTCAAAATTCATTTGATATCTAGACCTAGATTTTTAAGTCAGGAAAAACGACTCTGTAAAAGGTGTTTCCCCCTCTGTGGTCAGTGAATACTTATCTTTAATTAATTATTGAAAATTACTCGATTCATCATCGCCTCCCCTCCCCACACCTCTGGTGGCCATAGCGGGTTTCAGGGTTCCTCATGATACTCAGAGATACAACTATCACCAATGTGAAGGTCTGCGAAAGGTTAGACATCGTATCATGGTAACAAGGGCAGACTATACCTGTGGTTTTAGAGGCCCATGAAGCATGAAAACTTGAAGTTTGACTCACTACAAGCCTTGAACTCGCCACAAAAAATGCCCAAAATGCCTTTTTCGGAATGCATGAGTCATGTACATTAGGGTGTCCGTTATTTCCCAAGTTTCTCCGATCCTCCGTGCGACCAACCACAACCTAACCATTTGTTGAGATATTGCGATAAAAAAATTTTCGTGGACCTAGGTGATGTTTAAGTGCTGCCCCGAGTGAAGCGTTTTTGTCTCAATTGAGGCCTCAAAACAAATTCTGATCCAGTATTCAGCATTTCTTGGGCATGGACGTGCTTCTTCATCCTTGATAACTTTTTCAATCGATAGCCAGTACGATTTCCTTCAAAATGACCACTTGCTGAAATCAATTTGATGGAGAAGAACTAGAGTTATGGCTGTTTTTGGACCTTAGAAAATTCAAGGTACCAAATTCGTGAAACAGGGTTTTCCTCGAGGAATCCAAAAAATGCGAATTTTGAGTCGGTTTATTTTAAAGATGTGAACATGTGTTTTTGATGTGTTTTTGAACGTAGAAACAGAATCTGTGCTCAGTTTCACCTTTAATCGTCAGGATCTTTTACTAGGCTCAAAAAACCGACAAAACAAAAAACGGTCGTTTTCAGTCACTTTTATGTTCTTCAGGTGGATGATATGCGAATGAGTGGGCTATCCCCGGTTCTACTGTATCAAATTGAATGTTTCAGGTAGTCATTTTGAAGGAAATTGCACCCGCTATCGATTGAAAATACTATTGAGGACGTAGAAGGAAATGCATGCGCGGTACATACGAAACATTGACTCAAATTTATATTTAGAAGGGTACATTTCAAATGAGAAACGCTCTAGGTGGGGCAGCACTCAAACTTCACCTAGGTCACTGAAAATTTTTTTCTCGTATTATCTCACCAAATGATTAGGTTGTGGGGGGTGGCATGGGTGATCGGAGGAACTTGGGAAATAACGGACACCCTAATGTATACACATGTACTTCTCAATGATTTGAATTGCACTAAACGTGCCGGTCAATAACCGTCCGATAGCTCTTGTCTCACTCACACTCGTAATATAACCTATGAGTGCGAGTGAGACAGAAGACCTCAAACGGTCTTCGACTGTCACGGTTACTTTAGTTCAGATCATTGACTTGCTTCTTTTTGAGCTAGTGCCCACAAATCTGCTCCAATGTGTGAGTACAAGCACAAAAAATTCACCATCTGGTGCTCGAAAATGATGTTCCCAATTTTGAGACGGTCTAGGCCTACTATACGACGATCGCGGCCAGTTTACAAAATAAGTCAAAAACGTGAAGGCCAGTCCATACTGCTCACTAATCGCTTACTACTCCATAGATGGCACCACGGGTGATTTGCATAGCGTAATTAAAACAATATTTAATTTTTAAATACTTGCAAACACTTTACGGACTAAATCATTGAGTTAGCGCGCTTTACGATACAATTTCCAATTATTCTTCTTACCTCATCGACGAGTCTCTCAGCAAAGCTTCTACTGCCAGCTCCTAAGCTAATCTTGACTAGTACATCGTCCGCATCGTAAGGCAAACTATCCAGAAATTCACGTCTTCTAGTAGCCAAAAATAGACGAAATCCTTGCTGTGCTTGTAAACTTCGATCACCAAACCTCAGAGGTCGTCCACGAAGTAGAGGTAATAGAGATTCTGGGATTTCATTGAGATCTTCTACTACTAAGTGTTTACCAAATCGAACGGCCAATTCAACACTAGTAAGGAATCTAATATCTCCTGGACGAGTAACTTCAATTCGAGATTCACCTAGATGTCGTCTAAGCCAGGATACGGCAATACCTGAAGGATCTATAAAAAGTGGTACCAAGAGTCCACGAAGAGCACGAGCTGCACCGACAATACTTTCGGTATCTGAAGGTAGACCCTGAGCTCGCCATTGTAATATTTCACGTTCGCTTACAAGTTGATCAAGAGCTCGTTTGCGGGTATCTTCGTCTCCCCATGCGTACTGTGAACGGTAATTAGAGGATTGAGTCAAATATGAAATGTTTCAAAGGACCGATTGTAATCAACTAGCAATTGTGCGCATTTCTGGACGTTGAAGATATCAACGAGTTCATTGTTGGAATAGCCACATCGGAAAGGAAAGAATTCATGTTTAATTGTGATAAGCACAATATTAAGTTTGGAGAACGCTAGCAGTTATCTGAGTATTTTGAATAAGTATTTTCAATCACGAAGAATGCGCTACATATTATTTATCATATTCATTGATCAAGTCTCTGGGGCATGTTGCAATTTTGTGTCTCGTTTTCATACTTAGAAGAAATATAGCTAGATTACAGTTTGTGCATTCTTATACTGAGGCATAGTTCAGAGCTTCAAATCTGATCTGGTCTGGAACTGTTTTTTGTTTTTTTATACAATCTCTTCATATCATGAGGCGAGTCTCTCTTCAGCATGACGAATCAGAACGTCAGACTCATTTTATTTCAACCAATAAAAGTTCATCGAATAATATTGTTGGGTGGTAGAATTTTAGAAAAATTCAATCTCCAGAGAAAATTTAGTTTCGAATCTCAAATGAAATGTCCAACAATCCCATCTACAGTAAATTTTCCTAATGATCATAATTCGTATACGCCGAGTACACGTGACAATTAGGTTAAAATATTCCTGAAGGTCTCATAAAGTAACCTATTGTCAATGCAAATATGGAGTATTCTGAGGTTTCACTTCATGCGTGAGATATTTCATGAATAATGTAGTACTTCTTCAATGGTATTGACGGCCTCGAGGGCATGATAGTAATTGATTGATAGCATGGAACATCATTAAATTTTGCTTGTCGAAATAATTGAGATTGATTTCCACTGATGAACAATGACATTATGAATCTTATGCTGATGTATCCCTTCTATGAGAAAATTTCACATCCAGGAAGAAGTAATTATTTTCAATTACGTAGCCATTACTAATCAATCGACTGTATCAGGGCTACAGTTGAGTAAGTAGAGTTTTGTAAATCAAAGATATTAGTATTGCAAATAGGAGTGTGGCCTTGGTCTGAAATGACTTGAAGAATTTCATCAATTTGAGAATAAAAACATTCCACCGTTTGTTACCTTATACTTACACAAGGTTCAACACCAGAGACAAAATTTTTGGCAAAATTTTTGATAAAATAATCGAGATAGATAGTACCTGATAAGTGAGAAGCGAAGCAGCCTCAGCCGCTTCAATTCCAATTCTGTTTTTGCGATCGGTCAAGACTTTTAGTTGAGTTTGCCAGTCCGTATGTTCTGCATCTAGTTTTGCTAAAAGTGCTCGAGCAGTAGCAAGACTGGCTTCGGTTGCTTCACTTCGCAACTGAAGCTCAGCCGCTCCGCGAGAATGAGCTGCCAGTTCTTCCTGAAGTTGTGCGACTTTGCTTTCGACGCTATTTAATCCCGATTCCAGTTTGCCTATTTGAGCTTCCGCTGCCGATAGACGCCTGATGGAATCATGAAAATGATTTCAGATGATTAATTTTGAAACGAAAAACGAATTATGATAGGTCATTGAATATATAGATTTTACGTGGAAATACAGTCCCTACCATAAATAATGGAACACGTAGGGTCTCACTCAAACTGCGATATCTCCGATTTGATTCGTCGTACGGGAATTCTGAAAAAAGGGTTTTGAAGAGCACAAAAAAATCTATCAATTCATGGGTTTCAATGATTTTTTACGTGCTTTTTAAGTGCCCGTACACGTGGTTGAAAATCAGAAAAAATTTTCCTTCAATCAATCACCTACAATTTTGACGGGAGTGATTCAATCACAAAAATACTCACGGGATCTTGTAGATCGTTCAAAAATCTAAAAATTTGGCCCTCTGTAAAATTTTTGTACGACCCTTCCTGTCTGACTTACGAGCTCCGAAAGAAAACTTCGTACTAACATAGGGTGTTTATGGAGATACCGAGCCTGGCACCTGTTCAATTTTCTCTCGCTCTATTCTGGGACAAAATTGGATTTGAAAAATATCATGACACATGATTTCGACGTAAAATGATCTCATCTTTTAGAATATTCCATCAGATTTTGTCTCAAATGTGACCTATGGGAGCAAAACACGGAATTTATCAATTTTCACATCAAATTTCGAGAAATCGTTGCTATCTCAAATTTCAGACAAAATCTGATGAAATATTCAGAAAGATCAGAACATTTCACGTCGAAATCATATGCCATGATATTTTTCTAATTCGATTTTGCCCCTGAATAGAGCGAGAGACAATTGAACAGGTGCCAGGCTCGGTATCCCCATAAACACCCTATGTTAGTACGAAGTTTTCTTTCGGAGCTCGTAAGTCAGACGGGAAGGGTCGTACAAAAATTTTACAGAGGACCAAATTTTTAGATTTTTGAACGATCTACAAGAACCCGTGAGTATTTTTGTGATTGAATCACTCCCGTCAAAATTGTAGGTGATTGATTGAAGGAAAATTTTTTCTGATTTTCAACCACGTGTACGGGCACTTGAAAATCACGTAAAAAATTATCAAAACCCATAAATCGATAGATTTTTTTGTGCTCCTCAAAACCTTTTTTTCAGAATTCCCGTACAACGGATCGAATCGGAGATATCGCTGTTTGAGTGAGACCCTACGTGTTCCATTATTTATGGTAGGGACTGTATACTTAAATCTGTTTGACCAGAAAGATTTCTACCTTCAAGTAGGAGATTTGAATGAAATGTTTACAGAATCAATTTGGTTCAGAAATTGTCTTCTCTTCCGAGGTAATGGTTTTGAGCTTGCGTTACTTCAATCCTATCAGACTAAGGAAAAAATCATTGTATGAGGTTGAGTGCTACAGAATCTCCAGATTGAGTGGATACGAGGTTTTATGTCAACAACTGATTGTGAGATCAGGATCAATGCATCAAGTTTTTACTTCCTACGGTATGTGGACTTCCACCAGTTTATTTTTGTAAATTGTCAAGCGAACGCTAATATAAGATTTCTATTTCATTTGTAACAGACATCGTTTGTTCATTATCGAGTAATAATCAGCGCAAGAATTTTTTCTGAAGGCCGTATACTCTGTAAACTCGTTGGAGTGAAATTTGACTCAAAGCTATGAGTCAGTTTCGTGCGCACCGCCTTTGAGTGAATCATCACTCCAAGCTGGAGTCAAATTTCACTCCAACAGGTTTAGAGAGTACTATAATTATTATAAACATGATTCTAGTGTCAAAAACTAGTCAATAAACTGGTGAGTTTTTCAAAGAGTCCAACTAAATCGTATACTTACTCTCCGAGAACACGTTGTTCCCTCTCGAGTGGTGCCACCTGTTGCAAAATTTGCCCATATTGTAAATTAGCTAAAACCCAAGCTGCTAGTGGCGCAGCAGCAACAGAGGCTCTTCTAGCAGTCTTTTCTTCAAAACTATCGGGACGTTCCTTAACCAATTTAGCGACAGCTTCTAAGCTAGCCGGTTGACTTCGACGGGCATCCCAATTTCTAATCTCTTCTTTGATTCCACGTTTTGCTAGAAAAGTTTTCATGCTGTTCCACGATGTGTCCCTTATACCCATCAGTCGCAAAACACCTTCTAATACATCACGTACTGGTGCTGGAGGAGCACGTAAAGAGCGTACTTCTGATAGAGCTTCAGCACTGATTCCAGCTACAGCATGAGCAGCTTGCTCTACTAAGGGTTTTACCTTGTTTAGTTCACCTTCAATATCCATCTGAAAGTTGAAAAGTTAGTTTTGTTTTGGTGAACCTTTTGCTTGGAAGATTGGAGGGCTTGGGAAGTGTATGTTCGAGAATAGTTTATTGTTCAGATTCCTGTAGTATGAATATCATTGTAGGTTTTGATCTGCTGTGGATATTATTCAATTTTATATTGATGCAATCTACAGACTGGTGCATAAAGTAGGCAGGAAAAAATGAATATGATTCTGTATAAATTACTGGGCTGATCGAGATGCATTGAGAGTGCCAGTTTTGACGTTACTCTGGATGTAATTGAAGAGTTTGATTGTTAACTCATGGATTACCATGGAGGATATCGTTAGTTGCAATTTTCAAATTCAACTTCACATCAGCACATAATCTGAGCTATCAGTCTCAATCGAGTTTGTATATCGATAAGAAAGTATTGAGTTCACTAAGGCCATGGTCATTTTGCACACTTTGCACAAGGTTAGGTTCCAAAGGTTTAACCAAATTTGCCGAGCACGGTGTTCCTGAACCAACTTTTAATGAACCTGAAGAACCCTCTGTCAATATTTGTCCTAAATGATAGTTTATGGTGTAAAAAACAATATCCGATTCCAATCTCAATTGGATATTATTTTTTATACCATATACTATCATTTAGAAAAAAAAATTGGCAGGGAGGTCTTCAGGTTCGTTAATAGTTGGTCCAGGAACACCGTGCTAGGTGAATGTTTGTAACTATCATTTTAAGCCTCTAATGTATAATTTTTCAAGCAAATATGGGATAGTCGAGGTCGATCAATACCCTCAATTTACTTCGGATGACATTACGTCTTATACAAATTGGCATTCGTCATTCAAGTGTCGATGCTTGACATGATAATCTTCAAAATTACTCGGACAAACACGAGACAAAGTTCTAAGATAGCTCTTCAACATACGAGTCACACACGATCAGCTCATATACCATACATTTTTCGTGAGTGCACGTAGTCTAGACTCGAGGAATCCCGAAAAATTGTATCAATTCGATTTGTCCGAGAAGCAATCTAGATTACCAATCAATCTTGGAAATTTCAAGTCAATCGAGTTAACGAATAATTAATTTACGAGTCATTTGATTTAATTCCAGAATCAGAGTTTTAAAAGTAGTATTGAGTGTTACACGTGACTGCATCGCATTTTAAATAATAACTTCGGAAAAGAAGGAGAAGGTTAAATTGTATGGAGTCGCTACGTGAAATTTGACCTTGATTGTTTTTCACGCTTCATGTGTGTATAAATACACAAGGAATGTATCATACCTTGCGACGAGCAAGCTCTACGCTTTCGCGTTCAGTTTCACTTTTCAGCGAAGCCATCTCTCCTCTCTGACCAGTGGCGCCACGCATTGTTGCTGTTATCTTTTCCAAAGCAGAATTTGCCCTACCTCTCTCAATCTGTCAAAAATTATAAAAATTAGTTACATCTATGGTACCAAAAGGCTAGTCCGGAGAGAATCCGCATATTTTGCCCGATAGATGGCGCTTCGGTCGTACTGCATGTGCGATGGGAGATTATGAACCACTTTTTTGCCTCATAGTATTTCAACCTCACATTTCCAACCCAAACGAGATATGGCAACTGAAACACCATGATATTTCCCATCGAATGAGTTGTTCTACACCCGGAGATTCATCCTATATCTCCAGAAAATCGTAGTTCTTTGGCTGGCTGAGCAAGTTATACTGCTCGATGCTCAAACTAGTTCAAGTTTTTTGCGAGCTAGATTCAGAATTTTCGGGCATGGAAGGGCTCATTCGACAGGAAATTCCAATCCACAGGTGGGCTAGTATCTGATACTGGCCAAAACTGTTTCGTTATTGAGGAATAAGTCGGAATAGGCGAGGAGGCGCTCTGGACCACCAAAAAATTGGCTTCAAGCTTTTCTCGATTCCTAATGAATAAAATGCCATGAAACTTTGCATGGTACCGTGTTATAAGATTTCACAGGTGGCCTAGTATCTGAATAACACATTCAGTACCAATAAAAGCGTATAAACAATAATACCGCTCTCAGATCAATCATTGGATGCAGCTGCAACCTCAAAGTACGCCGGTGCGTGTCCGGTTGCGGTTTTGCGGGCACTTTGGACTAGCCTTAAATCTTCTACTTGATATCATCATAACAACTGACCTCGAGTTGACGTCTATGCTCCGTAGCATCTTCTTCAAGTTTGGCAACCCTTTCACCAGCTTCCTTCAATCTGTCTATTCCAGCTTTAAGATTGTTAAGTTTGCCTTCGATTTCACGTAGCCAGGTGTCTCGTAAATCCTTCCACTTTGCTAGGAGAGCAAGATATCTAGCTGGAGCCTGTTGTGAATTAGGTGCATTTAGGTGAGCCTGTACAACTTGTGATACTCCAGATAGATCGTCGTCAGGGTCCCTAGATGAATCTCTGTAGAGGTTTGCAAGCTCGGTTAGGGAACTCTCTGAAACCCACCATTCATTCCCAAGACACTGGCCTGTGGTCTGAATACAATGGTGGCGTAGATTCGATAAGCGGGATGAGAGTAAATCTCTTGAATCGACTATTAGCACTACCCGCAAGTATTTTTTCAGACCTGAAATTTTTATAATTAACGTTTAGGATTGTTCACATTCTTTTTCATTATTGAACTCGCTCACTTTGGACCCAATGTCTCAGCTACGGGAAAATTTTCTGATACGAAAAAAATCGATAATTAATTGTTAAAATGAAAAAAAAAACAGAAGAGTCATGAAATTTGAATTTTCGGTTTTTACCATTTTCCTAACAAAGTAAAAGAATGTAAAGGCTTCGTTGTTGTCGAAACATGTTGTTGGCATTAGCAGAGATTTATTGGTATTCATTCAGATTTTTAGGATGGATGCAATTAAAGTTATCAAAAATATTGGTTTTCAGGTATGTCCACATATGTCGACAATTTTAGTCTCAATACGTTCGCTGCGAGGCCTAATCTTCAATATTGTACTGAACATTTAGACTTCCAAATTCTAACGAACATGTCTTCATGGGAATGAATCTTTTTGGCTTCATGTTCTTGGAATAATATATCACCCAAAAAAGTGCTATCATAAAAATTTTTCGAGCAAATCCAAATCAATCAAGATTGAAAAATGAAAGATTGCGAAATTCATCGGTGGGTTCCACCCCATTGAACGTGTTGAGATTGTTCACAATTCAAGTTAGTGGAATTGAGAAGCGAACACGATCGTGGATATTCACATCATTCAATCAGTGACTCTGAATACCAATTTCTTGTCTCGTTTGAAATATTTAAATGGAGTCGTGAAATGTATTGTCAAGAATCCCCGTATCAGATAAGCCCGATGATGAATCAAAAAACTTAAAGAGTAGAAAATGTTTGAACTCGCTCATTTTTATGGATTTATAAGTTACGACTCACGGTGATATAAGTATTGTTCCAAGCTTCCCGAAAATTCTTCTCTTGCAGCAAGATCAGCTAGGGGTGCCACTAACCCATCCAACTCATCGCTAGAGTACAAGCCTGGAAGTTCTCCTCTAGAAATTATTGCACTAGCTAAAACGCAGAATTCCTCGTCTCGTAGATGATGCTCCTCGAACAGAAGAATAGTTGCTTCTCCGTCGATTCCGGCTATTTGTACTGCATTCTTTACTGCCGACCTACCTTTACCTTTGAATTCATGACATCCAAAATTAGTATAATTTATTATGATGGTTGGAAAATTCTGGAATGATTCTGACTCTTACCAGGTCCTGAATCAATGAGTCGCAAAGATGAATAAACTGAGACAATTTTGGTCGCTGATTTTCGACCGGCTCCAGAACGTCCAGGTAACAGTATGCCTCTCTGTTCACAGCCTAGGCCCCAACTTATACCTGGTCATTAAAAAATGATTCATAAGGCTCAATCATTCTTTCTATGTTGAAAATTATAATAAATATCTTATGGATTTACTTACCTGCTGATATTTCAAGGAGGTGGGATGAAACAGTCGACGATATGGTGTCACCATCTCGGATTATTTTCATCACTGCATTCTCGAGTTCGGTTCGCCACTGAGGCTCTGGTAGTGCAATTAAACCGGATGTCTTAGATTTTGATATGTATAACTCATCGGAGAAATTTGACCTTGTAGAACTTCGAGAAGTGATGATAGTTTCAATTCGTTTTTGTTGTTTGAGTGTTAACCTAAAATGAGTGAGGAATAAAATGTTTAGTGCTGAGAAGAAATAGTGTAACATCCCATGGTTTGAGAAATTTGTGGCGAGACCTTGGCCTCAAATATCTTTTTGAAGCATCGATCAAATAATTTGTCATCGCTATCTCATCCTCAGGTTTTGGATAATTTTTCAAAGAATCGATCCACACTATGATATCTCTCAATGTCCATTTCGTCCAAGACTTTTCATTCGATATATCATTGAATGCCTCCATGACTGTGGGTGACATTTTGGCTATCCACGTTTTGATGACAACATCATCACTTTTCAGAGCCTCGTTAAGACGTAAATCGATTATGGAGTCCAAATCTCTCGGTTTCGGATCCCTGAAAATGAATGGTATTGATTTATTGATATAACTCCGGGAATTCCTCACAGGAATTTGAGATGGTTGCATACGTCATGTAATGTGTTGCTAATAAGGAATCAAGCCGAGGATGAAGTTTGCTAGAAGTGTCACTGGTACTCAAGATAGTCAGTGGTACTCGAGCGAATTCCAAGTCATCTTCATAAAATCCACCATCTTGAATAAGTTGCCTCGCTAATTCCTGGGTAGAATATCCGTCAACTTAAGTGCGTATGACTCACAAAAGAGGGAGAACTCTAATCAAACACAAACCTGTAGATCTTTCGAAGCTAAATGTAAATCCTCTATCACGAGGATCAAACTTGAACCATTTTTTGGTTTGTAAACTCTTCCACCTGATGAAGAATCAAGTTTGATACAAGACCTCTTCAGTCTAGAAATCAAATCTTTGGTTCCATACGAGGAAGATATTTGCAATACTGAAATAGCTTCGTCGGAAATATTTTTGACTGAAGTTAAAATAGCGGATAATAATGATTTTTTGCCACATCCACTCGGTCCTCGGAATATCACAGCTTGCCCTCTTGACACCCATGGCAAAGTTGCATTTATACCTCGTTGCATGGATGCTACAATAATCAAAAAATCATTTAGCATACTTTCAGAGTGCATTGCATCATGCATTGTGAACACAATATTTTGGGCAACGTTTGGAGGTTATACATATGCCTGGCAGCTGTGCATGTATGTTTTGTACGAAATATCGTAGTCACATTGTATACGTGGGTTCACCATAGACATAGGATGGGGCTCACCAATAAAAATAATGCTAACAAACCTGACAAATATATTCGACCATTTTCAGTTGGCATTGTTTTTGAATCTACCGTAAACGGATCCAATGCATCTTTGAGCTTATCATACAGAACATCACAAGGATTCTGGGAGTCAGGACACCTGAATCACATGGAATTCATGATCATGCTCATTTTTACTCTTCAACGTACACAAAGTATTCGATCCGGATTAGAAACATACCAAATGTTGGTTAGTTGATAAACATCTCTGGCAAAGTCATCTCGCTTGTCAGGATTCTCTATTTGGCCACAAATGGATGCCAGTAAGGCTTGCACACAACTCGTTTGAGTGTGAACCTCTTCAAGATGTTGGAGAGTTGTGTGTAGCAAACCTGATGCTGATTTCTGATCTCCCTCGATTCGTAATACTTGATCAATGAGTGTACATAGATGACTTCTAGCAAAATTCAGTGATACTGTGGACAATTTTTCAGACAAATTGGACCGCAGAAGAATCGATGGTAAGATCGGCCCAAGGTAAACCACGCCTAATCTTGATACAGTTGCTGGACTGGCACCTGCCAGTTTGTGAGTCTCAAATATAAATCTGAAATCCATGACTCATTGATAGAATCTGCCAATTACTACAGAGAAGATCCAAATTCAGTATTGTACCGTGTTTCGTTGCATAGTTTGATCCCAACACCATTGGGCAATGTTAAGATGCGGTTGTCATCCAAAGCAGAGTTCAAAGCTTCAGCCCACTCTGGTTCAACATCTCCATCAAATATAATCCACAATGCTTGGTCACCATTGTTACAGATGATGTTTGATATGAGACCCTCTTTGAATTCTCTGGTATTGAATTAGTCATGGAAAGAATGCATTTGGGTGAATCAAAATGAAAAGTATCCTCGGTATGCCACATTCTTATTCAATACTAACCTTGTTTGTTGATCAACTGAGCCTAATAGTCTCATTTTTTGGATTGCTCCAGGATGAACTCGAAACTGTTTAACAGCACCCCCAGTTTCTGACAAAGCTTCACCCAAGATCCTTATGATTAAAGATTTTCCACTGCCAGGTGGTCCAACAATAGCTACTCCACTCCTAGTTCTCAACTGGTCATTCAACTGCTCACATCTGTTAACTAAACTGTCATGGAGCTCTTGTTTTTCACACAAATTGTTGAGAACATTTTGTAGTTTTTCCTTCTCTGGTACTATGATTGACGAATGTGACTTGGATTTTGAGAATATGTCATCAAGGAGGACGGAAAATTTCACTGAATCTTTTTCTGTCAACTTAGGAACTGTCGCAGTTTTGATACCCGTCAGTAATCTGGAAATTCCATTTATTCACTGTTACCAACAGGCTCGAGAAATAGCATGCTTTCGGGCTCATGTTTGAGCATCGAAAAAGAGGCCCATTCTAGGTAGTAAGATGCGTATTAGCATGCTTAGGTACGCGAAAGAGGGAAATAGTTATATAGATATAAGGCCTTTATTCGTCCGAATACGGGAGAGAGAGAGAGAGAGAGAGAGAGAGAGAGAGAGAGAGAGAGAGAGAGAGAGAGAGAGAGAGAGAGAGAGAGAGATAGATAGATAGATAGATAGATAGATAGATAGATAGATGTCCTTTATTCGTCCGAAGACAAAAAATACAATTGCATACACCTACATATGCCCGTTAAAATGTAATAACACGTATAAGAATGAATATAATATATGTACAACAAAAATAATGATGATAGTTTCAGTCAATTACTGGTTTGGTCAAGGACAATAATTATCACAATTCGTGACTAGTCAGGGTGCATACTTAGAAGTATAAAAAGAGGGGTAAGGGCTCGCACTGATATCACAGCTATAGATCACCAATTGGGTGACTGAGGTCACATGTAAAAAATACTAAATTAAGGAAGAGCCCTTCCCATTACAGATTAAAATAATGCCTCTTCTCCACATCAATCTTCTGCGCAGACTGGGTTAGTAAAAAATCTTTCAGGGATTCCTTGAATTGTGATGTTTTCCGCAGCTGCCGAAAGCCCGGAGGGAGAAAGAGAGAGAGAGAGAGAGAGAGAGAGAGAGAGAGAGAGAGATGAGATGGTAGATGCAGGTGGATCTCCTTCTTGATTGCCCGATGCCCTAGGTATCGGACATCGAGGGGAGAGGGATATTACACGGCCGGGCCCATCTCTCGGTGGGCCCCACCCAAACCCGTGTCCCGCCTGGTATGGCCTGCGTGGGCTATGCGTAGTCCGCGTAAGCTGAACCAGTCCGGTGTCTGGGGACGGATCCGAGGGATCCTGAGGCAGATTTTGCCCTCTAACCACCTTAAAAAAAAAAAAAAAAAAGAGAGAGAGAGAGAGAGAGAGAGAGAGAGAGAGAGAGAGAGAGAGAGAGAGAGAGAAAAGGAGGACCGCATGGCGATCAAGGAAGCTGCAACGACCATCGCTAGCGGAAGATGACAGAGCGTACAAAGAAGCAAAGAAGGCTCTCGTTCTAGCCATCCGGAGGAGCAAAGAGAAGTCCTGGGGTGAACTGTGCGACATGGTTAACGAAGACCCCTGGGGCACGCCATATCGCGTGGTCATGTCAAAGGTCCGACCCCGGAAGGGCAACCCAGCACCGACCGATGCAGCAACATTGCGCACCATCGTGGAAGACCTCTTTCCAGCAGGAGAACCTAGAGTCACATTCCCTCTGGAGAGCGACGACCCCATCCCACTCTCCACTATGCAAGAGCTACTCATAGCGGCGAAGAGGCTGCCTAACGGCAAGGCCCCTGGCCTGGACGGCATGCCAAACGAGACTCTTAAACTGGTCTTCAATCACAAGCCAGACTTACTCCTCGACCTCTTCAACATCTGTCTGAGCGCGGGAACTTTCCCGGACAAGTGGAAACGCCAGAAGCTGGTCCTGATACCTAAGGGTCAAGGAGGTCAACGCCCTCTCAGCATGCTCGACAATATCGGGAAAATGTACGAGAGGATGGTGCTCAACAGGGTGGAAAAAGCCTACGAAGAAGGCGGTGGGCTATCACCAATGCAGTTCGGGTTCCGGAAGGGACGGAGCACTGTGCACGCGATCGAGGCGGTCCAAGAACGGGTTCAAGCGTCGGTAGGGAACCCATACCAAGGAAGAGGAGGATTCTGTGCCATCATTGCGTTGGACATAAAGAACGCATTCAACTGCGCGAGCTGGGAGCGAGTCTATCAATCCCAAGCAGGTAAAGTGCCCCCCTATCTACTAGCCGTCACGAGTGACTACCTGCGGAACAGGACCCTCGTGTACGACACCGACGAGGGACAAGAGATTCGGGTACTGTCCGCCGGAATCGGACAGGGATCGGTCTCCGGGCCGTTTAACTGGAACATCCAGTATGACAGCTTACTGTCTATCGAACTGCCAGAAGGAGTGATAATAGTGGCTTTCGCGGACGACGCGGGACTCACAGTATGGGCTGACAACGAGGAACTCTTGGGTAGACGCGCGAACGAAGCGCTGGCCCGAGTCTACGAGTGGATGATTAGCAGGCTTCTGGAGCTCGCTGTCAAGAAGTGCGAAGCAATCGTGGTCACAAGGCGTAGGAAGTTTGACCTACCCCGGTTTCATATCAACGGGCAAGAGATTCCACGGAAGACAGAGCTGAAATACCTCGGTGTATGGCTCGATGACAAGTGGTCGTTCAAGAAGCACATCCAGGAAGCCGCCCAGAAGGCGAGCAGGGTCGGTGCGGCGCTCCAGCGGCTTATGCCGAATATCGGAGGACCCAAGGAAAAGAGGCGCGCACTTCTCAACACCATCACTACCTCCATCATGCTGTACGGTGCACCCGTGTGGGGGAAGAGAGTAGAGAAGACCATCATCGAGAAGAGAATGGGGCCTGTCCACCGAAGAGCGGCCCTGAGGAGTATCCGTGCCTACCGCACTGTGTCAGGAGATGCGGCTTACGTATTGGCGAGTACTCCGCCCATCCACTTGCTCGTCGCGGAGCGAGTGAGGATCTGGGACCGCCAGAAAGTGATCGGAGCCGAACGAGTACTCACTCCGACGATGAAGGAGATCATCCGCGACAATGAGAAGGAAACCACCCTTGAGCATTGGCAAACTGAGTGGGATTCGCCATTTGCAAACGGCAGATGGATGCACCGGCTAATCGCACGCACGCTCTCTCTCTCTCTCTCTCTCTTTTTTTTTTTTTTTTTTTAAGGTGGTTAGAGGGCAAAATCTGCCTCAGGATCCCTCGGATCCGTCCCCAGACACCGGACTGGTTCAGCTTACGCGGACTACGCATAGCCCACGCAGGCCATACCAGGCGGGACACGGGTTTGGGTGGGGCCCACCGAGAGGTGGGCCCGGCCGTGTAATATCCCTCTCCCCTCGATGTCCGATACCTAGGGCATCGGTCAATCAAGAAGGAGATCCACCTGCATCTACCATCTCATCCCGGAACCGCGTGAGCATTACTTCAGGATGAGCGGCATGTCTCGCGCTCGATTGCGAGCGTTCCTCTTCTCCATCTTCTCTCTTCGGCCACTTGTCGGCATCTTCTATCTTCATTCTTCATTGTTCCCTCTCTTTCTTCTTTCTTCCCTCTTCTTTCTTCTTTCTTCCCTCTTCTTTCTTCTTTCTTCCCTCTTCAGTGCATCAGATTCCTCCTGGAATCATTTGGGCCTCTTCTGTTTCAATCGGCAGAGTCACTGTAATTCGCCTGCTTCGAGGCGCCTTACTTCCCTCTCTTTCTCCTCTTTGCGGGTCATCACCAGCTTGATGTATCCGGTGAGTCTATCCCATGTCTCCTGGTTGCGGAGCAAGTACGGGACGAGATTCTCAGGTGTTAGTTGAGCACCCAGCCATTCATCCAGCTCGGCGCGCTCTCTCCGGGTGTCGCTGCACTTGAACAGGGCATGTTCGGCGTCATCCCATTCGTCCCCGCATGACTGACATGCTGGGGCTGTCCTCTTCTTGAACCTGGTTAGATAGGAACCGAAGCAACCATGATCGCTCAGCGCCTGCGTCGTCCAGTAGTCCATCTCTCCGTGGGTGCGTTCCGCCCACTTGGCTACGTCACGGATCAGCCGGTGCGTCCATCTGCCGTTTGCAAATGGCGAATCCCACTCAGTTTGCCAATGCTCAAGGGTGGTTTCCTTCTCGTTGTCGCGGATGATCTCCTTCATCGTCGGAGTGAGTACTCGTTCGGCTCCGATCACTTTTTGGCGGTCCCAGATCCTCACTCGCTCCGCGACGAGCAAGTGGATGGGCGGAGTACTCGCCAATACGTAAGCCGCATCTCCTGACACAGTGCGGTAGGCACGGATACTCCTCAGGGCCGCTCTTCGGTGGACAGGCCCCATTCTCTTCTCGATGATGGTCTTCTCTACTCTCTTCCCCCACACGGGTGCACCGTACAGCATGATGGAGGTAGTGACGGTGTTGAGAAGTGCGCGCCTCTTTTCCTTGGGTCCTCTCTCTCTCTCTCTCTCTCTCTCTCTCTCTCTCTCTCTCTCTCTCTCTCTCTCTGCCATCAGCCATCCAGAGAGAGAGAGAAGGAAGATGCAAGCTCACGAAGTCGTGTGAGTAGTCAGCTTGCCGCATACACACAGTTAAGCTCACGCAAGTCGTCAGTGAAGTCTCCCCCCGCATCGCTGACCACCACCACCGGCCGCAGCGCAAAGCTCCCCACCAACAGTGGCTCCCTTCCACCTGAGAGCCCACAGCTCACGCTTGCGGGGCATAGACTGCCGACTGCTGCTTCGAATGAGTCTCGCAGCGTCCTCACTCGCCAGTCGAGCACACTAGAGCCCGCGAACACTCAAAATGGGCAGGATGATATGCGGACCAACTCTGCCTCTCAGTCATCGCTCTCGCCACCGCTAGAGCAAAGAACTGAGACGTTGCAGAGCAACATCACCAACTCAGCAGCAGGAACGACGTCATCAACATCGACGCAGTCAACTTCTTCTGACACCAAGTGGGTGCTGATAGCGCAGACTACTCTGGACCTTTTTTACCGTCAGTACGAAATGCTCCAGAATCAGCTCGACGAGATAAGAACTCTCGTGAGCCGACAGGGTAATGCCTTTATGTCTCCACCTCCCACCCCAGCAGTAAACGAGGTGGATGACCGACTCTTGGCACGCATGTCATCTCTCGAGCACCTTATTGAGAGGCAGAACTCCAGGCTGGAGGAGCTTTGCTCAGATCGTCAGCTTCTTCTGGAGCAAAATTCTACTATGAAAGGCCAGATTTCCAGCCTGACCGATTTATTAACAGGTAGCCAGAGTAGTCTGCAAAACAATAGAATTATTATTGATGAGAATAGTAATGCCGAATCGACACATCAATCCTCTCGTTCCATAATTCCACCCACAATAGGAATATCCCCCCAACCACAGGGTGGGAGGCGAGGGCAGGGACCTATCAGTAATGGTCTTGAGCCCTGTAAACTGATAATTAATGGTGCTTTAACGAAAGACTCTGTGGCCTCGCCGACAGTGATACGTAATATCTCGTTCGCAGTGCTCAAGACCATCTTTCCACGTCTGGAGAGAGAAGACATTGCTGATGTTTCTGTTCTGCCACCAGCGCGTGTGTCTGGGGGGACACCGAATAGTAAATCCGATTCATCTTCAAATCCCTCTGCTGCCGATTCACGCACACCTCCATCATGCGTGGTCCAACTCTCCAGCAGTCGTTTAGTTAAGGAGGTGGTTCAGGCCAAACGCTCAATCACCCATAATTATTTCACGGCGAATAACATCCAGCCGGATTTGCTTGACCCCGATACCAAAGCTCATGTGCCAGATCGTAAGATCTACGTAAACGAAATGTTCCCCCGTGAAAAATACAAAGAATATATACGCTTGAGGTCCGTCGCACGTGGGTTGGGCTTGAAATACGTCTGGCACAGCGGCGGACGTTTCTGGGTTAGGCGAAAAAATGGTGAGCGAGCACATACGTTTGAATCTCTCGCGGATCTGCAGGTCATTCAAACGGCCTGTCGAAGTGTTCGAAAACCCACTAGTGCGTCCTCAAACAACACCCAGGGATGCACCTCCTCTCCGGAGCAGAGTGGTATTTCGGCAGCAGATCCAGTGAGAACTCCTTGACTGAATATAGCTGCTGAGGAGCGACGAGGGGGTGGAGGTTTCTTAAAAGCGGGATTTATCAACCTTAACTCCCTGACAGATAAGATTGAGCATCTACGCTTGCTCGTCGCTAACGATCCCTCCTATCATCTATTTGGGGTGGCCGAGTCGAAGCTAGATGAGTATGTGGATGACAGTCTCGTTCAGATTCCAGGTTTTTCGTTGTTGCGACAAGATCGCAACAGAGAGGGTGGAGGAGTTGCCTTGTATGAGCGCAATGACTTCAAAATTGAGAAGTTAGTTTCGTCAAATACTTTTGGGCCGGGGAAACCTGGCGTGCCTGAGTTTCTTTTCTGTAGCGTACAACAAGGCGGCTCACCCCCAATACTAGTCGCGGTAATCTATAGACCCCCAAAAATCGCCATGCAGAAGGATGATGGGCTGTTTGGCTCGTTACGCCGGCTGTGTGGAGATTACAGTCACAAAATCATTACGGGTGATCTGAACGCTGACTTGTTGGATACTGCTCATCCCGACACCAAGACATTGACTGCACTGACAGAAGAACTCGCCTTACAGATAGTGCAGCATGGCCCGACTCATCAGCACAACCCCAATGTATCTCATACATGGATTGATCACATTTATGTAGATGACAACGACACCATAACTGACTTTCAGAACAGACACCTGCCCAGTTTCGGGGGGCACTCGGTCATTGACGTCACCATCAACGTCTTTACCCCTACTCCGCCAAAAAATTCCTTCAAGTATAGGGATTTTCGTAACATCACCCCGGAGATATTGAATGACCGTCTGCTTCGCTGTGACTGGACAGCTCTTGAAAATGCCGAAACCAGTTTGGAAGACGCAATTCACTGCTTGAATGAAAATTTAAAAATTGTTTTAGATGAACTAGCACCGGAAAAAACTATAAACCCGCGTAAAAATGATGCTCCTTGGATTGGTCCTGAGTTGAGGGTGCTCATGAATAAGCGAAACGCGACGCGCAGGCGCTGGGAGCGCATGCAACGCAACCAGCGCAAGTGTCCTGAGCTTCAAAATGAATACTTTCGTCTTAGCGAAGAGGTCGACTTGCGCATTGATCAAGAGCGGAACTCCTTCCTTCAAACCCATCTCACGGACGCTCTTGATCAGAAGAAGAACATCTGGAAGGAGATGCGCAATCTCGGCCTCTTGCCCAAGAGCAAAGAGGAAGAACTCCACGGTTTCACACCGGATGAGCTGAACGCTCACTTTGCGGGGGTTTCCGTTTCGCCTCACGAAAATATCAATGAAGCAATGGACGATATTAACTCTGCACCGGAGGAGGGGTTTAAATTTAAGCCCACAAATTTCAACAATGTAGTCCTTGCTATTAAACATTTCTCCTCGCAGGCCCGTGGGGTGGATGGGATCCCCCAGAGCGTGATCGCGAAGGCTCTTCCGGCAGTTGGTGATCTTATTGTACATATTTTCAATTCCTCTTTCGCTCATAGCGTTTTTCCTGAGACTTGGAAGCAAGCGCAGCTGATTGCATTGAAAAAGACTGTAGCTCCATCAACGGTCTCGGACTTCCGTCCCATAGCGCTGCTGTGCTTCCTTTCCAAGGTTTTGGAAAAAATTGCACATGACCAAATCACGGAGTATTTGAAAGTAGAGAAACTTCTTGATCGCTTCCAGACTGGTTTTAGGCAACACCACAGCACCCAGACAGCTTTGCTAAAGTTGACGGATGACATCAGAGTAGGCATTGATAGGAAGAAGATCACCTTACTCCTACTATTCGACTTTAGCAAAGCCTTCGACACAATAACACCGTCAAAGCTGTTGAGGAAGCTCCGAAACCTTGGATTCTCAAGGTCGGCACTCCTGTGGATAAAATCATACTTACAAGGCCGCACCCAAATAGTCACTTCAAAATCCGGTAGTTCTGATTGGCTCGAAACCAATCTGGGTGTTCCACAGGGATCCGTTCTCGGGCCTTTACTCTTCAGCTTATATGTTAATGACTTACCTGGTTTGCTAGATGGAAAGTCGGTATATCATCTATTCTATGCGGATGATCTTCAAATTTATCTCCAAGTCGAGAAAACTAAGATCAAGGAAGGCATCACTCGGCTAGGGGAAGTAGGACGACTAATTGCTGAATGGGCCAGAAGTTCCGGCCTGCGTCTCAACGCTGGCAAGACCAAGGCAATCTTCTTCAGCTCTGAGAGGAATATCAAAGACCTGAAGAGAATGGACTTGCCAGGAGTTGAGATAGAGGAAGGAAAGTTCATTCCGTTCAGCGACACGGTCGTGAGTCTTGGTGTTACACTTGACAGTGAACTGACGTGGAAACCGCACATCGACCAAGTAACTAAGAAAGTGAATAGAGCCCTATACGGATTGCGGTTTTTTAGGGCGTGTATCACCAGACCTCTCCGAATTCGCCTAGTCGAGTCATTAGTTCAACCGCATTTAGATTATTGCACAGTCGTGTACCTCGACGCCACGGACGAACAGCGGCAACGGATACAGCGACTGAGCAATTCATGTGTGAGGTACATTTTTGATCTTAGGAGAGACGAGCACATCACCCCGTTCAGGGAGCGTTTGGGTTGGTTACGTACTGATTCGCGGAGAATGTACTTCGCAGCACTTTTAATGCATAAGATCATGCATCTTGGAGAACCTGGCTACCTAGCTGCGATGTTTACCAGGTACCAATCTGAACGCCCCGCACGTGGTGACGCAGAAGAGCGGGTACTCAAGGTTCCCAATATGAGACTTGAGTACGGAAGAAGATCATTCCAGGCTCAATGTACTCATCTGTGGAACTTTCTCCCTCCGGGCTTTCGGCAGCTGAGGAAAATATCAGTATTCAAAGAGGCCTTAAAAGATTTCCTTCTGACTCAGTCTTCTCAGAGGATTGATGTGGAGAGGAGGCATTATTTTAATCTCTAAACTGTGATAGGCTTGGGCTCTTTTCAACCGGCGTTTCCTTTTTTTTAAAAGAGTTATACGTGGCTACTTCGCCACTGAATTGTAATTCCTGTGATATTTCTGCTGGACCAAGCCTTTATATGCCTTTCTACGTGAGAATGTCCTCTCTCCTCGATCGTTCTTGTGAACACTGATATATATATATATATATGGAAATGTATTTTATCATTCTCTTCCTGACTTTTATGCATCTCTCGATGCCTTAAAATGACTAGTCACTTTCTGTGATAATCCTAATATTCCTTGACCAAAAAGACAATTATTTATACTTTTTATATATTTATTATGTAGGTGTAACATATGTGACATATGCCACTGTATTTTTCAATTTTGCCCTCGGGCGAATAAAGGTTATCTCTCTCTCTCTCTCTCTCTCTCTCTCTCTCTCTCTCTCTCTCTCTCTTTTTTTTTTTTTTTTTTTTTTTAAGGTGGTTAGAGGGCAAAATCTGCCTCAGGATCCCTCGGATCCGTCCCCAGACACCGGACTGGTTCAGCTTACGCAGACTACGCATAGCCCACGTAGGCCATACCAGGCGGGACACGGGTTTGGGTGGGGCCCACCGAGAGGTGGGCCCGGCCGTGTAATATCCTTCTCCCCTCGATGTCCGATACCTAGGGCATCGGGCAATCAAGAAGGAGATCCACCTGCATCTACCATCTCATCCCGGAACCGCGTGAGCATTACTTCAGGATGAGCGGCATGTCTCGCGCTCGATTGCGAGCGTTCCTCTTCTCCATCTTCTCTCTTCGGCCACTTGTCGGCATCTTCTGTCTTCATTCTTCATTGTTCCCTCTCTTTCTTCTTTCTTCTCTCTTCTTTCTTCTTTCTTCCCTCTTCAGTGCATCAGATTCCTCCTGGAATGATTTGGGCCTCTTCTGTTTCATTCGGCAGAGTCACTGTGATTCGCCTGCTTCGAGGCGCCTTACTTCCCTCTCTTTCTCCTCTTTGCGGGTCATCACCAGCTTGATGTATCCGGTGAGTCTATCCCATGTCTGCTGGTTGCGGAGCAAGTACGGGACGAGATTCTCGGGTGTTAGTTGAGCACCCAGCCATTCATCCAGCTCGGCGCGCTCTCTCCGGGTGTCGCTGCACTTGAACAGGGCATGTTCGGCGTCATCCCATTCATCCCCGCATGACTGACATGCTGGGGTCCTCCTCTTCTTGAACCTGGTTAGATAGGAACCGAAGCAACCATGATCGCTCAGTGCCTGCGTCGTCCAGTAGTCCATCTCTCCGTGGGTGCGTTCCGCCCACTTGGCTACGTCACGGATCAGCCGGTGCGTCCATCTGCCGTTCGCAAATGGCGAATCCCACTCAGTTTGCCAATGCTCAAGGGTGGTTTCCTTCTCGTTGTCGCGGATAATCTCCTTCATCGTCGGGGTGAGTACTCGTTCGGCTCCGATCACTTTCTGGCGGTCCCAGATCCTCACTCGCTCCGCGACGAGCAAGTGGATGGGCGGTGTACTCGCCAATACGTAAGCCGCATCTCCTGACACGGTGCGGTAGGCACGGATACTTCTCAGGGCCGCTCTCCGGTGGACAGGCCCCATCTTCTTCTCGATGATGGTCTTCTCTACTCTCTTTCCCCACACGGGTGCACCGTAGAGCATGATAGAGGTGCTGACGGTGTTGAGAAGTGCGCGCCTCTTTTCCTTGGGTCCTCCGATATTCGGCATCAGCCGTTGAAGCGCCGCACCAACCCTGCTCGCTTTTTGAGTTGCCTCCTGGATGTGCTTCTTGAACGACCACTTGTCGTCAAGCCATACGCCGAGGTATTTCAGCTCTGTCTTGCGTGGGATCTCTTGCCCGTTGATGTAAAAGTGGGGCAAGTCAAACTTCCTGCGTCTTGTGACCACGATTGCTTCGCACTTCTTGACAGCAAGCTCTAGGAGCCTGCTGATCATCCACTCGTAGACTCGGGCCAGCGCCTCGTTTGCGCGTCTACCCAAGAGTTCCTCGTTGTCGGACCAGACTATGAGCCCCGCGTCGTCCGCGAAAGCCACTATTATGACTCCTTCGGGCAGTTCAATAGACAGTAAACTGTCGTACTGGGTGTTCCAGTTGAACGGCCCGGAAACCGATCCCTGTCCAATTCCGGCGGACAGTTCCCGGATCTCTTGTCCCTCGTCGGTGTCGTACACGAGTGTCCTGTTCCGCAGATAGTCACTCGTGATGGCTAGTAGATAGGGCGGCACTTTACCTGCTTGGGATTGATAGACTCGCTCCCAGCTCGCGCAGTTGAACGCGTTCTTTATGTCCAACGCAATAATGGCACAGAATCCTCCTCTTCCTTGGTATGGGTTCCCTACCGACGCTTGAACCCGCTCTTGGACCTCCTCGATCGCGTGCACAGTGCTCCGTCCCTTCCGGAACCCAAACTGCATTGGTGATAGCCCGCCGCTCTCTCTCTTCGTAGGCTTTTTCCACCCTGTTGAGCACCATCCTCTCGTACATTTTCCCGATATTGTCGAGCATGCTGAGAGGGCGTTGACCTCCTTGACCTTTAGGTATCAGGACCAGCTTCTGGCGTTTCCACTTATCCGGGAAATTTCCCGCGCTCAGACAGATGTTGAAGAGGTCGAGGAGTTAATCTGGGTTGTATTTGAAGACCAGTTCCAGAGCCTCGTTTGGAATGCCGTCCAGGCCAGGGGCCTTGCCGTTTGGCAGCCTCTTCGCCGCTATGAGTAGCTCTTGCATAGTAAAGAGCGGGATGGGATCTTCGCTCTCGGGAGGGAATGTCACTCTGGGTTCTCCTGCTGGAAAGAGGTCTTCCACGATGCTGCGCAAGGTAGCTGCATCAGTCGGTGCTGGGTTGCCCCTCCGGGGTCGGACCTTGGACATGACCACGCGGTATGGCGTACCCCACGGGTCTCCATTAACCATGTCGCACAATTCACCCCAGCACTTCTCTTTGCTTCTCCGGATGGCTAGAACGAGAGCCTTCTTTGCTTCTCTGTACGCCCTATCATCTTCCCCCAGTGATGGTCGTTTTAGTTTCCTTGATCGCCGCGCGGTTCTCCTCTTCTTATTGCTCGTTCTTCGTAGGGCTTTTATCTCGTCGGTGATCCAGTACTCTGGTTTCCTCCAAAAGCATGATGTTGTCTTGCGAGGCATCGATGCGTCACAAGCTCTTGTGATGGTGGTCGTCACCATATCCACAGCCTCGTCCGCGGTGATGTTCATCGGGAGATCTTCGGCTGTTCCTATCGATTCCCGGAATTTCCCCTCATCCAGCTTGCGTACCTGCCACCCCGTCGGTCGCGGTCTGTCTGTCGTCTGTCTCTGTCTGTCAGTCCTAAGCCGAAACCGAATATGTCGATGGTCACTCAATGTTTCCGTGTCCAGAACCTCCCACGATGTCATACGTCCCATGAGCGACGGGCTCATGAACGTCAGGTCGAGGACCGAAGACGAACCTCCCTCCCTGGACCGAGTGTCGTGTCGGTAGTAGGTGATAACCCCCGTCTCGTTCGCGAGCACTAATCCCAATGCCTCCATGGCATCAGCGAGTATTACCCCCCGTCTATCACGCGGCCCCCCGCTCCAAGTCGGTTCCTTGGAGTTGAAATTCCCCGCGATTATAACTGGGCCCCCCATTGCCTCACATCCTCTTCTAGGTCATGGAGCTCGTCTTCGAATTCGTGTATCTTGAGCGACGGCGAATAGTAGCAGCTGTAGACTGCTGTGCCCTCTATGGTCTTTCGAGCAAAACCGCGGCCACTAACAGCTGGTCCAGTCTCACGGATCGCAGGATTCATGATCTGGATTACGGCTGTCCTCCAGTGATCGAATGTGGATCGAGAAAATTCGCGCTTCCGAGGCGGTTCGGAGATAATCAGAACATCGATCCCTCCTTCTTTGGCTACAGCGTGTAGGAGATCGTCTGCGTCCCCGCTCTTCCTGAGGTTGGCTTGGATGAAGCTAGCCATTTCTTCCCTTCCTGCGTCTGTATGTGGTTCTTGCCCGCTGGTACGCAGTGCAGTTGCTGGCCCCAGATCTGTGGTCAGATTTGGACCCGATCGCCGCACAGCTTAGGCATTTTGGTTTTTCCTTGCAAATCGCAGCAAGGTGCCCTGGTTCGCCGCATTGGAAGCAGAGTTTTGGTTTCCGTTCCTCTGCCTTCTCTTTTTTGCACCCCGAGGCCTTGTGCCCGTACTCTGAGCAGTTATAGCACCGTGGGATGCCACCCTTCTCGCGGATCCTGACTCTGCCCCATCCAACCTTTGGCTCCTTCCAGTCGAGGAGATGGTGGGCCAGTCTCGTTGCGATCGAGACAACAGCGGTTTGGGTGCCGCGGTAGCCACTCCGGATGGACTTGACTACAACGGCACCCTTCTCGTTTTCTGGTAGGGCCTTCGCGAGGTCATCCCGCACCTTGATTATGTCGACATCGTAGTCGACTCCGAGAACCTCGAGGGTCGTGCTGTTTGCTAGACAGTGGACAGCTCCTTCTTGCCCGACGACTGGTGCCAAGGCTGCTCTCTCTCTCTCTCTCTCTCTCTCTCTCTCTCTCTCTCTCTTTTTTTTTTTTTTTTTTTTTAAGGTGGTTAGAGGGCAAAATCTGCCTCAGGATCCCTCGGATCCGTCCCCAGACACCGGACTGGTTCAGCTTACGCGGACTACGCATAGCCCACGCAGGCCATACCAGGCGGGACACGGGTTTGGGTGGGGCCCACCGAGAGATGGGCCCGGCCGTGTAATATCCCTCTCCCCTCGATGTCCGATACCTAGGGCATCGGGCAATCAAGAAGGAGATCCACCTGCATCTACCATCTCATCCCGGAACCGCGTGAGCATTACTTCAGGATGAGCGGCATGTCTCGCGCTCGATTGCGAGCGTTCCTCTTCTCCATCTTCTCTCTTCGGCCACTTGTCGGCATCTTTTATCTTCATTCTTCATTGTTCCCTCTCTTTCTTCTTTCTTCCCTCTCCTTTCTTCTTTCTTCCCTCTTCTTTCTTCTTTCTTCCCTCTTCAGTGCATCAGATTCCTCCTGGAATCATTTGGGCCTCTTCTGTTTCAATCGGCAGAGTCACTGTAATTCGCCTACTTCGAGGCGCCTTACTTCCCTCTCTTTCTCCTCTTTGCGGGTCATCACCATCTTGATGTATCCGGTGAGTCTATCCCATGTCTGCTGGTTGCGGAGCAAGTACGGGACGAGATTCTCGGGTGTTAGTTGAGCACCCAGCCATTCATCCAGCTCGGCGCGCTCTCTCCGGGTGTCGCTGCACTTGAACAGGGCATGTTCGGCGTCATCCCATTCATCCCCGCATGACTGACATGCTGGGGTCCTCCTCTTCTTGAACCTGGTTAGATAGGAACCGAAGCAACCATGATCGCTCAGTGCCTGCGTCGTCCAGTAGTCCATCTCTCCGTGGGTGCGTTCCGCCCACTTGGCTACGTCACGGATCAGCCGGTGCGTCCATCTGCCGTTCGCAAATGGCGAATCCCACTCAGTTTGCCAATGCTCAAGGGTGGTTTCCTTCTCGTTGTCGCGGATAATCTCCTTCATCGTCGGGGTGAGTACTCGTTCGGCTCCGATCACTTTCTGGCGGTCCCAGATCCTCACTCGCTCCGCGACGAGCAAGTGGATGGGCGGTGTACTCGCCAATACGTAAGCCGCATCTCCTGACACGGTGCGGTAGGCACGGATACTTCTCAGGGCCGCTCTCCGGTGGACAGGCCCCATCTTCTTCTCGATGATGGTCTTCTCTACTCTCTTTCCCCACACGGGTGCACCGTAGAGCATGATAGAGGTGCTGACGGTGTTGAGAAGTGTGCGCCTCTTTTCCTTGGGTCCTCCGATATTCGGCATCAGCCGTTGAAGCGCCGCACCAACCCTGCTCGCTTTTTGAGCGGCCTCCTGGATGTGCTTCTTGAACGACCACTTGTCGTCAAGCCATACGCCGAGGTATTTCAGCTCTGTCTTGCGTGGGATCTCTTGCCCGTTGATGTAAAAGTGGGGCAAGTCAAACTTCCTGCGTCTTGTGACCACGATTGCTTCGCACTTCTTGACAGCAAGCTCTAGGAGCCTGCTGATCATCCACTCGTAGACTCGGGCCAGCGCCTCGTTTGCGCGTCTACCCAAGAGTTCCTCGTTGTCGGACCAGACTATGAGCCCCGCGTCGTCCACGAAAGCCACTATTATGACTCCTTCGGGCAGTTCAATAGACAGTAAGCTGTCGTACTGGGTGTTCCAGTTGAACGGCCCGGAAACCGACCCCTGTCCAATTCCGGCGGACAGTTCCCGGATCTCTTGTCCCTCGTCGGTGTCGTGCACGAGTGTCCTGTTCCGCAGATAGTCACTCGTGATGGCTAGTAGATAGGGCGGCACTTTACCTGCTTGGGATTGATAGACTCGCTCCCAGCTCGCGCAGTTGAACGCGTTCTTTATGTCCAACGCAATAATGGCACAGAATCCTTCTCTTCCTTGGTATGGGTTCCCTACCGACGCTTGAACCCGCTCTTGGACCTCCTCGATCGCGTGCACAGTGCTTCGTCCCTTCCGGAACCCAAACTGCATTGGTGATAGCCCGCCGCTCTCTTCGTAGGCTTTTTCTACCCTGTTGAGCACCATCCTCTCGTACATTTTCCCGATATTGTCGAGCATGCTGAGAGGGCGTTGACCTCCTTGACCTTTAGGTATCAGGACCAGCTTCTGGCGTTTCCACTTATCCGGGAAATTTCCCGCGCTCAGACAGATGTTGAAGAGGTCGAGGAGTAAATCTGGGTTGTATTTGAAGACCAGTTTCAGAGCCTCGTTTGGAATGCCGTCCAGGCCAGGGGCCTTGCCGTTTGGCAGCCTCTTCGCCGCTATGAGTATCTCTCTCTCTCTCTCTCTCTCTCTCTCTCTCTCTCTCTCTCTCTCTTACTGTAAATGCTGTATTGAACGCGATTGGATGTGCTGACCGTGTTGGTACCATCTTATCTATACGGCGGTGGACATTGCCACCTCCTCGCCCGACCGTCTCACAAAATGTTGCAAGTACACCGAGTGATAGCGCGCACTCGCAAAATCAGGCCACAAGTAAAATCGCACTCGTGGTAAAGTTCTGTTCACCCACTGTTCGCGACTTTGTTCTTGCAAATGCCTCTCTGCTCAAGGACAAAACTGCTCAGGATATCTTTGGCGTGGGTGAGAAAACTAAAATCTATTTGAACCCCGTTCTACCTCCCCAAGTCTATAAAATCTGGCGTTCTGCTTTGGTTAAGTCGAGAGAACTTGGGTATCTGAGACCAATAGTGCAAAACCTGACAGTTATGATGAGACCCGCCCCTCGAACTGAGCCTATACCTATTCTTGCTCAAGAGGACTTTCTTCCTCTTGTACCTAACCCTAAAAATATGCAAATCGATGGATCATCATGAGATTCTGCCGGTCTGTCACATGCTCCTGTTTCCACAAACCCCGCTCGTAAGACGATGATCACTATTGGCCATATCAATTTGAATCGCTTCACTGCCAATTTCAACCTGCTTGAGGCACACATGTCGTCCAATCACTATGACATAGTAGCCATCTCTGAAACATTTTTAGACCCCAGTAATTCATTCGATCCATACAGTATCCCCGGGTACAATTTTTTCCGATTTGATAGAGTGGGTAAAGATGGCGGTGGAGTAGGCTTCTACGCGAGATCTGATTTGGTTGTTAAAATACTTTGTCATTCCGAACCTCAATTCAACAATACACCTGAGTATGTAATTTCTGAAATAAATTTTGTAAGTTCTAAATTACTTTTCGCAGTTGTTTATCGTCGACCTTCAGCAGCATATTCACACGAATTTATTGACACGCTATCCCCTCTCCTTCCTCTATATGAGCATACAGTAGTGACGGGAGATTTCAATATCAACATGGCAACGTCTACTTCAAAATCATCGTCTTTCAAGGATCTGTATGGAGCGCATCTATTACATCTTGTTAGCGCTGATTCTACACATCACGCGATCGGTGAAGATAGATTACTCCATCACACGTGCCTCGACTTGTTCTTAGTTCGGAACTTGCAAGCTGTGACTGCTCATCGAAAATCGTTGTCACCTTTCGCAGCTGGTCACGATTTTGTGGAGATAGATTACAGTATTCTTCCACCACTTATCCCTCCCAAAAACATTTCTGTGAGGAATTTATCCAAAGTTGATAGAACCCAGCTCCTCAGTATTATCGAGAGACATCTCCCTGCTCCAACATCGCAATTTTCTGTGGCAGACCAAGAAAATCTTTCTCATCCATTATGTCCTAACAGAAGAGATACGTCACTATCTCTTATAACTTCTACTCCCCCTGTAAATATTCCATTAAGAACAATTATGCATCCTAGTAATAATATTACCTTAAGACACGTAGATTTAAGTTCTCCTGTATATATTACCCTCGCAAAAGGTCACCTCGATGATGCAGTATCATTGATCTCGAAAACCACCCTCGACGCGTTTAATCAGCTTGCACCCCTTAGAAACTTCAAAGGCACCTCCTCCAAAAAACCATGGGTGTCTGCTGATATACGACGCCTTATGGATCGACGCGATAAATTGTATCGGTCTGCTAGTCGAACCCAGTCCCAAGACCTCCTGCAGACGTATCGTGTATGCCGCGCTGAGGTGAAATCTCAATTAGACATAGCCAAGAATACGTACATTTCCAATAAGATTTCCTCTGCGCCTGACCCAAAATCTAGGTGGAGTGAGCTTCGGAAGCTAGGAGTTGTGTCTCGTCCCCGCCTGTCCCCTCTGGATTTGTTCAATGCAAAATCTCTAAACCAGCACTATGCTTGTGTAACGAGTCTAGGCACTCCTCTGACAGATGACGATGTTGACAGAATTTGTTCAATACCATTGCCTGATAACATTCCAACTTTTGATTTTTCACCAGTTAGTGAACTCGAAGTTGCCCAAGCATTTTTAGCTGGGAAATCAAGGGGTATGGGCGCGGATGAGATTTCATCTTCCATGGCAAGATTGGCGTTTCCGTCCATTCAGCCGCACTTGACAGGAATAATCAATGACTCTCTTGCATCCGGATACTTCCCTGACTCATGGAAGCTCGCTTCAATAATTCCATTACCTAAGATACCAGCACCAAAAACACCTTCGGATACTCGGCCAGTTGCTCAGCTCTCGGAATTTTCCAAAGTGCTGGAGCGTGTGGTTCATCATCAACTATCTGCACACTTGTCCACGTCGAATTTATTGAATGAACGGCAGTCAGGATTCAGGTCTCACCACTCGACTCAAACAGCCCTCCTGGGCGTTTTAGAAGATGCACGAGCAGCCATTGACAAAAGAATGCTCACCATACTGATATCATTTGATTTCTCCAAAGCATTTGATACACTTTCTCATGCTAAGCTACTGGTGAAGCTCAGGAAAATCGGCTGCACCGATCGCGTCATCCGCTGGTTCGCCAGCTACCTCACCGGACGCCACCAAGCAGTCCGCCTTGCAGATGGAAGTCACGAATCCTGGCTGCCACTTGTTACTGGCGTACCCCAAGGTAGCGTGCTGGGTCCTCTGCTCTTCTTAATTTTTATTAATGACCTTCCAGAAGTTTTGAGACATGCGCAATGCACTATCTTCGCCGACGACTCTAGCATCTACCTACATTGCCTGCCTAGTGAGCTCCTCGAGCACATTGCTCTGATATCACTAGATGCCCAAGCAGTTGCCCAATGGGCATCTGACAATGGCCTCAAACTCAATGCATCGAAGACATCCGTAATAATCCTCGGAAGTAAACTCTATCTTCGCGAGGTGAATCTCAATCAAATACCGCGCGTGCAAGTCATGGGGGAGGCAATTCCTTATTCTAACTGTGTAAAGAGCTTGGGTATGCTGATCACTCCCTCTCTCGACTGGGGTAAGCAAATCACCCAAATTAGCCAACGTGTACATGGATCACTATATTCACTAAGAATTGCTGCTCGTAGTTTTGCTCGTCCACTCAGACAGCAACTCGCAAGCAGTCTAGTATTGCCATATTTTGATTACGGGTCAGCTTTGCTGACTGGCTTGAGCAAAGAGCAAAACCTGAAGCTTCATAGATTGCACAACGCATGCATCAGATTTGTTTGTGGAAACATTCCACGTCAATCCCATGTTACCCCATATCGCATCAGCCTTGGATGGCTTTCTGCGGAGAAGCGTAGAGATTATCTTCTAGGTTCACTCGCGCTTGCAATTATCAAGTATGATCTACCGATCTTCTTGAGAATGAAGTTTTCCCTTGCAGTTGAAAATCCTACCTTGCGTCAATCGAGCCGTAACAACAAAGCCTCTTTCACGTATCGTGCTCCGCGTACTGAAGCATTAAACCAATCGTTCATAATCCGCGCTTCATTCCTTCTTAACAAACTCCCGGACTTAGATCTAAATATGAGTCTGGAGAACCTCAAACAGTTACTGTCAAGGCACCTACTCGACTCTGACCGCGACGATTGGTTCAAGCGCGCATCACGAGAAGGTCTCATTGCTATTCCACCATCTCTAGCGAATACTATTCAAAAACCTTCATAATATGAACAGCACATGACACGTGAATTGAGAGCTCTCTTCGCCAGGAGAAATATTGTTCATACGAAGTCTTACACTGTCTCAGAAATGTCATTTATTTATTTACATTCCAATATTCTAACGCACTGTCAAATTCCTGTGAATTTACGTCATTACTGAATTATCCAGCTGTAATAATCTCTAACTGGGCGAATGGGGTTGTTCCCCCCGTCCTCAATAAAATTACAATCAATCAATCAATCTCTCTCTCTCTCTCTCTCTCTCTCTCTCTCTCTCTCTCTCTCTCGGTGAGTCTCATCACACGTATTCTCCAGTGTCTCTCTCCATATCGTCACTTTTTCTGCCGCAAGTTGCCTACGGGCTTTTCTTTTACAGACTCTTGCACGCCAAATTTTGCAAGGATTCGTTGGATTCATAATTCGTTGTGGACCTACGTATCTTGCAAAATTCATCTACTTCTTCCATCAACACGTTCCTGGATTTGAGGTTAGGAGATTGGATGGCACGCTGCTCGAAGCTTCACTCAATCTTTGAACAACTTCTATTGTCAGACGCTAGATGGCAGCAATTTCTAGCAGATTTCTACATTATCAACTCTGTTGAAGCCTAATTCAAACGTGTTCCGACCTCAACTGACAGCTGTTTCATTCTTGTATCAAACCATGGCTCCAAATTTATTCACAGTGAGTTCCTCCGAACAAGATCAAGTGACTTCGTATATAACATGCAAATCTGAGTCTAACTCAGAGATTGCTGGTCAACTAATTGAAATGCCACCTTATTTCAAAATTTTCCTTGCTCATTTTGACGCTACTCAAGAAAGACTCTTTTCCAAATTGAACGAACTTGAGAATAGAATAGAAAAGCGTATTACTGCAATTGAAAAAGATGTTTCTCAAATCCGTGATCAGCTCTCTCAGGTCTCTAACCAGTCAACATTAGTTGACTCTGCTGAAGTAATTCTGACGAACATCCCTCGTGACCTAAGTCTCTCGAAAAATGAGATTGTAAGTAAAGTTTTTGAGGCCATAGAAGTCCCCGATTTGCAGAACTTTGTAGTGAATGTTAGAGAGTGGAAAGGTCCTCGGTTTCGCAATATGTATTCATCAGTTCCAACAAAATCAAGTTCTTCGAAAACGAGAGGTTTAGATTCTCAATCAATTGTAATACAATTTTCATCAAACATAGTTCGAGATAAATTCATTGTAAATTCATCTAAATTGAAGAAGAAATCTATTAGAGATATCTTTGGGCATGATGACGACTCTGAAATTTATTGCAGCCCGCTATGGCCAAAAGATGTTCACAATTTGATCAAAAAGGCTCATCTTGTGAGTGTTAGACTGAAAATACCGAAACCAGTGGTGAAAAATCTCACTGTTTGCATGAAAGTTTCAAAAACTGACCCGCTGGTGCCAATTTTTTCAGAGTCTGAACTAGAGAATTTTGAATTCCAGCATAATATGTACTGTTGAACAGTTCAATACCTCAATAAGCTACGTTACTCTACTCGACAAGTTTCTGACATTGATTTCCTACTGCTCTCACGATTAGAAGATGGATTCTCTGGAAAGCTAGCTTTGCGATTTTCTTCCCGGCCAAATTATTTGAAAATTACATTTCAAGAACGTCAAAGTATCGCATGTATATGTTCATCGCATACGAACTACACTGTCGTTCATTCATTCATCTCGAATTCCTGTAGTTTGATAATTTTCTATCAATTCCAATCAAATATTGTAATTCTAGGATATTGTTGTAATTCATAAGCATCGATACGATTCATAAGTGTTTTTATCATCTTGAACTATTCATTTTCTACTAAAGCATTATATATTTTTATGTAAAATGAATCTTGCTACCTGTACCACATAGGGTAATACCCCAAGGTACCATTAAATAAACTAATCTAATCTAATCTCTCTCTCTCTCTCTCTCTCTCTCTCTCTCAGCAGCAGTATCAGCGGAGACTCCTTGACTAAATACGGCTGCTGAGGAGCGACGAGGGGGTGGAGGTTTCTTAAAAGCGGGATTTATCAATCTTAACTCCCTGACAGATAAGATTGAGCATCTACGCTTGCTCGTCGCTAACGATCCCTCCTATCATCTATTTGGGGTGGCTGAGTCGAAGCTTGATGAGTATGTGGATGACAGTCTCGTTCAGATTCCGGGGTTTTCACTGTTGAGACAGGATCGCAACAGAGAGGGAGGTGGGGTTGCCTTGTATGTACGCAATGACTTCAAGGTTGAGAAATTGATTTCGTCGAATACTTTTGGGCCAGGGAAACCTGGAGTACCTGAATATCTTTTCTGTAGCGTACAGCAGGGCAACTCTCCTCCGATATTAGTCGTAGTAATTTACAGGCCCCCGAAAATCGCCATGCAGAAGGATGATGGGCTGTTTGGCTCATTACGTCGACTGTGTGGCGATTACAGTCACAAAATTATAATGGGAGATCTGAACGCGGATTTACTTGACGCTACTCACTCTGACACCAAAACACTGACTGCTCTGACAGAAGAACTTGCCTTGCAGATAGTACAGCATGGCCCGACTCACCAACATAACCCCAATGTATCTCATACATGGATTGATCATATTTACGTGGATGACAACGACATTATTACCGACTTTCAAAACAGAGTCCTGCCCAGTTTCGGCAGGCACTCGGTCATTGACGTCACCATCAGCGTCTTCACTCCCACTCCGCCGAGAAATTCCTTCACCTATAGGGATTTCCGTAAGATCACTCCGGAGATATTGAATGACCGCTTGCTTCGCTGCAACTGGACAGCTCTTGAAAATGCTGAAACCAGTTTGGAAGATGCAATAAACTGCTTGAATGAAAATTTAAAGACCGTTTTGGACGAATTAGCACCGGAGAAAACTATAAATCCGAAGAAAAAAGATGCTCCTTGGATTGGTCCGGAGTTGAAAGTGCTCATGAATAAGCGAGACGCGATGCGCAGGCGCTGGGAGCGGATGCAACGTAACCAACGCAAGTGTCCTGAGCTTCAAAGTGAGTACTTTCGTCTTAGCGAAGAGGTCGACTTGCGCATTGATCAAGAGCGGAACTCCTTCCTTCAAACCCATCTCACGGACGCTCTTGATCAGAAGAAGAACATCTGGAAGGAGATGCGCAACCTTGGCCTCTTGCCCAAGAGCAAAGAGGAAGAACTTCATGGTTTCACACCGGATGAGTTGAACGCTCACTTTGCGGGGGTTTCTGTCTCGCCTCACGAAAATATCAATGGAGCGATGGACGATCTTAGTTCGGCACCGGAGGAGGGGTTCAAATTCAAGCCCACAAATTACAATGATGTAGTCCTTGCCATCAAACATTTCTCCTCCCAGGCCCGTGGGGCGGATGGAATCCCCCAAAGCGTGATCGCGAAAGCTCTTCCGAGTATTGGTGATCTTATTGTACATATCTTCAATTCCTCTTTCGCTCATAGCGTTTTTCCTGAGGCTTGGAAGCAAGCGCAGCTGATTGCATTAAAGAAGACTGCAGCTCCATCAGCAGTCTCGGACTTCCGTCCCATAGCGCTGCTGTGCTTCCTCTCCAAGGTTCTGGAAAAAATCGCACATGACCAAATCACGGAGTATTTAAAAATTGAGAAATTACTTGATCCGTTCCAGACTGGTTTCAAGCAACATCACAGTACCCAGACGGCACTACTGAAGTTGACAGACGACATCAGAGTAGGAATTGACAGAAAGAAGATCACTCTGCTCCTACTGTTTGACTTTAGTAAAGCATTCGACACAATCTCACCATCCAAGCTACTGAGGAAGCTACGACATCTCGGTTTCTCGAGATCGGCACTCCTGTGGATAAAATCATATTTACAGGGTCGCACCCAACAAATCACTTCGAAAGCAGGTAAATCTGATTGGCTAGAAACCAATCTGGGTGTTCCACAGGGGTCCGTTCTCGGGCCTCTCCTCTTTAGTCTGTATGTGAATGACTTGCCCGGGCTACTGAACGGAAAGTCGGTTAACCACTTATTTTACGCGGATGACCTCCAGATTTATCTACAAGTCGATAAAAAGAACATCGACCAGGGAATCGCTCGACTAGGGGATATAGGGCGACTCGTTGCTGACTGGGCTAGGAATTCCGACCTGCGCCTCAACGCTGGGAAGACCAAGGCAATCTTTTTCAGTTCCGAGAGGAACGTTAAAGACTTGCGACGCATGAACTTGCCAGGGGTTGAGATACAGGACGGAGTGTTCGTCCCATTCAGTGACTCTGTCGTGAGTCTAGGTGTTACACTTGACAGTGAACTGACGTGGAAACCGCACATTGATAAATTAACTAAGAAAGTCAACAGAGCCCTCTACGGTTTGCGGTTTTTTAGGGCATGTATCACCAGACCACTCCGAGTTCGCCTGGTCGAGTCTTTGGTTCAACCGCATTTAGATTACTGCACGGTCGTGTACCTCGACGCCACGGACGAACAGCGGCAACGGATACAACGACTGAGCAATTCATGTGTGAGATACATTTTTGATCTTAGGAGAGACGAGCACATCACCCCGTTTAGGGAGCGCCTGGGTTGGTTACGTACTGATTCGCGGAGAATGTACTTCGCAGCACTCTTAATGCATAAGATCATGCATCTTGGAGAACCTGGCTACCTAGCTGCGATGTTTACCAGGTACCAATCCGAACGCCCCGCACGTGGTGATCTAGAAGAGCGAGTACTCAAAGTCCCCAACATGAGACTTGAGTATGGAAGAAGATCATTCCAAGTTCAATGTGCTCATCTGTGGAACTTTCTCCCTCCGGGCTTTCGGCAGCTGAGGAAAATATCAGTATTCAAAGAGGCCTTGAAAGATTTCCTTCTGACTCAGTCTTCTCAGAGGATTGATGTGGGGAGGAGGCATTATTTTAATCTGTGATGGGTTGGGCTCTACTTTTTATTAATATTTCTTTCTATATGTGACTTTCTGTCACACGACTGATGAAACACAACTGTGATATGACTGTGAGCCCAAATCCCTCTCTTACTACAAAATTTTGTACTTAGAATAATGAGTTTGCCCTGACTAGTCACAAATTGTGATATCAAGTGTCCTTGACCAAAACAGTATTTCACTGAAATTATTATTATTATCATGAGTATATATATACATTATTTTTTATGATTATTTTCTATACACGATATTATATTTTTAACGGGCATATGTAATCATATGTAATTTGATCTTTTGTCTGCGGACGAATAAAAGGACATCTATCTATCTATCTATCTATCTCTCTCTCTCTCTCTCTCTCTCTCTCTCTCTCTCTCTCTCTCTCCCGTATTCGGACGAATAAAGGCCTTATTTCTATATAACTATTTCTCTCTTTCGCGTACCTAAGCATGCTAATACGCATCTTACTACCTAGAATGGGCCTCTTTTTCGATGCTCAAACATGAGCCCGAAAGCATGCTATTTCTCGAGCCTGTTGGTAACATTCACATTTTATCGACGTGGTCTTATATACTCGTGAAAATTATGTGTTGTAATAATACTGACCTCGGTTCCTCATTGTCTTCCCCATGCAACTTTGAAGTCGCAGGAATAGCATCAAGAACTGACCTTAGAGCTCTCAATCCCCAATCATAGTGTGGTTGCTTAGACAGCAACTTCTCAGCCGTGTCAAATGTTTCAACCAACTTGTTCGCTAGCATAGGAGCATTCGTGAATCCCGTACACTCAAGAAGTGACCTCACAATACTGGTCTTGTTAGGATGAGCCATGCCAATGGGTCTGAATAGTCTTGCCAAAGAATCTGGCAACTTTCTGCGGCCTCCATAATCATCCCCAGCAGGATTCATTGTAATAAACAGACAGCAGTGCGAATCTACAGGAATTTCAACACCTCCCAAGTTTACCTTTGTTGCGCCATCTCGAATAGCTTCTTGTAAAGGTCTGATCAGCATTGCTACAGCACTCATAGTACCTTCTTCTAAACGATTAAATTCGTCAAAACATCCCCAAGCTCCAGCCTGCGCTAAACCACTCAGGATTCTACGCATGCTACCAGAATCCATACCTATCATGAAAAAGTAAAAATTCAATGGAGAGACTTTTGTAATAACAGTATCAGGTGATACAAACCTTCGTCACAATTGAAGACTAAAACTCTACGACCCAACAGACTTCCCAAAGCTTTTACACTCTCTGTTTTACCCGTGCCAGCGGGCCCTGTTGGGCTACCCCCAAGTCCTAATTTCATTGCCTGAGTGAGGGCAAGATAACATTTTTCAGTTAGTTCAGTGCTTACAAGTCCCACTGCAGAGCCTTGGTATTCAAAACGATACGTGAATTCGGCTTTGGCACATCTAACTATTGGCCCCTTATTCTAAAAATCAAACCAATACGGATTGAATTGGCACTCCATATCATAACTTATGAATGAAGATTGATTTACCCCTTGATAAGTTCTCAGTTGTCGACTCCAGTTCCATCTCAATTTTTCTCGATCCATAATTACGTCTAGAAGACTTTGTACAATGTGAAGGTGATGAACAGTTTCAAGCAGTAAATTTTTTGCTTTCAGAGATCTCAGTTGATCTTTTGGATCTTCTAGACTTCTGTAGTACTTTCTCTGATCATCGAGGAATTTTGATAGATTCCTCAAGCCCATTTTGTCTTCTTCAATTGTTCTCTCGCATTTTTCTGTGAAGCGAATTCTCTCACACAATAATAGTATCTGAGTCGGGTACATCATGACGTTTGGACTTTGTTCTGACAGGCAAGAGCTTAGGTTCTGTTTTAAAGTAGTTTCAATACTATCTTCCAAATCTACAAGCCACTGAGGGAATATTTTTGAAAGATCAACATTCTCTAAAAGTCGTAGTTTCTCCCCTTCTGGTGAAATTACACTTGTGATGTAAGTACTGTCATCATTTCTTTCGATAGCTCCGACACCTTGATAGAGTTTGGACATGTGTGCATCTATTCCTTTGCCCGAAACGAGTTCCAGAAGATCTTCATCACTCAAGAAATACAGTCTTGGATACGCTTTTCTTTTCTCCTGAAAACATATAAATCGTGTCATGAATAATTGAGTCACTCTAGGATGTATTTCAGGATCACACAGAAATATTGTACCTCCAAGAAGTCATCCAAACTTTTCTGGCACCTATCCATTAGCTCCTTCAGATTGCCAAGACTTTGTGGGGACAATCTTTTGAGTGATGGTATCTTGGGATCTTTGGCAATTTCTGTCATGAAATATCTGAAAGGTTTGGGAATGACTTTCAATTACATAGCAGAATTCTATCTTAGGACTCTGACTGATGTTTGCATAACAATATATTCGTATTGTATGATCGCGAATGTACGAATGACAAAAACAATGAACCAAAATGTGAGTAAATTTGTGTGAACTAGCTTTCTGTCAGAGTCCTATTAAAGTGGTCAGAACTCTCACGGAGGTATTCATCTTCAAATAATACATGCGAAGAAATTTGTCCAAACCTGAATTCCTTATCCGCCCGAGCCCATCTTCCTGAGTCATTCGGCGCAGCACCACTGCTGTAAACCGGCTCCAAATAGATCCATTTCCTCTGTATTATACTCAAAACTCTGATCCTTTCTGCTACCTCAAACAATGCTGCTTCACACCTAGCAGCTCTTGAAGAGAATCTTTCATACCCTGTTGCGCCCTTGGCACCATCCAATATTAGTCTTAGTTCACCTTAAATGGGAAATGTTACAGAATGCGTCAGTGAATTCTTATACTTAAACAGATTCCATAGACTTCTTATTCTAGCTAAAGATCAAACCACAATTGATCCCTAGTAGACAATCATATTTATTCATCACTAAGCCCCTGATAATCAGAAAGAAACAAAAGCACGAAAGACTTAATCGTACTAACTGGCTCTAGCGAGTAGCGAACTGTAATCTCCAACAATACTGATATTCTGGTTCTTACTATCCCTAACCTCTTGAATGGGTAGTGATGTATAAGTTTCCCAGACTTCTAATTCCGTAAGAGCCTGCCGAATGCCACTTTCTGCCGCAGCTCGTTTTGTAACATCCTAGAATATAATAAGAAGATGACCATGAATCCCCATTATCTCAATCTCCAATCAACATTCTTCAATCAACTATGCAACACGAACCTTAATTTTATCAGTATTATTTTTAATCAAATGTGCGTTTTCTATGAGATGACCTAACGTGAGATCACTCATGCGTCTGACTTTAACGAGCTGAAGTATCTCTCTCAGCTCATTCCAATGTTCTTCTGCAAGTTCATCACCCCTTAACAATTGTACACTCTCAATAGCATCCCTCAATTCAATTATTCTTTTTCCAATAAATGAATGAGCCTCGAGTTTGGCTGTCTCTTCTAGTGTTTTTGAATCCTCTGATACCAGGTGTTGCTGATTCTTAGACTGAAGCCTTATTCTATCCTGCCATGAGTCTAACCAGTCATATAATTTTGGAAGTCTTCTTCTGGCTACTGACCATTCCTCTTCTTCGTATCTTTTGAGTTCTTCGATAAATTCTCCCTGATAACGGCAATTTAGTTCTTCAGATTCTAGTTCAGCCTCCATTCTTTGTATGGCAATTTCGTCGTCTTCAAACATCTCTTGTACTGAAAGACCTAACCTTTTACAGTCATTTGTTAAAGTATCTCTCTGCTCAGAGAGATTTGTCCATGTTTCACGCATTGTTTCTATCCAGTCTTTGGTAACTAATTCAGGTTTTGTAGACCATCTGGTTTTCCAACGTTCTTGCTCATCTTGTAATGCCAGAACCTGATGTCGTAGATTCAGTTTTACTTCTTCCATTTGATGTGACATCACGTTGTTGTAGTTGTCCAATCGTTCTTTGAGTGTGTCCCATGCAGTATGGGCATTACTGAGGCCTGTGAATTGGATTATTGAGTTGCGGTGATGCAATAATGATGAGGAAGATTGAAGTTTACCTTCTAGTCTTTCTCGAGTCCATGCAGCTAATACTCTACCGAGTCCAGATACGTCTTCTAATTCTCGTACAATTTCACTGGATTGAGTTTGAATATGAGTGTAAGCTTCGTTGGCATCTCCTATTTCTTCGATTGTTCGGGCTCGTTGAGATAATTTTCGCGATGAAGAGGACAGGAAATCGACAATGGAAACGAGACGTGAAGATGCCTCAGCTCGCAAATCCAATGCCAATCGTTCCCAATACCTATCAGTGAAATTATTAGATGCATAGATTTTTTACTCAAACAGTATTTTGCAGTAATAGGAAAATGCATTACCGCCTTGATAAGGATTCCAAATCATTTCTGATGGTTCCAGTGTCTACGGTAATGCAAGATATTTTGATCTCATTTGCTCTCAGTTTGCCAACCTGTGATTTTGAAGAAATTCAATTCAGGTTTTGGACGATATGCATTGAATTGAGTTGCTTGTCTACATTATAGAGGAAGAGCTGCCAAATCAGTTATGGACCTTCACGGTGCGCTTCTGGGACAAAGAAGTTGAACAAAAATGACGTAAAAATCTGAAAAAGCCATCTTTCTCATTGGAACTCTGCGAACTAGGCCCATTTTCAGGTAAATCGTATCAGATTGTCTCATCGAGTGATTGTCAAATTAAGAATTCACCATATCTCGCTTATGAAGGAATTCAGTGACTCTTCGTTTTCTTAGCTTCCGCGAGGTTTTCTCGTAATTACTCAGAAAAGGTGAGTCATAGCAAAAAAAGTCAAGAATAGTATTTTATAGATCCTTTGAAGATCTACAAAGTGATGTGGTTGGATTGATCACAGAACTCAAGAGGCTTGGAATATCATGGAAAAAGCCAAAGTTCCTCCCGAAAAACCTTGCGCTTTTTGGTAATTTTCTACCATCTCTTTGAATACCGAGAAAAAAGGATAAGTTTCTCGATCAATCCAACTTTGATATCTTGTAGATCCCTGAAAGATCTACAGTAAACTATACGTGGAATTTTCTGCCAGTACCTAACTTTTTGGAGTAATTGCGAGGAAACCTCGAGAAAGCGGAAAAAACCAGAAGTTGCCGAATGCCTTCATAGGGAATGTATGGTGAATTTTTGATTTGACATTCACTGGGTGAGACGATCTGATACGATTCATCTGGAAAATGGGTTCTGTTCGGTGTTTCTCAACGAGAAAGATGGCTCATCCAGATTTTTTCGTCTTTTTTTCAAGCTTCTTAGTCCCGAAGGTGCACCGTGCCTCGTTCCCAAAATGACCGTTGGTATGTTTTTTTCTTTCCCAAGTCACAAAAAATTTTGTGATACTTGCGGACTTCACATACATCATCTGCAATTATCACCCTGAACGTTTTCCAAGACCTTTTATAGATAACAGAAAATTACATTTCGTGATATTATCTGACCACGATGAAATTGTCCGACTAGGAATGAAGGGAAATGTTTTTGGCAAAAAATGCGGGTTTCAGACAAACAAGATCACTCAAAATGTACAATAATGGTCTATCACGCCGATAAATTCGATTTCAGTCTTCAAAAATGAACACTGCAGCTTCAATAAAGGAACAGTATGATTACCTCTTGTGCCCACAATTTAGCATCCTTGAACGCCTTCTCCCAATCTTGAGGCTGCTTACCCTTCAACCTATAATCCAAAATAATGAGATCAAACCTCTTCAACTTGGCTACTTGGACTCTAATTGCCCGTAATATATTACAAAATCGAGATTCATCGAGATAAATACATAGATATATTTATGACTTACGCTCGTCCAATATCGATTTTAGCGGGTGCAACAAGAGGCAACCACTTGACTCTGAGGCTTTCCAACGCTTCGAGCAGAATTTCCGCCTCTTTGTATACCGCTCCAAATAAGTGAGCGCTCTGGGGTACAAGGGTGTCAAAGTGGCTATCGGTTTGATCGCCTACTCCGCGAAAATTAACCGGGATCACGAGGAAACGCCTAATTCCTGAGTACAATTTTGTGCGTATATCCTCAAGTGAAGGCCTCCATTGTAGAGATTCGTCACGGTAAGTGAGGTCCACTCGAATTTCAGGTAATTTCTTCAGTAGAGTTGGCAAAGCAGCCCTGCGAGACAGAATTGAAACTCTGAGGAAGATTTTCTTTGTTTTCTGGGTGGCAGTGAGTTTTGATGAAAAATTTGGTGATCGAGAATTATATATTTGATTTGGTAGGGAGGTTTTGTTGCCACTAAATATTGACGATTAGGTGACATTGTTATAGTCTCATAGCCTACAAAATACTTCCGCTCTAATTTTTTGGTTCCAGGTTCAATACCAACCATGAATGATGCAACAATTTCGAATGAATAGCACTGAATATTATCTTGATAACAGGAAAGATATCAACAACTGCCCATGAGGATGATTTTATTTCAAATATTTTCCAAGAGAATAATCTCCAGAATCTCTGTCTTCAACAACACGTTCCTTGAGAAACGGTTTCCAATATTTGGTTCATTCCGAAACAAATTACTTTGGAACTTGAGCACGCAAAAATTGATTCAATCATTTGAAACAAACTATTTAGATTAATCAGCCGTTTTAAAGCACGAGGTTGCTTCTCGCATATGGTTCGTGTAGATTCATTCATGGATTAGTCACAGATCATTGTTACTCATGTACATTTTAACTCGTCTACATTCGCAGAATTATTATCAAAGGATGTATTAGGTCTCAGTTTCGTATAGAAATACATTAGATGAAAGATATTGTCACCTGTAAGCGATCCCCAAAGCTTTCAATAACTGCCTATCCCAGTGTAATTTCCAGGTATTTGTATTCTTGTAAACAGCATCGACTGAGCTAACGACCTCCCTCATATTTCTGAGAGTATCTTTCCAAGCATTTTGATTGACTGCCAAATTGATTGCATCAGACTTTAGCAAATTGCACACCATGTCCCTCAGAATTCCATGTTTTGTGGCTAATTCTGCGTTTTGACGAGCAAATCTCTTGACCTATGATTACAATAAAATAATATTGATATCCTATCTTGATTTTGAATATCTGAAGATATAAAGATGATCGATGAATCCAAGCAATCAAAATAATTTGTAATCTCCATTTTCTCAAAAAGCTATCGAAAATACAGACAGATTATCAAACCAGGTAAAAGATTCTAAAACTTAGGTTGAGAAACAGATGAATTTTTTTTAAATAGGAATAAGCTCTGTTATAGACGCATGCGCACAAGTGAACTATAAAAGATACTATCCTAACCATTTCTCGTAGCCTGTTGGTAAAAGCATCAATAGCTCTAGGATTTGACCAAGCAACATTCGCCTGTTCCCTAACAGCAGCTGCAAGTTCAAGAGCGGCAGCATGTACAATTGGTCTCTGAGCTGGGATAACCCTGTCGTCTATGGTGTTATGAAAATTTGCCACCTGTTGTAGTGCCCTGGCACGACCAGTTAGACTAGAAGCTCGCTCCACCAAATCCTTTACTTCCCGAGGTAATTCGACACCCAAAGCAGACAAACCTCGAGCTTCCCTTATCAATGCCGTAAGACGGGGGTCAAAGTTGACACGCATTAGACCTGCACTGGTAAGTTCTACGACAGTAGCATCTCGACTGAGAGATAGATCGTTGCTTAATACCGATTCTCGTGTTGTGTTGACCTTGAATCAATAACAACCCATAACAATTCAATTTTACTAATAATAATTTTGAATAAATAATGAATAATACCAATAATAATCATTGTACACTACTCAACATTCTTTCGAATGTACAACATAAAATTCAAGAAAATTTAAATTACATAATGCTGACTAACCCATATCTCAATGAGCTCCTGTCTTTGATCTTTTGCCTCGTCAAGGGCAGTTTTCAGTCTTAAAGATATGTCTTCGTAGCCAGGAAGATCGTACAGCAATTGTTTTCCTAACTTCTGCAAGCTTTCCAGTCTTGACTCCGACACTCTCGCTGCTTGTACTTTTTGTAAAATTTCGGGTGTATCCAATAATTCATTTGTATCTGGTTCAGACTGGCAAGCATCTGCAGTGACAAAAGATAATCGACGATTGAATTTTTCATAATATTTTTTATATTGTTGTTATATTGCAGTAAAGGGCATGCACAAAAAAGTGGTCTGATTTTGAGGAATTTGAGACTTCTTTTGAATCTTGGATCTACGAATTTTGCTTGCCTGGTCATGATGAACGCGCGACAAGTCACACCATGCGTGCAAATGTTGGTGGAAGCTCATCGACGAATAACCGCGTTGTTTTGAAAAAACAGAGATCCTGTCGCAAAGGCAACCAGAATTCATCGAAACTCGCAACAAAAATGAAAAGTGACCGAATGGTATTCACAAGATTACACCTTTTGATCGAATGGATGAAACTTCACCGGGAAGAAATTTTATTATGTGTTTATTTACCGATGAGATCAGAATAGGCAGCGAGAAGAGCTTGTCTTTCGGGCATGAGAAGACTTTTGATTGCCCGCCTGCTCATCAGCTCACTGTATCGACGAAATTCGCTCTCAAGTCCTAAAGGTGTTCTTGCACCCGTTAATTGTGCCCGTAGTTTTGCTGCGACTCGTTCCTCCGCGGGACCAAGACCATTCGATACCTTGTCTTTTAATCTTGTCGACTCTGCGTCATGCTCTTCTCCTAGTAAATCTGCAAAATATACGTGGGAAAAACTACCAAAAGTTAAAGTATACTTATATGATGACGATTATATGGATCGAAAGAGTCTTGATTTTGGGTCCAAAAATTCTGAAAATATATTTTAAGTCGAAAGAAAATTAAGATACAGCCAATTCTCGAATTAGCATTCAAAAAATTTGAAATTGAGGTAGTATTAGCGGTACTCGAAATGACGCTCAAAAAATCACGAAAGTCGGGACAGTTATAGATTAGGGTGTAAAAATGCTTCAGTTGAAATTTTAGAAACCTTCAGAGACGAGGAAAAAAACTTCTGAGCGTTCTTTTAGAAATCGTTTAATCCGGCGTCTTATGGAAGATCACCAGTACAGTGGTACCTGACGCACAGATTCTCATGGCAATGGGTACACAGATGTAAAAATGCATAAAAAATACTCAGCAGTGATCAGATTGACGATTCAGAGCCTGTAAAACGAGATCTATGGAGAAATGTAGCTTCTTCTGGCCATCTTGGGGTTAGGTTGTCGCAAAACAGAAATGGTTGAATACGGTACACTTACTGCAGTTGTTATTGGCAATAAGCCCGCGAAGTAAGAATAAATAGAAAACATGTGCTGATTTTGGGAAATTTTTCATTCGACTAAACTGCTGTCTACAAAGTTGGAATAGCAGAATAAAACATACTAACCTTCAATGGCATCCAGATCTTGGAAAAGCGTATCGGTGCCTAAATTTGTTCTTTCACTAGGGCTCAGTAGCCTCGTCAATTGTCTATTTTGTGCTCGAATTTCTGCTATCTCCCTATTGGAAATTGAAAATATAAAATCTCACTTATCCTGCACGTCCCCTATCAATGACATCAATAATAAAGCTTACTTGAGTCTGATCTCAAAATTAGAACATTTCTCCGGCTTGTAAGGTTTGCCTTTCCAAGTATGTGAATCATGATGAGGCCAGAACAGACCAGTAAGTCGAGCCGACATTTCAATCCATTTCTCGCATATGGTTGCTCCATGAGATATTGCCTCATCTTTGCTTCGACTGTCCGCTGGCATCTGAATCATCATTGACTCTCGTAATAAACGTACTTGTTCATTTATATACTCATCAGATTCCACAATTTCTCTCGTCAGACATGAATAAGGAGAAAGACTCGGATTACCTTAGATATTAAAGTTTTTACAGTCTGGGCAATCTCGCTACCGATGATCTCAAGAAGTGACTGCATTCGTTTTTCATCGTAAACTGGACCCTTTAATTTCCACAAGTCATCCAGATGCCCGGATATAGAATCAAGCGTCTCTTCGACCATCAACAGGCCTTCCCTGATAAGCAATGTAGATGATTGTTTGAATGATTTCAGGATTAGGTGAGATTTTTCCTCCTATGAGCGCTTGATCATGAAGATAAATGTAATCAGCCTTCATCTGAGCTTTGAATGCGAAAATTTCCATCGAAGCTTGAATTTTTCATTGGTCTAAGCCGATATGACAAGTGTGACTCGAATTTCTTTTCAAGCGTCTTGTTCTTGGTGTTTTTCAGTCATTTTCTTTTTATTTTGATTTCTAAACGGAAAGGAAAATAGTCATATCCGTGGGATATCAGTCGAAAGCTGAGATTCCAAGCTTTTTACTGACAGGTATACCCATTCCTCAGTTCCAGAGCCTGCAGATAGCTCATCTCACTTTGCTCAGATGTAATTTCAAGGTTTCCTCAGGTAATTACAAAATGATAGACAGAAAATAGTAGTCCGTAATCATGCTCACCTGGATTGGGCAGCACTCTCGATCTCTCGACGCATCTCTTTGAGCGCATGTGCAGCAACTTTGTACGGTTCCGGGTCACGTGCCTCGGTAGCTTTGTCTTGCATATATGCCTCTTCGTCGGTAAGGCAGCGGCAGGCTCGGGGTCCGAGAAGTTCGGCTCGGAGTCTTCCAAGTAAGGCCGGTTCTAAGCCAGCAAACTCGCGCAGTGCTGGACCCCATAGCTCACGCAAAGCTTCAGCCAACTGACCAGCCACTAAATCACTTTTTGTAGAAAGTGAGGATACTTGAACGACCTCTCGGACATTCTCCTCCGTTAGCCGGGATTCTTTGATCTATGGATATTTGTTGAAGGGGTATTAATGCTAGTGATGATGATAGTACTTCAGTGGTGATTCAATGTAGAATCTTTGGGAATTGGTAGTATCAAAGTTCTCTATTTAGAATTACAATGACCAATGTCCAATGCTCTACCTTACCGACAGAACAGCTTCTAATTCACCTGCTCACTGGCGAGGTCGGACTTCGTATAAAATCTTGTACAGATTCTTCAAGAGGTCTCAGAGACTTGTATAGTGAGCGATGATAATTTGTGTAATTGGATTACACGGGAAGTCGGTAAGGTAGAGCTCTCAAATGCCTCTAAGCTCAAGCTACTCAAGGCTTTGGTCAAGTCATTCCTATTGTTCAAAGTTACCTCAGTACCCTTCCTTGAAGATACAAACCTCTTGCTACCATTTGAAGCAGTTTCTGACACAGGAAGATATGATATGAAGGGAAGTGATCTCACGCAAACGTGGTTTCGATCGTGACTTGATACCTATTAGTCAATTTGACATGTCTTACAACGATCAAGGGTGCAAGTATAGATATTCATAATCAAAACCAGTAATGGTTATTCAGGCGCAAAAAATTATGGGTTCCATGCGCTCCTAACTGATGATGACCTTCCGATCGAAGATTGAATGCCACTCTGTTGAATGATAATACAGGCCCATAAAAAAGTCTTCTGATCAGAAAAAGTGAAAGAAATTCACCACAGATTTTGAGCTGCTGAATACAAATCAAAATTTAGAACCGAACCAGTACCTGGCCGTTTTCGAGTTATGGACATATTTATGGTTTACACAAATACCGGAGTGTGAGTTTTTGCGTCCTAGCGGTAAATAGAGATTTTTCACGATAAAATTGAGGACAGGACCGTTTTTGCTATCAAATTTCACGTCGACATCTCATTTTTTAAGAATTTTTCGTACCCCCCTGAGAAGATCCCTAGATATGGTACTGCATCATATGTCGTTACGGAATATCAGTTATTAATCGATTAACACTGGGTCATCATTGAATTACTCACCTAAGTGCTTTCTGTAGTAATAGTGTTGTTTGTCAATATTGTAGCTCTAGTCAGTGAGGGACTACTTATCGAATGTCGAACTGGTTTGGAAGTAAACGGTTTCATAGGTCGTGAAAGTTTAGAATCGAATAAAGTAGATAATAATTTTTTGACACGTTGCATGTAAAATTATACTTTACGCACTCACAATTGGTCAACCTCACAGTTTTTTCAAGTTATTTGACGAATAAGAACATGGGGTAATGGTATTTCATCTACCAAGTTGCGAAAAAGGAGCGTTTCCGTAACGAGATACATTGTATAGTATTCTATGGCTGAAACCGGAAAAGTTAGCGTTTTCTCCGTCGAAAAATATAAAAACCTCTATCCTCCATATCCTTGTATCAAAATGTAATATTTATCCAAGATGATGACGAAGGACGATCGTAAGCTAAATTTCTAAATTTCTTTACCATTCTCATCTTTACTTGTCTTCAACAATTTCATCAACATTATTGAGTAATGAGCTGGACTCGATTTTATGGCTGTGTAAAAAAAAAGTTGATAGAAACGTCTAAACACAAGTATGTTCTGACCAGTAGACAAGCTAACACTCTGCACTCACCTTGAAAAAGACCAGAGTATTGACGCCGGCTGGTAATTGATCTGTCAACCTCACACGTGGCGCAGAGTAGCCGGTTGACGTTTGCGAGACAGCATAGATTGTGCGGCACCTTGCATTATCCGAAAACTTTTCAATAAGTAAAATTTCCTCGTCCGATAAGTCATTCTGATTAGAAATACCGAAAAAACTGTTAGCTGTAGCGACGATAAAATTCCGTCTCGGATCGGCCGCGACCATTTTTTTCTCATTCTTCAAAGTGACATTACTATCTATTATTTATCCATTAAACCGTGAATCTATTTATAATTATTAGAAAATTGCTATCTTCATTAGAAGTAGATTGGGAATTCGACATGTGATTAAAATGAAACCGGCACTGTAGCAAAATAAATTTTAGTGGACGTTCGAAAGTGTCCATGGCAACGCTCTCGAGTTGGCCACAACAAACCGGTGCGCAAGCAATTGACAGCGCACACGTGCATGTGCAGAGTATTTTAACAGTACGTAACAGCTCGGAGAGGTATGTCAGTGTCACGTGCCATAATAGTTGAGCGGCATATGCAGAAGAACACCTGTATCACTTCAGGTACGGATAACATTATATTATATAGTATCCATCCCATTTCGTTGACTACGACCGGTACGAAATTTATATCCTGGATAGGTTTTAACATCTTTGGCGTGATAGTGGATGCCAGCCTTTTTTGGTAGTCATGAAGTCGTTGCCTTATATAACATCGATATTTTAAAAATTTTTGGGATGGCTCAAAATGAAAATTGCGAGGATCCCAACCTCACAAAATTTCCCCGAATGACATTATGCTCTTGGTTCAGTCAGTTTTAAACTTCGGGCACGATTGTTCGTAAAAAGAGACATACGAGGTATGACAAGATTCACCATGAACTTCGTGTGGTTGCAGAAAAACTTCAAAAAGTTCTGAAAAATACTTAAGTATGCAAGGACTATTTTTTCGCAAAATTGTATCAAAATCTCGCTTCTGATGCTTACAAGGAGTAGAATCAGTACCTAAAAGTTCTAAAATTGGAACTCCTAATACTTTTTTACAGTTAAAGTACCCACTTGCCCCTTTAGAGCCATTGTCTCAACTCTGGCCTACCTTCTAAGACTTCCAAAATGAGCCGAAGTCCTCCTAATTTTGACCAACCGAAATCCAGCTGCCTTAATTTTTCCACTGAGTGATTTTTCATCGTCTGTGTGGGGAAGAGCTATTCTCGCACGGATTTTCTTTTCCACGCGGGCGGTGAAAAAATATAAGTATTCAACACTCGGGCGGGTTGATTTCCGCTTTCAAACGGTGATTCCGACCCTCGCCAAGGCTCGGGCCGGAGTAATATCGCTCGAGCCGCGGAAGACTTAACGAAAGTGTACTAAAATTTGTACCAAATTTGCCCCATCATTTGAAACAATGTAAGTAAGTCGTCGGTAATATGCATAAAATTGTTTTCATTCGTCTTTATTTTCGTGTAACCACATCTAGAGCTTTTAGCTGGTCCAAAATACTATTCCCGACCTATTCTGGCGTCCATAAACACGTTCTGATCGGTCAAAAAAATCGTACTGCACGCCCTTTTGAGATAAACATATGGGGGCTTGTTGAGTGCACTCCGATGTCGGCCTTCTTGTTTTACAAATCATATCCGTGTTTTCCACATAAAATTGCTCCAGATCCGAGTCTGGCAGCTCTAAAAATTGTATTTGAAAGGTCTTGAAACAAGGAATCATATGCGCCGAAGTGCTCGGAGTAAAAAAATTTGGCACCGTTTTTACTGAACGTAATTCCCTCGGCGAATTAAACAACTGATTTTTCCATATTCTAACATAAGGAAAGTGAAAAAAATTTGAGGAAAGGTCAACGAGAGCGCATTCTTGAGATCGGCATTGGGGGCCAATTGGGTACACTCGCCTTATCTTCAATCCAAATATCATATTGCAATAAGAAAGAAAATTTTCTCGATCAGCCAAAATAATTCAGTACTGAAAGTATCTAAGGGCATTTGATCAACCCGACAGTTCTGACTGGACGATATCCTGAGTTGGTCTTGATTCAACCGAGAACGAATTTCTTTTTTGGATAACTCAAAAAGATTGGCTTTAATTTGTTGTCCATTTCAATGCAGTGTTAATCCTCTAAAAAGAATCTTGAAGGGTATCATTTTTGTCTAACAATCGAGCACGAGTGAATTCGAAATGAATGATTTGAATCGACATCACTAAATATAAAATTGAAGTTGAAAAATATTTCTGACAAGTGTCGAGAACTGCACTGTAGTAAATATGCTCGGAATTCAATATGCGCATTCGATAGAATCGAGATGATGTAGGCGAGCAACAATGCGAAGTGAATAAGTAGAGAATCTTTAATCGTATATAATTGAAGGTGTGCGCAAGAGATAAACGCGTAGCGCCTGCCACTAATGCAGTGAAAACCTGAGCTCATTTGGTGATTTCATGCAAGATCCAAGTGAACGCTACGATCTTGTCGACCGGGATTGGTAAGCACGTAAGTGCTATCATTGAACAAATTGAACATTGACAATCTCTTGGACTCTTGGCTAATTGAAGAATTTATTGCTGGCGTTCTTTGAAATTCATGATTATTATGGTAATACTATGGATGTTTCTAAGGCAATGATAGTACGAGCGTGAATTTTAATGCTATTTGATGAAAAAGTTGTGTACTGAGATGAGTCATGGTTGAATTGGTGTATGATGCTGCCAGTTGGATACTTTTTGGTGTACTGATTTTGTCCAATGCAACACTCTCTGTTTGAATCCTTGTTACCAAAAAATCGGCTCATCTAAAATTGTACAAGCACAATGTAATCAAGATGAAGAATGAACGCATAATTTAGCTTCGCCAAGATAAGTAGTTCTTGGGTGAGAAGTTCTGTGAGTGATATTTTTGATCTTCTAGTACTAGGGAATTTTGAAGGATAGAGTAAAGGCTTCAGATCATCCCAGCACCGATGCGAGTGAAAATAGAAAAAGCATGAGAATATATTGAAAATTTTTTGCAGTGGAAAACTCTTCTTCATTCATCAATTATCCTGGATTAATTCACCTTTAGTCAGGAAATTGATTTGGTATTTTGGATTATCGTAATCTCTCGGAACTAACCGAATCTCGATTCTAAATGCAATGATCAGAGATATTTTAGAAATTTTTCATTCCAACAACCGCGAAGTTCTGACCTCAGAATTCCTACAGGATCACTTCGGTGCAGAAAACGTAAAAATGGCATTTTTTTTTCATTCTCCCATAATTCTATGACTGTGTCTAAAACTTTTTCAGCGCTCATCAAAATTTATCCATCTTTATTCGTAAAAACCAATTTTTGAGACTCCACGGATATCGTTTTTCAAAATTTCCTTTTTTTTCTTGCTCAACTCGTTGTTTAACTCAAAGTTGACAAATATATTTATCTGAGGGGATCAGCCACAGATTTATTGTGAAATGATTTCTATTCTCAAAATTCTTGTCGTATTGCCTGAACTGAATCACTCACATCTTTTCAGTTCTCGTGATAAATCATCATCTCAGAATAACCCCATGGCATTAACCACATCAAGTAAGATCTCATCAAAGTCATGAATCATAGCACACAAACTTCCACATGTCATCAGAGTCAACGATCCGTAAAATCGTTCCAATTTCTTCAACTCCATCATCATCCTCGTCACCCTTACCCTTTCTCTTTCCTGATACCATCATCGCGATTTCAAAGTTCCTAACAACTACCGACTGCTATTTTTTTTTTTTTTACATTTTTCTTTACATCAATTTCTCAGCTTTCACACTTGTTAATCACCCATCAGACCTCACTCTATATCTACACCTCCTCGTAAACATCATCTTTGCCATTGTAATTCAAACATTATGAAAAGACACTGGTCAAAGAGAGAAAGGCCATATGGGCCACGCCTGATGGTCACGCGAGCAGCAAGAAATCTGTTAATTCTACGAGTAAACGTTCACTATATGTACTCTTACATGAGTAAGTGAGTATTACAAGAAATCAGACAGTAGAAAATTTCTTGAGAAAGAGAGCCTGAAATATCTCCCCGTTGGATAATAAAATCCACGGGAGCAAAGTTTGCTCTTTTTAAACAACCAGACCATGCAGCTAATATTGACTTCAATATCCCCCTTATAGTTTGTATACGTACTGAGATCGGTATGCCTCAATGAGACTCTCATAAGAAGGAGATGCTGGGGGGCCCCTTTGAAGAGTATATGTATTATGGTGGGAGGTTGTATACACTGCGGAGGCTCGCAACGATCGACCAATGCGTATATCTAAGAAAATCGAGAGAGAGAGACAGAGTCTATCAGACCCAAGGCTGCAACTTGTGCATGCTCTGTCCATCGGTTGCAATCAGTTGGACGCGTTTCTTCATACAGTTCACGTGTATCTAATATACTTTGTGATAAAAAATACCTTGTGCATCTTAAAAAAGTTCAGATAGTACAAAATTTGTGAGAAATATTGATTCCATAAGTCTTGTTTGAAGAACAGGTAAGTCTGTGATGATTATGAAAATCGTGGAAAAAATTCAAAATATCTAAATTATTGTTTTGAAAAACGAGTATTTTTACTTCAAGTGCGCCGCTTTACTGTGATTCACGTTGTTTTTTCGCATGTGGGTTCTATTCAATTCTTATCACGTTCTAATCTGATTTACCTAGATACTCTAAAAGGAACTTCAATTGCATGATGTATGAGGTAATGATTTGAGATGCTATTTGATTGAAACACGCCCACTCGAAAGATGAGATTGATGACGAGTGAATCCTTTTATTGTTCGTGAGCATCCGTCTGTTTTTTTTTCTGATACTCTTGGATGATGGTGCATGACGTCTTACGAACATCTCGAGTCATGTCATTTTGAACGAATGAAAAATTATTGATTCTTGATGATGTTTCATTGACGAATCGCGTGACAGGAGATGTGACAGCAATATTGTGGGCGTGTTGTAAGAATTTCTTTTAGCGGGTCGAGATTTTTTTCGGTGTGTGTGTTCATGCTTACAAATTTAAATCAAATTTTAGATTGAAAATTGTAGAGGTGTCCGAATTGATTTTTCGTTCAGGACAGAACGCAAAAATTCATCATTTTTGTGACAAAAATTATGGCCCAAAATGTCTAATTTTGTGATGAATTGTGATAAATTGTGATGGACTGTCATTCATTTTTTAATGAAAACGTCGTATATCTGAGTTATTTTATTTTTTCGAAGAATTATCATGATCTGGCTAGTTCTACATAGGTTGCGCTCAGTGCGTGAGCGTACGTCATACGCTTGCGCTCAGAGCATTTAATCCAAGAAATTTCATGAAGCAGCCTTACCAGTCGTTTTTCACTCAGAATTCCCTCACGGGAAGAGTTAGTTGATGATTGGTGGGCTTCGAGTGACATTATCGAGACAAAAAATCAAGTTTCTTCGTGTTTTTCTACAACCAATCAGAGAAAAACCCCAGCTTTGACCACCCTAATAGCTACGCGCTCTTTCATTATTATCGGTGGAATACGGGACCCGCGAGAATAATTGATGGCGGTCTCCTAGTCACATTTTTGGGTCAGAAAAACAATTTCCTTTATGTTTTCTCATGAACAAGAAGGAGGAACCAGCAGTGGTGGCACCGCGAGCCTCTTCGGGGGAAAATCCAGGTTGAGCAACATTTTTGCAACTCAGTATCGGCATTGGTGACCACCCGTCTTAGTTTGCGAACACTGTAACTTTGTTTGGAATCAGAAACTAGGCAAGAGCAAGACGAGTGGTCACCAAACCAGATACTGAATCGCAAAACCCGTGCTTAACCTGAATTTCTTTCCGGAAAGGCTCGCGTGGCCAACCCTGATGTTTTTCTCTATTTGCTCATGGAAAAACATGGAGAAACTTGAGTTGTTGGCTCGATAAAGTCACTCGGGGTCCACCAAGCATCAGCCAACTCTTCTGGAAATTCTGAGGCCCGTTCTACATAGGATGCGCTTATTGCGTGAGCGTACGTGCATACGCTTGCGCTTGAAGCATTTGATGCAGAGAAATTCATGAAGTAGCCTTAGCAGTCCTTTTTACTTGGAACTTTCACAAGTGACGAGATGGTTGATGATTGGTGGGCCCCGAGTGACATTATCGAACCAAAAAATCAAGTTTCCCCGTGTTTTTCCATGAGCAAATAGAGAAAAACACCAGGGTTGGCAACGCGAGCCTTTTCGGGAAGAAATTCAGGTTAAGCACGGGTTTCGCGATTCAGTATCCGGATTGGTGACAGATAATCTTGCTCTTGCCAAGTTTCTGATCCCAAACAAGGTTTCAGCCTTCGCAAACTAAGACGGTGGTAACCAATCTGGATACTGAATTGCGAAAAAACGTTGCTCAACCTAGATTTTCTCCCGGAAAGGATCGCGTGGCCACCGCTGATGTTTTTCTCTATTTGTTTGAGGGAAAAGATGAAGAAATTTGATGTTTTGGCTCGATATAATGTCACTCGGGGCCCACCAATCATCAATAACTCTTCACTTGTGAAAATTCCAAGTAAAATACGACCGCTAAGGCTGCTTCCATGAAATTCTCTGCATCAAATGCTTCAAGCGCAAGCACAATATGCGCGTGCGCTCGCGCGTTGTGCGACTTGTGCGCATCCTATGTAGAACGAGCCTGAGTGGAAAATGACTGGTGAGGCTGCTTCACGAAAACCCCGGCATCAAATGCTATGAGCGCAAGCGTATGCACGTACGCTCACGCGCTGAGCTCATCTTATGTAGAACGAGCCAATGAGTATATAAAAACTGAAAGACATCCAGAGAAATTCAAACAAAATACGTCGGCTCACGAGAAACGTGCATTTGAATTATCCAGCACATTCGGACGGAATGGTGTCAAAACCCTATTTATAGGCAGAGTTTGTAATGAAATCAATTTTGAATTTCGTTGAGGATCATTTCTTGCCCGCGTCGAGCTGTAATGGTGATGATATACTTTATAATTATTAAAAATAAAAAAGTTGAGATAGATTTTTAGGATCACTTCAGATAAAAACCTCAGAAAACAAATTTCAACGAAATTCAAAATCTATTTCGTTACAAATTCTGTTTATGGGACTCGCGAAGAAGCGTGGAAACAAGCTATTTGCGCTTGTCGTCTTACAGGAAAACATGCGCGTCTCGTGCTGAAAACTTAGTCCTCCAGGAAAACCATGATGGACGGCGTCGGCGTCCATCACGGTTTTCGCCCCGCAATTTGCCCAGTCAATCAAAACAAGTATTAGGACACTCGATCGGAAAGTTTTTATTTTATCGTCATAATTTTGGTTCACGCAACGACTCGTCCCGAAGACAATCACTCGAAAAACAAAACCAAATTTTCCACGCTCGTATCGAAAAATATTATCGTGCATTCGACTGATGAGTTTTGGCTCCAACCTAAAGTAAGGATCACCATCATTACGAGTATATGAAAAATAGGTTTTTACCACTCTAACCTAAAAATGCCGGGCGTAATCGCGATTTCACGGTTCTCGAAATACATTAACACTTTGTTTACAAGCTTGAAAGTAAGTTCAGCCTAAGACTTTTAAAATGAACAACCATCAGACGAATCTTCAAGAAATCATAGATGAATCTTTTCTCGATGACAATATGTATACGTGACGAGATCACAATAACGCGCAAATCAATATGCAAAGCCGGTACCATAATATAAGCGTCATTATCGCATACCGAACATAATACATTGCCTATAAATATTGAGATCTATCGCGTGACTTCACATGAATAATCCATATGTACCAAGATATATTCCTTCTTTTACACTCTCCGCAATCCTTACGAAAAACCTCATATCGACACTCTGCATTCCGTGTCAATGTTCCTCAAATTTACCACCCATAAAGATCCAAATCCGTCCTATACGACCCTCCACATCTCGACCAACCGCACGCTAATCGATTGCGCGCAGCTGGCCCGGAAACTCAAACATACCATGCAGTCTATAATACTCCGACCGTCAATTCAAACTTCCCGCGCTGTGTAAACATAAAACGGGTTTTTAAAAATTCGCCTCCACACGCGCTAGTTACTTACACAGTAAAAAAGCTCAGGAATTTCACGTGATTCACGGTCGTTTTTACCACAAGCTAGTGATTCTGAAAGTATAAATACCAGTTATAATGTAAATAGCCGGAACAGCCCCTCAATATTTTCGTTTTGATCTATCTGATCCATCTCAAAAGTTTTGGACCAGCATTTTAGCTCATTTCAAATCTCGTCTCAGGACCTAAAAAATAAGCTGAGATACGTCTAATTTTGACCAACCATGGCCAAGCCATCTCAATTTTGGTGTGGCAAGAGGATTACCGGAACTCCCCCCCCCCTCCCCCCACATGGACATTTTACAATAATTCTGCAGCACCGAACAATGGAGTTCTGTTCCGGGGGATCGAGATAATATATTTTATGGATAAAACATTGCATTGTACAACATTTTAAGGCAATGAAAGTGAACATAACCTCAAAATGAACATGAACAGTAGTTGAGCGTTAGCTTATGTTGTGATGGTCTAGTTCTGTAACTCCGCATCATTATAGGTTTTGAAAGATACACCGAGAACTATTCTTATCTTGACAAAAAGTAATAAAAGAGGTCGCGGTATCGCGCAAAATAATCTGTATACGGAAAAAGGTTGGAGGCAAATGACGCGTACCCTAATTTGTTCCCGTACTATGCATGTGGAATCGGCTAGGAATCAAACTTTGCAATTCCAAAAGAAGCATTCCGAGACGAGAAAGGCAAAGAAAATCAACTATGTTACGTTTAAATTGTCTGAGACAATTTTTTGGGCATAATTTTCACTGCATTGGACGAAAAAAGTCGAAAGAACCAAAAACCACTTGTTTTGATAAACGGTGCGTCAAAGTATACTCTGCACACATATTTTTCGACTTTTACTCACAGTTTATCGGAAAGTATATAGTTCGATACACGCGGAGTAATAGAATATTTTCTGTACTGATGAGCGCGTTAGCCCATTTCGGGCACCAGGACAGTTTGTCTGACGAGCGAAGTGAGACGGATATGTCCTCCGGGGCCCAAAATAGGCTCGCAAGCGGAGTGCGGTTGTAACTTTTCATCAAGGGAACCCTAAAATTGTGTTCAAACGCGGCATTTTTGGGTTAGTGTAATGGAATAGAACAATGCAGGGTTAGGCTGTCTTGGTGCGCGAGAAGATATTCCCCGTGTCCCAAAACGTCCCGAAAAGTGAGGTGCATATACAATTTTTTGCTACCTATCAGTGTGACTGAACGTCAATCTCCTGATTCGAGCTGGGAGGAAAAATGTCCGTTTAGTTACACTATGCTGAAAAACCTACTTTATCACTCGGACGCGAAAAAACGTTTCCATCATCCTAATCTAAACATGGCGCTTTCAAATGCGATTTTAGGGTTATCACGATAGAAAACGATCATTGCCCTGTGCTCTCCAGATTATTTCGGGCGCGGTGAACTTATTTCCCCCGCTTCACTCGGGAAATAAAATGTCCTAGCGCCTGAACTGAGCGTGGGTGCCCAGGTCAACAATATAATAATTTATACTCTTGGACCAAAACGTACCATTTTTATTCCAAGAAATTTACGATCCATCTTTACCCACTCGAGACGATTCATTCACTTATATTCAAATGTAACAAATGTGAGAAACATGCGATGCAAGATCTGCGGGCTTGTTTTTCTCGAGCTCTTGAGTGGGAGAAAATTAGGTGCACTTAATTCACCAGTAATATTTCGTGAAATATATCAATGCATTTTTACAGATGTTAATGTCAACGAATATATAGCGCCGCTCAAAAATACCGATATGTAGATATCAGAATTATTAATATTTGACAAAATGTTACTGATTCGCGTAAAAAGCTCTGCATTTTCTATTTCACAAAGTTAATCATACAAGCTGTCACACACACATACACATATCCAAACGTGCAGAATTATAAGATGAATAGAAAATTCTTGCGATGAGATGTATGCAGTGTATTGTATTGAATGATGGAAGTATGTAGCGCCGGCAAAGTGTGTGATTCATTGACGGGTGATTTTGCAGTGGTCGGCGCATCGCCTCAATCATTACGTAAAAGAGGAGTGTTGCATATAGATACATAGAGTTCGCGGATGCACCCGAGGCGTTTAATGAGATAAAAAGTATAGATATATTCCGACTATATAGTGTGACTCTCTATCCGATTCTTTTTCAGGCATTTCGTAAGTGTATTGAGCTGCTGCTGCTGCTGATTTTTATTGGTTAGTGGGACTCTAGATCATACCTGGTGGCTACAGGACGTGGAGATAAGGGTTGAAAAATGGTAAAAGTCGAGGAGGGTGGTGATGCAGGAGTTAATAAAAAACCAAAACCACCTATTGGTAGATTTGCCCTAGGAGTCAGTATCCTCGTACATCTGCTGCTGTTGCTGCCTGTCATCTATATTTTGGAGATTGCTTTTGAGAATCTTAATTTGTTTGCTTGGCACCCCATCTGTATGACGTTAGGGGTGAGTACAAAAATTTTTTTTTGTTCTAATGACATTTGTATTCAAGTTGTTGGTACGTTTCACTGAACTTGAAATTTTTCAGTATTTTGTCGAATTTTTCGATCTCCATAGATCCGTTCATAAATCAGATATAAAAAAATTCCTAGAACCACCAATTTTTTCAATTATGATGAAAAACTTGTCAAATGTTCCTTGAATTGGAAAAATTTTTTTCCATCAAAGGATCGGTACATTGGCAAAAATGTCGAATGAGATACTTTGGGGTATAAGGTGAATATATTTGAATAGACCCAGAAATCAATTTTTGATAATTGTTCGCAACAAAGAGCAGACGAGCTGTCAAACAATATTCGTGATGAAATATAATAGAAGCATAATAACTTGAAGATACCGGACTCTGAAGTATATGAATAATGTAATGACGAAAGATACTCGCTTGACATCATCGATTGAAATATAGCGAGAAGACCCATTGTTCGGAGTAGTGATCTGTAAATATGCGTCGATCTTGTACTATATTGTTTGATCATTCAAATCTTCTATATAATTTCAGTTGGGTGAGTCTGTTGAGTCATGAATGATCTGACAAAGATAGCCAACATGATATCCTTTTATCGATTTTGCTAAAGGACGAACTGGCAAATTAAATCATAATAATAACGAATTTTCGAAAATCAACCAATGTGCAGACGAAATTGAAAGAAAATTTGAATGAAATGTGAACAAAATTCAGCGTTCACAGCGACGGCGTCATACTATACGATTCGTCTCACAACCATGACAGACGGGCAATAAGTTGAGATGAAGAATTTTCTTTGACCATTACAATCAAATGAGTTGAATGATCACAAGTTTTTTACAATCATCAAGTTCGGAAACTCGATGTGCGAGTAGAAACCGTCAGCTCATCAACTTCAATGAAAGTCCTTCGATTATCTTGATTAAAACCTGAAATAGGTTGTCCATTTTTTCAGATGAATTTTTTTCATTTTGTCTCATACTTTCATACTTTCAGAATCTTTTAATTAGAGAGAACTGATTCTGCGGACCTTGAGCCGAATTAGATGTGCTACTCAAATATCTCAACGATTCTTTTTCGAATTCTCTTGAGATAATCAATAATTTATTACTTCGCGACACAACTTTGGATTTCTTCCCGCCCATTTTCGTAAAAAATTTATAAGTCAAATAGCCCCTTTCATTCAATATTCACAACTTTAAAATCATTCTTAATTATGGCAGCCTTGTGAGAGTCAAATTTTGCACATGTAACCAAATATCTGATATCTCTATTGAGCTATACTCGCATATATATGCACAAAACTCATCGTGAAAATTTTTCAGCATAATATTCAAATTAACAAGAAGTGCAGCCATGCGATAACCTGTCGATTGCTTGTATTAGGATGATATCGATTTCACATTAGTACGATTCATGATGGACGAATGTTATTATACACTTCAATTCATGTGTCGAGCAAATTCTAATAAGATACGTGGAACTCAAATCTATCAACCACAACTGATGTTGTTCGAATATACAAACCATTTGTTTTATCGATTTCACTTCTCGACAAAGTAAGGAGAATTCACAGTAGATTTACGAATACATCGCACTATTTCAAACAATATTTTTAAATTACCCATTAGAAATTTTTATGGTCTATTTATTCATACTAATGGAAGTGTTTTTGATCATTTCCAAAGTCTAATCGTTCATGTATTATTACAATCAAGAAAAATTTCTAGATTTCAATGACAAAGTCACACATTTTTCATGGACGTAACATTAACTCTGTGCATCAGTAATTTCATGATTATGAATAAGCCATAATCATGAAGCGTAAGATGCTCAAGCGTGTCTGAATTGTAATTATTTCTCGCTACCGTATGATTATGATGGTATATTCGTCACGAGTTCCGAACAAGCGATTCACTTTTAGAAATCATTCGTTCTCATTTTTTTCCCCAGTAATTCAATATGGAAAACAAAACAATAGTAAGGAGTAGAATTTAAAGAGAAAGAAAGACTTTTAAAATTTTGCATTGCCATACTGATGAAAATGGTTTCATGTAAAATACTTACAAGGGAAGGACCTGACCTTTGGATCACCAATCCTTTCCAAATTTTTTTGCAGTTTTGTGTCACCTAGAATATGAAGAATCCAGAGTAACTCCGTCAAATGGGCCTTCTGTTCATAGCTACAAGCAAAAACATCACTCTTTAACATGGGCTTATATGAGCAATGCTAATCTCAGTGGCTGTAGCTCTGGACAGGAGGCCCATTTGACGGAGTTACTCTGGATTCTTCATATTCTAGGTGATACGAGACTGTGAAAAAATTTTGGACAAGATTGGTGATCCAAAGATCTGGTCCCCCCCCCCCCCCCCCCCCCTTGTTAGTTGTGCAGAGTTACTTTTTATCAGCTTACTTTACTATAAACCAGAGAGTAAGCTTCCTTCCCGGTCTAAGTCTAAATATTTTCCAAAAGTTATCATCAGTCATCACTCACGACAAAATTCGAATCCAGGGAACTATACGCTCTTAGCCATAATAATAAATGAAATGGGTTAGTGCATTGTTTTGAGTGTAGCCGCTTTGAAGATCACAGATATAATCATTCCCACGAGTGACATTGAGAATATGTGCATTTTCTCAAAACACTAGATCTTATGAAGTCTTACCTCAACTTTGCTTCATTTTCTAGCGTCCCGGAAGTAATTTGTTTTTTCTTGCATTGCTTGAAAATCTTCGTCCTGGCTTGAAACAATCAGTAAATGGAAATTCGTAGTTATCTCACCATCTACCAATCTATTGATACAATTTCGACTATATTCTACATCAGATGATCAAAAAATTTTTCATGGCACTCTGCAAAAGTCAATGTTGAGACTTTTAATGATCTTGTATCATACTTCATGTAACAATCGCAACATAAGTATTTCAATATAAGTTATTCTCTGTGTTATTTCCGCGTGACCATGTGGCCTAAATATTTTTCCACTTCCCCTGGTAAAAATGTGACCAATTTTTTTGGCCACCTATGCAATATATAAATATAATGACAATACAATTAGGTTAGACTTGGCCAGTTTCTGGCCAAAAAATGCTCACAATTTCTACCAATCTTCGATTAAATGAGTAAATGAAACAAACCTTCAGTAACTTACAATAATTCTGATATTCAAATAGTAAGGTTACTTTGATCATTAGAAATACGCGAGTGACTTCTGAATTCTAGTCCCAAATCACGGTAGTCTATGCAAATTTTCAAACCCACTCGTGGAGAAAGTAACAGAACTCTAGTTTTTCTGGAGACATCATGATAATGTTTGAACGCCCAGCCAAAATTTGTCCGTTCGGATACCGCGTATCGGGTTGCCAACTTGGACGGGGTAAATTATAATGGTTGGCCGTATGAGTTGGTGGGTGGGTGGATGATCTGATCTGGTCCCGAGTCTGGTCCGGTCTTAGTTCGGTCCAATACGATTCTTGTACCGCACTAGTAACGTACTGGTACCGTACTAGAATTGTGCCGTACCTGAGGTACGTCTATTCCGGTCGAATTCGGATTCCATTATATTCTTTTATATTCGAATTCAGTCTAGTTCGGTCTAATTTAGTCTAGTTTGGCCGAATTAGCTCAATCTAATGTGGCCTAATTTAGTCTAACTTGGTTTAATTCGGTCTAATTCGGTCTAGTTCGGTTCAAGTCACAGGGGGAGGACCAGGTGTCTGGATCACAAATCTTGTCCAAATTCTTTTTACAGCTTTGTATCAACCAGTGTCTAATGGGCCTTTTGTTCAAAGTTACAGTCAAGAACATTAACATTGCTAGACTATCTACTTATATAACTTTTTAACATGGGCCTATATGAGCAATGATAATCTTAGTGGCTGTATCTTTGAACAAGAGATCCATTCGACAGAACTACTCTGGATTCTTCATATTCTAGGTGGTACAAAACCGTGGAAAAAATTTGTATAAGATTGGTGATCCGGACACGTAGTCCTCCCCTTGTCAGTCTAATTCGGTATACATTTCAGGGCGTTCTGATTAATCAAGAACATTTACAAGCCAAACGAGAGGCATCAAGAGAGGCAATAACGTTAGTTATGCGTTATCTGTAGGCGTAAGAAACTAATATCTCACATCTTCACTTTTGAAGATGCATTTAAACAATGCTCATACGTTACGCATCGTGTAAAAGTGTTGTATTGTTTGTCTTATAGAACGCTCATTTGCACCAGATACACTGTATTCTCTATCCCTAAGACTGAGTTTACAGTAAATTTCTGAGTCACACTTACCTTCATTTTTGGGGAGCTCATGCCAGTTCCGAATCGAAGCAGTAACTTAAATTCGGGTCAGCTTCAATATCATCTTCAGTTTTCAAATCTTGCAGAACTATTATTGTTCATAGTGAAGTACACAATAAATTTGAAATATTAATTTCGCATAAACTAGAATGATCATCAAAATACTACTAGTACATGATGAAATTATTTCAATAACTCAAAAAATCTACTTCTAGGCCGGTCTACTCATCATGGAAGGCGTCTACTCAATATCAGGCGAAGCAGTACTCAACAAACGCCTATCTCGACTCAGCAGAGTCCGTCTTCACTGGATTTCAAATACTCTAGGTCTAGCCCTACTGATAACCGGTTTCATCATCATCGTAATCAACAAAAATATCAACGAGTGGCCTCACTTTACCACAACTCACAGTATATTCGGCCTAGTCACATTCATCTTAGTCTGCCTTGTTGCTCTATTCGGAATTTTAGCAAATAACGCTCAATGGTTGTATCCTAGAATCAGGCCAGCACTACCAAAAGTCATTCATGCTTTCTTTGGAATGGCTACTATGATATTACTTTTGGTAACTTTGGTACTTGGTACTTTTAGTGGTTGGTGGTATCATGTAGAAGCTTCGATTACTGGTAGAGCTTTGGTACTTGCTGCTTATGTTATAGCTGCTTTGATTATTTTAGTAAAACCTATAATTGGAGCTATTGCAAGGACTCGTGTACTTATGAAACCGAGACCTGGAGTTATACAACAGCAACAACAACAACAACAACAGAAGGTAGAAGAACAACAAGCATCACAACAACAGGAGATGCCTGTGACTAGTACAACGTGATTTTTTATAGTATTTTTTAGACCTTACCGTCTGTGGAAAAGATAAGTTCTCACTGAGGACTTTTGATGAATGTTCACGTCTGATTTTCAAAGGTTCTGACGTTGACCGACTGAGCTATCTGTAATTCTATAGATATGGCATTTCGAATTTTTTAGATATTGCTATGAGCATCCTTTGTGCACATTCTTTCATATATATTCACTTGTTGACTGCAAGCTGACGATTGTATGATTAGGGCATCAATAAGTACGATTTTCGCCCAAAAATCAATATTATAGAAACATGGAACTTGCTGACGTAGACTGTAAGAAGGCGCACCGCATCATTTTTTTGTAAAAAACTAGAATTTTCATTAGGCAATATAATTCATAGATGCAGAAAAGAGATATCACTCGTAAATGATAATGCGATCGTTTGACTCAAATTATTACATTGTGCGTCAGATAAAGGATATTTTATGATGAAACTAGCTTGTGATACACTCGCTAACCTGAATAAAGTAATTGTTATTGAAACTTTTTTCATCAAAAAGTCACGGTAGTTTCAGAATGACATCGATGTGATCAGGATCCATGATTAGTAAGCTCTTCGTTGTAAGATTCTCACTCCAAGAATGGGCTCACCACATAGCTTATGTAACTTGTTAGAGGTTATTTGGAAAATATTCGATTCTTGCAGAGAGAACATCTGGATAAAATTCTTCTCAGAGTATAACTTTGTGTAATATTGCTTTGTAAGATGTATCGAGAGATAAGAATCTCAAGATATTTTCCCAAAGATGTAATAGTAAGGAATTTTTGATATCAAATACATACCTTTTAATACAAAAAAGTCAAAAAATCATGAACGATGATTTTCCTTCATTTCATTGTTTCCCTACGCCACACAGTAAGTTCGAAGAGATCATATTGAGCATAAATTGTATCAGCGCGGAATCCTGACCGATTCAGACGGTTTCAACGGGATTTTCTTCGTCTTTCCACGCTCTTCAAGATATTACAGTCTCTTTCGTTCTTTCGTAACGATTCCAAAGTATTGCTAAAATTGTTTATGATGGATCCGAACTATTTTTCTAAGATAATTAAGTCGATCTTCAACAAAAAATGTTTTTTGGTCTTTTGCCTGAGTTTGATCAATTTCGAGTAATTAAAAAAACAAATTTGCGAATTCTAACCCTCAATGCATTGCTTTCATGACTATACTTTGAATAGGGAATCGCGGAGTCTGTTTTTTTTTTTTTTTTTTTTTTTCATTACTGTAAACGATCAAATTTAAGGAAAAATACCAGGAAACCTTCTCTGTACATAATCGACTCAATCACCTGGGAAAAACAATTCAAATTCGTTATAAATAATTTTAGCGAATTCATTTTAACAAATTCGATTATAGCTTTGATCACGTATAACTCCAAAAGATGGATTTTACGGGAAAAATAGTTCAGATCACTATTGTAGATCTTAAGAAGATCTACAAGTCACCTTCTCACAAATTTTTCCGAACCCCAATATTTCCCAGGACAGTTGAAGATAACTCCATTTAAAGATGTCCAACTATTGAGGGATTGAAATTACAGATGCTTAAGGAAAAACTTACCCATCTACTATCTCCTAAAGGTGAGAGAAAAGATGCGCTTCTCGTAGAGAGACAGCTCATATGATGACTGCATCGTGTATTGCCATTACTACATTGATGACCGAGGGGGATTCCAGCTCAAACAAGCCTCTGGGAACTTTGTGTGAAACTGGACAACTTTTGAGGGAACTTCCTTGCAATACTTTGCAGTGACATTTGAATATTTGAGTCCCGGAGGAGTGTCGCTCACATATTATGACAGTCTAGAATTGCTACTATTGCGCTAATAATTTTGCAGTATCACTCAAGTTCCTAAGACGTGTCGCTAACCAGTCGTGTTGATCTTGAAATGGTACAAATGCGCTAGTGCGGTACCATTCCATTCGCGAAGTAGCTGTACTATTACTGTTGCGGTACCCCTCACGTCTCCGAAAAATGTTGTTAACAAGTCGTATTGATCTTGAACTTGTATTTCTGCACTAGTACTGTTGCGGTGCGATTCAAGTCCTGGAGAACTGTGACGTACTTGACACATCAGCTTTGAACCGGTACCACTAGGCGAGCACTGTCGCAGTACCATTGTTTCCTGGGGTCGAATCGCGGACCTTCGGTACCAGTCTAGAACTGGTAATGGTGTGCTAGTACTGTTGCGGTACCATTTGAGTCCTGCCTAAGTATCGCTCACCGGTCATATTCATCTTGAACTGGTACTGCTGCTCTAGTACTGTTGCGGTACCATTTGAGTCCTGCCTGAGTATCACTCATCGGACTCGTTGATTCTGAACTGATACTGCTGCGGTATAGTACTGATCAAGTCCTGGAGAAGTGTCACGAACTCGACACATCAGCTTTGAACCGGTACCGTTAGACGAGCACTGTTGCAGGACCATTGATTCCCGGGATCGCATAGCGGACCTCTGGTGTTAGTTTAGAAATGATAATGCTGTCCTAGTACTGGTGCGGGACCGTTCAAGTCCAACCTAAGTATCGCTCACCGGTCGTGTGGATCTTGAACTGGTATTGCTGCACTAGTCCTGTTGCGGTGCGATTCAAGTCTTGGAGAACTGTGACATACTTGACACATCAACTTTGAACCGGTACCACTAGGCGAGCACTGTCGCAGTACCATTGTTTTCCGGGGTCGTATCGCGGACCTTGGGTACCAGTCTAGAACTGGTAATGCTGTGCTAGTAATGTTGCGGTACCGATGGAGTCCCGCCTAAGTATCGCTCACCGGTCATGTTCATCTTGAACTGGTACTGCTGCTCTAGTACTGTTGCGGTACCATTTGAGTCCTGCCTAAGTATCGCGGTCATGTTCATCTTGATCTGGTACTGCTGCTCTAGTACTGTTGCGGTACCATTTGAGTCCTGCCTAAGTATCGCTCACCGGTCATATTCATCTTGAACTGGTACTGCTGCTTTAGTACTGTTGCGGTACCATTTGAGTCCTGCCTAAGTGTCGCTCACCGGTCATATTCATCTTGATCTGGTACTGCTGCGCTAGTACTGTTGCGGTACCATTTGAGTCCTGCCTAAGTATCGCTCACCGGTCATATTCATCTTGATCTGGCACTGCTGCGCTAGTACTGTCGCGGTACCATTTGAGTCTGCCTAAGTATCGCTCACCGGTCATATTCATCTTGAACTGGTACTGCTGCTTTAGTACTGTTGCGGTACCATTTGAGTCCTGCCTAAGTGTCGCTCACCGGTCATATTCATCTTGATCTGGTACTGCTGCGCTAGTACTGTTGCGGTACCATTTGAGTCCTGCCTAAGTATCGCTCACCGGTCATATTCATCTTGATCTGGCACTGCTGCGCTAGTACTGTCGCGGTACCATTTGAGTCTGCCTAAGTATCGCTCACCGGTCATGTTCATCTTGAAGTGGTACTGCTGCTCTAGTACTGTTGCGGTACCATTTGAGTCCTGCCTAAGTATCGCTCACCGGTCATGTTCATCTTGATCTGGTACTGCTGCGCTAGTACTGTTGCGGTACCATTTAAGACATGGCTAAGTATCACTCGTCAGAGTTGTTGATTCTGAACTGATACTGCTGCGCTATAGTACTGATCAAGTCCTGGAGAAGTGTCACGAACTTGACACATCAGCTTTGAACCGGTACCGTTAGACGAGCACAGTTGCAGGACCATTGATTCCCGGGGTCGCATCGCGGAACTTGGGTACCAATCTAGGAATGGTGATGCTGTGCTAATACTGTTACGGTAACGTTCAAGTCCCGCCTAAGTATCGCTCACCGGTCGTGTGCATCTTGAACTGATACTGCTGCTCTATTCCTGTTGCGGTGCGATTCAAGTCCTGGAGAAGTGTCCGTACTTGACACATCAGCCTTGTACTGGTGCCAGTAGGCGAGTACTGTCGCTGTATCATTAATTTTCGGAGTACCGTCGCGAACCCATCTCACAAGGAGAGGACTAGACCTTTGGATCACCAATCTTGTCCGAAATTTTTTCACAGTTTTGTACCACCTAGAATATAAGGAATGTAAAGTAACTCCGTCAAATAGGCCTCCTGTTCAGAGCTATAGCCCATGACATTAACATTGCCCATATAGGCCCATTTAAAAAAGTGATATATATATAGGTATACTGGCAACGCTAACATTCTTGCTTGTAGCTCCGAACAAAAGGCCCATTTGACGGAGTTACTCTGGATTCTTCATATTCTAGGTGACACAAAACTGTAAAAAAATTTTGGAAAGGATCGGTGATCCAAAGGTCTGGTCCTCCCCTTGTCAGTCTTGAATTGGTATTGCTGCAATATTACTGTTGCGGTACCACTCAAGTATCGGGAAAGTGTCATTAACCAGCCTTGTGGATCTTGAATTGGTACTGCTGTGCCAGTACTGCGATGCCGGTACCATTGCTCCCGGAAAAGGGTAGCTAACCACTTCCGTTAGTTTCGGACCAGTATGTCAGTCCAGAACTGGCACTGCTATTGTAGTACTGTTGCGATACCATTAAAGTTTCGAAGAAGTGTATCGGAATAGCCGTATTGATCTTGAAATGGTACCGGTGCGATATTACCGTTACTCTACAATCCGAGTTTCGGTGGAGTGCCGCTAACAGCCGGTACTAGTCTTGGGCTGGCACTAATGCGCCATTTCTGTTGTGGTACCGTTTGAGTCCTGGAGAAGTGCCGTGGACAAGCTGTAGAAGTTTCGAGGTGGTACTCTGTTAGAGCATCAGGTCGGTTTTTCTCAATCGGTCATTGGAGGAGAAGCATTTCATCGAAGCACTCTGATTCTATCAAAATTCAGTTACCTCCGAAAGAAGATATTCAGTCGATCCATGGAACATCCGAACACATCCCTAGTACTCTCATTCCCGCGGAAGAATTTACCACTCTTGAATCATCCCGTGTATCTTATTCCTGAAGAGATCCGAGAACCGAACAGTATTTGACTCACTGATCTTACGCGGAACGTTTCTCATTGGAATCGTTCACTCGACTCGAACTGATTGATCGTGAGGGCATACCCGACTCCAGATAATCAGATGAGCTATATTGGGAGTTTTGGGCACCTCCTAATCATAGTAGATACTCTGGAACCAGATGAGAAATCTCCTGAAAAACGATAGAAACTGATATTCAAATCGATGAATAGCCGAGATTGATCAAACTGGGTATCTCACACGTATCATTCAGATCCAACGTGTAGAAAATAACATAAACTTTGTCCACAAATGCTAAAACCAAATTGGGGTCTTGGATAGACTCGAAGTAGCTCTTGATAGTATACCCATGAATTAGGGAGGAATTTTGGAGACTCAATTGGATTTTGTTATCGGAAAGAATTCAAATTGCAATCTCTCGATCCTGGACGATGGTCAAGTTATCATCAGTTATCACCCACAAAGATCAGTAGACATATCCAGTTCATCTTAGCTCCCGTCCAAATTGAGGATTTTTCTTCGTCTCATAAGTAGTTGTGGCGTCCCAGACGACTCAACAGTTGAAATAATATTTTTCAACGTGGAGAAATATTATTTTGACTTGATCAGCAGAAGATTGTATAAGCAGGTCAGTAAATCAGCAGAATAAAAGTATCAGCCGGTAACTGGGTGTTACACATGTCACATGTAACACACCACGACCACCCGTGACCACGGCCAACCCAGTAAGAATATTTCCGAGCATTGTAACAAATGTGTTACATGAATTACAATCTTGAGTATAACGTATTCAGAATTATTCCAGTCAACTCATCAAAAACTAACTTGTATCCGCACCTATAATCTTAAGCAGCAAAATATATTTATTTGGTTAATCACTGATAAAACTCTGACAGTAAAGCTTCGAGCGTTTCTGGGTCGCGTAATGTTATGCCCAAGTGTGCCTAGAAACCACACGACAAAGCAAAATTCGGAAAAGTGCGGACGTGAAGCCCGATTGATCCCGTCAAAAAATAGACCGACGACATCCGTCTTAGCTGCTGAAAGGCCGGCTTCGAATTGACGCTCGAGGACTCTGCGGGAGACCAGCCAGAGCGTTCTTATCTCGATTATCCTGCTTATACATTGAGATGCTTCGAAGAGCCATCTCATCGAGTACTTCTGTAGGTGCGTTTAGTTTAGGTCATTCCAATTGTATTCAGATAATAAGTTTCCATTTTTGTTCAAGATCTTATAATTTGATTTCAATAAACCTAAATTCAATTCACAATTCTATCTTATTCTTTTCCGAGAATCAGCAATAATTAGATCCTCTACTTATTCTGAAACATATTAGATTCAATTGGCAATTCGTTCAAAAGTTACGATCCATCCGATTCAAATTCAGTAAATTGGATATTACCTACTGATTATAGATTCAAATTAATCATTCATTCAAAAATTGTAACTCAGCTGATCTAAACCCAGTAAATTCGATATTCCCTCAAAATTACATACATAGGATATCACAAAAGAAATCATTTATATATATATATATATATATCCAAACCTATTTAAAGCAGAAGACGACTCAACGCAAAAGACAGGAATAGGTAGGTGCAACTGGGCAGTCCCCCCGTAAACTGTTCTACACGAACTCAATAGTACATTTCGATACAAGGGTGTAAAACGTTTTATTCGTGTCCGAGTTATGGTCGGAATCATCACGAGGATGCGAATAATAGATTTTACGCCTGTGTATCTAACTATACTTTTCGATAAACTGTGAGTAAATTCGACAAACTGTGCGCAAAGTGCACTTTTACGCACAGTGTATCGAAATAGTATCTTATGATACAAGGGCGCAAACGATAGTTTTCGCACTTCGAGTGACTTCTTTAGGCCCGAGCCGCAGGCGAGTAGCGTTACGAAGCTTTGAGGTGGAATATTTCGGATAGTAATATATGAATGGAGTAACGCGTAAGCCACTGACTCTTTAAAATTTTTATGGGCCGTGCGGCGCCAGCACAAGGTACCCTCCTCCCTCAACCCGAGCGCACGTAATGTAATACACATACATTACATGTATTTATACAGAATTTTTCTCGAATGAGAACCCTGGCAGAGTGGTTAGCAGCCCCACTTTTTTCGAATATCCATCTCACACATATACAGATTTCATTCACACCCAGCAACAGCCCACACGCCGACCAGTTCGAACTCGTCACTTGAAGAGAACGAATCTTTCTACACCAAAACCAACGAATTATTTTCTTACGATAAATATTAGCCACCTTACACGAAAAACTCACACCAGATCTGATTGAAAGTAGTGCAATAGTTACTAGTGCAATGTGTCTAGTGTAACGTGATACAGAGGAGATCACAAAACACCGCGTCCACATTGATAAGTCCTAGTCATTCAAGCTTCTACATTCTTCATTTTCATCCGTGGATTAAAAATATTTCACCTGAAGAAGAACATATTTAGATGTCTGAAACGCGTCGTTTCTCAATGAAAATCATAGAAACATAGAGTCAATAAATAGCATTAGATTCGAACAAAAATAATTACGTAGTTATACAAGATATATGACTGATAAAATGTGGTTCTTTCGAATGGCGAAATTATAAGTGATGCTAACGCAACGGTTGAAGTAGAAATGCGCTGGTTTCTGGTCGTATCCTTTACAATTTTGTCATCGTCCGGATGAATATCTCAGCCCCTTGCATGAGTCTTCGAGAATGATCAATGTATCAAATCATCTCAATGCTTTCCAACGGTATTGTCGAGTAAAAATAAATTGTTTTATCGTCAACCATATATCAACACTTTATTAATCTTACACGCATCATATACATATCCACAGAATACAATTTTCATATAAGTTCTGTCTTTATGGTACAGTATATCGTCAATTAATCCGTTTTAAGTGTATCTTGAATCAAAATAAATACATTTGTTTTACATTATACAGTCAGCCATTTTCATAAGAATAACCTTTTACTCAGCCCGACTGTAATTTTTTTTTTTCAACATGACGTAACAACGTGTATACATAAATATTTATTCATTCTCATTTTTCAATTGGATTCTTGATTTATATGCAAGACATAATGAGTGCAATGAAGGACCTCCCTCTATCAAGATCAATTTCTTGATTCATTCCTATTGCGAATTTTTTAAGATAACAAATCAATTTCCATGACAACTTCAATGGAATGGAAAGTTAGCAGACATTTTTTGTTCAACGACATCTGATGATATTTTCATCATCTTCATTCATTCTCATCATCACAGCCAATAGAATAAGATTTGAAACTAAAAAAATGATATCATTCTAGTGTTGAATAATATAGAATTGAAGCCTTGTAGTGAACTCTGAGATTCAGTTCTTCATTGCAAACATTAAGTCATGTTAGGTATGTACTTCCATGATTATTTGGGTTTTATTTTTAAAATGTATGGTTACATAAAAATATACTCTCCTAAATAGAATTCTTCTTCTCACTGACTCGCACAAAGCAAATGAGTACATTATACGCGGGGCTAATAATCAATCCTATAATAATGCTGCATTTCTTACTATTTTCCATAGGTTTGAACATTTTTCTAAGTACTAAATCACTTCAATTTCAGTATTCAGTAATAAAGTCGAGTAGAACAGTTGAAATTTCCTTTTTGAGCGCAATCATGGATCAATCGTGAATAATCTGCCAAATAATTACGACAAAGCGAGTCAGATTTTTTTTCTTTCTGAAAATCCAAAAAATATAATCCCATTTCTGAAATCAGAAACATCTCTCTCATACTCATCCTGTGCCATTGAAGCAGTTTTGCATATAAAAAATTCTGTATTCCAATTTTTGAGAAAGTTAGATTCCATAGTAAATGATTGGGATTGTATAAGTGAGTATTAGGGAGCGTGCAATCTCGATAACCGTGATTTTTGTAAACAGGGTATAGTTACAGGTCTGGATTTTATCTTTCAACATTTAGGATTCGTTATTTTGTACTGTTCACTCTACTTTTTATCTAGTAACTTTTTTTAGTATAAGCTCAGATCTATCAGCCAAGCTTTGGCATCACTGGCACGCTCAAGTCACTAATGCATTCTTATTTTCTAATAATTTGATTTTTAATCCCTTTTTTCACCATTTTACAATATAAAATTTTTTTAGACGTATCCATACGGCTCCTTGCCATCAGATGGACTGTACCCAGTAAAATTCAACATCTCACATAGACTTTTCAACATTGATATTTCATTAATTTTTTTCCTCTCTTTTGATATTGGCATTCTTAAAAAATTAAGTATTGGCAATCTTAAGAATTAATTTCATTCATTAGGCACACCTATTTTTCTTCTTTCTCTTAGAATCTTGCATCATTCTCTCTTCAGAGTCATTAAAGTATTCTGAAACTACAAAAGATCATTCCTAGAATAGATCCACATATTCTTTTTTTTTTCTAAAAACACGTATACAACAGTTTTTATAGTTATTTAGTCGATATATATTTATATTTTCTTTTTTTCTTCCACTACTCTCATTGTATATATCTTTTTTCTCAAATAATTGGAGAAAATTTCAGTACTTTACATTTTTAATCATACAGGGCATTTATTTCATGCAGTCATTTAAATAGATAACGTCATCAGTCACTCAATTCGTACACTTATAAAATCTCTACTCATCAGAAAAATCGGATGTTACAGCAGAGAAACAATGCTTATCAAAACTAGTGTATCTGCGTATATATGCAAGCTTTTTTTAGATGGAATGAATTCAGTTCATCGAATTTAAAGTATGAAAAAAACATTTTTTTCTACAAAGATAGCACTCATTACTCGATCATCGATTTCAATTTCAGTTTCTTAAATCCTCAGACTGTATTAATGAAGAAAGTGTTCTCTTGACTTCAACAAATTTACACGTTTTGTGACAGAGATTCACTGCCAATTTTCACTCGGTAGACAAAAGTAGGACAAAATTGCAAAAATTCGATCCGATTGATTGTTGCCCATTGTCATTCCTGATTAAATATTTGATCCAAAGTCCTTCGAGTCATAAAATTATATGGAAGTATTCCATTGAAAAAATCAATTTTAATCATTATTCAAACATTTCACTGGGGTACTGTGATGCCAATAAATTTTAAAAAATAGTTCCCACAATTTTCTGGCTCATCTATTTTTGCGTCATTATTAACACCATAAAAATCGCTTGAACCAATTTTCAATCACAAACTGACCCTTGAATTTCTAAATTCTCATTTTTCGTTACTCCAAATCCGACCAAATCAGCTTACACGAAATTAAGGTTACAACAATGATTCCATGTCAAATGTGTTTTTCTACAATTTGGCTCGTTCTATGAGTAGATATCTCGAATTTAATCATTTTATAGTACTTTCGTAGGAATATTTCAAAATTAATTAATTTGTGAAGAGAGTGGGACTCTGGGAATCATACTTGCCTATTGCAAAGTTTAAACAGACGAAGAAATGAATATTTCTATGGGAATAAAATATTAAATCCGAAAGCATCGATGTTTTTTTTTCATTTTTCTTCAAACTCAATTGATTGTTAGTGGAGGGAAATCGTTTATTTGCATCTCAATTGATTGAATTATGAGCTAATTTTGAAGTTTAACCAATTTTTATTGGAATCCGAGTTTTTACGATGTCATTATTTCGAATGAGTTGAAGAAGATCTTACCAAGTTTCAAATAGCCATATAGGAACTTGATACTAATATCTAAGAACTTTCATGTTGTCTAGTCAAGTTTCATTGCGAAGCAAATCAAGGGATCAAGAATATTACTCAAATCTTCTTTCAAAAATATAACTTATGATCAGTGAAGACGCTCATCATTCCGATCATTAAAGAAGCCTATAAATCATTTTGTTTGACAAAAATAAAAATTCACTTCCCCATGAATGCTGATGGATGATTGAATATTTACAGATGATTTTCGAATAAGACTATTTCATTCCACACTTTCACAATGACGAATACTGATCGAAAATAAAACGTTTGAAAATATTGAATCTTATGCCACAGATGCGAACATCACAATCCATTAACATGTACACACATGTTTTATTCTTATATTTACACAGAGGACATTTTAACACGCGTCAAATGGGATCTTCTTCTCTCAATGGCATCATCTCAAACATATACCTAAACATTTGATTCACTTATTGAACACGACTCTGCATATTATTATATATTATTATTGAGGAACTACTAACAATAACTTACAATCAACGCACTAAACGATAAACAATCATATTTTCAATGATTATTCTGGTACATATTGACTATCGACATCAATCGACCCAATAAAATTATTTCAACATCAAATCCAAAACATATCTGCAAGACTTTTTTCTTACAAATTACCGGCCATCATAGTAATTCGCAAGTTTTTCATAGTATACAAAATATACAATCTTAATTCGTTGAACGAAATCTCATTATGTCACACATTTCCACCTAATTTATTAGCTTGATACATCCCAATAATATTCTTTGAAATAATCTCTTGTTGGAGATCATATGTCGGTGGGCAACAAAGATGTGGAAGATTGTACTTATATTCAACGAATAATTCTTGGAAGCATTTTCCTGTAAAACAGTGATAATAATTCATTACATCTTCCATGATTGATTTCTTCCATAAATTATATACAGATAACTATAAGTAGATAAAGAGACCCTTCAAGTCAATTGGAGCTCGCAACCTGCTTATCACTTCATTTACTAGCTGACACATCCGAAAGCTAAAATTTCTCAAATTCAACCAATTTTACCATCAAAAAATCTTTGTGGCTCGAAGTGAGAAAAATTTTGAATTGACCCGCTCACTTTGGACCCTTCTTTTGAGCTCGGGAAGGAATTCCTGACACGAAAGAGCCAATAATTGATTGAAAAATGACAAAAAATGGCAAGATTAGATATTTGGAAAATTTCGGTTCTCTCCATTTTTCTACAAGATAGAGCATATATAGATTTCATTGTCGTCGGGATACATTTTTTGCATCAGAATTTTGTCAGATTTCTATGATGTATCCAAATCGAATTATCACAAATATCGGTTCTGGAAGATGTTCACATATGTGGAAATATTTCATGAGCGGGTCAATCCTGTCTAATCATAATTTTTCATAACAGAAAGTGAATTTATTCACAACAAAAGTTGGCCCTGAATTAAACGTCTACTGTACTGTTCTTTCTTTTCGAATATTTCCATGTATAGTCCCAATTTTTACCATTCTTGCGTGGAAATTCAAATATCCATCAACAAGACCCATTGAATATATATCTCCCGAATGAAGTATCATTGATAAAGACTGAGACTCAGATTGGCTCAATAAGAATTATTCCACATTCGACACAAAGCCCTTGTCGAATGAAAAAATCCTCCCAATTCTTAAACCCAAAAACACGTTGTAAAAAGTATCATTTAGATCGTCCGAGTTCTAACATAGATAATTATATATAAATATATGCACAGCATCTCATTATTTATCCTACGACTAATAATCACATCATTATACATTCTATAACCAACAATTGAATCATAAAACTTGGCTCTTTGTCACGATTACATATACTCAAAAATTCAATTACCCAATTCCTTAGATATCAATTATCTGTGAAACTATTTTCATATTGAATGACGAATTAAAATTCGGCAGCTCATTAACGACAAAAAATTATCTCGATCGTCGAATTAATTGAAAGAACAAATTATTTTACAACACAAATTACAGATTCAGAATCCAAAGGTTGTGAAACTGCATTCGGCTTGTGAGGGATAATACTCGACGTCCTGTCAGACTTGTTGAGTTGAAACAAGATCGGTTTTGCTTGAATTTTTTAATATCGATGGACCAGGTTGTTTTGGCGTTGTTGTTGATGCAGCAGTTCCAGAAGCAGTTGTTGTTGTTGTTGTTGTTGTGGCTGGAGATGTTGGCATTGGTTGTCCATTTACAAGTACTATTGTGTCACGTCCAGGTAATGAGTCGTAGCCACAGCCTGCGGATATTGTTTTAACTTGGGGGGATTTATTTTATTATGTTTGTACACAAAATTGTTTAGGGTTGGGGATTGGTAATAATTTGTGTTTTGAATGATAATTTAATCTCTTCCGTTAGGATTTAAAATGCCTTTCTTCGGTTTCAGATTTATTCCATTGTATTTCCAAGTAAAAAATATCGGATCTGGTTTTTTTTTTTTTTTTCATGTTCACCATGATAATCTGCATATCGCGTAGAAAATATGAGAACATGATATGTTCAATCAGTTGTGTAAATCTGAACTCTTTGAATTGTACTGCTGATTTTGCAAGGATGAGGAATTCTTTGTTTTAAGAAGACTGTTGAAATTTTTCTAATTAAATCCAGTGGTCGTTTCAAATGGCTCACTTATGAGGAATTCTGATTCATCGGTACTTGTTCAATACTCAAGTATAAAAAGGTTAGGACTCGACGAATTGCAACGGTTTTTGTCTATAATTTGTCATGTCTGATCATCTCTATCAGAATAAAACACTGAATTGAGATCACCAATCCAAATACCGTATGATATGAGCACAATAAAACCACCAAAATTCTAGCGTGGTGGTCAGATGTGAATTCAAAAGAGTCAAAACGGGTAAGTTTCCTTAGAGATTTGATAGAAACCCGACTCTAATTAAAATCTTATTCGCTTACTATTTCGAGAACTAGCCAAATTTCTAAATCAATTCAACGGGTAAATGATATAAAAAAATTATGCTAATTCTGAAATTTTCATTAAATTTTCTCCAAAATTTTTAAATATAGTGGAATTTATCAATGAATATTCAATTGGATTTGTTTGAAACTGGGAGAGATTCATAAGCGAGGGCTCTTCGCATTTTTCGTGAACTGCATATATATATATATATTGTACATTACCGTAAAACCGGGTAATTTGGGCCGGATGGGTAATTTGAGCCACTTTTTGTTTTTGCAAAAATTTTGGACTCAGTAATCACACAGAAAAAAAAGCAAAGACAAAAAGTGTCCCGAATCTCCCCCCCCCCCCGGTCCGAATTACCCGGTTTCATTGCATCGAAGAAAATTCTCGAGAAATTCGGGGAAAGTTCAAGTATTTCTCTTCCACTGTTCAAATAGAAGCGCTCTATGGAAAAGTTTGTGTGAAAGTTGACGGATTTTATGGTGAATCTACCAAAAAGTTTTATGTGATACTCTTGGAACGCACTCATTTCGAGATGAATGAAAATATCATGAAATTACTGTGTAACCTCCCACGATTCATTCATCAAAAAACACAGGGACCGTATTCTAAATTTTGCGGACAATTTTACCGTAAAAGGACCCCGCTCCGAGAGATAGGATTTTGGCTTTCGGTTAATTTTGTCGGGGAAGAAATATGTTGTCAAGCACAAAATTCTGAACAAAAAGTTCAATGGGCTCGAAGACGGAAAATGGCTAGTTTTTTCAGTATAAATCAAATAAATACCAATAAATGGGAGGTTATGAGGTTATCTAGAACAACAACAAAGGCTTGTCTGCAGCGTTCGAATTCGAATTAAAAATGTACAATTTGAGTGTGATGTAGCTAAAAGGTCATCACTTTGGTAATTGAAAGATTTATCTGAAACCTTCGATACAAGAAGCAAATGAATGCATGCAAAAAAAGTGATAATGCGCGATTGACGAAGAAATCATAACGGCTTGTATTCTCAACAATTACATTTCATTTCAATCAATGTAGCAGCTAACGCTGGAGCTGGATCATAAAGCTGTGCTGACTCGATGCAACGAGTACATGATCTTGAGAGCCCAGATATGGCGCGGGAGCGGCTTTTTGACATCAACATCATCGCATAGCATGAGGCTCGCGCTTTGAATAGTTGATAAAAGGTGTCCGATAGTGCATGGCTGCAATCAAATTGAATGGAATGAATCAAAATTAATCTTGGATCGCTCGAGACTAGTGTCTGCCAAATATTTCGAGGATATGGAGATCGAATCTCATATTGCCGTATCTCGAGATCATATCGCGTAAGAGGCTGCGGGGTCGAGAGCAAGCGACTATCAAAATCGAGCTCGAAAAGTCGAGTGGAGGCTGTTTTTGAAGTATTTCAAGGTCGCTGAACACGAATATGACATTGCCTTGCCTCCTCATCGTGTTGCGTGGGCGGCTGCGGCGGCGGAGGCGCGAATTGACCGAGATCGAAGCTCGAGACTTGAGTGAGGGTGTTTTTGGGGTATTTTGGGGTCGCTATGCACGAATTTGAGATCGTCCAGACTCTAAGTCATGTTGTTGCGTGGGCGGTTGGGGGGGGGGGGTGTAGGGTCGAGTAGAGGTACAAATTGACCAAGATTGGAGTTTGAGAGTTGAGTAGGGGTTGTTTTGGAGTATTTTGGCATCGCTAAGCACGTATTCGAGATTACACAGCTCCCGAATCGTGTTGAATGGGTGGCTGCAAGAGCAAGGACGCGTGTTGAACTAGATAAAACTGGAAGAGCCGGCGGGGGGGGGGGGTCCTTGATATCTCGAGATCACTGGACACAAATCTCAGATCACCCAGCCTCAGAACCGTATTGCGTGGCTTTGATGGCGAATTCGATGTAGTTTCCTGACAATGATCATTTCCTGAGATAGAATCTGACCAGGATTGTAAGCCGAATTAAGGCATCGGGACCAGACCACGAGCATACGCCAAGTATCTCCATTGACCGAGGGGTCTAGCGATATCCTGTTTATCGAAATTCCGAATCGCTAGGTATGTAATCATAATTCTCGATCACGGAATAGGCCACATATAGTTTCAGGAGTGAATCTGCGAGAAAGTGGCGACTGACAGGAGATTTGACCGTTAAATCTCTATTCTGCCCATCTCCACAAGCAGGATCTGATTGGATGTACCGAGAGGCACGATGACCAAACAACGCCCAGAATCACCACGTGATCCAATAGCCTAAGGATCGGAAGATATCCGAGGACGTGCGATTCTGAAATCTTAGCTCTGTGGCAAAAAGCTCAAGAATCTACCCGACTCTTTTTCAAGATTTTTGATCACGCGCTGAGATTTCAGGATCACACTCCCTAAAACGCCACACGATCAAGCTGCTCTGAAATCGTGCTCTGGCCACGGTCTTTGTATTGTAGTCATGCTCCTCGCAGGATGAGATGATACTCCCTGTGAAATCGGCCAGAATAGTGAATCAGTTCTCAAATCTCCTTGCAGTCACCGCCATCCCATAGATTCACGCCCGAAAAGATTCGTAGTCCATACCAATATCAAGAATTGTGATCTCATAGCTAGAAAATCGTAGTTTCAATCCCTAGAAAATTGCTCGATCTTTGGACCACCAAACACACTCGGCTTAGTCTCGAGGTATGGTGACAGATAACAGGTTTATTCGAATATGCTGGTCGGAGCGCTCCGAACTCTGGGATCTCTCTCTCTCTCTCTCCCTCTCTCTTACTCATTGCGTTCGAGAAGAGAGAATCGGGGGTAGGAGCGCTCCGAGCGCTCCGGACTAGCATAATCAGTAATCAGGTGAATTTAATGTGAGTCTTCCCACGACTTGGGATCAGATTTCATCCGTGGGGATGTCCAGATTCAGCAAAGGAACACTCGAATCTCCTACCCATCAGTATCGAGTAGTAGATTCACGTCCTCCAATGTATTCGAATCGAATCCTTCTCGAGATTTTTGACCACATAGCTAGGATTTCAGAATCGGACGTCCGAGGTTATCTCCCGATCCCTAGGCTATTGGATCACGTGTTGGTTCTGGGACGTTGTATGGTCACCATGCTTCTCGATACATGAGATCAGATTCTACTTGTAAAGATGGCCAGAAAAGAGATTTAATGCTGGAATCTCCTTGCAGTCAACACTTTTCCCTAGATTCACGCCCGAAAAGATTTGTAGTCCATTCTGTTATCAATAATTGTGATCACATAGCTAGAGGATCGTAGTTCCCGTGCCCAGAATATTGCTCGAATTTTCGGCCACTGAACACACTATGCTTAGGTTCGTGGTAAGGTGACCGAATAACGAAAGTCATCGCACTACTTGGGATCAGATTTAACCCGTGGGGATGTCCAGATACAGCAAGGGAAAACTCAAATCTCCTAACCGTTACTATCGAGAAGTAGATTCACGCCCGTAAATCTATGAGAATAGGCTCCTCCTCGAGATCTATGATCACAGAGTTAAGATTTCATAATCGCACGTTCAGGGATATCTCCTGATCCCTAGGCTATTGCATCGTGTAATAGTTCTGGGTGGTTGTATTGTCACCATGCTACTCGGTACATGAGATCAGATTTCGCTTGTGGAAACAGTCAAAATAGAGATCTAACGCTTTAATCTTCTTGCAGTCATCACCCTCTCGTAGATTCTCGCCCGCAACGATTTGTAGTCCAATCCGTCATTGAGGATTATGATCACATAGCTAGAGGATCAGAGTTCGAATTCCTAGGATATTGCACGGTGCTCCATCCCACAAACACAGTTGGCTTAGGCTCGTGGTATGCGTGATTTTCGCCCGTCAATATATGAGAATCGACTGCTTTTTAAGATTTCCGGCTACAGAGCTGAGAATTCAGTATCACACTCCCTAAGTCATTACCCAATCCCGCTGCTATCACATCACGCTCTGGTCATGGTCGTTGTGAAGTGGTCATGCTTCGCGCAAGATGAGATGAGACTCCGCCTGGAAAATTGGCCAGAATAGAGATTCAGCTCTCGAATCTCCTTGCAGTCACCACTCTCTCGCAGATTCACACCTAAAACTATTTGTGGCCTATTCCGTGATCGAAAATTGTGATTACATACCTAGTGAATTGGAATTCCGATCAACAGGATATCGCTCGACCCCTCGGTCAATGGAGATACTTGGCGTATGCTCGTGGTCTGGTCCCGATGCCTTGATTCGGCTTACAATCCTGGTCAGATTCTATCTCAGAAAATGATCATTGTCAGGAAACTACATCGAATTCGCCATCAAAGCCACCCACGCAATACGGTTCTGAGGCTGGGTGATCTGAGATTTGTGTCCAGTGATCTCGAGATATCAAGGACCCCCCCCCCCCCCCGCCGGCTCTTCCAGTTTTATCTAGTTCAACACGCGTCCTTGCTCTTGCAGCCACCCATTCAACACGATTCGGGAGCTGTGTAATCTCAAATACGTGCTTAGCGATGCCAAAATACTCCAAAACAACCCCTACTCAACTCTCAAACTCCAATCTTGGTCAATTTGTACCTCTACTCGACCCTACACCCCCCCCCCCCCAACCGCCCACGCAACAACATGACTTGGAGTCTGGACGATCTCAAATTCGTGCATAGCGACCCCAAAATACCCCAAAAACACCCTCACTCAAATCTCGAGCTTTGATCTCGGTCAATCCGCGCCTCCGCCGCCGCAGCCGCCCACGCAACACGATGAGGAGGCAAGGCAATGTCATATTCGTGTTCAGCGACCTTGAAATACCTCAAAAACAGCCTCCACTCGACTTTTCGAGCTCGATTTTGATAGTCGCTTGCTCTCGACCCCGCAGCCTCTTACGCGATATGATCTCGAGATACGGCAATATGAGATTCGATCTCCATATCCTCGAAATATTTGGCAGACACTAGTCTCACGCGATCCAAGATTAATTTTGATTCATTCCATATAATTTGATTGCAGCCATGCACTATCGGACACCTTTTATCAACTATTCAAAGCGCGAGCCTCATGCTATGCGATGATGTTGATGTCAACAAGCCGCTCCCGCGCCATATCTGGGCTCTCAAGATCATGTACTCGTTGCATCGAGTCAGCACAGCCTTATGATCCAGCTCCAGCGTTAGCTGCTACATTGATTGAAATGAAATGTAATTGTTGAGAATACAAGCCGTTATGATTTCTTTGTCAATCGCGCATTATCACTTTTTTTGCATGCATTCATTTGCTTCTTGTATCGAAGGTTTCAGATAAATGTTTCAATTACCAAAGTGATGACCTTTTAGCTACATCACACTCAAATTGAACATTTTTAATTCGAATTCGAACGCTGCAGACAAGCCTTTGTTGTTGTTCTAGATAACCTCATAACCTCCCATTTATTGGTATTTATTTGATTTATACTGAAAAAACTAGCCATTTTCCGTCTTCGAGCCCATTGAACTTTTTGTTCAGAAATTTGTGCTTGACAACATATTTCTTCCCCGACAAAATTAACCGAAAGCCAAAATCCTATCTCTCGAAGCGGGGTCCTTTGCCGGCATTGGTGGCGCTCTGTCGGTAAACTGTGAAATTTGCCGCCGTTGTTGCAGTTTACCATCGCGGTTTGCCATATTTTTTCAGGGCAAAATGCCATCGACGCCGCAAATACGTCAAACCGCGGGGCCGTTAAATTGCAGCAATGGCAGCAAATTTGACAGTTTATCGGCAAAGCCCCACCTGTACCGGCGAGTTTTTTTAGTAAAATTTGCCGCAAAATTTGGAATACGGGCCCTGGAAGAGCTTTCCGAGCTAATTCAAAAACTTTGGTATACTCAACTCCCGATAACAACCACCATTTGTAATACCTCGTATGTGGGGAAAACGATAAGAATGGCAAAACAACTCATTTTCTTCATTTACTCGTTCAACATATTTGAGTAATTTGGCAATTTTTCTCAATAACCAGCGGATAATAAGGTGATAGCCTTCAGATTGAATTATTCTCTCCTCATGTTACCAAAGAACATTTCTCGTGAGCCAATTTTTTCGTCAATATTTCAAATATCAAACTTTCTGACTACCAACTTATAAAAATATACTAATAGATTCTGTCTATCGTGAAAACTAACTCAAATACTAAGACTTTTGATAGGTATATAATTAATCAGATCCTAATGACTACTGATTCCATAAAGGTCGAAGGAAGATAGAAAATCAAGGATTCAAGAGAGTTGTCATACTCTACATCACTTGCCTTCTATTTTGATCTAACTCAATTCAACTCTGATAACTTTATTATAGAGATTGAAAGGTTTTAGTAAAGATTGGAAGAGACTAAGATTTTGATAGAGTATAAAAGAGTGAGTTTTTAACATGCAGAGAGTAGTGAAACTATATTCTACCTTTATATCTCAAATCTATATTGACTATTACTTCTACAACTGAAAGTGACTGACACATAATTTCCGATCTATAAATGAGTTAAAGAAAGCATTTCTCGTTGAAATCTCAGCAAGCAATTCTTTCAGCGCATTATTCGAATCTATTTCTGTGCAGATTGTATCAGTTTCCCAGTACACGTCGATATTGTATAATTTACAGTGAATTGCAAGAAAGAGCAAGTTTATCCGAGAATTCGAGGAAACGAAAAGCAATAAGACAGGCGTCAGTTGGTTTAGCTAGCTAGATCGTGACGCATTATATTTTCTCTACGAAACTTTTTCACGTACGTATGGATACGTGACAACGAGACAAACTCAAAGTGTATGAAAAAAAAATTTGCATGCGAAGCGACGGCGCACTGGTAGAAAAAATATTGTCTATTCGTGACTATTGATCTACTGTAAGTTAGATTATGAATAGACCAAAGTGGTGTAAAAATTCGATTTGATTAATGGTGAAAAATTCTATGGGCTTTTGAATGGCGTCGAATTCTGTAATTAGAGGTTTTCTGAAATTTCGAAACGTATGTACTCAAGGGCAGAAATGAAGTTCAAAAAATCATGATCAATCTCAAGTTTATAATTCCCGGATCACGAAATTGGCGATTTGAAGCCTTGATTCAACAAAAGCGAACCAGATGAATTGTATTGACAGAACTTTTGAGTAGGTAATTTCGAGATGGAGGATCCGAAATCCAAATTACCATTCAGAGTGAAGAAAAAATAGCTGGAGATTGTATAATCTTGTCCCTCGAGATATACTCTTTAGCCAGTTTTGTTTAGAGACACGATCTATAAGTCAATTCAGAGAGGGAAAATTTCCCAACAATTTCCGAAACCTCATCGACAAATCTGACAGAAGAGATGAACACGTGAAAAATTAGCATTTTCCATCACATCTAATCTATTTTGAAAATTTCCCTTTTCCTCTCTTGAGGGGCCACACATATAATTGATAAAAATTAGGTCAATCAACAGCATAATCTCCTAAAATTGTCGGGTGATGCTGTTTATTCTAAGGTGTTCTTCGAAATCTTTTTTCAAAATTATCGATTGTAATTCACCGAATACAACCATTGAATATTCATGTTTCTGATCATCCAAGAACCATTCTATGGACCGTAATATTCCGAAAGTAGGCCAAGCTTGCGCAAAAAATTCTATAGTAATGATGAGAACTAGATGAAAACTATCAATACTTTTCACAGCGTGCAGACTCAAGCGCTAGAATAAAATATAAAATATTCAAAAAATTGAATGGACTTGTATTCATAAATACCTGGCGATGGTGTAGGTGGCAAAGTCCGACACGGGGTTAGTGGATTACGCGATGCCGGTCCCCAATCACGAGTAGGTTGCAATAATTTACGTGCTCTACTCCAAACTCCATCGCTGCTCGGTCCTGATCCATTACCTACATCGCAAGTGTCATCCTCGTCGTCCTCCTCAACTTCGTAACCACTGCGTTGCTTTTTCCTTCGCCTCAGTTGGTTCTGTGGCATCATAATGAAATTCTAGTTATGTGTATGAAATCCATAGGTGCTTTAATCAATTGTCGATTTGATCGGACCTCACCAGACTCAATTTTTAAAGAGAAAGTTCATTTGTAGATTTAGGATTGCAACTGCTTAAGGTTCGATAGTTACTGACTCCTTTCGGACAGGCAGCTGTGACTGATAGAATGTATAGATTGAGAGCTTACGAATCGGTTGCCGTTGAAAAAATATGGGTTAACGATGAAATTTGCGAGATTAACTCGTTTGAAAATTGGTTTGACCCACGTCTTGAAGGCGTATCAAAGTTTCTGGCAAGAAGTGACGGGATATTCTTTCGTATTTATCGGACACAATAATGAGAAACTGCATGTAGGAAGTCTGTGATTCCACACTTTTTGACGAATCGATAAAAACAACAGGTTGGCGGACGTTTCGAAGGAAAATTTTGGATACCAACTGGGGACGCGGAGGTTATACATTTAATTCCCGTGCTCGTTGCGGCGAGGATACGGTAGTCAAGCAATGCACCAAAAATGATAATACACGATTTCACAGATTTTATCATAGTGAAAATTATTTCTGGCCTCTATTACTCATATTTTGAATTAACAGATAGGAATCAAAGCAGTCAGGAATGCGAATATGGATTTTTGGGTTTATTGCTACTATCGGTTTTCACCATGACTCACGAGTCGCTGTCGAACCCCCTTGAGATCTTCTGATATGAATCTTCTCAGAGAAAATGTTTTAATTATGACCTAATATCACGTCTGAGCATCAAGGCGTAATAATGTAAGGAGCCCTTAAGATCAACTGATGATATCCAGAAAATTGAAATCACAAATATCTTGATTTGAATTTATATGTAACCATCTTCACACCCAAGTTCACATACATTTTCGATAAAATCTTCCATCGCGATGCTACATCCTGACATTTGTTTCAAAACAGCATGCCGATATGCATGAGAACTTCATATGAGGAAAATCAACAGACTCTCATGATGTGCTTATGAAATCTCAACGTCTCACGTAATGTTTCTATGTGATGTCTCAATATGAAGTCTTTCGTGACGTTATTTTATGTTGGGTCTATATAACTTTCTTATATCAAGGGCTTGTATGGTGTGAGAGTGCCATGTAAATTTCTTTTCATGCAATGTCTTGGCGCTCTAAGTCAAGTTTTCATGTGATGTCCTCATTACATGACGTTCTGATGGTCCTTAACATGGTTTCATGTGGCGTTGGATTTCTGAGAGATGTTTTTGAATTCAGAATGGAAACGAATGCCGGGTATCTGGTTCACAAATTTTAAGATCATATTAGATGTTTACATGTGATTTTGCAACGTTTTAGTGGCCTTTCCGTTTGACCGGAGGATCTTATGTGATGTCTTGAACTGTACGACGTTACAAGTAGAGGGTCTCCGCGGGCGCAGTCGGGCCCCAAATGTCGATTTGCACTCCGTCCCCATTTGATTCACATTGGGACTCGGATTCGGGTTTAACACGCACTCATGTGGGACGAGCAATGGAGGATTCTCCAAATACTCAATATTTCTGTGTAAAATCATGCAGCACCACATTATGTTAACATCATCAAAGTTAACATCGACTGCCGATAATTGACTGACCTCAGAGATCAAAGATTAGACGGGGAATTTCCAACGTAATCTCCTCTCTGATAGCTACAGCTCACTAATCCAACTCGGTCAGATCTACTTACATCTTCAGTACATCTCAACTCATCTCAGCGCTAGTGACAGTGAAGTGTTCATGTGAATTTTATTGCATCAAATTGGATGTCAATTTTCTTGGTGCAGGTGAGTGATATAAGTAGTTAAAAATCATCAAATTCTTCCAAATGAATACACGTTTTATTAATTTCTTTCCGACACATTAACCGTGGATATGCAGGTGATTACACAGGTTTGAGAGTCATTCATCATTCGTTTAATGAGACATAGTACCCGAGTAAAAATGATCGGTACACAACCGAGCATGACCGAGTACCAGGCGCGGTACTCGGTCATGCTCGGTCGTGTACTGATCATTTTTACTCGGGTACACCCTTCAACTATCGTGGCCTAGAGATCTAACCCCCAGACGATTGACCATTTATTGACTTCTCTATCTTGTCTCTCTCCCGTGGCTTCTCAGATTTTAAACGTTTCTTCGCCTCTCTAGTGGTATACTCTATACAGTACCTTTCATAATTAATGGATCATGTAGGGTCTCACTGAAACAGTGATATTTTCAATATACTTTGGCGTACGGGGATTCAAAAGAAGCATCTTAAAGGTCACAAAAAAATCTATCGATTCATGTGTTTAAAACATCCCTTGTGTCCTTTTTGAGTGCCCGTAGTCAATGATGAACATCTAAAAAAATGTTTGTTCAATCAACCACCTACAACTTTGTCGGGAGTAATTTGATCACAAAAATTCTAACGACATCTTATAGATCTTTTCAAAACCTACAATTTTCTTTTTAGTTCTCTCTACGATCTTTCCTGTCCAAGTAACGAGCTCGGAGAAGAAATTTTGTATTACATGGACTGCTTATGGAGATACCGCGGCTGGTGCCTGTTTCTTTTCGCCTTGCTCTATTCTAGCGGAAAGATTCATCAAAAAAATATCACGAGACATGATTTTGACGTAAAATAATCTCATCTTCTGAAATATTTTATCAGATTTTGTCTTGAATGTGATCTATAGGGACAAGTCATGAAATTAATCAATTTTCCCAATAAAACTCGAGAAATCGGGGTTGTCTCTAATCCAAGACAAAATCCGATCAAATATTCTGAAAGGTGAGATCATTTTACGTCGAAATCATGTGCCATGATATTTTTTTGATTAATTTTCGCGCTAGAATAGAGCAAGGCAATCGAAACAGGCGCCAGCTTCGGCATCTCCATAAGCAGTCCATGTGATACAAACTTTTCTTTCCAAGCTCGTTACTTGGACAGAAAAGGTCGTAGAGAGAACTAAAGAGAAAATTGTAGGTTTTGAAACGAGCTACAAGATCGTTCGAATTTTTGTGATCGAATCACTCCCGCCAAAGTTGTAGGTGGTTGATTGAAGGAACATTTTTTTAGATGTTCATCATTGACTACGGGCACTCAAAAAGGACACAAGGGATGTTTTAAACACATGAATTGATAGATTTTTTTGTGTTCTTTAAGATGCTTCTTTTGAATCTCCGTACGCCAAAGTATATGAATATATACTTTGGCGCACTAAAACAGTGATATATTGAAAATATCACTGTTTTAGTGAGACCCTACATGATCCATTATTTATGAAAGGAACTGTATTTTATTCATTACAACGTCACTATCATAAGTTTTCGTATATCGAGATGGTCATGATTCAATAAGTAATCCCTGATTTTCATTCTTCCATAAAGATTGATCTTCCTCTGTCTACAAGCCTGATGAACGATAACAATGGATTTCGGTAATATCTTTTTGGAACATTACAACTCTTGGATATTTCTCATGTTCAAGGTTTAAATAATGTTTAGTCAACACTGGCACCGTTTTCAGCTCAAATCCAAGTCAAGATGAAAGGGAAAACATAGTTCCATTCAATACACACCCGATGTGAACCTACTTATGCACTGATAATGCGTCTCAGATGTGTGTGAGGAGGCTGAAAACGACTCTCCACTCTCGGGTCAGTTTTTGAGCGTACCAAAAAATCTCGGAGATTGGGGACAAAACTGACCACGGATTCGGTTTCTACGTCGAAATAGTACATCTCGATACAAGGGCGTAAAACATTTTATTCGCGTCCGAGTGATGGGTTTCCGGCCCGAGCCGCAGGCAGGCGAGGGTCGGAATCATCACGAGGATGCGAATAATAGGTTTTACGACCGTGTATCTAACTATACTTTTCGATAAACTGTGAGTAAAAGTCGACAAACTGTGCGCAAAGTGCACTTTTACGCACAGTGTATCGAAAAATAAGGTAAGTGTGCCTAATACGCCCCCACTACTTTTGTTTTTCTCATAGTTTTGGCTCATCTCAATATTATCCAACGTATCTGAGCTCGTTTCAAAGATAATACCAAGACCTTCAAAATGAGCTTAAGGAACATGAGATTTTGAAGAGTTGGGACCGAGCTATCTTGATTTTTGCAGGGAAAAATTTTTGCAAGTTTTCGACAATGTGTTCCTAATATGCCCCCATAGTCATTTCGCGATTCTGAAACTTTGGAACAGCGATATCGGTTCCGGAGCATGACGGTAATTTATTGAATGGATAAATCACCATGATTTGAATTATCATCGATGATTTAGAGTGCATATAACCTCAAAATTAACATGAAAATCGATATTTATCATATTTTGCGAGATCTGGTGAGTTTTGAAGGTCCCATCCTGCTGAATATCGCTGAATACATTTAATCATAATGTTATCTCGACAAACAAGAACTAAATGTACTTGCGGCATTGCGCAAAGCCCTCTATATGCGGAAAAAGGGGTGAAGGCATATTAGGAACACTGCACTGTCTTTTAGTAATGTGAGTGTAGAATCGGCTAGGAATCGAATTTTGCAATTTTGTAGGAAGCATCTTGAAGTTGAAACAAGAACAAAGAAAATGAGCTAAGATACGTTGAGAGTGGTTGTACCAGTTTTGTTTGGCATAGGCAGAGTCTACATAAGAGAGCGAGTGCACACCGAGAGCGCTCTTGCTCTCGCTCTCGCCGCTCTGCAACGAATGTTCAATCATGTTTCAAATTAGTGTGCAAAGACTGAAGGGATAGTCTCGCACCATAGGATCATAGTTCTCACATCAAAGCTAGGAATCATCACGGGGGGGGGGGGGAGGGGGTATCAATCCCGCAACTCAATCAGCCTCCAAAACCGCAAACATGCACATGTTCGGCCTGAAATTTCTGTTGAGAGCTTATGTTAGATTCGAGGATCGATTACTGCCCCGATAGAATTTTGAGTCCATTAATTTTCTTTCGGGGTGTTGCGATCGATTCTTCTTGCAATCAGAAAATTTTGTCATTAACATCCAGGTGTTATCGTAGGTTTATATGTTATTCTGGGTTTTGAGATTGATTTCTCTCACGGATACTATTTTCGGTTCTAGTATTCAAGTATTAGCGAATTTTATTACCTTAGTGAGTTTTGGGATTTACTTTTGGTCGCATTTTGGTTCCCGGCTGGATTTCCGATAGAAGCATCTGGATGTTCGGGAGTTTGGTTACTTTCTTAGATTTTGGGAATAATTTTTTTCAGGCCCAGTTTCCAAGTGTTTGCGGTTTTGGGGGCCTCTTGAGTTTCGGGATTGATACCCCCTCCCCCGTGATAATTCATTGCTTTGATGTTAGAATTGTGTTTCTGTAGCGCGAGACTACCCCGTCAGTCTTCGCACAAATTGTATCATATAAAAAAACCTGCGCTATGGAGGGGCGAGAGCGAATGCACCCCGCGAGAGCGCTCTTGGACCCCGCTCGCGCTCTTATGTAGACTCGGCCTATTCGTTTTCTTCTCGATTTAAAGGACGAAAAATCTCACGATCTGAATTATTAAATCTCCCTAAACTATTATCCAAATCTTGATAGATCACTCAAGATAGACCTCGCGGTGCGAATAGTTTAAACTCTTCTTTCGTTTTTGGACCATATCGTCGCCCCCGAAGAAGAAAAACACCTCCCATTGTTCTCCCAATGCATTTTCGAATGGGGACGTGTTTTTCTTCGTCGGGGGCGACGATATAGTTTGGAAACTATGGCCATTACATAGCGTATCTTGAGGCTTCTGACAACCTGGATTGGGTACCGTGAATTATCAAAGTCTTTAATCTTCCGAGTTTGATAATTCAAAAATCGATGCAGTTGATTCAACTGAGCCATGCTAAACGCTTTCTCTTTCTAAGTGAGGCTTAACCATTTTGAGGAGCATATATCTTTCGAATGCTTCGAGCTACGAGGGAATAATGCACGCGTGCGTCGGTCACTATTTATAATGAAATACAAAAATTCTTGTTTTCACATAATCTGAAAATCCACATGATTCTAGGAGAAAGGTCTAGAATTTAATAGTGCTCAAACATAAATGTCCAAACTACCAACGCAATCAGATGGCCTTCGTTATCTGAACAGTATGAGGAAAATGAACTTTTCTGACGATGTAGAAGTGTAAAGATAAATATAGATGATCTTGGAATCGATCGTAGAGGACTAGTGTTTGTGCAAATGAATATACACAAAATAATTGCAATTACACATGTATTGCTACGTTTCGTCCACATATTTTGTGAACCTCTTCAGGCTGTAACATAAGATTAAACACATAGGAGAATTTTTGTAACAAGATCACTAAGCTCGAGATTCACAATATAAAATCACAATATCCACATACCTAGAAATTTACAACATGGTCACATAATTATTTTTATATAAAAACGTGGAAACTCACTGCAATGTGAGTCCAGTTTTACGTCAATCTTTCGAGTATTGCGAGTAAACTGTTTGTTATGATGGGAAATGTAGATAGAGAGGAGAGGAGAAGGTATCATGTGGTAATAGAGGGAAGGGAGGGATGAGGAGTGAGAAAGACCAAGCGAATACAGCTGATAGTATATATATGTATAAGATAGAACAATAAATTATTGTAAGATCGATCTATAAACTTGATTCAAATGACAAGTGTCATCCTTCAAGTTGATATTGTTTTTATCAGAATTTATAAAAATCATCTCTGAGAGTGTTCTTTTATGAAAGTTAGGTTCTCTATCTAAAATCACCGTATTTTTCCAGTCAAATTCATGGCCTAAATTTAGGCCATGAATTTGACTGGAGAAAAGAATTTAGGCCATGAATTTGACTGGAAAAATACGGTGATTTTAGATAGAGAACCTAACTTTCATGAAAGAACACTCTCAGAGATGATTTTTATAAATTCTGATAAAAACAATATCAACTTGAAGGATGACACTTGTCATTTGAATCAAGTTTATAGATCGATCTTACAATAATTTATTGTTCTATCTTATACATATATATACTATCAGCTGTATTCGCTTGGTCTTTCTCACTCCTCATCCCTCCCTTCCCTCTATTACCACATGATACCTTCTCCTCTCCTCTCTATCTACATTTCCCATCATAACAAACAGTTTACTCGCAATACTCGAAAGATTGACGTAAAACTGGACTCACATTGCAGTGAGTTTCCACGTTTTTATATAAAAATAATTATGTGACCATGTTGTAAATTTCTAGGTATGTGGATATTGTGATTTTATATTGTGAATCTCGAGCTTAGTGATCTTGTTACAAAAATTCTCCTATGTGTTTAATCTTATGTTACAGCCTGAAGAGGTTCACAAAATATGTGGACGAAACGTAGCAATACATGTGTAATTGCAATTATTTTGTGTATATTTATTTGCACAAACACTAGTCCTCCACGATCGATTCCAAGATCATCTATATTTATCTTTGAAAATTTCGAGGACGATTCCAAGTTTCCAGTCAACATTCTAGAAGTGTAAAGGTTAAACTACTGACGCGAATCTTGACCTATCTTCATCTCGTGCTCACAACTTTAAATTTTAACGATAAGTTGCACTGAGGTACATTCGCTTCAAGCTACCTTGTCTGTTGATGCAGCTTCAGGAAATTAACTACTCAGGAGAACTTTATCATTCGCGAAGGCGATCAGTCTCTGCCTGTATCAGCTCGTGTTTATCATCGATCATTCCGTTCGATATAATACCTTGACGTAGGAGTAGGTTTTTCCACGCGTCTGTTCTCGAGTACAAAAAGATATCTCAATGTGTGTAAAAAATAATATTTTCTCCATGTCATTGGATCCATGCCATTTTTCAAGATAATATTTTGTTGTGGTGAAATCAGATTCGTCATGTCTCTGGAGGAGCATGATGAGTTCTGTGAAACCCATGACATTGTTAGGAATCTCATTGGAAAAGGGTATAAATGGATTCGAGTATTGCTGATTCATGATAAGAAAATATATATTATCTTTGAGAGTGGAAAGTAGTAGACCACCTACCATTTCATCTCATCCAGACGGAGGAATAATAAATTTCAATAAATCTAAGTTTGAGAGGCTGATGTTGACTAAACATTATTCAAACCTTGAATATGAGAATTATCTAAAAGAGTTGGTATGTTCCAAAAAGACATTAGCGAAATTCTTTGTTATTGTCTATAAGGCTTGTAGATAGAAAAAGATCAATCTTCATGAGAAAATGAAAATTATGGATTACTTATTGAATCTTGGCCATCTCTATATACGAAAAGTTATGATAGTGATGTTGTGATGAATAATGTAGAATATATTACACTGAGAACAGAATATTGCAGTTCGAACAGTATGGCTGCGTTGTAATGTGATATTGCTGTCAGGTCAATACTGAACTGTCAACACAGCATTATGATTTGTTATTGCCGGTAAATAACCTCTAAAAATCTTTGGATTATAATAATCCTTCGCCGCTATGATTATGTGCAAAAATTGGATGGTTTTCCTGGTAAAATAATCGTAATGAGACTGTGATTCCATATCGAGTATCAAAGTATTTGAAATGTATGGGCTATTGTTATTTATTCTGGCAGAAATACTAGATGCCAAATCATTTCGATGGCTTGTCATAGTGACAAAATTGGTATTGCTCTCCTGGCTATACCACTTTTTGGTCGTACGACAAGTCAATTCGCCGTACGACCAAGAATTTTTTCTATAAGAAATGTCAGAATAAGAAATGTCAATCGTCTGGGGGTTAACTCTCGTGGCCACGATAATCCACGGGTTTACTATGTCTGATTAAACGAATGATGAACGACTCTCAAACCTGTGTAATCACCTCCATGTCTACGGTTAATATGTTGGAAAGAAATCAATAAAACGTGTATTCATTTGGAAGAATTTGATGATTTTTAACTGCTCATTTTACTCACCTATCTCTTCCTGCACCAAAAAAATTGACATCCAATTTGATGCAATGGAATTCACATTAACACTTCACTTCTACTAATGCTGAGCGAAGTTGAAATGTACTGAAGATGTGAGTAAATATGACAGAGTTGGATTCGTGAGCTGTAGCTATCAGTGTAGTCGTGATTTTTTATGAGACGCCATGTTAAATGGCTCTAACGAAAACGTTCAGAATTTTTTACCCGACTCTGAAGGCTTCTGAAATTTCAACTGAAGCATTTTTACATCCTTATCTATAACTATGCCGACTTTCATTATTTTCTGAGCGTCATTTCGAGTACCGCTAGTACTACCTCAACGACCATGATAGAGCATGCTGGATGCGAGTATTGGGTTGCAATTATACAGAGAAATATTACATAAAGGTGGGTTCAATCGTAGAGTGGTTCATCGTTGGCGATTCTGAAGTGATCTTGGTGAGATTTCTCAGCGAAAACGCGAATATACGGACATGAAAAAGAGATGGAGAATAAGGATCTCGCCGAGAATCAGACCGAGATCGAGATGAGGAGAATATTTCCGAGACGAGGACGACATGGCTTCTTTCTCGACCCTTCTCGTATCGAAGAAGCCCTAGTACTAATCTCGCAAGAAGTTAACAGAATGTGATTTTTTTGTGCGCCATGGAGTGCGACGATGTCGAGTATTACGCGCACACATCACTCGAGAATATTATATGAAATGATACAAAATCTCATGTGCATTACTTGATGATATGGCGTGGGGCGATCGAAGATTATTCTATAGAAAAATATGGGTCGAGATATTTTCATTACACCGCAACGTAACATGAAGCATCACAGAATCATGAAGTTGAACCATCTTCAAGGCCTTACACATCACATGACATCCTTATGTACTAGAAAAAGATCACAAGAACTTTGCAACATCACAACATGAAAAAATCATGTGGAGTCTCATAATTATATGGGGACATATCATGAACCATTAAAACGTCAGATTGTAAGATTATCACATCAAAACATTTCACAGAACGCCAAGACATCGCATAGAAATACCTATCACGTGACACTCTCACATCATAATGATACTTTTTAAGGAGGAGTCGAAATCTCATGGACACATCACATGCGGCCAGTAGTCTTTTATATCAACGCCTCTTATTGAGAAGGTATATTTCAACCTACCTCTAGAAGATGGCAACTCCTGCAGTATTATCATGAGAGTTACCATCTTCCGGAATTAAGTCAAGGGCATGTGGTAGCCGTGCAAGCTATTAAATTTTGTTCCCATTTCTCTCGAATTCTCTTGCGATTTTTAAACGACGAGAAGACGCATATTTGTTATCATCTAATGCTTGCATGCGTCTTCTCGTTGTTTAATATAACCCAAATCGCAAGATGGTTCGAAGGAAATGGTAACAAAAATGTGTATATGTTATAGGTTAGGATGTGCCAAATGCCCAGTGGTCTCCACTTTCCTGCAATAATCTAATGATTTGGGCTGAACGTTGAGTTGTCGAGAATAAATCGCACATTAACAATAACTAGTTAACTCGTATCAAACTTTGTACCATTAAAATGTTCACATGAGTGTTAAATGGAAGTTTACAGCCGTGCTGCGTGGCTACCGCATGTTCTTAAGGCCAACCCGGACGGAATCCAGATTTTTCGCTCAATAGATGGCGCGTCGACCGCATTGCATGCGATCGAAAAATATGAAAAGCTACTCTTCCTTAATGTATCTCAACATCTCATTTCTAGCCCAACAGTGACAACGCAAACGAAGCATCATAAAATTTCCAATCGGATGAGATGTTTCACGTCAAAATATATGCATTAGATCCGAAAAAAATCATAACTCTTTGTCACACTGAGCGAGTTACAATGCTCGATGCTCACACCTGTTCCAGGTTTTTTTCGAAGGGGATTTAGAATTTCTCAACGTGGGAGGGCTCGTTCGATAGAAAATTTCAATACACAGGCGGGATGCTATCTCATTTTGTCCGAAAATGATTTGTTGATGGGTGATAAACATGAATTGGCGAGACACCTCCGTGTTCAGACCCCATGACTAGGTCCAGGTTTTCTTGTTTCCTACTCAACAGATTGACACGAATTTTCGTGTACCTTCGTGAACTACGATTTGGAAGGCAGGATGTTATCTGGCCAACTTATCCAGTCCCAATAGAAGCGTGTAAATAATAATTCTGCTCTCACCAGGAGAGGTCATCACATCCGGATCACGGATTTAGCTGAAACTCTGGGAATAGTCTTTTTTTAGCACAAAAAGACGATATCCAAAATTGTAGACCCTAACGCTCACACGGTTCCGAGCTACAGCCGAGGACATTAGCATTACCGATACGGCCCATAATTAACAATCATGCATATAGGTATACCTGCAATGCTAATGTCTTTGGCTTTAGCTCCGGAACGCTTGAGCGTTAGGGTCTATGATTTTATTTTAGGTTTCATCTTTTGGCACTGAAAAATGACTATTCCCAAAGTTTCAGCCAAATCCGTGAGCCGGATGTGATGACCTCTCCTGTTCATAATCACTGCGTGTGGCCGCAACCTGAAAGTACGCCAGTGCGTGTCGGGTTGCGGTAGGAGGCGTCGATATATCAAGTTTTCATGTCATGTCGATGTTTTATTTCGGAACAAAAGTATTGACGTGACATCATGATGCTACTTGATACTCTTCAGGTATTTGGAGTTGGATCCTTGAGTCTGTGACAATAACCTTAATCACTCTTCAATCATAATTAACAACTATTGGACGCGATTGTACTCTTAAAGCGAGTGAAAGCCTTCCGAAATATCTGTTAATTTGGAGCCCGTTGGAAATATATCTGTGAAATCTTTGGGGTACAAAATCGCGAACCGAGCGGTAAATTGAGTTTTCTAAAAATGATGAGCCTTATATTGAAGTTGATGAAGGTTGGAGTCAAACTTTGCGATTCGGATGACTCACGATTGAATTCCAGAGGATCGTACCATATTTTATAGGAGAGGAAACCTCCCAGTAGCAGTACAAAAAGCAAGTTTTGATTGATATACGATCCTGCGCTTGTTCAACATGGGATGAAAATAATATCGAGCATTCATGCAAACAAGCAGAGCATTATATTTCCACGCTATTGTCGAGACTCGCATTTTTCCATTTCATCGACAAAGCGCTCAAATACACTTTTCATACCGTCGGAATAAAAAGGCACCTTTGTGAGAAAGAAAAAGAAATCTGCACTAACTCTAGTATTGTGTAATTCTATAGTAAATCCCTCCCATACAGTTGAGTGAAGCTCGTATAAACAATCTTCTCAAATATCCCGTAGATATCACTCTTTTAGGCGAATCAGATTTGAAAATGTTGAGGTCGGTATGAAGGTCAAATGAAAGAAACTTACCAAAGCCAATCCAATAATGACGCAAACGGGTAAAAGACCGACGGTCCAGCCGACAGCATCTGCCCATTTTGGATACACATAGGTTCCGTATCTGAGTGGTTCGTATTCAACCCAGTTGAAAAAGAGGATGAAAAACAAGGTAGCTGGCGTCACAAGTTTCCACATCCATTTCCAGAAGAAACACCAAAGTTTGCTTCGACGACCAATCATCTGTTGCACATCATCGAGGAAACGATCGGCTCCGTATACCCATGCGACTAAGATGCACTCGCTTATTGCAATCAGTAAAACAGACCAGTTTGCTGCGTATTTATCCATTAGTTGTAGCCAGTACATTCCCGCCTGCGAACCGAACCAATGAAAAATTGTTGGATTTTTCTATTGCGAGTGTTACGCAAACGAGTATGAAATTTTTTTGACAAATAAATTATTCTAACAAATCTGAAGAATATTCGAATCTTGGTATTTGGAATGGAAGGTAGGTACTTTGTTGTGCGGAAATTTAAAGAAAGCATCTTGAAGATTACAAAAAAAAACCTGACGATTCATGTGAATTCTGGACGAGTCACTCGATTTCGCAATATTTCCTTTGGGATGGTTGAAGATCAAGCAAAATCCACGAAAACCATGTCTGCTTTTTTCGATCTGGGGGGGGGGGGAGAGCACGATGCGGAGGGATTTCGAATTTGGTGATCCAGCAAGATTAACTAGGGGTCAGATTTACCGAAATCTGTAAGACATTTTTCAAGATGAAAAGCTTTGATATTCTCGTTCGGATACCGAGAAGTAAAATTAACCAGAATTCCTATGAGAAATGTTACGATTGAAGAATTTTTGAGATGGAAAATCCTCATGTTCTCAAAGTTGGTCTGATAAATATTCCAGATTTGATTGAGCTCCGATTTGAGGAATCGAATTTTTAGGATTTTCTGGTTGCTATATTCCATATTTTGATTGAATTGAAAAGGTCCATAATTTCCTTCATTTTTTTCAACATGATTCCTCAGTTGACCTCAAATTTCGATATCAGCTATCATCGTCAGATCCAGAATCGAAAGTTTGTAAATGTGTCGTCGAAAAATACTCAAAATATGTACAAGGGAAGGTCACTCAATTTTCGTATTGTCAAGAGACACGAAGCTAAAATAAGACTCACATTTGTGGTGAAGATGAGGCCACCAGCATATCCAAATACAGAACAACCGAGGACAACCCAGATTTTGTAGTTGCGCAGCTCTGGAATGCCATCGAGAATTGCAGTTGTCACTGTCTCCATGAGAGCAAATTGCGAATCAAGTCCAAGTGTCAGCAGCATCACAAAGAACAAGAGAGACCAAACTGGTGCTACGGGTAACCTCGATACGACCTACAACACCACACAATATTTATAATTTGAATTATTCAAGGATCTCTAAATAAAACACGATTCTCGTCAAAATTTATTCAATAAATCATGACAAAATTGATTTTAACAATCAGATTGCATGATGCAAAGCTTTCATAATATCGACTGGTGTAGCTTAAAATCATCCCCTGGCTTTGTACCAAATTGAAAAAGTTCTCGAGATTGTACCCGTATTTCTTTATATCTCGACATATTCGCCAAACTTATCCAATTCATGAGCTGTATTGATCGCATCCTTACATAGAATACATCACCAAAGAAACTCCAATATATATAACATAACGTAACATTACATACTTATATCTTTGTTTCTATCGGTACATGATACAAGTGATAAGTTGACAGCTTTGATAATTATAAAGTTAAAATTACGTTATAGAGAATCCGAACTCGATGAAACACGTGTCATGCAGGGATTTTGGTAAAATACGACCTAGAGTGCGAATTATGGTGAAAGAGAACTCGAGATGTATGAGACTCGTATAACAAACCGTATATTCAAGTGTGACCTAGTTCAAAAGTGATATTTCAGCGGTGATGCGCAAGAGAACTAAATTCATCGAAGCGAAAAATCGTGAAATGTAAGTGGCACAATATAAATAGGGTAAGACGATTTCGTTGACTCATGCTCCTTCATTTGTGCAATGTATTCGACTTCTTACATGCGTCCTTCTTGATTTTTCGAAGGAGTGTTTCATTGGAAGCTTGATCGATGTATGTAGGGTAAGGGCAAGTTCTTGAAACTTTTGATTCGCTTAGTTGCATTCTGGATGAAATTTTGTTAAGTTGTTGGGTTTGTTCAGTTTTTTTGAAAAATATGAATGCCAAATGTATTTTTAGAAACTCGAGAATTCTTTGCAGTCGATTCAAAAGTTTACTCATCGGTTGAAACTGCCTGGAATTGAATGAAAATACAACCCAATCTGAATCAAGATTTTATCATTAAAGTACTTTTTATTGCCAAATTTATCTCTTTGTAGTCCCTTTTTAGACATTTTTGGAATTTTGTTGTATCACTGCCGATTTAGAATAACGGGTGCGACAATTTTCGAAGGGCCAGTAGTCGGGTCATCGAATTTTTTATGTTCAAGCTCAATATCAATGATTGAATTCATGTATTAAAGTGAAGCCGTCGTTCGCCAATACCCCTGAATACATTCGAGGGATATGTCGAATTTTACTCAATCAAATGACTTGAAATTTTACAAGCATCTGTAGAATGCATATCTAAAGAGTACCACGAAGCCAAATGGGCCAAATTCTTAAAGAAAGTATCCAGATGAGGTGTACCCGAGACGTCCGCGTCGTATGTTGCTGCTCATGAGCAGACGACGTTCGAGCTCACCTCTTTTGTATACTTTTTATGGGAAATTGACACATTTGGCTCGGTAGCGCTCTTTAGACATGCATTCCATGAATGAATGTGGAATTTTGAGTCATTTGGTTGAGTGAATGAGTGAAAGTCCACACATCCTCCGAACATATTCAAGGCCACATTCAATATGGTGGCTGACTGCGACCTCTCCTGGACGGGGGGGGGGGGATATGTAATGGGGGACACGAGAACACTTTAGTTTATTTTTGACTGATATACCGAAATGCCTGGCAAACATAGAAATCCAAATGATGCGAATATCTATTATTTTCGTGCAATTTGGATCTAGAAAAATTCTTTACAGTACCCTTGAGTTCCCTACAAGGTTTCATTTTGACGAGAATGGGCCAATGAATCAGGGCTTGACGTCTAAAATAGTAGTTTAAATCGATTTGCGGGAAAATTAATCGCCTTTTGTTCGAGTTCCTTTTCCAATAATATTTTTTTTGTATTGGAGCAAGTCAGACAAAGAATCCATCAAGATTCACAAAACCAACAGTTTGTTTAAGGCTGTTATAGGACTGTCCAGTCAAGCTATAACTTGTTGAGACTCAATTGTAGATGGAACGTAAGAAATTTCTCACCTCGGGGTAAACGATAAATGCGAGTCCAGCACCCTGGTCGACGACCTCGGCAACAGGAACGTCGAGCTCGTGCGCGAGGAATCCAATGACTGAGAAAATTACAAGGCCAGCAAAAAAGCTCGTTCCAATGTTGCTCACTGCTACGATTAGTGAATCTTTGTAACAGTTGTTGGTGAATTTGTTATACGAGCTGAGGGTAATGAGACCACCCCAAGCTGGGCTTAGTGCAAAAAATATTTGAACCGCTGCATCACCCCAGACTTTTGCCGAGGCTAAATGTTGCCAATCTGGTGTCAGATAATAGAGGATACCCTCTTCAGCACCATCCAGTAGAATACCCCGAACAAATAGCGCGATCTGGGAAAAATTAATCGAGTTTATTTCTGCGATTCGAATTTGGTTGTACCTAGTTGGGTTCAATTTTCTGTCCTACACTTGTTATTCTGTGTATTTTTGGCCGTGAAAGTATCAGACAATATAAAAAATGCGACTCACCAAAACGACGTAAGGAAAGAGAGCGGTGAAGTAGACGACCTTCCCCGAACTCTGAACACCTTTGCTGAGGCAGGCAAATACAATAATCCAGGCAAGTAAAAGACAACCGGCCATTTTTGGGCTTATCGAGCCCGTATCTTCAATTCCATGACCTAATCGTAGTACGTGATTACTGAAAATAAAAAAAAAAATTATTCCAATGATCGACCTCTGAAAAAACCTTGATGAAATAAAAGGAACAAATTTTATTGTCAAATGAGAAATGATACTTACTTGAAGTACTCCTCGGCGGGTGGCTTACGCACAATGGACGAGAGGTTATCCGGTGAGATATTAATTGCTGCTAATTGGCTAGAGTTGAGGCATTGCCTCTTATAGTACGTCATATTTTGGTTGATGCAGTACAAGAAGGCCTCCGGCATATAGCACTCATTTGTGCTCCAATCGTCCTCGCATTTACTCCACGGAAGCTCTCCTCCGCCTTCAAATTGCAAAATAGATACATTGCACAAAATTCTAAAGTTAACACTGAGCTCCCGAGAAAACTCGGGATATGGATTTTCAGCATTCAGTTTTTGGTTAAAAAATCCCCCAAACATGTATATGGTCCAATACATTCACACTAGACAAGCTTTTATCTCACCTTTCGATACCACGTTGGATAAAGATTGTTGCTCCTACAGAGCATTCTTTCATACCCTCATTTCAATTTTTCAAATGAAAATTCAGTTTGGAGTATTCTATTATTTGACGACTTCGTCAAATTTTATCGATCAAGAATAGAAAGATAATAAAGAAGCCAACGAATATCTGGACGAATTAGGAACTCATTGCTAATTGGATCAGTATGCCACCCACCGACAAAAATTCGTGTGTGTTTGAGAAACGCGTAAGGAACGGAGTTCCAAAATTCGCCTCTATAAGACGTGCGGAAATGTCAATAAAATCTAAAACTTTGATCGACTTCGAACTGAGTTTCGGGCTTTTGAATGTTCATCATGTAACAATACCGATAAAGATACACACCAATAAGCCCCTGAGTGATTGAGATAGTTTGCATCATTTTTTCAAGTATTATGCACTATCATGTAAATAAAATGACGAGTCCTTGGCTTTGAGTGAACTCTTTAGAAGGTTATGGTGGGGGACATAAAAAGCTTCTAAATTTGAATCTGAATCGTCACTACTTATTGTAGATTCACAAAATGCATCAGAGCTGATTGAATATTAAGAAGAGAATTTCATTGGGATTCACTGAATCTTTGGATTCAAGATGTCACAATGAAACTTCGTACCTTTTCATAATTGTATATCTAGCAATACTATCAACAATAATCGAATAGTGTTGCATGCATTCAGATGGTAGACCATAGCAGACGAATTTTGGCATTCGGCATCCGATGATGCGATATGCTGATGAAAATGAGTACGCGCGGTTGCTTAGCGCAAGCAGTATACCTATATATCGCAAAAGTATCGCTTTTTCGTTGCATCGTATGGCGGGTTGCATCGAATCTCGTTCCACGGGGCCGTGTCGGTCAGCTGATCACGCGCGATTTTACTCCTCAGACGAGCGTAAAGAAACTCCCTTCCAAAAATGACCCAGACAAAATCTTGAATCAATGCAGCTCACCAAATATGACATAATTTAGGATCAATGGATCAAAGAAACATCTTGCTTTGTCCCAAAATGAACTAACATTTTCAGACTTCTCATTGGAAGCAGCTAGCCTCGCTTACCAGTAGTCCGAGATTCATCATTGACCAAAGCTAATATATGAGTACCAATTCAAGATGACACATGAAAAATAGTGATTTCTCGGATTGGTTTCTCAAATCATTTAAATTCAACTTCAAAATCATTATAGAGGTCTAAATGAAAATCAATTAGATGAATGAGGTTGCGGAGTTGTTATCAGCTCACCTGTGATTGAGGCAAACATGTAAAATAGCGTCCACGCGATGATGAGGTTGTAATATAGCATGACAACTGAGCTTACAAGGACCATGCCGTATCCTAGACCTCGAAGGAGTGGGCAAAATCTTTTGTATGCAGCCACTGGGCCTAAGCTCGCGTACTGGCCTACAACAGAGATTAAGAATGCAAATTTTGAGCCTTAATCTGTCATAAATGATAACATATAGATTATTCGTGGAATATGAGACAATTTCGATACAATGTTGGTTATGTTAGCTTTCGTAGCTCGAGATTCCGATCGGAGCGTTGCTGAGAATTGGATCTTGTAATGTGGAGCTTGAAAATGTGAAATGACCCGCACAAGTGTCGAACCTTTTTTCCCCTGTCAGCATGAGATGCAGAATCAAAATGTACGTGGGAATGTTGATCTTATTCACACAGGTGTCGAAATGAATGTTCTAGTAAAATCCTAAAAAATTCTTGCAAAAATGCAACATGTGGCAAACAGGACATCATCATTTTGGATATTCCTCGGCCGATGACTTTGTCCAACTTGCTCCCAAACTATTCCTATCCATATACTATTTTTCTTAGTGAGATAGTTTCTAAATGCTCACGAGTCACCGTTCGCCTAGCCAAGATTTTAATCATCAATGGTTGTTATTTGGCTCGGAGGAAAGTTTTTAACGGAGCAACTTAATATCAATTTTTCGGAGTTCACAATGAATAATGTAAGTCCACTTCAAATGACGAGCTTCTGGACTGAGATTCATGCAGTATTCTTATCAGTTAGTTCACTTTATTCTGCAATGAGATTAAAATTTTGGCAAATTTTCGCTCTTTGCAACCGACATCTCGTTTTAACCAGGCTCGCTAGCGGTTCTATTAACCTTGAATGGTGGCCAAAAAAATTTTTTCAAATCATTCGTTGCAACTGGATTCTCGTTATAACTGAATTCTATTGTAATATAAGGATTATTTCACAAAAGAATACGGGGTTGAAAGTGAAATACTCACCCAGAGACAATTCCATGAACATTAAAGGCAGCCCGGCAATGATGAGCATGACGGTAAAGGGTATTAGAAAGGCACCACCGCCGTTGGAATAACATAGATACGGGAACCTCCAAACATTGCCGAGGCCCACACTGTAACCCAACAATGACAGAAGAAAGTCGAATTTTCCCGTCCAGGTGCCTCGCTCCGGATGGTCTTCCTCGCCACCCTGAAGAGGCGCTTGGCTGTTTGCCACCGAGTATTTGTCCTCGTTCTGAAAATTATCGAGAAACAAATAATATTTGAAAATCGTAACATGCTTAAATCTTTCACAGGTTCGACCAGAATCGAGTATTTTTCATGAATTTGTTTTTAGCTCGGGTGCTTGTTTTATATGTAATCCATGGAATAAGCGTTTGCATCCAGAATTGTTAATCCATAAGTGCCTGGGAGGCCCTGCAACATTCATCAACAATATCTTGAATCTCATACATTCATATCAATATTTCATGACCCTCAAGGTTCCATCATCTTGTTTCAGGCTGTACTTGAAGATTGTGTATGGTTATTGAGGTCTATATCAACACTCCTCAAGTTTCCAGACCACTTTCGAAACATCATTTGGTCGAAAATGACTTGTTATTATACGAATCGTGTTCTACCGTTCCCGATATTTCGATCAAGTTCAAGTCTACGAGACTTTTTAAAGATACGAATAGCACTTTTTTCACCAAGAATACATCCCTAGAGTATTTATAAATATCCATAATTGTGAGAAATCTTATTATGACGCTCTAGATGACCGGTCCAATGAGTTAATAATTGACGTTCGGAATGCACTTTTTGAATTGAAGGTCATTCTAGGATTTCTTTCAGCTGCTGAGTTCTGCATGCAGTGAGAATAATCCGGGAGAGCAAACGCGTCGTCGAAAAAAAAAAAAAAAAAAACAATTCATCTTGAAAACAAAAATTAGAACACTCATTCTACTCAGATCATTTTGTTAGGGTTATTCTCCCTATCACTACAGAAAGAAATCCTTGGTCTCAGATTGATTACGTACTTTGAACAGGATGCAACAAATCCAAAATGGGGAATCTTCAAAATGTTCAAGCGCTGTATCTGGAACGGAATTTTATCTTACCGGAACCATTATTCATGGCTGAACTTTAGAACGTTTAATCTCACCGATGCATGTTTGTTATGTTCAATAAATATAATCTATTTAATCTAATCGACTAACATTTCTAAATTCGCAAATGATGGCCAAAGAATTGCTTTTATTTCTTAGAATAAATTCATGATCAAGATCTATACGACGCAAATTTCAATCGTTGACAAAATGGTCTGTACCACGATTGAGTATTCAATTTCAAATGTTTTAGCAACAAAACATAGCTCGTGCATCATAAGATGTGTGCAGTTATAAGGGATAAGACAAAATTTGCCTCATTCTTAAAACGATGAACCTTCATTTGAATGGGAATGATCTGAATATCATGATGTTTCCCTGAAAAAAAGAAAGGGGGAGCTATTTCTCTTATCTCACGGTCAGAATCAAAACAACTTTCAAGATGCAACGGTAAGACACTACGGCAAGCTGAAGGTAAAGATTTTTTTTTGTAACATTTTTGTAGACCTAACAGGTCAAACTAGAAAAATCTGAGTTTTGTGCAGTAATTTGGAAATAAGCCAAAAATAAAATTTTTTGCAACTCTAACAACAATAACCATTTAGAAATTCTGACCTGATGGAATAATTCTTAAATGGATTTGAATTCAGCAGCTTAACCCATAGTTACCACGGTGGTAGTATTTTGGCACAACTCCCATTTGATTACTATGGCGTGACGTGGCACCAGGGTAATTAAGGGTTAAAGTACCCTTAGAATGAGATTGAGTTCAGAAAATGCATTTTCATGTTTACCAATGTTATCTAAAGTTCATTTGCCCATTTTTGAATCATGATTTGTAGCCATCAAAACACCTGCTTCGATAATATAACTCGTTCAATGAATGCGATTAAATATTCACCACAAAAACAAGGCTGATTAAAGTAGAATTAGTCTCGAAAGGATGAGTCTTATCCACAACACTTCAAATTGTGCAATCATGCATAATCTAATGTGTTCATGAATAGCAGAAAAAAGTATTCGTTTTATTTGATTCCTATACAATTTTCACACGCGCAATTTACACTCCTTGTCGAATACAATAACACATTGCATAATGGAAATCTAATTGCGTAATCATTGTACAAATTCACAGGTGGCATACTAAAAAAAACACAGCGATACAGAAGAGCTTTTGATCCTGAGGAATTATGCAACCCCAATTCTGCGATTAAATATTCTCCCTTTCAAAACCGCCGAATCCAGTTGAATAATCACGAGTGCCCGTTACCACTATATGGTGAATTCCACATCAATTATATATATATAATATTTTTTAGGACAATCGAGACCCAACCATTGCAATATCATCGATCATGCAAAAAAAAATAGTTGGATAACACAGATGCATCGCCGTCTAGTAGTCAAGGGGGCAAAATCGCGTGTTCCTTTGAGCGTGCAAAAGTTGACCCTCTCACTTTCACTCTCTATATAGCCTTCGTTCTCTCTATCTTTCATTCTCTGAACTACATTTGAAAACTCGATATATATTTATCGATTCACAGAAGTAAGGCACAAGGAGAGGGTAACATTTCTGCAACTCGGCAAGAAGCTTTGATACGATGCAGGACATTCGATTAGGATGAAAGGAGAAAGGAAACGAAATGCATCTGTATAGCTAAGATTTAGTCGATAGAAAGTTCAGAAAAGCGAGGGTGAATCTTGTGTGCAAGTCAGGCGTGCTAGACTGTCTATCTTACGATTGAGTTTTTTTGTATTATATATTGTGTTTTGATCCGGATGATTGTTCTGAGAATTCTTTGTGAGCTACATCGTTGCTTTCTCTTATCACGTTTGAGTGCAGCCAAATTCCATGAATGTGATCTTTGATTTTGATGTGAATTGCTCGGATGATTCGATTTTATGTATGTTCATTGAGGTTTTTGATCGCAGTGTATTCCTTGAATAGAAATTTTCGATTTTTATATTTTTCAGTATCTTTTGAATGTAACAGAAATAACATGATTGAATGATTTCGCGTAAGAATTTTACGTAAATTATGTTGTGTATTACCCTTGAATTTTATTTTGAGGAAGTTAAAAGTAAAAAAAGATGGTCCAAATAGTCCGTAAGCTATCCGATGGAAACGATTTCATAGATTCCAAAAATATATGTTCTTGAATTTTCCCTACGTGAGCCCACACTGGGGTTTCTCTGGAAATAAGCGGGGAATTACGTGATGAAAATTCAAATGAAATTTCACCGCAAATTTATAATCCCCTCACTTCCATTACCTTGTAAAAATGGAGAAGATGATTTTTGAATTTTGCGGCACACGAGTAAATGCTTGTGATAAAAAGAGTGAAGAATCAGTAAGAATTCCATGAAATATCTATTCATATCGGTAACAAATTCCGTTGAAGCCGCAAAAGAAAGAAATAAAAAAGAACTATCAGAGAGATCAAGGATTTTCGACGTTTCGCGTCATTCATTACGATTTTTTACGCCAATGAAAAACACTTGAATAGAAGATAGTTCCCACACGATGGTAGGGGTTATAATTTTCCAAGCACTGAGTGATAATTCCCGCCCAAAGCCAAAGTTGAAAATGGGAATATTCTCGAAAATCCAAAGGAACATCCTGGTTGGAAGTCGAATACTATTTTTCGCTCACAATCAATGGAAAAATAGTGTTTGACACTCAAGTGGGGTAGATTTTCCATTCTCGTGATGATTCGGGGTTTACTCAGGGTGCAATTTCCAACATTCTTGCCGGTGTATCAAAATTCACTATCAAGTGCTTGACCTCATCTCAACCAAAACATGATTGGAATTTAAAATGAAGGATGTTTATCCTTGCAATGAAGGGGTATTACCGTAGACCGGAGTGACTTTGGAACAGTTGGCTTGAATAATTGACTAATTTTTTGAATAATTACGAAAAACAGGCCGTACACTCAAATCCCAATGATAAGAGCGACTTGAGGCAAGTGCTCATACCTATTTCGATCATCTTTCTGCTCAAACCTGGTCCAGTGTACATTAATGCGCTGTCAAAAGTATCTTTCTTGCCTCCACTCGAAAGATTTCCACTGATAATTCGAAGATGCAAAAAATCAGTGCGAGAATCTGAGGTCAAATTGAGAGACGAAAAGTTTTTACTCCCTGAACATGATCGGATTTTTCCTCGAAACAGTTATGTTGATGGTGATACAGAATGATCAGGGTATTTTGAAAACTTGTGGAAGAGGAATCAAATTGTCTAAGCCTGATGTTGGAAATAATATAAGTGAGACGGTGATAAACTTTCGATCACACAATGATTCGTACAAATTGGTCATAGGCATATCAGGATACATTAGACCTATGGAATTAATTCGGAAAGCAGTTGGACAAATTCAAAACTATTGATGAAGCATACTCATCAAACAATGAACTCCCATTATGAAATCTTTGTGAACGAATCTTTAGGTAAGAATAAATTTCAAGTGAATAGTTTTAATCGGTTTCACAAACTCGTTGTTTTCATTCAATCTCGAATATCCAACCCTAAAAATAGCGCCTCTGGTATCGTTAAGAGATTGTAATTTTGTGGATAAACTAAAAATCGTTGCAGAATAACAGAAGAAAAAATTTTCTGCACAGTGAAGTCTCGATTTAGTGAGCTGCAGGCTTGAGAAGAATTCGGGCTCTTCTTCAATCCACCACAAATTCAAATCAGAGCATTGGAATTTTGATGGATAGGAAATTTGATTGGTCTGAAGGAATGTCATATCTCAATGAGATAGATTTCACAATAATTCACTAGTCATATTTCTTTGAAATGAGAATAGCGATGTGGTCGAAGAACGCGAGATCACGTTTCTGAGGTTATGATTTGGTTTAGAGTCTTTATACAAGACGGAATCGGTATATTATATCCTAAGATAGGAACCCTACAGCTTCAAGAGATTTGAAAATGATGACATAAAATGCGAGTGTTGCGATAAAACCTCACCTGGGCATTCAAGCAATACAGTACTCAATGTCACAAAGTCACCCCGGTTCAACTGAGGGAACTACTGTCATCCGTCGCTAACAATGTTTAGATGCCCTGCTGACTCAAAACTCTGTTGGCAATGAATTTTCTCCGGGAAAATTTCCTTGCCGACAACTTAAACCAAGTTTTGAGAGCATTGCGATCCTCCACAGCACTCGTTCAGAAGGATTTTCGCGATGAAGAGAAAATTGACTTGATTCTCATTCCCTTTCAAGTAAAAAAACGAGCTTGTTCAACTTGTTTTATACTTTTTTTTCATCTCATCATGACAAGAGTAGAGATTCTGGGCTCTAAAATGACTTCCTGCAAGACCCTGACAGAGCTCACAATCTTTTTCGGGAAACCCTTACAAAGTCACCCCGGTGTTCAAAGTCACGTTTACGGTATCTCAAACTTATTGTCATGATAGTGAAAAAATTACATGAATTATCATAATAACAGACCATATTCGAATGAAAGGTTGAATGATCGAGATGGTCCATCTGGCTTCAGTCGATTATAAAATCAGCCAGTCGACGAGGCTGTTTAGATATTTCTCATCACTCTTTTACAAATCAATATTCTCAGTGCTGTACACATCATTCGATTGGTGTCGAATACAAAAAAAGAATGAGAGTGAAAAAAACGTATCCATTTATACTATATGACGTGATTAGTGATAGTAACAATTTCACAGAACTCGTATGTTTGGCAAAAATGAATTCAACTATTTGAATGATAGAAATTCATATATTTTCCTGACGTCTAGTTTGACATGTTACCCCGGTAGTCCGTGATTTCAAAATTGTTTGAGGAAAACTCTCACGCAAAGGGTACTGTACATAGTACGCGTAGTAAGAAATTCTGGTCCAAAAACTGAAAGCGGAGGCCAATACAAAAAATTCCTATGCTGAAATATAGCAATATCATCAGCTAGTAGCATTGAGTTTCGACATGTGTGTACCTGCTCATTCAACTCAAGAGCAATTCAAATTCAACGTCTCATTTAGTTTGATTATGAGTTGGCGTTTGTAATCATTGGAACATAAACATTGTCGCATTAATTTCCTTTGCGTTATTTGAAATCAGGTAACTTCTTCACGAGGACCAGGAAAATTTTGAATATATCCAAATTAATCCTGAGATCAATTTGAGTCAACGTTTTGGTGCAAAGTCCGATTTAGCCAAAGGCTCATTCCTTCCGTTTATTGACTGTCAAATTGTCGGAGAATATTTACCGTCAACTGAGATAGCTTTGGTACTGTGGAGAGGGAGGGGTTTCTACTTTTGGGACAACCCATGGAATAGTCGTCATCATACGCGACCGCTCTAACATCTGTTTTCTCCTTCTTGAACTCATTTGGGCAATGTTTTGCACTGGCGAGAGAGTCTGCATCATCTGTGTATTTGTTTTCGACAGACTTTTCTACAGCTCGGAAAAAATAATGCGGTTCCCATCTTTGCAGAATGACCCTAAGGTAACTGAGCTATATTTTACTCGTCTTTACAGAATAGCGTATTTTCACCCAATTCCAATTCTGTAGAGTAAAAACTGAAAAGTATGTGTATTTTCTGCAAACCGGGGTAACTTCGGGACTCGACTATGAGCGCTCATAGCTCCGACTATGGACATCCGAACATACTTTTATGCTCGTGAATCGGAAGCCCAAACTGCAAGCTCTTGATTGACCACATACATTATCAAATTCTAACACATAATTTTGAAAGAATGCCAAAGAAAAATCATGAATTTTGTCCCTAAGTTACTCTAGTTAACGCTCACCGTGAAATCTCCTACATAATGTATGCTTTCCCAAAGTTACGCCAACTGGTTTGAATTTGAGACACGACTTTGAACGTTTATAGCTTCATCATGAGATGCCCAAATGGACTTTTTGACACACTGTGCGAGAATGTAACTTTTTTGCACTGATTTTCCACTTTCTCTCACAGTTTGTTAAAAAACACATTTCGATACGAGGGTGTAAAACTTATTTTTGATATCCTTGTATCGAAATGTACTATTATAGCACTCTAACCTAAAAATCGTAACTTTGAACATGATTTTTGAATTCTCGTGCCATAAATTATCTTATGAGACTGCGTGCAGATGGGTATTTTTGTTACGAAGGACTTATAGCACTCGCTTCGCTCGTGCCATAAACAGTCCTTCGTACAAAACTACCCATCTACGTGCAGTGTCATAATATACTATTATAAATCCCGCAATCAAAAGCTGAAACGGAGAGCTTTCAATTGACCACAGAGACAATGCGATTCTGATTTGAGATGTACAAGTTACACGAGTTTTGAGGGAATAAATGCGATTTCTGTCCCAAAGTTACCCTAGTTGATAGTATGTTTTCTTTCAAATTCCAAGATAACATGAGAGATCTTGTAGATTTTTTGTCCTTGATGATAAATATTAAATCAAAGTTGGTGTCTTGTCGATCTTGGAGGACGGTGAGGAATTAACAACATCAAAACAGAAAACCTAAGCCTGATGAGGTTCACGAAACTTTGTGGACGAGACGTCGTAATGAAATTTCCATCACGAAATTTTGGGGATTAATTTAATTCCCCACCGTCCTTCAAGATCAATAAGACACCAACTTTAATATTCCGAGATAACCTTGGTCTGACATAAAGAGGCAACTACGCCTACGGTAGGTGGAAATCGCGGAAGAGAGTTGTTGACTCAAAGTAAACCGTGACAAAATGCCGTACTCTAGACAGAAAGATTGCGAGTTTACTCAGAGGGACACATAGGAAACAAACAAGATTGAACTGTCAGAATCTATTGAAGGCGAACCGAACAGTAAATAAAAATCGAAAGAACTGAAATCGGAAACTACTGAAGTAGTATCTTGTTGACATGAAGGTAGCTAGGAGTATTTCATGAATTTTGACATATCTGACGATAATTTTTGGGAAAATGTGACAAGATTCCTTAGCCTGTTAGCCTCTATGGGAAACTCTTGAAAACCCTTTGTAGTGAAAGGTGACCCATGGCAAGAAATGTCGGAAAATTCTCAATGACGAGGATCAATTTGAATATTCAATACATTTAAGGTAGTTGTACACTAAAGCTGAAAATACAGTGAAATCTCCGGTCGCACTGACACCTCTGGTTGCATCAAAACTGTCCGCTATCCGGAGGTGTCCGCTAATCAGAGGTTCATTTCTGTGATTATACTTCTGCTGGTCGCAAGAAATTGTCCGTTATTGAGAGGTGTCCGCTAATAGGAGGTATCCTTTAAGGGAGATTTCACTGTATACCAGAAAATCGCCAAAGTTGGGGAGGATTCGTGCAAAATTTCAGAATGAATGTTCCGTTTTGTTTCGGAGTGGTAGCCATCAAAAACCCGCCTCTTTTAACATTGCGTTTATATGGGAGTCGACGATCCCGCATGAGCGCCATGCTGAAAGTGACGAATTTTGATGACTACCACTCTGAAACAAAACGGTCAATCATTTTGAATTTTGCACAGGAGTTCATTGACACTTGAACTAAATCCTCACCGACTTTGGTGACATTCTGGTATATTTTGCATTTTAGTGTACAACTACCTTCAGACATTCTAAAGAAACATCTGGAAGTTTTTTGATGAAAGAAAACGATCCGTAAATCATACATATGTTGAGTTATGAAGAATTAGAATTTCAACAAAAATCAAATAGGAGAGGAATCTTGGGAAAATTTACGGACGATATCTCTTGGGAATCAGTGAATAACCGTCCTTGTTGCTCAGACGGAAATCCCTTTTATCGTCATTGAGTAACTATTTCCAGACAGACAATTTGCGGTACAATCATCCATTACTCGTGATTGCGATTATGTTAAAATCAAAAGATATTTATTGTTATCACTTTCTCTTTTCGTCGAGCAATACAAAATCATTTGGATTGGCATGTCAAGATCATCCATGCTCAGAATAATAAATGAAGCAAGAACCTGAAGTGTACGTGGGACTCAAAGATTTGATCGATGTGGATTATTGAACAGAAGATTCCTCTTACTATATCGTGAACGATTTGAATCTGATTTGATTCTAGGGATCATGGTTATATTTTACTTGAAGACAGCACTGAAATTCAATGTGGTCAATGAGTTCATTGCACACTGAGAAAAAAAATTATTGCAATTCATAATATAAATATATTTATCTACAGAAGATTTATTGATTCAAAAACTTATTCTCCTCGAATGAATGAGGTTTTATATTTTTGAATAAATATTTATTCATATTTACAATGGAAATGTACTAAATCGCCAAGGTATCGAAATCGAAAAAGTTGTATTTAATAGAAAAACATATTTACCTAAATGGAACATACTTCTTCAGAATTGAAAAAATTGAACCATCAATTTCAATGAAAGACTCAATTTTTCATCCTTCTCATTCTCTATGAATCGAATCTTCAAATACAAAGTTCATTTTCAAACATAGAATCCATAACCATCAGTCGTGATTTGAAGGGAATGCAGGCAGCGCCCATCATCGATAGTAAACGTGATTCAATCTTATCAAGCTTATAGATAAGTATCGTACAGATACTACTGCATTACAAAATCGATAAGCTTTCATTCACGAGTTTGTTCCGCTCATTGACATCAGAACACGAGGCCTCGAAAACTACGTCACAAGCACATGTCTAGACACCATTCAATTTCTCTCACACACATACACTTGACACTCAAATCATCGATAAGCTAATTCCAATCTGACATTCCTCAGCTTCTCGAAATTCTATACCAAATATTTGAAAATCCATGCGAATATCTGGATTCAAACACGTGTCATTCTGATATCCAATAGCGTTACAATCGTTCGAATTGTCGTCACGAAATTGGGCCAACGACGTAGAATGTGAGAGGAACAATTCACCGGGATATATCCGAAAAAAAAAACTTGGCTCTAGATTCAACGCAACTTTGAGATATGCGGTCAAGTTCGCGCGAGTCATGTATGTAGACTTTTAAGTGGATATCTGTGTGTGTGTGTGTGTGTGTGTGTGTGTGTGTGTGTGTGTGTGTGCAGCGATTACGTAGATTCGGCAGTCGTTGGAATCGCAGTTTGATATACACGTGGGAAGTAGTAATAGCCCGCTTTAGTCAGACGCCCTCCAAGACAAGTACGGCCATATACATACGGAGGGTCCATGCGACCGCCTTTGACTGTGCGCGTGTCTATGTGTACCTGTGTGTGTGGGTTTTGTAAAGGTGGGCAAGTGTGTGTGGTTGATTGAATTTTGTAAGGGGGCACCAGTTGCACTGCAAGGTTGAAAGCCTCATCAACGAGATATTATTTGCAAGGCAATACACTTATGAGTGGATTTTTGACTCAGTGGTATAAGATGGTTTGGGAATCAAAATGAGGCTTAAAATTTTTCCTCATGTACGTGAGTTGAAAATCAATCATTTCATTATAAAGGGTAATCATTATTGGTCACCATATAAAAATCACTATTTCGTAGAATTGAGAATTTTGAGGGATGAAGTGATGATAGAACTGAGAAAGTTTGAAGGAATTTTTTATTGATGATGGACTATGGATCCGACAGAGAGAGGGAATTTCGAAGTGCATGTATTCATTTGAAAAAAGTATGAGCTTGAGAGGGAAACGCGCACTCTGGTTAGATCTGAACCAGTTTTGTACCGGTTTTATCCAGATGAATCCGTTGCGCCTCTCTCCCATAGAGTGCAAGGCCCTCTTTGACAGGAAAGATGCAGCTAACCAAAGATGCTGTGCAAAATGTTACGGAGGTCACTTTGTTGGCTTTTTCTGCTAAAGCCTTTTGAATGGCGAAGACTTTTTTTCATTGAAAACAAACCGAATAAGCATTGTAAGATGTATGGATAGGATTTTCTCCTGTAAATTTATGTGAGTGAAAAATTTTGAACGCAACACAATGTTCATGTATTTAGAACAATCTGGCTCAGTTTCAATGTTGTTTGGGAATGTAGAAGAACAATTTGATCGAATTGTGTTTGACATAATTTTCCACGGTCTGATACTAGAATTTTAATGCTTGCAATATCTTATGATGAGACTTTCGCGTTCAATTTGGTAATAATTTGCTTCCTTAAAATATGTCTTGAAATCAAGAACTCCATGCAAGAAAGAAAAAGCTTTCAAAGTAGTGGCAGAACTTCCCGTTTCACCGAGGGTACGAGTGGTATTTGAATCTTTAACGAAATACTTCTTTGTCTTCTTTTCTAAACTCGATGGTCTTGAATAATACTGCAGGCCAATCATTCCAGTATTCAATTTCAAAATTAGCATAGAATGTACAAAGCCTCAAAAGTAAGCGAAATTTTGTTAAAAACAACGAGTATTCAATAAGTTTTTATAATTTTGCTTCAAAATCAATAACAATCATCGTATAGGCAGTAGTACTCAATCATGTGCGCTTGAAACTTACTAGATCAATCAGTCTACCAAAAAAATCAAATCAAGTTTGGAAGGTTGAAACCGCATTAATTTCCATAAAGAAGCTGTCCGAATAAACTTTCAATCATATATCAGTCCTATATGATAATTATCAGAAGCAAGGAAACCAAACTTAACCTACTTTTACGGGCGCGCAGTTAAAGCTATCCCCGTATAATGGAGTCATTTCTGTAGAGTTCACACCGAAAGGAGAATAAATCATTACAAAAATACCACAAACACATTCATGCCTTGAGTATTGGAGAAATTATTTCAATGTTTGGTGGTTAAATCGGTGTTCCTCAAGTGCGATTACCGAATCACGATGTATTTGATGGAAAATATGAAACAGATCCCCTCAATTACTGCCACGTCTATGAAGAGATAGTGAGTACGACGATTCAGTGATTGTATCATAATAATGTGATGCGATTCCATAACGATTGGTAAGAGATATTTGATTTTCTCGTAATCTGACCTGAGTAGTATAATCACCTGTACTGATACAAGTTGACAAAAAAAATTGATTAAAAGGAAATATTGTAATTATGAAAAATGATGCAACTTCGGTATCAAAAACTCAGTCAACTGGTGATTAAATCCAAAATTTCAATCCTACAATTTTGAGTTTCAGATAGATGATCAAAATTTATCTTGCGAAAAAAGTAAATGGGGAAATGAAAATTAGTTCCAGGAATTTAATCTTGCTGTAAGTTATCTCGATCGGATGGGAATTTATTGTAGAGCTTCCTGATCTAAATTGGAAGATGAAAACTTGGACGGACCAGGTTTGCAAGACCAAATTTTTGCTGATTTTCAGATCAATATTACAATTACGGCCAGTCGCGTGGCATCTAAATTTCATTCAATCATCTCTGTCTTGTAAGATAAGATTTTCATTTTTTATGGTGACGTTCTACCTCTAATATTTCTCAAATTTTTTTGAATATTTCGCTACTTTCCAAAACCTGGAAATATCAACATTTGAATTGAAAGTCGTTGAGCTAGTTTTGTTTCAAATTAAAATCAGAACCAAAATATCATCACTCAAAAGAGATTTCTATCAGGATACACCCTTATCTGTAAAGGAAATCTCATTTCCATGAATTATATCTTTAATCAGGTCTACCCTATCACACATCCCACGACCGACAGTAGAACAAAGCAAGTTTAGTCAGACATGAATATATCAAATTTCCTCTCACAATCTCATAATGCTCTCATATCATCAGCTAATTTTCTTTCACAATGACAACCATGTGTATTCATTTCCCTATCAATAATGTGAAAATCAGTAAAACCTTTGGTAATGAGAATATAATATAATTCCAGGATGCTGTAAAGACATCCAAAGTCCGCGCAGACTCCAAACTCTCAATCCGCGCACTTGTGTATCCTTTTCCAAGGATAGAAAATCAACTACTACAACTATACTATATCATATCACATATATATACACAATCATATAACTTTCACAAATCGATGCACCCACCTCCCAGGGATCGAGGAATGGCCGTATCCTGGGCGATGAATCCTCCATGATTATTGTAATAATAGTACTGAATTTTCTTGTTTGCCGCCGTTTCTGATATTTCTGTTATCCTCTTCAAATATTTTTTTCGATTATTATTATCACTTTTATTATTATTATTATAATTTTTTTGTAACGAGATCAAAATCGAGTCTACGTAAAGCATACTCGTATCCTTTTTGATTCGAAGCACATACTCTAAAGAACAAAATTTCACGATAAATTTGTTAAAAATTTAAGATTAAACAACCAGCAGCCGGTCCGACCTTGGTCCATTCAGGTAACCTTGACTGTGTGTTATATATACGAAACTTGCAGTTTAAATGCACAAGCAGCGCCAGCGCCACCGCACTATAACTTCCGAAATTTTAGATCAGAAGAGTGTACCACTCACAAATGCTTCTGTATATCTGTGTATAAATTGTATATGTGAGTGTGTAAGTGTATTAGTGTGTGGGTGGTAAAAGGATATTGATGTTAAATTTTAGTGTATTTACTAGCGAAGAAGAGAATATCCGCGCGCGAGCCCGGCCGCACGTCGACTAGAACTACTGAAAACGTTGGCGGCCAACTTACCAGAGATATTCGCGACTGGGAAACTCTCTTACAAAGATGAGAATGTGTCTGTTGATGTATATATATATATATATATATGTATCAAGGGTGAGAGTGAAATTGAACGCGCGCGCAGCAGCCCGCTCGATATTGCTTTTCACGGTATATATACACTCGGCAGATTTTGTACTGGTACAGATTCATCCCCGTACATTTGTGTGTGTGTGTGTGTATTTTGAAGGATGCTGGTGCTGATGCAGACCTCAACACCTACGCCGAGAGTAAGTATGAGCCATTCACTGGCCTGAGCGGGTATAATACTGGAGAGGGTATATACCGAGGGTGAGTGAATGTGATGCAGCCCACGAGGCCTCGAGCAGAGAAAATGATGAGTCCTTAGTGGAGATATGATACGCACTCGAGAGATCTTTGCCGGATTGTGAATAATCGTTCGTGCGCTTTTAGTATTAGACATGCTTGAGATTAACGTGGAGCGTTGGAGTGGGAGGTACAATGTCAATGTAGAATAAGCCGAAGTTAATTTATAAAAATTACTGCAAGCTTCTTTTCCGGAGAACTGATTTCTATAGGAAACGAGGTCGTAGCTACCTCTTACTCGTTCTGCTTGCCGACCTTCCTTAAGAGCATTTTCGACACCTTAGCGATTCATGTCATCATCTGTTTCAGAAAATTTATGAATTCCATGATAATTAGATGCCCAGCCAAAATTTGGTCATCTGGATCCCGCGTATACGGTTGCCTATACGTGAGAAGGTGAAGTATGATTGGAGACCGTGTGGGTCATAGATGGGTCGATGGTCAAGAGAATCGGTGAGTGGGTAGGAGGGTAGATGGATGGTCTTAAGCCAGTTTCGAACAGCCTGGTGCGGTCTCGTACGAGTTAGGACGGTCTGGAATGGTCTGGTACATTCAAGGCCGTTCTGGGGTGGTCTGGTACGATTTGGAACGGTCTAGGGCGGATCGGTGTGATTGAGAACGGTCTGGGACGGTCTAGTATGGTCAGGTACGATCTGGGACGTTCTGATACGAATTTGGATGGTCTGGTACAGTTTTTAACGGTCTTATACGATCTATGATTTACTGCTATGATTTGGGATGGTCTGAAATGGCCTGGTACAATCTAGGACGTTCTGACGTAGTCTGGAAATGTCTGGTACAACCCGGAACGGTCTAGGACGAATCGGTGTGATTGAGGACGGTTTACTTCGGTCAGGTACGATCCGGGACATTCTGATACAAATTTGGATGCTCTGGTTCAGTCTGGAACGATGTAATACGAATTGGGATGATCTGAAACGTTATGGTACAATCTATGACGTTCAGGGTTGGTTTGGGATGGTCCGGTACGGTCCGGAACAGACTGGTGCGATTGAGGACGGTCTGAAATGGTTAAGTACGGTCAGGTACGGCCTGGGACGTTCTTGAATGGTCCCGAATGGTCAGGTACGATCTGGGACGTTCTGGTATGGTGTGGTACGATTCAATGTGATCTGGAACTTCGTGGTACGATTTATAACGGTCTACTACGATTTGGGATGGTCTGAAAAGGTCTGGTACAATCTAGGACGTCCTAGGATGGTCTGAAATGGTTTCGTACATTCTGCAACAGTCTGAATCGGACCGGTGCGATTGAGGACGGTCTGGGATGATCTAGAATGGTCTGAAACGACCTGGGATGTTCTCTTGCGGTCTGGTACGATTTAGAGTGATCTGAAATGGCGTGATATGATTGACGACGGTGTGGTGCATCTGGAGACGTTCTGGGAAGTTCTAGGAACTGTCTGAGATGTACTGGTGCAATCTAGGACGCCTTGGGAAGGTTTGGGATGGTCTGAAATAGTCTGATAATATCCGGAACGAACCGGTACGATTGAGGAAGATTTGAAATAATCTGAAACGGTCCGGGGGGGGGGGGGTCTCGAATGATCTAAAATGGTATGGTCTAGGCTGAGCTGGGCTGGCTAAAATGTGAAACTTGGTCGGTGATTTGTGGTGGGGGGGGGGAGCTCGGTGAGTGGGTAGGTTGATGGTCGGACGGGTGGGTGGAGATATTGATGATCGGGTGGCTAGACATTTTTTAGCTACAAAATCATTCCAGGGTTCTCATCGAGAGTATAATATTTACAAGTCGAACGAGCAGTAGCAAGAGAGGTCATAACGCTGGTGATAATGATTGTTACTATGATATCCAGAGCTTTTCACGAATTCACTACAGATTCATGGAGAAGAAGTGGAAAGCAATGTATCTGTTGAGATTCATCATATCAACATTATTTCATCCGATTATAACTTCAGTTTTGTAATTTGTGGAGAGATTGAATCAACAATAGTGGATTCAGCGGTTGAGTATGGTGAGTTAGCTCTGATAAGGTATGGCCCGCGGAATGATTTTCACCAGTTTTTAACACCAGAGTGAGTGAGAAAAGAGCCTTTTCGGCTCCGGAGGACACCTTTGTTTTTTGAGGTACCCCAAGAGTTCATTAACAATGCTATGCAACGAATCTCCCAGTTTTCTTAGGTATATTCTTGAATTGAGTGATCCAACAAGGATATATTTCCGTATATACCGAATACTTATGATTTAGGACTCGAAGAAAATGTCCGAACTCTGATAACTGAATTTCCTCATGGACCTTGACTGAATAAACGCCAAAGAATCTATCTCAACATCATGGTAGTCAAGTGATTTGACATGGGATATAGATGCCACGCTGTTTCCAACTGGTGGAGATTGTTAAAAATTGCAAAAGACCGTTTTCGAAGCAGATTTTGATGCTTAATCAGCCATTTCTACGCATGTGTATCACTCCACGCTGCTGAGTGTATTCTTATTATTCAGCAGCAATTGTAATTGCCTTCAGAATAATCACTTGGTCGATGGAAAAGTCGATTTGAATCCGAGATATAAGTAGCTATGGTCTAGAAAATCAAAGATATCCAAGGTCCTGCAACCGTGAACCCGCGTGAGGCCTCTTCAATATTCTCAAAAAAGCGAGCTTTGAGTTGGGGGATTTTAAAGACGTGAAACTGTATTCCTCATGAAATCGAGCCCGTGGTCAGTTTCGTGTCCAACCTTCAAGATTTGTCAATAGACTCAAAAATCAACCCGGTAGTGAAGGGCTACTCCCCGCCTTTTTTTCACACATTTGAGTTGCAAGATGAGTGTGTAAGTGAGTTCAAATTGAGAGCGTACCATGAATGAAGCTATATTCAATGATTGATTGTGATCCGTTAAAAAAGATTCTGATAGTGTTGAGACTCGAGCAAGCGTCCAGAATGAGAGATATCAACCGATACAACGGGATCTCGTTCTCATTAACCAAATTTGCCTCAACTAACTTATGTCTCATCACTCATAACTTCACCTCGAGCCTTAAAACCAGTGTCTTCGCCTGGTCAAGATACGCGATGTTCGAAAACACTCCACCTGAAAATTCGTGTTTTTGGAGCTATTGAAAATGCCACTAGCTCACTGATCAGTTACTTTGGGTTTCTTAATTTTTTGGACCAGCCGTAATATCCGATTCTACTGCGTCACATCGATTTTTTCGTGTAGTAGTGAGTAATTTCTTATTCGTATTCTATTGAGCCGTTCAAACCTTGAAATACTTTATTTCAGCTATACATGTATGTGATTGCTGCAGCAATCACGTATACATTTGAAGACTAAGACGCAATGGATAATGAGAAATTCGAATACATTGGACATGTGATTAAATGGATCGGTAAATTCATTGAAACTAATGGAAAGAAAATTTTTTCAGCTATCCATAAATGAATATATTATATGAATTCTCTCAGGTTATGATTGAGTTCACACATTTCAAAATTACACGCTGACTCATAGACCGATATTAAATTTTAGTAGTTTCCAAAACCTTTGCGCAGATAGAACACAGCTCACACACCCAGATTTTTGCATTTTTGATCTTGAGAGATATGAGACGACGGTAGGTGGGTGGATTTCTTTAATAAAATCGAAATCCACCGTCGATTCATCATTGGAGATCTGTGAAGGAATTTTTCATTTTCATGGATGACGAGCCAAGTCAAATTTCAGCTTTCAGTATAAGTGTCACACTTGAAGATGGATAACCGCTGCCGCATATTCCAAGGTGAATGGCGCTTAATCCATCCGGATTCCTCGTGACCCCGAAACTGAATTTCTCGACGTTGGCAATCTCAGTGTTGAAGGCATAGTACATACCTTAGGCAACCAAAATGTACATGTGTAAGTTTATGTATATATATTTAAGTGTGATAAAGGTGTTAATAATTCAACGAATATTTGGGTACAAAACAAGTGGGTCGCATTGGATGAGTCTGTTTCTAAAGTGCAAACCGAGATCAAGACATCGTACAAGACAGATTCTCTGACAGATTCTGTCAAGGGCGAATATTCTTGAGGCAAGAAACATCAAATCAAGAGCAAAGTCCTATCTAAGTGGTAGTAAGCAGTTGTTAGTAAAATGAGGTTGACGATGACAATATACTGGAGCATTTCAATCATGATGGAATGATGCGAAAAAATTTGACGATCGTGAAAGATCATCTGAAAAATTCGCAGCATTCGAAGGAATTGTAGCATTTGACTAATTTGTAACATCCGAAGAATCGATATGAGATCCAAGTCATAAAGCCATGAATTTACGGTATCATGGATTTTCAAATGACTGAGAATTTTATAATATTGATCCTCGAACTTCTTGTTGATCTTATTACTTTACTGCTCACGTGGTTGATCGTCCATGGTTTTTCTGAAACAAAAATTCTCAGTATGGAGACTTCACATGCATCATGTAAAACCACACTGTGCTACCAACTGTTTATAACGCGCAAATATTGTGATATATTCTAGAATGAAAATTTTTTCCGCTTGCTCACAAGTACACTAAATAAAAAAATCATCAAATCCAACCAACAAAGAATAAAAAACCCACTCAGCCCAAGTAACCAAGTCAAATTGAAGCATCTAAAAGAGAAAAAGTACACAAAGACAATACTTTCCTTCTGAATGAGCATATTGTAACAAAAAAAAGCTCTCAACCACCGCTTACTTACGCGTTTGATACTCACACTACTTTTAACACCACAATACGTGCATGTAAGTGTCGTCACTTTACAGAGCCCAGCCTAGACTAGTCTATTCTAGTTCGGCCTTTGAAATATCCAAATTCGTCGAAGCGTGTAGCACTATATATGTACTTGTAATAGTTAGAATCAGTTCTCGTAAAGCGCAACTGCAAGAACCAAACGAGCCGCAAGCTCATCGATCACACAGTGCTTCGTACTAACCTAGTCCTTATATATATATATATAGTTACATATAGATTTTTAGCCATTAGGAGGCCATTATGGTGCATATGCATTACTACTAACTGCTAATTATTGATCATCCACGATTTCGGCGTCGCCTCCCTTCGAATTGACCCCTCCCCCCCCCCCCCGTCTTTTCTCGTGCCCTTGATGCCAATAATCGAGCGGGTGAGTATTAAGCGGGGGCGACCCTTGAGATGGAAAAGGCATCAGACTCGAGAATTTTTAACGCCGATGGCCTTTGATCGTTGTGTAACATATATATTCTACAGTACTTACCCCACCGGAAGCACCCGTTACCACGAATTTCGGAGGGAGGGGGGGGGGCTGTTAGATTTTGGTCCAACATGCAAAATTTGCTGCACATTAACGAACTAACAAATGTGTGTGAGGGTAAGGAGGCAGCTCGTATTGATGAGCCAGTTTTTTTGTGGATAAGGTGCGGCATACCCGCGAGGCCGAATACGTTTTCGATTGTATATTGTAGCAGTGAAGGTGAGAGGTCGAAGAATCTAGTTTTGTTTCAGGTCCACCGGTCCACGTGGGAGGTACTGAGCATGTTAACGAGAATATGAAATAAGTGGGGTGGGCTACGGAAGACGGTGCTGATTTTCGGATAAGAAGGTTTTCGGTAACCTTTTTTGTTTTCTTTTGTAAGGTCAGTGTACCCAACTTGCCCCCTTTAAGCTATTTTCCTATTAACTTTGGTCTACCTCAATATTTTCCAACGTATTTAAGCTCATTTTGAAGCTTGTTTTAAAACTTTGAAAATAAGCTCAAGTGCGTTCAAATTCGACGGAGTGGAACCAAAATGTCTCAATTTCCCCAAAAACAGATTCTTTAGAGTTTACAAATGGGTGTACCTACCCAACTTGCCTATACTGAGCCATTTTCTCAACAAATCTGATCTACCTCAATATTTTCCAACGTATTTCAGCTGATTTTGAAAGTTGTGTCAAGACCTTCAAAATTATTTGAACTACTTCTTATTTCGATGGATTGATGCCAAACTGTCTTAATTTTTCTCAAAAAATGATGTAAATCAGCGTTTGAGTATTTTTATCGCCGTGCAAGCACATTTGGAGCCTTTCGCCAGTCCGAAACATTATTTTCGACCTACTTTGACGTGATAAACACGTTGTGAGTGGTAAAAAGAGTCGTACTGCACGCCCTTTCAAGATGGCCATAATGGGGGCATGTTGGGTACAGTCCGATGTTGGCATCCTTGTTTACAAATCGTCTCCGTATTTTGCACATAAAACAACTCCATATCCAAATTTTGCAATTTTGGAAAATGGATTCTAAAGGTCTTGAAACAAGGAATCGAGTGCGCTAAGGTACGTCAAGATTGGTTGAGCTCGAAGAATTTGGCACTCATTTTACTGAAGGCGATTCCCTCGGTGCTTTCATAGCTGAGCAATCACGAAAAATCACTATCAATTTTCTGATGAACGCAGAAATGATTCGGGATCGATGCAAACTACTTACTTTCTCATAATTTAAAATAGCAAACGTAAAAAAACTTGCCGAGAGGCCAAGGAGTGCCCACTCCCGAGATCGGCATATGGGGGCAAGTTGGGTACACTTACCTCAGTTCTATCGTGAAGAGAAAAACAGGTTGTACGTCGCATGTATTTTGATAGTGTATGTACTAATTTACAGAATGAATATCACATTTGTACGGACCTTATATCTCATAATTGACGAGATAATATGGAATACAACTAATTCCATTGTAAATGATTTCAATCAACAAACATTGGTTGGTGGAGAAATGGAATAAAAACAATCTACCAATGCCTTATGCTGTGCTACAGGAGATACAAGCGAGTCCTAATTTTTGGCTGATGAAGAATGATTGAGAATATAATGATTCCATTGCATCAATTATGGATCTGAGTGACTAAACATCAACCTACGACTGATTGTGATATTCTTCCATTGAACTGTGATTAGGAGAGTCAGGGCAATTTTGAGCATATTTTGCAGAGAACCAAGGACAATTAGGAATCATGGATCGTTCCAAGAGTTCACAACTTCTAGATTTTGACTTGCATAATTTCTTCTGTAACTTGAAATGAAAAAGATGTACAAATTCGCCCCAGTCTCTGGGACACTCTCTGACATATTTTGGAGTAACTTTGGAAACTACGACACCCCTTCTACTAATTTATCCCATGAAATCCATTATGATGTAAAAATGGTATCATGATGACATGGGTATTATTCCAATCGTTCCCGTCCATTTTCCCGAATCCCACACCCCGAATTACCGCTTCCCCGGAAGGCCCTTGACCCGAAAACATAATACCCGACAGGTTTTTCATCGAATGACCATTTTCACGAATGCATTTTTCCCAGGGGCATTCTTTTCAAATACAATTCACGAGTGCATTTTTCACGAATTCATAAAACATAAAATATGACAACTGTAATGCTTGTTCATGACTCATGAGTACCCACGCAGTAGAAAATTGTTTGATCCTATCGTTGCTATAGAAAACGAAATAACAATAATAGAAGTAAAATAACAAATAGCTGTCAGATCAGTTCTTTCTGCCGTTACGTTCTGTTACATATGCTTATCATGTTTTTTTCAATCCGTGCGGATTTTTGATTTTGCACAGACATGAACTGACTCTTATCTCCACCTAAGCCAATTGATTTATCGAAAAATTCAAGCATTAGGCTCACAAGGTGAGTATGAGATCGGAGACCGAACGATCAAAATTCACTCTCAAGTGATTGCTGCATTGGCATTCGTTCCTAAAAATGATGTGACTGAACTTTTTCGAATGCTTCGGACCGAGTCTCACCCCCCCCACCCCCCCCCAGAGGAACTAGAGCCTGTACTCGACTATTTCAATGTCTTTGGCAGACTGGCAAAGACGAAGAGATAAGCTGTACCACCACGGTATCTCATCGCATTCTGCAATGTGCATGCTGCCACTATCCTCTTGAGGAACATGAACGAACAACATCAGCGAAGGATGGCACAAGTGTTTTGCCAAACCGATGAGTAAAACACTCAGATTTGTTTTCGGCTTCGGGCGAGTTTAAGAAAAAAGAGGGGGATACAGAGATTATCTGATTGGAGTAGGTTTAGAGAGAACTCTGAGATCTGCACCGAAGAGCATATGGTAAGAGAATCAAAATCGTCCTCTCAACATCGTTCAAATTTACGCAACGTATGGGGAAACTGGTTTTATATGTGCCGTTGCACTTTTAACTTTGAATTCTGACTTAATATTTAGAATGCTCGCATTTTATGTGTAAAAATTTGTTACCTGACTTAGACAATTGTATTTATTTTGATATATCTACACCCATTCATATGAACAGTTTTTATGCTATTCTGTGCGCAACATTGGACATACAAATGGCCATTTAGACGCTTGGGTGCCGGATGTAAACGGCAAGTAGCGTGCGTAAATGTGCAAACTGTGCGCAAATTTTTTATTTACGCACGCCGAAAATCGTCGACCTGTGTGCAAAACGGTCATTTGCGCATGCCGCTGATAAAATTCCGTGCGCAAATTATACGATCGCTTTGAACTGAAGATTAAACTCAGGATTTTTCACGCGATTTCAACCTCTCTATGAGACTATTCTGCAAACTTTTTCAGTGTACGTGTTGTGTGTGTGAACTGTGGGAGTGTCAGTGTAGAGCCCTCTGCATTTGCCCAGTATGATAAGCCCATGATAGTATATCTCGCCCCGAGTTAATGAAGTTGCATCTCGCTTCTGAGCGGTTGGTTTTTGTCCCGAGCCGCAGGTGAGGGTCGAAATAATCGCTCGAGAGAGGTACTCTCATAAACGGATACTATTTTATGCGATTTTGCAAGCACCCAAACATTGGAAAATTGCATAAAATGGTCTTTTTGAAATTATTCTCCCAGTTTCTTTTTTCAATCCCGGAGCTTCGCCCTCTGCACTCCCACCGGGGCTGACAACCCTGGACCCCACTCTGGCTCCCTGCGTTCCCCCTGGCCCGACTTCACGATCAGCCTGGGTAGCCTTTTCAGTACATGATTCCCTACACTCTTAATTCAGAGACTGGCTAGCAAGCTTTTATCATAGAGAGACACAAGCTTGGATTATTGGTTTCCCAAACTTATCAAGTCAAAAGTTGCGTTAATTTTCCTAACTGTTTGACTAATATCACACAGATCACATCTGCGCTCACTAAAGTGATAGGAATTATGTTGGAAATCGATAAACTCTCAAGATATCCTCTGTAAGTTGGAATGATTTGTTTCGTAAATTTCTTCGAAAATCATAAAGACTCAGTTTTCCACACACATTGACTTAGATAATTGGATGCTTATTGATGTGAGATTCAATTTGATGATTGCGTATTCTTTGGCGAGTTGCAATTCTGCTCACAGCATTAGCATAAAATATCGTAAGCAACACGGGGCAAACATTTGCGCACTCGTGCGCAAATTTTCGTTTGACCTCTAGTTGCTCTATATACTATGACGATAACGACATGCATGTTTCTAAATGAAAATTTTTTTATACTACTCACCGATTTTCGCACGAGATACGTGAATAGCATCGGTGCAAATGACTTTTGGAATCATATTCATGTTGCTAAATACCATCTAGATTCAAATTTTTCTCAAGTTGTATTGTTCGGGATAATAATTCATTGGGGAAAAGCGTCATTCGGGAAATCGGTCACCCGGAACACGCCACTCGGGAAAGTCATTGCAATATCTGAGCATTATCAGAAATAAAGCGATACGAGTATTTCCCTATAAATGGAGGTGAGTTTTCCAATTTGATAACGCTCTCGACCATGTACGATTGACTTCGAGCTTTCTCGGGTCTATTTTTGTTCGTTTTCTACAGTATCTACGCGTAGAGATTATTTTTCCATATTTTTTGTATTCAAAATCTTCCTCATTAAACAAACGAATAGTATTCATTTGGTCATCAATAGTGAGAGAATTGTCCGTGTGGAATCAGGAATTCGTGGCTTTCATTGATGACTAGCATTCATCAATTTCGGGTCCGCTTTCGAAATTAGTTTGGAAGGGTCAAACATACATATTCACCAATGTATTTTCTTCAGCAAATTGAAAAAGTGAGACATTTTCTCATCAGTTACTGAAACTACCGTTATAATACCGCAAGAATATATTGAAGATGTTCATTTCGGACGATTATTTAGGTCACAGAGCTTTCAAGGAGAGCGTGATGAGTTCGATGCTTGGGAATCGATACAATTATCAACAGCTCGCAATCATGACATGGATCACTTTGAAAAAATATTTGACCAGATGTCTCCCAACTCTGTATCACTTTGCCAAATTTATGCTACGACAAACCAGTAACAAAACTACGTGATCACGCTCGTATACTACATAAGCAAACTTGCGAGGAGGTTCTCAAACGATGGAATCTTACTGCAAAAGGATCAGAGTTGAGAAGTCCTTTGGGGGTATGAAATTCATTAAGCCGAAACGACCTACTTTTCACTGAGACAACGAAGATGGATATTGCTGGATTAGATAACCCAGATATCTTGACCCAGTAAAATTTTCGAAATTCGTCACACATCCTTCTTCATTTTGCTTGGTACCGATTGGAAGATTCCAAGTGATAAAATCCATTGGAAAATGTTTGAATAAAACAAGTGCGCCATGGAAGTGTGAAGAAAGTGTAAATCCATCAATCTATTTGCACTGTTCTCAAAACAAATGTGCTATCATTTACTGAAACATGAATTGATTTCAGAATTTCGTTCAACTCATCGATTCATCCAGCCTAAAAAACCACAGTATATTTGATGACTACGCCAGTAACCACAAGATCTCGAAGAGGGGGACTTGGGTTTCGAAATATTAATTTTCACCAAATTTTTTCTTGCAGTTTAGTGCCACCTAGAATATGGAGTACAACAGAAATCGAATATAGCGAGCTCCAAGGGATCATGCTCGTTATAACCGAAGTTAATTCCATTCAGTTAGCATAGTAACTGGCCAAATTTCGATAATTTGCTTGCTTGTTACAACCGAGTTCTCGTTATATAATAACCAAGTTCTATTGTATTCCTGTCCAATTGACTTTGCAACATGGACCCATATGAACGATGCTGAGATTCTTGACTGTACTTTCAAACTGGACAGTCATTCTGACCCATTCTACAGAGATAACCTGAACTTTTCATAGACAGGTGGTGCTGAAGTGTAAAAAAAATTTTGGCGAGATTGGAGTTCTGTGTGGAAACTAATACATCCTTTCATGTTTCTTCATTAAAATAAATTTTTTTCTCAGAATGAGAAACGCAATCTCTCGTTCTGAGAGTGTGCAAATTTGAGAAACAATCGATTTCTCAGGCATGAAATTTCTCGAATTGAGTAACAGAATTTCTCATTTGTCAATGTTATCGTTACAGTCTATAACCGTAACGAGGCTAGTTTTTCACGAGAGCGCGCGTGACAGCGTGATGTCAAGAGCCTATAGAACAGAGGCCAAAATCGTCTATTCTATTGGATCAAAGCTCATCAAAATGCCGTCACGATTGATAATGAAAAATGATCAAGAAAGTGAAAAAAGGGCCCTACAACTTATCTTAACCTATTGTTTGTTATTGCTGTGAAATTTGAGAAAATCCGTTTCTCAATTGGTGAAATATTATTTTCTCAAGTCCGAAATTTTTCTCATTTGAGATGGGTGAAAAATAATTTTCTCTTTCTGAGTATAAGAATTCTTAATCCCGAGGAAAAATTATCTCATTCTGAGAAGTAATTGCTTGAATCTAAAGAACCTTGGGGAATTAACTTCTCACTTCGAAAATCTAGAGATTTGAGAAGTGAAGATGACTTGAGAAATCCTTTTTGTGGAATAGAACTCATTTGAATTCAAGCAAAATTTTCAGAGAACAAGATGATAATATATAAGACTTTGATTATCATCTCGATCACACCAAAACATCTGCAATCCGAAATCCGTCGAGCATATCAAATCTCTCGTAATCGCAATGTCAGACAATCTTCCAAAACCATGGGAATCTCACCAAGAATAAAAGTACCCTCGAGACACCCTCATGAATCTTACAGAAAAAACCACACACCCTAAAATTCTCAAACATCCTCATCAAAATTCATCACGTACCCATAATCTCAATTTCATACACCATCCAACCTTAATCTAGTATTCCCACCAGTAAATGATCTGTAAAGACAAGATGAAGTGTGACAAATTGATGCCTGGTGTCACGATTCATTTGAATTTTTTGCCGGAAATATGTATCTGTAAAATTAAAGTACTGTCGCGATTCCGGAGTCAGAGGCCGCAGTTTCTGAAGGGTTCTCATTTTTTTTACTATATCGCATCATCATCACGCTTCGTTCGTCGTCGCGGCCGAGGTGAAGGTCGCATATATAGTTATATAAAACAAGAGTCAGAAACAAGCTTGCAAGCTGCGCCCGCGCAATATAATGCTATGTAGCCCTCATGATGCTTCTGGCTAGCTAGTCAGCAAGCGCCAAGCTTTTGAGTCAGCCTTGAAAACTGCTGGCTGCTGGGGTTGCCTCAATATCAGCTGATTTGCTGTAGTCAGACAACCCTGGATTTTCGACGCCACGCCGTTTGTAGTACGATGATACGATCCACTATTTTTTGTAGACATGTTTCGTGAACTGTTCATTTGTTTGGGACAAATTTTCAAAATGCCAATTGTTTCAGGATTTTATTCGAGGTTTTCAGGGTGAGAGAATAGCTGGATCCTGATTTCTCATATGTGTGATGGTTGCCTATGGAATATTCTGTTTTTGGACTGATGAAGAATTTTGATCTCTGAGGAGTGTGTATTCATAGACTGGGTATAAATTAGTGCAAACTTGACGAGTAACAAGTTCATAATGGAACTAAAGGTCTGATTTTGAATCGATCCTGTTATCATAAGTGCCAAAAATTATGATAGAAAAATCTTTTCTACTTCGTTATTCTGGCTCACAATCTCATGGTTTGCTGACACATCATACATGAGCTATTGACACTTGAGGAAATCAAAAATTTATTGGTTTTGCGTTAATATATGGCCACCTGTATTTTTTATGAATCTTAGTGTGGAAATGAGCAGCTTCAAAGTCCGTCTCCGAAAATTCTCTATGATATTTATTTTAATGAAAGGCAAGACTGTTTTTTTGAGGAAATTCCTTATTCGAGAAAAGGGCCCATTATTTAGGAAATTATCGGACAAAGAAGAATTGGATCGAAGATGGACAGCGAACAAGATCAACGCAGAAATAACTTTGGCAATTTTCCAATAGAATCAAAATCCTTATTGAGAGGCTGTTCAAAAAAGTAATCATTTGCATTCTTAGATTATATTTGTATATGCTGGACACAGGAATAATTTTATAATTTTCCTTCAAGTTGGTCAAGTTTCGCCGTAAACTCGGTCCTAAAATGACATGTATGTAAAATAGTTTGTCACTCGTGCAAAAGTAGCCCTCGATTGAGCGCAAAAAATCTAAACATGACATTAAAACATGGGATTTCAATACGTATTGATAGGGAAACTCACTCGTACACTCAAGCGCATATTAATTTTCTATACACAAATCGTATCCGAGCTTGCAAAATCTTTACCAAGTAGTCATTGATCAAGTCGAGCGATAAAGAGGACAAGATGACAAGCGTATGTATGAGTGATTCCGCCGAAAGTGTGCTTTTGTGGGTCCAAAATAATAGTCGCAAGGAGTGGTTACAGGGCCAAAAAATTATTTCAACCCCAGATGACACTCTGTGGCTCGTTGGAGTTGATTTTTATTTGTTTGGGTACAAAAAGGAGGATCTTGAGCTATGTACCTCAAAATTGGAGCCAGACGAAGTTTTTGCAATGTCAAGGTGTCGCAAAGGTGGACGGAACGGACAGGGACGGGAAGGACGCGCGTTTTGCCTTAAAAATATTTCCACGGACCGACAACTAATCGTAAACTCATTCCAGCACAGATTTGGTCTCATGCAACGAAATGCTGCAAGAAAATATGTCCAACAAAGCCACGTATTATATGTATAACGTGCCAGGGAGGAGCACAACATCGAGACGGAAGGGACAGACAATTTTTACACCATTTTAAAAACATGTTCATATGGTACGTGCTTGGTCATTCATGCGAACTTTCGGCTAATGTCACTCATGGATAAGGTGTATTTGAATATCTAAAGAACAGCCTCGTTGGTTTAGAAGGCTCCATAGATCCATAGATGACTGGGGACCGAGCTTTGTGGAGCTAATATTAGCGCTGTGCCAGCAGATTTGGTGCAAACAGGTCTTCAAAATGTCGGATAACCGTGCGCAAACTAAGCGTGTAAATTTGACTCGCGAAGTGGTGGATTTATATCATCCAGAGTTATGTAATTTGAAGTGCATAGCTACACATAGAGGTTTTTGACTCTGCATGCGCGTTGCAGTGAATGCAAGAGTCGAAGGTGGTCTGTCTACAGGGGACGGAATTGACATTTCGACCCTTTAGCAAGCACTATAAAGTAGAGGAACGTAAGGATCGTCTCAAAAGTTATTGACATAGCTGCAGACTAATAGAATACACCATACGGAATTGCTATAAAATGTATTCCAACCCTTAGAAACTTGCGAGAACTTAGAACACGGAAAATCACACTTTCAGGAGAGTCACTCGTGTATTAGGTACTCGACGTAATAAAATTCTTGCACATATCGATCCCTGGTGTGCACATCACAATGCTAATTCGTGAATTGAGAGCTTGCAGATGCTTCACAAGTGTGGGCAATGAATCTGCACACTCAATAAAAGTGAGAAGGACGCGCAGTGAATATTACTAGCGATCAGCTATTAGATGATCCTCGAGGCTCATTTTCTGCTTTATCAGCGCTCCTTCATCGGCTCATTCATTATTGAAATGCTGCTCTTCGGCAGTTTAGTACATATAGTGCCGTACGAAAATTCATAAACGGTCGAATAAAATTCCTCTTTTGCTCCAAACGTTGATTACTCGGGCCCAGATCAATGTAGAGAAATTTAAGACAGAGCATTCGAAAGCGAAGAAAAAGTCTATGATTTCTTATTTGATTTCAACCCTTCCTGCTGGCACAAATATTCACCAATTTTGTCACATTAGTTCATGGTATTTTGGTGATTGTTTCATTTATCCAAAAGTTGCAATATACGAAGAGGTATACGGTACAGCAAAAACGAGCCAAACTTTGGATGATTCGCAAATGATTAAGGGGTACAACTTCCCAACCCGGCCATCCTACCTATACCTTCTTTAACCCACAAACAAATTCTCTCACCACACAGAACTCTTCGAGCATCTATTCATCGGCAAAGAACTCAGATCCCCAGGAATTCACCTTGTTTATTCTCCCATTGCAGCTTTGACACACTCAGCCTCTTTCGTGCAAATTTTCCCGTTTTCTATATAAGTTGATCATTTGGTCTCATCGATCTTGAAGGACAGTGGACCCTTCAAGATCGATGAGACCAAATGATCAACTTATACATTAAACATCAAGGACGAAAAATCTACAAAATTACTTATGATTTCCCGTTTTCTATGACGGTCTATCAACCGGTCGACGTGGTGGACTCCCAGATGATCAATCGACCCATCGACGTACTAATCTATCGTATAACTTGCCAACCTGCCAGACCAGTTACCGGACTACCAACCTATGAATGTGACACATGACCCACCAACGCGTCGACCTGGTGACCTCTATTAGAATAACCAAGAGACTCACTATCCTCCTGACCTGTCATCTGTCAATTCATCGATCTGGCGGATGACCGCCTGACTCACAGACCTGTCTACCTGCCACATAGCCCACATACCCATGGTTCAGATGACATGATGGATAATCTACAGACCCTCTACCTGATTACCTAATAAGATACGACCTTATGGTCTACCACTGAAGTGCCATATGGCCCACTGAACTCTACACTGGATAGATGACCCGCCAACTTACTGACCTGGTATATGATCCACTGACCCGTTGACCTGTTAACCCGCTATATGACTCACATGGAGAGTCCGGAGGGTCCGGGTCACCAAATCTCACCAAACTTTTCTCACAGACTCGTACCACCAAGAATATGAAGAATCCACAGTAACTCCGTCAAATGGACTCCCTGTCCAGAGCTAGCTCTGAAGATCCTTAAGCCATATAGCAAGTCAGTAGATCAGTTGGTCATGAGAGGCTATATTAGGTTAATGAGTCGGTGAGTCTATGAATCATCCAAAAAGTTACTAGAACGGCAGATAAGTGGATTGAGTGGCAAATGAATTGGTCATAAGGGGTCGGGAAGCCATCTGTTAGGTCGAAGGGTTGGCGGGTTATGTATTGGATAAACAGATCAGTGGATTGGAAGGTCATCGGGCAGGTCGGCGGATTATATGACTAGTCAGTACGTTGGTGGGTCTATTGGGCATCCGGGAGATTACCAGATTCACGGGTTGGTGGGTCGTGTGGCAGATGAAATGATCGATGGGTCGGTAGATCGTCCGATTTTCCGATGGGTTGGCGGGTCATATGACAGGTGAGTAGATCGGTGAGTTTATAGGTCACCAGTTCGCGAGAGTGATGGGTTATATGTGACTCATGTGCTACATGAAGAGGTTAGAGGTTGAGTAGGTCATACATCAGTTCAGTAGGCAGTGGGTTGACAGGGTCGTCTGGCGAGCCAGCGAGTTGGGATACTCATCTCTATTTCAAGTTTCCTGACTCGTTTCAGTGTGGAACCTTTGAGAATCACTCTGAAAATTTCAAAACGTGATATTTGAGTATACGTCAAATGTTGTGCTTTTTCTGAATTTGGTGTAAAAAACGAAATTTCTATCATTAAACTGTATCAGGTTCGTGTAGCAGTAAATGGAATATCGCTTCGGATTCGTGTTGAGTCACCCAAAAGACCCACCAATATGGACTTTCAGCGATTTTCCACTGTTCACCTCGGTTTGAACTACAATATCTCAAAAAACGGTGAGATCGGTGCAAATCGACATCGGATTCGAAATCAGCGACCCGAACAACGTATAGGGGAAACATATCGAGTGCGCTAATTCAAACCATTTTCTTATCTTATGGACCTATGTTATTAGCAATCAGTGGATCAAACGTTTGAAAATTTGCTTTTTCCCAAAACCTCTTGTGGGCGATTGTAATCCCAATTGGATGTTGTTTTTGGCATCAAAAACTACTCTTTTCAGAGCAAGAATTGAGAGGGTAATCCTTTAGTTCATTAATCGTTGGTTGAATCGCATCGTAAATGGTGATTCTTGCACGACAGAACTGTGAACTAAACCATTAGTGATTAATTTACTTGGTTTATTCGAAATTCGACCAAAAGAGAATCAAAGGATCAAATGCTGCTTAATCTCCTCATACAATTTTCGGCTTCTTGAATCTTTATCGGAGCGTAGTAACAGTTCATCGCCTATGTCGAGATAATATAAATCTTGTTCATTGGATGGCGCCCAAGTGGTAGTGATAATTTTATCATCCAAGATCGGAGTTAGATTCCTGATATTTCAAAATAAGAAGGATATTACAAGTAATACCTTTCATTTTCATCAATCATCATTCAATGAAGAGTCCCATAGCAGCAAAGTTATATACATCATTCGTAGAAGTCTTTCCATCATGATTCTATCTTTTGTGCCCTCTCGTGGACATTGATTTTCAAAATCTAGGTGTCTTTTTAAATAGATCATATGGTATATGTAAGCTATCTCGTCACCATGAGCGACGCCTGCAAGAAAGGTTCGCAAGAAAGTGTTCTTCATCACAAGCATCATATACGACTTGATAAACACTAGCAAAGAGACTGAAGAGTATTTACTCTGCAAGTTACAAATTTTTAAAAATTTGGGCCTGATTTGAGGGAATTCATTTTTCATGACGTAAGGATCAGACATTGGATCAGACATTTGCATGTGGTTGAGTAGCCGTCATGCAAGTATTTTTTTCTCCAAGATCGCCATCGTTAAAATTAGATTGAATATTACACATCTCGCTTCAAGATGCGATGGGTATAAAAAAAATGCCTGCAAAATCTGCGTGCGTGGTGTCGTTCAGGAGCTCGTACTCATTACAGATCCATTTCGACCTAAATCGTATCGGTTCAATTTTTTAAATGGCGAGTAAATTGAAATTTTTCCATATAATTACCATGGGACATGGGAAAAAGATCATCAGTTTGGCTATGAAACAACGGATTGTTCCTGTGACTCGAAGAGTATTCATTTCATCAAAAAATGTGTAGAGTAATTTTTTAAAGGGCTTTCTCGGACCTACAAAAGAACTCTCCCTACAGTTTATCGCACGATGCGTGCATTTCAAGTTATGAGGCATTTTTGTTCAAAGGTTATGGATTTTGCAATATTTTCATTATACATCATTGCTCTATATTTCATATCTCTAGCATACTCAGAGAGCCGGAAAATTCTGTGGAGCTTCCTTCCAGCGATTTCATCGAAGATATCCATAGAAGTGGTTTAGACAATCTCCAGGCTTCCCTAAATATGCTAGAAATATAAAATATGGAGTAATGATGTATGATGAAAATATTGCAAAATCCATAATATTTGAACAAGAATGCCTCATAACTCGAAATCTACGTATCGTGCGATAAATTGTCATGATACCTTTTCTGTAGATCCAAACTACAAAACGTTACTCTACACATTTTTTGATAAAATGAACACTTTTCGAATTACAGGAACAATCACTGATGATCTTCTTCCTATGTCCCATATTAATTATATAGAGGAAATTCATTTCACTCGCCATTTTAAAATATGAACCGATACGATATAGGTCGAAATGGATCTGTAATAAGTACAAGCTCCTGAACTACACCACGTACGCAGATTTTGCAGGCATTTTTTTATTCCCATCGCATCTTAAAGCGAGGTGTGATTAAAGGCGCATTAGGGACATCCTCATGCATGATATTGAGTTTCTAGCTTTACTCAATCTTTGAATATCCATCAAGCGCAAGAATAAGTAGAACCGTTTTCAAACATTATAAGGTGCTTGTGCCAGAAGAAGTGAACAGTGCCGTAAATAATGCAAAAGCCTTAAGCCCTACCAATACTAAATTTAAAGCATACGCCTTTATTGCACTTCAGCGAGCCCTGGTTTCTCTTTTCTAGCATTAATATTTTGTAAACAAATTCAGTCAAGGTACTATCATTTGATTAGAATGTGAGCACAATAAAAAGATGGAATCCGGTACATCATTGATGCAGCAAACCGATGAATCGAGGCATAAGTGAATTCGAAATAAATAGTTACTCATTTATATACGTAATTTTCGGAGACACGAGTGTTGTGCTTTCTACTCTAGTAATATTTATGGAAAAATTAAGTTTAGAAAATTTAGCTGAAGTATAAAACAGCTAACAAATCTCATCAACTTCATAAAGAAAACTGATAATCGAGCTTATTAATCCATTCACTCACAATGTCCCGACAAAAACTCTTTCGATCGATTTCCAATAATCGGTATGTTTATTCTTATGCTTTTTTCACACATCAGAAAAATCTGAAAAAAACTCTCGAACGTCTCTGATGATACAAGGATTCAATCAACTCATGGGCCTAGGCCAAATATCTGATTGTGTAGGAGAATAAATAAAAACCAAAAAATTTTGTAAATTCTAATTTTGCCATTTTTCGTCCTACTTCCATATCAGAATAACATAATCTAAACATCAGAACTACGTTTCCAAATGTCTAGAGCTCCCAGTAGTGAATGGAACATTATTCTGTGGACCATCGTGAAGAGTAAAAGGATAAAACTGATAAAATGAAGGATTTTTAAAAAGAAAATTTTCTTCGACATAAAATATTAGTATTTGAAGAAAAGGTCGGGATCTACTATATCGGCACTCTCCTCGTCGTGAACCGTTCCATTGAACGTTCCGGAATTTCCGTAACCATCATAATGATTTTCCAGTGAGTGTGCGGTGTGCCGTGTGCCGTGTGCCGCAAATTTTGTTGCTGTGCCACGGCACAAATAGCTATACAGTTATAAACCTGTATGTATGTCATTTAGCATTTGCACAGTATCACACAGTGTTTCGCGGAGTGGAAAAGTGTGTGGAGGAAGAGTTTGCATTGGTATACATTGCATGGCAGCTGCTCTGATTATCGTTTGTTGTTAATTTTCGGTGCTCAACACAATATTCTACATATACCTAGGGCTGGTCCCTTTCCTCATCGGCGACGACGTCCTCGTCGTGACTTGAAAAATTTTATTCCAAAATATAATAGCCCAGAACAGCTTCGAAACGAGGCTCGGGCACGTTCTATGAGCTTCGAGGGCCAGGGTGACCCTGGAGAACACTTTACATCCAGGTAAGCAACATATAATCAACATCAGCTATTAGTCTACTTATCTAGAACTTTCTAGAATTTTTCATTCTTCCGGATAACATTATATACCTACTTCCTAGTTCCTACCGCATGCACTACGTGTTTTTGTTCCAAATGCAAAGTATATATAGCAAAATAAAGAGAAAGAAAAAGAGAGATGAGATGAGAGTAGAGTGAAGAACGATGACGAGGGGGGTGCGGGGTGGTCGGGGAAGTAACGTGGAGTGATAGTCGATACTCCCGCATAGCCTGTGAACAGTTTGTTTACGGGCAAAATACGGCACACAGTCTCTCAACGGACTCTTTTGCTCACCGAGCTATTATGTACGTCTTTCATCGTGATTTACGTATTGTCAATTATGTAACATTATCATATCGTGTAATAGTTTTACCTGCCTAGAAGATGATGTTCCTATATAGAATGTTCTTTCTGTACACATCAACGTGTTCACAACGTTACTTTGTTTTGATCGTAAAACGATGGCATAAAGAGTATAATGCCTCACAAACGCGGCACGTGTTCATCAGTTTCATCTTTCTTTCCAAGCTAAAACGTCATAACAACTTCCAGAAAACCTAAGAACGTTCGATGTCAACTCACTTATTATTTAGTCATTGGAAATCCTTGCAACAAATTTTGTGTATCGAGGAGAATTTGATTCGCGTTGAGATAGGTTAGCTCTGCAGCTGTCGCCATCGTTTATTTCCCTTGAAATATTTCTTCTCTTATTATTCGCTTCGACGCAGTCGCAACCTTGACCTTACGATAATTTTTAAAGGGTGTATAATTACCTCTATAGTGAATTATGGTGAATTTTTATTCGACAAAGAAACGTTAATTTTGATATGGAAAATTTCTTTGTGCTTCACGCACGATGTTTTTGACGCTTTGGCAATGTTATTTTTATCTCAGTTGGGAAATGCCAAAAATCATCTCTTTTCCTGTATCATCATACGGACAAACTCACACTTTTTTCGTTTCTCACAACGTCAAACGAGATTCGCTCTTTGTTTTCAAAGATATATATCACTATGTTTGAAATCTTTCTTTCTCTGTGAAGTGCTCATTCAAATTGTGTCGATTTCAGGGTGGGAGCAGAGAGCCCTTGCAGCGACATGAAGCGAGCAGCTGCCAAAAAATTAATTGAGCGCTACTTCTACCAGCTGACCGATGGCTGTGGTAACCCCAGCTGTGACAACCAGTATTGTGCATCTAGTGGCAAGGTAAGAATACATCTTTCAATCTCTCCCTGAGTCTGACTATACTTCATTGTAAATGATGGAAAATGTAGCTATTACTCTTTGATTATTAGTGTCTGTGTAGTGCTGTAACCAAAATCTTTCATCAAGTTGCCTACTCACATCATTTTGACTGACTATCTTCCCAATTTAGTTGATTTTCTATGAAATTTGGCATTATCTCATACACCTATCTCAATACTTTGTTTCAATGTCACCTTCATTAATTTCCTCAACTTTTCTTCTGAAAAAAGACTTCTGGAAAAATTATGATTTAAAGTAAAAATATCATACTCCTATATCGACTGATTTAACATTTCAATACATCAATTTAATCATAGGTCACAAATCTCACTGCAAACGAAGCAGCAGCTCAAGCAATCAGCTTATTCTCACAAGACGCTAGACTGTGTGACGGTGTGCAACCCAGCAAAGTAGCAAGAACAACCCTGGAGCCAGGTCCTGCATCTCTTGCCCAAAGCTTACCAATCAAAAATGTCAATCCAACAGGCTCTGTTGAAGGTAGATGAATAATTACAACTCTGATATATTTCCCAATTCCTATTAAATTTGTAATCGCTCGGTTTAGAATCACCTGAGTGCAGTTTAGTTGAAGAGCCATTGGTTGATTATTCAAGTGAATCCGACGACAAAGACATTGTTATTGATTTTGCCAAAGCAAAAGATGAAAGTGTGTTATTAAATTAGAATTCTTTTCTATCAAATTTTAGCAACTACATTCATTTTAATAATTTTAGATCTGCGTGACGCGACTATATCGAAAAGTAAACGCCGCAAAAAGTCATGTATCTCAAAGAAAAGAACTGAGAAAAAATCGAGTAAATCCACCAAGTCTAAAGGAAATTCGGACTCGGCTAAAAATCTTTTGATCAATAGACTGGTTGCCTTGGCCCTGTACCTAAGATATGTTGATGCAAAGAAACTTATCAACAGCTCAAAATCTGTGTGAAGTTTTGGTCAAACTAAATTTTCTATGAAATTGCAATCTCAATTATCAGAGTAAAAGTCCTGTTGTGATCTGTTGTCCTTTGAATAAATTTACAATATATTGTCAAAGTTCATGATTGCATTTGATGAAAAATACTTGATTGAAAAAAAATTATCTGAAAATTCTATTAGTTGGGAATAATCAAGTCTTATGATTCAATCTAGAAAAATCGGTGCCATACCTCACGGAATCGAAACTCTTGGATATCGTTGAAAAATGCAGAGCAGAGGGTTCATACTCTCTCCTCATCAGGACACTGGGAGAGGTTTTCTCATCGGCTCAAGCCTTAAGCCGGAGTTTCCTCAAATCTGAAAAAACAGAATCACCTCTCACAGCTCTACTCGACAGAGCTCCAGAGTCATTACTATGCCCTCCAGGAGATCTCAGCAAAGAGGCTGTACGCTCATTACAAGGAGAAGATAAAGAAGAAGATAGTAGTGATCCTACACCCGTAGTTCCTCTGCCTGATGACACAAACGTTGATCTACCCGCTGTGCGCCGCGTTTATGCTGCCCTTTGGTCTTTGCCAGGTATAAATATCTTGAAAAAGATCCCAGCTCTAATTTCATAAAGATTTTTTGTTATAAATAACCGGACTCTTTGTTTCAGTCGAAGCATTTCAATCTGCGTTGGTGAATGCTCTAGTCACACTGGCAGATAGTATAGAATTGGATCTGCGTGTATTTGGTGGAAATGCGGCAGACGGTACAAATAGCCTGCTTAACGTTTTCTTGATCGTTTTCGAAATCCCTGTCTTGGTTAGCAGTGAATGTTTAGAAATGGCATTGCACACTGTTTGCAAAGCTGCTAGTTGTCTACCTGTTTCGGCTCAAGCAAAACTTGCCCGCATTTGGGCCCGACACTGCAAATCGAGTTTAGTTGATATATTGCAATCACTTCAACAACTCATCACGATAAAGGTATGATCTTGAGATTTTCTAGAGATAGCGAATTCATTTTAATATTTACCTTTCACTTTATCCATAAACTTTCAGGTTATTAGAGGAGCATTCACGAGGGATTACTGCATACAAGACACAGACCCTATCACAGCACCGACAAAAGTAATGAAAATTTTGTACTATGCAAGTATTTTGGCAGGTGAGCTGGAATCACCGGACTTGGCTCTTGATGAAGATAACGAAGCGGCTGGCGCCGATAAATCGACACCAAGAGCGGCAGCCACGCCACAGGTATGTGCATGATCCGAAAATGTCTTTCAGAAAATTAAGTCACTCATTTGTTACTTTATTTTTCTAGGACCCACTAGCTGTAGAGTTAGGAATTTCGTCTCTGGATGCGCGAAATCCGCTCATACCTTTCACAGACTTTTACAATGAACCTCTGAGTGATACTGTGGAAATGGACAAAGACTTTGCCTACTATAAGAGTGAACAGCCAAAGAAATTTAGTTTTATGAATTATGCATTCATTCTTACACCTGCAACAAAGACTCTTGGCTTGTATTACGACAATCGTATAAGGATGTATAGTGAAAGGAGAATGAGCTTTCTGCAAACCGTAGTTGGTCAGCCCACCAATCCATATCTCAAAGTCAAGGTAAAAGAACTGTCCAACAGAATCTCTGCCATAATCCATGAATTATACTTTATGGACATTGTAATTACAGGTTCGAAGAGATCACTTGATTGAAGACGCCTTAGTTGAATTGGAAGTTGTGGCTATGGAGAATCCGTATGATCTTAAAAAGCAATTGGTGGTTGAATTTGAAGGAGAACAAGGTGTCGATGAAGGTGGCGTCTCCAAGGAATTTTTCCAACTCGTTGTTGAAGAAATTTTCAATCCTGACTATGGCATGTTCACTACTCAGGTATGCCTAAGATTTTAAGTACATTCTCGGTATGTCATACCTCACACTTAGCAGACTCCTTGTCAGATGAAATCAATGGACATTTAAAAAGTTTTCTGGTGTATCATCAAGTATCATTCAAATCATAATTTATTTTACATAAATCTGCTACGTCTATATTGACTCATTCTCTTTCATCTCGATTACAGGAAGATACACAGACCATGTGGTTTAACCCAACATCGTTTGAAAGTGATGCGCAGTTCACACTCATTGGTGTCGTTCTTGGGCTAGCTATCTACAATAACGTGATATTAGATGTACGTTTCCCGATGGTTCTCTATCGTAAATTATTGGGCAGAAAAGGAAGCTTTGCTGATCTAGCTGATTGGAACCCTACATTATACAAAACATTGATGGATATGCTTGACTATCAGAATGATGATATGGCTGACACATTCATGCAAACATTCAAAGTCGGTTACAAGTAAGTTGTGACACTTTCAGTTGGGCTAATGGATCCTTGATATTATTATTCAAGGCAACTATCATCCCCCTTTTTCAGAGATGTGTTTGGTTCTCCCTTGTATCATGACTTGAAAGAGAATGGAGATGAAATATATGTATGCCAGGAGAACAAAAGAGAATTTGTCGATCTTTACGCAGACTTTCTTCTCAATCAGTCAGTGGAACGACAATTCAAAGCATTTAGGCGAGGCTTCCAGATGGTGACCGACGAAAGTCCCTTAGCTTTATTATTCAGACCAGAGGAAATTGAACAGCTAGTATGTGGAAGTAAAATATTTGACTTTGCGGAATTGGAGGCAGCAACAGAATATGAAGGTGGCTATACAGCAGAAAGTGATACAATACGTAGTTTCTGGCAAGTTGCCCACTCACTTCCTATCGAAAGCCAACGCAGGCTTTTACAATTCACCACAGGTAGTGATCGAGTACCTGTAGGAGGGCTTTCCCGGCTAAAAATGGTTATTGCGCGTCATGGGCCAGATTCAGACAGGTAATTCTCCTTGTAATAGTATATTACGCAACTAGGGAGTAAAGTGGGCCTTTTACTCCCGGGTGTGGATTATCGCTCGAGGCGAAGCCGAGAGCGATAAATACCCGGGAGTTTGAGGCCCACATTACTCCCGAGTTGCGTATGCTATTTTTTATCCTACGGGACTAAAGTACGCCCCCCCCCCAAACACGCGCGCATCCGGGCATGCATTCTTTGGCGCAGTGGGCCACAACGACTGTGTCATTGTTAACATTGCCGTCTTGGAAATACCGAAGCCAATTGTTGCGGGTGGCGGGGACGGGGTCCGGGGCGGAGCCCCGCCGGGGGGTTCGGGGGGCGGAGCCCCCCGACTGAAAAAAGATTTCGAAATGGTCTAAAAAATCCTCATTTTGTGATATCATATCAACTCTTCTGAATTTCCAACCAGAATCGATCTCTTGATATTCTCCCATTCAACGTTACACAGCTCAATATTCGAATAGTATTTGAAAAATGTTTTTGAAAATTAATATTCACTGATACTTTTTTGAGATCCTTTCAATAATATGATCTCTCCAGAATACGTTTGTATAACGCTCGAATCATTATTTATCCAAAAACAACAAAATACGACCTAATGAGAGTAAAGTTTGATACCCGGGTGGAAATGAATCCACATTACGCCCAAAAATGAAGGGCCAAAGTGCGTACTTTAGTCCCGCTAGGATAAAAAGATCTTATCTAGCACTTTTTTCATATTCCATGATTGACATTGCTACTTGTACAATGAACTTCTTGCCTGATTTATTCCAAGAGTTAACTACAGTACCTCTCATAAATAATGGATCAAGTAAGGTCTCACTAAAACAGTGATACTTCTAATATACTCTGTCGTATGGGAATTTTGAAAAAAACATCTGAAAGATCACATAAAAATCTATCAATTCATGTGTTTAAAACATTCATTGCGTCCTTTTTGATCGCTCGTAGTCAACGATGAAAATCTGAAAAATTTCTCCTTCAATCAATCACCTACAACTTTGGCGAGAGTGATCGGATCACAAAAATTCTTACGGGATCTTGTAAATCTTTTCAAAACCTACAATTTCCCTTTTTCAAAGTTCTCTCTGCGACACTTCCTGTCCAACTAACGAGCTTCGAAAGAAAACTTAGTATTACATGGACTGCTTATGGAGCTACCGAAGCTGGCGCCTGTTTCGTCTCGCCTTGCTCTAGCGCAAAAATTCATCAAAAAAATATCATGGCACATGATTTCGACGTAAAATGATCTCATTTTTCAGAATATTTGATCATATTTTGTCTTGAATGTGATCTATAGGGACAAGTCATGAAATGAATCAGTTTTCCCAATAAAACTTGAGAAATCGGGGTTGCCCCAATCCAAGACAAAATCTGATCAAATATTCTGAAAGATGAGATCATTTTACGTCAAAATCATGTGCCATGATATTTTTTTGATGAATTTTTGCGCTAGAATAGAGCAAGACGAAACGAAACAGGCGCCAGCCACGGTATCCCCATAAGCAGTCGATGTAATACGAAATTCCCTTTCCAAGCTCTTTATTTGGACAGGAAATGTCGTAGAGAGAACTTTGAAAAAAGGAAATTTTAGGTTTTGAAAAGATCTACAAGACCCCGTGCGAATTTTTGCCAAAGTTGTAGGTGATTGATTGAAGAAGGAATTTTTTAGATTTTCATCGTTGACTAAGGGCGATCAAAAAGGACGCAATGATTATTTTAAACACATGAATCGATAGATTTTTTTGTGATCTTTCAGATGCTTTCTTCAAAATTCCCGTACGACAAAGTATATTGGAAATATCACTGTTTTAGTGAGACCCTACTTGATCCATTATTTATGAAAGATACTGTATAGTCATCAAAGATCAGAATATACGCCGTACTGGAACTAACCATATCAAGTGGAGAATGTCATGTTCAAAGTTTTTAGCGAAATTACCCATGTCTTCTTTTCTTTACAGATTACCGATAGCTCATACTTGTTTCAATGTGTTGTTGTTACCAGATTATAGTACAAAAGAAAAGTTACAGGATAGACTTTTGAAAGCTATCAACTATTCCAAGGGATTTGGTATGCTGTAAGAAGATCCATGTCATTTCAATCAAGATATTCAAACCTTTCATGGTTATATACAGGTTAATAAGTATGACAGATATCTAACAGTTGAACACCTTTGAGTATCATAGAAGAATGATAAAGCAGTATTCGTATCAATCTATGGCTCAATGATATTCAACTGAACGATAATCACCATATTTGTGCCTACCAACTTACACTCATACGAAATGAAAATAATTGATCATCAATCAACGAAAAGAGATGGAGCTCAAGAAATTGAAAAAAATACTCATTTTGAATCGTGAAATACAATCCTCCTGTTCTGTTGGCCCTTGCAAGTATGTGGCTCATGATGATTGTTCAAAATAATTGATCACTCGAGACGTTCATAGCAGTGAGAACGTCCATGATTATATTCTAGTATCCAGTGCAAGATCAAGTAATATTATCTGTTCTGGATGGCTTGTGTCCAAAAGAATTATCTGTGATGTGAGCATGAGCGGCTAGTTATTACGTATTATATTGTGTACAAAATGTACATGTACCCATTAGGTTTTTTTTATCAACCTGAGTACAACGGCAAATCGAATAAGTGCAACAGTCTTTCCTCTATTTTGCTAGATGCTTGCATTGGACCAATTGGCTCAAGACTTTTCCCAGACATGATGAACATTCTCTATCTGTACATATATTTAGCAAAACGCATAGATCATTGTAGCAGCTCTTAGAGTGCATCAAAGGAAAAGTGACCCTCCCTTTATCCTAAATTATACTCAGCCTAAAACAAAGGAACGAAGTGAAATATTTGTAAAAAATTAGAGACAGATAATTTTATTTCACTACTTTTGTATTAAAGTTCTTACTGTATTCTCATACAAATCTGAAAATGAATTTTTACAAAAGTTTGTAACTAACATGTCTTTCGACTAATCAGAATGCAACCTAACATCATTTTAGTCATGTGACAATAAAAAAATTATTGTTATAATGTGAGTACATCGTTTTCCTCAACATTCCCAAACATTCATATTGTACATTCATCAATATTCAGTCTAGTATCAAAATTAGAGTATAAAAGGCAATGAGCTCCTAAATAATCATCAAAAGTGTTCTGTGCTGTTGATGACAAAATTTGAAGGCATTACAGTGCAGATCCCTTTTACCGTCATTCATTAGCAATTCTATCAGTTTGTGAATTTAATACTTGGTCCGACCATCATTCACGGTCTCTACTCATCACATAATCACATTATTTGAGATTCATCGTACAATAGTACACTTGGACGGATTGGTTTCTTAAAATCATAAAAATCTACTACAATAGTTTGGATAAAGAAACTCCAAAAATAACTATAGATGAAATGGCTAAGCTTGAGGCACTATTACATCTGTGATGGAAGTAGCAAAAGCACCATGTGACGCTGTCATAGTAATCTCTATGAATATCCAATTCATGAATGGAATTATTTACGTAGTGCCCTAATCTGACATCCTTTGCAGCAGGCCTGCAACCTTCATATTTATCAGCTGGAATGTCTGTTCTAAATCCCCGAACATGACTTAGACATTCTCGTGTGATGACTCTTTCAGCTATAAAAATGAATGTTAACATTCATTCTGATACTGCATGATCAAAAGACTAAATAGTAAATCATGATTAGGTTCATTACCTCCTTTTTCTTCAATGATTTTCACACAAATGTCATCATCACCTTCTGGACATACCTCACCCCAAAAATCATATAGAAGCCGATTGAATGGAGTTCCACATCCCGGTTGATTGCTATTGCAACGATAACAGTTCAATGCTTCACCTGTAAAACACATAGATTAGCACTTGGAGTGTGAAATTCATAATGCAAGTTAGAGACATTTACTGCAAGATTTATTTTGCAATTGATAATAGAGGATGCATCCTATAACGCAGGTGAGTATCCTTTGATGGAGTGACAAGTAATGAGACATTGCCCATTTTTAAGAAAACAGAATTTTCTGTTCTGCCCAAGGGAATAGCATCTAGATGGACGTTACAAAATTTTGCTCACGAAATTTAACGATAAAAATGGAAATGAGAGTGAATAATAAGGTTCAAAAGCCACGCCCCAAAGAAATAGAGGTTATTCTGTGAAATACGGTTGTTTTCATTGGTAGATTACTTACCAGTCCACGTGGTGATGCCAAAAATTATTGACAAGAATAGTACAATTTTCAACATCTTGTTGAAATTGAATTTACTCACGATCTATGAGTTTGTTCAATCATCACTCATTGCCACTCATAATAATACCTATTGGCCGTATTATGAATTCTGATGAATTCGTTCGTTTGTTGCTTTTCGTGAGGCCGCAATGCATACAGTGTTGCTCGTCATCAGGGACGCAAAGAGTGAATACTTACTTTGAAGTGTTTTGGAGAAAAGTTGAAAGAAAAGTTTTCAAACTCGTAATTTCACCTTTTTTCATAATTTTGTGAATTTTTATCGATTTTAATTTGGACATTAGGAGATTTTTGCGCGGTGCTAAGTGAATTCCAAAGTGAGCGGTTCGGATATTCTTTCATGCGATTTTTCAGTTTACTTGCAAAAAGTTTTTTTTCGATCGACTGTGCGTAAAACAGTGTTTTACGCACGGCAGTTTTCGTTCATTTTACGCCCAGTTGATCGAAAAACGTATTTCGATATTCGGGCGTGAAGTTTTTTTGCTTTACTCGTGCTAATTTCGAATTTCGACCCTCGCCAGGGCTCGGGCCGAAAACAATCACTCGAAAAGCAAAACCAAACTTCCCACCCTCGAATCGAAAAATACTATTACTTTGTAGGTAAGTTGATAGTACGGTTCAACAGCTGTAACATACAGGCCATCATAAGATACAGCTGGATGGTCAATTACAAATTACAGCCGTAAAATTAATCAACTTTCCTACAGAGTTGGTGTAGTTTTTAGATTTATTTTAAGAAAAATTGAGCTCTTTACAATAGTGATTCTGAATGAGTGTGGATACATAATTCCGGTTTGAGAGGGATGGGGTGCCTAATGAGTTTTGATGAAAAACAGACAATCGATAGGGACATGCAAATACGCACTTCATCCCTTCGATAGAATTAGAAATAATTAATTTTAACCCTCGAGAAATTAATGAAGATAATGAGCATGTGTTTGTTAAAAAACGAAGAACGGGTCGTTGGATCAATTAATCATCAAAAGTTTATTGTCTGGAATGATCCAAAAATTTCAAAAATCCTAGGAAAGATTGCGTTGAGTGGGTAGAGAAATATAATATGCAGGGTATTTTGGCTCGAACAATAATCGCGTGGAAAGACGAGAAGAGAAGAGATCAAAAGATGCAAACTGCGTCTGACCCAATCGGATCCAATTGCCAGGTTTTTTTTCTGAGAAAGCAAATATTTTCGAAAAGTTTTCCAATTTTTCATTCATTTGCAGGAAAAATCTTTCCTATACTTTGACATTCATGCATGTATTCACGTGCTTATTGCATGGTCGTCAAATTCTATTCATCTGATTTGAAAATTTTCTTTTCATCAACGGTTTCCGTAAGCAGGTTTTGAACATAGCTAACATTGTGTAACACAGTTTATGTTTTAGGGCATACCCTAAAACAGCTGCAGCTACATAGTTTCGGCCAGGGTTTGTATAACAACATAGATTTTGAATTTCATTCAATTTCGTCGTTTTGAGGTTTTTATCCGAATCCAACGCGGAAATTTATCTCAACCCTCTACTTCTTTCCGAAAGTCATGAACATTATGACCATCATAACAGCTCGACCCGGGCAGGAAACGGTACTCACAGAAATTCAACGAAACTCAAAATTGATTTCGTTACGAACCCTGGTTTCAACAGGTTGTGATCCAATTATAGTCTTTGGATTCTGGCCTGTTCTGAAAAAAAAGCTCCGCCATGCAAGCTCCGTTATCGTGACCATCAGATATCAGAGAGTACTCGCCTATCAAATCTTCAACTTCAAAGAAATTTGAGAAGTATTACATTGAGGAATTGACCTAAGTACATTTATCCATATCTCAGTGATGTATACGAATACTTCGAAAAAAGCAATGAGGACATGTTATTCTATAAGCAGTGAAAATGCATTTACTATATAAGAAATGCTAACTCAAATATTCTAACGGCAGAAGTGTAATATATACGTGATTCCCGTATTTAGGAGTTTATTCAGTTTGAGCGCTAATTAAGGTTTTTGTCTATTTATATTGTACATACATAGGAATTCATTCATCTCAATTCGAATGTGTTTACTGGGAATTATTGAAACAATTTAAAACAATCTTATTCTTTCGAAAATGATAATGCAATATGCAATAGCGCTCATATATATGTGTAATAGAGCCCGAAACTCGAAGATCATCACGAAACTCTCCTGTGAGTACGTAAAAAGCGGACTATTCACGTTTAAATTTAACAAAGAGTTCGGAATCAACAAATCATTTATTTTCAAATACAAATTTTTAATAACAAACAGTTACAAATCTTAGTCTGTAAATGTTTATTTAGTCAAATAATTGAATTATAGATAAAAAAGATATTGTATTAATCAGCTCACACTGTACGTGAAGGATTCTTTTTCGAATTCCAGAACGCCATATCAAGAATTGATTAATGGCAAAGTCAGTATCATCAAATCAATATCTACAAGGGATCATCAACAACCATTTGGTGTTGATGAATAACTTTTTTCGCACAGCGATGATTACGTCTGATCAGATCTTACACGACTAAACTAACTGAGTTTCAGCACTTGTTTGAACATACAACGAAAGTCTTGGGACCAAATGATATTTTGGATTATTTAATAACATTGACATGAACATATGTATGTGTAATGTACATACACAATCAAGAGTGACGAGGAAATGCGTCATTTCCGCGGTTATATCCGAACTTCAACAAGCTGGATGATTGAGAATTGTCTTTATGTGGTTACTACGTATGTAGATTATAATTATCCACCGAGAGAAATGCACATATCTTATTGGTATAATAGTAATAGATGTATTGATCAGTAAACAGAAAATTTTAACAAAACAGCTCATGGAACACAAGAAAAATTTTTTAATCCATTTGATCGATTGACAAAAGAATAAATAATGAGCAGAGATGAGTTTGGTGCGTTATACACAACAATCTATCAACAATTTCAGAGAAAAGAAGCATAAAAAGTAAAAAAGGTTTATCAATATCCTACTTCCTTGGTGACAACTTTGGTCGTGCGGTAGTATACTCTTGATTTTAGGACTCGATGTGATGAAGCAGTTTTGAAATAACATCATCTTGAAGATTTACTTATTTACTGTTTTAGTTCCGGATCTCAATGATCTGGTTTGACGGTTAGCTGTCTTGCTAGGTTTGACTTCGGGCTGGACAGTCTGGACTGATTGCGTGATATCGGCACTATCTATTATATTTCTCAAATCATCGTCATCGAGGGTCTGTAGAATTTTCTGACAGCATTTTTGCGGCAATCGATTGTTTATAAGAAACTCGTGAGTTTTTCCAGCATTTTCCAACAATTGCCGCCTTTCTAGGCCTCTTCTCAGCTGTAACTGGAGCATTGAATAGTAAATCGGAAACTTGTTTTTAACATCATCCGAATTGATCATCTTTTGGAGCTCCTCACTAGCACATATCACCGCCAATTCATTCAGATTCTTCCAAATAAAATCATGTAGTGTTACATTGTGAACATTTGTATGGATTTTCATCATCAGATCGCGTTCATTTTTGCACTTCTGTTCTAAGTTTTCAGCAATCGGCTCTCGCCTCTTTGAAGCGCGATTCAAGAGTTTTGCGTATCCTTTTTCATTGACTTCACTCAAATGGAAACCTATTGCTTTTAGTTTGGTTACGTGATTCAATATTGACCGAGCGCATGATTTAAAATCACTGTACCAAGTGCTCCAAAATACTGATGTCAAAGGAGTGATACCTCTTTCATTTGCCAAATTTATATCAGCACCATTTTCTAAAAATCTCATCAACATCCTTTCCAACTGATAATCAGATGCACCGTAGGCATCCAAGATAGTGTGCAAGGGAGTTGCTAGAGATGCATTACGAGCATTCACATCTACTCCATGGCTTATTAATATATCAACGATTTCAGGTTCAAGGACACCACTGATATAATGCAGAGGTGTGTTCAAATCGTGATCTCTAATTCTTGGATTTGCTCCACTTTCCAATAGTAATTTTACCACTCCAAGTTTGGGAGTACCAAAACTTCTTGTTACCAAATGTAGCGCGGTTTTATCGTCAAACTTGCCACCCTTCAACTTTGTACGCACGTTTGGATCAACTCCATGTTTCAGAAAATATTTCATCACCGGCTTATTCCCAGCAGAACATACAATGTGGAAAATTGAGTATCCAGTTGTTCCAAAAGGGTTATGTTGCAAGCTTGCAAAATCGGAAATTTTTAAGCTAGAGATTTCGGGATTTCTGAAACAGAGCATAGTCAACGGAGTCAAATGTAATGGTGTGTCACCATTAGCTGCCTTGATCGAAATGTCAGCTCCAATTTCTAATAAGTATTTTGCGTGATAAAGATGACCAGAAATCACAGCAAAATGTAAAGGCGTGTAACCATCCCATTTTTTGTTCAACTTGTGAACAGCTTTGTTAACGTCATCTTTATGTCTTTTTATGAAGTCTTTTGACACAGCCGAATCGTGGCCTGCTATGTATATTAACAAATGCAGCAGGGAAAATCCTCTGTCATTGAAAGTACTATCTTTGTGCTTAGAGTGATGCATCATTATCTGCAACATTACTCTGCAAGCTCTGTCGTCGTGAGCAAAATCGTAAACTTCATCAACTGCTACGTCAAAAGGGGATACACCATTTTCATCTGTTGCAGTATATGAAGCACCGTGTTTTAGAAGCAATGGAACTGTGTTACAAACCATCTCATCATCACCAAGGTCGAATGATCCTGCTATTGCAGCAAAATGCAACGGAGTGTAACCTGGATAAATTGGAGAATCAAGACCGATGGGTTCATTTACGTCTACTCCGAATTTGATGAAATTTTCGACAATGCCTTCATCATATCCGTAACATGCTATATGAAAGTGAGATAAACCATAATAATTAACAGGATTCTCTTGAATGCCTTTGTAATCAATTTCATTCAAGATAGTTTTTACAATACTACTTGTCTTATCGGCCTGAAAAGCAAGATGAAGACATGTTTCTCCGTCGGCATTTTTAATGTTGGGATCTGCACCCTGTTTCAATAAATATCGTACTATCACTCCATCCTTACGCTTTACTGCCAGATGTAACGGCGTGTCACCTTGCCAAAGTGGTGTATTAATCTCACTTGGAGTCTCAGCCAGTAACTTTTTTACAGCGTCGATGTCTCCATTATAGCACGCGCGATGAAAAGCTGGTAGTTTTTCAATGTGCAGGATCTCCTCTTCCTTCAATCTATCCTTTAATGACAACAATAGATTGACGAGCTCCTCATTTCCGGTTCGGTAAGCATCATTCATTCGATCTTCCGTCAAAGGAAATATGTTATTGCCTTCTGTTAGCAGCAATTTTACATTATCAATACAGTCATAGTAAATCGCAAAATCTATCGCGGTGTGTTGCCTAGAACTCAATTCAAAAGAATCATCCAAAGAAACTTTGTTCTCAATAAAACTTTTGAGAATCTCTGGATTATTCCTAGTACAGGCGATGTGGAAATGTGACAAGCCCTCTGAATTTTTTGGATTCCCTACTATTGTTTTGTGAGTTGCCAGTATCATATCAATTATTTGATTGTTCCTGAATGTATGAGCTAAATGCAGAGCGGTAGCTTGATTATTAGTAGCTTTGATTATTATGTCAGCTCCATTACTCAAAAGGGCTTCAACCGTTTCAACACACTGATACTGTACAGCGATGTGGAGTGGTGTATACCCTGACCATCGCGCTGATTTTTCGTTCACGCAAGTATTGATGCATGAAATGTCATTTTGTAAGAACTTTTTCACGACGTCAACTCGATTTCGCATGCACGCTATGTGCAGATGAGTCAAGCTTTTTATGCTACTACAATTCACTAATTTCTCACTAGTTAGTAGTAAATCTACTATAGCATACCTCTCAAAATGTGCAGCTAATTGGAGGGGAGTTTCATTATTTCTGTCAGTGACATTTGGCGATGCTCCTATATCCAAAAGTGTCTTAACGACATCGAGATCACCTGAGTATACAGATGAATGTAATGGTGAGCGGAAACAGCTACTGGGAGGATCATCCACTTTAATCTTCTTATTGAGAAGCGAACCAATATCTTCCTTATGTCCATGAAATACTGCCCAATTCAATTTCTCAAGTCTATCATGACTATTGCCTTCCTTTGATGATGCTGCGGTATCAACAACTTGCTGATTCATTTTATTCTGATGGAGAAAATAGTAGAGGGGAAGTTGATTACACCAATATGAGTGCTTCTATATTTGAGATTATTCTCTGCCCTTACCTCTAATCAAAAGTTTTTTCTCATTCGGCATACAATAATGTATTGTTCAAATACAAAGCATGACAACTTTGACAATTTTTCATCCAATCAGCTGTATCAATTTTACAGTGTCTTTGTAGAGTATCATCAGGATTCCCATCAATTTTGCACAGATGTATCTATCCAGCTAAGAGAAATCAATTGAATCAATGCATCATCTTTACTCATATAGGGGATTGAGGTTGTAAAATAATGAGGAAAAATCAGATTTATCATGACATATGAAAGATTCTTCCAATCAAATTTGAACCGATCAGGCATTGAGTGGATTCCTCTCATCAGTATTACAGAACTCCTTTAATTAGTCAATGTGAACAATAAAGCATCTCACATTCATCAAGTCATGCAACTGCTGCTAGTACTCAATATTTTTTCCATCGACGCACAGAACTTATCTCTTATGAATTTAAATCATACCTCAATGTTACGTCTATCGCAGGGATAGCACAATATAGAGGTAGAAATTACTTCTACCTCTATATTGTGCTATCCATTACGGACACACAAATTATTGTGATACTAGTAAATCTAGTATTAATAACGTAATGTGGACATGTAGATTCACTGCTGTAATGAGAAACTCATCCAAGCCAAAGACATCATTCTTTAATTGATCGCCTGATGACACGTGTGTGTAAGCTCATTGGGGAGATTGAGAAAGCAAATAAAGGGCAAAAATGATCATAACCTTTCCATCGACTGATGACAATTGACAAAGCAACAAGTTTGGCATGTTTTTGTGTGAGGGTCTTTGATCTTTGTCAAGGATAGGTTTATTCTACATAATGATAGGCATACGATAGGAAGGAATCGCGAATGTATTCCACAAAGCTGGATATGATGAGGCTCATATGCAGCTCAAGCCTTGAGCCGATGTGAAGGGAGCCGTGGCCGCAGCAGGAGCCTTCTATTTTGTTTATAAGTACCGAGGTTTACAGTACCACTCAAAATAAGAATGAAAATGAGTAATACCAACGAATATAGATGCTTAGTAATACCTACTGTGTATATTTGTTTCGACTGCACCACATGAATACTTATATTTCAGACGGAATCCCTGGGTTTCTTTGACTCTCTTGTTTTCCTAACTCCGTCTTGATAAGTACGCTGACTTGTCTCTAGTAGGTAATCATCAATAATCACGAAACTGCACGAATTGTGAAACGCGCTGTTGGCAACAGCCTGTTGCGCTTCTCGCATGGAGGTTATATGGTCCAAATCTCATCCCTCGATTCCGATTGACCCTTAATTGCCGCATCCATGTCCCATATTCCTATATATATAATATGACACCCCTGTGAACCTGGCCCGCCAAATTGGACCAAAATATGCTTGTGGTAGGCCGGAATTTGCTGAATTTGCTTGTCCAAGTCTCGAATTTTGGTCCGGCTGCGTTTTTGAGTTATGAGCCCCCAAAGTAGCCCAATTCCACCCCCCACTCCTCCTTCCGTGCATTTACAGAAGTGCCCAGATATCCGCGTATTTAGCTGCTGGAGGGACGCACGCGGGCTCAAATTGAAGCTTGAATTTTGGGCCATCGCAAGCAAATATAGAAAAATCGAAGTAATTACGTTGAAGTACCAAAAAACTGCTCGCAGTGTCCCCGTGTATAAGCATACGGGCGGGTGGTCGGCGGAGAGGGGACAGTCGAGGGAGAAGAGGAGAAGCCCCGCGCAGACGTATCATCGTTCAAAAAACTTGTCTGCTGCGCTGATGATGTGCATCTGATCGTCGTCGTTGGTCGTCGTCGTTCATCACGCTGTGTTTACACCGGTACCGAGGTCGACGAGCACCCTGGGCACTGGCCCTGGACTCTCGCTGCTCTTTGGATGAATGCGTGTGTTACAGGGAGAAGCTGCGTGTCATCCTGGACGACGTCGCCAACATGTGCTGTGTGCCTCCCTGCTGCAAAAGTTCGATTGGATTCGATAGAAAAACACTCAATCGATCTGAATCTAGAAACTTATGATGAATTTGAAACATGATTTTCAGGATTGGAGAAGATTGGAGTTCAATCGCGATCAATGATGTTGATCGGGATTCAAACAGTGTTGACCAATCTTTACCAATGCCGACTATACGCATTGAGAGAGGGATTGCCAATCGACCTCAATACTGACTAGAATCATTGGAGACCTTATATCCTATTCGTCTGAATCGATTTGAATGCTGGAAATCAGTATTGGATATCCGAAATCCTATCCGCCTCAATCGATTCCAATACTGTTATTCTGCATTGGAACCTCAATCGAACTCAATACTGACTAGAATCATTGGACACCTTATATCCTATTCATCTGAATCGATTTGAATGCTGGAAATCAGTATTGGATATCCGAAATCCAATCCGCCTCAATCGATTTCAATACTGTTATTCTGTATTTGAACCTCAATCGAACTCAATACTGAATAGAATCATTGGACACCTCATATCCTATTCATCTGAATCGATTTGAATGCTGGAAATCAGTATTGGATATCCGAAATCCAATCCGCCTCAATCGATTTCAATACTGTTATTCTGTATTGGAACCTCAATCGAACTCAATACTGAATAGAATCATTGGACACCTCATATCCTATTCATCTGAATCGATTTGAATGCTGGAAATCAGTATTGGATATCCGAAATCCTATCCGCCTCAATCGATTCCAATACTGTTATTCGGCATTGGAACCTCAATCGAACTCAATACTGACTAGAATCATTGGACACCTTATATCCTATTCATCTGAATCGATTTGAATGCTGGAAATCAGTATTGGATATCCGAAATCCAATCCGCCTCAATCGATTCCAATACTGTTATTCTGTATTGGAACCTCAATCGAACTCAATACTGACTAGAATCATTGGACACCTTATATCCTATTCATCTGAATCGATTTGAATGCTGGAAATCAGTATTGGATATCCGAAATCCAATCCGCCTCAATCGATTCCAATACTGTTATTCTGTATTGGAACCTCAATCGAACTCAATACTGACTAGAATCATTGGACACCTTATATCCTATTCATCTGAATCGATTTGAATGCTGGAAATCAGTATTGGATATCCGAAATCCTATCCGCCTCAATCGATTCCAATACTGTTATTCGGCATTGGAACCTCAATCGAACTCAATACTGACTAGAATCATTGGACACCTTATATCCTATTCATCTGAATCGATTTGAATGCTGGAAATCAGTATTGGATATCCGAAATCCAATCCGCCTCAATCGATTCCAATACTGTTATTCTGTATTGGAACCTCAATCGAACTCAATACTGACTAGAATCATTGGACACCTTATATCCTATTCATCTGAATCGATTTGAATGCTGGAAATCAGTATTGGATATCCGAAATCCTATCCGCCTCAATCGATTCCAATACTGTTATTCTGTATTGGAACCTCAATCGAACTCAATACTGAATAGAATCATTGGACACCTCATATCCTATTCATCTGAATCGATTTGAATGCTGGAAATCAGTATTGGATATCCGAAATCCTATCCGCCTCAATCGATTCCAATACTGATTTTCAGTATTGGGAACATCGAGAACTCAATCGGCCTCAATCGACCTCAATACTGACTTTCAGTCATTATTACAAATCAACGTCTCACATATACATCACTCACATTACAGGTAAGGTTTCAATACAATTCAATACTTATTTTAATCATGATCGCATTAACATATCATCGCATTACATAACTAAACGCTATTTGGAGGTTCTGTCACTCATCAGTCTTATATAGGAACAGGAGAGATGGTTCGTCGCTTGCGAGAAAGCAATCCCATGATATTTGGATGCAAACTGAGATGGTCATCGAAACGCCGCCTAGCGTCAGCCACTCGAATTCTATCGGCCTCAATCGATTCCAATACTAACTTTCAGGAATGGGAAGTTCAATAACTCACACTATGTCTATCGGTTCCAATACTGACTATGAGCATTGATGAGTTTATTTATCGTCCTGAATCGATTTGAATGCTGAATATCAGTATTGGGGACTTGAAATCCTATCTGCCCAGTCGAATCCAGTACTGTTTTCGAGTGTTGGGAACTTCGAGATCTCAACCCACTTCAATCGATCTCAATACTGACTGTGAGTATTCTAGCCCTTATATTCTAATAACCTGAATCGATTTGAGTACTGTCTCTCAGTATTGGGTAGATCGCTAACTCAATCCACTTCAATCGATCTCAATACTGGAAGTAAGCATTAGAAACCTTATATCCTATCTACTTGAATCGATTTGGATGCTGGATTTCAGTATTGAGGACTTGAAATCCTCACTGCCCCAATCGATTCCAGAACTGTTTTTCAGTATTGGAAACATCGGGTTCTCAATCCGCTTCAATCGATTTCAATACTGATTTTCAGCATTGCAGATCGCATATGATATTTACCTGAATCGGATTGAATGCTAGATATCAGTATTGAGGACTCGAAATCCTATCTGCCCCAATCGATTTCAGTACTGTATTTCAGTATTGGAAACATCGAGTTCTCAATCCGCTTGAATCGATCTCAATACTGATTTTCAGCATTGCAGATCTTATATCCTATCTACTTGAATCGATTTGAATGCTGGATATCAGTATTGAGGACTTAAAATCCTACCTGCCCGAATCGATTTCAGTACTGTATTTCAGTAGTGGAAACATCGGGTTCTCAATCCGCTTCAATCGATCTCAATACTGATTTTCAGCATTGCAGATCTTATATCCTATCTACTTGAATCGTTTTAAATGCTGGATATCAGTATTGAGGACTTGAGATCCTATCTGCCCCAATCGATTCCAGTACTGTATTTCAGTATTGGGAATATCGGGATCTCAGTCCACTTCAATCGATCTGAATACTGAAAGTAAGCATCAGAAACCTCATATCCTATCTACCTGAATCGGAATGAATGCTGGATATGAGTGCTAGATATCAGTATCCGGGACTTGACATCCTATCTGCCCCAGTCGATTCCAGTACTGTATTTCAGTATTGGAAACATCGGGTTCTCAGTCCGCTCCGAACGATCTCAATACTGATGTTCAGCATTGCAGACCTTATATGATTTTTACCTGAATCGAATTGAATGCTAAATATCAGTATTAAGGACTTGAAATCCTAGCTGTCCCAATCGATTTGAGTACTGTTTTCCAGTATTGGGAATATCGAGATCTTAACCCAATTTAATCGATCTCAATACTGACTGTAAGTATTGGAGCCCTTATATCCCAATAATCTGAATCGATTTGAGTACTGTCTCTCAGTATTGGGCAGATTGCTATCTCAGTCCACTTCAATCGATCTCAATACTAAATGTAAGCATAAGTGACCTCATTATATCCTATCTACTTGTATCGATTTTAATGTTGAAAATCAGTATTGCAGAATTGAGATCCTATCTGCTCCAACTCATTCCCATACCATTTTCAAGTATTGGAAACACTGAGATCTCAATCCGCTTGAATCGATCTCAATCCCGACTTTCAGCATTGCAGACCTCATATCATATTTACCTGAATCGAATTGAATGCGGAATATCAGTATTGAGGACTTGGAATCCTATCTGCCCTAATCGATTCCAGTTCTGTATTTCAGTATTGGGAATATCGGGAGCGCATTACGCTTCGATCGATCTCAATACTGATGTTCAGCATTGCAGACCTTATATCATATCTACTTGAATTAATTCGAATGCTGTGTATCAGATTGGGGATGGGAAGTCCTATCTGCCTCAATAGATCCAAATACTGACCTCTAACATTGGATACCGTATATTCTATCTACGTCAATATACCTGAATGATGATTGTTAGTATTGAGGACTTGAAATCCTATCTGCCCCGATCGATTCCAGTACCGTCTTCCAGTATTGCAAACATCGAGATCTCGATCCGCCTCAATCGATTTCAATACTGATTCTCAGCACTGCAGACCTTATAACCCGTTCACCTGACCAATAGCAAAACTCATCTTCAGGCTGTTCCAATTCTGCCCAGCAGTATTGGATTCGATTGATATATATGAAACCTAGAGGAGTTCAATACTGATTGTGAGTATTGAGAAGGATAGAATAACCATGTACCCACGATTTCCATTCGATTCTGTAGTATTCATCTCGATATTAGTCAATGACGCAAAGAGTGATTGGGTCATCATTGGAATAGATTGATGCAGTCGACTCAATGCTGCCCGGCGGGATTCAGACCGATAGCGAAACTCATCCTCAGAGCGTACCAATCCTGCTCAGCAGTATTGACATCAATTAAAATACATGGAATTCAGAGGGGTTCGATACCGATTGTAAGTATTCAGGAGGATAGAAACCACTTTTTCACGATCGGTATTCCATCCTATAGTATTAAGCTCGATTGGCAAATCACGCAATTAGTGATTGGGTCATCATTGAAATCGATTGACGCAGTCGACTCGTTGCTGCCTGGCAGGATTCAGACCGAAAGCAAAACTCATCTCCAGGCCGTTCCAATCCTGCTCAGCAGTATTGAATTCGATTGAGCTGTATGAAATCTAGAGGAGTTCAATACTGATTGTGAGTATTGAGAGAAATAGAATAACCATGTACCCACGATTTCAACTGGATTCTGTAGTATTCATCTCGATTGATCAATGACGCGAAGAGTGATTAGGTCATCATTGAAATCGATTGACGCAGTCGACTCAATGCTGCCTGGCAGGATTCAGACCGATAGCAAAACTCATCTCGAGACCGTTCCAATCCTGCTGAGCAGTATTGAATTCGATTGAAATATATGAAATCTAGCGGAGTTCAATACTGATTGTGAGTATTGGGAAGGATAGAATAACCATGCATCCACGATATCAATCCGATTTTGTAGTATTCAGCTCGATTGGTCAATCACGCAGTAAGTAATTGGGTGATCATTGGAATCGATTGACTCAGTCAATTCAATGCTGCTTGGCAGGATTCAGATCGATAGCAAAACTCATCTTCAGGCCATTCCAATCCTGCTGAGCAGTATTGGATTCGATTGAAATACATGAAATCCAGCGAAGTTCAATACTGATTGTGAGTATTGGGAAGGATAGAATAACCATGCATCCACGATTTCAATCCGATTTTGTAGTATTCAGATCGATTGGTCAATCACGCAGTGAGTAATTGGGTCATCATTGAAATCGATTGACGCAGTCGACTCGTTGCTGCCTGGCAGGATTCAGACCGAAAGCAAAACTCATCTTCAGGCCGTTCCAATCCTGCTCAGCAGTATTGAATTCGATTGAGATGTATGAAATCTAGAGGAGTTCAATACTGATTGTCAGTATTAAGAGAAATAGAAAAACCATGCACCCACGATTTCAACTGGATTCAGTAGTATTCATCTCGATTGGTCAATCACGCAGTGAGTAATTGGGTCATCATTCAAATCGATTGACGCAGTCGACTCGTTGCTGCCTGGCAGGATTCAGACCGATAGCAAAACTCATCTCGAGATCGTTCCAATCCTGCTGAGCAGTATTGGATTCAATTGGAATGTACGGAATCTGGCGGAGTTCAATACTGATTGTGAGTATTGGGAAGGATAGAATGACCATGCATCCACGATTTCAATCCGATTTTGTAGTATTCAGATCGATTGGTCAATCACGCAGTGAGTAATTGGGTCATCATTGAAATCGATTGACGCAGTCGACTCGTTGCTGCCTGGCAGGATTCAGACCGAAAGCAAAACTCATCTTCAGGCCGTTCCAATCCTGCTCAGCAGTATTGAATTCGATTGAGATGTATGAAATCTAGAGGAGTTCAATACTGATTGTGAGTATTAAGAGAAATAGAATAACCATGCACCCACGATTTCAACTGGATTCAGTAGTATTCATCTCGATTGGTCAATCACGCAGTGAGTAATTGGGTCATCATTCAAATCGATTGACGCAGTCGACTCGTTGCTGCCTGGCAGGATTCAGACCGATAGCAAAACTCATCTCGAGATCGTTCCAATCCTGCTGAGCAGTATTGGATTCAATTGGAATGTACGGAATCTGGCGGAGTTCAATACTGATTGTGAGTATTGGGAAGGATAGAATGACCATGCATCCACGATTTCAATCCGATTTTGTAGTATTCAGATCGATTGGTCAATCACGCAGTGAGTAATTGGGTCATCATTGAAATCGATTGACGCAGTCGACTCGTTGCTGCCTGGCAGGATTCAGACCGAAAGCAAAACTCATCTTCAGGCCGTTCCAATCCTGCTCAGCAGTATTGAATTCGATTGAGATGTATGAAATCTAGAGGAGTTCAATACTGATTGTGAGTATTAAGAGAAATAGAGAAACCATGCAACCACGATTTCAACTGGATTCAGTAGTATTCATCTCGATTGGTCAATCACGCAGTGAGTAATTGGGTCATCATTCAAATCGATTGACGCAGTCGACTCGTTGCTGCCTGGCAGGATTCAGACCGATAGCAAAACTCATCTCGAGATCGTTCCAATCCTGCTGAGCAGTATTGGATTCAATTGGAATGTACGGAATCTGGCGGAGTTCAATACTGATTGTGAGTATTGGGAAGGATAGAATGACCATGCATCCACGATTTCAATCCGATTTTGTAGTACTCAGCTCGATTTGTCAATCACGCAGTGAGTAATTGGGTTATCATTGGAATCGATTGACTCAGTCAATCCAATGCTGCCTGGCAGGATTCAGACCGATAGCAGAACTCATCTCGAGATCGTTCCAATCCTGCTGAGCAGTATTGAATTCGATTGAAATATATGAAATCCAGCGGAGTTTAATACTGATTGTGAGTATTGGGAAGGATAGAATAACCATGCATCTACGATTTCAATCCGATTTTTTAGTATTCAGCTCGATTGGTCAATCACGCGGTGAGTGATTGGGTCATCATTGAAATCGATTGACGCAGTCCACTCAATGCTGCCTGGCATGATTCAGACCGATAGCAAAACTCATCTCGAGACCGTTCCAATCCTGCTGAGCAGTATTGAGTTCGATTGAAATATATGAAATCCAGCGGAGTTCAATACTGGTTGTGAGTATTGGGAAGGATAGAATAACCATGCATCCACGATTACAATTCGATTTTGTAGTATTCAGCTCGATTGGTCAATGACGCAGTGAGTAATTGGGTTATCATTGGAATCGATTGACTCAGTCAATTCAATGCTGCTTGGCAGGATTCAGACCGATAGCAAAACTCATCTTCAGGCCATTCCAATCCTTCTGAGCAGTATTGGATTCGATTGAAATATACGAAATCTAGCGGAGTTCAATACTGATTGTGAGTATTGGGAAGGATAGAATAACCATGCATCCACGATTTCAATCCGATTTTGTAGTATTCAGCTCGATTGGTCAATCACGCAGTGAGTAATTGGGTCATCATTGAAATCGATTGACGCAGTCCACTCAATGCTGCCTGGCATGATTCAGACCGATAGCAAAACTCATCTCGAGACCGTTCCAATCCTGCTGAGCAGTATTGAATTCAATTGAAATATATGAAATCCAGCGCAGGTCAATACTGATTGTAGGTATTGGGACGGATAGAATAACAATGCATCCACGATCCCAATCCGATTTTGTAGTATTCAGCTCGATTGGTCAATCACGCAGTGAGTGATCGAGTCATCATTGAAATCGATTGACAAAGTCCACTCAATGCTGCCCGGCAGGATTCAGACCGATAGCGAGACTCATCCGCAGGCCGTACCAATCCTGCTGAGCAGTATTCGATTCGATTGAAATATATGAAATCTAGCGGAGTTGAATACTGATTGTGAGTATTGAGGAGGATAGAATAACCATGCATCCACGATTTCAATCCGATTTTGTAATATTCAGCTTGATTGGTCAATGACGCAGTGAGTAATTGGGTTATCATTGGAATCGATTGACTCAGTCAATTCAATGCTGCTTGGCAGGATTCAGACCGATAGCAAAACTCATCTCGAGATCGTTCCAATCTTGCTGAGCAGTATTGAATTCGATTGAAATATATGAAATCTAGCGGAGTTCAATACTGATTGTGAGTATTGGGAAGGATAGAATAACCATGCATCCACGATTCCAATCCGATTTTGTAGTATTCAGCTCGATTGGTCAATCACGCAGTGTGTAATTGGGTTATCATTGGAATCGATTGACTCAGTCAATTCAATGCTGCTTGGCAGGATCCAGACCGATAGCAAAACTCATCTTCAGGCCATTCTAATCCCGCTGAGCAGTATTGGATTCGATTGAAATATATGAAATCTAGCGGAGTTCAATACTGATTATGAGTATTGGGAAGGATAGAATAACCATGCATCCACGATTTCAATCCGATTTTGTAGTACTCAGCTCGATTTGTCAATCACGCAATAGGTGATGGGGGGATGATTGAAATTGATCCAGGCATAATTCGACTCGAATCTGTCCATTCTTGATTGAAACGGATAGGAAAGAGCAAGGTTATTATACACCCAGTACTGCAGAGAATTATTCAGTTCGATTGAGGAATGTTGAAATAATAGTGTTCAAAAGGTGAAATCCAATCCTGTCATTTGGGATTGGTTAGGATAGACAATTAGTATCGTTTCGCGAATCGAATCACTTTCTGAAGCATTGATCTCGATAGAGCAGTGGGAGACGAGATCCATTATTCAATTAGATTGATTCCAATACTGAATCGGTTCATTAAAACATATTGAACCAGCAAAGATCTTCCATCCATCCTTCCGTGTCCGATCCTATGCTGAATACTAGTATTGGATTATATTCGCTTACATCAATCCTCATCAACAGTATAGAATTCTATTGGCAGTTGTGATCCCAATTCTACAATTCAGGATTCAGCTTGATTGGGTCTTTGTTCGATTGATCTGCATTGAATGCCAATACTGCTCTCGCCGGTTGAATGATAGAACCGATTGAAATGTATTCATCCCGATAGGATTCGATTGGTTTTCAATCCATCCCAATCGATCTTTTGCAGCAGGGCTGTGCACCACGACGCCCGGGGCTCCACGCCCGACCTGGTGCACCGGCGGTGGTCTTCTTGCCCAGTCCTCTATCAAGCTACGGCTACGTCTTTTCATGCACCTTGCGCTCTAAGCCAATATTTGATGTATGTAGATTGAGCATATAAGATTTAATTCAAAGGCCTGGGAGCTTCAGAGTCAAATTCCTATCTTTTCGATATTGGGAAATTGTCATCCAAGTTCCTTGTGTTAGAGCTCGGTTGCATATTCTTCCAAACAAGGAGGCAGGAATTCCATCACTTAAACCTGCCATCTCTTCATGCATCAATAGCATTTCAATGAAAAGAATAACCCACCACTTGATCGTTCAATCAGTTTGAAGTGTTAGTGATGCAAAACTTGAGTGACTCAATATTTTCAGAAGCGCTTTGACTCCTACAATCTCCAAGATGAAGATCTGTTTGGAGTTTTGTCAAAGCTTGAAAATGAGAACTTGTCATTGTTAGTGTAGGGATAAGATCATCCTGCCAAATTTGGATGTTCTGATATTAGTTAGTTCAATTCTACAGTAAACGCTATATCAATTCACTCACAGTTCTCATTTGAGTGTCTCATCTATCATTTTGTAAACTGATATCCGAGTCTACACATGACCAACACTTGGAAATCTTTTCACCTAGCAGCGATTGCCTAGAAGTCTTGCATGTATACTAACAGTGTTGCAATGAAAAGACCTCAAAGCATTAATAGCCTGCACCTGATAGAAGTCAATGAATCTAAGTTGATGTCACTATTCTATCGTTCCCCTCTCAAAGTCAAGGGTAGAGTATTTCTTCACAGATTCCAAAAGAATATTATTTAAACAGTGTGGGTATGGACAATTCAATTTAGACTTTGCATGATTCAAACGTGAGATATGTAATGAGCCATAAATGATTGGCAGTACTTTAAATGATCACTAGCACAATATGTGACTTTTGATTATGCCTCTATTCTCACTGGAGAGGCTCTGAGTTGACCAAGTTCAGCACGGCATATAGAACCGAATAAGCTGCAAGCCCTGCGCTTGTATAGTGCTGAGATCCCACTGATGTGAAACGATTACTGTAGAAATGTCAATCGCATGAAAAAGCATGAGATCAGTTTATACCTTACAATGTCTTCCAAGAATAAATGAGACAAGAGAACCATGAATCAAAATAGTAAGACTCAATTTCAATTCATGATGATCAACTCAATGTACAAAAACTTAACACATTTAGAGTCAAGGGAGAATAGTTTTTCGGGTCCACATAATCCTAAAACTATTGTGTAAACATTTCTTGGCCTCAAAGCATTGCTGAAAAAAATGCAGATAAGGCACATTCGCAATCACGGTACTTTTGTCTAGTCCGATCCCAACGAGAGCGTGAAAAGACGTAGCTTGATAGAGGACTGGGCAAGAAGACCACCGCCGGTGCACCAGGTCGGGCGTGGAGCCCCGGGCGTCGTGGTGCACAGGCACACAGCACATGTTGGCGACGTCGTCCAGGATGACACGCAGCTTCTCCCTGTAACACACGCATTCATCCAAAGAGCAGCGAGAGTCCAGGGCCAGTGCCCAGGGTGCTCGTCGACCTCGGTACCGGTGTAAACACAGCGTGATGAACGACGACGACCAACGACGACGATCAGATGCACATCATCAGCGCAGCAGACAAGTTTTTTGAACGATGATGCGTCTGCGCGGGGCTTCTCCTCTTCTCCCTCGACTGTCCCCTCTCCGCCGACCACCCGCCCGTATGCTTATACACGGGGACACTGCGAGCAGTTTTTTGGTACTTCAACGTAATTACTTCGATTTTTCTATATTTGCTTGCGATGGCCCAAAATTCAAGCTTCAATTTGAGCCCGCGTGCGTCCCTCCAGCAGCTAAATACGCGGATATCTGGGCACTTCTGTAAATGCACGGAAGGAGGAGTGGGGGGTGGAATTGGGCTACTTTGGGGGCTCATAACTCAAAAACGCAGCCGGACCAAAATTCGAGACTTGGACAAGCAAATTCAGCAAATTCCGGCCTACCACAAGCATATTTTGGTCCAATTTGGCGGGCCAGGTTCACAGGGGTGGGCACTTCTGTAAATGCACGGAAGGAGGAGTGGGGGGTGGAATTGGGCTACTTTGAGGGCTCATAACTCAAAAACGCAGCCGGACCAAAATTCGAGACTTGGACAAGCAAATTCAGCAAATTCCGGCCTACCACAAGCATATTTTGGTCCAATTTGGCGGGCCAGGTTCACAGGGGTGGGCACTTCTGTAAATGCACGGAAGGAGGAGTGGGGGGTGGAATTGGGCTACTTTGAGGGCTCATAACTCAAAAACGCAGCCGGACCAAAATTCGAGACTTGGACAAGCAAATTCAGCAAATTCCGGCCTACCACAAGCATATTTTGGTCCAATTTGGCGGGCCAGGTTCACAGGGGTTAATATGACCCGTTTTATTTCTAAAGTCCAGTACTCCGCGACGCTTTGAAATTTTGGAATACCGTTTTTTAATATAATGGTTATCGCATTTAAAAATGATTGACACCTAGAGAATTTCTGCTATCCTGGCTCCAAAAACAATCGCTAATTTTTTCAACTGGGATAACGTCGAAGCACATCTAGTCGCGGCCATGATAAAAATTTTTTGAAGTCGATCGGATGACAACTGCGGCTGTAGCTGTTATCAGAATGTAAAAAAACGCGGGTATAAGGCCAATTTCAGAGGTAGCTCGACTTTGGGATGCTACAGCTCTGCCAAAAAAAATTCTGGGGCGCTGCAAAAAATGTAGGTGATAGATATTTGGTTCCCCAATAGCGTCCAACAACAATCAGCCAAAAAAATTAATAACTTTTGGAGATAATCCAGTCTTTGTTATCTCTGGATCTATTGAGGTTGAAGACTTGATTCAAAAACAGAAAAATCATAAAAAAATTATGGATGTCAAATACCAAAACGCAATATGAGATTTTAAATAAACAACCGCGTGGCAAGGTCGCAAGGTTGAAAAAAGTTTGTAAAAAATAAAGTTTGCGCCTATTGTGAGGCTTTTATTGTCCTTTACAGCCGGGACCCGTAAAATCGGCGATGGGCAAGACTACCTGACCGCGGACCATAAAAGTCGTAAATTTGCGGTCTCGGAGTCAATTAGGGTACCATCAGTCTACTTCGGCTGCAATAATGAAGCTGAATTTTCAACAGAGAGAGCAATAAAACTGTTTCGAACGCGATTTGGGCCTTGCGTTACAAATATCGCCGATTCATCGATGAAACGTTGTCAATGATGAGTCGAACAGTATATCAATGACGCGTGAGTGCAGGTGTCTTTCTCTCTCTCAGAGTTTCGCGATATCTGCATGTAAGTATTCTTTGGCGGATCCTTTAAATGATTGATAATATACAATCAATACTCCATCCACAGGATTCCGATGGTGAAAGAGTTGGATATCATCCGTATTTATAAGATGATAATCAAAAGTTGAATGATTTTACCATCATCTTGTTCGACCGATCATTTATAGCATCATAGAAATGAATGTATGTCGTGTTATCGCGCGTTTCGCACAATCAATAATTATCAGTCAACTATCGAACAAGATAATATTAAAATCATTCAACTGTTGATTATCATCTTATAAATACGGATGATATCCAACTCTTTCACCATCGGAATCCTGTGGATGAAGTATTGATTGTATATTATCAATCATTTAGAGGATCCGCCAAAGAATACTTACATGCAGATATCGCGAAACTCTGAGAGAGAGAAAGACACCTGCACTCACGCGTCATTGATATACTGTTCGACTCATCATTGACAACGCTTCATCGATGAATTGGCGATATTTGTAACGCAAGGCCCAAATCGCGTTCGAAATAGTTTTATTGCTCTCTTTGTTGAAAATTCAGCTTCATTATTGCAGCCGAAGCAGCCTGTTGGTACCCTAATTGACTCCGAGACCGCAACTTTACGACTTTTATGGTCCGCGGTCGGGTAGTCTCGCCCATCGACGATTTTACGGGCCCCGGCTGTAAAGGACAATAAAAGCCTCACAATAGGTGCAAACCTTATTTTGTTCAACTTTGCGACCTTGCCACGCGTTTGTTTATTTAAAGTCTCATATTGCATTTTCGTATTTGACATCCAGAATTTTTTTATGATTTTTCTGTTTTTGAATCAAGTCTTCAACCTCAATAGATCCTGAGATAACAATAACTGGATTATCTCCAAAAGTTATTAATTTTTTTGGCTGATTGTTGTTGGACGCTATTGGGGAACCAAATATCTATCACCTACATTTTTTGCAGCGCCCTAGAATTTTTTTTGGCAGAGCTGTAGCATCCCAAAGTCGAGCTACCTCTGAAATTGGCCTTATACCCGCGTTTTTTTACATTCTGATAACAGCTACAGCCGCAGTTGTCATCCGATCGACTTCAAAAAAATTTTATCATGGCCGCGACTAGATGTGCTTCGATGTTATCCCAGTTAAAAAAATTAGCGATTCTTTTTGGAGCCAGGATAGCAGAAATTCTCTAGGTGTCAATCATTTTTAAACCGATTAGTAGTATTGATTTCGAGATCAAAAGTGGAGGACTGAAATGTCTGTGAAAACCTCATTATTATTTTTAGACGACAACTCGTGATTCTATTGGTGGGTAATTTGCATAATTTTACGATCAGAAAAAATACAATTTCCTTGACAATTTCTGTGGAATTTCGAATACCCGTGATTACTCTGGACAGGACTCTGGATGTATAATATTTCATCAACTTCAATATTCTCTTTCTCATCTAATCTATGAATGATTTTACAGACAATGAGTATGAAAAACCCTTATATAATTCGTAATTATGAATAAAAAAATAGCCCTGATCGAGGTATTATAGTCCTGGCCTTCATCATGTCGTCACAAAAGTAATCCTTACAATTTGACTGAGACCATCGTATAAACAGGTCTGATTCATTGCGAACGGTTCCGATTTCCGAATTCCGGGCTCAAAAGTTTCCTCTTTTACTCACTTTTCCTTGTGGCGCTGCGATCGAGTAGTAAGTGCACGTGTTGGTTGGCAAAGGTACCCTGGCACCGAAATTGTGAGCTGTGGAAAATCCAAAAGGACAAATTGATGCACCGAAAATTCTACTTCCCGAATCCGCAGCCGGAAAAACTCTACCTTTTTTCATTTACTTTGAATTATCAAAAAACTAGCTCATTTCACCCATTCTGGTGCGCCTTAACCTTTGATCGTAGCGAGACACTCTTGGTCTCAAAAAATTCTACTCGGCCCAACAAAAATTCTACCACCTCGGTTTTTCACAATTTTCTATTGAATTTTCCGTAAAGAAAATCCAATAGAAAATTTTTTGAGACCAAGAGTGTGTCGCTACGATCAAGGGTTAAGGCGCACCAGAATGGGTGAAATGAGCTAGTTTTTTGATAATTCAAAGAAATTGAAAAAAGGTAGAGTTTGTCCGGCTGCGGATTCGGGAAGTAGAATTTTCGGTGCATCGATTATTTGGATTTTCCACAGCTCACAATTTCGGTGCCAGGGTACCTTTGCCGTTGATGTTTACAAATCAAACTTGTAATATCAAGTAAAGTATCAACATCAGTTCCCTAACCTTTGTGTCAGGGGTCTGATTGTGGCATCTTGCGCGCGCCCGCTGCGTTGCGTAGGATAGCGTAGGATAGAGTAGGATATCTTTCCTCTATTCTGATTGGTTGGAGCCGGGAGAAAGAGCCAATCAAAAAAGAGGAAAGATATCCTACACTATCCTACGCTATCCTACGCAACGCAGCAGTGGAGTGATCTAACATGCCGTGTGCGTGTGCTGTTCCAAAATGCCCAACGAATAATTATACTCAAATCCAAAGAGATTCGTTCAACCTTCAAGCCACCGAAAGATTTTGATTTGCTGCAGTTATGATTGAAGAAGCTCAACTTGAAGAAGCTGCGCTCAACACAAAGAGCGTATATGACAGACACATTGCTGATTACTGAAGAAGCTGTGATTCGGGAGTTCATAAAACGCGATGCAATAGTGGTCGAATTATCGCGCAGGTACGCGATAATTTCATATACATACACAGATAGTTTCAAATGTAGGACCATGCGATTGGAAAGCTCATCTTTATTAGATCTGTTCAACTCAATATTTGGGGGAACGAAAGTTTGATGAAATATTTTCTTTTTCCCGATAATGATTTCCAAACTGAGCGAAAGAGCGTAAATTATATCGGAGGAAATATTACATACATCCCATTATCAGAACCAATAAATTAGTTATGTTGGCATGTTTACTTTTTCGAACATCATACTACTCGATGGCAGCGCCCTGCACACCGTGGTCAATTTTGGCACTACACCTGGCTCCATTAAGCCTTATATACCCTCCCTAGGACCAACCTTTAGCATTGAGGTTTCCACTTCCAGACCTGTTTATATACGACCGTGACAGTCACGGCGTGACTGAGACAATACTCGACAAAGGTATTTCTTGGAGATCTCATTGCTCTCGAGATGAGTAAAGCACCTTCTCGTAAGAAAATCAAAATTTTGATGTGCTATGAGGAATGATGATTCTTTTAACCTCATGATTATGTAGGTATATTCAGTATATTTATGAAAAAGTGAAGGTCTGAGGCATTACTTTATGAATACACTGTCGGATTCCACAGACGCTTCAATCTGTCGACGAGCGAGCTCAACGTTATTAGTAAGTATTTCGAGTCATGTGCGGGCCCGCCGAAACGCGAGCAAAATTTTAATTTTGAAAATGTTTAATACTACATAAAATTTATACCTTTGGTTCGTGATTAATGTATAAAAGAATCAATTTACTGTTTTCTGCTTCAGTGCCAGCAAAAGAATATATATATTTAATTATGTCCACGATTTATTGAATTATATAGGTGCTCAAATAAGAGAAAGCAATATTCGCAGGATTCCGGGAATTCAAAAAAAAAGAAGAAGGAAACAATTCTTTAAATGGGAAAAGTTCTCACTCGACGATTTATAAGAATTTTTAGATTCGAGGTTGGATGACACAACAAAAGTCTCTCATGATATTGTAAGTACTCACGGAATATTTTTAAAAACTGTTTTCCTATTTTCGAAGCCAAAAAATAGACTTTGAAATGCGCAAATTATGTGAGAGCTGATTCGGTTATGAGCTAAAACGCGAGTTGAAACGAGCCATGAAGCAAAACGTTGGAAGTTTTCCTTCTTGCAATACCCTCCTGCAAATAATCACCTGAAAAATTGCGATTATAGAATTATTGCACCCATTCACTGAATGCAAATGGGCTCCTCTTTCAATTTTTATTGGGCCATACTTCAAATTTTTTCAATCAGGAAAAACTGATCAAAGTCTCAAGATTTGGTATGATATATCTATGCGCATTTCTATTCGTTGTCCGGAACTCATGATCGAGTATTTATCTATGATTTCAAAAATAGCGATATATCTTTCCCGAGACACCATAAACATGCAATAAACTTTACCACCCGTAAATAATTTTTGTAAAATGCTGTTATCAGTGCCCAGGTTATAGCATTGCTGTACCAACGAACTCGGTTTGATGGGATCCGTTCTAATCCATCACGGGAATCAATTGCTAGAAATGATAATAAAATTAGCATGATAATCTGTATGATAATTTTAAAAAATCGAAAAAATGCAGCTATTCCGTTAAAAATGTTTCTCTCGTTGTAAATTTTCTCCAAATGATTTATCGAGCAAATTATTGACCCTGATATTACACAGAATGTCTATAAGTTCATTTGAATGTAGTCGTGAGTTAATAATGACCAATAATCAGGAATTAAAGCCGAATAGGTCTGAATTTTTTTTCTAGTTCAATGACATTCATGAGTGAAGTTTGAGTTATCAATATAAGCCAGCGACAAAACATATGCTAGGCACACGTGAACAAATAATGAGGTTCGTCGATACGCACTGAAACACATATTTTTTACCAGCAATAATGACATCTTACCTCCAAAACTTTGACGACATTTTTTTTTTATTCATGCGACTCCAGAAAAATTCTGCTGATGCGTTACACGTTGAGAAACACTCGCTCGTAAAAAGAAATATGACGAAATGGCGGATCGAATAGATTGATCATTTCTGTAAACGCAGAGGAATCGATAAATATAACTGATTTTAATCATGATGATTGCAACTTCCAGTCGTCTATAATTTATTGTTGAAATTTTTGAGTTATTACTATGACATGAAGTGGCAAACAATATAATCTTACTTTTTGATTCTGGTACCAGGCCTGTCTGATACCAGTGAAATGGTGATTGATTTTAATCAGTCCAACGTGAATTACATAAATCGTTCGAACTTTGAGGCATGTCCTCAACTTTTACATCTCTTTAGTGCTCATTTTCTTACATTCGTGACAGTACTGTTTTGTTTCATGATTCTCGTCGAGCGAAAAGGCATGTTACTTTAAGCTACCCATGTAAAATATAAGATTCCATGAACATGTACGATCATGGAATCCGGGAATCCCATCGTCATATGTCATACATACATGATCATATGACGTGAGGCCGGTTTAAACTCTTTTTTACTCTGAAAAGTCGTGATATATTGATTAAAACCTGTTTCAACATTAATACCGCACGATACTGTTCGTATACTACAAAAATAAAAATTTTCCTCGAGGTGGTCTCAAATTCCAAAAAATTTACCTTTTTGAGTAAAAATAATGGGAGTAACTGAGGATCTTTTCTTCTCAGTACTTCCAATTTCCAAGATCCAAGTATGATTCCCGAAAAAAAAAAAAAATTCTGGGTAAGGTTCGATCGATATGATGAAGTATTGTTACACCAGCTGTATATCACGTCGTTTGGAATAAGAATACAAAATTCTCAAACCAATTTTGTAATGATCATATAAGACCATGGAATCCTCGGAGTCCATGATCACTGCATATGTTCATGGAATCTCAAGTTTTACATGGGTGGTTATGAGTTTTCAATGATCACTGGAACAAAAATGGAAACTCAGCTTGTGCAGTTGGAATCTAACTCGATTCATTTGATTATTACACGGTTCACACATATGAGTGACTCCGCCGAAACTATGATTTTCCGTGTTTCAAGCTCCTCCCAAGTTTCAACAATTTGAAGTGTACAGCATAGCAATTTCTTATAGGGTATAATCTATATGAGTGCGCCGCTGTATTCATACATTTGGAGACAATTCCAACATCTCTGTATCTTGTAATGCTCTTTAAAGGGTCAAAATAAAGATTACACTCCTGTAGGCAGTGAACCTTCGACTTTGGAACTCACAGCACCTCGTATGCAGAATCAAAAACCCGTATGTGTAGTTGTGCAATTGAGATTGTATGATTTCAAATATCATAACCGACAACTTTGCGAGTCGAAATTAACCCGTAAACTGCACACATCCCAGGAATCACGTAAACTGCACACTGGGTCAATCAGACCCAGAGCACAAAATCTCTATTGCCCATCAGCAAATGAAGCTATCGATCTGAATCTTGCGCGTACTTCTTCTTCAACACCTCCTTTCACGAGTCTCATAGGTTTTACCCGGGAATTTCAACGTTTGATAATGAAAATTTCACGTTTTCGAAGAAGCCTACAAAAAATTATTTTTTGACTAAAAAATGCATAAAATCGGTTCTTTTCGACCGAATCCAAAAATTTTTGCGTAGATGGCTATCCGACTTTTTGAATAGGGCATTGGTTAGCGTGGCAAAGTCTCAAACCGTTTATGAAGACTTTCCAACCGATGGGTTTATTATCATCTCCTATCAGTTTAAAAAAGATTACAACTTCGAGAGTTTTTGCTATCAAAGGTATTTTCTGGTAACGCAAGGTCAAACTCGCGCTCGGAATACTTAATTACTCATCCCTTTGTCGAAAATTCAGACTCGTTATTGCGCCGGACTAGTGGTGTCCCAATTGACTTCGAGACTGCAGCTTCATGACTTTTATGATATGCGGTCAGGTATCCCCGTATCGACGATTTGGAGGACCTCGGAAAGGACAATAAATGCCTCACAAGGCCTTATTTTTTTCGGAACTTTGCTGCTTCCATGGTATTTTTCTGAGTCAAATCAAAATCCATAGATTGTACTATAAAAACTAGAAACGGGTCAAAAAGCTGCAAAATGAACTACATAACGTCTCATTTGAAGGTCTGGTAGCCATAATATCCTGATACCGTGTACAAAAACTCAGTATAATCTCATGGAAATAGGCCTCTCTTCCACGTACGGAAAAATTAGGCACACCCTTCCAGAAACTAACAAAGTGATTTTTTGCGAAAATTGAGATAGCTCGATTCAAATTTGTTGAAATCTTAGCTCATTTTGAAGGTCTTCGATGAGCCTTGAAATAAATCAAGATAACTTGTTAGCCAATATTGAGATGAGCCAAAACTATGAGCAAAACAAAAGTAGTGGGGGCAAATCAGGTAACTTAACTTAGTGATTATGTACCATTGGTGACGCACAGAGATTCTATTTCCAGTCAGCACCCTCGGCTATGGGGCCCAAAACAGGGCGAGATCGACCTTTGGGTTGTATCCGAACAAATGGAAATCAACTGCAACGAGCCATCAAGATTCGTGTGGGGCTGAATTAATTTTTTGACCCAAATCACTCCTTGCAAACATTTTGACCCCAGAAAATCCCACTTCCGGTGGAATCCCTCATACAACAAGTGAGTAAAAATATACTCCAACAATATGTCACGAGACAACCCACGATATTATCGATGGTGTTATTTCGAAGTAGGTCCAAGTGTGGAGTAAAAAATACTAGACGTACAAAGACGTACAATCGCCGTGGTTATTCCAGATTTCATTGAGTGCTAGCTTATAAGAATGTACGTAGAATGCTGGGAAATTATGCGTTGGTAGATAGTATTGAGTTACCCCAGCTTGTTAGCAAAGAAGTTCCAAAAGTCTCGATAAACCACATCGTCGAAGTTGATACATCAAGATTTTTCATACATGTAGTATCCACCAAATTTTACTCTAGTCGTGGTATTACGAGAGCATTCGAAGGTCCTGATACTCAATTGAGTGTACCAAACATTTTAATCATAATTACGGGTAATATTATTTGTGCATGCCCGTACAGCGTACAGGAACGAGTCATATAGTGAAATTCTACATCTCTACACTCTCAACATGAATCAGCTATTTTAGCCGATTTGCAGCTAACGTGGACGGATTTTCACTGAAAATCAGCTACAGTAGCTGAAAATCAGCTAAAAGAGCTGAGTTTCAGTCAAAATCCATTTGTGTTAGCTGATTTGTATTGAGAGAGTAAGATTCTCGGAAACAATCGTCACCTACTCTCAAAAAAGGAGTAAAATCAAATGATTCAATTATCATGATAGTTATTTTATTTAGTGAGATATTTCCGACTTAATTTTGTATACTAATGCTTGGATGATGTTAGGTATGTCAAAATTAAGTTTTGATTGATCTTTGGATTTTCTTAACAATTGAAAGTGACTTATGAACATGTTACATGTAGTTTTCCTCTGAAATTTTTATCTTTCCATTATTTATCATTATATGATACATTAGGGTGTCCGTTATTTCCCAAGTTCCTCCGATCACCCATGCCACCCCCACAACTTAATCATTTGGTGAGATATTGCGAGAGAAAATTTTCAGGGACCTAGGTGGAGTTTGAGTGCTGTCCCACCTAGAGCGTTTCTTATTTAAAATGTACCCTTTTAAATAAAAATTTGAATCAATGATCCGCATGTACCGCGCATGCGTTCCCTTCTACGTCCTCAATAGTATTTTCAATCGATAGCGGGTGCAATTTCCTTCAAAATGACTACCTGAAACATTCAATTTGATACAGTAGAACCGGGGATAGCCCACTCATTCGCATATCATCCACCTGAAGAACATAAAAGTGACTGAAAACGACCGTTTTTTGTTTTTTCGGTTTTTTGAGCCTAGTAAAAAATCCTGACGATTAGAGGTAAAACTGAGCACGGATTCTGTTTCTACGTTCAAAAATACACCAAAAACACATATTCACATCTTTAAAATAGACCGACTCAAAATTCGCATTTTTTGGATTCTTCGAGGAAAACCCTGTTTCACGGATTTGGTACCTTGAATTTTCTAAGTTCTAAAAACAGCCATAACTCTAGTTCTTCTCCATCAAATTGAATTCAGCAAGTGGTCATTTTAAAGGAAATCGTACTGGCTATCGATTGAAAAAGTTATCACGGATAAAGAAGCACGTCCATGCCCAAGAAATGCTGACTACTGAATCAAAATTTGTAAGGAGGCCATAATTCAGACAAGAACGCTTCAGGTGGGACAGCACTTAAACATCACCTAGGTCCACGAAAAATTTTTTATCGCAATATCTCAACAAATGATTAGGTTGTGGTGGGTGGCACGGAGGATTGGAGAAACTTAGGAAATAACGGACACCCTAATGATACATATATTTGAGACAATATTAACCCAGTTTGAAATATCGAAGGAATTCCATTGAAATTCACATGAAACTTCCAACGATTATTTTTCATTGTAACATATTACAAGTCTCAATTCATGAACTCTGGTTATAGGACTAACAATAAACAATGTACATTCTTAGAAGATATTTTTCATTTGAACTGACTCTGCAAATTGACGGCCTCACAATCGGGAAGCTGCTTCGGCCCATCACCTACCTTTGTGTAGATGATGTATTTGAGTTTTCCGGGCTTATTTGTTGGGTACTTAATTCTCTCCAATAGCTCCTTCAAATCAAAAATACATTTTCACTCCAATATTTCATCCAGAACAAACCCAATCATGGAAAAGCTTATTCAATGAAATTACTCACTTGTGGTGCTGGGATATTACCAACGGGCATTCCCTTGAAGTACTCACTAATAACCTCTTCGATTATTGGAAAGTGATGATGCAAAATACTCAAAAATTCAGTGACATCTTTTTCCAATAAAAATAATGTAGCGTTTGGTCCAGCATCAACTGTATACGCAACCTAGAATAAATCAATATCAGTCCTTATGACCATCCAAATTATTTCAATTCCATGATAAATGTTTGCGATTTGAATACCTTATGTCCACCTTTTGCATTATTGTATAGATGTATGAGTTCAATGATACCCAATGTCGTATCATTATTATAGAAAATTGGTGGATAAGCAGCCCAGCAAACTCCATGCATTTCATTAGAATCTCTATTTGTAAGTTCAGCAAACATTTCAAAATCCTTATTTGTGATAGCCTCCAACATTTGGTCAATTCTCTTTGGACTAATTTTTTCTGCCCTATATTTCATAAACTCGGAAGTCTGTACCGTACGAGTCATGCCTTCGATACTTGAAACTTTTTTCTTTGAATCATTTACAACCACAACTAAGATTCTCATTTCCGGCCAATGCGAAGCTGGAAAAATAGTTTCTGAAATACAATCGGATCCAGTCAAGTCATCGAAACCAGGATACCATCTAACGAATCCACCGTGAGCTGCACGACATGCTGATCCAGAGCCAAATCTTGCTATACCGCTTATATTACCCTGAGATAACAGAAGTGTAATATTTGTAGTAAGTACTGAAAATTAATGAAGGATTCGTGATGCTCACCTCGATTTTGTAAAGTTTTGCTAGAGCTGTAGTGAGGCAAGCATAGCCAGCAGCACTGGAAGCCAGTCCAGCTGCTGTAGGGAAATTATTTTCTGACCATATGTGAATTTTCCAGTTGACCATCTGTTGTGGCACCTGAGCTCTTTTCTTGACTAAAAATGTTAAATATTTCATCCATTTATGCAGATATTAGTAATGATAAGCGCTATTCTGAGACTTACTTTCTCTCAGGCAATTTTGTAGCCTTGGATTTTGCATCGTTTCTTCCCTGCAATATAAAAAAAAAGGATTACAATGATGATAACCTTAATGTGATCGAAATGTTTTAAGTGACTGATAAGAGTTTTCTCACTTTCCGTTTAGCCAAATTCTGTCCTCCTTGAACTCTGGATTGATCTCGATCGTTGTCTTAGCACATAGCTGAAAAAAAGAAGACAATAATAATGAAATCTAGTCAGAAGGGGCTTTATGGCATAGGAAAATTTTGAGCTCACATGTTCTGAATCCATGGTCAAGCCAATCGAACCATTCATTGGTAATACCAACTCTTCATTTCTTTTTCCCCCTACAAAGTAATTCAGTATTTTGTTAAATCATCAGATTATGGATGAGACGTTCGGATCGAACAGCTTTTTCACTGTTATTCTTGCCGACCTGAGCAAAATTCTAGTTTCTATGGAATTTATGAGGTTTTTGAATATTTATTCTGAGCCGTCATTGTTTAGGTTCAAACTGCTGATAGAGGCCAAATAATTCCTCATAAGTGGCCCCCGAAAAGTAGACCGTGTGCCATGCAATTTTGTAGGTAAGCAAATATTGTCTTTTTTATGAAATATGAGATGAGAGATTGGGATTTTACATACAGAGTATCTTTTTTTTTGCTCGGGGCGTTGGTAGAAAATTGGTTATTCATTAGTCAAAACCTTTTGTAAAAAACCACGAGGACCAAGAGAGGAAATAAATTACACTTCGGACAACAATTTTTCCAGCGATGTACTACATCAGCAAAATTAGTTCCAGACCGAATAAAAAATGATTCCCACTAATAACTTACAATATTTGATGACGGACATATTGATTGAGGTGGCAAATGTTACGCTGTTCGCCATCTTGAAGGTTAAAAATTATTCTTTGAGCTTTTATGTCTCTGGCATAACGCAACAGATTGGGCGTCGAAACAATAATGGCATTATATATTTACTTCGAATCAAAGATAACCCAACCGAATGAGGAAAATCAAATAAAAAGACGAAGATCATATTTCATTCATCACCGATGTTGTAAGGAATTAATATTTTCAGTCTCCCAATATCATGACCTAATTACGGCTCTTCAACTAAAATTGTTTTATACTGAGCTTTCCAAAGTACACCCAAAATAGAGAAGAAGTGATAAAGCTGTTCCTAGATTAGGCTAAAACTTGAATAGAATTGTGAATTTCAGCATTGAAATTGTTGAATGAGACTGCCTTTTACAAGTGCTAAAGAAGAATAATAAAGCGACCGTACCGAGCACCATACAATTGTTTCTATGCTACTAGCATATGTAATAGCATATGCCGTTTTATACGGCGAGACGCGGAAACTACGTGTTTCCATGCATGCTTCCAGCGAAGAAGCGTGAAAACCAGCAGTTTCCCCGTCGAGCCGTATAAAACACATTACGTATCTCAATCCGACGTCCAGTGTGGTTTTCAGGAGGAAAAAAGCTTCCCAGCACAAGATGCATAATATACTATTTTGACTGCTCTATACTGGAAACTTCTTTGTAAATCTTTGATCAATGGAAACATTTTGATTTAGTTTGCCATGATTGGTGGTTTATTGTGTGACGGCGAATACGCTACCAACTTTGCTATGATTGGATCACTATTGATATCAATTGATGATCGATCAGTAACAACGACCTGTTGCTCATCAAAGTCTGCCGCTTATTCGTAAACTAATAATCGAGACGATCAGCACACTTCGCTTCAAGCTGCGATAAGCATCACAAAACTGACACCAAAATCCAGCTATGGGGTGTCCTTCAGGAGATCCTACACAGTAACGATCCGTTTCGACCAAAATCGTACCGGTTCACGCCCCGCAATGACGAGTAAAATCATTTTCCCCGTGTATAAGTATATGGAGGCCCATTTCGATAAATTGGTGATTTTGCCGTGTTTCCGCATTATTCTTTAAATAACTTAAAAATGGCTCGTTTTATCGAAAAATGTGCAGAAAAACTTTTTGTAGAGCTCTGGAAGATCTAAAAAATTATGATTTGAAAGATTCTCAAATGATGCGTCTACTTCAATTTGTGAGGCATCTTCATTACAAGTTTCATAGATTTTGAAATAAGGTAAGTGTACCCAACTTGCCTCTGTACCCAACTTGCCCCCATATGCCGATCTCAAGAATGGGCGCTCGTTGACCTCCCCGCAATTTTTTTTTACATTTGTTATGTTAAAATATGAGAAAATACGTAGTTTCCAACGACCCCGGATCATTTCTGCGTTCTCCAGAAAATATAAAGTGAGTTTTCCATTTTTCGTGTTTGCACGGCTAAGAAATCACCGAGGAAATCACGTTCACTAAAACCAGTGCCAATTTATTTTTATTCGACCAATCTTGACGTACCTTAGCGCATTCGATTCCTTGTCTCACGACCTTCAATATCCGCTCTTCAGGGTTGCAGAACTCTGATTTGGAGCGATTTTATGTACAAAACACGAAGATGGTTTGAGAATCAAGAAGGCCGACATCGGAGTGTACCCAACATGCCCCCATATGGTTATCTCAGAAAGGCGTGCAGTATGGCTTTTTTTACCACTCAAAACGTGCTTATCACGTCAAAATAGGTCGGAAACGATGTCTTGGGCCAGCTCAAAGCTACAAATGTCGCTGCACGGTGATCAAAACGGATCAAAGCGATTTTATTCACTTCATCGCCGATTTACATTGTTTTAAATGATGGGGGCAAGTTGGGTACACACTTTTGTAAACTCTCAAAAATCACCTTTTGGGAGAATTCAAACAGTTCGGCTCCACTTCATCCAAATTGGACGTATCTTAGCTCATTTTAAAGGTCTTGAGACAAGCTTCAAAATGAGTTGAAGTACGTTGGAAAATATTGAGATTAGCCAGAATTATTAAGAAAATGGCTTAATGGGGGCAAGTTGGGTACACTGACCTTATTTCCATTGGACATCATGTCTCAAATTTCATATTTCTAACCACTTTCGCAATGTTGGAGGGGGTTTTAGGGAACTTTTTCTTATTATCTATCGAGATTCTGCTTAATACAGCTCATAAGAGTCTTCAGCATTCCATAGTATGTTGAAAATATGAGGTTCGAGATATGAATTACCATGGAAATATTTAAAAACCCATGAAACTTGTGATAAAGACGCCTCACAATTCGAAGTAGACGCACCGTTTGAGAAACTTTCAGAGCATGATTTTTTAGATCTTTGAAATCCTTGCAAGAAGTTTCTCTACACATTTTTCGATAAAGTGGGCCGTTCTTGATTTATCAGAAGAATAATGAGGGAACATGATAAAATCACCGATTTATCGGACTGGGTCTCCATATATTCATACACGGGGGAAATGATTTTACTCGCCATTTTGAGGCGTGAACTGGTACGATTCCGGTCGAAACGGATCCTTACTGTGTAGGATCTCCTGGAAAACACCCCATAGGTGGATTTTGGTGCCAGTTTAGTGGTACTTATCACAGCTTGAAACGAGGTGTGCCAGAACGAGGATACGGTATCATATCTCGAGCGTCGAATTGGCCTCTCGCATTTTTCTTGACCACCTCAAAGGAAGATTTAGCAAATTCGAGCGAATTCAGATAAGCAATGTGCAATTATGAAAAAATTCTAAAAAATTTTCTTCATCTAGGGCAAACTGTTTGAAAGTCAGACGACTTGTGCTGTGTGACATCACAGGGATACAGTCGTCGACTGCTGCTATGGTATGGTACCTTGCATTTTCCTCGGCCTGCCGAAAGAAAGGTTTGGCAAATTCGAGCAAATCGAGATAAGTATTGTGCAATTGAAAGAAAAATTTCCAAAAATTTTTTTCATCTTGTGCAAATTGTGTGAAAAGCGACGACTGTATCCCTGTGACGTCACACGGAGCAAGTCATTCGACTTTCAGACCATTTGCCCAAGATGGAAAAACTTTTTTGCAATTGTGTGCGCGAAGTTGTAAAAAAATGAGACTTCTCTTCATTATTTACAGTGCGAGAAGTAATGCGTGAATGACTTCTCGCACAGTTTTACATTTACACACTGGTGAAGTGTGCGTGAATGTAACTTCTCGCTCTAATGCATTTTCATTCACGCACAGTTCCAAAATATGATGTCACGTCATCCCTCTGAATTTGGCCTTTCTTGGAAACTTCGTTTCCAAGATAGTCTTGCTCAGACAGTGGTGCATTTAATTACAACTTCGCGCACAATTGCAAAAAATAGTATACGCAACACGTGCGAGAAGTTTCCGCACACGTTGCCAACTCGCGCGAGAAGTAACATTCACGCACTCGTTTGGCAACTTGTGCGGAAATTGACCTTCTCGCACTTGTTGCGTAATATACTATTTTGGAATTTTTCCTCCAATCGCATCATACTTATCTCAATTTGCTCGAATTTGCTAAACCTTTTCTTGATGGGGTCAAAAAATGCAAGAGGCCAATTGGGTGCCCAACAGACACAGTCTTGTATTCATGTTATTATGTTCGACAGAAGGCCCAGCTTAGCGACAGGTGCCCAATATATAGAACAAAATCCCCACAAGAACTAATGTAATTGTGCGCGTTTCGCAGAAAAGTGCCCAACTTACAGAGGTGCCCAACTTAACAAGTTTCGCCGTAATTTAATTTGTGACAGTTTTTGCTACAAATCAGAATTGCGCTGCTGAGTATAATTTGAGTATATTGTGACAATTGTGATTAAATTTTGTCAGTATCATCTTTTCGAATCTTTTTCATAAATTTTTCCAGTTAATGAAAATGCCTACGTTTATGGAATTGAATTTTCACGAACAAGTATATAGCAATATTATTATTTCGAAAAATTTTGATACACAGATGAATAATAATTTCACTGACATGCTCGTTCCATTGCTTTTAACCTATATTACACTATATGAATCGCGACTTTTTTGGCCTTTCGTCATCAAAAAGAGTCTTCGAATTTTGTTTGCGTAGGTGTTTTTTGTACGATGGTTTACATAAGTCGATCCACTTGGTAACACGTAATTTCCTCAAAATCGAGCCAACGAATGTTCATGTCCGATGAATTCAGAGTAGAAACAAAATTGAGGATACTTTTTAATTAAACTCTAGTTCGAACTCTAAAGAACTATTGAATTGAATTCAATTCTCCATAGACGATAGTTTATTTAGAGATTAATGAAACCAGAGTCTCGTTCGCACGCATAAACTTTAAATCTTTCAAATATTAAAGATGGTAGATTACGCGATGTTGGAAGGGCGATGTCGCGCGTGAAGGCTAAAAAATAATTAGTAAATTCTTCGAAAAATGATCGATGGTGATTAATGACCAAATGTGGTTGATCCTTGTTGAAAATAATCTTGTGGGACCCCATCAGGTACCATGGGGTTCCACAGAGTCCCATGGGTCCCCATGGGGCTTCGTGGGACCTGGCCCTGGGAAAATTTTCAATCTTGAAATTTGAGAAATTTGGCATCGGAGACGTGCAGCATACAAATTTCGTTCATTATTCCACCGAAAAGTGTCGAATTTGGTCGAAATTTGTATGTTGCACGTCTCCAATGAGACGCGGTATTATTTTCAGCAGCAGGGATCTAACATTTCTGAGACTATACTAACAAGGGGAGTCCGGAGCGTCCGGGTTACCAAATCTCACCAAACTTTTTTCACAGTCTCGTACCACCTAGAATATGAAGAATCCAGAGTAACTCGGTCAAATGGGCCTCCTGTTCAGAGCTACAGCCTATGACATTAGCATTGCTCATATAGGCTCGTGTTAAAAGGTGATATACATAGATATACTGTCAATGCTAACGTTTTTGCTCGTAGCTCTGAACAGGGAGCCCATTTGACGGAGTGACTCTGGATTATTCATATTCTGGGTGGTACGAGAGTGTGGGAAAATTATGGTGAGGTTTGGTGATTCAATTTCCCCCAGACTTGGAATGAATGATCATGTCTCAAAAACTGTTGGAGTGAGATTTTGACTCAAAGCTTGGAGTGATACTCGGAATGACCAAGAATGACTCATATTGGAGTGAAAAATTGACTCATAAGGAGTGAAACCACAGAAATACTACATTCGCTCCAATCTTGAGTCAATTTTCACTCCAAGAAGAGTGAGAATTGACTCCTCACATTGAATGAAATCGATTTTTATAGGTTAGGGTATAATCTCAGAATGATTTGCGGGACTTTCGTGAAGAAAGTAGAAAACTTTTGAAGCGTTGAATCATGCTGCTCTATTCCTAGTTTCCCTCCGAAATACTTCTCGGATACATTTAAAAACTCGTATCGATCGTTCACATCCGTCCATATTTGGTCTAATGGTTAAGACACTTGCCTTGCAATCAAGATGGCGCCGGTTCAAATCCCCACCGATTCGAACGCAAATGCCAAAATTCACGTTAAATACATTTTTCATAGAATATTAATAAGTATTAGTATTATCAGAAAATCAATTGAAATATGTTTGCACGCCGTTTGAAATTTCTTTTTCGATCGACTGTGCGTAAAGCACTGCTTTACGCACGGTAATTTTCGTTTACTTTACGCCCAGTCGATCGAAAAACGTATTTCGATACTCGGGCGTGAAGTTTTTTTGCTTTACTCGTGCTAATTTCGAATTTCGATCCTCGCCAGGGCTCGGGCCGAGAACAATCACTCGAAAAGCAGAACCAAACTTCCCTCCCTCGAATCGAAAAATACTATATAGCAATATCTAGAATGTTAAAAAGTTTGGTTTTGAATGATTTGACTCAATCCCAAGAGACGTTTGATTCACGTTTGAGTGGAATTTGACTCCATCTTGGAGTGATGAATCACTCCAGTTCGGTGCACACGAAACTGACTCATAGCTTTGAGTCAAATTTCACTCCTTTGGAGTGAAGATTCACTTCAACGAGTTTAGAGAGGTGGCATACGTTCTTATTGAGCACCAAACAAGAGTTTGGGATACTTGTCGGAAATGCAATTTTTGTAGTCTTTCCTAACCCTGTTAGACATTTCGCTGTCCTATTATCACATCACCAAGGTAACATTTCACTCCTAACATCATAAGTGAAAAGATCAATCATTATCAGATTCGAGCTTTTGGGATGAAACGCGCGTCAGCGAGTAGATCTTGATATTTGCTCAAACTTTGACGTTCAGTGTCATATGCTCTTCAAAATATTGATACCATTCTAGTTTCACGACAAAATAATCTATATCTTGAGTTCCCAAAACAGTTCAATGTATCCGACGATTCAATTAAAATTGAGATTCATCATCTCGTCTCGTGGTACATAAATCGGTCAGATACTCTTTTCTAGAATTTCTCAAGTCAAGTTATATCGATCATAGCCAAGTCAATTAACATACAATTCCGTTGCTCATTCTGAAAAATGTATGCAAACTGACAACTACAGCTTCTAGGAACAATCACCACTCGTAATTGAGAAAAGTGTCAGAATCGATTGCGTTAGTGAAATGAACATCCATATATAGGTCATATGCACAAGCAACAGCTGGGACATGGAAAATGTAGGTAATGCGTGTAAAGCTCTGACCAGTATACGCAGCTTGCGACGCAGTAGAGCGCAAGCTCTGCAATCAATCCATGTCCGAGTTCCACTGAAGATAATATGTAAGGTATAAAGGTATTGGATACATATAGTCAAACTCACGAGGCACGCGCGACTCTCATGTCACGTGCTTGGGATTCACCACGGGCGGGAAAGCCTCCCTCCCCCCCCCTCCTCCCTGTTCGATACTACCTCCCGCACCCGTTCATTCAACACACACATGCATCTGTATTTTTTCCCCTGCGACTGCGCTGCTCGTGCACATGGGTTATTCCATAAAAAATTCGGGCTTGATCGAAATATTGAATGAATTTGTATTAGTATGTAAAAGTGTGATGAAATCGAATTAATTGATATTGATCGTGAGTATTTTTCCGAGAAATCGTTGAAAATGCCGTTAAGCTTGAGGTATTTAATTTCCTTATGAATATAGCACTTTTTTTGCAATTTTGGGTCAGTGAAAATTCATTAGATGCATTTTCGCGTGATTAGGAACGGTATGAGTATGAGTATTTATTTAATAGTGCAAGAGGATATACTTTGTCACAGCCAGTTATAAGGATTACAAAGAAAAATTATAAAAAAATAAGCAAAAGGCCAAAAGTTATTGGGAGCTAACATTCGATAAGCGCTCTTATCTTTCCTCCGTGTTATTCTTATGGAAGAGATTCAGGATTCGGCCATATTGCTTTTTTCTGCCATCTAAAATAACACGCATGTTAGTTCCCAATAGCTTAGATTATTATCTACATATATGTCCAAAAACAGTAAGACACTTTGAAGTCAACGAATTTGAGCATGATTTTTTTATATTACTCTTGCTTTTCTAGTGCGCTCTCAACTTATGGTTGTACAAAATTCGCTTGAAACAGAGTCTAGTAAACTTATAACTCTGTTTGTCATCGATATCTCATTCCAATCATGACTCACGGCAATAGTAAAACTATTAAGGAACATATTCGTTTTTCCCAATTTTATCATCTAGTGGGTGGAAGGACAGACCTTAGAACCTGACTTGTCAGTAGACCTAAAGTTGAATATAGGTTCATAAGATAGTCCGACTTATTCGATTGCAGTATATTATCTAATGAGCAAATACACGGGTAATTTTGAAAGAACGTAAAAGGCGCATTATGCGATTGTCAGTCTATGCCTGAGACATGTGTTCAAATTTTTCAATATCTACTGCGTATCGCAGAGCCGCATTTTTGTATTTACTCAATTTGACAAAGTTCTTTAGACAAGTCTATCAGTAAACCAACACAGTAATCAAAACACGGGAACACAAGCGATTTGATAAGCACTAATTTAGTTTCTCGTGGAATAAAGTTTCCAAATTTTTTTCTGGTAGGCCGGCGAGGGGAAATCTTCATAGACAGCCACAGGAGTGTGGGTAGTGTTAGATTCACCCGAGATAACTCGGACCAAAGTCCATGGACAGAATTCACAAGAGTTGTGTCACTATGTTTGGAAAATCTTGTTGCAACTGTCTGTCTTTACAATGTACGATGTTACACTTTTTGACAACTTTAGACAATGATGGAAGGATAAAGTTTCAGTACAATATATAAAAAATTATTTTTATCCTGAGAGGGTCGTATTCTAACGACCAAAAAGTCGCAAATCTAATTTGCAAAACTTGACTGCAAGAATTAATAAAGTCATCAGTCTATATTTATTCAACGTACCTTGTAACAGAATCATCATTCAGTATATCTGTGAAGGTTTTCATCTGAATTTTTCACGCAGATTTCAACATCTCAAGATGGGAAGTTATATGACTCATACGTGGTAATCCACTACGTGAAGCTCCAGAGATAAATCGTTGCTTTCGTTGCGGGTTTCGAATTTTCATACATTTTAAAAAAAAATCCACAAGATATCCGATCGGGAATCCGAGAGTCATTACAAGTGGAATTCCCTCCTAGATTTCCACATGAAGTCTCCAGATCCATAATGACGTTCATTGTCAACATATTTGACGCTCGTAAACGTCGATATTGCCCATATTGCTCCTATGTAAAATGAAATTCATTCAAAAAAGGTCCATTCGGAAATTCATGTGATGATTATTTCAAAGAATACCTCTGAAATCGACACGTGACAAAGCTCATCAGGAGTTTCACGTAAATCTCTATGAACGGTCATACGTCAAGGGAGTCGACCAACATTTGTAGACTTGCCTTGTAAGTTTACAAGGGGAATTCACGGAAAAACTTCGTGATATCCCCACTTGAGTTTCCAGCCAAGAATTTACGATTGGATCTCGACATAGATGGTTCAGTTGCAAAGAACATCGTTGTTGCCACCTCCTGACTTTTTGTTGCAGTTCTAATTATAATAATTCATTGCCCAGCCAAAATTTGTCCGTCCATATTCGGCGAATCAGGTTGCTTACGTAGAAAGGGTTCAGTACAATGAGTGGTCAGATGAGTCATGGATGGGTTAATGGGTGGATGAGTTGGTGAGTGAATGATTAGGTAGTCGGATGGATGGGTGCATGGCTGCATGGTCGGTCTGGTCCGGTCTAGTTTGGCAAACTACCTCTGATTCGATCTAGAACGGTCTTGTTCGGCACTACAGTACTAATAGTACCGCTGGGACTGCTAAGACCACACTAGCATTACCAAAAGCTAGGACTGCAAAAGAACCGCACTAGTGCCACGAGGGCCGGATTGTACTACATTACCGTAATGGTACCGAGCTATATGGAGTTGCCGCACTAGTATGGTCTGAGTCTGGTCTACTCCGGTCTAATTCGGTCTAGTGCCGTAAATCGGTCTAGTCTGGTCTAACTTGGTATAATTTGGTCTTCTTCGATGTACTTTGGACTAATTAGACTTCACCTAATTCGGTCTTATTGCATCTAGTGTGGTCTCATTCGGTCTCATTAGTTCTAGTTTGGTCGAATTCGGTCGAATCAGTCTAGTCCGGTTTAATTCGGGGTAGTTTGGTCTAGTTTGGGCTGGTCAGTCTGGTTCGGTCTAGCTCGGTTTACTTCGGTCTGGTACGGTATTGGTCTGTACTACTACGATCATGTTCGGTACAAATACTGCTATAACCGCACATGTACCACTGGGACCACTATATTAGGACTGCACTAGCACCGCTAGGGCCGTTAACACCGCAACCGCTAGGTCCTTGGGAACCGCATAAGGACCGTACTATACTAGAATCACCGCACTAGAACCGCACTGGAATTCCCGCATTAGTGAGTCTACGTGCCGTCTACTTTGGTTTGATTCGGTCTAGTTCAGTCTAGCCCGGTCCAATTTGGTCTAATTCGGTCTACTCTGAGTCTACTCTGGGCGGTCTACTCTGGGCTACTTCGGCCTAATTAGGTTTAGTCTGCATGTTTCGGTCTAATTCGATCTAGCACGGTCTCATTCGATCTAATTAGTTCTAGTTCGGTTTATGTGGGTCTAAAGTGATCCAGTTCAGTCTAACTCGGTCTGATTCTGGCTATTTCGGGCTCAATCAATCATTATCCATATTTTGAAAATGTCATTTTGAGCTTTAAAAGCATTTCAGGAGCCTCTGACTTATCAAGAACACTCCACAAGCCGAATAAGCGGTAGTAAATGAGGCAATAACGCTAGTAGGAATCAATCACTGATTCGTATGTCCACGTAAAAATCAATGAGGTATTCCATGTAGATCTTTTAAAATGAGTTGTTATAGCAACATTTCAGTGATCGCTAAAACGTTATCTCAAGATTGAACGTGAAATTGATGAAGAAGCTTGTGATTGCATCACTCGGTATCACTGGTGGCATATTAATCACGGGATTCCCTATGGTACTTGGGGAATGAAATGCAATGCACAAGATTCGCCCAGGAGACTGCTTCTTCGCCGCATTCCAAAAAAATTGAGCATGGAATCCCCGTGGAATGATAAGGGACAATCATGCTTCCACTGGCTAACTCCTATAATAATTTACATGGGTAATTCCGCATGAATACCATGCGAACACATCACGCAGATCAGATCCCCCAAACTTGAATTTTTTAATTCCAAACTTGGAAAACCCATTTTCCCACGGAAACACCCACATATCAAAAAAGCGCACAGCAGAACTATCTCATATGATAGTATTGGTCTCATCGCAAGCTCACTTCGAACTCGAGATCGATATATATGTTCTGCGATTACATATATATATATATATATATATATTCTGATGGCGTCAGGGGACTCAGGGGGCGTTATGCGTGGTTATGCGTCTGAGGAGTGTACGTGAGGGTCTTTCCATCAAACTTTTTGGACGCACCGTAAGTGGCGCTGCAATCGCTTTTGACTCCTTCCTTGAATCATCATATATCTATAACAAAACACCGGGGTCCGCTAGTAACAGGTGGTTCTCGTTGGTTGGTCGATAAAACGGCGGCTCGAGACTCCCAGCGGCGGCCGGGCGGTGGAGGTGGTGGCGGCGGCGCTTCTTTTCTCTCCTCTCTTCTCCTCTCCTCTCTCTCTCTCCTCTACTAAACCCTCTTCTCTTCTGAAATATATATATATATATATACTTATATATAGCTATATAGCGATAGCAAGATATGCCGGTTTTCCTCGCGCAGCGTTCTGATGCTTCGAACGCCGCGTTCTTTAGCAGTGGCATTCAGTACACCACGTGCGCTCGTACAGTGTTGAGTTCTGTTATAATATATAGATAATATTGTGTCGCTCACTCTTATAGTGAGAATTCGCACCCACTATACAACGAACAATCTGCATAAATTTTACATATCCATAAAGAATTGTATGAAGCTTGCAGACGTATTCTGTATTAAAAAGCTCTTGACGCGGGAAATTTAAAAAATTTTTTAATATTCAAATTTACCGCGCTGACACGCCCATCTATATATCTGTATCCAGCTGTAAATTTTATTCTACGATCTGATGTACTTATAAGTGTTATCAAGTGACAAAGTGCGCGTGTGAGTGCAAATTGTACGTTTGAAAAAAAAAATCATATATTAATTATTGAGTGTTTGACTCAGTGGAAAGCAGCAGCTGCTGAATAAAAGTGAAAATTTTCAAACAGGTAAGACGGTAATTGATAAAAAGTTTAAAAGCTTACAATAGTATCTTTTATATGTGACTACCTACTGATGTATTTACTATCTTATGTGCCATATGGATCAAGTTCGAAAGCCGCGTGCGCTTGCGAGTATCCAGATTCAGACATATATATATATATATTTTATAACGTACAACATACTTACATCTTGCGTGCGCATCCTCGCGATGATCATCCTGCATATCATGATCATATTAAGCGCGTTCTCCACATTTTCATTATCACATATAAAGTCACTATAGTGACTACATATAAGTATCTATATTTTTTGATGCATGATTCTCTCGTGATCGCGGCTCTTATCACCGGCTATTCATATACATCCATACTTACATACATTCATACAAATAAGTATATAAGTGATTATTTATATCAAGTGTCGACAATTTTCACTGTGTATATGTATGTACATACATATATTTACGTATACTTTTAAATCACCAACAACGCCGTGCCGCCACCATCACCATCACCCGGCTCCCGGAGAAATACCTTAATAGGGCCCGTTCACTTTTAACATTCCTAAATTTAAAAGGACGTAGATCCTTCGAATTATTTGTTACAAGCAATACACCAAAATTGTATCAAATTTGAACAACATTTTCTGTCATGTAATGGGTTGTAAACTTTCATAAATAACGTTTTTTCAACACAGCTTAAATATACAGTAAAAAAATTTTTACAAAATTGAAAAAAATCTTAGAAGAATGAAGTTAGGTTTGAGTGTATAAAATTTTCAAAAAAAAAGGGCAACAACCAAGTTAAATCTTAAAGAATTTTATTCCCCCCTTCAGCGGGGCGTCGTCGTCGTCGTCGTCGTCGTCGCGATCATGAGCCAAAGGCACGCCCGGCACGCGATCAAGCCGGTCTCTCTTTCTCTTTCTCTCATACACAATCTATCTCACTTGCACTCATATACATTTATATATATTATATGCATACACACACAATCCGATGCTGTATAATAACGTAGAAGAGTGAGTGAGAAAGAATAAGCCCGCCGGTTCGCGTCGACTCTCGCCGGTTGCCATATAGCGGGACTTTGGGAAAGTATACTCGTCGGTACGATATATCCCTATATGCACCCGTATAAAATACTTATGTGTGTGTGTGTGAGGGCACCACCCAATAAGTGCGGTATGCCGGGTGAAAAAAGATAAAGGAAGATACGAAAAAAAGCTCGATCTTACGAGGCCCGCTCTCCTTTTTCGGGGTTCGATAACGCGTCATGTACATATTACAATTTACCCGGATGCTTAATATGTGTGTGAATGTGTATATGTGTGAGAAGGGAATTGAGAAGGGGGTGGTAGTATGAGATAAGACACCCGCAATGAGGATCTCATCACACACTTCAGTATGTATATATTATATATTAGTACGAGAAATGATATGAGACGATCTCGCCACTTCTCATGTATATATATATGTGTATACTCTTCGTCGCTAATTAGGCCGCTGGAGGCGTGCAGGATGAGATATATATATTATTTGTATGTATGTGTGTTTGTATATGTGATAGTATGGGAATGAAAGGGCCAGAGACCCTTTATGCAATTTTGCGTTATACATGAGGGTATATATATATATATATATATTTCTGACACCATTCGCTCATCGCGTGCGTTTAATAATAATTGTAAGAGATTGCTTCATATTCATGATGGCAATTATAATTGGAGACCTTGAAGGGCTAAAGTACAACATTCAATAGAGTATTTGATTTAATATAAAACTGATGGCTATGGAATGACCTACTATAGTTCTTCCCAGCAGTCTAAGCTATAGTCATTCAATTTCAAATTATCTTCGAGGTAATGTTCAATGGTTCATAATCGGGCCATTAAGAAACAGACGTGCATATGTCTGTCAAACTATTTAAGACGATTAGGCACTTCTTTCAATTAGAATGGGAGACATTTACTTGGACATTACTTAAATCACGAGGCGGAGCAATTAGTTTGCCACTCATGCATATGCATGTTTATGGCTGTAATACATATGTACAAGTCTATTTTCACTTAGCTGTTAATTTTAGATTTCAAATTTCCCGCGCGAATGATGAGTGCTATTTTGGGAAATACTGAATCTCTGGGATAAACCACGTGCAGTGATAAACAAACACGTTTACTTTCTCACTGTCTTGTTGTTTGCAAATTAGCCTCGATTGTTCAATCCAGCCATGTTACATCACTCGTTTCATTATAATATATAATCGTCAAATTGTCATTCAACAAAGAATCGTCAATCACTGACATAAGTACCAGTTTAATCAGCATCCACGCTAACTCATCATCACTCTCGTCACTGCCCGAATCTCATTCAGATGTTTACTCTCTCTCTCTCTCTCTCACACACACACACACACACACACACACACACACACGACCTTCCGACCCCATAACCACGCAACCACATGAGCACACAACCATACAACCACATAACCACATGACCCCGTAAGTTACGGGCCGCAACCACGCAACCACACAACCATGCAACTATAAGACAACATGACCACGAAATTACACCTCAACCACATCACAACCACAGAACCATCTGATCCCTTAACCACGCAACCACGCAACCACGCAACCACGCAACCATGCAACCACATGACTACATACCCATACAAGCACGTGTACAAAGAAATATTTTATTATAAAAAAATCATCAATATGGGAATATTGTGAAGTTTATTTATTGATAAAAAATTTGGGACAATAGGTAAAAATGCCATGGCCAAGTATGACTCGTACCTCAGAGCACATAAATTTGAGATTTTCAACTGTTCTAGAACGCATAAAATACTGACTAAATCATTTATTTAAAGTTGATTTTACCACAGGTCACAGGCAAGGTACATAAAGTACCGCAAAGTATTTTATTAATTCGTGATCTAATTAGAGCTGCGTGCATACGACTGAACAACATTCAAAATCGCCGCCCAGCGAGTATAGAGCAAGTACGTGAGCAATACTCTCGTGATTTGTTGACTGAATACGCTTGTTGAACGTTTTTCCAAGAAGGACAGAGGGTTATCGAGCGGGCTCAACTCACTCTCGATATATCGAATTTGCGGGCTCAGCTGGACTCTTGCCAACCACATAACCACACGACCCCGTAACCACGCAACCACACAACCATACAACTATAAAACAACGTGACCACACAACTACATCAAAACCACATCACAAGCACGGAACATCTGACCCCATAACCACGCAACCACATAACCACACAACCATACTACCACTCCATTACATCACAACCATAGGAACCATAACATCCCATGATACAACCACTAAACTACATAATAACGACATCACGACTACACAACGACATAACCACATTACAACCACATCACGACCCCATAACCATACAACCATAAAACAACTTGACCACACACATACATCCCAATCATACAATCACATCAGAACCAAATAATCACACAAATATACTGTTAGAATATACGCATATAGACGGTGTGTTGTTGCATAGCAACCGTTCATTTCGTTTGTTCTAAATAAGCCTCGACGACTATAACATTGTCTTGTTTTCCTAACTCATAACTTGAAGAGCTGTTAAACGAGAAGGTTGAATAAAGAAGTGTCACCCGATTATCTGCTCGAGTATTCAATCTAAAATCCCAACATATACAACCACATAATCACACGGTCACGAAATCATACCACCGTATCGCAATCACACAACCATCCAACCACCACACAACCTCACACGCATATTACGAAGAGTCATCTGACGTAAAAGTATTTATGTGTACCAAGGTATTCCCCATTCATCACAAAATCCTTTGAAATCGTTCATCAAAAACTTTCACCTCCCCTTACAGCCCTCCTCAAGTCTTCACCATAACCTCATCACCATAACACTCACAAACATGCATCATCGGGTAAAAAGTTCCATATGTCGATTTTTAAAATACACTCTTGAAATTGTAAAATTGGTAGCTGCGTCTCCTTTTTCATTCCTTTATACATATTTCGAATCTCGCACGCAAAAGTCCTGGCGTAATATTTGAAGAAAAAAAAAGCTCTCAGCTCATCTCGTTCAAACGCTCTCGGAATGAAAACCGGTTGCAATAACCGTCGCGTCGTCGTTGTCGTCGTCCTCGTCGTCAATCCATTCGATCATCGCGTATATATTTGCCGCACTTCTTGATGGTAAAATTTCTTCACCTTCGGACATGACTTTTTTTTTCATTTTCTTCATCGTCATGCTATGATCGTCTTGTTCTTGTCTTTTAGAGTCACAGTCGTTGCGGGAAAATGCAGTCGCGCGCGACGATTTCGTTCCTCTGAACATCACAAACTTATGTACAAATACATACAAAAATACTATACTTACACACATACAAGTCTATTATATGCGATAGTATAAGTAAAATACAGTATCTCTAAAGTACCATAGAAGTAGACAATGAGCAAAGCGCATTTCCGCCTCGCGGTCTATTTTCAACTCACCATCGTCGTCGTCGTCGTCGTCGTCGTCGTCGTACTTATAGATACAGCTACAGTGCTCTCTAATTTTTTCCCCCTTTACCTGGATAATTTTATTATATACCTATATATAAACATTGAGGTGTTGGTGTATCACCTCTATTGTAAAAGCCCGGATTTCACTATATATATCAAACTTCCATTCGAGGTAATACTGTCTCGGACAGTCAATACCCCTATACATGTATATATCCATCACTAATACAAAAATATATAAAAATGAAATAAAATAGGGGTATATAGATTAGTGGACCGATGTTACATTGTGTTTTAGATATAGTCCACCCGCTTTTTTCGCGTCATGAAATCAACGTTGGTCGTCGTCGTCACGGTGCATGATGAATCGCCTTCTGAAGAGAGTTCCGTTATATTTTGTGTGCCTTTCTCGGTGAAATTGTCGTAGATAATGTGACGGTTTATAAGTAAGTAAGTAAGTAAGTGTAAGTGTAAGTGAAATGAGTACTGCGGGCGCGGTGCGACTCTGCTGCTAATACATTTAGCGATGGTGTATTTGAGCAGTGACTGATTTCAAAGTTTCGTATAAGACTTTTAGGATATGAGCTATGGAGATCGTAAAAATTCGCTTAAAATTAGAGCGTGAATTTTACGAGGCTGATGACTTTGCTTTTAGGGGAATCGTGAAACGCGTTGGTTATATCGTGTATAGGCAATATTTGGTGGTCTATTTTGACTGCAATGCGTTTATTTTAGAGGCAATTGTATAATCGTGACTGTGCGTGGTCTTAATTATTCTCTTATTTCGGTATCTATGAGAGGATAATTCGAGAAAAATTTCAAATTCTTCAACCGTTTCTTTTAGCCAGCTTGGATACAATTTGATTACTGCAATGGGCAAAAAACTTGTCCAGAACTCACAAAAATGTTGGACAATTTTGATAATTGCATTGTTTTCTAAGACGCACAATTTGTAATTAATGATACAAATCGATTCAAGATATCTGATGATAAAAGTCTAATAATTGAACACATTGTGTCACCATTGAGCAATTGAAACATTGAGATGAACTTGAATTTTGTAGCTTTTTCTAGTTTTTCTATCTCATTGAGTTAATCAGAACTTCCAGATAGAAAACTTGTCAAGCTCCTCACAAAGATACAAACAAAATTTTCATTCATCATTTCTTATTCTCACGATCAACTTTTCGGACATGGTTTATTTTTTTTTCGTATTGGTCTGCGGTTTGCAGGTCTGTTATTCTCGCATCGACAGAAATTTTTCATAATCTTACCAAACTTTTCCGATGTTCCAAAAGTAGATAACCACCAAATTATTGAAAATTGTCGTTGTGACCAATATAACTTAAAATGAGAAATGGTAAGAATGGGTCAAAAGAGCGCGGGAGATTTAAAATTCATCGATGAATACTGAATTTAGATGATAGAAATGTAGGTGTACATACATACATGTGATTTGTACATATAGAATAGAATAGATGCACATGTCGAGTGGGCGTATCGCGTGCAGTGACTCGTGCGTTATATGTAGAGGTTGTGCTTTTCGTCACTGTTGTTCAGTTTCTCGCGTGGACGCGCGTGATTCGAAGCAAACACGTGGGACGTGGACCGCGGCAATACAACGCGCATTTTTTATAATATAACTTACCGGTTGCATGTTGCTGCAGCGCGTGGATTCGAGCTTGAATCTCTTTTGCAAGCTTTTGTGAATAAGACTTTTTTTGTCAGTGTGCTGATTTTTTTCTTCTTTTATAATACATAAATGGAATATATACTATGTTACGTGATGATATCATACATTGTATTTCGAGTTTTTGTTGCATCTGTGAAAATTATGGGTAAATTTATTTTTGCGATAGCGATGACGATTTTCATCTATCGTTGGGTCACTTGCGTTACGTTATGATGATGTACATACAGTTTATGTTTCAGCGTCATCTTGGTTATATACAGTTCGTGATATGATGTATGCATAGCCAGACAGTATCTCATTTGTGTGAAATGTAGTTATATGCTATGATCGTTTGGAAGAATAATTTTTCTTCCATTGATGAGCCTTTTTTGATAATTTATCAGTCATAGCAGTGTGGGTTACTGAAAAAAAAAAAAAAAAAATTTGGTCAACTTCCCATCTTATCCCAAATGACAGAACTTAGAGATACTTTTTACAATATCCCAGTTGAAAGTAACACATTCGTCAAAATGTGTTTCATATTTAACTTCATAATCCCGTAAAATTTTCATAAAAACAGGCGTGAAAGTATGAATGATCAGGATCAATCTATAATCCTGATCGTTTCATATCCAAAATTATTCGCTTCAATAAGCTAATGTTGCCGTACTGATATTGTGTATTTTTTTTCCAAATATCAGGAATAGCATGTAAGGGCTATTAAAATGCTATTCTCATGAAACTATATACTCTCTCTCAACACCAAATTATCTCAAATTTCTATCACCATTCAATCAAAGAATTCCAAGATTATTAAACTTTTATTATTACATTCTTGAAAATTCAGCCGTCCATACATATCGATCTCTTGTATTAATTTCAAAATCTAGGTTAGAAGACTCTGTCCAATACCCCTCAACATCATTTTTCAGATTTACTAATTTAGCAGATTCACAACTCGGGAAAACTACACTCTATTGTTATAACATCGTAGTAATCATTAGAAGAAGGGATGTACTCGACAATTGAAAAGTTGTTAGGAGAGTGTTCTCGTTCTATCATCATATATATGTGATTTGAAACGAGGTTTCCCGCGCAAACGAGAAATACTGTCCAACTTAATCCAGTTCATTCTGAAGCAATTCAAATCATTTGGGTATCTATATATATATATATATATATATATATATATATATATATATATATATGTATAATGTTGTGGTGATACGCTTTGGGTCATCGCTATGGCGATGCGCTAATCCGATAAACTCATGAATGCTATCCTATGTATACATATGGGTATTATCGCGATAACTTATACCTAGGACGTGTTATAACCTTGCATTTCGACGAGCAAAACTCCGAATCACTCCATTCAAATTTTCCTACACGTATTTTATTGAAATACAATTGGGAATAAATTTCCGGATCGATCCATCCACTCCTTTTTTTTTTATTTTCAATGATGAAGGGTCGAAGTGTCAGTTCCGTGCACGATTCTCACTTTTGTCAAAAGGGTAGTCTTCTACTTCCAGATTATTGATTTAGGGAGGGAAATAATTATGCTTGCATTTTTCCATCAAAGTATGGTATAGAACCAACTATTTCTTATCGGTTTCAAATCCTAAACGCTTGACGTGACCCCTATATACCCAAGTGATTTTAGGCGTCGTGTTATGAGGGTTTTTTGTCAGTTCCGTTCGTAACGCCTTTTTAGCCCACTAAATAGTGACCTGCATATATTGTAGCAATTTTTTTTCAAAGCAGTACCACTGCATCAAACGAAATCTACGAGATGAAATCGCTACGTTGATTCCCGTGGTCTACAGAGACACAGAGGGGTGTATTCGGAACTGACATAACCTAGTAAGTTTATCGCGATAATACCCGTATGTGTAGTACAACATACCTTCATATATGTGAAGCGGTTCATATACATCTACTTACCTATTGGAGATATATTATCAAATTTGAAATTAAACGGAGAAAATTGATATAACTTGAGAGTTTCATCAAGTTTCCAATGAAATACTTATGCTATTCGATCGGTATGATAGAGAGACAGAGACTCATATACTACCTCAACGCATTTATAGAAAGCTTCTTCTTGACTTTTTATATACCATCCTCGCGTACAGATTTAGATTCATACAATATCGTGACTGTATACATCAAGATAACTTGCGTTCTTTTGTACTGATTTATAACTAGATGCGATTTCTTTTTTCTATCTAGCACAATGAGTTTTACCTTCGCGATGTTAAGGACGTAGTAACTTTTGTGCCAGTATATATATTGGAATTTCTATAATTATGAGCATTTTTTCCGAGAATGAGTATAAGTATTTCTAAGCGCTGCTATTTGGTTAGGGTTATGATTATTGTGATCTGCTGAGAGATGATGCTTAATGGTGAATGTGATTTAGTGTATGGTCATTCGTCAATTTCGAGTAGATGGGGAAAAAAATCATGGAGACCTTGTGCTTATTGATACAGTGATATATTTCAATTATGGATCATTTATGTCGTTTTAATAGTACTCAAAAGAAGTGTGAAGATCTTTTCACTAGGGATGGGTTAACGGCTGAACAAAATTTGATGAATTGTGATTCATTTCAACGAATTTTGGATGTATTTTCACATTTACATTTGATTCAGACAGAAAAAGGTCATTTCGGTGATCTGAGAAAACATATTGGGGGCTAACCATAAATTATAAAAGGGGAAAGATTCTCTGAAGTTCAAAACAATATAATGAGTGCATTTCATAGATACAAATCGTAGAACAAGAATGAAATTAAACAAAAAAGAATGTTATGAAAATTGAGAACGGCCAGGGAAAATCGATAGCGTTATTGTAAAGTCCATCGTAACAGCAAAGATGAAAGAATGCGTTTATCTCATTTTGGGAGTGAAATTGGAAACAGCTTCACTCGGTCCTGGTTCTTGACCGTTACAAACATGCTCACAGTGAATAAAAAATGGTTCGAATCGAATGATAAATGATAAAACTGTATTCAAGTGCATCTATAAAGAAAAAGGCCATTTCGTTCATTCTGAAACCCCTCATTTGACATCACATAACCTATATGCACTTGTACATAATATCAGTAAAATTCAATACCAGTAACACCTCCAACGCGCGGTCAAGATCACTCAAACTGCCCCAAAAAGAAACCTATTTCGTAAAATGCAACCCAGTCAAAATAAATGACCTTAGAGTGTACGTGACCCTCAAACTTATTCTTCAACTCTCAAAAAAGAATAATTTCTCCCCACACACAAAACGTCCATTTAGTATACACACATATCCATCCTCTGCATCCACCATCTATCTATATCTGCCATGTCTGCCATGTCTAAAATATATCGAAATTCTTGTTGTAACGGCCAAAGATCGGTCCACTGACCCTGCCCTCTGCTCTTCTTCTTCTTTTCAGATCTTATTCTCCAAAGCCGAACATCATCGTATCCAAGCCGACTTTTCTCCCACTCTCAAAAGATATCATCATCAACAGAGAGAGCCAGTGAGAGAGGTTTTACACAGAAGACAGACTGACAAGATGATGCGTTGATCGCCGAAGCTCTATATACACAAGAGTCAAACTATATATATATACATATATATATATATATATATCTCTGTATATCGTCCGGCTGGTCCTCTGGATCTTCTACTTCTTCTTCTTCTTCATCTTTTAATTCCGTCAGTATTTCTTTGCCTCGAATCTTCGGGGCCAAGAAATTTCAAATTATCTGACGAATCGAAGGAGAGAATCTTTTGAAAAATCGAATATAACATATATATTGAAGTGGTAGATTCAAACGCCCAGCCTCGCAATGATGGAATTCTACGACGTGGGAATTACCAATGACCTCAGGGAGCTTTGGGATTCCTATCTCATCGAGACGGTAAGTCCCAAAAAAATATTTTTTTTTATATAACAGCCCTTGTTGACGTCTGAAAATTTTGAATTCGGGGATTTTTTTTTGGAAGTTTACTATGCCAAGGTAGCCAGCTTCTCGTAATTTTTGGTTCGTCATCATTTTGGACCTTTATATTCTCCGATATTGATGTAACTGAAAATGGGGGTGAATTTTTTTCTGGATTATTATTATTATTTATGCCCTTGGCAAACTAAACCTACGCCAAAGATTTCCATCGGGAGTATTTTTCGGAAGGAAATTATGAGTTATATTAGGGCCCGTATTCTAAAATTTTGCGGTAAAATTTTCAAGCAAAATTTACCGCAAAATTTTCCAACATCGGTGGCGCTCTGTCGGTAAACTGTAAGATTTGCCGCTATTGCTGCAGTTTGCCGTCGCAATTTGGGGTGCGATTTGCCGTATTTGCGTTGCCGATAGCGTTTGCCGTGAAAAATAAAATTGGTAAAAGAAAACTTTTAAAAAACGCTTTTATTCACTTGACAACGAACAAAACCTGACTATGCAAGATATAACTTGGCACATCGAATAGTTAACTATGTTCGAAAGTATGATGACACTTAACTATAAGTATGATATATTTTAATGGTGAAAATGAAAAATGGTTGACACAACTTGCGATTTCGGTGTTCGCTTGCTAAAAATTGACTTCCACTTCTTATCACAAAAACTAAAGGCGTGGGGCATCTTTATCCCAAGCAGTTGAGATTATATAATTGTTGTAATAAGGTTGTTGAGAAACTTGGTAATATATTCTGGTCCAGGCACACAAGTTATCAAGCATCTTCATTTTCTCGACAAATATGATACCTCATGTGTATACCTCGAAAATAGTGAGCTATATGTGAAGGTTTCAACGAACTAATGAAATGAAACACTTGGTCTCGTAATGGTTTGTTTGGATATTTTTGCGCCCCACGCTTTCACTTCTCGTGACAAGGTGTAGAAGCTATTTTTAGCAATCGAACACCGAAATCAAAAGTTGTGTCAACCATTTTTCATTTTCACCATTAAAATGTATCATATAGTTAACTGTCATCATACTTTAGAAACATAGTTAACTATTTGATGTGCTCAGTTATATCTTGCATAGTTAGTTGTTCGTTTATTTAATCATTTTTTTGTCAAAATCAACCCCGAGGCCTAATTATTACGAGCTACGAGTGATCAGAAATACGTGATTTTACCCGATCCGAGGCAACAAATCAAAACTGGCCTGAATACAGAAAGTTGGACAAAAGGCGTGTGCTCGTATATGCGCCAGACATTCAAATAGTTCGAATTATTCTGAAATTCAGATTTCCGCGCGATACTTACTGTCCGTGCACTCCGATTCAGTCGTCAGACGTACTGATTTTGAATGATTGAAAGCAAGTACTCTCCGAACTTGTAAGAAAAAACCGAATTGCAACTTTGTTTCTCGGGTCATGAACCACCAAAAAAAAAAAAAAAAAAATTGGGTTGATGCATGCGTGCTCCATGTTCTCATATGGGCAATGAAGTACACGGCCGCGCTCGCGTGTCTGCATAGGATTCAAATACTCGCGCTCTTCGATCATTGACGTTTGACGTATTTATTTCTTAACGCATACCGCGTATCCGCGTAAACATACTTCCTATCGACAAAATACGATCTTCCCAAAGCAGATGGCGCTAGCACCTTCTCAATGTGTGAGAGAGACACCAAAATTATGCCATCTCTCTCCCTCTCACGTTACAATTCGTGGAAATGTTTACGATCGCACATTGCTAACCATGTCATCTACGATAAAGCCAGAATATTAGGCAACTTATACGCTGAGAAAAAAAAATACACCGGGACACAAGCACAAAGTATTAAACCACACACTTACGTTTACTTTACACACTCGTTTCAGCAATATTGTTTGGCCCTAACGCGTACGAGCAAACGACGTATATCTTGTGGGAGGAGCTAACAAAAAATTGTGCATCATGATTGGACAGAAATGACGAAATTGTATAGTGTCCCTATTTTAAAAAATTCACTAGTCGGGCAGCTGCCGAACTAGCAACTCGGTGAAGTGCAATAAAAGCGTTTAAAAATACGGCAAACTGCAACAATAGCGGCAAATCTTACAGTTTACCGACAGAGCGCCGCCGATGCCGGCAAATTTTGCGGTAAATTTCGCCGGAAAATTTTACCATAAAATTCAAGAATACCAACCCTGGAAGTGGTTCGTGAAAAAACGTAGAGCCCATCGGAGTGGAAATGTTATAACAAGTCACGTTGTGCTCGTGAGGATTTTCTCGTTGGAGTCATATCTCATATCCCCCAATTTTTATTTTTGAAGACATGTGCACAGTGCAAGTGACCCTTCTTTTTTTCATCGAATCAATATGTGTATTTTGGGCTAGGATTTCAAAACGAGACAAAGTGCGTTAGAAAATATTGGAATACTCTCGAAAATCTCCAGATCGAAAAGCTACGAAATAGAAAAATAGTTTGGAGTCTAACGGACCCCATGTGAATTTAATAATCATTTGGAGGGTCCGAAAATTGACTATCTTTTGGAGATGACACATCAAGAATGAAACGTGACTTTTTCGTTACATCGGATGGCAACGGGAATTTGATTAGCGAATTCTGGAACATATCTATAGAATTCTCAAAAATTCACCAAGCAAACTATAAATTATGATTACTTTACAATAAAATTACTGTGGTGGGCATGATATTAACCTCAAATATCAGGGATAACATTTCAAAAAATATGGAAATGTGCGTGTGTCCCGATGGAATATACCTTTCGTCAATAACTGTTGTTCATGTACGACATATAGGGTAGAATTTGCAGATCGGTGTCGTTCGAAATTTTACGGCTTCGAATACGGGCTGTTATACACATACCCGATCTAACTTACAATTCATGTCAATGTATAGTTGCTCATATATATATATATATATATATATATATACATACGCAATGGTAGAATTGAGTGTGAGTTTATTGCCCGAGCAATGCAATCATGCTCTGATTTCCGTTTCTGCTCTGTTGCTATAATTGTCGCGCTTTGTTTCCCGGTATAGCCTACATCGAGTTGGTCATTAATGTGAAGAGTTGAAATTGGTGGTTTAGCTGGCTAATTTTTGGGGGCCAAAGAAAATTTCGAATTTCGAATTTAAAATTTGACTATTTGGAAATGATTTTGGTTGAAATTGAGTAGGAGAGATCGGGGTAAAATTGGACGAATTTTCCATTTTTCAAAATTGATAATTCGTAGAAAAATCAAGTCCTGCGCTGGAAAAATTTTTTTTCGTATAATATGGTGGTTAGTAGAGATAGTGAAAATTTTTCTTGGAAGACATGTAATTAGGTTTTGAAGTTCAATTTTGAGATAGAAAACTGAAAAATTTGTCCAATTTCACCCCGGTCTCCCCTATGGCTTTGCTCAGAATAGATTTTGCAGATATTCGGACTTGTAATGACGCTTGTGGCGATATCGATTTCATTGACGATATGTGTGTGTACATACAAAATAACAATTAGACTAGGCGAAACTACCGCCATCGTTTGCAAAAATAGGTGAGTGGAATTTTTTTGTGGGATCCTCTCCGGAAGACCCTCCTGATCGTAGAAACGTATGGACCCAAGCCGAATTCCGATGCAACATTGTTTAAACCGAAATTGTTTAAACAATTGACAAAAATCACTCATTTCGCCCTGAAAGTAATTTTATAAGGTAATTTGGGCTATTTTGAATCGAAAAGTATTCTTGTCATTTTTCTCTAGGAGCCATCATTTCCGAGCTATAAGCGTTTCAAAGTTGAAAAAACGCGAATTTTGCGATTTTGAACGTTAAATAAAGGTAACAACAAAGCGAGAAATCCATGTTCTCAAGGTCGGGATCTGTTCACTAGGGTGTCCTCTACAGGTTTCAATAGCAAAAGTCCATGGTCCCGGCTCAGAACCTTTCGTTTTTCAAAAGTTTTCAAAGCACTGTTTCTACAGGCGCCAGTATGACTATATACATCGCGGGTCGATATATATAGTCAATCTCAGACTCATTGAAAACAGTGCGTTGAAAACTTTTGAAAAACGGAAGGTTCTGAGTCGGGACCATGGACTTTTGCTATTGGAACCTGTAGATGACACCCTAGTGGATAGATCCCGACCTTGAGAACATCGATTTCTCGCTTTGTTGTTACTTTTATTTAACGTTCAAAATCGCAAAATTCGCGTTTTTTCAACTTTGAAACGCTTATAGCTCGGAAATGATGGCTCCTAGAGAAAAATGACAAGAATACTTTTCGATCCAAAATATCCCAAAATACCTTACAACATCAATTTCAGGGCAAAATAAGTGATTTTTCTCAATTGTTTAAACAATTTCGGTTTAAACAATGTTGCATCGGAATTCGGCTTGGGTCCATACGTCTCTATGATCAGGAGGGTCTTCCGGAGTGGATCCCACGAAAAAATTCCACTCACCTATTTTTGCAAACGATGGCGGTAGTTTCGCCTAGTCTAAATGAAATGACGTAGACATTATAAAGTTTATCTCGTTTCGAGAAGTATTAAATCGATAATAGAGACTGTGAGCATGATTTCTCTATTGATAAGGGTATAAATATATATCTATATAACTTATTTGTATCGCAATAACGATGAACAAATTCTACAGATGTGATTCGCATCCACATCGATCGGATGGTCACATTTTATCAGATGCTTTCCAACTATTGTTCGTGATTCTACGATTGCAAAAGATTTTTGAGAAGCTCAGTTTCTGAAAATTCATTCAATTAAAAAATGTGTCCTTCCTCTTATTAGTCGAATTCCCCACGCTAGTTCTACTCGTCATTTAGAAATTCTTGTTCACAATCTTAATACCTGCCTTATTTTCTTTTATTTTTTATTTTTACTTTCATTTTTAAGGATTTGATCGTATTGGTTTACCGTAACGGGTCCGAAATGCTTTCAAATCCCATCAGTTGGCCCAAATTGGAATTCCGTAATCCTGCAGCTGGTACAACGGATGTACTTATTCTATTCATGATTTCCTGTATAAACTCCAAACATATTTCAAGCTATATTCTAATTAATGGTAAAAAAATCCAAATACTGTTACATGAGGTTCCAAAGCTACTACATATTCGTGATCAATGTATCCGCCTCACATCATATTACTATCATTCTTTTGAATAATTTCAAAATATGAAGAACTAAGAGGCCTCGCTTTTAAAAAAATTCTGTCGATGTCTTTTCTACATGAATTCAATCGAGAATTTTGTATAGTTAAGAATCATCAGTAAAATGGAGGAGGGAACAAAATTTGAAAGGATCTCAGTAGTTAGGGAATACCAGTTTAACCGATGAATATAGTAATATATACATCGTTCACATTTTGATAACATATTGACGTCATCTGTTGCTATTCAGATAATTTTAGAATTAAATTGAATGATTCACTCATTCGAGAATGCATCACACATTCAAAACGTTCTGTGTTGTTCTTTTTACATTCTTTGATCTAGGAATATTTTGTTCTTGATTGTAACTTCATGACCAAATGACTGTATCTCAATTAAAATTGATGCATTTGAACTCATAATGATAATTGACGTAGTCATTGGAAAGTAGTCGAGCTAGTTTTCTTCATAGTGAAAATTCGATAAAAATTTTCATTTCAAGATATCATTATACATTTGCATCAACATGTCATACCTCATTTGTTTTCTGTGGATTCCAACGAGATTCGCGGTTCCATAAAACAATGCCGGATTGACCGAATCGTTCGATAATGCAAAGAAAGGTTTCTTTTTTTATACGTCCATACGTAGAAACAGCGTGTTTCTAGGCGTCCTCGCTACGCGAGGACACCTGGAAACAAGCTGTTTCTGCGTACAGACGTATAAAACTGCATACGCGTCTCGTGCGGAAACATTTTTCCTTCGGGAAAACCATGCTGGACGATGCCTTCGCCCACGTCCAGCCCGGTTTCCCGAAGGAAAAAATGTTTCCAGCACTCGACGCGTAATGTACTATTATAATTAACTCATACTCAAACTCTTTTTGAGGTTATTCTGCGGGACTTACAGTTTGAGTTGGGTTACTTGAGAGCCACCAAAAAAATCTTCTTCACGACAATATTTTTTCTGGGAAGGTGACAAAAATTCAGGCACACTTTCTAAATTTAACGACACAATATTCCTCAAACAAAAAAAAAGCATTCACCGCGTGCCGTAATAATTGACGACAATATTAATTCATATTAAAAAAAAAAAAAATTCAGTCACACCTTGATAACCGCGACGAAGGAAATTTATTATCTTTCTCGTAACCCTGAAAGCTTCTTTATGTACAATTCGTCTGTTGTCATATTATTTGTAAATATATATACAGAATGCTTTCACAAAACATACCCACGCAGTTAGGCCATTAACAATTAAATTTTTGCCATTGGAACGTTTGTATTCGATACAAATTTTAAATGTAATTGAAATTATATGCAAACATAGCGATTACATTCAAAATGAATTTTTTTTCTTCACCACCAACCAATCTTGCGCCGTACTATACTAATACATGAAATATATCATATATATGGATGGATGTATTATATGTGTATATGTGGAATACTTAATGATGCGTACATATTGCCCATATCAAACATCTATCTAACTTTGCATATCTCATACATACCTTATACATCGCGTCGATTCAGCAGGTATTGAGTAAACCCTCTTATAACGCAGTTGTCAAAAACCAAGACATGCCACCCCATATATCATATTATGTCGAAGGCAAATTTTCGTTATGCTTCCAGAAACGCCCAAATATCGTGCACGCGCACTTTTTTTTCAATGTTGATCAAATAAAAAAAAACACATTAATTGAATTCATACACTATAGTATACACACATGAATTTCAATTGTCATTGAAAATTTTCGATTGAATTACTTTCCACATTACGTAATATTATATTGAATTTTCCCGCGTTTAAGGAAGCCATCACTGTATATGATGCACATAACCTATATCTATGAACAGCGCATTAAAATCACGTCGTTTCGTATCTTCCTATCTCTCCAAGTAAAGTCTCATTAGCGAAACTTGAGAATTATTAGAGTCGATAGTTTTGAAAATTACGTCCTTAATGGCTTATACATACTTCACACTGATTCACCCTTCACAAGTATATATATATATATACACTTATTTTGTATCACACAAACATAAAGTATTAAGTTTGGCTACTTATAATTTCTCTTCGTATTAGCAATTCACAGTTCGTTATCATCATCATTTTCAAATTTTAGAATTCGTACAAAATTACGGCCAGTCGAATCGCACAGATAAACAACAAGATGTTTATATACATGTATGTATTATATATATTGTATTGCGTAATAATAATAATCAGTCCTGAATCGCAAGTCTGCCTTTCTGATAAGATTTTGAATGTATATATAAGTGTCGAAAGAGAGCAGACGATTTTGAAAGTGATGAAGACGACAAGAGAATCAAATATTATTACGATATTATTCGGATGTTATATTATTATTCTGTCTTTTATAACTCGTTTGAATGGAGATTATCGAACGACGATGGCGTGGAGAGGTTCGTTATATGAATTATGTGGATTTTTGTATCTAATTATTATTCATTTTTAAAATGATTCGATTGAATTTATTAACTTTTTTTTTCTTACCGAAAATTTTTTCAATAACTGGATTTGCTTTTGTCATTCATTATCGAAACTTCTCGATAAATCTAATACAGTGTATCGATATATATATCGATATACATATATACACGAGCGATTTTGGTCTATTCCATAATTCATCGATGGAAAATCCATATCTAGAATTATTTAATCAGTCTTAATAAATCAATCAAACGTCATATGTACGTCACTAATACACACAGAAATCGTTCAATCGAATTCAATTCAATTAAAAATTTCAAAATAAATAGCAATCAACCATTGGAAAAATTTTAAAATCAACAAAATTAGTGAATTGGAATTTGTTAATTTTTACGCTCTATCTGACCGTAATACAAATTGCATGTATGTATAGATACGTTTAATCGATAAAATTCACAATTCAAATCCAGTGTTTCAATATGAAAAAATCGTTCATCATACCAATCGTTTGAAAATTATATTTCATCTACGTTTTACTTATACTCGTATAAGTAGAATAACGTGCGCGTTAAGCAAGGATAAAAATTGTCAAGGTTCAAAATGTACTTACACATATACACATATACAAACACATATATGAAACATGTAAGTATATGATTCCATATCGATAAAAAAACAGCGTGAAAAGAGGTATTATCGAACGATTGGTTTTACTTGCACAGGTGCTTTAGCCCCCCCTTCAAATCAACCGTTTGTCGTCGTCGTCGTCGTCGTATATGCACACGATATGACATTATAAATGACATTGGCGCCCCTGTTCCATTTTTTTTATATTCTTTGAAGACTTAAGTTTTATCACGAATTCGTGATACCGCAAGTAACTTCTGTAAATTTTAAATATACATATATATTTGACGAGAGTAAAATTTCAAAATGTAGATAAAGTTTATAAGTTGAGAAGAATACAAGAAAATTTTAAAATTCGAAATTTGTAGGTTATAGATGTGTAATTTTATACTCGTTTCGGATGGAAAATGTAAATATATGATATATCTGAATAGGAGAGTGAACACGTGATGATAATGTTTTTGTTGCTGTTTTCGAATGCGTGCGTGGCTCGTATACTTTTTTTTTTTTTCATTATTATGACTGTGGTACGCGCTCGTTACGTATATTATAGGATGGCGGTCGGAACAAAATTGGGTTACAGGAAACATATTAATTTGATTATCAAAAGTTTTGTGTATGTACTCGCTGTACATACTACACAAAAACACAAAACTTTCATTTTGAACTTCCACTTGTATTACGGTATTCCCTAGGTTATTCTAAGGATTATTTTTGTTTCATTTACTATTTTGTAATTGGCTCAAGTATTTATTTTGAAAAAATTTTGGCCGCCAAGAATTTTTTGTTACTATGTGATTTATTATATTATATTAATTTATAGACAATTATTATTATTATTATCCAGCAATAGAATATAATGGAAAAAATCAACAAAATTGGAAGGTTTTTCAAACTTTTAAAGTGAACATTTCTATCGTGTTTTGAATTTTGATCGAAGAATTATATTTTTAATTAACTAAAATAAACTACAATACATTATTGGGTAAACGACATTTTGTTCAAGGAATCATTTCACAGAAGAGTGATTACCTCGAGATGGAAAAGATTAGCCCAAGAAATGCACACGCATCAGTGTAGATATGTAAATGAGTTTTAAGAAACGAGGAAAGATTTGTTTCTCTCTCCCCAGACTGATGCTCTCACCTGAGCTCTTCAAATTACGTTATTGTAATAAACGCCTCTCTTTATTACTATCCCCCTTTCTCACATTTTGAGATAAGATAATTCAGGTTTCCTCTTTTCGGTGCGAGTATATATGTATATAATAAGCATTACGCAATTTTTCTGACTCTGACCGACTCTGTTTGCAAAAAAATAAGGTATTATCGCTCGAACTGTATATTACATACACTTTTACCTCGCAAAAATCTTTCCGTGAATTCGTACTAAATAGCTAAAAAGTTCTTCGAGCCCGTACTACGTACTTACAATCCTAATTTTTTCTTATCGCTGTTGATTTATCTATACTTATAGATGCTCAGTGGTCGGTAAGAATGGTCAGGTTAACAATAAGAAATTTTCTTATGATGTTCGTAGATTGATAAGTACCTGTAGGGCCAAAATAATTTTTCAGTTGCGCAGAAAATTCTTTGCTTCAGTTGATTTCGATTTTAGTATATTCAAATCAGATGATACAAGAGCGTGAAAGTTTCATTTTGTATCCCGAGTGATAAATACTCTGGTCAAAAGTGAGGATGAGGGTCGAAACCGTTACAAGATTTCAGAAATTATTTTATAAGGTCACACGTCGTCTGCTATAGTTTTTGACGAACAGTGGGTGTCAAATCACAAAATTCTTCCATAAAGGACACTTTGCGCACAGTATTGCCGGATTCTATAACACGTGAGACGCGAACTTCTGATTGATTATCACATTTTTGTTTCGCAAAGACTTTATGAAAAACGGCCAACTTGCACCGCGACCATGGAACTTGAAACACATATCAAATGAAAACTACTACGATTCAGAGTTTCACACGAATTGTCGAATCATTGTTATTGTTCAATTTGTATTTGATACTTCGTTGTTTCATCCAAATTGCAAGAGAATCGGATAAAAATGTGAAGAATTTGATCGCGGGAACCTCCTAACCTATAAAATGAATACATATATTCATTCCCATGAAAGTTGCAACTTTCTCCGATTTTATTGCGATTTGGGCTAAACCATGATTAGACGAATTCAAATTAGGTAACAACATAGTATTCGTCAACTCGTCGTTTATCAGAGAAAAATGAAAAATATTTTCAACGTGCTTATGGTGACCGCATTGCCTTAACAATGAATAAAAATTATTTAAGCCCCAAAATTTTTTTAAAATTCTATTTTATTTTAAAATTGTTCCACTTTCACTTTCTATCAATAAATTGTTCCCGTAGGAACCTAAAACGTTGTAATGTGAGTTAAATTAGTATCAATTACTCATCACATCGTCAACATTATCCAAAGCCCAAAAAAAAAAAATTGCCAAAAAATTTTTTTCCTCATATCAAACAAAACCACACTAATCCAACATAACCACGTGCGGCCTCAATTCCTATTTCCATTGAATGAACTGGTCACATGCCACTTATACCTGACGATACTAATACTTATACCTTATCCATCGGTGCAAGTGCAACGCATACCAAGATTGTAAGAAAATCGCTCGAGGCGCATCTCCCGCGCATAATATCACTACTCGATATACACTATCTCTATCTTTATTCACCTGCTGTTCAATGCTGACTGTATCTTCTTCACGATCCAAGAGTGAGATAATCCCGGATACATGTATTGAGGTTCTTTCTTATGGTATAGATAGGTCTTATTGAGCCTCGAGAGAGAGAGAGAAATCCTTTTACTTTCCTCGGGACTATGATGCATCAGGAAAATTGTAGAGGAAATTCTCATCCCAATTGGCCTGTGTATGATGAATATGCAGATGTGATATGTGTATGTAGAATCTCTTATCTAAAAAGAGTTCTCTCCAAGGGTTTATCGAAGGAAATGGCGATAAGTACAAAAGACACATTTGCGGAAAGAGTCGATTAGGGTTTGTTGGAGATGCTCCATGTATCGTTATTTTCAAATTTCCGTAAGGATACTTTTGGGATTATTCCTCAACTATACTCAATGGTATTTGAATTTACATTAGACTTTCGTGTGATTTATATGGATAATTTGGAATTTTTCGGGAATTCAAAGGTTAAATATTTCCTCAGATGCATGTACATTCAACTTTTTTTTAAAGCACCGCATCTCTCTTGTTCCTATGCTCATATTCAATTTTGTAATTTTATTAACATACATCAGTGCCTCAAAGAAGCTGTGTGTTCGAATTCAATTATCGGGTGATTATCAATTTTTAAATGTATTTTCATCCCTGTTACAACGGATTTTTAAACTTGATGTAGTTGTCCGATGATAATTCAAAAATATGGTTTAAAAAAATTATGAGAAGAAAATATCATATTTGTTCTCCCAATTTGAATATACCTATTTGCATAAATTGTTCTCATATCAAAATCTAAAAAATCTATTTCATCAAATTTCAAATGAGAAATAATCTAATTGCTCAGAGAAAAATAGATTCTCAAATAATCTTGAATTTTGGAATAATGAATTAACCGCATCAATATCATTCAATTCACACACCTTTTTGCGGTCATCTGCTGATAATTTTTCTCAGCACAATCACTTTTGAAATTTTCACCTCGAGTATATCATCAGAGGCATTTTACAAAGATAGAATCGTTTTCGATTGATTCATGCGCAAAAATGACGTTACTATGAATGCATCCACACTCAAACTGATGAAACATATGTATATGTACAGATATATAATAGACATGAATCTAATACATTGTAACAAACAATGACCAGCATTTCAGTGCAGCAAGGTTGGAATGAAAAATGTTTTTATCGTACTCTACGTTTTGTATTTGTGTTCACGAAGCAGCAATTGCAGCTGGTGTAGCTAAAGAAGTTTTAAATTTAATCAAGATTTGAGATTTCTTCTTGGGATATGATAACAACTTATATTTATTGCAAGGAAAGTTGGTCTAAGAATATTGTGATAGTGTCATGATATTGTTTCCTCGTGATATTGTTTCATGATTTTACATCTTTATATGAGAGTGAATTCGGTTCCTTGGTTGAGAAAAAAAATGAGGAACAAGTGTTATCACTCACTAAGAATTTACTACAATTGACTGAGTAGCTATACAAACTTTTTAGCTAATACACCTAAATCGTCATAAATCCTGATGAGTTGGCACGTGAAAAATTTGTGTAAATGTTGAGTTAGAGAATAAAAATCTTCAAAGCACACCTCATTCGAAATAATTTCATGTAAAAAAAAGCCATATTAGATATTCGGCCTCATTATTTATCCAGGATTAAATTTTTATTCCATCCATAAAAATTGTGTGAAAACTGAGGAAAATTCATAATTCCAAATTTTTAACAATGTTTGAATTTCTCACTTCCGTATGAGAGCTCACAATGCATATTTAGTGTACTACTTATATGTATTCTAGGTATCTCAGTTGAGTTGCTGACATTAAAACACTGTCTCGTCCGGTTTCACCATTTGAGAAATCCGATCCTGATACTTACATTGCAAGCCAGCCGAAAAATGGCTGAATTTGCTTTTAATACACACTTACACTCACACTCACTCAACCAGGTGCAAAGTAATGCAGACTTTCTACAGTTTCTCACATTTCATCGTCTCTTGTATTTAGATATAGTCCAATGGGGGTATCAACTGAATTTTCTATACCCCTATATGAGTAGTTCCATAGAAATTTCAATATTTGAACAGGTCCAAAATGTGCCAGCACTAAATCTCACTTTCGAAAATTCTAAAATGTATTTTTTGACTCTAAAATTGATCTCACGGCCGAATGGTTCAAGTTACAACTTTTTGAGCTTTTGAGATTTTCATTCAACCATTAGATTCTTTGAAAGATAATGACAAGGACTTCTGTAATCCCGCATTGAAGGGTCCCACTATAGTTTGACACGGAACTGACCAAAAAATTTAGTAAAATTAAATTTCGCGAAAAAAATACTTCCAAAGTTCTTCTCAATATTTTCGGGCATGGAAGAGATGCACCTGACGATGAATTTTGAGAAACAATTGTCGCAGCTGAACAAGGCTTGGAATGATGAAAAT